>CM061553.1:204846834-207346834 GCA_030864225.1 Capsicum baccatum var. pendulum | reverse complement strand
ATCCTCCCATTCTATAGGCCCTGCATCTGCGGCCCTATTTACCTTCTACTACTTAAACCATGTATGGGCTACATCCTACAACTGATAAGCAGCTAAATCAGCACTCTCACTAGTGGTTACCCCCATAATGTCTATTACTTTCTGCACTATGTCAAGGAATTCTTGTGGGTTCTCTTCTGACTTATACCCTGAAAATAAAGGAGGGTTAATTTGGGTGAAGTCTCAAATTCTAGCTGAAGCAGTATTAGCCACTGGGTTGGCCTGAATAACAACTGGGCATTTATCCTGGTCTACTATAGAATGATCTAGTGTGGTGAAATCTACTCTAAATTCTACGTGAGATACGTGTTCATTTAGGGGATCTGCTTGAACGGGCGGATGTGTTGTCTAGTTGCTAGTTCTCCTTTCATTAGTCTTTCTGGGAGGCATGGTCTGTAAATAGAAGGAAAAAGTTAGATTAGATAGAGATTTTAACTTGATCTCATGCTCACTCTTATGATACGAACACTGAAGAAGGAAAACTTTTTTGATAAAAAAAAGCCTCATAGCCTCTTGTCCATAAGTGTGGCGTGCTACACACCCATGCACAAGACTCTACTTGACATGGCTTTCAGACTCCCTAGGACTCTTTAGAACCTTATGCTATGATACCAAGTTTGTAATGCCCTAAATCTACACCCTGGACGTCACACAGTTCTTACGACACCCAAGGATTATATGCTAAACCATAACTGGTACCTATTGTGAGTACTAAATACTAAAACTGAAAATACATGCGGAATTATAACTAAAAATACCGTAAGGTTCTCAAAAATAGTGAAATAAATACTGAGTGTAACTGACAATAACATCTGAAAAATTGAATATCTGATAGTGCTAGTCTTAAAGCCGCTAACTGTCTGAATAAGGAGTTGATGGGACGAGTCCCCAACTAACTCTGACTTCTAAACTAACTAAAATTTTGAATTACTAAAATAAAATTATATCCTCACTGGATTAGAACTCACTACTATAACTGTTACTGATAGCCTGAGCTGCTAAGTATGGTTAGGAACCTGAGCGTTCAAACCTATGAGGTGAGATATCATAGCATAAAAAAAGAGTATGCATCAGTACGTAGAATGTACTGGTATGCTATGTGAGGAAGGATGATATACATGGGTTCATATGCATGAGACGACAACTGACTGAATGAACATCATGAAGTCACTGGATGAGAGTACATGAAAAACTATAACTACTTAACATGTTGAATATGCAATACTGCGTATATAACATCTGAATTAGACTGAAACTAAAATACTAAGTTCTAATAACTGAATACTAGTAAGTAAAATTTTAGACTGATACTGAAGTACAAAATTCTGATGGGTATGTAACTATTAAGTGATAGCCATGGTTTTATAGAACAGTCTGAGTTCTTTATTGAATACTGAGATTGAAATTGTAACTGTGGGAGGTATCATCTAACCGACATGACCCAATATGGAATGATTGGGGTCCAACATGAAACCCCAGTCAGAAGGGTGTTAGCACCGTGCCATGGGTTACTAACACTAGCTGTGAGTCATCCTAACTGGTAGAAAGATATTTTGTCAACCCTCACTAGCAGAAAACTCATACAAGATATGTCCACCCTTATCTATTAGAAAGATATCTTAACCTACGCTGACTACGTAGTTCTATAACTCAAGGACTGCTACTAAGGCTCAAACCCTCTGATTGCAGGAATGTCCCATCCCTAGGTTTGCTCGGTGCAGAATCCTACTCCCAACTGAATCAACACTGAACTGATCACTAGACTGTAGTAGGCTTAATTGAACTGAAACTGATCGTGTTGACTTACTGAAAAAGACTGAGTTCACTAAGTTCTGTTAACTAACTGAGTACTACTGTTCTTGACCTTTACAGGGACTATTCTATAACTACGGCAACTAACTAAGCAGCTAGATTTGAGGTAATAAATACCCCCAGGACTCGATAACATCGACAATAAAGCATGACAAATCTTGAAAGCATAGCAATAGTCAATTGTTCACAATTCATTCATTGAGGTATTTAGCAAAACACTTGAACATCATGGACTTGTACATGATTGGGAACACATGCTAATATGTCATGATTTCACTATTCAATTCACATGGACATTCTATCAAACACTTGAGGAGCATAATTGATACACATGATAATGAACAACACATAAGCATCATGAATACAACTTAAACTTGCAAATTCAAGGGTTTTGACATGAAAGATTCATAATTAAACACACATGCTAACATTATTTCATGGAACCCATAAAAGATCTCAACTTGAAATCCATACAACAACTCAAACATGGGCATGATCCCATTCGTAACATAGAAATAATAATTTGAGTTTTTGAAAAGGTTTCTTAAACTCCAAGGGGGAATGAAACTCAAGGATGAACACCTAACATACCTTGATTGTTGATTTTGTGGAAATTGTGGAGGATTTCTTGGAACTTGGACTTGAAAGTGATGAACTAGGGTTTACTCCTTGAGAGGATTTTGAGAAGAATGAATGTAATTTGCCCTTTTAAGAGTTTAATTTCGTGTTTTAGCTGAATCGGGTGAGTCAGAATTTAATACACAAAAATTGCTCAATGATACAATAGGCGACGCGCTGCATTGATGGGATCAGCGCAATCACTGACGCATCACGTCGATGATGTCAACACGATAGCCAACGCAATGCCTCAAGATCGTGTTGGCTTGCTATTTTTGCCATCCAAACACAAGCCAAATGAAGTCTGAAAATTCTAAAACTCACCCAATATGACCTATTGACATCCTTGATCATGAATCAACTTAAATATCGATATTCTAAGGGCAGAAAGATCGAAAATAAGATCATCCAATTTTGAAGGCTAAAAAAATGCTTCTAAGTCTTAACACTTAGCAGAATTTTTTTCTAAGTCTGGGACCCCTTTTGGCATGCCATATAGGACTAAAATGACTAGGATTTTGTGGGGTCTTACACTGAGTTCCATTGACCTAATACTGGGCACCTTATTCCTTAGGACCACTACTATCCTAAAAATAGCTATCACCTGAAGGCTTAGGATAAGGAGAACTAGCTGTCGAATAAGAATTTCCCCAATTCTTCTTCTTAGCCACTGTCTGCCATCTTTCCCATTGTTCCACTGTCTGCCATATTTCCCATTGTTCTACTGATTTGCATCCTGCTCTACATATCTAAACTTCTTGCTTTGCCTTTCTCTCATCTCTACTTACTTTTTTTCGCATCCTTTACCTAGTGTATGTAAACCACCATCTTGGATAAGTCTATATTATTATTCAGCATCATTGTCTTATATTTTAACATCAAATCATGAGATAAACCAGAAGTAAACTTTCACATTCTGGACCTCATATTAGAGGCCAACTCCAGAGCATAGAGAGACAGTTGTTGGAACTTCAGGACATACTCTTTGATACTCATATTACCTTACTTTAAGTTCACAAACTCTTCAGCCTTAGCCTTTTTCAAATCCTAAGGAAAGAAGTGATTGAGAAAAGTACCAGAAAACTCATCCCACACCGCCTACTCTACATCATCACCTCTCATCTCATCCCACTTCTTGTACTACTGGTAAGCCATATCCTTCAACTGATAAAAAGCAAACTCCACACCATCTAAATCAGTAGCATGCATCACCCTAAAGATCTTCTCTATATCATCAATAAACCCCTAAGGATATTTCTTAACCGTAGAGCCTGTAAAGGTTAGAGGATTTAATCACATAAACTGGCCAACCCGGGTGACCGACCTCAAATGAATTGGCAACAGGACCAACATGGCTAAATTGATGAGACTGTGATACCACCAGTTGGGCAAACAAATGAATAGACTGATGAAACTCCACATTTGAAATATCTTCTTGAGGCGACTAAGCATAAGTACCACCATCTAGAGAAGCCCAAGGAGGATGAGTAAGGACCGGTAAAACCCCACATGGAGTGGTATAGTCAGAAGTAGGTACCCTAGACTAGGTTTGCACTTCATAAATAGGGCGATATCCCTTCATATTTTCCTTAGGTGGGATAGAGGTTCTAGCAGAGTTTATACGACCGTCAGATCTTCGGGGAGGCATGATCTGAAATACAGATAAATTAGGAGTTAGATAAAGCTCAAGCAACTAGATCGTCTAGCACAAAATTAAACTCAAATAAGGGAAACATTCCTAAATTCCTCGTAGCCTTCCCCTTATAAGTGTGGTGCACTATACACTCATAAAAGGGACTTTACTAGACACGTATTTATGGACACCCAACGATCCTAAATCGTGATCTGATACCAATTTTGTCATGATCCAAAGTTGGGCCTAGCCATGATGCGTATCTCTATCCCACCATAAGTCAAAGACCACCTCCTTAGCCTTACCTCATGAGCACCATAAGAATAAATAACAAAATCCAACCAAATTAGTGATAGATAAATAAAACCAAAAGAAAATCCAAGGAATTAAAGTAAGATATCAATGACATCTCAATCTTATTTAAGAGAGCCTATGACTAAAAATACCAACTAATTTGGGACATACCCCCGATTATGACAAAAAGGAATCCATAAGTACTATAAATATAAGGAACCTAATGAAATGACCAGGTCTTCCGAAGGATGGAGGCCCACCACTTTACAGCTGATCAACAAAAGTATCTAACCGTCTAATGTTTCACACAAGCAATAGAAAAGACCTCAGAACCTACATCATAAAATGATGTAGCATCCGAAGATGGTTAGTTGGGTGAGCACTGATGTGTAACTCAAGGGATAGAGATAAATAGTGCATTAACCAAAAATTCAGTCATAAACCACATTAACACATTTATACATATATATATATAGGATGTCGGGATAGGTACAAGGGTCAATTAACATAATAGTTTAAACATTAAAATGAACTATGTAGCTCGCTCCTCCTAAAGGCACTCACGAGCAATATGGATTCTACTCCCCTTACCAGAAGGGTCCCATCCATGTTAGCCACATGTACCAAGGAAAAGATAAAGACATCAAGGCGATAGTCATCCAAAATATAATGCATATCCAGATACACGGTCATATAGACCCCCAAATTATCCCAAATCAATTCATTTAACCATTAGACTCCCAAGTTCTATTTAAGATCCAAAACCATGGCCACCAAGGGCATTTCAAATTCATTTTTATCCAAATATCCTTTATCCATTTCAAATCCATTTATCCATTTATGCAAATATCCATATTCAAAATCAAGTTTACAATGTGGGTTGAGGTTAATGCCATTATCAAGCAAAAAATTCATCAACCTTGGTGAAATCTATGTCACCGAATCTTGGGCATATTTATATGTTTAAAGAACCAATATGCACCCAGATTTAGACTTGGTTCAAGAACTTTTGTATAAATTCTTAAGTATAATTCAGCTTTTATTCCGTTTCGTGCCTAACAGGTTCAAAATCATGAAGAATTGTGCATAATTGGATACAACGAGGATATGAAAGTAGTGAAGGAATGCAAGGGAGTGAAATTAAGCTGAAAAATGGAAGGTGGAAAGTAGGAATCCTCATTTGAAGACACTCCGCGTCGCGGGGATCAACAAAATAGCAATGATCAAATTCCAGTGAAGATTTGCGAAACTACCGCATTGCGGAGTAGTTTCATTTACCAGATTTGGCAACCTAAAGTTTAGCGCATCGCAGAGGATGATTATTTTACAATTGTCGCAATCCAGTGGCTTACCGCGATAGTGGCGCATTACAGTGAGGTTGCATTTTACAATTGTCAGGGGATATTTAAGCTCCGCGATTTCCTATATTTCAATGGAAAATAGCAATTGAAGTCATGGCACTTCACACCGTGTGGACAAATCAAAAATATTTTAAGCATTTTATCCCCGCTATAAAAGGAAAAATCCAAGATAATGTGGGGGACTTTTTGTCAAGTAGAGCAGCGGAGGAAAAGCAAAAAATTTTCTCTTTTAGGGTTCTAAATAATTCTTTTAAATTTCTTTACTTCAAGTTTTTTTTTGGGTATGATTTATTACTTATTTTTGATGATGAATTCAAACATGAGTAGCTAAACACCACATTTCTGGGGTTGAGGCTAAGAACATGATTACTCTTTGAGATCCGGAGACCAAGATCGTGGCATAACCCTTGCGAACCAGCAACACGATAACCAATTATACTATGATAAGAATAGAGAATTGTATGAATGGTCACAATACCTAAACCCTGGAATCGTCCTCATCATTGATTACAACTGTTACTTGCTTTTCTCTAGTTATAATTAATTATTTCTTGTTTAGTAATTTACATTTTATTTATAAAATCAAATTAATCTTGATACCATCAAATAATTAATACTAAATTGTCCTCAACTAAAGATTGAATAAATTTCTAGTTTATTGATCCTCGAGGGAATGATATCTGACTGTCTAAGTCATTATATTACTTCCACAATCACGTACACTTGTGTGTGCATAGAGACAAAAAGTTTTTGGCATCGTTGTCGGGGATCAAATAGAACTAGTAAATTGCTTTAATTTTTGGTTTTTGATAATAAGTTTAAGTGTTAACAACTTGATCTTAGCTGCTAAATTTTTGCATGTTTAACTTAACATTGGACTGGATAGGGATAAAGAGTTAGTAGAGCCCTTTACAGAACCAGAAGTGATTTTTCATCAGAAATGAAAAGCTCAATACTACACTCAATAGGGACCAATGGCGGAAATACACAATCCTATAGTTGCTGATCCAAATATTGGAAATGTTCTAGCTTCTGTTGTTCCAGTTATTTCAATTCAACCAGTCGGAAAACCTATTCAAGAAGTGGAAATCCCACTTATGCACCCGTGACTAATAGTATTTTGAAGCTTGAACTAGGAGGTCAGTGGGAATTAAAACAAAATATAGTGCAATTGTTGAGATCTGCGGGAGAATCTTAGGGACTCTCATATGAGGATCCGCAGTAGCACTTACAAACCTTCCTCGAGATAAGCAATACATATATTCCTAAAGATGTAAATGTTGATTATGTCAGATTGACACTCTTTCCCTTTTCTCTACTGGGGGAAGCAAAGAGATGGCTACTTGCTAAACTATACCAATCCATCACTACATGGGAAGATTATGCTTGAAGGTTTCTCATTTGATTTTTTCCATCTCAGAAAACTATGTGATTAAGGAGTGAGATATTGAGTTTCAAATAGAAAGATGGAGAAAATCTCTATGAAGCTTGGGAGAGATTCAAGGGCATGCTCAGAAGTTGTCCTCATTACCATCAACCGAATGATATTTTGGTGAATACATTTATAGAAGGTCTTGAGTCTAATACAAAGATTCTCTTGGATTCAGCAGTAGAGGGGCCAAGCTTTGGAGAAAACATATGAAGAATTGTATACCTTGCTGAATAGAAATGCACAAGGGAATCCTAATTGGCATGCAAACTCAAGGAATGCTCCCGAGAAAGTTGTAGGGGTTTTGGAGGTTGATAAGTTCACTGCATTACAAGCATAGATTGCAGTAATGCAGAACCATATGACTACTTATCTTAACAACTTAAAGTTGGGTACAACACAACCAGCAGCCACATCAAATGTAGTTCAACAGGTATATTTATGGTGTGAAGTTTGCAGAAGTGGTGAGTATAAAATAGATGCATATTATGTTAATCCATATTCAGTCAACTACGCGGGTAATGTAAATCATCAGGGTTAACAGAATTTTGGCAGTACATACAATCCAAATTGGGGGAACCACCCTAATTTCTCATGGGGTGGAAATCAGGTGCAGAATACAAATCAGTATAAGGGACCAGTGCAACCAAATCCACAGTCAATTCAGAACAATCAAGCAACTGCTTCAAATAGTAATATGGAGAAGATACTTAAGCAGTTTGTGGATCAACAAGAATAGTTTGCAGTGAACATAAAGGCTCGACAGGAATAGTTTGCAGCTGAGTTGAAGAGTCAACAATTACTTACAAAAAATCTGGAGTTGCAGTTAGGTCAAATCACAGGATCACAGAATATAAGGCCACAAGGAGCATTTCCTAGCGACACTAAGGCTAATCCTAAATAGGTGAATGCAGTTAAAATAAGGAGTGGGCTGCAAACTAAGGAGATAGTTCAGGAGAAGAATAATCCTGTGGTCACTGATGATAGTTTGCAAGAGAATGCATAAGTGAAAGTAAAAGAAAAAGAGGATAGTGAGGAGATTTGTATAGAGAAGAATACTATTCCCTTACCCTTTCCTCAAGGGGAAAGAAAGCATCAAGAGGATGCTAGTTTTAAGAAGCTTCTAGATCTTCCGAAACAAGTCCAAGTAAACCTTTCTCTTATTGACATTCTGCAGAGTGTGCCAAAATATGATAAATACTTAAAGGATATTATTACCAATAATAATCGGTTGAATGAATATGCTACAGTTGCATTTACTCAAGAGTGTACGTCTAAAATTCAAAATAAACTGCCCACGAAATTAAAGGATCCGGGGAGTTTTACCTTGCAGATTACCCTTGGTCAAACTATTTATGCACGTGGATTATGTGGCTTGGGGGCTAGCATAAATCTCATGCCCATTCATGGTACCAGAAGATGGGTCTTGGAAGCCCCAAACCCATGACTATTGTGTTGCAATCGGCAGACAGGTCACTTGCTAGACCAGATGGTATTATTAAAGATGTACTGGTGCAAGTGGGATCTTTAATCTTTCTTATGGATTTTGTGATTCTTGAATTTGAGGCTGATCCAATTGTTCCATTTATTTTGGGATGACTCCTTTTAGCAACAGGGCAGTCACTCATTGATGTGGCAGCTGAAAAAATAACAATGTGAGCATACAATAAAGTAAAGGTTTTTAATGTGTATAGAGAATTGAAATTGCCAGCCATATATGAGAATTTGTCCTCAATATCGGTTATTGATCTTGCTTCGGAGTGGTAGTTGCTTTTGTCTGATGATCCATTAGAGCGAGCTTTGATGGATTATGATCTGCATAGGGATTCAGAAGAATTGGAATTGGTCCAGGTTATGAATTTGGCTGTAATTGAGACAAATAAAGTGATGATCGAGCCTTTGAATAGACCAATTGGTCCACCACCCAGGCCTTCAATTGAAGAAGCTCCTAACTTGGAGCTTAAGGTTCTTTTTCCTCACTTATAATATGTTTTTCTTGGTGATCAATATATCTTGCCTGTTATTTTGACTGCAAGATTATCCGATATACAGGTAAAGGAAGCTGTAGCAGTACTTACAATGAGAAGAAGGGCAATTGGCTGACAGATGTCTGATATTTTAGGAATCAATCCAACATTTTGCATGCACAATATTTACATGGAAAAAGGGTACAGACCTAGAGTGCAGCAACAAAGAAGGTTGAATCCTGTGATGAAAGAGGTGGTCCGGAAAGAAGTGATAAAGTGGTTAGATAGTGGTATTGTCTACCCAATTTCTTATAGCAAATAAGTAAGTTCGGAGCACTATGTACCAAAGAAGGGAGGAATGACAATAGTAACAAATGATGATAATGAGTTGGTTCCCACACATATAGTGACCGGTTGGAGAATATGTATAGATTATCGGATGTTGAATGAAGCAACTCATAAATGTCACTATCCAATTCCCTTCATTGATCAAATTTTGGATAGATCGGTAAGGAAAGAGTATTATTTTTTTTTTGGATGGGTACTCTGGCTACAATCAGATAAGCATAGCACCGGAAGACCAATAAAAGACCACGTTTACTTATCCATACAGTACATATGCTTTAAGACGCATGCCCTTTGGCTTATGCAATACACCTGCTATATTTCAAAGGTGTATGATGGCGATATTCTCGGGCATGGTGGAGGAATTTTTAGAGGTATTCATGGATGATTTCTCTGTGTATGGGAATTCATTTGAAAAATATTTGCAAAATCTTGATAAAGTTCTAGCTCAATACGAAGAAAAAAACTTGGTGTTGAATTGGGAAAAGTGCTATTTTATGGTTAAGGAAGGAATTGTTTTAGTCCATAAAGTATTATGCAAAGGGCTAGAAGTTGACAAAGCAAAGGTTGAAGTGATTGAAAAGTTGTCTCATCCAGTTACAGTCAAAGGCGTGCAAAGCTTTTTAGGACATGCTGGGTTCTATAGATGATTCATTTAATATTTCTCAAAGATTGAAAGTCCCATGTTTGAATTATTAGAGAAAGAAGCTAAGTTCGAGTTAGGATCTGATTGCCATGAAGCTTTTGAAAAACTTAAGAAGAAGTTGACGAAAGCACCTCTTTTGATCGCACCAGATTAGGAGTTACCTTTTGAGCTAATGTATGATGCTAGTGATATTGCAGTGGGAGCAGTGTTGTGTCAGAGAAAAGAGAAGATATTTTGATTGATCTACTATGTTAGCAAGGTACTGAATGATGCTCAAGTTAACTACATAGTTACAGGGAAAGAGATATTGGTTGTGGTGTATGCATTCGATAAGTTTCGATCTTAATTAATTGGTACCAAGGTCATTGTTCATACAGACCATGCTGCTATTAAGTATCGTGTGAATAAAAAGGATGCAAATCCACGACTAATTAGGTGGATTTTGCTACTTCAAGAATTTGATCTTGAGGTGTGTGATAGAAAGGGAGCTGAAAATCAAGTTGTTGATCACTTGTCAAGGCTGGAAAATTGAGACCATATTGTGAATGACTTTTAGAGTATCAAGGAAGACTTTCCTGATGAGAAGTTGTTGTTATTAGAAGTAGTTAAGTTCCTACGGTATGCTGACATTGAAAACCTGATATTTTGTGCGGTGTATCTTCCCAAAACCACCTCACATCAAAGGAAGAAATTACTCCATAATTATCGTGCTTACATTTGGGATGAACCGTACCTTTTCAAGCAGGGCCCATATAGACTGATTTGTAGGTATATCCCAGAGGATGAATTTTCAAAAGTGTTACAAAATTGCCACTCATCTCCATATGGTGGACATCATAGAGGTGAAAGGACTGCGAGAAAAGTATTGCAATCAGGCTTTTTTTGGTTGACTCTGTTTAAATATACAGTGGTGTTTGTAAAAAGTTGTGATCAATGTCAAAGGTTGGGTACTATATCTAGGTGTCATGAGATGCCCCTGAATAATATTTTAGAAGTAGAAGTCTTTGATGTTTGGGGGATCGATTTCATGGGCCCTTTCCCACCTTCAAAAGGTAATTTGTACATTCTTATTGCAGTTGACTATGTCTCTAAATGGGTGGAAGCTATGGTGAGTCTGACTAATGATGGAAAAGTGATGCTGAAGTTTGTGAAGAAGAATATACTTTCCAGATTTGGTACGCCAAGAGCAATAATTAGTGAAGGAGGTACGCACTTTATCAACAACTGGTTTAAGAATATTCTTGCTAAATATGGTGTTTGGAACAAGGTTCCAACTGCGTACAATCCTTAAACGAGTGGACAAGTAGAGGTATCCAATCAGGAGATTAAGCAAATACTTCAGAAGACCGTGAATGGGCAGAGAAAAGATTGGGCAGATAAGCTGGATGATGCACTTTCGGTATATCGAACAGCGTACAAAATGCCTATTGGGACATCTCCATATCGCTTAATGTATGGTAAGGCGTGTCATCTTTCTGTAGAGTTGGAACACCAATCATATTGGGCTATGAAAAAGATGAATTTTGAGATGACTACCGTGGGAGAAAGAAGGTTATTGCAACTGAATAAGCTTGATGAGTTTACACTCCATGCCTATGAAAATGCTAAGCTTTACAAGGAGAAGACCAAAATATGGCATGACAAGTAAATTCAAGTTAGTGAATTTGAACCCGGACAACTTTTATGGTTGTTAAATTCACGGCTTAAGTTATTTCCAAGTAGATTACGATCGAAATGGTCTAGATCTTTTGAGGTAGTGTGCATGACACCCCATGGAGATATGGAGTTTGGAATAAAGAGAAGACGTAGAAGTTCCTTGTGAATAGACAGCGTGTAAAGCATTATTGGGCGGATAATCCTGACAATCACAAGGAATCTATCACTTTTACTAATGAGTGATGACGAGCTGAGTCATGCCACAATGTAAAATAAGGCGCTATGTGGGAGGCAACCCACATATGTATTGTAATAGGTAGTTTAATTTTTGGCTTGTAAAATCAAACAGAAAAGAAAAATACAAAAAAATGAGTCCTGCCACGACCAAAACTAAGGCGTTGAGTGGGAAGCAACCCACTTTTACTTACAATTTTTGTTTTTTTTGTTTGAGATTGCATGGAATTTCAAAGTGAAATGAGGAGATTATCACATTTGAGGAAAGCAATCAAGTTTGCAAAATGATATGTGTAAGAGGGGATTTTCTAAGGTAACAAAAGAGTGAGAATGACATAAGAAATCTGATTTTGAAGCATGGCGCGATGCGGAACTGGGTATTTTGACAATTGTCAAATTCAAGTAAGGATACGCAATTTCCATCACAATGCATAGAAGTGAAAATTGAGAATTGTCAAATTCTAGTAGTCGTCTTGATTTTCATCGCGACGCGTAACTTGAAAAATTGACAATTGTCAATTTACAGTGACTAAACGTGAAAACTACCGCGTCGCGATGGGTAGTTAAATGAAAATTGGCATTATCCAGTAGGTCTACGTGATCCTACCGCATCACGGAGTAGGCTAAAATCAGACATAAATATTTCATTAAACCTAACCCTACCCGCCCCTCTATAAATATACCCTCAAAAAACCTAAACCTTTTTATTTCAACATCAGTGTCGCTCTCTCACTCCCTCTCCGATAAACTTCTACAATTTTTCACTTTCTTTCATCCTTCTCTCACTTTTTGAGGTATGTGCTTTAAGAATTGATTTTATTTATTACCTTTCTTTTTGTGTATTGTGATGCTTGATTGTGTATTAAGGCATAATCTTATTTTTTCTCTCTCATAGTAGTTGTGAATTTTAGCATTGCCTATGATATATTGTCTTGCCATCGTTGTAACCTCTTAATTTAGTCGTCATTATTTGAAATTGATGTGATGAAACTTGTATGGTATATGCCATTGGTATTTTGGAAAAGTGTTTTTCACATAATAGTTGTGAGGTCAGAGAATGTAAGGGTATTGTAGTTAGATGGGTGAAGCAAGAAGGTTTAGGAAGTTGGGGAGAATTTCATTACGGCTGAAACTATGTTGATTTAGTGGGGTTAATTTCAATTCCATTATGCATGCATTATTTCTGTCTGATGTTAGTCCATTTAGTTAAAGTCGAGGAAAATAATTCTTTGTTGTGTGGGGCTGTAGTGACATGATCTCGTTCATAGCCTGTTAGTGAGTAATTAGGTGGGAATAGATGGGACAGCGTTGTAAGCTGAGGAAATGACAAAAGATAATGTGTCCCGCAGAGTAATATGATGTCTATATGTGTGATAATAAGGCCTACCCAAAGGGAAGTTTGAGTACCTTAGATGTTAACATAGGTGTTTGGCAAACAACTAAGTGTGGGGTGCAAAGTCACCCGTAATGCACACTCAGTTTAGCTAGTCTCAAGTTTAAATTACTCAAATGTGTGTTGTATTTTCTGAATTGAAGGCATAATTGAACCACAACCAAAAAAGGGCAAGACAAAGGTAGGATCTTCTGCCCCTTCTAGGAAGAGAAGCAGACCATCTGAAGGGCAATTAACTAGGGTGCCTAGGGCCCCTCCACTTCAGTGGGGGTAGGTTCAAAAATTTGAATTCAAGGCTGTACAAAAGGATGGGAAGCAGTGATATACTATGCATATTGATGCTAAGTATATTTTGGAGGTCTATATTGATCGTGCTAGCTTAATGAGAGCGTGTCCATCTATGGTACGAAGAATCGAGAAACTCAATATGAATTTCATTTCCATCAGCTGACTGAGTACAATTTGTACCTTGTTAGAGAGTTTTATGCCAATTGGGACCCTAGTCATCTTGAACATTTGTTGAAGGTTCGAGGGAAAGTGATTCGATTCACAGCTACTGATGTTAATGATCTGTTGGGTATACCAGAAAAAAACCTAAATTTCTTGAGGCGGTTTATTATTTCTCCTCCGTATGTGCACATTAGACATTTGTTGTGTTGTCAGCGATCTTCAGTCCATTGGACAAGGCATCGTGTTACAGTTTTGCATTTTTCCTTCCCCTACGCTCAGATAAACAAGGAACCAATAATGTGGGGTCGTATTGTGTATGCATGCTTGATTCAAGGCAAGCATATGACTGAGGTGACAAGGGATAGGGTATGTTTGATTTCTTCCCTAATGTGTTTTGATATGGAGGAAAATGTGGGAAGTGTAATTTTTCTGCTATGAAGAAGGCACGTACCCAGGTGGGTCATAGCTTTATATTTAGAGGTTTGGTGACTAGATTTTAAGAAGGCATAGGGTGGATGAAGAGGAGTTGGATTATAAGCCTAAGGTAATCACTCACTCTGTGGATATAATACTGCAAGAAGCATATTTGGGGCATATGGTCCAATTCTGACCATGATGGAGCGACAAACGAGGACTGATGAGGTGCTGGGTTGGCTATATGGTCTCATGATGATGATGACTAAGACAAAAGGTAGACCAACTACACCAGAGGAGCTCCATGCTGTAGAGCTCGACTATCCACTTGGTCACCATGCTAGGAACATATTGAGGATTGGCCCAAATTTTGTCGAGCCGGTTGATGATGATGTACCCACTGATGAAGACCACAAGTATACGGATTCCGACATAAAGTCCGATGAAGAGGAGCAATCTAATAATGATGGAGCGGATGATGATAGCGATGATGTGGACGTGGCTCCTGAAGACATAGCTGTTACTAGTCTCGTTTGAGTGATCAGGAAGTATACTGCCACCCTACCATAATCTGAATTGGAAGCACTGGGACAGTGCTTTATTTTAAGTGTTGAGTGGTGGGTTCGTATTCTTCTTTATCTTCGTTTTTTTTATATGGCTGAACAATTTTATATTTTTTTTCTATTTTGATGTGTTTGCAAGTACTAGCTATTTGAAACATTGGTTTGTAATAATTAGTAACTTTGACTTTGTGGATTGCAATTTTACCTCTTTGGCATTTATCGCATATTGCTTCAGTTTAAAGTATTATTTTATTATTATTTTTGCCTTCATTAGCAAGTTTAGTTTCAACTAGTCACATTTGCCTTTGCCCTATTTGGTAATTAGAAATAAACAGTCATAGTTAGTTGCCATCCCCTATGATAGATGGATGACGACCATCTTAAGGGGAGTGGTCGTACGAAGTAAAGAAATTTAGGAGAACCTAATCACTATCTTAGAGGAGTGTGTGAAATGGGCCATCTTTGCAGTAATTGCAACTAATTCTAGTAGCAATAAGCAAAAGAGTGTATTTATTTTAAGAACTGATGATTTAATCTCGATAAATGAAATTCGATGTGTTGTCTTAATTTTGAATTCAATAAATAACATGATTGGGAACCTTTGGCTGATTCCGTACATGCAATGTGAGTGTAAGGATTTGTATATATTCTACATGAATAGAAATGACTAGAACTTGCCTGGTGTATCTACAGAGCGAAATAAAAGGTGTTGGGTGTAGGAGGTGATGTAGGCATTTCTTTGACAGCCTTGTTTCTAACTTAAATAGACCTCCCTTGGTCCATAGTCTTAGTCAGCCCCATTGAGCCTTTAGCCTTTTTCTTTGGTAGCCTGTTATAAAACCTTATCCTTTCTTTATCTAAATCATAATTTAATCCAAATAAGCTCCTGAGCGTTTTTAATATAAGAATGAGAGAAGATTATGAGCGAAAATGAGGCGAAGATGAGGTAATCAGCTGATGCCCCTAAAGCAGTTGTTATTGATGATTGATGATGCTGGGTTAATTTGAGAGTTAGTAAAGAGAAGTGTTACAATGAACCTGTTTAGGCCCTAGTCCAATTGGATAATGTGCACCTTAATGAAGGTTTTTCTCTTGAGTTAAGGATGGCTATAATAGGGGTGCGTAACATATATATAAAAAAAAGTATGTGGAAGGAATGACTAATACTCCTCACCTAGTTTGAGAAAATATGCTAATTGGAAAAGGTGTTGATAAATGAAAGAATGGGGAGAAATAGAATGATAAATTAGGGGATGGGAAACAGAGTTAATTGATAATTTTTGTACTAAAATGCTTGGGAGAAATAGTCACCATTTCTTTAAATAGTACCTACCTGTCCTTAAGCCTTTATTACAACCCAAAAAAGACCTAGTTGATCCTTCACCCAAACATACTACTATTAGTGGAGTAGGATACTAAAGGCATGCTTATTGTTCGTTCACTAGCATATACGAATTCTTTGTTAATAGCGAGTGATTTGATTTGATACACCCCCATTGTTACATAGATATCATTGTGAGTTAATATTGGGGAAATTTCCTTGATTTAGGATGCAGGCGCATGAAAGCCTGATTACTTATTGTGTTTCTTTAATTGAGTTTGCCAACATGTTAGAAATTCATTATTGAAGATAGAAGAATTTGTACTAAATTGTCTCATGAGATTGGAACTGTTTTGACAAGATGATGTAAGAATACTTTGTTACAAAGTGTAAGTGTCCATTGCAACATAACTTTAACATTGTGATGTAAAGAGGAAGTAATTATGTTTTTGAATTTATGTGTTCGAGGATGAACAAGGTTTTAAGTGTGGGCTAGTGATCTTGAACAGATTTATATGTTCAAAGCACCAATATGCACCCAGATTTAGACTTGGTTCAAGAACTTTTGGATGAATTCTTAAGTATAATTCAGCTTTTATCCCGTTTCATGCCTATTGGATATGATTAGTACTTTCAGGTTCAACATCATGAAGAATTATGCATAACTGGATACAACGAGGATATGGAAGTAGTGAAGGAATGCAAGGGAGTGAAATTAAGCTGAAAAATGAAAGCTGGAAAGTAGGAATCCTCATTTGAAGACACTCCGCGTCGCGGGGATCAACAAAATAGCAATGGTCAAATTCCAGTGAAGGTTTGCAAAACTACCGAGTCGCGGAGTAGTTTTATTTACCAGATTTGGCGACCTGAAGGTTTAGTGCATCGCGGAGGATGGCTATTTCACAATTGTCCCAATCCAGTGGCTCACCGCGATAGTGGCGCATTACAGTGAGGTTGCATTTTACAATTGTCAGGGTATATTTGAGCTCCGCGATTTCCTATATTTCAATGGAAAATAGCAATTGAAGTCATGGCACATCACACCGTGTGGACAAATCAAAAATATTTTAAGCATTTTATCCCCGCTATAAAAGGAAAAATCCAAGATAATGTGGGGGACTTTTTGTCAAGTAGAGCAGCGGAGGAAAAGCAAAAAAATTTCTCTTTTAGGGTTCTAAATCATTCTTTTAAATTTCTTTACTTCAAGTTTTGTTTTGGGTATGATTTATTACTTATTTTGGATGATGAATTCAAACATGAGTAGCTAAACACCACATTTCTGGGGTTGAAGCTAAGAACATGATTACTCTTTAATATTCTTACTCATAGTTTCTTTTTGGAGTATAATCTAGGTTGTTCTTAATTTCTTGAGCTTACTATTTTAATGATTGGCCACCATTAGAATAAATTTATATTTCTATATGAATCCGGGAGGAGAATCATAGGATAGAACGAAAAAATTAGGGAGTAAGGTTCTTATTCTTTTATAAAATAAGGGATTTAATTATCATCTAGGATAGGGATATACCTAGAAGCCTTGCTTGGTTCACTTGCAAGAAGACAACTTCATGAATTTAGAAGATTTATTGTAACTCTGCGGGAGTTGTTGTTACAACATTCAATAGATAGAAGATTTGAGATCCGGAGACAAAGATCGTGGCATAACCCTTGCGAACCAGCAACACGATAACCAATTATACTATGATAAGAATAGAGAATTGTATGACTGGTCACAATACCTAAACCCTGGAATCGTCCTCATCATTGATTACAACCGTTAATTGCTTTGCTCTAGTTATAATTAATTATTTCTTGTTTAGTAATTTACATTTTATTTACAGAATCAAATTAATCTTGATACCATCAAACAATTAATACTAAGTTGTCCTGAACTAAAGATTGAATAAATTTCTAGTTTGTTGATCCTCGAGGGAACGATATCTGACTGTCTAAGTCATTATATTACTTGCATGATCATGTACACTTGTGTGTGCGTAGAGACATAACATCACCCATTTTAGCCATAATAACAATGCATCAATTCAGTCCCAAAATCATCAATTAAAGCATGAATAATCCATTTAAAACATGAAAAAGTAATTCAAGTAATAACAACCAAAAACCCTCAATTTAATTTCAAACTCATCAATTCAAATCACATGAATATTTAATAAATTGATGCCACAATGTAAAATTCAAGTTAAGAAAAGAGAAACATGCCTGAAATATAGAAGAAATTAAAGAGAATTCAAAGTTTAGAGCCTGAATGGTGAATTTCTTGTAAAGCTCTTGAACTTTCTTGGTTTGGTAGCTAAAGGGGAAAATAGTAATTTTTTATCTTGATAACTAAATGAAAAAGAGTCAATTTGGTGTTTAAAGTAGTTTAAGGGGTAAAGGACCAAAAATCCCCTCAATCCAAGTGAAAATAAACTGGATGAAATTAACATAGCAGCATGGCACGCCGCTATTGTGTAGGGTAGCCAGCATGCCACTCTCTTATTGCGGAATCTAAGTGGTGTGGCATGACATTAGCGCAAACCCCCACTACCTCAGAGTCCTAAAATAACCCCAAACTCCTTCCAAATATTTTAAAACTTTTTCAAAACACCCTTTTAACACCCCTTAACATAATTAAAGTAAAAAATTAATGTTACACACATGGGAGGGTCAAAAATAAAATGATCAAAATTTTTGCAGGGTCTTGCATAAAGTATCTACAAAAATGAAACTTTAATCTATGCGATTTTGTGACTTTAGATTTGCAGATTTGATTTGTGAGAGAAAGGTTTAAGGGAAGATTTGTTTAGGGCCTTTCAAACAATAAATTATACCCCACAAGCAAGAGTTGACTCTACCACGTAATATTTTTATTTAAGAGATATTCTACAAATATTGCCTTAGAGGAAGGACTTAGCTCAAGGACTTTCAAACTATAAATTATGCCCCACGGGTAAGAGTTGACTCTACCACGTTATGTTTTCATTTATGAGATGCTCTACAACTATTATCTTAAAGGCAAGACTTAGCTTGAGGACTTTCAAACAATAAATCATGCCCCACAGGCAAGATTTGACTCTACCACGTTATATTTTCATTTATGAGATGTTCTACAACTATTACCTTAGAGACAAGACTTAGCTCAAGGACTTTCAAACAATAAATTATGCCCCACGGGAAAAAGTTGACTCTACCACGTTATGTTTTCATTTATGAGATGTTCTATAACTATTGCCTTAGAGGCAAGACTTAGCTTAAGGACTTTCAAACAACAAATTATGCCTCATGGGAAAGAGTTGACTCCACCACGTTATGTTTTCATTTATAAGATGTTCTACAACTATTTTCTTAGAGGCAAGACTTAGCTTAAGGACTTTCAAACGACAAATTATCCCCTACGGGAAAGAGTTGAGTCTACCACATTATGTTTTCATTTATGAGATGTTCTACAACTATTGCCTTAGAGGCAAGACTTAGCTGAAGGACTTTCGAACAACAAATTATGCCTCACGGGCAAGAGTTGACCCTATCACTTTATGTTTTCATTTATACGATGTTCTACAACTATTGTCTTAGAGGCAACACTTATCTCAAGGACTTTCAAACTACAAATTATGTCCCATGGGCAAGAGTTAACTTTACCACGCTGTGTTTTCATTTATGGGATGTTCTACAACTATTGCCTTAGAGGCAAGACTTGACTCAAGGACTTTCAAACTATAAATTATGCCCCACTGGCAAGAGTTGACTCTACCACATTATGTTTTCATTTATAAGATGTTCTACAACTATTGTCTTAGAGGCAAGACTTAGCTCAAGAACTTTCAAACAATAAATTATGCCTCACGGGCAAGAGTTAACTCTACGATGTTATATTTTCATTTATGAGGTGTTTTACAACTATTGCCTTAGAGGCAAGACTTGGATTAAGGACTTTCAAACTATAAATTATGCCCTACGGGCAAGAATTGACGTTACCACGTTATGTTTTCATTTATGAGATGTTCTACAACTATTGCCTTAGAGGCAAGACTTAGCTCAAGAACTTTCAAACAACAAATTATGCCTCGTGGGAAAGAGTTGACTCCACCACGTTATGTTTTCATTTATAAGATGTTCTACAACTATTTTCTTAGAGGCAAGACTTAGCTTAAGGACTTTCAAACGACAAATTATCCCCTACGGGAAAGAGTTGACTCTACCACATTATGTTTTCATTTATGAGATGTTCTACAACTATTGCCTTAGAGGCAAGACTTAGCTGAAGGACTTTCGAACAACAAATTATGCCTCACGGGCAAGAGTTGACCCTATCACTTTATGTTTTCATTTATACGATGTTCTACAACTATTGTCTTAGAGGCAACACTTATCTCAAGGACTTTCAAACTACAAATTATGTCCCATGGGCAAGAGTTAACTTTACCACGCTGTGTTTTCATTTATGGGATGTTCTACAACTATTGCCTTAGAGGCAAGACTTGACTCAAGGACTTTCAAACTATAAATTATGCCTCACTGGCAAGAGTTGACTCTACCACATTATGTTTTCATTTATAAGATGTTCTACAACTATTGTCTTAGAGGCAAGACTTAGCTCAAGAACTTTCAAACAATAAATTATGCCTCACGGGTAAGAGTTAACTCTACGATGTTATATTTTCATTTATGAGGTGTTTTACAACTATTGCCTTAGAGGCAAGACTTGGATTAAGTACTTTCAAACTATAAATTATGCCCTACGGGCAAGAATTGACGTTACCACGTTATGTTTTCATTTATGAGATGTTCTACAACTATTGCCTTAGAGGCAAGACTTAGCTCAAGAACTTTCAAACAACAAATTATGCCTCGTGGGAAAGAGTTGACTCCACCACGTTATGTTTTCATTTATAAGATGTTCTACAACTATTTTCTTAGAGGCAAGACTTAGCTTAAGGACTTTCAAACGACAAATTATCCCCTACGGGAAAGAGTTGACTCTACCACATTATGTTTTCATTTATGAGATGTTCTACAACTATTGCCTTAGAGGCAAGACTTAGCTGAAGGACTTTCGAACAACAAATTATGCCTCACGGGCAAGAGTTGACCCTATCACTTTATGTTTTCATTTATACGATGTTCTACAACTATTGTCTTAGAGGCAACACTTATCTCAAGGACTTTCAAACTACAAATTATGTCCCATGGGCAAGAGTTAACTTTACCACGCTGTGTTTTCATTTATGGGATGTTCTACAACTATTGCCTTAGAGGCAAGACTTGACTCAAGGACTTTCAAACTATAAATTATGCCCCACTGGCAAGAGTTGACTCTACCACATTATGTTTTCATTTATAAGATGTTCTACAACTATTGTCTTAGAGGCAAGACTTAGCTCAAGAACTTTCAAACAATAAATTATGCCTCACGGGCAAGAGTTAACTCTACGATGTTATATTTTCATTTATGAGGTGTTTTACAACTATTGCCTTAGAGGCAAGACTTGGATTAAGGACTTTCAAACTACAAATTATGCCCTACGGGCAAGAATTGACGTTACCACGTTATGTTTTCATTTATGAGATGTTCTACAACTATTGCCTTAGAGGCAAGACTTAGCTCAAGAACTTTCAAACAACAAATTATGCCTCGTGGGAAAGAGTTGACTCTATCACGTTATGTTTTCATGCCCTTAAATTTGCTTTGATGTCAAAAAAAGATCTCTTTGCGGATTATCCAAATTTTTATTTATTAGCAAAATAAAATAGAAGTTGAGAAAAAAAAGCGATCAAACAAAATAGGGAAAGAAAAAAAAGATTAAGAAAAAAAGCAAGAAAAAAATAAAGATTAAGAAAAAACCGAAGAATTAAAAAAATTGAGAAAAATTAAAATGAGAGGAAAACATAAAAATAAATTTTGAGAAAAATGAAGGAAAAAAAAGAGAAATGATAAAAAACAAAAATAAAAAAAAAATAAAGGTTGAGACAAATGAATTAAAAAAATGAAGAAATAGATGATGTTTGAGAAAAAAAAAAAGAAAAAAAGAGAAAAAAAATAAAGGTTGAGACAAATGAATTAAAACGTGAAAATAAAATTAAAGAAAAAAATAAAAAAAGTGAAAATAATAAAAATAAAAATAGAATTCGAGAGACAAATGAGTACGAAAAGTTAAAAAATATTTGAGGTGTAGAGGAAAAAATTGTACTTGTACTATACTAAAAAGGAATGAATAGATAATGCTTGAAAACAAAAGAA
This sequence comes from Capsicum baccatum var. pendulum, assembly GCA_030864225.1. Taxonomy (NCBI): domain Eukaryota; kingdom Viridiplantae; phylum Streptophyta; class Magnoliopsida; order Solanales; family Solanaceae; genus Capsicum; species Capsicum baccatum. Next base: position 207,324,421 of record CM061553.1, on the reverse strand, counting down.
AAAAAAGAAAAAAATAAAGGTTGAAACAAATAAATTAAAACATGAAAATAAAATTAAAGAAAAAAAATGAAAATAATTAAAAAAAAAAAAAAATAGAACATAAGACACAAATGAGTATGAAAAGATTTAAAATATTTGAGGTATAGAGGGGGTATTTGAGAAAATTCAGGAAAAAAAGAGAGATAATAAAAACTAAAAATAAAGGTTAAAGACAAATGAAATTTTAAAAAAATAAACAAATAGATAATGTTTGAGGAAAAAAAATAAAGGTTGAAACAAATCAATTAAAACATTAAAAAGAAAATTAAAGAAAAAAATCAAAAAAAGTAAAAATAATAAAAAATAGAATTTAATAGAAAAATGAGGATGAAAAGTTTAAAAATATATTTGTAGTATAGAGGGGCAAAATTATACTTATACAATACTTAAAAAGAAAGGAAGATTAGTTTTCAAAAAAAATTTTCTTATTGGAATAAAAAATCTAAAATTATCCACATTTAAGCTTATGGCATGTAATTTCCTGGGCAACAACGCTAGAAGTAGAACATGACTGAGGGGAAACTATCCTTGTAGTACATTAAGAGGGGTTCTTTTATAAAATATCGTTCGGCCTTACCTTTCACACTCCTAAATTATTGAGTACATTGAAACGATAATAGTACATTAGTACTATTAATAAAGAATTGATCGCAAAGAGAGAAGAGTCACTTATCAATTCATGAAAAGAGGAGATTTTGTACTGGTGAAAAATTTGGGGCAGTGAGAAAATATTCCAAGTAGTCAAGGAATTATGTTATTGCATAAAGTTATGGACAATATAAGCAAACAAAACAGTACTCTAGCTATCAATTTACTTTGAAGTTTGAACTACTAAATCATGATTAGTTGACCCCCACCCCGCACCCCACCGTCTAAAACATAAGGCTAAGTCCAAGTAGGACTCAATTTTTTTTTTTTTAAAACAAATCTCAATCACACATTCATATCCATTCCTACCCCAATCTAGGATGAGGTAAGATTAACGAGGTGCTTACACGCGTCGCCTTCTGTGGTGACTTAAATGAAGAAATAAAAAATGAAATTCCAACCTTTCAGTATGTAGATATTAAGTTATTGATAAATCAAGAACCACAAAATCCAATGGCTTACCTTTCCTCCAAGATGAGTCTTATATTGATTTTAACCGTTAGTTATTGTGAAATATGAGTAACCTTATCATTATATAAAGGATAGTGGGCAACAAAAGGTTCATATTGAAGTTTATTAAAGAAAAAAAAGTTATAACAAGAAGAAGAAATTCTTCTAGTTAATTTAAGCAATGGCTTCTTCTGTTATGTCCTCTGCAGCTGTTGCTTCACGCACCAATGTTGCTAGCAACATCGTTGCACCATTCACTGGTCTCAAATCTGCTGTTTCCTTCCCTGTCTCAAGGAAGCAAAATCTTGATATCACTTCAATTGCTAGCAATGGTGGAAGAGTTCAGTGCATGCTGGTAACTCCTCGAATTGATCGATATATATTGACATTCTAAAGAATATTTCTTAGGGCGTCGTAACAAGGAATATGTCCTATTTTATGTTTTGCTAGTATTAGTCATTACATGCTGATACATGCTTGCTTCCTTCGTTGGCACTTTATGTGACATGTTTGAGACACCAAAATAAGAGTGTCACTTAAATTGAGACTAAGAAATATAAATGTTAGTTATTACCTCTAACCCAATTTATGTGACGCTAGTATTTATTTTGAGGTGATTAGTCCCGGAAAAAGGACTTATTTTTATATTTAGTTGTAACAAGTCAAGTCTGGACATTCCATTTTATACTTAACGAGATGTTCTATAGTCAACAAATATTTATGACTTTTTTTTTTACCAAAAATTTTAAAAGTAATTCTTTTATTCTTAAACTCCGTACACAGTTAAATACCTTCACATAAATTGGAATGAGGAAGTGTCTATTAGGTTATCTGATAATTTCTAAAAGTTAAAGATCCAATTACTTGCCTTTGATTATGTTATACACATGGAAAAGTGAAAATAGTGAATCCCATATGTAACCTTTGCGTTTAGAATTAGAAGCAAATTCAGAATCTAGAATCGGTAAATTTAGGATGACTATACGCCTTCCCTGATCGAGCAGAGACGAAAGGGATTATAGAAAGGGGTGAAATTCTTTTTGTGAAGGGGAATCGTCGTAACATGCTTTGTTCCCCTCTACTTTTATAAAGAAAAAAAAAACAGCAGTCAAATGAAGTTTGCAGTTGTCAAGAAGGTACAAACGAAGTGACATCGAAGTGACATACACATAGGTCGAGTTGGAAAACACTGAACTTATCCTAAATGTGTTAGATCTAACATTTTAAATTGAAGGGAAGGACCACTACACTTGGGAATATTTTGTGATGACTGATGTTAGTTTAAACAATATTTGCTTTGGAATATTTTCATAGACAGTAGTAGATATACATCTCGAGTTGTTGCCTATGTTGCTCAAATTCTCTTCAAAAGTAATGCATTTTAGAAGATTAGAAAAGGATGTAAGCAACATATATCAGTACTAAATGCATAATTCTTTGTTGTGGGAATGTAGGTGTGGCCACCAATTAACAAGAAGAAGTACGAGACACTCTCATACCTTCCTGATTTGTCTGATGAGCAATTGCTCAAGGAAATTGAGTACCTTTTGCAGAAGGGATGGGTTCCTTGCTTGGAATTCGAGACTGAGGTCAATAACTTTATCGCAAAGAATGACACATTTTTATATTTAGATATACGATTCATTTTCAAAACTTTAATATGTTGTGTCGTATGTGCAGCACGGATTTGTTTACCGTGAGCACCACAAGTCACCAGGATACTATGATGGCAGGTTAGTAGCATATGCAAATTTTAAATGATTGGTTCAATTAAACCGCGGTTATATATCATAGATGTAGGTACAAGAATCTTGAAAATTAGTATAAATATCATGTTTCCGAAACAAACAGAGAACTCTGAACTTCACCAATATACTATAACATGGCAGGTCTAAGCAGATACACAGTTTAAATGATTGGTTCAATTGAACCATACTTTTTTCACTAAATCATAGATGTATGTGGGGGGAGATCTTGAAAATTAGTATAAATGAAGAAGGCTAAGGAATTCTGAACTTTTTAAAAGTTAAAATTCCGAATCCGCTTCTATGACAGGTACTGGACAATGTGGAAGTTGCCCATGTTTGGGTGCACTGATGCCACCCAAGTCTTGAATGAGGTCCAAGAGGCCAAGAAGGCATACCCACAGGCCTGGGTCAGAATCATCGGATTCGACAATGTTCGTCAAGTGCAGTGCATCAGTTTCATTGCCTACAAGCCAGAAGGCTACTAAGTTTCATATTAGGAACAAAATTGTCTTTAGGGACAGTTTGTTTTGAAATGGTACTTAGGTTCTTTTTCTTTTGTATTAATTGCCATAAACTGTTTATGTTTTCCTTAATTTTCTATTCGGTGTATGTTTTGGATTTATGAGGACCTAATTATAATATTATGATGATTTGGTGCTTTGTTTGGAAATTTTGTTGTTTTTTACTCTTGTGGCTTATATGAGCTTCATCTTTGATAATATCTTCAGTCCTAAATGTAACACAATCCCTTTCAGTTTTCAGCTTTCACTGATGATTGTATCATGAGAGATTGTCTACATTGCAACTTTTGGGACGCCACTCTTCTCCAAACCTTAGCTAATATGAGATATACTTTATATACTGGGGTTCCCCTCTTCATATATTCATTCAGTTCCCAATAATCATTCATTCTTGTCTCTACTACTAGTAGTCGCATTCGACCCATGCCAAGTCCGAGCTCAAAGTTAATATTAAATTTTATATTTATAATCTTATTTCATCTTGTTTTTGTGTCACTATATTAATTGTAAAGGTAGTACGAACATATCTCAATATTTTTAATATTAATCAAACAATAATTTTTTGGTAAATTAAAATAATAAATTTTTTCTTAGAATTTATTTTAGATTTTTTTTCAATTTCAAATACATGCATGCACCAACACTATTTTTCTTTTTATTTTACTTGTAGTTTTGGAGATTAAAGTCTTTATGATCCAAATCGAATTTTATCTTATGTTGAATTAACTTCATCATTTTTTTCTCAATTCAACTTATATTGTCTAACCTATTTTTCATTAAGTTTTTCTCAATTAAACTTATATTAATTAACCTATTTATCAACAAAAAAATAAATAAATTCTGACCTTCAAAGTAATATAATAAATATTTGATACTACAAGTTGTTGTATGATAACATCAATAAAGTTAACTTATAAATAATGATAGAATTTAATTTAAATACTTGATTCAACAAAATACTTTTATAGATGTACCTTCATATTAAATCATACAAAAGAAATTGAAAAGTTACTAATTTTTTTAACACTTTAGTAGTTTCTTTTTTCTAAATATACATTTTAAAAAAATTATATTGACAGTTCTTAAATGTGTATGAAGTTTTAATATTTCACGTTAAATTAATTATTTTGTACTAAATTCTATAAAATGTTTATAGTCCTATTTTTTGTAAAAAAAAAAATCATCATCAAAAAATGTGAAAAAGAACTACTCTCATTTTTCATTATTTAGTATCATTAATATTTGAAGAGTTAAATTGTAAATTTTTTTAAAATTAAATTTTCAATTTGCAAACATCTTTAGCTATATATAAAAATAATTTTTACTTAATAATTAAACATATACTAAGTTAGAAAAGGCATGTCAAGATACTTTAATTACTTATCCACGATAAATTTATTAGAAAAAATGACGATTTGAGATAAGAATAATAAATATTTTAACAACCCTTGAATCAATTTTGAATTTGATTATATAAATAATTTTTTATGGTATCACTATCATTTTTTCGTGACACGTCACTTTTTAAGCATTTAATAAGCTCATATAATTCAAATTTAACAAAATAGATGAAAATTTGTAGAGTAATTAAAACGTAAATTAGGGATAAAATTGATAAAAAAAACTTTATGTGAAGACTACCAAAAATCTCACATTCTCTCTTATATAGTAGTAACTAGATAAGCATGCCCGTGCATAACACGGACCCAACATTTTGAATTCGAATATAGTTTAGTTTGTGTTTAATTTTCGTTGCATCTATTATTTGAACATTAAATTGGCATAGATACCTCATAACAACCATAATTTACAAATAAAAAAGTAAAGTTTCATCTTTTACGAAGTAGCAAGCATAACAAAGATCATATTGGAATAAGGATAACACCACATAAACAAAAGAAAACAAAGTTAATTCAATGTCTAGGAACAACAATTGAAGTGTTAGAATGAAAATCATTCTTTGGCCAATGCTAGATCAAATTTAAAATTTAAATTGAAAGTTTGAACCTCGATTATCAACAATTAAGACAACTGATTCTACAGATTATTCTTTGAGTGTCTTTTTTTTATCTTTTTCTATCCAACGTGATTGTTGTTTCGATAAAGAATTCACATCTATTCCACTTCAAAATATATTTCTTTCTCATCTCTAAATAAAGAACCTACAAAGAAAAAGTTAATGATGTAATATAATATTAGGCTTGAAATATAGCAACTTAGGTAATATTTAATAAATATTTACTTTTGTATAATGAAAGTTCAAAATCTGTAATAAAATACTAATCAATAGAATAAAGGTTGAGAGATTTCATAGTGCAATCTGCTATAAAATGTTAATCAATAGAATAAAGACTGAGAGATTTTACAGCGCAAAATTCCCAACAAATTACTTATCAATGGAATAAAGGTTCGACAAATTTCATTTTCAAATCATGCATCATAGAAGAAGTGTATGTTGTGTCCATACAAGTGTCATGGATATTCAATCAACATAGAATTAGATGATACTATGGTAGAATAAAGCGACTTGATGAATAATACAAATACAGGCAATTCTTATTAATATGAACTTCAAGACATATAACTCAAACACTCACTTAAGCAGGCACACATGAATGAAAAGATACAAAACAATCACAACTTCTTAGGATGAAAGACTTTCTAGTCAATGTTGTAGAGTAAGTATTCATGGCAAAAGTTTTCAACCTCGGTTTCTCTCTTATGTATGATTTTTCATTATTAATGAATATATATAACTAATTTTGAGAGCTATAAATAGGGACATTAAAGGCTCATTTATTTGCACTTAATGGATGTCTGAATCCGAATGCTTAACTTTAGACCATTAAGTGCATTTATTTTTTATTAAGATTTTAGCTCTTAATAAGTCTAAATAGGTCTTAATCATTCAAATCTAGAATCAAGTCTTAATAGGCCTGAGAGGTATTCTGGTATAGGATAATATTCACCACCACTCTATTCTTAATCATCAGTCACCACCTCTATCACCGCCATCATTATGAACCACCACCCACCTCTACCATCACAACCACGATCGACAATAAATATTGCTACCAACCACTATTGGAAACCACTACCACACCTACTACTTTTAATTTTTCTAATTATATTTACCGCCTCCACCGCCGCCAGCAACACTACCATCATCGACCACTATCGGTCAATTCCTTCTATCGATCAACTCATCTATCATAACTAGCACCACCGCTAACTACCACTAATATATCATAACCTCCACATATTCATCGGCGGACACCACCATTGTCCCTAGTAATGCCACATCTAGCATTACTTCAATCACTATCATCGCTACAATTTATCTCTACTAATAACCATATCCACCATCACAACTAACAACATCCCCAACTAGCACCAACACATCGTCAACCATCTTGCATTCATTTTTCAGCCATCACAATCAACACCCCCAACTACTAACATCAAGCAACGTCACATCACAATCACCACCACCACTATTAACCATCACCATCATAACAGCACTACAATACCAGCCATCACAACTATCACCACTAACATCAATCATTGTCACAACAACTACCATTATAAACCATCTCCACTATCACTAACAAACATAAATATTTTTTTTCAATCAAATAATAATTTTTTTATTAAATTACATACTTTTCTAATATAAAATTAGTTTTTTATTTGAATTGTATTTTTTATTTTATTATATATACAAATAAAATTTTTTTTGCACATTCAGATGTTGAAAAACAAACAATCTTAGTCATCCAGTTTTCAAATCTAGAGACATTATCTTAATTATTCAGATGTGCATTCATATTCAGACGTCTGAATCTTAAAAAACAAATGCTGCCTAAGTCGAGAAGATACTTTATAAAAAGTAAGACCACAACTCATAGATCTTCAACCATAATAACACAAAGTTTAAAATTTCAGCTTCAAAAATAGATTTTTCATCATCATTTAATCAGTATTTTAATACAATCTCCAATTTGTGTTTTGGTATTTTTCTTATCAATAAAAGATTTCTTTAGCCATATGATTAAATGTCTCTAATTTCTTGAAAAGGTAATTTAATTGATGAAATTTAGTATGATTTCAAAATTTTTTGGTTGACTCAAACTGACAGTTTATTATAGCAAAAACCTCAATAAAGCCTTCTCAATTATTATTAGTCTGAGTTATAACTTATCTACTCAAAATATTTAGAAAAACAGAATCTCTATACCAAGTGTTATATAAGATAACAAGACCACCACTTAGGTACTGAACTTACTTAGAGCTAGGTGAATCACCGATATTGTCACTTTCCAGCTGATATACAAAATTGATCATACTTCTAAACTGAAGATCAAAAAAGTTAAAATCATATATATGTCTCTAACATCATAAATCTGCCAACTCTTAAGTTAATTGAATGAAAATCCCAAGCTGAGAGGAAAAAATCTAAATTTAACATACATAAAGATATAAATTTCTAAATAACACATCATTTAGTATATTTTTTATTGTAATCACAAAGCTACTTCACACCAAGTTTTACATAATGGTTAAGAGGTCAAAAGGTCTTTTACTAAAAGAAATGTCATCGTTATCAGATATCTGAGTATCTAAACTGGACTAATTAAGAAGTGTTTGCTCCTATATCTCAACTCCATCAAACTATTTTTGTGCCTCAAAATTGATTATCATTTTCACACATGTATATATATAAGGATGTCATATTTTGTCGTGTTAGTATCAAGGCCTTTGATCAAGTGTTGTCAATTATTTTAGTTGTATTATCCAAAAACTAACTGTGACAAAAAAAAATTGCATCAAAATTCAACATGTTAGAGTTGTGCATAGTAGAGTTCATTGCTTATAAACATATCTTTGATGTAGCCTATGTCAAATGCTTTTCATGAGTTGGAGACTAAAAGACTTGTTATTTTCAAACTATTTTTACAACTGATACAATCTTATCAGTCTATACAAAACGAAAATCATTCACCCTGTCACATTTATTAGAATATTCAAATTTTCTTTTTATTTTTAATTTCTACTATGTTAAAAATATAACAACTACGTTGTTTGTATGAAAAAAAATCAACAAAATAAATAGATGTAGGAATTAGACCTTCAAACATTAAAAGAAAAAAATAATTTTTCCACCACTCTCTTTATGTAATTGAGAGAAAACACTTAAAATGACTATTATGGTAAGTTGTCTATTATATGACTTAATTTCAGTCTTTCTCATCCTTACTTCATCTATGTAAGTCACTTAATATTAATTCAACTCGATTACCTTATTTATTTGTTTATTTATTTTTCATCCTAGTCAAAAATTATAACAAATCCATAACAAATTAACACCCCACCCAATCAAATCCAACCACCACACATTATCCTAACCATTCACCACCTCATCCTAATAAAAATAACAACTTTCTACCCCACCCCTACCCACGTGCACCCTATCCTCTACCCCATATTTTTTCATTGAACAATACACCCTCACAATATATATACACACCTATACTCTCCATTTTTGGGGGGATTCATTCACTGGAAATGAAAATACTCACACAAAATACTCTCCAAAATCCTCACATACACAGATGTACTTAAACACTCATACACACAACTTACACACACATCATACACTAACTCTGATATATACACACTACACTTCACCAAATTCATCTTCTTCATAGAAAACACATACCATTATTCATGCACACAGATCACTATGCATACACACAGAAAAATCAGCAAAGAAATATGGAAAACTAGTGAAAGAGTAGGAGAAATCAGTGAAAAGAGGGCAAAATTAGTGAAATCGAAGGAGAGGGTGAAACAATAAGGTTGATTTGACCGGTATTTGGCAAGCTTCTTGCCGGATTCATCGATTTGGTCACTGAAAAACTCTAACATCGTCGTTCGATATTGTTTTCGGTGAAACCCTCCTGAAAATAATGTCACCGGCTTAAAGTCGACCTAAAACAACATCGTTTATTCATATTTGGCTTGGACTTGGGTGACGTTGTTCGTTGGTTCGTTTGTCTTTGTGAGTTTGTTTTCCTATTTTGGGGTTTTTTTCGTGATTAATTGTGTCAATATCTGTGATTTGGGGTTCATATTAAGGTCTTATTCTTGGTTTTAAATCTACTCGGGTTGCGTTTTCTTAACACCAATATAGTTTGTTCGTTGTTGGAGCTTTCCATTTGAGGATTTCGAGTTCGGACTTCATTAACTCATTATTATTAGTGAAAACCAATTCCTTTGAGTTATAAAATATCAAACTCACTCTTTTATTATCTTAACGTGTTTGGTCATATGATTTGGTAGTGTGTTTGAATGTGTTTTTAAGCTTTCATATTTATCTTGGTTTGATTGGTCGATTTTATATAAGAATTGGTTAATCATAGGGCCGAGAATGAAGTGGGGGTGGGAATTGAAAATTGACAAAGGTGAATATTGATTATTTTGATTCATTGATGATTTTTTAATTCGAAATAAGTATTGATGTTGTTAAACATAATAGTATCATGATAGGTTGAAATTGGTAGGCAAATTTAGGAATTGTAAATTGTTGGATGATTTGAAATGTTTGTTGAATGGTTTGTCTTATCGCATTTGACTTAATTGTACCTATTTGTCTGGGGAATGCCCCTAGAAAACTTATATTTATTATCGGGGAATGCCCCGCGATATTTTGTACTCAAAGATCAATCATGATCAAGACCCGAGGCATCGGGTTAAGCATAGTGTAGGATAGATAGAATAGTTTAGATTTCAATTTTAGCATTTTTATTTTGGTTTGTAATAAATTGGACTGGACATTGACTTTTGGATTTTTGTTTGTTTGGTTCGTGTGTTTTATGTGGTTTATTCACTTCATAGTGTCTACTAGCCGATATACTCCACGAAGAAGGATTGAGGGGTGCCTAACTCCTTTTCCTCAGTCAATAGAATTCCTTAGTCGAAATCTCTATTTGTGGGTCAGTTTTTAAAGAGTCAAAATTATTTTGAAAAAGAATTTCCAAAGATAAATTGGCACACCCGATTTATGCCAAGTGGCAGCTCTGAGTTTAAATATAAAAGAATCATTTTTCAAATAAAATTAATCTTTTATCACTTAATAATAGAAACCCTTTCAAACTTAAAATCATTTTTTTTTTGCAAAAAAAATGGCGTGATAGCTCTGACGACTCTACTGGAATTTTCAAAACTCGAGCTTATTTTTTGAGTTGTATTGACTTAGTTTGACACTATGGGTGTATAAGCATTTTGCTTATGCTATTGTTTGTGTTATTGTTTTATCATTGTTAGATGCATATGTGCTACGTGTTTACAGTTTTCTTTTGTGTGTTACTGTTTGATATCTGGCATGGAGTACATGTCATGTACACAAACTCTAGTTGAATCACTCTTATTTTAGGAGGGGGAGCCGTCGGATGTATGGAGTAGGTGGAAAGCAATCGCAGCCACTATCGACCATATACTCTCCGAAACGGCCTTGTTAGTGGATTCTAGCCTAGGTCAATCTTTAGGTCATGTTTATTTGCATTATATTGAGACCTAGCAGGACCTACTTGGTCCTTTGTAGGAGATTCACCTCTAAAGCTTCCCTACGTGCTAATTGTTGCATCTTTGAGGGTAACAGGGTCATTTGATGGACTGATTTGGAGAAAGGCATGTGCTAGAATTAAAGAAAGTGTGTAGGCAAGGAAATGTTGGAAAAAAAAAAATAAAAGTGAGTCCAAAAAAAGAGGTTCACAGTTTTTTTAGAGTTCTTTATGGCTTTTGTTTTTCACAATTTAAAAATTCAAAAAGATTTTTTCCTTTTGCACTCATTTCTCCAAAACTAAAAAGATTTTCCTTTTGTTTCCTTTGATAATCATTCATAATTCGAAAATGTCAAAAAGATTTTTTTTAAAATTCGGAGATTTTTATAAAGAAAATTCAAAAAAAATGGTAAAAGTTTTGTACATTTCATATAATGAAAATACCAAAAAGATTTTTCTTTCATAGTTGTTGATGTCAGTTTTATGTGAAACGTCAAATCAAAAACTCAAAAAGATTTTACCGATATTGTTCATCGTCCGTCTTTGGTCATGTCTCTCAAGTCAGGGTTTAGTTGGTTATTTAATCTTTTATTATCCCATTTGGATGAACTATACATACCTGATTCTCGTCCTTCGAAGTGGGATACGTAGGCAACCCTCGGTAGGTCTGGTAATCATTTTATTTTGGTCTCTATCTTAGTCTTAGACTAGTGTCTTTCTCCTCTTAGTCTAGTGTTGTTAGTTGGTCCTAGCCAAGTAGGCTGATTTCACTTAGTGGTATCATTCACTAAATTTGAGTTATAAATTGGTCTATTCCTTCGACACATGTCCGTGTCAAAATCCCAAGGGTTGGGAATCTTGTGCTCTCTTATTGAATTATTGAGTTAATATCCTATGTGTTATTATAGGATGGATCCGTCCACAAAGTCTAGAGTAATGATGGTTTCCAAGGTGCCCAAAAAGTTAATCAAGTGGTGGGGCATGTTCAACTACTCTGAACAACATGAGTTAAAGAATGATTTAGGCAATCTTATAGCACTCTTGGATGCCCTATCCAAATCTAATAGAAGCTGTGTTGACCTTTGGGATCAAAATAGTTTGGTGTTTAGGTTTGGAAGTTGTGAATTGACTCTTACTCTAGAAGAAATATCTCATTTGTTTCAATTGTCTTATATCGATCAACAGATGATCTTTGCCCAAGATCATTCTGGCAAGAGATTTCTTCAATGTTGTGGATTGAAAAATAATAAGCATCAGGGGTGCCTTAAACAATCATGGATTTCTTTTGACTATTTGTTCGCTAGATTCGAGTCCCAAAAAGTTTTGACTGCTTTTGGGACAAATTTCATACCACTAAGAAGATTTGGGATAAATGTCGTCTTAAGGTTTTCTATTTGGCTCTTTTGGGTATCTTAGTATTCCCGTTAGATGATAGATGTGTCAATTCTCATTTACAATCAGTGGTGATGGCTTTATTCAATAAAGGGCAGAAAGTTACCACTATACCAATGATCCTAACAGAAATATATAAGGCTTTGACTGAAGTAAAAGGAGGGATATAATTTTTTTTAGGGAAGTAACTTATTATTTCAATTATGGATGATGGATCATTTTCACGCCCCTTCCTTAATTAAAGCAGATGTGGTCGACCATTGTTTGACCAATCGAGTGAAAGCCATGGAACAAGTACTGCACTTTGATAAATTTTCATTGCCTGTGGGAATCAATACCTAGATCAAATTTCTTAAATCAAGAACTCAGGACAACATTCTCTGGACCTATATGTGGCTCTGTCTAAAAAATATCTTGGTTGGATCTCAAATGCAACTTCTTCTAGTTTTGATAGGTCTTAACTGCACCAAACTTTACAATCCAAGAAGGGTGATACGTTAGAGAGGTAGATTGCAAGATGTCCCACCAATAATGGATCTTCTAAGGGATGTAGAGTATTTTAATGACCAAGCCTTAGGGGAAAGCAAATATGAGCAATTCTGGCGTAACGCGATAAAGCTAGGTGTAGATACCCTCGTATAGGGTTCGGATAATTCGAGCTGCACTCAGAATTATGAAATTTGGCTACAATCCATACCTCATGGTATGAGTAGACCATTATCGGTCTAACTTAGAGGGCGGATACGGGAAGAAGACATAGTTAAAGACAATGAGGATGAAGATACAACTGCTAAAGTGGAGTTATTGAGAGTTTAGTCATCAGGTTTGATTACAACTGTGGAAGGGTAATATAAAAACCTTTTTGTGTGTACTCTCCAAGAGGTAGGGATAGTGAAAAACTTTCTCCCAAATATCAAAGTGTCATTGCAGTATACGTTACAAAGTTTGAGTGGGAAAGTGAGAACTTCACTGACAAGTCCATCTCAACCAGGGTCATCACGCGGTGCAAAAGTTTGAGGGGCATTTCCTATCCTTGATTTTGTTTGAGTCCTTTGTTTTATGTTAGTATATGGTTGTGTCTTTGTAGGTCGGTTTCAAGTTTGTTTCAACATTGAAGTTTTTATTATGGGTGTTACGTATGTTGTCTTGTTGGTCTAGAGTGTTGTTCAGCTTTTATATAATTAATATCAAGGTTTGTCTTAATCTCGGAGTTTGTTTTAGATTATTTCTTCTATGAAAAAAAAATATCTACTAATGTTGCATTGGTCTTTCTTTTTGTTTTTTCTTTGTTGTAAAAATAACTGTTTCTGTGGTATTTGTGCATATTTCCCAAAATACACAAGATCTGATTTATGTACGACATAATATGTAGGCAACCTACTTTTGGATTTGATCTAATCGTTTTGTTTATTTTTTTTCCTCAATTTTACTATTTTGAAGAAAAGTAAAAGCCACAAAGAATTATAAAAAGAAAGAACATAGTGAGAGAAGAAAAGAGAAAGAAAGAATAGTGAGAGAAAAAGGGAAGGAAAAGAGACCGATGCAAAGAAACAAAAAACGAGGGCAAAAAGTAGAAACGAATGAGGTGTAATGAGAGGGTAAGAAGCAATAAGTGTAAGGGAAAGATAGGGATGATGTTAAAATGGCCTCATTACCCTCAAAGGCAGGTAGAAATGCGCATGAATTTAGGACAAATATACAATGTGATTTTCATGCTTATGTGACCTAATCCTAACGGGTTTTGTCTTTGATGAGCATATTCTTTCAGAAAAAAGTGGTTGGTTTGTAGCACTTTGGATAGTCATCCTTACTTCACCAGATCAAAAGCAAAATTTCGCATGGCCAACAAAGAGGTAGAAAATTCGCTCATTGACGTGAACCAGAGTCCTAGGGAAGGGGTTCAGAACATAATAAGGAGATATTGAGACTCAGACAATAACTCGCAGAGATGCACCGAGCGTGGGCCAGTGGAATGACTCCTCTTCCATACCTGAATGATTTGACAACACTTCCAATTATCCACCGTTGTCTCAGGTGCAGTTTTCTGGTACCACTGATACACCCCAACATGCGCCCGGATTCACGCCACATCAGTACTATCCTAGCACATCTAGTGTGCCCTTGACAGTCTTTCAATAGAGTCCCTCTGCCCATCCATCACCACATGTGGTACCTATTTTTATGGCTCCTCAACCACCTGAATCTCCTACTTATGTTGTTCGTCCAACAATCATACTCCCTCGATCTACTAGTGAGCCAGTTTTAAAGGTGCCGAATGATTATTATTATGCCCTGGAGCCTACTTTGAAAATGAATGAACCATATGGGTACAATCAACCACTTGCATTTCCATTTGATACAGAGAAAACTATTGGAATAGAAAAATAAAAAGGCATGGCATGGAAATTGAATAGTCTAAAATAGGCCATGCGAAATTTACAGAGACTTGGGGGGTTATAAAAGTGTTTTGTATAAAGACTTATGCATGTTTCCAGGTGTTAACCTTCCTCTTGGATTTAATATGCCAAAGTTTGTGAAGTATGATAGACACGGGGATCCGGTGGCACATTTGAGGCATTATTGTAATCAATTAAGGGGTGCTGGAGGTAAACAGGAATTGCTCATCGCTTATTTTGGTGAAAGTCTTTTGAGTCTAGCCTCAGAGTGGCTTGTGGATCAGGACATAGACAAGTGGAATAGTTGGGATGACCTAGCTAAAAAATTTGTGAAATAATTTCAATATAATATAGAGGTGATTCCTGATGAGATATCCCTGACTAATATGAAGAAGAAGAGTACTGAAAGCTTCAGGGAGTATGCGATAAGGTGGCGTGAAAATGTTGCTAGGGTAAAACCTCCAATGAAAATGAGTAAATTGGTAGAGGTCTTTATTCAAACACAAGATGAGACCTATTTCCAATACTTGCTTTCAGTGATGGGTAATCTATTTGTCAAAGTCCTCAAAATGGGAGAAATAATAGAAAAGGGTATCAAGAACGGATGACTCATAAGTTTTACCGCATTAAAGGCCACCACCCAAGAAATTCAGAGTGGTTCTAGAACTTTTGGAGGGAAAAGAAGAAGGAATATATAGAGGTTGTTGTAGCTAGACCACACGCATATTTGAAAAGATCGCCTTTCCCCTATTCCTAGTCTCAAGCCCAAGTCTATGTCCAAGATCCATATGTTCCACCCATCATTACTACCCTTCATAAAACTCACTATATTTTATTCCACCACCCCCATACCAGTATATAGAACATAACCATATGTCCAAACCCCTTCTTTCCCATAATGGCATGCACCAACTTCTCAAAATCATCCTTCAGCTCTACAAAATTACCAAAACTCTTCCAAATCCATTTTTTGACTTAGGCCTGAGTTTAAAAAAGAGAAAATAGTCAAGAATGAGTTCACACCTATCGGAGAGTGGTACGCTAGTTTGTTTCAGAGGTTGAGAAATATGGTCTTGAGCCCAATTCAAGGAAAACTTCTGAATCCACCTCCAAGGAATCTTGATTACTCTCTAAGATATGTATATTATTCTAATATGTCAGGGCTTGATACATAAAGATTCTGGTATTTGAAGAGAGCCATCCAGGATCTGATCGACACAAATCTAATTATAATATAAGCCCAAGAGATTCTAAGCATCAACCAAAATCTATTTTTAGTCCATGCTGAAACAAACATGTTGGAGTTGATATATGATGGTGAAGAGTTTTCAATGTCTTACAAGCCTATTTTTAAGATACGAAGTAATGAGGATAAATCAGTGCACTTAGCGGAGTCAATGAAGGCAATGTCGTTAAGCCAAGAAGAAAGAGTGAAAGATAATGTCCAAGCCGATATAAGAAACCCCATGATCATTGTAAAAGAAGTTGGGAAAACTGGTGGTCTAAGTTAGGAAAAACCTAAGTTAACGATGGTAGGAGCTTCGAGAAAGCCTATTTTGACTGTAAAAGGAGTACTTGCAGCACCTATTATCATCAAGCCAGTGACCCAACTCTTTCTGGACGACACAAAAAGGGTCCCCTGGAATTATAAACAGACTTTGATGACTTATCAGGGCAAGAAAATCATGGATAAAGTAGATGAAGTAGGGGGTTTGACTCATTCGGGGAAGTGTTTTATGCTAGAAGGTTTGAGGAAGTCTAACCCAATGACAAATAGGCAATTGTCTCTCAAAAAACCTTTCACTGAAGAAAAAGATGAACAATTCTTGAAGAAGATAAAATTGCCAGAATATTCAATCATAGATCAGTTGAAGAAGACTCCAACTTAAATCTCCCTTCTGTCTTTATTGTTGCATTCTGATAAATATTGTAATGTTATATTGAAGGTATTGATGAAACTTATGTCCCTAGAGAAATTATGGTGAATCAGTTGGAGAAAATTGTGGGAAAGATCTTTGAGGTAAATAGATTAGCTTTTTCGATGATGAATTGCCTGTAGACGATATGGGGCACAATCAAGGCCGTTACATTACTGTGAAGTGTGAAATTTTTTTATGTCACTCTTATCATGATTGATGAAGGTTTTAGGGCTGACATTTGTCCTTTGTCTACTTTGCAAAATTTGAACATTAGTACTGAGAGGATTCAACCCAACAATATATGTGTCAGAACATTTGATGAAGCAAAAATAGATTTCATTGGGGAAATAGAGCTAATGTTACTATAGGTCCTATTGAATTTTCCATAAATTTTCAAGTGTTAAATATCGAAGCCTCTTACAATTTGTTATTAAGAAGGCCATGGGTTCACAAGGCTGGGGCAGTTACATCTACATTATACCAAATAGTCAAATTTGAAAGAAATAGACAAGAAATTATTGTTCATAGTAAGGGGGACTTATTTGTGAACAAAGATTATTCTATTTTATTTATTGAGATAGACAATACAGATAGGGCACCAATTTGTCAGGTTTTTTAGGTGGTGACTGTTGAGTATATCCCCGAGGGGAATCTTATTCCAAGGCCACAATTGCCTTCCATATCTGTTATAGTTGTGAATGAAATGTTAAAGCATGGTTTTGAATCAGTAAAAGGTTTAGGGACATTTTAGAAGGCAGGGCTCATCCAATATACCTATGTGAGAAATTTAGTACCTTTGGTTTGGGGTACGAACCTACTTTTGAGGATAAAAAGAGGGTTAAAAAGTGGAAGAAAGATTCATTGGCACTTACCATAATTACTTAATGAGTCCTTCATTAAATTTAATGTTGTTGGATCCTCCGTGTCAATTCTCACAGAGTCAATGAATGATAACGGTGCAATGCTAATCGACCCTTTCCAAAACATGTTTATCGAAGCTGATGTGGTTGAAATTGGGGAAGGTACTAGCAATTCAAATGTAAAATTTATTGGCCCTGATGTCCAGCTCAATAATTCGGAAGTCACACATATCCCCATTAGGAGGGAGTTTTGGTAGTTTATTTTGTTTTTCTTTCTGTTTATTTGAGTTATTTCAGGGTTGTAATTTGGAATTTATCTTGTTTATGTTCTATTATCGTTTATGTATAAACCCTACTATCTTTCGTTTTTAATGAAATGCAATGTCTTTTTTATTTTTGTGTCTAATATATTTTATTTATCTTTTTCTTTATACAGTTCTCTTTATGCCGATTCTAGTGATATGACATGCATGCATAAGTTTCAACCTGATCTTAAAATCTAATCTAATCAAGTTATAATAAAGCAAGAAGTGGAATATGATGAAGAAAAGGCATTAGAAGAAATAAGCAAAGAGTTGAAATAATTTGAAGACAAACCGAATCCTAATTTGAATGAAATTGAGCTAGTTAATCTTAGAGATTAAGGAGATATCAGGGAAACTAAAATAAGTGTACATACTCTTCCACAATTAAAAGAGGGAATGATTTAAGAATTAATTAACTATAAAGAAGTTTTTTCATGGTCTTATGATGATATGCCTGGTTTAAGCACTGAATTAGTGGCTCATAAATTACCAACTAATCCTACATTTCCCCGGTCAAACAGAAGTTGAGAAATTTTAAAACCGATGTAAGTATAAAAATTAAAGAGTAAAACATGAAACAAATTAAAGCCAAAGTCATTCGAGTGGCTCGTTATCCTAATTGGTTGTCCAATGTTGTTCCTATCCTAAACAAAGATGGTAAGATTCGAGTATGTGTTGATTATCAGGATTTGAACAAAGTGAGTCCGAAGTATGATTTTCCATTGCCCAATATCCATATTTTGCTTGATAATTGTGATAAACATGAGGTGGCATCTTTTGTGGATTGCTATGCGGTACCACCAAATCACTAAATCATTATGAATGACAATGACATAGAAAACACGTCTTTTATCACACCGTGGAGGACTTATTGTTATCGAGTGATGCTTTTCAGTTTGAAGAATGCTAGAGAAACATACATGAGAGCAATGAAAATTATGTTTCATGATATGTTGCATAAAAAAATTGAAGTCTATGTAGATGATGTAATTATTAACCAATGAATCAGGCTGACCATGTTAAAGATCTAAGAAAGTTCTTTGAAAGGCTTCACAGGGATAATCGCAGACTCAATTTAGCAAAATGTGTATTTAGAGTTTCATCTAAAAAGCTGTTGGGGTTTGTAGTCAGCTATCGGGGTATTGAATTGGATCCTTCAAAGATCAAAGCTATTCAGGATTTGCCGCTGCCCAAGAATAGAACAGAGGTGATGAGTTTGTTTGGCCTATTGAACTACATAAGTAGGTTCATTGCTCAACTCACAAATACTTGCGAACCCATTTTTAAGTTACTGAAGAAGAGTGTTTCGGTTGAGTGGACTGGGGAATATTGAAAAGCCTTTGATAAAATCAAAGGATATCTATCAAATCCACCTGTATTGGTACCACTGAGCCTGGTAGGACTTTGATTTTGTACTTATCGATTATGGATATTTCCTTCGGTTGTGTGTTGGGTCAACATGATATCACTGGCAAAAAAGAGCAGGCTATCTATTATCTTAGAAAGAAGTTCATAATGTATGAATCCAAGTACATTCTTCTTGAAAGGACGAGTTATGCCCTAACTGGATAGCACATAAGTTGAAGCATTATCGTTTATCATACACTACCTATCTCATCTCCCACATGGATCCTTTGAAGTATATCTTTCAAAAGCATATGCCAACTGGTCGACTTGCGAAGTGGAAAATATTGCTTACTGAGTTCGATATTATATATGTGACTCGAACCACCATAAAAGCCCAAGCTATGGCAAATCGTTTTGCTGAGAACCCCATTGATAAAGAGTATGAACTATTAAAGACATATTATTCTGATGAAGACGTGTTGTGTATTGATGAATTCATCATAGATATTGATCCAGGTTGGAATTTGTTCTTTGATAGAGCTGTGAACATGAAAAGAGATGAAATATCTGCAGTTCTTATCTCTTAATTGGGGAAATATTTTCCAGTAACAGCAAAACTTTGATTTTATTGTACTAAACATATGTCGAAACATGAAGCTTGTATTCTAGGGATGAGGTTACCTATTGACATGGGTGTTCAGGAGTCATTAGTGCCGGGTGACTCAGACTTGCTTATCCATCAGATTCAAGGCGATTAGGAGACATGGAATTTAAAGCTCATACCATATCGAATATGCTTGCAAGATCTATATCAATGGTTTATTTTAGTAAGGTTTAGGCATATTCCAAGAATTCACAATAAGATTGCTGATGCTTTAGCCACTTTGTCTTTGATGCTCCAACATCCTGATAAGTCCTACATCGATCCAATGCATATACAGAGTCGTGATCAACATGTTTATTATAATACAGTTGAGAAAGAACTCGATGGCGAACCTTGGTTCTTTGATATCAAGCGATATATTCTGGCGGGAGAATTCCCTACACACGTCACTAGTGATCAAAAGAGGAATATTAGGCATTTGGCTAGTGGATTTCTCTTAAGTAGGGTAGTATTGTACAAGAAACCCCTGATCTGGGACTCTTGAGGTGTGTAGATGCAAAAAAATCTTTGGAAATCATGTTGAAATACAGCCCAAAGTATAACAACAACAACAACAAACCCACTGTATTCCCACCTAGTGGGGTCTGGGGGGGGGGGTAAGATGTACGCAGTCCATACCTCTACCTCTAAAGAGGTAGAAAGGCTATTTCCGATAGACCCCCGGCTCAAGACACAAGACACCGCACAAATACATAGATACATAGTAAAGCACAGAACAAGATTTCATTACATAAAAATGGCACCCATAAGTAATAAAAACAGAGAAAAGCACACAGAATCGTAATAAAACATGGAACCAGGTACCATAGCAAGAATAATACCCCCACCAAGTAATTCCCTACACTAGCGACCCAAACTGACCCTAACCTTCCGCCCTAATTTGCGTCCTCCAGATCTTCCTATCTAGGGTCATGTCCTCGGTGAGCTGTAACTGCTTCATGTCCCGCCTAATCACCTCACCCCAGTATTTCTTCGGCCTACCCCTACCCCGCCTAAAGCCATCCAACGCTAGTCTCTCACACCTACGAACCGGGGCATCCATGCCCCTTCTCATCACGTGTCCGAACCATCTCAATCGGACCTCCCGCATCTTATACTCCACTGGGGTCACACCAACCTTCTCCCTGATAATCTCATTTCGAACTCTATCCCCTCTAGTCAGCCCACACATCCAACGCAACATCCGCATTTCTGCTACCTTTATTTTTTGGATGTGGGAGTTCTTAACTGGCCAGCACTCCGCTCCATACAACATGGTCGGATAGACTACCGCCCTGTAGAATTTGCCTTTAAGCTTGGGCGACACCTTTTTATCGCACAACACCCCCGACGCGAGCTTCCACAACAGCCCGAAGTATGCGGGCCGTATATAAATGGTTATGTTTTGTCAAAGAAAATGCTTTGAGCGTGTTATTATTGTCTTAATATAGGGAGGGATTCTATTCATTTTGTTCGGAAATGTCATCAATGTCAGGTACACGATGATTTGATACATTCTCTTCCCATTGAGTTGCATACGATGTCTGTTCTATGGCCTTTTGTAGCTTGGAGAATGGATGTGATTAGGCCGATTGAACCAAAAGCCTCAAACAAACATAGATTCATTTTGGTGGCCATCGATTATTTTACAAAATAGGTAGAAGTAGCAACTTTCAAGTCAGTGATAAAAAAGGCGGTGGTAGATTTTGTTCATGCTAACATAATTTGTAGATTTGGCATTCCAAAGGTGATCATTACAGATAATTCTTCCAACCTCAATAGTCATTTGATGTAAGAGGTGTTCCAACAGTTTAAGATTTCTCATTAAAATTCCACTCCATATCATCCAAAGGCAAATGGCGCTGTAGAAGCCGCCAACAAGAATATAAAGAATATACTACATAAAATGATACAAGGGTATAGACAATGGCATGAGAAGTTGTCATTGCATTTCTAGGTTATCGTACTACTATTCGCACTTCAACAGGGGCAACTTCATATTTATTAGTGTATGAGACAGAAGCACCATACCCGCAGAAGTTGAAATTCCATCTCTTCGAGTCGTTATGGAAGTAGAGATCAATGATGATCAGTGGATCAAAATACAATTGGAGAAATTAAGTTTGATTGATGAAAAAAGATTGACATCAACGTGTCATGGCCAATTGTATCAAAAGAGAATGGCCTGAGCATACAATAGAAAGGTGTGTCCCAGGCATTTTGAAGTTGGGAATTAGTAATAAAGTGCATCCTCTCTCATCAGATCTAATCTAAAGGCAAGTTCTCCCCATATTGGCAAAGGCCCTTCATTGTAAAGAAAGTGTTGTCTAATGGAGCTTTATATTTGACATATATAGAAGGCAAGATGGTAGAAATGGTTGTTAATACCGATGGAGTGAAAAGATATTATTTATGATCTTTACCCTCATTACTTATATTGCATGTTTTGTACTTGCATTTTTAAAGATTGATATGTTTCCGTTATCCCAATGTTGTGTCATCCTTTGTTTACCCTTTTGAGCTTTGGCCTTATTTTTCTTTTATATCTCTCTTTTGGAATCAAAATAGAGTCAAAAGATAAAGTGAAAAAATAATCATTCAATTTATTCAAAAAAAGGAAAAATCAAACCAAAACAAAGAATAAGTTGTCGGAACTACGTGTGACCTGATTCTCCTCGCTCAGGGGTGAGATACATAGGTTGTCTTGCTCTAGGCTCAATCCAACTAAATAAACAATTTAAACTACCCAGTCAAAAAAAATTGGGACAAGAGTTAATTTTTGTCATTTCAGTTGATCCCAAAAGTTGTAAGTCCTACTCCACTTCAAGTGTCATTTGAGCCTCATGCCATTCCTTCTTTCTAAATCTATTCAAAAGCCATGTTTCAATCAAAGAAAGACCATAAAATTAATTTTTGAAAATGTTAAGGCTGAACATGCAATAGATATATGATAATGTTTTGGCAATATATTTTCTACATCATCATAGGGAAATGAGAGAAATAAAAAGAAAAGAGTCTTATTGGTAAAAACCCTCACGGGCAGGAGATGGTAAGTTGAGAGAAATAAAAATGAGGGAGTCTTATTAGTGAAAACCCTCACGGCACCATATGGCGGTGGTGAGTTGAGATAAATAAAAATGAGAGAGTCTTATTGGTGAAAACCCACATGGGCACCCTAAGACGATGGTGAGTTGAGAGAAATAAAAATGAGAGAGTCTTATCAGTGTAAACCCTCACGGTTACTATAAGGCGACAGTGAGCTTGAGAGAAATAAAAAAGCAGCGAGGCTTGTTGGCGAAAACCCTTTGAGGGATTGCTAATTGGATGAGGTATATGAGTTCAATGGATTTGAAGAGGCGACTCAGTTGGAAGGGCATTAACTTAACAACAAATGGTGAAGTTTGGGTGGAAAGATCAGGCAGCTTAATCCAAATTACATGTCATAATTATTGGAGGTGGTTGCCATATTCAGATAAGTTTTTCTTTTTGTCATTCTGAAAGAGGGAAATTGTCTTTTTCTTTCTTTTACATATTCATATTTTTGTATTTTTATGTCATTTATCAAAATAAAAAATCATCATTATTACTTTATATCTTTGAATCAAGTCTATATCGGAATAAGTGAGAAAGGATTTCAAAACTGGCTACAAGTCTCCTCAATTGCATGAAGAAAAGACCAGGGCCAGCACATGAAAGGAATATGATCACAAATCAATACAAACAAAGAAAGTTTATCAACTTGTAGGTTACTGGATTCGTGGCAGTATCAGGTTTCAAAAGGTACATCTCAGAGGGCTGATAAAATAGAAATTCGGTGTTTTGAATCAAAGCCACTTCCCTTAATCTGGGATTGGGTCAATAACGTGATAAAGCAGGGATAAATGTTAGCAATTTGAAAAAAACATGAAGAGAACGAGTGTTGGAGAAGGTGCCTGGGGAGCCAAGCACTGCATTCCACCGCTAAGTTTAATTAACAATTTTTACTTTGATGAAATAGGGCAAAGTTCTATTCATTAAGATCATGCTACCTTTGGGAGAGAATATCTAAAAATTTAATTTCTGTTCAGGACCCTCCTGGAAAATAAAAATTTACTTTATATTCAGGACCCTTCTGAAAAATGGGACATTACTTTCTGTTTAGGACCCTGCTGGAAAATAGGACTTTACTTTCTGTTCAGGACCCATCTAGAAAATGAGATTTTACTTTCTATTTAGGACCCTCCTAGAAAACGGGACATTACTTTCTGTTCAGGACCTTCCTGGAAAATGGGACTTTACTTTCTGTTCAGGACCCTCTTGAAAAATGAGATTTTACCTTCTATTCAAGACCCTCCTGGAAAATGGGACACTACTTTCTGTTTAGGCCCCTCCTGAAAAATGAGACTTTTTTTTCTGTTCAGGACCCTCCTAGAAAATGGGATTTTGCTTTCTGTTCAGGACCCTCCTGGAAAATGGAAATTTACTTTTTGTTCAGGACCCTCCTGGAAAATGAGAATTTACTTTTTGTTTAGGACCCTCTTGGAAAATAGAACTTTAATTTCTATTCAGGACCATCCTGGAAAATGGAATTTTACTTTCTATTCAGGACTCTCCTGAAAAATGGGACATTACTTTCTGTTCAGGACCTTCCTGGAAAATAAGACTTTACTTTCTGTTTAGGACCCTCCAGGAAAATAGGACTTTACTTTCTGTTCAAGACTCTTCTGGAAAATGAGAATTTACTTTTCGTTTAGGACCCTCCTGGAAAATGGGACTTTACTCTATGCTCAGGACCCTTCTAGAAAATGGTACATTATTTTCTGTTCAGGACCCTACTGTAGAATGGGACTTTATTTTTCAGAAAAATGAAATCTTTCATTATCAAAACTTTTTGAGATAATTTGTGTTCTAGTTTTGTCATGGATTTCAAGAGCCCTCCTATAGAATAGAGTGAAGAAATTGAAAGTCAGGAGCCCATTTGAAGAATAGAGTGATGAAATTGCAAGTCGGAGCCCACCCAAAAAATAGAGTGATGAAATTAAAAGTCAACAGATTAAATAATAGTAAGTCAAGAGACTGCCTGGAGAACAGGATGAAGAAATTGAACTTTAAGCAACAAGTTGAAGAAATTAAAAGTCAAGCAACAAGGTGAAGAAATTGAAAGTCAAGCAACAAGTTGAAGAAATTGAAAGTCAAGGAACAAGGTGAAGAAATTGAAAGTCAAGCAACAAGTTAAAGAAATTGTAATTCAGGAGCCCGCCTACAGAATAGGGTGAAGATTTTCAACTTCAAGTTCAAAGTTTAGAAGTTCTACATGAAGAGCATGGTCAAAGTTTAACCCAAAGAAAATCAGACCATTTATCACTTTTGAAGGCATGAAAGACTCGAGTCAAAAGTCAAGAGAAGTTGCATAGATAAAATGTTTGTAAATTCATTTATCTTTTTAACTTGTAGTTTTCATTTTTTATGCAATAACAGAGTCGCGG
Source organism: Capsicum baccatum var. pendulum (assembly GCA_030864225.1). Taxonomy (NCBI): domain Eukaryota; kingdom Viridiplantae; phylum Streptophyta; class Magnoliopsida; order Solanales; family Solanaceae; genus Capsicum; species Capsicum baccatum. Next base: position 207,299,126 of record CM061553.1, on the reverse strand, counting down.
ACCGAAATCTCGACAGGGCCTCACTCGACTCTCCAACTCGGTACATTCCTTCTTTTTCAATCCTTAAACCATATGTGACTTTATCCCCACATAACTTGGGATGGGTAGGATGTCTAAAATAAAGACTCGGTTGCGTTTGTCCTTTTTTTTCTTTCTTTTGAATAAGGGTCGGGTCAAAATTTTATCTCGTTGTCTACTTCTGTTTCTGCAAACACTTTGTGTTCACAAACAAAGAGGGGCATAATGTAGACACATAATTTAGCCCCTCCCTAAAAATTAATTCAACTCGATTACCTTATCACGTACCTCATCCACGTAGTAATTTTTCCAAGAAAAAACAAAATAAACAACCATCTTTCATTTTTTATTTATTTATTTATTTTTTATCCTAGTCCAAAATTATAATAACATAACAAATTGACACCCCCCTCAATCAAATCCAACCACCTCATGTTATCCTAACCACTCACCACCTCACCTTAACAAAAATAACAACTTCCTCCCCACCTCTAACCCTACCCATGTGCCCCTTACCCAATATTTTTTTCCACTGAACAATACATATACACACCCAGACTCTCTATTTTTTGGGGATTCATTCACTGGAAATACTCATACAGAATACTCTCCAAAACCTTCACATACACAGATATACATAAATACTCATACACACAGCTCACACACACTGCACACTTACTCTGATATATACACGCTACACTTCACCAAATTCATCTTCTCCATAGAAAACACAGACCATTATTCACGCACACATATAAAAAAATCAGCAAGAAAATATGGAAAACTATTGAAAGAGTCAGAGAAATCAGTGAAAAGAGGGCAGAATTAGTGAAATCGAAGGAAAGGGTGAAAGAACCGAGTTGATTTGACCGGTATTCGACAAGTTTATCACTGGATCCATCGATTGGGTCATTGAAAAACTCCAACGGCATCATCTGATACTGTTTTTGGCGAAACCCACCTGAAAATAATGTCCCCGGCTTAAAGTTGACCTAAAATTATGTCTTTAATTCATATTTGTCTTGGATTTGGGTGTCGTTATTCGTTGGTTCATCTGTCTTTATGAGTTTGTTTTCGATATCAAATTTCAAAGTTTTTTTTTGTGATTAAGTTGTGTCAATATCCGTGATTTGGGGTTCATATTAAGGTCTTCTTCTTTGGTTTAAAACTGTTCGGATTGCGATTTCTTGACACCGATTTGGTTTCTTCGTTGTTGGGTCTTTCTGTTTGTGGATTTCGAGTTCGTACTTCATTAACTCATAATTATTGGAGAAAACCAATTCCTTTGAGGTCCAAATTATCAAGCCCACTCTTTTATTATCTTAACATGTTTGATAATATGATTTGGTGGTGTGTTTGAATGTATTTTTTAGCTTTCATATTTATCTTGTTGTTATTGGTTGATTTTATATAAGAATTGGTTAGTCATGGGGTCGAGAATGAAGTGGAGTGGGAATTGAAAAGTGACAAAAGCAAATATTGGTTATATTGATTCATTGATGATTTTTTAATTCGGAATAAGTATTGATATTGTTAAACGTAATAGTATCATGATAGGTTGAAATTGGTAGGCAAACAATAGGCTGGGTAAGCAAATTTAGGAATTTTGAATTGTTGGATGATTTGAAATGTTTGTTGAATGGTTTATCTTATCGCATTTGACTCAATTGTACTCATTTGGTTGGGGAATGTCCTGCGATATTTTGCACTCAGAAGACCGACCATGATCAAGGCCAGGGGCATAGGGTAAAGCATAGTGTAGGATAGATAGAATAGTTTAGGTTTTAATTTCAGCATTTTTATTTAGATTTGTAATAAATTAGACTGGACATAAAATTTTGGGTTTTCGTTTGTTAGGTTCATGTGTTTTATGTGATTTATTCACTTCATAGTGTCTACTAGCCGATATACTCTATGTAGAGACTGTAGTCAAATCAAGGGATTGAGGGGTGCCTAACAGTTTCTCCTCGATCAATAGAATTACTTAGCCGGAATCTTTGTTCATGGGTCAGTTTTAAAGAGTCAAAATCATTTTGAAGAAGGATTTTCAAAAATTACTTGGCACACTCGATTTATGCCAAGGGGCGACTCTGAGTTTAAATATAAAATAATCCTTTTCGAAATAAATTTTATCTTTTATCACTTAATAATAGAAACTCTTTCAAACTTAAAATCACTCTTTTTTTTGTAAAAAAGGGGTGTGGCAATATGCTCACATCCTAGTGTGGTAATCGAATTAAGATTTGAATGGAGATTTTGAAGTCATTAACTCTCTCGATATGTAGAGCTGACAGAGCAACAAAGCATCCACAAAGAAATTTTAATATTCTTTAGAAAACTATTACGACTTTCACACAATGACAAGTAGATGTGTACAATATCTAGTATTAAATAAGTGGTTCTTAAAGTTTTAAAATACATTAAGGTCAAGCTTCACCGTCAAGTATTTAATACTCTTTGCACACTCATAATTAGGGATCATTTGATAGAGTGTATAAGAATAATGCTGAAATAAGTTGTATTAATAACGCTTGTATTAGTTATGCTGGTATTATTTATGCTAGAATTGTTTTTTATACACAATTTGGTGTGATGTATTAGAAATAATGTGCAATAAATTATTTGAATAAAATAATACTTATTTACAAAAATATCTTTCGTCTTTTCAAGAAAATTCTTTAGCCTTTTTTGGGTTCGTGGAATAGCTATAGACGCACATAGTATACAAAAATAAACTCCTAGACATTAATCACCCCATGGACCATAAAGAACTTTCCTAAACTTTTCACTACAATAACTTGCAGTTGAGAGCTCTTGCCGCCCCATCCACTCTTCCAAGGATTTTTCTGTAGGCCATGGATTTCAGCTATCATGACTTCGGTGATGCTACTGCTCTAATTTGAAGGTTTTGAAAATTATCACTGTGACCGTAAAATTTCAACCGAGATGAACCTTATTAACAAGAAAAAAATTATGGAAGTGACACCATCACTTGAATGTTTACAAGCCTCAGTAAGTTTCTAATCAAGTTATTGTGAAGTCAATTTTATTTTTTTATTGTGTTTGAAATTCTCCAAAATGGTATTTGATTAAGTAGAATAAAGAGGATGAGAAAAATCACTTTTTTTTTCATAATAAAATACAGAGATGAGATAAATCCAACTCTTTACAACATAATACTGTGAAAAAATGAATTGAAAAATATAAAATGGTGGAAAAAGAAACTGACCAATATTTTGAAGGGGTAATAATGTCATTAACCAAGTTAATGCGTGCATTGAAATTGTATTACCAATACATAAAAATGTTGATATTATTAATGCACTCTTCAATGCACAATAAAGTGTATAACTAATATAAATATTAGTTATACATAGGCTTAAAAAATGTACCAAATAAGGTATTAATAATACATAAATCTAATGGATACATTATATGTTTTAATACACTCTATCAAAAGATCCCTTAAAGTTCTAAAAATCATTCTCATCTCTACGCGACCATAAGAAAAGTAATAGAGAAAAAGTTAGGATAAGAAAATTATATCAAATGTCTCAATGCATGAATCATAAATATTCAGATATAGGAGAATTAATTACTGTCTTGCTATTGCACTTATACTCTCATTAAATTCTTAAAATAACACTAAATTCTTAGTTTCTAAGAAAAAATATTTAGTGCATCTAATATAACACTCTTAAATTTAAATATAGTTAGCATACCGTACGCATTTTGCGACTCTAATATTGAAGCCTTTGAAGATGAAATTGGAAGCTCAATATTTGATTTGTGTGGTCTTTTGAGGTCGAAATTGAAGACATAATCACAATTCTTTTGGTGGAAATTTTTTAAATCTGTCATTGTTGATTTTTTATTTTTGAAGGTTGGCAGTTAAATCTGACTTGGTGATATCAATTTAAGAATAAACTTGTTCATACGAACCATTTGAGTTTCCATTGATGAGATTTTTCTAACTATTGATTTGTTACTGATCTAAAAAGTGGTTGAAGATAATCAATTGGGTGTACATGTTTATTGCTGAAATTGATGACAATGATTGACTCGAATTGAAAGAATAGTTGAATCTAGGTTGAAAAATTCTGAAAGAAGCTCCATTGAAGATTTAACCTAAGTTTGAAATTTTTGCTGGTAAACCTGAGAGACTGTCAAAATTCAAAGTATTGATAGAGACATCAATAGAAAAACTAATCGGTTAAGAAAACACAAAAATTGTGAGTGAATTCTCTAAATAATCATCCAAATTTTGATTATTTCCTTCAAATATCACTTATTTTCTATTTAGGACCACAATATTGCTCAACTATCATTTTTTTTTTCATACTTAACACCTCAAAAACCTTCTTCTCTCTTAGTTGGCATGTCATGTCATTAAAATCTCTTTTTTAAAAAATGCTAAACTTATAACTCATCAAACTCATTTAATAAAAAATATAATTTTATTATTTATTTATTTTTTTTGAAAAAACTCATTAGTTTATTATAAAGAAACTTTTATACTCAGAAAAACTCTATCGATACTAAAACTTGACATATTTTTTCAAGAGTTATTTTTCCGACTGGCCACTCATATTTTTTGAATTGCCTAATAATATGACTCAACTATCACTATTATTCTAAAAAAAAATAACTAAATATCATACGTCTCTTTCTCTAGTAATTGGCAGGCCATGTCATTAAACCATTTTTTTAATAATAGACCTATTTAACTAATTAAACTTATTCAGTCAAAATTATATTCTTATTCTTTTCTTTAAAAAATATATTGATTTGTTAAGAAGGAATTTACATGCTTAGAAATCTTTTACCATTACTTAAACTTTTTATTTTTTCTAAAGTTATTTTCTTGAATTGTTATCCATGTTTTTGAAATCGCTTATAAAAATAATTTTTATTTTTGCTAAGACAATAATATCAGTCGGTTATTTAATATTTTTCTCAAAAAATCACTAAATACCTCAAAAATCTCCCCTCTTCCAATTAGCATGTCATGTCAGTAAGCCATCATTTTTTAAAGATAATAAAAATATTAACTCAACAATTTTTTTTTCAAAAAAAACATATATTAATTTATTAAGGAGAAATTCTCATACTTAGGTATTTATATTCTTTTTTTCTAAAGTTATTTTTTCTAGATGATCATTTAAATTTTTACATATAATTGTCTAAAAATATCAGTTGTTTTCTAAAAAAATAATATCACTAAATTAAATTAGTTATCTTGAAATTTTATTTTACATGTAAAATAATATGGTAAAAATGTGTGGCAAATAATTCCTAAACATGAAAATTAAATTAATTCATTTTTTTTATAAAAAAAGAATAAAATTATAATTTTGGTTAAATAAGTTTGATGAATTAAATGATTTATTATTTTAAAATCACAATTTTAATGACATGACATACCAACTAAAAGAGAAGAATACTTTTAAAGTGTTTAGTATTTTTTGAGGAAATGAGTGATAGTTGAGATATTATGGTCCTAAATAAAATATAAGTGATATCTAAAGGAAATTCTCAAAATACCTAATTGGTAAATGTCATCAATGTTGATGAAATTACAATGTTGCCCTTGGTAGTTCCACTAATCTGTCTATATAGTAGGAAAAATATTTATTGCTTGGTCGGCTAAGAGTTTGAAAATCCAAAAATACTTATGTTAGAGAATTGCAGTATTTGGTCAGAAAAAAAAAGTGCAGAAACTAATAAAAATAGTTTTTTAACCTAGAAATGTTTTTGGAAGCTCGGTTGTTTACAAATTGTTGCTCTCGTCTTTACAAAAATATTTTCTAATTGCAACTCTTGAAAAGTACTCCTAACAAAAGAACACTATACAAACTAGGCCAAACAAGTTATTAGAAAAGGACAATTTTGGCACTCTCAAAGGCAATATCTTTTGCTACTGAAACATCCTCAAGCTTTTTAGAAACTGGAGTTGAAAGGGATCGGATTTCAAATATTTCCAAATGAAAATACTCTTACAAGATTTATACAATTTGACAACACTATCAAAAGAAATTTAAAGTGATCTGCGTCTGCTGAGGGTAGATTGTAGCAAACCTTACTCTTACCTTAAAGGTAGAGAGGTTGTTTCCGGTAGACCCTCAGCTAGGTACGTTAAAGAACTAAAACAACAAATCCTTTGTCCTGCTCCTGCATTTTCACAAGTGACTCCACCAACTTACGTGAACATTCTTACAGAACCAGTAATAGACATGAGAATACACAGAATATGCTGGAGAGAAAAATGATACTTGCATCACACTTTCTATTCCAAAAGTTCATATATACAATAAAACTAGTATTCAAATTATCAAAAATTTGGGGCGCCAAATCAATAGAGTGCATTTACATAAGCACCCAAACAAAATAATCAACTCTCATCCCACCTTATTTTAAACATCTGTGCAAAAGAGACACATCTTTGCACAATAATATTAAAGCAAAACCAAAACTTTATCCTAATTCTCCAAAAATTGTTCTTCTTTCCTAGTCGTAGTCTATATACATAGTTCAGCTGTTAAGATTCCTTTATATACTGTTAAGGAAGATTTATACCATAGCAGCCATGCAAGCGTTTTGGCAGTCAAAGCCTTCTACTCTATTTCGTGGCTGTGGTTTCCCAAGTCTTGCCGTTGCACATCTTCCTTTACAACTTGGTGATGGAGAAGGCGAAGATGAAGTAGATGGGCTCGGTGTTGAAGAAACACAGTGTTGCTTTTCATTTGCGAATATAGCATCATGGATTAATGGATTCATAGCCCTGTAAGGCGGTGAACCAGAGAAGAAAGGCGGGGATGATGACAAATCTAATGCATATTGTGTTGCAGCTATGCCGTCCTGTCAGACCATGAAGATCATTTTAAGAAGTGGCACATTGAATCGGTCGAAGGTGTTTTAACTTTTTCCGCGAACAGTAGGAACATTTTGAGTTAGAGCAACAAACGAGACATCTATATATCTAGACACAGGTAAATTCACAATTGAATGTGATTAGTAGAACAGACAAAAGATACAACAACGCTAACAACAACATACCCAATGTAACCCGAAAAGTTGGGTGTGAAAAGGTAGTGTGTACGCAGACCTTACCCCTACCTTGGGCTGTAGAGAGGTCATTTCCGATGGACCCTTGGCTCATAAAATAGAAAACATACAATTCAAATTAATTAAACCAATCTACTAAAGAAAGCATCATACTGCTCCACATAAGTCATAGTATTAGTTAAGTGCATTTCCAGAATATCATTAAACGATGCAGAAAAGAACATTAACCAACAAAGACAAGTTTTTCTGCCTTATGCAATTGGTATAAGCTAACAAATGACTTGATCTGAAGATCTATTACCCTTTCTATTTGTCTATTCATCTGGCCAACTCAAAAATATGTAGTGGCATGGGATTAAATCGTAGTAACCCGTAGAATAAACTTCATGCTTTGGGAATAAAGCTCCTTTTAGAAGTATTTTACAGAGGGCACATTTAGTGTCCTCATAAGAGTTCGATATTGAGATGATTAAAAATACTATGGAAGAAACAATGGGCCAAACATAGCTAGCTGATCGAATATTGACATGTGCTAAGGAACGGGATAAACAGAAAGACAGGAACATTGCAATTGCTTGCCAATTATCATTTGATTGGATTCTCAACAACCCTTGACTTCCAATTGGTCTCATGAAAACACGGTTTAACTACTCCTGTGGAGCAAATATAAGTGATCACCCTGGAGAAGTCGTATCTAAATCACCGTTACAAGTCATTTTCTCCTTACTTTGGTTTGGAGAGAAGGTATAGTCACTTACTCAAGAGGGTAAGAAGGCAAGGCCCCCAGCGTTTGCTCTGGCATGAAAACCGTCACCATACATAGCCATAGGTGATAGCATGTCCTAATGCTATCTTTCTCGAAGTTGCTGCTCAATATGATCTTCTTTTTGGGCAGAGGATCCACTAAATGGACCACCTGATTTTTAATGTAGACAGATTGTCCACTTACTATAAATTCATTGTTGCCAGTATTGACATGTAGTCAAAAAATGAGTGCTCAAATTACTATGCCTATCTTGGTGGTCTGTCTTTTTTGGCTGACTCCTCTTCGTCTTCCATTGATCACAACTTAAAATCAGCTAAGCATCAAAGCTACTTCTCAGGAAAACAAGTTATGTATAAAACCACGCAGAAGAAGGAACTCTAGTTAGCCACCAAGATCCCTTCTACTTGCAGGACTACCCATTGAGCTAATAGAATCACACGTCAATTTGCACCTCTCAACAAGATTCATACCGTAAACACCACTCACATAGCTATTGAGCATCATCAATGATAATTGAATTGCATAATGTAACTTGGAGTTCTACACACACTGCCAGCGACAATGAGGATATTTTCATATTGCAAAATGAAAATATGCAAACAGGCTAAAATATTTGTGATTATATAGATATGCAAATCCAACTAACTCAAACAATTTGCAAACTTTGACAGACAACTATAATAAGATTCATCCCTGTGTAATTATGCCACTTCCTATAGAAAAAATATAGTGATATAGTCAATCAACTTACCCTGAACCTCAAACATATATGATAAGATTCATCCCTGAGTAAGTATGTCAATTGCTATAAAAACAATATAGTGATATAGTCAATCAACTTAGCCTGAATCTCAAACTAGATGGGGTCTGGCTACATGAATTCTCTATGTACATTATGCCTATTCATGATCAGTCTAAAGGCGTGCACATCATGGCGGCAGTGGCGAAGCCAAGATTTTTGTTAAGAATATATAGAGGTAAACATATACAAAGAAATCAAGGGTATTCAACACCTACTATGTATAATTTCATATATACAAAAAATGCTTTCAACTTCATATACAATGTAATTTTTTGATGAAGGGGGGTTCCGATGAACCCCTTGTGGTACTGATACAAGTATTGGATATACAAGTGATCGAGATAGTCAAAGAGATCAAGAGAATCGAGCTTGAGATGATTTGGAGTTTAATTAGTGGCTAGACTATTTTTACTATTTCATTACTTACTGTTCACAAAATCTGTTATAGTTGTAGCTGTTAGTTACTGTCACTGTCACTGTAGCATTTCCAATTAGTAGTTAGTTAGAGGTAGTTACTCTCAATGGTGTCTATAAATTCTTTCATTTGTACTCTACAGATTCATTGATTGATAATACAAAATTCTCTCTCCTTAAATCTTTCTTCTTCTCTAATTAGCTGAATTCTCGAAAGTTCTTCCTTGATCAGCCATAGTAGTTCATCAAGCTTAGCTCCTTGAGCTGCAGTTCTCATTTACGTGCATCAATTGGTATCAAAGCAGTCCGATTCTTGGCATGATTATGACTCGGAACAAGAATCAAGAAGGATCAACAACAGAAATGGATGACAAGCTTTCATAGATTCAAGACCAATTGCAAAAACTTTTGGAGATTATGACGAGCATGACGGATAGGAATGCACAGACAAATAAAGTGTTGAGGGAAATGAAACAAGCACTGGGCAACATGACACAACAAGAAAAACAAGTGGAACTTGGTAGGGCTAAAGCTTTTGTTGCTGGAGACTGTTCCAGAGATCAAGCACACTTCAATGCAACTAAGGAAATTCAAATAAATGGTGGTAAATTTCTCTCCCGATGTTCTAAATTGGACTTCCCTAAGTTTTCTAGTCAAGATATGAGAACAGGGTTGTATAAGGATGATAAACTGCCCACTGGTGAAGTAGGGATATCTTTTGACAATTTGGGTTCTCTTCTTCTTGTCGATCAACGGGAATGTGAAGCAACAGAGAAAGCAGATATTTCACAGGAGGAAATGTGCCCTATTCCTCAGATGTTGCTGGAGCCCAGACATAGAAAGTATGAAAAAGTGGAACTTCTCGTGATGATAGTTATTTCATAGGGTACTCCTATAAGCGAAGATAAATCATTGGGTGTGGAGGAAGAGATTGCTAACGTAGAGATTGGGATGAACACTAAACAATACGAGCCTATTGACAGAGGAATAGAGTGCACAAGTGAATCTAAGGTACCTGATCTGGTTGATATAGACTATAGAACTGAATTGAAGAATTATATGAATAGCTTTAGTACGAAGATAATAAAGACTGTGATTGCATTTCCTTATGAGATAGTGACGAAATGGATAACAATTACTCTATTGAGGAGGACAAGGGAGGGATTAGTAAACCATGGAGAGAAGTTGATGAAGAGGGAAAAAGAATCAATTCTATTGATTTCTCTTTCTCTTCCGTTATCAATTTAATCACTGAATTGGATATTGTAACTGGATTATAACTTACCTATGATGGCAAGCTGAAAGTCATGGATGTTTTGAATTTTATGGAGAATGGTGGTCTTGTTGCACCTAGAGTGGAAAAAGTTGAAATCAATTTTTACATGTGGGGAGAAGTTTCTTTGATGGTAAGTTCTTCAGGAAGAATCTTTTCTTCCAGGTGACAATGTGCAGTTAAAAAAGGCCCATGAAGGTCACCAGGACAAAGGGCTGCTTACCTCGTAGCTTTGGACAGTAAGGGTTCTCATGGCATTATATCAAGACATTGTGAGAAACTAACTGATTTTAACGTGGCTTTTAGACAAGGGTCTACACTTCCTCTTGGAGCTTTGTACAAAATAATTCAGACAATTGATCAGAGTATTCCGTGGAGCTTTCTTCTTGCCATACTTGCTCTTGCTAATTTTGAGAAGTTGGAAAAGGGTGGAAGGAATATTGTGGCTTCACTCAAAGAGAAGCAATATAGTTACCATGTTAACTATAAAAGTAAATTGGGACAGCTGAAGCATAGTCTAAAATTCATGAACAAGTTGTGCAATACTATTAATATGGAGAGGCATCAACTCAGTTGCATATTAAGGCTAATCGTTGTACTTTCAGTTCTTAGTATTGTCTCTTATACATGGTTCATTATATATGGCCTTGGAGGGGAGATGCAACAACAATTACTAATGGTGATGAAGATGCATAGCCTACCAGATGGGTTAGCTTTTACAATTAGTAGTGAAATTGATACAACCAAAACTACTTTTATTAGTAGGGTGATGAAAAGAAGATATGGCATCAAGGATGTGTTTCTACCTTGTGACTTGCTTCGGGATATACTGACGGGAAGGGAACACTTGCATTGTAGTGGAAGAAAAACACATTTCAAAGGTGCTATTTTACGTCAAATTTTGGAGAAATTTCTCAAGGATAGTAACCTCTTCTGCGGTGAAGCAGTTGACAAGGCATTTGGAAAACAGGGTAGATATATAAGGAGGAGACTCAATGTAGCCACTTTATTGGTCCCTAAGACTGCTGACAGAAAGTTCTTTGATATTGAGTTAAAGGATATTGCCCTGTGTTGGTTTTCTCCTGGCTGTATGACTTTGTTAAGCATGAATTTTGGAAGCATAATTTCCCATGGTAGAGGATATCCTTGACAGAAGAATTGTCAAAAGAGATAACGAGGCTGTGTGTCAGGTCCTTATCAAATGGACTGGCATAGATGTTGTACAAGGCTACAAGCTGCTTGGGAATTCTTGTTTGAAGTGCAACATGTTTCCTTCTTCTACATTCTTGAGGTCAAGAATGTTCTCTACGAAGGGGTATTGATACAAGTATTGGATATACAAGTGATCGAGATAGTCAAAGAGATCAAGAGAATCGAGCTTGAGATGATTTGGTGTTTAATTAGTAGCTAGACTATTTTTACTGTTTCATTACTTACTGTTCACAAAATCTGTTATAGTTGTAGCTGTTAGTTACTGTCACTGTAGCATTTCCAATTAGTAGTTAGTTAGAGGTAGTTACTCTCAATGGTGTTTATAAATACTTTCATTTATACTCGACGGATTCATTGGTTGATAATACAAAATTCTCTCTCCTTAAATCTCTCTTCTTCTCTAATTAACTGAATTCTCGGAAGTTCATCCCTGATCAGCCATAGTAGTTCATCGAGCTTAGCTCCTTGAGCTGCAGTTCTCATTTACGTGCATCAGGTAACTTGGCTCTGCCCCTGCATGGCAGATTCAATATTCAAATATTAATCATGGTTATTCTCGTTCGTCGTCATCAACTGAATCATTGTTCATGATCCAAACTATTTATACCTTGACCGTCATCGTAACACTACCCTCCTCGTTTAAAAATCTTCCTTTTCTTGCTTTGTTTTGGCAACATTTGTTCAGTCTAAAGGTCTGCACTCATGGGGGATTCAATATCCAAAGTGTCGGCACAGTTGTTCTCTTTCTTGATAATCCACGGGATCAATGTTCACGACCCAAACTATTTATGTGCTGACCGTGACTCAAGGGGTTTGAAATATAAAAATGTAAAAAATAACCCAGTCCCTTAGGTTCAAACCTTGGACACTGGGGTGCATTTTGAATGCCCTTGATCACTGAGCAAACCTCATGCGTTCGGGGATTCAAAATTTATATATATACATAAACACAACCCTATATGTATAGGGTGTAATTTTTTGCCAAGGAAATTTGAGTATACACCCTCTTGTCCCTCTAGATCCGCGCTACCACAACCCTCCTCGTTTAAAAATCTCCTTTTTTTGCTTTGTTTTGGTAGCATATAGTATAGTCATCCGTAAAGAAAAAACTCATAACCACATATATATATATATATAAAAGATCTACTAAATAATATATTTTTTTGTAGTATTAATTTAAAAGATCATTGTAGCTAGGAACCTATAAACTTTAAATTCTGGATGTATCTCTTGTTCTTAAGGAATTGAAAACAACCATAAAAGGGTAGAAAGACTTTTCAGTAGACCTTCGCTCAAGGAAATTAAAAACACAACATTTATGGAAACATAAACAATAACAGCAACATAATAGCATAAAAAACAAGGCGTATGAAACAAGAAATAGTTGACAGAAATATGGAAATAATAAAATAATAAAAATACCGAACATAATATACTACTAGCAGGAGATATGGGGAAATAATAATGAACATGAAAATCTACCTCTTTGTGAATGAGATCAATAAGCTCTGCTCCATCTTTTGAAATAAACACCTCAGCTTGATTTCTTTAACCACCAGTAAATCAAAAAAAAAAAAAAAAAAAAACCAACAAAACCAAAAACAAACGAAAAAGTTTTTTAAAAATACCCATTAAACATAAGATCTTCAGCACTCATGTATCATTAAAATCTTGAATAAAATTAAACATTTTATCACATGAATTAAAAAAAATCACCTTAAGGGAAGCCTACGCGGTTTGGGACAAAAAAAAGAATCCATTATAGGATTAATCAGATGGAACCCAATTTTCAATACGCATCAAGGAAATGGCATAGCTCCATAATCACTTTTGATAAACAACTAAAATTGTATCTTCCTATAATTATGGTAAATGACTACTTTCCTTATAAGTTTAACAAGAAGTTGTCATATAGGATGAATGTAACTTCCATTCCATATTTGTAGGAGTTAGATTTATCTCCTTCCATAATACTCCACACGTTTCAAAAAGAACAATGACCCTTTCCTTTTATTATAATATTTTAATTTGAACTTTCTACGTATCATATTTATAATTACAAAATTAAAAAATATTTTGATATATTTAATATTATTTTAATTTAAAATCATAAATTTTTTATTTTTTTTTTTAAATTTTATGTCAAATCAAATAAGTTATTTTTTTTGAATAGAGAGAATAGTAATTGTGTTGGAAAGACATATCTCTGCAAATTTATTAATCTAGAAAGGATTAAAAAAAATATTACCAACATTCCAGAAAAATTTAAAAAATAAAAAACACCAACATTCTAGAAAGATTAGAAAAAAACATACCAACACTCTAGAAAGATTAGAAAAATATTATACCAAAATTTTGAAAATGAATTAGGGATAGTAAGCAGTAGGGATGTTTACGGTTTAGGTAAAACAAACCAAATAGATTACATAGATTAAATTTTATTTAGTTTGCTTTGGTTCGATTTTACATTTTTGAAAATCAATAATATTTGTTTTGATTTTGTTAAAAAAATCAAATATTTCTTTTGAATTCTTTTCAATGTGTATATCTATATCTTTATATTATATAAAGCAGAGGATGATGCACTATAATTAGCAAAGTGGCAAGTTTTAAGACAAAACTTAATGTATTGTAATAAAAAATTTAAAAATATTAAATTTAAAAATATTTTAAGTCATTTTTTTTTAAAAATATAATCTTTAGCTTAATACTTCTAACGTCCCAAGAGTATCCCTGGATGTCACACAGTGCTCAAGTCTACGAATAGGCCCAAGCTAACCCATGATATCTTTTCTGCTCCGAACTCACGTAATTAGGATGACTTTCATATGAATAAAACTAAAGATAAGCAAACTCATAACTTAAAGTGAATCTTTATCTTGGATATCATTGCAAAAACTTCTTGAATTTAAACATTCACTGTCAGACAAACCTCTACTAATGACTAGAGAGCCACTGGGACAGACCCCAGTTAATCCAAACATAAAACTGATATCAAATGGCTAAGAACTATCATCCATAAAGGAAATCTATAAACTGGGACCTCGAACTATGAGGACTCACCATAAGAAGGGATGCAAGTAATGATGCCGAAGTCAATCGTGCTGCTGCAAACGGGCACCAAAATCTACATTATAAGACAATGTAGCACACAGATATATATGTAGATCAGTACTTTTGGAATGTACTGAACATGTGGGTGTGGATGCATAAGAAAACAATAACTGAATAAGTATACAAGCTTTCTAATAATTCATGCTAAATGTAAATGACTCACCTTGAACTTGAGTGAAACTTAAGACTACAAATCATAAATATAAAGTATGAAGCATATGAATGAACTTAGTGCGCCATAACACTTATTTTCTTTAAAATTTTGCTTTAAATCTTGCTTATGGAAGATTCTTCTAATCAACATAAACCATGTGAGCTATCATGAAGTCCAATGTCTTATCCACATTGGGGAGAGCTGTCCTACCCTTGCCATCAGAATAAAATCTTAACTTAGTGATCACTATTCTTAGCTTCATCCATATTGAGAAAAATCTTAACATATGTTAGCTCGTAGTTTTCGAGAATTTAGGATACGCTCATCCGCATTCCCTTCTCGTGTTAAATACTACTCCCGAAGTATATACATATATGTGCTCATACTTAGGAAATCCACCTTAAGATAACATAAAGGTTTGTATACTAGAAACCAATTATGATTCTCTTTTCTTTAAATCATAATCAAGGTGAACAATTGTGGATTTCAAGTTTATCTTTAGATCAAAGGATCAAACTCTTATTTAAATCAACTGTATTGAAATATAAATGGAACTTCAAAGGCTTAAACTTTCTTATAAACTTATGCTTACACTTGGGACTTTGTATTGATGCTTTAAATTCATAGAAAGTCATAACAAATCATCATACTAAATAGTCATCTTGAAATTATTCAACAATATCCTATTCAGAATAATGAAATTCAAATCACAACATGATACTTAAGAGTCAAAACATAGATGTATGTAAATCATGATGCACTTAAAACTCTCAATCACAAGAAAATTTCATAAATTCAAAACAAGGGAATTTGGGTATGAATCCTAATTGCAAATCATGTAACTTTAGTCTTTAAAATAAGTTTTGGGCACAAGGATGGAAGAGAATCTTTGTTGATAACCCCCCATACCTTAAAGTTTTTTTCTCGGTGAAGTAAATTTGACCTTTGAGACTTGGGAGATGATCTTGATAAGAAACCCTAATCTTATTTTGGAGAATGGAATAAGCGAGTTTGTGTTGTTTAATCGATGGAAACGAGGGGAAAAGTGAGATAGGATCGTGGGTTGTAAGTTATAAAACGGGAAAAGACAAAAAGGCCCTCAACTT
Source organism: Capsicum baccatum var. pendulum (assembly GCA_030864225.1). NCBI lineage: Eukaryota > Viridiplantae > Streptophyta > Magnoliopsida > Solanales > Solanaceae > Capsicum > Capsicum baccatum. The sequence continues at coordinate 207,283,202 of CM061553.1, read as the reverse complement.
AACTTATCAGAACTTACTCGCTAGTCTATACGAGTTGAGCATACGACTTGTATGTGAGGGTACAACTAGTTTTCGCGACTCGTAAGCTTGGCAGTATCTAGAAGGGTACACACTGATCAACATATAAGTTCCACATACGACTCGTATCACCTTCATACGACTCTTAACTCTCCGCTTGTATCTTGGATAGAATCTCAAGGAGTAAACACTGTTTAATTTACGACTTGGCTTCACACGACTCATATGCTTCTTGAGAACTTCTAGGAGTTGAGTCATACCCTTAATAGATTGTCTCCCATCTTACACTGTCTTGGGTACGAGATCAACATAAGACTCGCATGTTGTGCATACGACTCAAGGGGTAAGTCATATAAGAGACAAACTTTCTGAGATAGGGTATTACAATATCTCCCACTTGAAAATATTTGTCCTCAAATGTGGCATCAGTTAGGACTAGGTAAAATGATCAATTACACCAACAACAAACTTATAAGAAAGTTTTCATTAATTTCAAGGTTCCGACCATACACAACATATGATATGACTCAAGAATACCTAAACATACTTAAATAGAGAGAGTTTTAGCTGAAAGATAACTTTTTACCTTCGGTAAGGACTGAGTTTGAAAAAAGAGATGCGGATACTTGGCCATCATGTCTGCTTCCGCTTCTCAAGTGTCCCCTTTAATCAATTTGTTTCTCCAAAGGACTTTTACAGACGCTACTTCCTTATTTCTTAGCCTTTGGACCTGCCTATCAAGTATCTCAACCGAAACTTCTTCATATGACAAGTTATCCTTGAACCTAATACTCTCTAGGGGAACTATTAAGGATGAAGTTCCAATGTACTTCTTGAGCATCAAAATATGAAACACTGGATAAACCGCAACAAACTCTGATGGAAGATTCAATTCATAGGCAACCTCTTCTACAAGCATTACTATCTCATAACAACCAACAAATCACAGACTCAACTTCTCTCTCTTTTAAAATCTCATTATTCCTTTCATAGGTGACACATTCAAGAATACCTAATCGCCCACTTCAAACTCGAGTTCTCTTCTTCTTGCATCCGTATACGACTTCTGATGACTCTGAGCAGTCTTCAACCTTTCACAAATCAACTGAACCTAAGTCATAGCTTCAATAACAAAATCCAGTCTAATCAACACTGCTTCTCCAACCTCAAACCATCCTATGGGTGATTTACACCTACGCCCGTACAGTACTTCAAATGGAGCCATTTGAATGCTAACATAATAATAGTAATTATAAGCAAACACAAGGAACGGTAAGTGTTCATCCCAACTTTCTTTGGAATCCAAAACACATGCCATCAACATGTCTTCTAGAGTCTAAATTGTGTGTTCGGCCTGACCATCGGTCTATGGATGAAAAGATGTGTTAAGCTTAACCTTTGTAACTAGGCCCTTCTGAAAGGATTGCGAAAACTGTGAAGTGAACTGTCTGCCTCTGTCTGAAATGATGGATAAAGGTATCCCATGAAGCCTTACTAACTTGCGGATATGTATTCAGGCATAATCTTCCAGCATATCTGAAGTCTTGACATGAAGGAAATGAGTTGAATTAGTCATTCGATCTACTATAACCCAAATTAAATTATATTGACGTCTTGTACGAGATAACCCTGTGATGAAATCCATATTCACAACTTCCCACTTGAAAGTAAGGATACTAATCTCTTACATCATACCTCCCGATCTCTTGTGTTCAACCTTTACTTGCTGACAATTTTGACATTTTGCCACAAACTCTGCTATGTCCCTCTTAATACCATTCCACCAATAAATTTCTCGCAGGTCTTGATACATCTTAGTTTCTCCTAGATAAATGAAATACCTTGAATTATGAGCCTTGGCTAATATCCTTTCCCCCAAACCGTCTACATTTAGAACACAAAGTCTACCTTGATAGCGAAGTAAACCGTTTCCCCCTTAGGAGAAAATCTCAACTTTCTACTATTGAACTGCCTCCAATATCTGGCCAAGTATTGGATCATTTTGCTAGTTTTCTTTCACTTCCATGACCAAACATGACTACAAACCATTTTATACTACTACTCCCCCATCATCAGAGTCGATCAGACAAACTCCTAAACGGGTTAATCTGTGCACCTCTTTGGCCAATTCTCGCCCTTTCTCTTTCATATGAGCCACACTACCCGTGGACAACCTACTCAGTGCGTCAGCCACCACATTGGCCTTACCCGGATGATAGTGCACACTCATTTTATAGTCCTTTAATAACTCCAACCTCCTTCTCTGATGAAGATTCAACTCCTGCTAAGTAAATACGTACTGTAGACTCTCATGATCTATGAAAACAAAGACATGTACACCATAGAGACAGTGCCTTCAAATTTTCAAGGCAAACATTACTGTATCTAATTCCAAGTCGTGAGTTGGGTAATTCTTTTCGTGATCCTTGAGTTGCCTAGAAACATAGGCTATCACTTTTACATTTTGCATCAACACACAACCTAACCCAACTCTAGAAGCATCAGAATATACTACAAATCCATCCAACCCTTTCGACAAGGCTAACACTGGAGCTGAAGTTAATCTATCTTTCAACTCTTGGAAAATCTTTTCACACTTATCTGACCACATAAACTTCACTTTATTTTGGGTCATATTAGTTAGTGGTGCGGCTATAGAGGATAACCCTTCAACAAATCTTCTATAGTACCCAGCCAAATCTAAAAAGCTCCTGGTATCTAATGGAGTGATGGGTCTAGTCCAGTGCCTTACTATATCAGTCATTTGAGGATCTACATGAATACTAGCCCATGAGATAACATGCCCCAAGAAGGTAACAGATTCCAACCAAAATTCATATTTACCAAACCTTGCATACAGTTGACAATCCATAAGGGTTTGTAGTACTATCCTTAAGTGATATGAAGGCTCCTTCTCACTTTTGGAATACACCAGTATGTCATCTATAAAGACAATGACAAACATATCCAAGTACTTCTTGAAGGCCTTGTTCATCAAATCCATAAAGGCTGTAGGAGTATTTGTTAGTCCAAACAACATAACCATAAATTCAAAATGGCCATACCTCATTTGAAAAGCTTTTTTCAAAATATCTTGCTCATTAACTTTCAACTAATGATATCCCAATCTAAGGTTAATCTTAGAGAAACACCTAGTACCCTGAAGCTGATCAAATAAATCGTTGATCCTAGGAATGGGATACTTATTCTTAATGGTGACCTTGTTTAGTTGTCTATAATCTATACACATTCTGAGAGTGCCATCTTTCTTGCGCACAAAACGGATCGGAGCGCCCCGTGAAGAAATAGTAGGCCTGATAAAACCTTTATCTAAGAGATCTTTAAGCTGCTCTTTTAACTTTTAAAGTTCAACCAGAGCCATATGGTATGGAGGAATGGAGATGGGCTGCGTATCAGAAAGAAGATTAATATCGAAGTCTATTTCTTTATCTAGACGTACCCCTGGGAGATATTCAGGAAAATCCTCCAAAAACTCATTTACTACCCAAACTGACTAAACTATCGAAACTTTAGACTTAATATATTTGACTCAAACTAAATGGTAGATACACCCTTTTGATATTAACTTTATGCCTTTAAGGTAAGAGATGAAACAACCTTTGGGAGATACAGAACTACCCTCGTACTCAAAAACTGCTTCATTAGGAAACTAAAACTTCTCCACACGGGTGCGATAATCTATCGATGCATAGCATGAATGGAGCCAATCCATGCCCAACCATCTCTAATTTTATTAGGTCCGCTAGTATGGTCTTATAGAGGACGATAATAGGAAACCCCCTACAAACTCATTTGGCAACAACTGACTCACCCCTAGGGTGGAGACAGAGAAGGGCTTAGAGATATTTCAGGACCTACCCCAAAATTTATAGCAACCAGAGGAGTTATATAAGAGAAATTTAATCCTGATTCTAACAACACATAAAGATCAAGGTCAAAGGAACGAAGCATACTAATGACTACATCTGGTTAACTCTCCTACTCCTGATGGGATGGTAAAGCATAAAATCAATTTTTCATTGACCGCTACCAGTACTGGAAGAGGCACCCTGGGGAGGAGCTGGATGGCCTAGTTGTGGCACTGTACTACTAGTCTGAGTCTGGGGATGAGTATCTCTACTTCCTTTCTTAGCATATGGGCACTCTTTGATTCTGTGGGCCATTTTACCACAACCATAACAACCCTCTTTACGAACACTCACCGAGATGGGTTCAGCCATACTTTACACATGTGGGGAAGTTGGGTCTCTCAACTACACTGTTCTGAGACCTAAAATTCAAAGTTCTATCCCACTGTTCATGCCTGGTTCTAGGTGTAGGGGCACTAGCTGAAGATTATGCAAGCAGTGATGAATGACCCTAAAACTGTAAACAACTTCCCCTTTCTTATTTTAGCTCACTAAACTCAAATTGTCCAGTCACAAGCCTTCTTATTTCTCTTCTTTTTTTTCCTTCAACTTTAGTGCCTCAATTTGTTGGGCATGAGTCATCAACCTCAAAATATTCATATCTCTAATCAACATGGAAATACTACACTCCTTTACCACCAAACCAGACTCCCAGTAATAAACTTGCTTATACGAGATCTAAAATCAGACAACAACTCGGGAACATACTTAGACAACTGAGTGAACTTAAAACAGTACTTCTTCACCGTCATAGAGCCATGCCTCAGGTTTATGAACTCCTTCACCTTAGCCTCCCTCATCTCATGCAAAAAGAACCCATCTAGGAAAGCATCATAGAATACCTACCAAATCACAGTAGCTATATTCTCACCCCTAGTATCCTTCCCCATCGTAACCCAATTATAAGAAATATCCTTCAACCTATAGGATGTCAAATCTACACCCTCTTCTTCAGTAACATACATAATCTTAGTGATCTTCCTCACCTCATTAATAAAGAATTGTGGGTCCTCATCCACCTTTGACCCATATAACTCAGGTGGATTCATCCTCATAAAGTCTTGAATCTGGACTGCAACTAAATTACCATTCTCCTGAAGTGGGACTACTGCTTGTTATTTTCCCTAAATATTGGCAGTCACAGCATAGGACAATGCTTAAAACGTAGCGTGAAACTCAGCATAAGACATATTCTCATTCAGAGGGTTGGCTTATAGGGGTGGTTGATCATCATTTCTATGTGCGTTAACTCGATAAGGTGGCATATTCTATCACATAAAAGCACGAGTTAAGGCAGATAGAGACAACTGTAAGCTTAATAAATCATGAAAGAATTGATGATTCTTAATTTTTTCCATAGCCTCTTGCTCATAAATATGGTACGTTTCACACTCAAGATCAAGACTCTACGTAACGCGACTTGTCTGAATCCCTAGGACTCTTTAAAACTATAGGCTCTGATACAAAGTTTGTAATGCCCCAAGAGTACTCCTTGGATGTCACACGGTGCTCAAGTCTACGAATAGACCTAAGTTAACCTATAATATCTTTTCAGTTTAGAACTCACATAATTAGGATGGCTTTCATATAAATAAAACTAAAGATATGTAATCTCATAACTTAAAGTGAATCTTTAACTTGGAAATCATTGCACAAATTTCTTGAACTTAAACTTAAACATCTACTATCAGAAAAGCCTCTACTAATGACTAAAGAGCCACTGGGATAGACCCCAACTAACCTAAACATAAAACTGAAATCAAATAGCTTAGAACTATCATCCATAAAGTAAATCTATAAACTAGGACCTCAAACTATGAGGACTCACCAAAATTAGGGACATAAGTAATGATGCCAAAGTCAATTATTCTGCTACAAACGGGCACCAGAACCTATATTATAAGATAATATAGCACACAGACATATATGTGGATCAGTACTTTTGAAATGTACTGAGCATGTGGGGTGGATGCATAAGAAAATAATAACTGAATAAGTATGTAATCTTTCAATAATGCATGCTAAACGTAAATGACTCACCTTGAACTCTGTCAGACAAGCCTCTACTAATGACTAAAGAGCAACTGGGACAGACCTCAACTAACCTAAACATAAAACTGAAATCAAATAGCTTAGAACTATCATCAATAAAGTAAATCAATAAACTAGGAACTCGAACTATGAGGACTTACCACAAGTAGGGACACAAGTAATGATGCCGAAGTCAATCGTGCTACTACAAACGGGCACCGAGACCTACATTATAAGACAATATAACACAGACACATATATGTGGATCAATACTTTTAAAATATACTAAGCATGTGGGGGTGGATGCATAAGAAAACAATAACTGAATAAGTATACAATCTTTCAAATAATGCATGCTAAATGTAAATGACTCTCCTTGAACTTGAGTGAAACTTCAGACTACAAATCATAAAGAATGAAGCATATGAATGAACTTAGTGAGTCAAAACACTTAGTATCTTTAATATCTTTGTTTTAAATCTTGCTTATGGGAGATTCTTCTAACTGACATAAACCATGTGAGCTACCATGGAGTCCAACGTCTTATCCACGTTGGGGAGATCTATCCTACCCTTTCCATCAGGATAGAACCTTAACTTAGTGATTACGATTCTTAACTTCATCCATATTGGGAAAAATCTTAACCTATGTTGGCTCATAGTTTTTGAGAGTTTAGGATAAGCTTATCCACATTCCCTTATCGGTGCTAAATATAACTCCCAAAGTATATACATATATGTGCTCATACTTAAGAAATCCACCTTAAAATAGCATAAGGGTTTGTATACTAGAAACCAATTATGATTCTCTTTTCTTTAAATCATAATCAAGGGGAATAATTGTGGATTTCAAGTTTATCTTTAGATCAAAGGATCAAACTCTTATTTAAATCAACTGTATTGAAATATAAATGGAACTTCAAAGGCTTGAACTTTCTTATAAACTTATGCTTACACTTAGGACTTTGTATTCATGCTTTAAATTCATAGAAAGTCATAACAAATCATCATACTAAATAGTCATCTTGAAATTATTCAGCAATATCCTATTCAATATAATGAAATTCAAATCACAACATGATACTTAAGAGTCAAAACATAGATGTATGTAAATCATGATGCACTTAAAACTCTCAATCACAAGAAAATTTCATAAATTAAAAACAAGGGAATTTGGGTATGAATCCTAATTGCAAATCATGTAACTTTAGTCTTTAAAATAAGTTTTGGGCACAAGGATGGAAGAGAATCTTTGTTGATAACCCCCCATACCTTAAAGTTTTTTTCTCGGTGAAGTAAATTTGACCTTTGAGACTTGGGAGATGATCTTGATAAGAAACCCTAATCTTATTTTGGAGAATGGAATAAGCGAGTTTGTGTTGTTTAATCGATGGAAACGAGAGGAAAAGTAACGCCTCTCCTTAGTATAGGGCCGTGGGTTGTAAGTTATAAAAGGGAAAAAGACAAAAAATCCCTCAACTTAACTTCTCAGAACTTACTCGCCGATCTATGTGAGTTGATCATACGAGTCATATACAAGGTTACGACTGGTCTTTGACTCATAAGATTGGCAGCATCTAGAAATGAACACACTAATAAACATATGAGTTCCATATATGACTCGTATCACCTTTATATAAATCTTAACCACCCACTTATATCTTGGACAGAATCTCAAGGAGTCAATACTGTTTAACTTACGACTTGGCTCCATACGACTCATATACTTCTTGATGACTTTTAGGAGTTGAGTCATACCCTTAACAAATTATTACCCATCTTGCGCTGCCCTCAGTACGAGATCAATGTTCAACTCGTATGTTGTGCATACTACTCAAGGCGTGAGTCGTATGATAGACTAAAACTTTTTGAGATGGGCTATTACAATACTAGTTAGATAAAAGAGTTTTAAATGAACTCTTACAAATTGATATGATATAATATTTAAATTTGAACTTAAATAGAATTTGAATGGGAGCCGAATTCTAACTTCTTAACATCTCCTAAATTTATAATATTTACTACTATTATTATAAATCTAAATTAACAATTAAAATTTTTTAAATATTAAATAAAAATATAATAATAATAATAATAATAATAATAATAATAATAATAATAATATAGTAAGATAAGTATGTATTATATTTGAAAAATATGGATAAGGAAGAACAATAAATTGATCTTCTTTTAACAAATAGATATTATATTTGAATTTAAATTTAAATAAAATTTAATTTGAAATGAAGTTTTATTTTCTTAATCTCTCATATATATCTATATAATCAGTAGTAGTGATAGAAGCAGTAGTTCGTAATACATAGGAGTAGGATAATAGTATCTTTTTAATATAATCACCTATTTTTATATGAAATTTGAATTTCAACTTCAAATGAAGTTTGAGTTGAAGTGGAGTTCTATTTTCCTAATCCCTCTATATATACTTCTGCAGTGATATTTAACAATAAACTTATTCTCTCTCTTTTTGTTGTCTCATGTTTTGTTAATGACTGGTTGATATTGGAGGACTAGGTCCCTTGTATATCTTGCCTTGGTACAACTGTCACATCTATGCACATTTTTGTTCGTTAGTGCAACAAATTGTGCGGGTGCACAACATACCTGATTAGACACCTGGTCTAATCAAAATTCAACCCTGATTTCTACACTAATATAAATTGAAAGAGATGCTTCTCCCTTAATAGTTTTTGCAAATCAGTTAAATTCATAGTTGTGGTGAAAACTTTTTTAAATAGTTGTTGCTTTAGTTAAGGGTTCGTGAGTATTGCTTGTAATTGATTTACGCAACATATAAGAGTAGAGCTTTCTTTTTAATGTAGAGTTCTTAGGTACAATTACCCAAGGTGTGTCTATTAGAGTTTATCAATTCTGAAGTCGCTGAGTTATGAAAAGGTAGTTGTAGTAGAGCTATTATAACTTGAAGAACTTAGAGTTAAGTTCATTGGAGTCTGTAATCAATGAGTTTTGATATAGTTGATATTGAGTGTTTGTGAGGTCAACCTGTGTTTTTTCCCTCCCTTGAACAAGGAGGTTTTCACGTAAATTCTTGTGCTCTTTTATATTTTTTAAGTCTCATGTGTTCACTAGTTTTTATTTATTCTCCTCACCTTAGGGACGTAGTCCCTTAATGGTGGTGCATACCCCTTGTTTCAAAAATTGATATTAGAGTAAGGTTACTCTAAAAGTTTAACATCTAGAGTGATTGCTTGATCATGGATACTCCACCTAATCTAGAGGAAGGACAATCTACAACTAGGCCACCCCGCTTTAATGGGCAATACTATAGTTGGTGGAAAAACAGGATGTATGACTTTATTATGGTTGAGGACAGTGAACTGATAGAAGTAATATTGAATGGTCCTTATGTTCCAGTTAGAGAGGTCAAAGAAGGAGACATAACTAGAATGGTTGTCAAAACTAGGAGAGAATATGATGAAGAAGATCGCAAGAAAATTGAAAAGAATTTCAAGGCTAAAAAATTGCTTCTGTGTTGAATTAAATTGATGAGTATAATCAAATTTCTTCTTGCAAAAATGCAAAAGAAATTTGGGATTTTCTGATAACAACTCATGAAAGTACTAAAAATATAAAGAATTCCAAAATGAACATGTTGACCATTCAATATGAAACTTTCTTCATGAAAGAGGGAGAAACCATTTAAGAAATGCATACAAGGTTTACCTCAATTATCAATGAGCTTTACTATTTGGGTGAGGTTATTCCTCTGCACAAATAAGTAAGGAAATCCTAGTAGTTTTTCCAAATCCCGGGAAAGCAAAGTTGATGATATTACTGAGGTAAGAAACTTAAAGACTCTTACTATGGATAAATTGATTAAAAATTTAAAGACTCATGAACTCGAGAAATAATAAGGTCAAGAAAAAAGAAAGAAGATAAAAAGAAAAAGTATCTAGCATTGAAAGCATCAAAGTCTGATTCAAACAAAGAGGACATTGATGTTACTTATTTGGACAAGAAGATTGTGAGGGCTATGAAGAAAAGTGGTCAGTTTTAAAGGAAAGAAAGTAGCAACAGAAGAGGAGGTATTATTGAAGTCTGCCACAAGTGTGGGAAACCTAGGAATTTCATCAAAGATTGTCCATTACATAAAATAGATTATCATGAATATCTAAAGTCAGGTGGTAACAAAGTAAATGAGAAGGACCAGGTTTCAGAGAAGTCAAGAAGGAAGGTTGTAGCTGATTCAGCAGTGAGACGGGCTTTAGCAGTCTGGGGAGATACTTCTAGTGAATTTGATTAATCTAAAAAGCCTAAAAATGTCTTTATGTTAACAGTGGAATACAATGAAACCACCCACGGTTCCTTAGTTATTCTCATTGAAAGTTAGATGATAAAGAAGAAAATGAGGTAACTCTTTCTGACAGTAAGAAAAACTTAGAAAATTATTCTCCTAACAAGATTGAGAAGCTTGCAAATATGTTGATTGATTCTATGTTTAAACTGACTGTAGAAAATCTAGAGCTTGAATTAATTTCCTTTGCTCTCCAATTATCTAAAATAGAATAACAGTTCTCAAAATTGAAATTTAAAAATTAGAGTTTGGTGGATAAAAAATAGATGAGTCTAATGGTAAATAGAAGAAAGAAGCCTCAAAGCTTCAAATTGAGATTGAAGAAAAATTGAAGGATTCTCAAAGGCATCTTATGACCGCACTTCATACGAATGAAGAATTAGAAAGGGACTTGGTATGCAGAAAAGAAGATCATAACAAAATCCTAAAATGGACCACATCTTCACAAATACTTGCTAATCTAACTAGTCAGGGAATCAATTAGGGTAGAGGCCTTGGATATCAATATAGAACTCATGTTTTTGGGTCTCAAGGCAAGTATGCTCCTGTTACTTACAGCAAATTCAATAATCCTCTATGTACTCATTATGGAAGGGATGGTCACTTGAAGAACGATTGTAAAGAATGGCTTAGAGTTAGAATAAATAGTGGGAGATACATCTAGAAGGAGAAATCTTATCCTAAGAGACCCAACCATTTGAAAAAATTGAAGAAGAACAAACTGCCCAGATAGACCAAGAAAGACTTGATCACTTCTTTATCTTTCTTTTGGGAACTCAAACTTTAGTGGGTTTCCAAATCTAGCAAATAAACTCTATATGTGAGTGGGAATAAGGGAAGACGGTCAGAACTGGTCCATGGATAGTAGATACTCTAAGCATATGACTGGAAGGACTGACTATTTTCTCTCACTCAAAAGGAACTTCAAGGTGGAGGTGTCTCATTTGAAAATGGAAAAGAGGTTACATTCATGGTTTTGGGAAGATTGGAAGGTCTCTTAATCATGCAATAGAAGATGTGTACTATGTGAATGGTCTCAAGTACAGTCTTCTGAGTGTATCTCAAATCTGTGACAAAAGAAATAAGGTGAAGTTCTTATCTGATGGATGCACTGTTTCAATCTTGAAGTATGGGAAAGTCATTCTCAAAGCTAAAAGGTGCAAGAATATGTATGCGGCTTATTTAGACTCTATAGCTGATTGTGAATTGACATGCTTGAGTGTCCAAGGTGAAAGTGCTGATTTGTGGCACAGAAGACTGGACATATAAGTTCCTCTTTATTGAAAAAATTGATCTTAAAGGTCTTGGTCTGTGGTATTCCTAAGCTTTAGTTTTCAGACAACATAAAAACACACCAGATCTTTCTTTAAACAAAAGAAGCAGGTCAAAACCTCTAGACCCCTTTAGTTGCTGCACATCGATTTATGTGGACTTGTTAAATTCCAAAGTAGAGGTGGGATGATATTTATGGATGAATATTCCAAATTCACCTACACAATATTCTTAAGAACTAAGGATGAAACCTATGATGTTCTGGTCGTTTTTGCCCAGCAAATTCAGATAAATCTAAACTACAAAATTATTGGATTCAAATCTGATCATGGAACTGATTTTGAAAACTCCAAAGTTGCATGATTCTGTGCTGAAATTAGAATCAGTCATAATTTTTCTACTCCTAGGACTCCTCAACAAAATAGAGTAGTTGAAAGAAAGGACAGGACTCTCATAGAAATTTCAAGAACTTGTTGATTGACAGTGGCCTTTCAAAATTTTTTTGGGTTAAAGCTATCAACATGCCCGTTATGTGACTAATAGATGCCTAATCAGATCTCTCTTGGACAAAACTCCATATGAACTTATGTTCAGTGAAAAAAACCTAAGATTGACTCTTTCAGACCCTTTGGATACAAATGCTTTATTTTAAATAATGAAAAGAATGAGCTTGGGAAATTTGACTCTAAAAGTGATGAAGCAGCATTTGTAGGCTACTCTTCAACAAGAAAAGTATACAGAGTTTTCAACAAAAAGACTCTGTGTGTGGAAGAAAGTGTATATGTAGTTTTTGATTAGTCATGAAAGGAAAATGATTCTAGTGGAGATGAAGATTCTGACATGGAAGAACTCATTCCTCTTCAAAGGGATGGTATAGCTGAAACTGAGGGTCAAGGACAAACTAACATAGTTGAAAATGAAGAAGGTGATGGTGAGTTAGGATCTTAGTTGCAGACTCCAGTTATAGAAGAGGAATATCAAAAAGTTTATGCTCAAAATCCCCAAGGACCTGGTCCCAATGGAACTCATCCTAAAATGGTAAATTGGAAGCATAAATCTTCTCACCCTCTTAAAAATCTAACATCACCTTTGGAATTTGGAATTCAACAAGAGCTCAAGCCTGAAATTTTATGGTCTTCTCAGCCTTTTTATCATAAATTAAGCCCAAGAATGTAAAAGAATCCTTAAAAGATGCTGACTAAATTAATGCTATGCAGAAGGAGCTTCAGTAATTTAAAAGTAGCAAAGTCTGGTACCTGGTCGCCATACTTGTTGATAAAACACTTATTGGGACAAATGGTGTATATAAACAAGCAGGATGAACATGGTAATATCAATAGAAATAAAGCAAGAATTGGTTTTCAATGTTATAATTAGAGGGAGGAATTGACTATCATGAGACATTTGCCTCAGTTGCAAGGATGGAAGTGATCAAGATTCTTATTATTTTTGCTGCTCATATGGAATTAAAACTCTTCCAAATGGATGTTAAAAGTATCTTTTTGAATTGATAGTTGAAGGAAGAGGTTTATGTCAAATAACCTCCAATTTTTGTAGATGTAAACTTCCCACTTCATGTGCTCAAACTGGATAAAGCTCTCTTTGGATTAAAGTAAGAACCTAGAGCCTGGTATGAGATACTTTTAAAGTTTCTTCTAGAAAATGACTTTAAGAGAGCGAAAATTGACACTAATCTCTATCTAAAGTTTAGAGGTGGTAGCTTGCTGATTGTATAGATCTATGTTGATGACATATTTTTTTGAGCTACTTCTGAATCTTTATGTGGAGATTTTGAAAAATTAATGGGGAGTGAATTTGAAATGAGTGTGATGGGTGAATTAAGCTTCTTCTTAGGCCTAAAGATTAAACAAACCTCTCAAGGAACTTTGATTTGTCAAGAAAAATACATCAAGGAGTTGTTGAAGAAATGTAATATGAGAGATGCTAAGCCAATTGATACTTCAGTTGGAACCGATCCAAATATAGATAATGATGTACCTAGTCCCTCAGTAAATGAGACTATGTAAAAAGGGATTATTGGATTCTTACTATACCTCACTACAAGCAAACCAAATAATATATTTAGTGTGGGAATATGTGCCAGATTTCAGGCTTGTCCAAAAGTGTCTTATTTGAAAAATGTAAAGAGGATTCTTATACATCTGAAAGGGATAGGCGACTTGGTCTTGTTCTATCTATCTAGAGACAATTTTAATCTAATAGGTTATGTTAATGTTGATTACGTTGGATACTCGGTGGATAGAAAAATCACCTCAGGAATGGCTCATTTTCTTGGTTCATCTCTAATTTCCTGGGATTCTAAAAAACAAAACTCAGTTGCACTATCTACTATTAGAGCCAAATATATGGATGCAACTTCTTGTTGTGCTCAATTGTTGTGGATCAAAAAACAACTGAAGGAGTTGGGATAGTTTCTGAAACTATTTCTCTGATTTATGACAATACAAGCTCTAAACATGGTAAAAAAATCCAGTGCAGCATAAAAGGACAAAGCTTATTGATGTGAGGCATCATTTCTTAAGAGACAGTGTTGAAAAGGGGTCATTTGCATAAAATTTTGTAAGACTAAAGATCAAATAGATGATATTTTTACAAAGGCTCATCACAAGAAGCAATTTGTGAAGAACATGTTGAGGTTGGGGTTGATGAAAATGAATTGACCTACTTGATGAATCAGTTTTCCTCTATCCATTGGCTATGATTAGGAGACATGTATCCTTGGTAGAGTCGGTACTTATTGGTCTAACTCAGTACGATACCTTTATAGGTATACACACATGGTAAACTACTTTAAAGGAAAACAGATGAGATAGACATAATATAAAAGTTTCACTCAAGCAAGGAAGGGATCTGGTCTCTTCCCATAGGTTAGTACCACTAATGTGTAACTTAAAATTTCATTAAGTTCTGTTTGAAAAAGCCACATCTTTTTACTTATTTATCTGAAAGTTGTCAAATCCCTAGAAAAGTGAAAAGTTGGACCTATTGGGACCAGACATATCCTACTCTATTAAAGTCTCTAACATTGCAATGATTTATTCCCTTAAATGCAAAATTAAATCTTTTCAAAATCAGTTTTCAAGTCTTCTCTTTCAAAAATAGTTTGTTCTAAAAATCGACCTTCTTACTTTTTACCCATCCTAAAAGCATCCAAATGGATGAAAATCCCTCACTCTCAAACCTCTCAAAAGAATTAGAAAGTGCTTAACACCCTTCATCCCAGTCAGAAAATTCTTCCATAGAAAATCTTATTCCATCAATGTCCACGATTGAAAGATATTTTTCCGAACTCTCTTTAAGAAACTGAGTCCATTCCACCTTCAACACCCTCCTCTGAAAATCCTACTTTCTTGAGTGAACCAACCATGGATGAAACCCTAAAAGTCGTGGAACCCCCTTCTGAGTCTGCCATAGTAGTGGACCAAAGTCAAGCTTTTGGTTTTCCAATAAAAATAGAGTTTCCTCAAAATCCTATACCCTTAGAAAAATTAAAAAAGATTGACCCCTCTAAAACCCTGAACGAACTTGATTCTCCCAGCCCTTCAGAATCAAATCCTATTTCTGCCCAAATTTTTTATGAAGAAATATCTATGAAAAGGTCTAACCTTTCTAGTAGTAGGCTAGACGGTGAGGATTGGATTAGTGAGAACCTAATTTTTCTCTAAAATAACCCTAGAGAAACTTTTTTTGAACTGGAGAAGCAAGATGTTGGTGAGAAAATAAGAAATTCATCTCCTCAGACTGATGAAACTGTAGTTGCAAAATTTGTGCAACCGCTAAATGGGGAGGATGAGATTAATGATGATGAATTTACTCTAAGGTGGTCAGTACAGAATCAAAGAGGCAGTAAGGGTAAAGAAAAGGTGGTTGATAGTGGGATAAAAGTTACAATGACATACTCAACTAGGGGTACTGAGAAAAAATTATTGGTGGATGCTATGAAAGTAAATAAGTCAGCAACTATTAAGAGAATGAGATTTAAGAAGGTTACTGTGGTTGAAGATGAGAATATAGAAGTAGTTACTATTAGAGAAAGTGATGAAAAGAGTAAAGAAGTGATTAATAAAGGAAAGACCAGGTCCTTCCCTTCAAAATCTAGAAGTAATACGGGGATGAAACAAAAACACATTGTAGTAAAGAAAAGAAAAGTCTCTGAGGGATCTGATCCCAAGAAGATAAAAGTTTTTGAAGAAGAACCAAGCAGTGGTTCTAAAAGAAGAAAGAAGGATGAAGACAAGAGTCTATGTTTAGTGAGGAGAGAAATGAAATCCTTAAAACTCAAAAAGTATTGTCTAGAAGGGTCTTTGACTTCAGGATCTTTGAAAACCCTGGAATGGTGAAACTGATAGAGAATTGAGACACCAGGATTGGTTACACCTCCTAGAGGAACCAATTCTATCTATCTATGAAGGTGAAGTGAGGCAATTCTATTACACTCTGAGGTTCTCTGATGATAGGCTGAGCTTGATTGCTCTTGTCCAAGGAAAGAAAATAAAGTTAGATAAAGAAGTTCTAGGCAAAATTTTAGATGTTCCTATCATTGGCGTGAGAACTATGTCAAAGCGACAACCCTCAACTGAATTCATGGTAGATGTCTCTAAAGTAGGGGGAACCTCTGTTGCATAAGTGAGGAAGAAATTCCTTAAAAGTGAATTCCAACTAGTTTTTGAGTTTTTCAACAAGGTTTTCTTTCCCAGATCTGAAAAAAGAACTATTACTTCTACTATGGATCTATATGTAATTGAGTGTCTAATCATATTTGAGTGGATTAGTCTACCTACCTATATGATTCAACACATGTACAAAGTCATCCATGAGAAGGAGAGAAGGAATGGCATGCCTTATGGATACTTAGGGTAGTGTGTGAAAAAGGAACTCCTAGAACAGTGAAGCAAATGTTCAATCTAATTATACTGATTGCAAAAGAATGTGTTGAAGGGAAAGTGGGGATCATCTCCCAGGTATCAGAATTGTTGGTTGTTCAAGAAAATTTGAATAAGAAAATGGAGGAAATGAGAGTTAATATGGCTGCTAAGGATGCAGAGATCTTGAAATTGAAGATGAAAAACCAACAAATCTCCTCTGAAGGACTAGGTTCTACTGAAACACTCAGCACAAAAAATGCAAAACTTAAGAAAAAAATCTCAGAACTCACTAAAGAGGTTCCTAGTTTTGAATGAGAATGTGGAGAACCTAACGAAGCAGTTGTAGGACTTTCATGCTGCAGAGAGTCGTAGGATGGAAACTGGCACAACCCAAACCAGGGCCCCATCGTGTTGGGTGCCCCAAGCCCTATCTGGATCGGAGACCACCCTCAATACCCCACAATAACAGCCCTACATCCCATAACAATTGAGTTCCAATATATATATTTATAAAATCCAAGACAAAATGGAATAATCATAAATTAAATTCAGTCAACCGGTGTCAACCCCAATACTAATACCAATGCCAAGGCTGACACCAATACTAAAACCACCCATACCAACCCCTAGTAGTCCCACAAAGCCTCTAACTGAAAGTAAAATAATATCCTGTCGGGACATGCCCCCAACTATAGCCAAAACCAAAGTTTATGAAATACCAAAAGTATGAAAAGAAATTCATCACATGAAATGGAGCCTTCCAGAGTATGGAAGATCACCACTTCAGTCGAACACAAGCTGATCCTGAATCTGATCACTAAGCATGAGGAGTAGAATGGTTGGTTCCTGCATCGTGTAGAGATACAGCGTCCGAAGACGGGTTAGCGGGTGAACGCTAGCATGCACTCAGGATAAGGATAAAATAATGACAACCTTTAAAATTGAGTAAACAACCATATGTATTCACAACCAGATATATATGTATATAATCCATGTCGGGAAAGGAAATCGGGTTTAGCATGCCTTTAAAACCATTAACCTAGGTATGTCTGGCTTAATAATCCTAGAACCACCCAGTGTTACCCCCTAAACGGGCCCTGATATGTGTAGCCGCACAAACCGGAGATACCATAGGAGTAGAGGATTCCCAAGTACCCTTCGCTTTACATGATACATATATACAAGTGTAACTTTGGGGATTCTTGTGTACCCCATAAGTTTAGTCTATGTTCGTCATGACCAATCCTCATGTCGGCAATATGAGTTTGTGGTGCCCACGGTTAGCTATCACAACCCATCATTATTGCCTAATTAAAACCATTGTCACACAAACAAACCACCAATTCCATTTATTATTAACCAAGGCTGTAGTATCATCATATCGACTATAGCTTGCAAGTAGTGTCCTTAGACAACCTTTTAAGAAGATAAGAGATTCCCATGTACCCATAGATTACATTATTAAGTTTACTTAGGGGATTCTCATATACCCCATAAAGATTTCAATTAAAAGAAATCATGACCTCCAAGACCTTACTATTTAGCCATTTAAGACCATCCAATCCAGTTTAAGTTTCATTACCAAGTTATATTATGCAATAGTTTCATAAAAAATCCAACTATGTGACAAAAGCATTCTCATAGGCGTTTTATCAAACACATTGGGGACATATAGTTTCCAAAATCCAAACCAAGTACAAATCAACCAATCCCATGCAACCACATGTTCAAACCACCATTATAATATTAAAACCACAAGTAAAAGACATGAGAAAATCATAACCATCCATTCTAACCAAAACCCCTAAAGTATAATTCAAAACCCAAACATTATCACAATTATGCCATGAAAACCATTCATAAAACATGCCTTAAATTGGAACTAGGGAGGAGTAATATGCCTTAGATAGTGAAGAAGAGAAAGAGAAACCAACCCTTAGAGCCTTAATTGACCACCTTGAAGTAAACCCTAGCTTTTGCTTAACCCAAGAGCCTCGAGAGAAATTTGAGAGTTTTTAAGAGTGTTTGATTGATTGCAAATAGGTTAATGAAGACCTAAAAGGTCTTTTATGTTGTGGGATCCCAAGGAGTTATAAGGTAAAATGTCCAGAATACCCTCACTTAAACTGTACAAATTTCCCACAGAAAGGTATGACCAACCCTCTCTAATCGTACCCTACAATACAAGTGGTACCCACCTAGTCGTACCCATACCAAGAACTTAACTACCCAACACTGGATAATATATGAGTAGCTCATCTGACCTGTACCCACACCATATGAATAGTATGGTGAGTCGTATAATGTTTAGAAAGTCTAAAACCCAGGAAATTTCTAAGGGTTAAACTCAGGGTGCTTTAATTTTCTCCCACTTGGATCATCCATCCTCGAATGATGGAACAAGGCAGTACAAGAACAATTTACACCCCTAGATGTCTCTATTCTTGCCTTTAACAAAAATGCAAGAAAATCAACCTTTCTTCTAATCAAAACCAAAAAACAAGGATGTTATGAAGAACATATACCTTAGGAATGAATATCCGAACTAGAAAAACATATAGATACTTGGACTTCATGTTCTCTTCCGCTTCCCATGTAGCCTCTTCCACCTTTTGGTTCCTCTATAGAACCTTTACCGAGGCCACATCTTTGGTCTACAATCGATGAAACTGACGATCTAAGATCTCAATCGAGATCTCCTTATAGGACAGAAAATTTGAGATACCCAATCCTTTAAAGGAACAATCGATGAATGATCACCTATGCACTTCCTCAACATAGAGACATGGAACACCAAATAAATAGAGCTCAAACTAGAAGGCATCTCCAATTCATAAGCAACATTACCCACCCTCCTCAAGATCACATAAGGACCAATATATCGGGGACTAAGCTTCCTTTTCTTTTAAAATTGCATCACTCCCTTCATAGGAGACATCTTTAAGAATACCCTATCCCCAACCTCAAACTCTAAGTCCCTACTTCTTACATCCGCATAGGACTTTTGGTGACTTTGGGTAGCCTTAAGCCTATCTTGAATTACCTTTACCTTTTCCATGGCTTGGTAAAATTTGGGCCAAACATATCCACTTCACCAACCTCGAACCACCCAATAGGAGACCTACACCTCCTATATTACAATGTCTCAAAAGGGGCCATCCCAATACTAGAATGGTGGTTATTATTGCAAGCAAACTCTACAAGAGGTAGATGCTCAACCCAACTACCACCATAGTCAATTACATAGGTATGAATCATATCCTCTAATGTCTGAATAGTCCTCTCTGCTTGCCTATGCATCTGCAGGTGAAAAGCAGTACTCAAACTAACCTTAGTCCCCAACCCTTTATGAAATGACTGCCAAAACTAAGATGAAAATTGTGCGCCATGATCAGAGATGATAGAAACAGATACCCTATGCAGCTTCACAATCTCCTAGAGGTACAAACTCGCATAATCCTTAGCCAAAAAGTTAGTTCTCACTAGCCAAAATTTAGTTGACTTTGTCATCCTATCCGTGTTGACCCAAACTGAATCAAATTAATTTTGAGACCAAGGAAATCCAGTAATAAAATATTTGTTGACCATTTCTCACTTCCATTCAAGTAACTCAATTTCTTGATACAACCTTTCGGGCCTCATGTGTTCAACTTTTACTTGTTGGTATACCATACACTTGGCTACAAAATTAGCCACATCCCTTTTCATACCATTCCACCAATACATCTCTTTGAGGTCATGACATATTTTCATTGAACTGGGATGAACAACATAATGGGATTCATGTGCCTCAGCTAATATTCTTTCTCGCAAACCATCGATGTCGGGAACACATAACCTCCCTTTGTACCATAAGGTAGCATTACCACTAACATCAAATGATATCACTTTTTGTCCAGCTACATCACCCTTGATTTTCATCAAGATAGGATCTAACATTTACTTCTCCTTGATCTCTACATCAGCAGATGACCGTACCACTTCCTGTACTAATACACCACCATCCTTGGAGCCTAAGAGACGAACTCCAAGGTTAGACAAGCAATGAATATTCTTCAGAAAATCCCTCTTATCCTTTTCAATATGAGCTAAACACCCTATGGACAACCTGCTAAGAGCATCAGCAACCATTACCTGGGTGGTAGTGAAGACTCATGTCATAGTCCTTGAGAAACTTAAGTCATCTCATCTGCTTGAGATTAAGCTACTTCTGAGTAAACACATTGCAGACTCTTATGATCCGAGTAGATATCCACGTGCACTCTATACAAATAGTGCCACCAGATTTTCAATACAAACACCACAGCTAACAATTCTAAATTATGAGTAAGATAGTTCCTCTCATGCACCTTCAACTGCCTAGAAGCATAGGCTATTACTTTACCATGTTGCATCAAAACACAACCAAGTACCACTCGGGATGCATCACAGTAGACCACAAACCCTTTAGTGCCTTTCGACAAAGTTAAAATCGGAGATAAAGTTAACTTATCATTCATTTTTTCGAAACTACCCTCATATGCATCCAACCATAAGAACTTTACTTTCTTTTGAGTCAACCTAGTCAACGAAGCAGCTGTTCTACCCCATTTTAACATGGATCAAACCGAGGTACAACATATTAGAAACCTCTATGTAAATTTATGGAATTCGCCACCTAATTAATTCTACAGTGAATTAGGACACCTATTATAAACTAAGTGATTAAAAGAAAATAAAGACTTCATTTTAAGGTCTACTTAATTTAAGATTCTAGGTAAGGATTTAAATTATCCTAAAGGGAAGGGATTAGGCACCCCAAAGGATCCGCTACCTATGGTTAACCGGCCAAACTTAAATTATATAAGGAAGTCAATTGTTGAATTAAGAAAATATATGGGCTAGGTAATATATATATATATATATATATATATATATATATATATATATATATATATATATATATATATATATTAGTATAACATATGCTAGTTATTTTATATATTAAAAAAAATTAAAAAAATTAAAACATCCTCACATAAAATTTATTTATCAAAAATAGCGAAATAACTTTTATAATATCTTAACAATGATGCAATTATTTCAAATGGTTTCAAAGGAATTTTTTTTTAATTAATAATAATAAAATAAAACCAAATTATTCTAAAAGATGACCAATTTTTATTTTTTATCCAATATTATAAAAAATAAGTTTATTACCCTACCCTAAGTGAATAGATAAAATATATAGTTGTTTAAATATAGAATGGCTTGAGAACTTATTGTTTATTACGATGCGACTAAGAATAAGTAAATAAATATTTTCTTATCTTTAGAAATCCTAAAAAAGTGCTTGTGAAGTGCCATCCTTTATATGAAATAAATGAAAAACAAAAAATAAAATTTGATTTACCATATCCAAAATTAGTAAAGTCGATTTTTTGAGTTTAACGCAAAAACTTATATTTCATTAATTCAATGTCACTAAGTAGTGAAGAACTAACTTGGTTCTAAGGGTAGGATACTATTTCATATTAAATAAGCATTAACGAATTTTAACAAATTCGATCATTTATTCTAAAAGGTATGTTTTAACCTACCAGAATTTAACCCTTAATGATACAACTTACATTTACCTAGTGATTAAGCTAAAGTCAATATCCAAAGGTGAGAAGAAAAGCAACATATTGTTATCATATTTAATAAAACTTATACTAGTTCAAACATAAGAAAATAAGGTATAAGTTCCAAACATTAATTTGTAGCATGTTGGTGCAAGATAATAACATATATATACAAAAAAATAAAATCTGGAAGAGGAAAAAGACACTAGACTATGGACGGATTCAACTCAAGATTGTGGAGTATAACTCCTCACGTGGAAGAGAGAGAGTGTTGGCCTCATTCTAAGACTCCATGCGGGTATAAGGGTCTAGCCTTAAGACCCCAAGTTTGTTTGCTCCCAAAGTATACATGCAAATAAAGAGAGAGTAATGAAATTAGTATAAAGATTCAACTCTAAAAGATATTGAATAAAAATGGACAATGGCGAGTAAAATAATGCGACGGAGATGCAATCCAATCAAGAAAACACTATTTTGAGTAATAGTATCCATGTGTAATATGACCCTTTCTTTTAAGCTATGCAAAAATTCTACTTGATGACATGATTTTGTTCTCCATTCATAGCATTTTACCTCGAGTATGATTCTCCGAGCATATGGTCTCCATAATAAGATGAAATGATCTAAAACTAAAGTGTTTAACACATGCCATTTATTTAAAACTTGGGAAAGAAAAGTTATACACATATACCTACCAACGGAGTAGGAGAAGAATTAAAACTAAATGCAGTGTGTTTGCAAGCATGACTTAATGTCTAACTAAAAAATGCATCAGCACAAACATTTTAACTATGCGCATACAATTTTCATACTATTTAAATAAATTTCTACAAGGGAAACATGAATAAAAATTTTCTTATAAACTCAAAATAGTTAATCAAGAATGAAATATGATTTATGATGGAGCTTATATGGCTTTCTTTTAAAAGCTAATCAACTTCTACAAGTATTGTTACTGCTTCCCAATTATATACAAAGACTTAAGAAAATAATTGTATGTGAGCATAGGACCGTGATGCAGAGATGAAATGAAGTCATATTTTGTTTAGAGTAAATAACTTGGAAGATAACAGACTACAACAAGGTTCTCTTTAAAAAAAAAAGAATAAGAAAAAGCATGACACTTCTTTATCCATTTTTGCAGAGAACTAAATGAACCATATTCATTCTTCACTATATAAAAAATGATACCAAAAAAACTAATAACTTCGAGTTAATAAAACTGATTCATATGGTTAGATAATCCTAAAAGAAAAACATGTCAAGAACACAACTTTATAGGACTTGGGCTTTCTAGAAATGTGGAACTAACTACAACAAACAAAACTAAAAACAAAATTCACACACACAAACTTCTCTTCCAAAAAGGAACATTGGTCACGAAAGAGAACAATAAAATTAGTAAAACAATCCAACTTATGGAACCAAATAAGATGCACAACAAACATTAGCTAAAAGACAAGAAAATGTCGAACTAGATAACTTTTGATCGACTCAAAAGTAGCTAAGTCCCTTATGTATAACCTGTAGCAGGACTCTTAGTTTATGATATATATATATATATATATATATATATATATGAAATTTAATAACACCTTATACACATCATCAGTTAGTGAGAAAAAAGAAGACTTTCTACATGTATTTTAACTCGAAGAAAGAACATGAAACTTGAGGCTTTTACTTGCATACGTGGACTAAATATTTAATCAGATTAATCTTGATAATCCTAGATTCACTAAAAGAGTCTGACGCAAATAACCAAAAAGATATTCTGGAAACAATGGGAAGAAAAAGTTGCTAAAGGTTATAAGTGATTATGCTTTGAAATTTTAGATCGAGAAGATGCAAAAATGTCCCCAAACTAATATAGTATAGCATAGATGAAATTGAAAAATATAAAAATTAAAGACATAATCTTTTTTTCTTTGCAAAAAATAGGAAACTTTCAATTCATCATTAATGGATAGTCAAAGCTATATCCCAAAAATTGAAACTCATAAGGGAAAGCATCCCATTTAGTGCAGGAAATAAAACGACTAACTGGAACAACTTCACAAATTTATTTTTTAAATAGTGCATCAAAGAGCTTCACGACTAGTCATATTGATAGCTTATACAAGAAAATATTTGAATTTAAGGTAATGATAATGGAAAGGATGAACTTTAGTCTTTTAACTAAGTTCAAGCTAGCGATGGAGACTTTTTACTCGTTTAAGCACCTTTAGGCTTGAGTTACTGCTTCCATATGCGTGTTATGAAAATGCGTAAGCTAACTTCCACAGATTTTGCAATCGAATGCCAAAATGTACTTAAGGTTTTAAATATTTTTTTTTTTGGGGGGGGGAGGGCTAAACTGAAGGCCGCTAATACCCTGTAAACACACAACTATGCACACAACAAACTAGGCAACCATTGTGATATTTAATAGACATCCCTAATGATATTAAAGTTATTCCTATAATAGGCAACCAACAACGCCGAAACAACGCTTGAACTTTATAGGGTTCACTAAAACTAAATTGCAAGTAACAAATATTTTTATAAGCACATATCACATAACTTAATGCAAGTAAATTAAAAACACAAGGCTGATTTTAAAACTTCAAGAAAAACTAATTGATTAAAAGAGTCACCCATTTTTCAAACTCTAAATAAACTAAGTTATTGTTTCGAAGAGTAGAAAAAATGAAGATCACAAATTAGTGTCATAAATTTCATATGCGTTAAACCTGGAATGGATGTAGGCAAATCAGTAAAAGGGTCTTTTATTCACACATATATCCTCAAAGCATATCGACATGATGCTATCTCCATAAATGTTCAAGTTCCTTTTTTGAGACCTTGTGATAGAGATTTTGGGGGAAAAAAGGTATAAAAGTTTCGATGGATTTTGGAACATAACGGCTTGAATGACACACTTACTTACCATAGTAGCTTCTACAAATGGTATCAATTCTCATTAACCATTTATACAAATTGATAAACTATAACAAACAATGAAAACAAACATGTCCAAATAGGTAGAATTTCAACAAAACACAAAAGAACTATTGAAAGACTTTCTTTATTTCTAAGAATCAAAAAGTAAAAGGTGAATGTGATTACTGACCTTTTGTGGAGCAACGAACTAGGAATTTTCCATTAGTGATTCAAGTCGATGATTTCCCACTAACTTTGAGCATGAGCGATGAAAAGAAACAGAGTTGAGGGGCGAGTAATCGAAAACTATGAAAAAAAAGCAAGAACACTTAGGGAGCAAAGCAGTATGAGACTCAAGAATTCTCCCTAATTTCTCCAACACCTGAACCCTCTTTCAATGAATGAATAGGGGGTGTATTTATAGGTCAAAACATATCCCCAAAAAATTTGTCAATAAGCCAAAAATTTAAAATTTAAAAATAAAAAGAGAGGGAGAAAAAGTCTTCATTTCTGAGCTTGAAGTGATGGAGAAGACTATTGGGTCTGCAAAAGTCAAGAATTTCGGTGGATTTTCCGTGATTGAGGTGATGGAAGCTTGGTTTGGTGGAATTTCACGTGAAGAAGAGGAGATTTAGGGATGTATTAGTTGTATTGCTGAGGTTGCTATTGTTTAATCGATTAAAGGGGAAAATGGTAAAGTGGGCTAGGTCAGAATATTGTTATTGGGCGGGGAAAAATTTGGTTACAATAAAAAAAAACTAAAAATTACACAAATACACAACTTATGTTTCCAATATTACAATAAATCTCAACTCCCTAAACATGTTACAAAAATCGTAATATGTACACAGAATGCTATGTATATGTCGACTATGTTATGTATATTAATATGGAGAGAGATTAAAGTAATTAAAAAGTGGGTGAGAGTGTAATTACTTCCAAAAGGGTTGATATTTGTCTTATTTATACTTAAAAAAAAGGTGTTTGGTTGGTTTTAATTGTTGGGCTGCTATAGTAGCCCAAATTAATGCATAAGTGAATTAAATTTGCAACAAATCTAATCTTTCTCACTCGTTTTCACTTAATTTATTTAACGATGCTTTTTTTCCTAATTTATTTTTATAATGTACGTATTATATATATAAATTCACACAAATATAACTATATTTAGAAATATTATAACGATACGATAAACTTTGTTTAGAATTAAAAATATAAAAATTAACATACTAACATTTAAATATTTATTGCGATATCAAAAATATTTACATATATATATATATATATATGTATGTATGTATGTATGTATGACATTAAACATAAGAAAATGAAAGAAAATTATTCCGTTTATATCAAAATTACTGACACTAATATAAAGGATAAAAACGTCATTTTTGATAAAGTATTCAGGACTAAGAAGCATGAAAAAATTAATTATACGAAAAGGAGAGCCAAAATTGGGTGTCAACAGTTTGTCTCTCTTAGACCAAAGACGATGAAAGAGTCTTTCGGCGAAGACGTTGACGTAAACCAATTTTTCCTCGATTGGTAAATTAGATCGATTATTAAAAGGTTGCACCTAAAAAGTTGAACGGTGAAGCTAGAATTTGCATGATTTGTGATTATGAATTTGACTGAACCTTGATTTTTGAGTCACCTACATATCCCAAGTTTTATGAGAATCAGGTCAATGTAGTTTAAAAGTTATGTTATGTAAAAATTTTGAGAGGATCTCAAAATTTATCCCAGTTTTTGATCTATGATGGCACTGAAATATAAGAACAGATTTGTGAAAGAGTTTAGAGTTACATGAGAATTTTTGAAAATGCGTCGAGTCGAGCTTTGAATCGTCGATGCCCATAGGGATTCTTGACATTCTGTTAGTTTTTTCCTAGTTCGTTGCTTAGATATAGTTCCACATTTCTACTAAGGTTCCTATAAAACTTAATCTAGATAAAGTGATTAGTACATAAATAGTAAATGCATTCAGTGAATTAATGAAAATAACGCCTCGGGCATTACTTTATGCAAATGTAGTCTTGCAATTTGGAAACAAAGATTATTCAAAATGAAGTTTTAGGCCGATGATTCATGTGAATGATGCCTTTCGGTGATGAAAATGAGGCCATAAACTACGTAAATTATGAACATGGGGCGTTTTCAGCCAAATTATGGATGGATAGAGGCTTTTCTCTAAGCCAACGATTTAGGAAACACAATTTTTTCAAGCAATGAATTTCTATAAAGCATTTGTTTGGTGCATCCATAAGTTTTGTGTAGTTATCAGAAAGCAAATTGTACAGTGCGCTTGAAAGCAATTGTAAGGTGCTGTAGAAGAAACTGAAAGTCATGCATAGTGCAAAATAACTTAAAGCGCTTGTGCAGTGCCTCCGAAGAAAATGAAAGCCATGCATAGTGTAAAATAACATAAAGAGCTTGTGCAGTGCTTTAGAAGAAATGAAAGCCATGCATAGTGCAAAATAATTTAAAGCGATTGTGCAGTGCTTTAAAAGAAAATGAAAGTAATGCATAGTGAAAAATAACTTAAAGCAATTGGGCATTTCTACATTTGTGCCCATGCAAAAACAATTAAAGTCATGTGCAATGCATTCTAAAATATATTAAAGCATTTGTGCAGTGCATATGCGGTGCATTTTAGAGCATATATGCAAAATAATTGAAAGTCTTGTATTATGAATTTTAAAGTGACTTAAAGCGACTGTACAATGCGATTGTGTTTATGCGGAACCATTATAGTCATGTGCAATGCATTTTAACACATTTTAAAGCATTTGTGCAATGCATGTGTTGTGCATTTTAGAGCATATATGCAAGATAATTGAAAGCCATGTATTGTGCATTTTAAGCATTTGAAAACACTTGTGCAGTATATTAAAAGACATTTATGTAGACTAGAAAAAAATCATGTGCAGTTCGTTTGAAATCTTCATAAAATCTTCAAAATCAATTAATCAATAATGCTATAAAGGCATAATTTCTCCTGGATACTTTAAAGGAAATTTAAACTATTCAAGTGTAATACTTTTAAGACTGCAAATGTTATTAACTTTTGACTTCTGCTATTCTACAAAATCTGCACTCAAAGAAAATTTGTAATTTTGGAGGGTGGTTGATTTGTGTTGACTTTGATGGCCTGCCTCTTGATACTTCGCGTTTTCAGCTCTGTTTGGACTCCCCATATCTTTCAAATCTTGGCCAATATATAATACGAAAATATTTGATTGAAAATTATTTAAAATTATAAACATCTTGATAAATAAAATATGCAAATATGCATAGTGGTAAAAAGAAATTCTACCAAATTTTGAATTGTGACATATTATGAAACAAAGCATATGCCCCTTTATCAAATACTTGGTTGAACCCACACTCTTCAATATCTCTTGACATCTTCTCAACCATTTCTCAAAATGATGCTCCTTAAAAGTTGTCCCCGCTTAGACTTAAGAGATGTTAACATTCGAAGATGATGAAACCGAGCCTTGTATAAGCTGCCTACGTATCCCACCAAGGGAAGTAGGCCAAGCGTAGTTTATGAAATATATTTAGAAAATTAACCTAAGGGGTCGGATCCGTCATGGCTTGCCTATGTATCCCACAGGAATCAGGCCGAACGTAGTTCATTACATATGAAATAGAAAGGGGGAAATGATTTTTGTTCTAATCTGACCGAGGCCGATGTGGCCGCCTGCGTATCCGTAAAAGAAGTCAGTTCAATCGTAGTTTGCATTACAACTAAACAGGGATTTTTGAAAAATTTCTACTTAAAAGACCTAACCCGATATGGGTTTCCTACGTATTCCCCCAAGGGAATTAGGCCATTCGTAGTTTCATTTCACAGAAAAGGAACATTACATAAGAAAAAGCCTTCTAAACATAGTATCTCTTACCAACATTTGCATTGATGGATTTAGGCCTTACTTCACTATCCATTTCTACTAGGATCAATTTTGTCAGTACTCAGTGAACGATGTAAGGCCCTTGCTAGTTAGGTGCAAGCTTTCCCTTAGCTTTATTTAGGTATGGAAGAATGTGCTTCAATACCAACTGTCCAGGTTTGAATTGTCTTGGTCTTACCTTTTTATTAAAAGCTTTGGACATTCTATTCTGGTAAAGTTACCGATGATAAACTGCGTTCATCCTTTTTTTATCAATTAGCATCAATTGTTCATACCAGTTTTGAATCAATTTGGAATTCAACTCAATTTCTTGAATGATTCTCAAAGACGGTATCTCTACTTCCGTGGGTAACACTGCTTCTGTTCCATTAACCAAAAGATAAGGTTTTGATCTAATAGAAGTCCTAATAGTGGTGCGATAGCGAAGGAGGGCAAATGGTAAATTCTCATGCCAATGCTTGTAGTTATCAATTATCTTCCGTAATATCTGTTTGATGTTCTTATTGGCAGCCTCAACTGCTCCATTTATCTGAGGATGATAAGGGGTGGAATTATGATGGATAATCATAAACTTCTCATATATCTCACACATCAAGCCACTATTGAGATTTAACTCTATTATCTATTATAATTGATTTCAGAACTCCAAATTGACAAATAATGTTATTGCAAACAAAATCTATCACCACCTTTTTTTGTTACAGACTTGTATGAAGAAGCTTCTACCCAAATGGTAAAATAATCGATAGCTACCAAGATGAACCTATGTCCATTTGATGCAGCTGGATCAAGCCAAAAATGGCTAAGGAGAACCCATCACATTGAGTTTATTTGGTGGAACATGAATTAAATCACCATGAATTTGACATTTTTGCACAAAGCAAGTACAATCTGTTTCTATTGTCATCCAAAAATAGCCGGCTCGAAGAATCTTCTTTGCCAAAAAACCATTCATATGCAACCCACACATGCCCTCATGTATTTCTTTGACTAACTTGGTTGCCACCTGAGCATCAACACACCTTAACAATCCTAAATCTGGAGTCCTCTTATAAAGGAATTCTCCA
This sequence comes from Capsicum baccatum var. pendulum, assembly GCA_030864225.1. NCBI lineage: Eukaryota > Viridiplantae > Streptophyta > Magnoliopsida > Solanales > Solanaceae > Capsicum > Capsicum baccatum. The sequence goes on along the minus strand of CM061553.1, from coordinate 207,253,222 downwards.
TTTAGGAAAAAGAGATTTGTCAATATACGAAGTGTTCTCTTCTGAATATTGGTTATGTCTTCTGGACAGTCTCCCTCTTTGAGATACCTTTTGATGTCATAGTACCAGGGTTTTCCATCTGGTTCTGCATCTACATGAAGATAGTATGTCAGTTGGTCTTGTAAATTTACCTTGATAGGATCTATGAAATTCTTGTTTGGGTGTTGAATCACTGAGGATAAGGTCGCCAATGCATCTGCTAACTCATTTTGAGTTCTTGGGAAAAGTTTAAATTCAACATTGATGAAATTCTTATGCAACTCTTTCACACACTCTAGTTATGGAAGCATCTTTACGTTCTTGACACTTCATTCTCCTTATACTTGATGAAATACCAAATCTGAATCCCCTATAACCAAAAGTTCTTGTATGTTCATATCAGTAGCCATTCTAAAACAAATGATGTAAACCTCGTACTCTGCCATATTTTTTATGCATGGAAATCTGAGCTTTGCTGAGATCATATAATGTTGGCCTAATTCTGAAACTAGTACCGCCCCAATACTGACTCTTTTAAAGCTTGACGCCCCATCAAAAACATTCTCCAACCCGGATATTCTTCTAAAATATCTTCTCCGATGAACAAAACTTCTTTTTCTGGGAAATAAGTTTTAAGAGGCTTGTATTCTTCATCTACAGGGTTTTTAGCAAGATGGCCAGCTAAAGCTTATCCCTTGATCTCCTTTTGAGTAACATAAATAATGTCAAATTCACTTAGAAAAATTTTTCACTTTGCTAGCTTCCTGGTAGGCATGGGATTTTGAAAGATAGACTTGAGCAGATCCATTCTAGAAATCAAGAAAAGTGGTATACGCACACATGTAAAGCCTTAACTTTTGTGTAATCCAAGTCAAGGCACAACATGTACTCTCCAATATTGAATACCAAGTTTCATAAGGCATGAATTTCTTGCTCAAGTAATATATAGCTTGCTCCTTCTTTACACTTTTATCATGTTGTCCTAAAATACACCTAAATGCATTGTCTGACACAGATAAATATAGAAATAATAGCCTTCCAAGTTTTTGGGGCACCAAAACGGGTGGATTAGACAAATACTCCTTGATTATATCAAAAGCTTGTTGGCAATCTTCTATCCACTTAGTAGTAGCATCCTTTCTTAGCATCTTGAATATCATTTCATAAATCACCATGTATTGTGCAATAAATCGACTGATGTAATTAAGTCAACTTGGAAAACTCATCACGTCCTTTCGACTTCTTGGAGGAGGCAAGTCTTGGATAGCCTTTATATTTTAAGGATCCAATTCTATGCCTTTCCTACTCACGATCAAACCCAATAACTTTCCAGTGGGGACACCAAATGTACACTTTGTAGGATTTAATTTCAGATAGTACCATCTCAGCCTGTCAAAGAACTTCTTCAAATCTTTCAAATGATTCGAGATCTTTCGCGACTTCATAATGACATCATCAACATAGACTTCAATCTACTTGTGGATCATGCCATGAAAAATAGTATTCATGGACCTCATATAAGTTTCCCTTGCATTCTTGAGTCCAAAGGGCATTACCCGATGGTAATACACTCCCCAAGGGGTGATAAAGGTAGTTTTCTCAGCATCTTCTTCATTCATCAAGATCTGGTGGTACCCTGCAAAGCAATCAACAAATGATTGCAACTCATGCTTTGCACAATTATCAATGAGTATGTGAATATTTGGTAGAGAGAAATCATCTTTTTGGCTAGCCTTGTTGAGATCCCGATAATCAATGTATACTATGATTTTTGTGTCCTTCTTTGGCATGGGTACAATGTTAGAAAACCAAGTGGGATACTTTATGACTCGAATAACATAGGCATCAATTGGTTGAGAACTTCTCCTTAACTTTCAAACTCAAATCAGGCTTCAGTTTTCTCGGCTTTTGCTATATGGGAGGACAAGATGGATCAGTTAGCAACCTATGTGAAACAATATTTGTGCTTAGACCCGGTATATCATCATAGTACGATGCAAACACATCTATATATTGCTTCAATAGATCAATAAATTCTTTCCTTTGGGACGAAGTCATATGAACGCTAATCCTTATTTCTCTTATAAGTTCTAAACTCCACAAGTTTACTGTCTCAGTTTCATCCAAATTCGGGTTTGCCTTATTTTCAAAATGTTCAAATTCTTTAGTCAACTCTTCTGATAAAGGATGTTCTTCATATTTCGCAAAGTCTTGTTCACTATTCGAAATTGTTTTGCTTGTTTCATTATATGTAACATTCATAGTATTCGCAAATTTATTAGTTTGCTCGCTGAAAAAGGAAAAGAGAAAATAAATTAATGAAGATGATAAAACAATAAAACATAGTTGGATTTGGCATTTAAGCTTTCAAAAGTGGAGGCAAAACACATAAATTCATAAAAATAATTCAGGCCGTAATTTTGAATCGTGTTGTTTCACTAATGCTAATTCAATCATCTACCAAGATTCTTGGAGAAACGAGGATGGGGTACAAGTCCAATTTTTTAAAGCATCTCCAAGCTCAGCATCCCAGATAGTCACAGTCTCGATGCAATCCTCCAAAATCACATTGCACTCATCTTCTCCTTTAGTAATGAACAAGCTTTTGATTTCTTCCACGAGGCCTTCTTATATAACTTCCTCTGGTACTTGGGCAGCAAACCCTTTGGATAATGACTGATTTAGGAGCGGATACATGCTTTGGAAGGAGAATGTCACCTTTTCTTTTAAAATTAGCCGATGAGACTTCTTCAGGAGTGGGCTCGTATCTAAGACCAAAAGATTCTCTCAGGCGGTAACTCATTTTCATGAAAGAAGGTTGTATTAGCTTCCAGAACTTATCCCAGTAGAGCTGAAAGATTCTCTCTAGTCATCTCAGTTGGCACATAAGCTTCATTCAGCACCTTCACCAGAGCACTCCTGATTCGCAGAATTCATCTATAATGATAACAAAGAGATTTGGGCAGGATTTTTCTTTAGCTGTTCCATTACAGAATACTCCTTAGTCAACATTTTCTCTAGAAAGCCTCTACCTTAACCTCTGTCACAAACTTTTTTTGACTATTCTCCTTATTAGATGCTCCTTGTACAAATCTTTTAAGGGCATAATAATGCCCCGATCTTGTCATTCTCGCAGCAACAGCTTCTACAACTAATTTTTCTTTTCCTTTGTCCCTTGCATTAGGTGAGTAATTCCAAGGAATTGCCTTTGTATTCTAAGGTATTTGAACAACTAAGGCTATGATCGTAGGTCTGGGAGCAATAACTTCTACTTCAATTGGTGTTCGCATCTAGACTGTAATTATAGGTGCGACAAAAGCCGATGTTTCCACTTTTTATTTATAACCAACTGATATAATAGTTCCCTCTAAATAACATTCTTCATCGATGGTGATCATGCTCTGCAACACCCTGAGTCTACACCCTGGACATCACACGGTGCTTACGACCCCGGAGGATCACAAGCTAATCCATGACTGGTACCTTCTGTGAGCATTGAATAATAATATTGAAAATATATGTGGAAGTATAATTGAAAATGACATAAGGTTCTCAAAAATACTGAAATAAATACTGAGTGTAACTGATAATAACATCTGAAAAACTGAATATCTGATGGTTCTAGTCTGAAAGCCTCTAACTGTCTAAATATGGAGTTAATGGGACAAGTCCCTAACTAATTCCAACTTCTAAATTAACAGAAATACTAAATTGCTGAAATAAAATGATATCCTCACTGGATGAGGACTCACTACTATAACTGTTGCTGATAGCCTGAGCTGCTAAGTACAGTCAGGAACCTGAGCATCCGAACCTATGATATGAGACATCATAGTGTAAATAAAGAGTATGCATCAGTATGTGGAATCTACTGGTATGCTAAGTGAGGTAGGCTGATATACATGGGTTAATATGCATGAGATGACAACTGACTGAATAAATATCCTGAAGCAACTGGATGAGAGTACATGCAAAACTGTAACTATTGAACATGTTGAATATGCAATACTGCGCATATAACATCTATCTGAATTAGACTGAAACTGAAGTACTGAGTTCTGATAACTAAATACTGATAACTGAAAGTTTAGACAGATATTGAAGTACTGAATTCTGATGGCTATGTAACTGATAACTGATAGCCATAGTTATGTGGAACTATCTGAGTTCTTTACCGGATAATGAGACTGAAACTATAACTATGGGAGGTATCATCTAACCGACATACCCTATAATAGACTGATTAGGGTCCAACCTGTAACCCCAGTTGAAAGGGTGTTTGTACCGTACCATAGGTTACTAACACTAACTTTGAGTCACCCTAACTTGCAGGAAAATATTTTGCCAACCCTTACTAGCAGGAAACTCATACGAGATATGTCCACCCTTATCTATCAGGAAGATATCTCATCCTACGCCGGCTACGTAGTTCTGTAACTCAGGGACTGCTACTAAGGATCAAACCCTATGCTTGCAAGAATGACCCCATCCTTGGGTTCGCTCGATGTTGAATCCTACTCTAAACTAATGACACTGAACAGATCACTAGACTGTACTAAGCTTGATTGAACTGACACTGATCGTGTTGACTGACTGAACTGGATTGAGTTCACTAAGTTCTGTTAACTGACCGAGTACTATTGTTCTTGACCCTTACTGGGACTATTATATAACTACCGCAACTAAGTAAACAACTAGATTTTGGGTAAAAATACCTCCAAGACTCGATAACATCAATAATAAAGCATGACAAATCTTGAAAGCATAACAATAGTCAATTGTTCAAATTCATTCATTGAGGCATTTAGTCAAACACTTGGAGGTCATAGACTTGTACATGATTGGGAACATATTCTAACGTGTCATGGTTTCACTATTCAATTCACATGGACATTCTATCAAACACTTAGCGAGCATAATTAATGCACATGATAATGAACAACACATAAGCATCATAAATACAACTTAAACTTGCAAATTCAAGGGTTTTGATATGAAAGATTCATAATTCAACACAAATGCTAACATAATTTCATGGAACTTATAAAAGATATCAACTTAAAATCCATACAACAACTCAAACATGGGCATAATTCAATTCATAACATAGAAATCATAATTCGAGTTTTTGAAAAGGTTTCTTGAATTCCAAGGGTGGAAGAAAACCCAAGGATGAACACCTTAACATACCTTGATTGTTGATTTCGTGGAAATTATGAAGGATTTCTTGGAACTTGAACTTGAACTTGATGAACTAAGGATTTTGAGAAAAATGAATGTAATTTTCTCTTTTGAGAGTTTAATTGTAAGTTTTAATTGAATTGGGTGAGGGGAAAGACCCTAAATTCCCTTGGAAAGTGAAAATTTAATACACAAAAATTGCTCAGTTATGCGACAGGCGACGCGCTGCGTTGATGGGATCGATGCGATCATCAACGCATTGCGTCGATGGTGTCAATACGATAGCCAATGCGACACGTCAAGATCATGTTGGATTGCTGTTTTAGCCATCCAAACACGACCCAAACAAAGTCTGGAAATTCCAACACTCACCCAATATGACTTATTGACATCCTTGATCATGCATCAACTTAAATATCGACATTTTAAGGTTGAAAAGATAAAAAATAAGATGATCTAATTTCAAAGGCTACAAAAATACTTCTAAGTCTTAACACTTCTTTGAATTTTTTTCTAAGTCTGGGACCTCTTTTGGCATGCTATATAGGACCAAAATGACTAGTATTTTATGGGATTTTACTTGCTCACATTGATACCCCCATGATTTGGCAAGTGATTGTTATTCCCATTAGGGGGAGCTCCTTTGAGCTAAATAACTCCTTGGATTAGTGCATCGATCTTATACTTGAGAGTAAGACAATTCTTAGTGGCATGCCCAACGACCACAGAGTGGTAAGCACAATGCTTTATCCCATCATACCATCCCTAAAAGGGATTCAAAATTCTACTTTGGATCGGTTGAAGTACTCCAACAGTTCTCAATATTTCATATAATTGGGATAAAGGTTCATCTAGAGGTTTATAGATTTTGTTAGCCTTTTTTCATAGTTTGAATGAGGTCAAGGTGAATTTAAAAGATGATTTTATGGTTGGTAGTGGGTTTGAGGAGGATATGTAGGTAGATATTGTGGCGGGTTTTGATAGGTTGATGCTTGAAGTGGACAATATGTTGGTTGGGTGGCATAAAATAGACATTGGGTAGGTAAAGATTGGTAATATGGGCGAGGAGCTTGGGTATATTGGTCATAATATGAGGGTTGGGGTAGTTTATTTTGGTATGGTAATATTTGGTTTGGTCTTTTTTCTTGAATGGTCATGACGGTAGAGACTCCGTCTTTCTTCTTTTTATTCGCTCCCCTAGTTGGATCAAACTGCATTGCTTTACTTGTGGCTTGTAAAGCTGCCAGATTAGTGATTATCCCAGTTTTAATGCATTCTTCAACAAATTCTCGTCCTAACAACCTCAGAGAACTTCTGTGCAACCACAATTATTAGTTTTTCATAATACGTCACATCTTTCTAAGACTGCATAAAAAGAGAATTCATTTTACTTTCCTCCATCAGAGGTTGAACTTTTGCGGTATCTGCTCTCCATCGTATGGCATATTTTTTAAAGGACACTATAGATTTATTCTACATCTTCATTAAGTGGAACCTATCTAGAATGACTTAAGTGTTGAACCTAAACCTATCCATAAATTCTTGAGCTAAGGCATTCCAGCCACACCATTTTTGTGGGTCTTGGCTCGTTACCAATCTCCTATCAAGCTCCTTATAAACAACTTCATACTAATCGCCTCATCCTTCCTCACCCCAACTAGTTTGTCATATTATGACCTTAAATGAGCTCAAGTATTTCCTTTTCTATTAAACATATCAAACTTCGACACCTTATACCCTACAGGAAACTCAATATCTAGATGAACACATAAATCTTCATACTCGAGCTCTTCACATCCTTTTTGTTGTTGGATGCTTCTAAATGTTTTCTTTAAATGACGAATCTCCTTTGCTACACTTTCATCTACTTTGGACCTTACCTTTCTCTCCATCTCCTTATAAAGATCAACTTCTTATGTGGTTAATATTAGGATAGTGAAAGGTTGAGCTCTTGCTGTATATACTTGTGGTACATATTATGTGTTAGGGATTACAGGATGTGCAACTGGTATATGTGGGGCCGTTTGGTGGTTTTGGAAGACTGGGGTAGTTTGGGAAAGTGGGATATTTTAGGTATGTGGAGCTTAAGGAACATATGGAGTAGTGAAGGGTAATAGGTTTTTCTGTTATGGGTTGTTTTCTTATGGGTTAATGAGAGATTTGGTAGAAATAGGTTTGTTTTGGTGAAGTGAAGAATTTGGTGGGAAGTGTAGGGAGGCGAGAGAATAAATAGGTGGAAAAAAAGATGGAATAGTGGTATTTGTTACATTCTTGGCGAGTGGAGTATTCATGGGAATAGATAATTTGGTGAGGTTTCAAAGTCGATCAATTTCACTTTTCATATCATCTATTTGTTGCATCATATGAGCTATACATTCATTGTAAAGGGTTTCATCCCTCTCCCCTAAAATCTCGGGTTCATCCCTTGGGATAGTGATAGGTCCTAAGCCATCAGGTGTACCTAAATCAGTCATGTTCGAATTTGCTCGTGCTTTTGATCTCGTAAAGTATGGTGATCAGCCAGTTCATATTCAACACAAATAAACCTTTGGGGGAATGAATAAGAAGAAGTAAAACCTTCAAAAGAAAGAAACATATTAGCATAGGAAAATAATTTGCATAAATAAGATAACTCGCAATTAAGCTGACAATGTTGAAAAGAAAAGCATGCATCATGTCACAAACAAAACACATAATAAACGAAAACTCCAATAATCAAAAATGTATCCTATTATGCACGGGGCCTCTTCTTGCCAAGAGGTGGGCCTAAGCATCAAGTAATTGAGAGTAAGATAAATTAATTCAAGCCATTAATTTGAGACAAACTTTGATTTTAGAAATAAAAGGACAAGTTTCATTGAAATACTGATCTATACAATGATAAGAAATAAACTCAAAATACATGAAAAGTACAAAGACAATCCTAAGACTTTTACTAGTCCCTGCTTCTAATCATGTCGAAAGAGGAAGTGAAGATAATTCTCCAACATGGCTAGACCCCTGTAATACCCCACCCTTCTCCTAGTTCAAATTCGTCTCTAGAACATCAAAGATCTTTTTTCAAAGATGAACATATTTTATTCCATGTGAAATTTTTAAGATTTTGACTTTTATCCCATAGGAAATAGAATAAGCTTTCCATCGATACTAAATTTGCCCAAATACAACACTCGGGCGAAGAATTAGAGCCATTTTAGTGAGACAGTGTACCACCTGGTACTTTATCATGTAGTGGAGCAAGACAAAATGGCAATTGTCAAAATCTAGTAAGCCTCCGCAATTCCACCGCATCGTGGTGGCTTTCCAGTTTGCAACCAAGGTGGCAATGTGATTTCCACTGCGTCGTGCCAAGGCTCAGTTTTCCAATTGTACATGCAAATAAAATAAATTCTAAAAGATGACCCCCTTTATATTTTTATCCAATTTTATAAAAAATAAGTCCATTACCCTGCCCTAAATGAATAGATAAAATATATAGTAGTTGTTTAAATATATAATGGCTTGAGAACTTATTGTTTATTACGACACTACTAAGAATAAGTAAATAAAATATTTTTATTTTCATTAGAAATTCTAAAAAAGGGTTTGCGAAGTGTCATCCCTTATATGAAAAAAAAATGAAATTTGATTTACCATATCCAAAATACGTAAAGCCAATTTTCTGAGGTTAACGCAAAAACTTATATTTCATTAATCCAATGTCACTAAATAGTGAAGAACTAACTTGGTTCTAAGGGTAGGCTACTATTTCATATTAAAGAAGTATTAAAGAATTTTAACAAATTGGATCATTTATTCTAAAAAGTATGTTTTAATCTACCAGATTTTAACCCTTAACGATAAAAATTACATCTACCTAGTGATTAAGCTAAAGTAGATATCCAAAGGTGAGGAGAAAAATAACATATTGTTATCATATTTAATAAAACTTATACTAGTTTAAATATAAGCAAACAAGGTATAAGTTCCAAACATTAATTTGTAGCATGTCGGTGCAAGATAATGACATATGTATACAAAAATTAAAATCCAGAAGAGGAAAAAGACACTAAACTGCGGGTGAATTCGACTCAAGCTTGTGGGGTATAACTCATCACGCGGAAGAGAGATAGTGTTCATCTCATTCTGAGACTCTACACGGGCATGAGGGTCTAGCCTTAAGACCCCAAGTTTGTTTTCTCCCAAAGTGTACATGCAAATAAAGAGAGAATAATGAAATTAGTACGAAGATTCAACTCTAAAAGATATTGAATGAAAATGGAAAAGGCGAGTAAAATAATGTGATGGAGATGCAATCCAATAAAGAAAACACTATGTCGAGTAATATTCTCCAGGTGTAATATGACCCTTTCTTTTAAGCCATGCAAAAATTCTACTTGATGACATGATTTTGTTCTCCATTCATAGCATTTTACCTTGAGTATGATTCCCTGATCATATGGTCTCCATAATAAGATGAAATAATCTAAAACTAAAGTGTCTAACACGTGCCATTTATTTAAAACTTGGGAAAGAAAAGTTATACACATATACCTACCAATGGAATAGGAGATGAATTAAAACTAAATGCAGCGTGTTTGAAAGCATGACTTAATGTCTAACTAAAAAATGCATCAGGACAAATGTTTTAACTAGGCCCACACAATTGCCATACTATTTAAACAAATTTCTACATGGGAAACATGAATTGAAATTTTCTTATAAACTCAAAATAGCAAATCAAGAATGAAATATGATTTATGATGGAGCTTATATGGGTTTCTTTTAAAAGTTGATCAACTTATACAAGTATTGTTGTAGCTGCCCAATTATATATAAGGACTTAACGAAACCACTTTATGTGAGCATAGAATCATAAAGTAAAGAGGAAATGAACTCACGTTCAGTTTAGAGGAAATAAATAGGTAGATAATAGACTACAACAAGGTTCTTTTAAAAAAAAAAAAAAGAATAAGCAAGAGCATGACACTTCTTTATCCATTTTTGCAGAGACCTAAATGAACCATATTCACTCTTCACTATATCAAAAGTGATACCAAACAAACTAATAAATTCGAAACAAAAAAATTGATTAATATGGTTAGATAATCCTAAAAGAAAAACATGTCGAGAACACAACTTCATAGAACTTGGGCTTTCCAGAAATGTGGAACAAACTACAGGTAACAAAACAAAAAAGAAAATTATTTTCACACACATAAAATTCTTTTCCGAGAAGGAACATTGGTCACGAAAGCAAGCAATGAAATTAGTAACGCAATCCAACTTATGGAACCAAGTAAGATGCACAATAAACATAGTATCTAAAAGACAAGAGAATGTCGAACTAGATAACTTTTGATCGACTCAAAAGTAGCTAAGTCCATCACGTATAAGCTGTAGCGTGACTCCTAGTTTATGGTATATATATGAAATTTAATAATCCCTTATACATATTATATGTTAGATAGAAAACAAAGAAGACTTTCTACACGTATTTTAACTCAAATAAATAACATGAAACTTGAGGCTTTTACTTGCGTACGTGGACTAAATCTTCAATCAAATTAATCTTGATAGTCCTAGATTCACTAAAATAGTTCAACACAAATAACCAAAAGAGATTCTAGAAACAGTGGAAAGAAAAAATTGCTAAAGGTTATAAGTGATTATGCTTTGAAATTTCAGATCAAGAAAACGCAAAAATGACCCCAAACTAATACAGTGCAGCATAGATGAAACTGAAACATATAAAAATTTAAAGACATAATCTACTCTTCTTTGCAAAAAATAGGCAACTTTCAATTCATCATTAATGGATAGTCAAAGCTATATCAAAAAGATTAAAACTCATAAGAGAAAGTATCCCAGTTAGTACAGGTAACAAAACGACTAACTGAAACATCTTCACAAATTTATTTTTCTAAATAGTGCATCAAAGAGTTTCACGGCTAGTCACATTGACAGCTTATGCAAGCAAATATTTGGATGTAAGGTAATGATAACGGAAAGGATGAAAATTAGTCTTTAAACTAAGTTCAAGCTAGGGATGGAGACTTTTTACTCGTTTAAGCACCTTTAGGCTTGAGTTACTGCTTCCATATGTATGTTATGAAAATGTGCAAACTGACTTCCACAGACTTTACAATGGGATGCTAGGACATACTTAAGGTTTTAAGCATTTTTTAGGCTAAATTAAAGGCCGCTAATGCCCTGTAAATACACAACTATGCACACAACAAACGATGCAATCATTACAATATTTAATAGACATCCATAACGATATCAAAGTTATCCTATAATAGACAATCAACAATGTCGAAACAATGCTTGCTCTTTGTAGGGTTCACTAAAACTAAATCGCAAGTTGCAAATATTTTTATAAACACATATCATATAACTTAATGCAAGTAAATTAAAAACACAAAGCTGATTTTGAAACTTAAAGAAAAACTAACTAATTAAAAGAGGCACCCTTTTTTCAAACTTTAGATAAACTAAGTTGTTTTTTTGAGGAGAAGAAAAAAATGAAGATCACAAATTAGTGTTGTAAATTTCATATTATTTGAATCTGGAACGAACATAGACTAATCAGTAAAAGGGTTCTTTATTCACACATATATCCTCAAAGCATAGAAACATAATCCCATGTCCCTAAATGTTCAAATTCTATTTTTAAGACCTTGAGATAGAGATTTTGGGGAGGGGGGGAAAGGCACAATAGTTTCGACAAATTTTGGAACATAAAGGCTCGAACGACACACTTACTCACCACAGTAGCTTCTACAAATTGTATCAGTTCTCTTAACCATTTCTACAAATTGATAAACTATAATAAAACAATGAAAACAAACAGGTCCAAATAGGTAGAATTTTAACAAAACACAAAAGAATTATTGAACAACTTCATTTATTTCTAATAATCGGAAAGCAAAAGGTAAATGTGATTACTGACCTTTTATGGAGCAAAGAACTAGGACTTTTCCATCGGCGATTCAAGTCGATGATTTCCCACCAACTTTGAGCATGAGCAATGAAAAGCAACAAATTCGGGAGGCGAGTAATCGGAAACAATGAAAACAAAGCAAGAACACTTAGGGAGCAAAGCAGTATGAGACTAAAAATTCCCCCCAATTTCTCCAACACCTGAACCCCCTTTCAATGAATGAATAGGGGGTGTATTTATAGGCCAAAACGTAGCCTCAACAACTTCTTCAAAAAGCTAAAAATTCAAAACTTAAAAATGAAAATAAAGGGTTAAAAAGGAGAAAAGTATTTATTTCTGAGCTTGAAGTGATGGAGAAGACTATTGGGTTTGCAAAATCTAAGAATGTCGATGGATTTGCCGTGATTGAGGTGATGGAAGCTTGGTTTGGTTAATTTTATGTGAAGAAGAGGAGATTTACAATATGTTTGAATGGTGGTTTCCCATGGTATGATATTGTATGGTTATCATGGGAACCATGTTTGTTTTGATTGTTTGCTAAAAGGGATGGTATGGTATGGTATTTTCCCATGGTTTGATAACTATGGAATCCACCAATTTCCTGAACCACCAATTCGGTGGTATGCCATGATTTTATTTTTGTCAACTATACCCTTATATAATTTTATTTAATCCTATTTTACACTTATCAACAAAATACATGCTAACCCTGATCTTTCTTAATTGTCTGTTTGATAACATTCTCTACCAGTTCCAGCGAATCTTCTGCTTTATGAATGGTGACCTGCCTCCCAAGTTTTAGTACCTGATTTTTATATGTAGAAGGACTAATCAAAGAATGTGATATACTGTGTACAATCTTCGGATCACCATAAACAAGCTCACTCATAGCTGCTGGAAACACCACATTCTCAGACATTCTATTACTTGTTTTATTTGAGGCTAGACAAGGAGGAGGACCAAACACATCAGAGAAATCCAGTTCAACTTACTATGAAAGAACCACGCCGGGAGCACTCAGTGGTTAAAATTACTGGTGGAAGGATTTTTGTAGGTTTGCTTTAGTCGGAGCAAAAAGCTGAGAAGAAACCATGTTTCAGCAGCTCTTTGATGGATGTAGATGGCCAAATATTAATACTACTGTAAGGTTTCCTTTTATTAATAAATTTTAATAAATTTAAAAATTTTAATGATTATGGGCATTTTAGTAAATTTACCTGTTACCATACAGTATCATACCATCAAACCAAACAAAAAAACTCTTATTAAACCACAGTGAACGATACAGTCCATCCAAATATGGTATTGTACCATACTGTACTGTACTATACCATACTGTACCATACATTATTAAACCATGGCAAACCACCATCCAAACAAAGGCTTAGGGATATGTTAGTCGTATTGTTGAGGTTGTTGTTGTTTAATCCATTAAAGGGGAAAATGGTAAAGTCGGCCGAGTCAGAATGTTGTTATTGGGTTGGGGTAGATTTGGTTACAGTAAAAAAAAAGGTTTTGGGATGGTTTCAAGTGTTGGGCTGCTGTAATGGCCCAAATTGATGCATAAGTGATTTAAATGTGCAAGAAATCTAATCCTTCTCACTCGTTTTCAATTAATTAATTTAATGATGCTTCTTTTTCCCTAATTAATTTTTATAATGTACATATTATAAATATAAATTCACACAAACATAACTATATTTAGAAATATTATAACGATACAATAAACTTTGTTTAGAATTAATGAAAATAAAAGTTAACATACTAACATTTAAATATTTATCTCTATATCAAAAATATTTACATTTAGAGGTAGAGGTATGGACTGCGTACATCTTATCCCCCCCCTAGACCCCACCATGTGGGAATACACTGGGTTTGTTGTTGTTATATATATGTGTGTGTGTGAGTGAGAGAGAGAGAGAGAGAGAGTTAGATTAAACATAAGAAAGTGAAAGAAAATTATTACATTTATGTCAAAATTAATAACACTAATATGAAGGATAAAAACATTATTTTTTATAAAGTACTCAGGACTAAGAAGCATGAAAAAATTAATTATACAAAGAGGAGAGCCAAAACTGGGTGTCAACAATAGCTATAATAGAGAAACTCTCCACAAACCTCCTATAGTATCCTGCAAAACCCAAGAAGCTCCGAATATTGGTTGGAGTAGTGGGTCTAGGCCACTTTTTAACCACTATAACCCTTTTGAGGATCCATCATGATCCCCTCATTAGAAATATGACCCAGAAAAGTGGCAGCAGTCAACTAGAATTCATATTTCGAGAATTTGGCATACAATTGTTTTTCCTTCAAGGTTTACAACACAATACAGAGGCGATTTGATCCACCTTACTCTTAGAATACACCAGGATGTCATCTATGAACACAATGACAAATATATCCAGAAACTGATGGAAGACCCTATTCAACAAATCCATAAATGTTATCGGAGCGTTCGTCACTAAGAACCCAAAGTTCCCATACCGAGTACAAAAGGCAGTCTTAGGGATATCCACCTCCCTAATCTTAAGCTGATGATACCAGGATCAAAGATCAATTATTAGAAAAAGAACTTAGCACCTTATAACGAATCAAACAAGTCATCTATCTTTGGAAGAGGATACGTGTTCTTAACTGTCACCTTATTCAACTGATGATAGTCAATACATATCCGAAGGGAACCATCTTTATTATGCACGAATAACACTAGTGCACCCCACGGGGACATACTAGGATGGATGAAAACCTTATCCAAAAGATCCTAAAGTTGCTCCTTAAGCTCCTTCAATTCCGCCGGAGCCATTCTATAAGGGGGAATAGAAATTGGACGAGTGTTCAGAACAAGATCAATCGCAAACTCAATCTCCCTATCAATAGGAACACCAGGAAGGTCATCAGGGAAGACCTCAGGAAATTCATTCACCACCGAAATTGAATACCAGGAAGGACCTTCTTAGTTAGAATCTTTAACCTGGACTAGATGATAAAGACACCCCTTAGAGATTAATCTCCGAGCTCTAAGATATGAACTTTCCCTTAGGAGATAGGGAACCACCCCTGTATTCAATAATCAGCTCACTAGGGAACTTAAAGATAACCTTACGGGTCCAAAAATCTAGAGATGCATAGCACAAGTATAACCAATCCATATCCATAATAACATCAAAATCCAACATATCTATTTCATACAAATCTGCTAAAGTCATCTTACTACCAACAGATACTACAACCCCCTATAGACTCTCTTAGCAATCACAGAGTCACCTATCAGGGTTGAAATAAAAAAGGGTCTGAAATAACCTCGGGACCAAAACCAAAATACACAGCCACAAATAGGGTCACATAAGAGAGTGTGGAACCCGGATCAAGTAATCAATACATATCATAGGATAAAGGATTTAACATACTATTCACAACATCAGGTGATGCCTCAAACTCCTATCGGATAGTGAGTGCATATAGATGGTTCCGACCAGTACAGGTACTAAAAGCTGAAATAGATGCAGAAGCAGTACCCTTTGGTGCAAGAGCATATAAAGAGGCAACCGATGCCCTGTTCGCTCCTGAAGCAACCTTACCAATCGGACAGTTTCTAAGCATATGGCATGGCTAACCACAATTAAAGCACCTATCTCTTTTCTCATCACAGAAATGTTGATGCAAACGACCACAGAACCTACAGGGAGGACATGATAAAGCAAACCAATCCCCACTAGCCAAAGATTGGGTACCCTGTGTCCTAAAGTTTTTACCACCCTGCTGACGCCTATTACCCGACAGTTTCAGATAAGGAGAACTAGCTGTGGAGAAAGAACTAGATCTCCCGTATTTCTTCTTTGGCCATTTACCACCATCCCTACTACTTTGTTGTTGGACACTACCAGCTTAGAGAACCTAAACTTCTTACCCTGTCTTTGCTCTATCTCAGCCTATTTTTTGTTTTCTTCCTCCACTTGTTGCTTATGAATAAGTAACCTATAGATTTCCATGTCCTTGATCAGCAAGACAGTCTTACTTTCAAGGATCAACTCATGAGACAATCCGAAAGAGAACTTTCTCATCCTAACCCTTATATCAAACACCCTCCCCAGAGCATACCTAGACAACTAGTGAAACTTCAAGGCATACTTCTTGATCTTCATTTTCTCCTATTTCAGAATAACAAATTCCTTTGCTTTTACTTCCCATAACTTCTGAGAAAAGAAGTCCAGAAATACATTGGAGAAAGTCTCCCATAAAAATGACTCCTCAACATCTTCCTCATACCATTGGTATACCACGCCCTTCAGCTGATAGGCTGCAAACTCCACACCCTGCACATTAGTGGAATGTAAAATTCGGAAGATCTTTTCCATTTTATCCAAAAAACCTTGAGGATCCTCCTCTACCTTAACACTAGTAAAAGTTGGAGAACTCAACTTCATGAACTAGCCAACCTTTGTGGCCTTAGAATATGGAATACCAGATACACCATGCTCAGCCTAAGAAGCCACCTGAGAAAACACATGAATCAACTGACGAAACTATGCATTTGTCATGCTAGCTTGAGGAGGACTAGAGGCAACTGGTGGAACTCTAAGATAATCAGGAACTAGATCCGTAGACCGAGTATGGATTCCCTGAGTAGAGCACGTTCCATCAACATTGTCCCCAATTGGGAAAGAGGAGTTTTTATAAGCATCAGATCGTCGAGGCATGATCTAAAAAGTGAACAAATAGGAGTTAGAAAGGATTTTAGGATGCTAGACTTTACAGCTTTAAATTAGGAGACAAGAAAGAGAAAATATTCGTAAATGCTTTGTAGCCTCTCCCGTATGAGTGTGGCGCGCTACATACCCCTAAAACATACTCTACTCGACACGAATTTGTGGACTCCCAAATAACCATAAACCTAGGGCTCTGATACCAATCTGACATGATCCAAACCAGGGCCTCATCATGTTGGGTGCCTTAAGTCCTACCTGGATCGGAGACCACCCCTAATACCCCACCATAACCGCCCTACATCCTATAACGAGTTCTAATATATATATATATATATATATATAATTCAAAACGAAATAGAACAATCATATATTGAATTCAGTCAATCAGTGTCTGCCCAAACACCAATATGAATGCCAAGGATGGCACCAATATCGACACCGCCCATACCAAACCATAATAGTCCTACAAGCCTCTAACCAAAAGTAAAATAATATCTGATCGGGACATGCCCCCGTCCATAGCCAAAACCAAAGTCTATAAAATACCAAAAGTATGAAAGGAAATCCATAACATGAAATGGAGCCTTCCAGAGTATGGAAGCTCACTATGTCAATCCAACATAAGTTGATCCTGAATCCAATCACTGAGCAGAAGGAGTAGAATAGTTGGTTTTTGTATCGCATAGGGATATACAATACCCGAAGATGGGTTAGCAGGTGAATACTAACATTTTATCAAGATAAGAATAAAATAATGCCAACCATGAAAATCGAGTAAACAGCCATATGCATTCACAACTATACATATATACATATAATCCATGCTGAGAAAGGAAACCGGGTTTCGCATGGCTTTAAAACCATTAACGTGGGTATGTGTAGCTTAATCATCCTAGAACTATCCATGGTCTATATGGGTCCAATGTTACCCCCTTAACGGGCCCTGACATGTGTAGCCACATGAACCGGAGATATCATATGAGTAGGCGATTCTCGAGTACCATTCGCTCTCCATGATACATATATACAAGTGTAACTTTGGGGATTCTCGTGTACCCCATAAGTTTAGTCTATGGTCATCATGACCAATCCTCATATCAACAAATATGAGTTTCCGGTGTCTATCTATTGAACTCACACCTTTATAGTAGCTATCACAGCCTGCCATTATTGCCCAATTAAAACCATTGTCACACAACCAAACCACCAATTCAATTTATTATTAACCAAGGCTATAAGAAGTGGTATGGTCATATGGACTATAGCTTGCAAGCAGTGTCCTTAGCCAACCTTTTAAGAATATAATGAATTTTCATATACCCATAGATTACATTATTAAGTTTACTTGGGGATTCCATGTACCCCGCAAGGCTTTCAATTAAACCAAACCATGAACTTACCATTTATCTATTTAAAACCATCCAATCTAGTTTAAGTTCCATTACCAAGTTATACCATGCAATAGTTTCATTAAAAATTCAACTATGTGACAAAAGTATTCTCATAAGCATTTTATCAAACACATTGGGGGCATATAGTTTCCAAAATCCAAACCAAGTACAAATCAACCAATCCCATGCAACCACATGCTCAAACCACCATTACAACATTAAAACCACAAGTAAAAGACATGAGAAAATCATAACCAATCATTGTAACTAAAAACCCCAAAGTATAATTCAAAACCCAAACATTATCATAATTTATGCCATGAAAACCATTCATAAAACATGCCTTAAATTGGAACTAACAATGAGAGAGGAGTAACATGCCTTAGATAGTAAAGAAAAGGAAGACAAACCACCCCTTAGAGCCTTAATTGACCACCTTGAAGAAAACCCTAGCTTTTGCTTAACCTAAGAGCCTTGAGAGAAATTTGAGTGTTTAAGAGTGTTTGATTGATTTCAAATAGGTTAATGAAGCCCTAAAAGGGGTTTTATGTCATTGGTTTCCAAGGATTTATAAGGGTAATATACAGAATACCCCCACTTAAACTGTACAAATTTCTCGCAGGAAAGTACGACCAATCCCCTCCAATCGTACCCTACCATATGAGTGGTACCCACCACTTGTACCCTAGGCATCCCTTGGACCCCCAATATTATCCAACATATGACCACCAAAGATACCCATACCCAAGTATACGACTAGTACCCTTAACCCGTACCCATAATAGGATAAGAGGGATTGATCACTGTCCAACATATAAGTTAGACTATACCACTCGTACCCTATCCTTACGACTTATGGTGAGCCACTAGTACTTTAATCCAAGTTAAGTTACTAAATTTCAGATTAAGTGAAATAAAACTCAACCTCAAAACCCGTAACCAAACTTATGAATTGTACCCACCTTGTTGTACTCATACTAGAAACTCAACCACCCAACACTGAACAACATACGACTGGGTTACCTTTCTCGTACCCATACTATACAACTAGTATGGTGAGTCATATGATGTCCAAAAATTCCAAAACCTAGGAAATTTCTAAGGGTCAAACACAGGGTGTTTCAAAAATGCTTCTCAAGACCCTCTCTCCAAAACCTCCATCTACTTAAGCCTTCCCTTTTTGGTATCTGGTCTCTCTTTGTGAGTTTTTATTTCTTGAGTCCTGTGGCTTCTTAGGATCAAGAAGTTTATCTTAATTGTTTTGCATTGTATTGGTACTGCTTATCTTAAATGAATGAAATTTTGTCTATGTCTATCACATGTCTCTTTGTGTTTAAGTTATTAATTCATGTTAGTGTTGCCCCAATAGCCATAAGTTAACTGATTTGTGCTTACTCTATTCTTAGTACATTGTTCTTACTTTCTTATGATGCCAAAAGGGAGAAATATTGACTTCATCATGGTAGGGACCAGGTGTTTCTAGGTGGTGCGTACTGCTATGAGACAGGTGAATGATATAAAAAGGGGAATGTCAATAAGGGAAACACATATAGAGAGTAAAGGGATGCCACTGATAGGAAAATGTTGGTATAGATATAAGTAATGCTTGATCTAAATTTGAATGAATTTTGGTGCCCTGAGGTTATGGTTTGTCATCATCAAAAAAGGATAAAATTATGGTCTCGCATTTGATGATGGATAGTTGATATTGGAGGACCATGTCCCTTGCATATCTATTCTTGGTAAGTTGTCACATCTCTACACAGTTTTTTCCCTTAGTGCAAAAAACTGTGCTGGTGCATAGCATACTTAATTAGACACCTGGTCCAATCAAAATTCAATCCTGATTTCTACACTACTATAAATTGAAAGAGATGTTTCTCCCTCAATAGTTTTTGCAAATCAGTGAAATTCTTGATTGTGACGAAAACTCTCAAGGCTCATGTTCTAAATCATTACTGCTGAAGTCAAGGGTTCTTGAGTTTTGCTTCGTAATTGATTTAATCAACATATAAGAGTAAAGCTTTCTTTTTGTTGTAGAGTTCTTAGGTAAAGTTACCTAAGGTGCGTCGATTAAAGTTAATCGATTCTGAAGTAGTTGAGTTGTGAAGAGATAGTTGTAATAAAGCTATTACAAATTAAAGAGCTTAGAGCTAAGTTTATTGGAGTCTGTAATCAATGAGTTTTAATTATAGTAGAGATTGAGTGCTTGTGAGGGAAAGTTGCGGTTTTTTCTCCCTTGAGCAAGGAGGTTTTCACGTAAATCCTTGTGTTCTTTTTATTTTCTGCAAGTCTTACGCGTTTACTATATTATTACTATTCTCCTCACCTTAGGAACCTAGTCCCTTAATAGTGGTGCACCTCACCCCCTACACATATTTCAACACTTTTGTTTTGTTGATTTATTGATCATTATCTTTATTCATGAATTTATTTGTTGCATACTTTATATTATTCATTTTTCTTAAAACATTTTTTATTTAAAATCTCCATTTTTATTTTCAGATGAGTGATGGTCATATTATAGGATATTTTTTTTATTATATACAGGCCTGAATTCAAGTAAGTAATTTGTCATTTTAATATTGTTCGTTTGATTTTTGATAAAAGTAAATACATTCGATTATATAAGTGAAAAAAAAAAATCACCTTTTGTTATGATTTTGAGACACATATTTAGTTTATTAAATGTTAACTTTTGTTACCATTTTTATACTATTATTTTATTAAAATATATGTTCATATTATTTTTTTTCTTATTGTATATGATACTAGAATGTTAAGTATCATTGTAACGCAACGAATCTGGTACCCGAAACACTACACGGTGCCCATGACCCCGAGGGACCACAAGCTAACCCATGACTGATATCTCTAAGCTGAGCAGTGAATAATTGTAATAATATCGTAATTGTGGAAACATGAACTAAAATGCCATAAGGTTCAATACTAGAACATAACTGAAAAATATGGTATAGAATACTAAAACAACAAAGATAATTGTCTGAACAGACTACATTCTGAAAGCCTCTAAACTGTCTGAAAAAAGAGTTGATGGGATATGTCCCCAACTAACTCCAACTACTAAAATAACCTGAAAACTGAAATTGAAATATAATTATTATGTCCTCGAAGGATGAGGACTCACTGCTAACTCTGATCATTGAGATGGGATGTTACTGGTTCTCTGGAGCTCGTGCTTCTAAATCTATGGTATAAGACACCATAGCACAAATGCGTCAGTACTTTGAATGTACTGGTATGCAAGTGAGGTAGGTTGAATGTAATAGGTTCATATGCATGAACAATACTAACTGACTAACTAACATGAATGTGAGAATGCATGCATGCATACGTAACTGTAACTAACATCGTGATAGGACTGAATGCTAAGTTTTGACTACTGAGTTTACTAATAACATAGAATTATTGATATCTGAGGGACTGATACTATGTTATTGATACATGAATAACTATTTTTGATAGTTCTGATTATGAAGAACTGGTCTGGTTGATTGTGTCTAACAGTCCTAAAGCTGAATACTGATAACATGAGTTTTGATAATTGATATAAATGATAACATGAGTGACTGTATCTGACAGTCCTAAATATGATGGAACTAGCTGAGTTCCATACTGTATCTGAGTAATTGAATCTGAGATCAGTCCTATCTAGCGGGTGATCTCTACATCTGATGATACTGATACAGATTGACCATAGTTGAGTCAGTCCTATCTAGTGGGTGATCCCAGAGTCTATTTATAATGATAAAGAGTGACTATATCTGACAGTCCTAAATCTATACTACTGTGATGAATTAACTATATCTAACAGTCCTGATTCTGTAACTGAAACTGTGGGATATATTCATCTAACCGACATGGCCCATACTAAGCTTACTGGGGTCTAACCTATAACCCCAGCTGGAAGGGTGTTAGTACCACATCACTGGTAAAGACAACTGTTGTGGAGTCAGTCCTAATCTAGTGGGTGACCCCTGGGATCAGTCCTATACATTTAAATGTGCTAACGGGTGATCCCTAAGTATGTCAGTCCTATCTGACGAGTGATATCTCGTACCTACGCTGGCTACGTAGTTCTGAAACTTAGAGATTGCTTCTAGGGATCTCAGTCCTATCTAGCGGGTGAGTCCCCATCCTTAGGCTCGGTCGATGCTGAATCCTACTCCCATTTGAAAGACACTGAACTGATTAATTGAAATGAACTGATACTAGTGGTATTGTTTAGCGGAACTAAACTGAATTTACTGAGTTCCATTGACTGATAGAATATACTGAGTTCTAAAGACTGATTGAGAATACTGAAGTTACTGAGATTGACTTAGAATACTGAGGTTACTGAGATTACTGAGTACTGAGATCACTGAGATTACTGAACTACTGAGATTACTGAGATTTTTGAGATTTCCTAAGTCACATGACTGACGGAGTTCTATGGATCATAGCTTGACTGAGGAGATCATAAAAACATGACATGGCTCTAGGCATATAGCTAAATGTTCAGGTACAAGTAGCCCCAGGACTCGATGAGAAGAAACTGACATAGCATGGCTTACTTGAACACATGACCAACAACACAATTCATAATTCATATATTGAAGCATTTCATCAAATACGTGATATGCATAAGCTTGTACATACATGGGGATTTCATGATATCATACTAATTGGGCATTGTTCCTTCATCTAGGCATTTAATCAAACACATGGTAGGTATAGCACATGTATACAACATTATACAACAATCAATCATCATGATCCATCTCTAATTTCATCATCTAGGATTTATTCATAGGTACACATGAATATACATCTATACAATTCAATTCCACATAAAATTTATCACCCAACATGAATTTGAATTCAATTGATCATTCTCAACATAAACAAAACAAACCTAACATGAAATTCATAAAGAAATCCATAGACTTAAACTTAGAAAAGAGATTTTTGGGCTTCAGGGATGAAAGGAGTCCATGAATGAACACTACGCATACCTTAGCTTGTGATTCTATGA
Source organism: Capsicum baccatum var. pendulum (assembly GCA_030864225.1). Taxonomy (NCBI): domain Eukaryota; kingdom Viridiplantae; phylum Streptophyta; class Magnoliopsida; order Solanales; family Solanaceae; genus Capsicum; species Capsicum baccatum. Next base: position 207,229,957 of record CM061553.1, on the reverse strand, counting down.
AGATTGATGGAGATATTCTTGAAATTTGATGGTGAATTCCCTTGGAATTAAACCTTCTATGAAAACCCTAGGTCTTGTTCTTGAGAGTTTTTTAGAGTAATTGAGTATAATCTGCTGAATTATGGCCAAATCTCGTGTTATAAGACTTATATAGGGTGGGAAATTGACCCTTTTAACCCTAGGACACGTATTTAATTTCTAAGAAAAATTTTCAATTTTCATCCTTGGCACGACGCACCACTATCGCGCCAAGTCACTGAAAAGTGACAAATGGGAAATTGCACGGTGGCGCAATGCGGATCTATCATGTTGCCACTTTGCCTGTGACCTAAAAGTTTGGCGTGATGCGCCACCATCGCAGAGAAACACTAGAAATTGACAATTTCCATTTGAGCTATCTCGCAATGCGGTGAAGGCTTAGGTGATATACTATCTCACTAAAAAGGCTCTAACTCTTCATCCGGGTGTCGGATTTGGGCGAATTTGGTATCGATGGAAAGCTTATTGAATTTTTCACATGAAAAAAAGTGAAAATATTAAAAATACCATGTGTACAAAAGTGGATTCATATTTCAAAGAAAGTTTCTAACATTCCTAGGAAACTTTTACGGGGTATTACAATATCTCCCCCTTGAGAACATGCATCCTTGAATAAGACTGAGTGAGAGGGAAAGAATACAAACTGACGTACATACTGAACATGACTAGATGGAACATGATTTCATGATGAACATGACTGATGGCTGAATATAACATATTGAATATGCATATCTGATGCATGACTAGTAATTGACTTATGAGTACATGACTGAATATTCTGATGAACTAAATTTCCCACAGTTAGAATGCATGTCTAATGCATAATTACATGACTGAACTGATATATAAATGCATGACTGAATATGCAAGGGTACTTAGTTCCAAGTTTGTAATGGGGATCTGAGCATGACCAAGTTTGTAATGGTAATTTGAACAGGGAATTGAGTAAGTTTAAGAAAACTATTACATGACTGAAAAGCACTGATGACCCCATGATTATTCTAAAAGTATGCATAAACTGGCATCTGAGAACATGACTGAGGCTAAAACATGATACATAAATTGAATTTTGTGAACTGAACTAAGCCTTTGAATACTTGGCCCATTGTTGAGGTTGGGAATTTGAGGGTCAACTTATGATTACCCTCTATTCTAAACTGTATTCCTTATGCGAAGAGAAACTTAACTTAAGACATGGGAGCGTTGGGGAAAAATGGGGTATCTTCTTCTTAGGACACTATGTCCCTTTAAGAATGCTCACCTTACTGAGATACTAGGGCGATGCATAGGGAATTAATGGACTAATTCATGACTGAACAACTCATGCTGAAAATCTTAAGCTAAAATGAGAAAGAGGTCTAACAATGCATATCATGAGTATGAAGGACCTATAACGTACCCGAATCTATACCGGGGGAATTTTCTTGATCATGGTGAGTCTAAAGAGTGTAAAACCTATTCTGACACTGACCACTAGTGGTAATAGAAGTGACGCCCTACTGGCACAAATCTTTTCCCTTCTGAGCCCTTATTCTATATTCCCTCAGCCTGTGGCCTGGCTTACCACATCCATAACATACCTCGTTGCCTGCTCTACACACACCTAGGTAATTTTTATCATACTCTTCTCAAAGAGGATAGGTAAGACTCTTGTTCTCACTACCTTGGGCCTCGAATCTTGGCGCCCCATCACGACTGCCATTCCCAAACTTAGGTACTAGTGCACTAGCTGAAGATGGATCTGAAACTGAAAGCTTATGATTATACTAAGTATGGCTATCACCTCCGGACTTAGGGTAAGAAAATATGAAACTACCTATCCTTGCCCTCTTGTTCTGCTTTTCCTTCATCTTAATCTTTTGCTCCTCTATCTGCTAAGCATGGGTCATAAGTCTGGCTAAAGTCATGTTACTATTCAGCATGGTGGATCTACACTCATTAACTATGCTATGATTCACCCCTGACACAAAATTACACATCTTAGCCCTACTGTCTTCCTTTTTTCTTCTCCTCAAAATAACATATTAGAAGAAAATTTCTTTGTAGTGGTTTGATGTTTGTGAGGTGAGTTTTCAAAAGCTCAATGATTTGTTGAATTCAGCTTCTATCTTGACTTTGCCTAATGAGGGCATGGGTTTTATCGTCTTTTGTGATACTTTAGATATTAGGTTAGGTGTTGTGTTGATGGAGGAGGTCAAGGTGATTGCTTATGAATCTCATCAGTTGAAGCCTCATGAGAGGAATAATCCTACCCATTATTTGGAGTTGTGTGCAGTTATGTTTGCCTTGAAGTTGTGGAGGCGCTACTTGTATGTAGTCCGTTGTGAGATATTCCCAGATCATTGTAACCTTTATACTTCTTTAACCAATGAGATCTTAATATGAGGAAACACCATTGGTTTGAGCTGCTTAAGGATTATGACTTGACTATTCTATACCATCCGAGCAAGGCTAATGTGGTTGCAGATGCCTTGAGCCAGAAGTCAACTAGCTTGGCATATTTTTTTTTACCCAAGAGAGGTATTTGGCCTTAGAGGTTCAATCTTTAGCTAACCAAATGGTTAGACTTGATATTTCGACACTTATGCGTGTTTGGGTATTTGTGAAGGATAGATCTTCTTTGATAGAGTAGATTTGAGCTCATCAGTTTGATGATATTGGATTGAGGTTGATTTGAGATAAAGTGTTGAGTGGGGAGGCCAAGGAAGCCTCACTTAATTAAGATGGAGTTTTGAGGATTGGAGGCCGACTTTGTGTGCCGAGAATGGGTGAATGGATTAGGTTGATCTTAAAGGAGGCTCATTGTTCTAGATATTCTATCTCTCCAGGTGTGACTAAGATGTATCATGATTTGAGGCAACATTATTGGTGGGGTAGTATAAGGCGATATGGGGCAAATTTTATGGCTCGTTGCCTATGTTGTCAGCAGGTGAAGACCAAACATATGAGGCCTAGTGGGTTACTTCAGAGGTTACCTATTCCCGAGTGGAAGTGATAACGGATCACCATGGACTTTGTGACAATTCATAAGATTGTTTGTCTGCATAGTGTGTCGGTGTCTATTATTTCAGATCAAGGTTTTATGGTCACACCTCACTTTTGAAAGACTTTTCAGGATAGTTGGGTACTCGAGTTGATCTTAGCACAGCGTTTCACCCCATACTGACGGTCAGTCAGGGCAAACTATTTAAGTTTTGAAGGATATTCTTCGTGCTTGCGTGATAGATTTTGGTGGCCAGTAGGAGCAACATTTGGCTTTAGCAGAGTTTTTATATACTAATAGTTACCATTCAAGTATTGTTATGGCTTATTTTGAGGCATTGTATGGTAAGAGTTATCGTTCCCCAGTGGTTTGGTTTAATGTTTTAGAGGTGTGACCTTGAGGTATGTACTTGCTTCGTGAGTCTTTGGATAGAGTCCGGGTTATTTAGGATAAACTTAGATCGGCTCAAAGTAGGAAGAAGTGCTCTGCTGATCGTAGACTTCATGCCTTGAGATATGGTGTTGGTGATCAGGTTTTCCTACGAGTTTCACCCATGAAGGGTGTGATGAGGTTTGGGATAAGGGGCAAGCTTAGCACTAGATATATTGGTCCATTTGAGATTCTTCAAACTGTTGGTGCTGTGGCTTACGAATTAGCATTGCCCCCTAATCTATTAGTTTTTCATCTAGTTTTTCATATTTTCATGTTTCGTCTTTATATTCTTGATGAGTCTCATGTCATTCATTGGGAGTCAATTCAGCTAGATGAGCGGTTGTCCTCTGTTGAGAAGTTGATCTCCATTTTAGCTAGGGATGTTAGGCGGTTGAGCTCTAGAGTGATCTTTGTGGTTAAGGTCCTTCGATTTGAACCTCGTTTTTTACTCAATTTAACTTGGATTTTCAGTTGTAGGTTCCTAAAAATATGGGGAACATATTTTTAAAGTAAAGTTTTGATTTTTCCCTTCTTTTTCGAAAACCCATTCCGGGGTCAGTTTTGACCCCAAATCAAAAGTATTCAATATGGATGTCGCTGGTTTTGTTTTGATGCGTAGATTTCATATTTGATATTTTTAGAGGAGTTAGGGATCTTTCGTGAAAAGTAGGGACGTGGGCTCGATGTGTAGCGTATCGGTTTCGATTTTTTAGGCAGGTTATTGTAACGCCCCATAAAAGTCATGCATGTATTAGACTGTAATTTCTGAGCTTTAGACTTAAGTTTTAAATTCTTCTAAGTGTTGAAATGACTTAGACTCATTCTTAGCTGGCAATATTCGGGATACAACTTCTTGACCTTCCTGACCTTCATTTTTGGATGTTTTGGTTGCGTTACGATGGGGCAAGGTTGTAGTACGTCTTGGAGAAAATTCAAAATTTTTGGACGAGCCTAAGGCCTCGTTTAGATTTCGATCCAGTGGCAGCGCGCGATTAGCCTGCGCCGCCTGCTGGATCGCGCCCGGCCAAAATGTTCAATCCATCTGGATTTTTAATGGCATTTCCGTAAATACTCATTCTCCTATCAACTTAAACACGGGATTAAATCCCTAAAGAGCCAAAATATCATTATATTCTTCAAATTTGCTCAAGAACTCTCCCTAGGGTTTCAACATTAAAACCCAAGCAACTCAAGATTTAACCGTGGGTTCGTGAAACAAATTATAGATTTAGAATCCTCTCGACGTAGGCTTCGATAGACACCCAAAATTCGTGGAGAACAAGGTACGCGGGACTTTTCCTAAATTCTCATGGGCATAGAAAAAAATCATGTTTTAGAATGGGGTTTTAAATTATGTATATATATTTATGTATAAGATGTTTTAACATCATTGTTTTGGTCTTTTGACCATCTCCAAAGCGATTTGACAGTTTATATACATATATGAATGAATGTGTTTCAATTTTAAATACATGAACTTGCTAAAGACATTTGACCACCAGGTGTTTGATGAAATTTCTACATGAATTGAACTTTAAGTTTCGAAATATGAAATCCTTTACATCAGTTACATGTTTTGGTGGTCTAAACTATGTTTTGAATGAAAGCTCTTGCTTAATACATTATGGCTCAGAAAAATCATGACTTGCAATGTCTTGGTATGACGATACCAATTCAGACTAACGCCATATCAGACTCAGACTAACAGACATTTCAGACTTTCATGATTTTAGACATTCAGAATGTTGCATGTACAAAAAAGGTTAAAAATTAGCATACAGAGATGTTAGGTGGTTTCCCGAAGAGGTCTTGAGTTCAAGCAACTCATTGCCTAAAACCGTGGTTTGCCGACCCGGGTATACTATTATGCGCTGACTTAAATGTCCTGTGGCGTATCAGACTCAGACACTCCAACCCTTACGGAACACTTGGGTTGGGGGCTTCCCCGCCGAGTCAATGGCGGATTCCATACAGCCCGTGGAATATCAGACTTGTAGGGGAATACCACCTAACTCAGAAGTAAAACACAGATCTTGATTTGAAATGAACAGGCAGGTTACATGTTTTCAGAAAGTGCCCATGTATTTTTCGGAAACAGTTTTATACATGATGTCTTGATGAAAAATTGCTTTCACTTAATATATATATATATATATATATATGTATGTATGTTCCATTATACTATTTTTGGATTGCTTCGCGTGCCAGTACTTTTGTGCTGACCCCCCCCCCCCTCTTCCAGGTCCTGAGGCACAGTCTAGGGGTCCAGCTACTCAGTAGACATTCTCGGATTTGCAGACTTGATCTCGCAGTGGTGAGCCTTCTATTATTCGGAAGGCCTAATTATGTCAGACATTATCTTATTTATTATGTTTTTGGTTTACTGGGGGTCTTGTCCCAGTTTCTTTTCAGACAGATGTTTGTGTTCTTAGTAGAGATTTCGCAGACTGATGTCAGATAGTATTATTTAGAAATATTGCAGAACTTGACCATGTATTCCGTACTCAGTTTCAATTCCGCATTTTATTATGATTATGAATGTTGTGCATGATAACCAGATAGAGAATGGGTGTTCTGGGCCTTCATGGTTCGGGATGCTGTCACAGCTAGGGCCTAGGCTCGGGTAGTGACAAACTTGGTATCAGAGCACGGTTCATAGTCCCAGGGTGTCTGCGAAATCGCGTCGAGTAGAGTTCTATTTATGGGTGTGTAGCGAGCCACACTTATAAACAGGAGGCTACTAGGCATTTAGGAATGTTTCCCTTCTTTGTGATTTAGTTCGTGCTTCAGAGTCTAAACTGTCCCCTAATCAATGATCTCTTGTATTTCAGAAACACGACTATGCCTCCCCGTCGCAACATCGATCAGAGTGCTCAGGCATATGTGGTCCATCCCACCCATGGGATGCGGACCCGTAATAGAGCTTCTACGCCAGAACCTGTCTCTACTCCGGGAGTCCCTCCAGTCCCAACCAGTCCACCTCGGACTCCGCGGACTAATGTCAACCGTCCACCAACTGCTCAGAGAGATATCTCAAATACAGAGTTCAGACGGTCTATCCATATGCTGACACAGCTGGTAGCTAACCAGGCTCAACGATCGAAAGATGTTGGGTCTGCATCCGTTATGTTTGAGGCTACTAGAGTCGGGCATTTCATGAAGATGAATCCACCTAAGTTCACTGGTACAAAGGTGGAGGAAGATCCACAGAAGTTCGTGGATGAGATGGAGAAGATCTTTAAGGTAATGAATGTAGATGAGATTGAAGGAGTGGAATTGGCAACTTATCAGCTTAAGGATGTTGCAAATCAGTGGTATGCAGACTGGGAAGATGCAAAAGGTGAGAGTGCTGAGCCTACAGTTTGGGGTGAGTTTGTAGAAGCTTTCCTTGACAGATTCTTTCCTCTGGAGTTGAGGGAGGCCAAAGCAGAAGAGTTCATGAATCTGAAGCAGGGCAGTATGAGTGTACAGGAGTACATTTTGAAGTTTAATCAACTAGCCCGCTATGCACTAGAATTGACTAGCAATATGAGAGCTCGGATGAGGATATTTGCGTCCGGCCTTGCTGATAACCTGGTACTTGAGTGCCAGGGGGCAATGTTGAATAGGGAGTTAGACTTTGCTAGACTGACAGTCCACATGCAGCAGGTGAAAGAGAAAAAGAGAAAGATCACTGAATCTAGAGAGAAGGACAGAGAGGCCAAGAGAGTCAAATCTGCAGACCAGCACCAGAGTCAGCCGCAGAGTGGTAACTGGGGAAATAGGTGGTCGAAGAAGACAAGGTTTTGGAATAATACACAGTCAGCAGCCAGCGCCCCAGCGCCCAGACCCCCTGCAGACAGACAGACTCAGAGCTTTCAGACTCCTCATGGATCTAGAGCACCAGATACTCAGTCGCAGGGTAGTGTGGCTCAGCAGCATCGCACTTACCCGCGATATGGAAATTATGGTAGGAATTATCCGGGGAAATGTCAGTTGGGCACACTTGTATGTTATTCATGTGGTCAGTCAGGCCACTTTCAGAGGGATTGTCCATCTGCTAGGAGGAGTGTTGGTGGTGCGAAGTTTCAGGGCAATTCCACAGCGCCACCCCCATCTCAGAAGGGCGCCATATCAGCTGCCGGGAATAGTCACAACCGATTATATGCCTTGACCAACCGCCAGGAGGCGGAAGCTTCCCCAGATGTTGTTACCGGTACGTTACAAATCTTTTTCCATGATGTCTGTGTGTTACTTGATCCCAGATCTACCTTATCCTATGTGACCCCTTATGTGGCTGTTGGTTTCGGGTTTGAGCCCAGTGTGATTTCTAAACCCTTTTCTATTTCTACCCCGATGGGGGATTCTGTTGTTGCTAGAAGGGTATATAGGGGTTGTGTGGTGACTGTTGGTAGTTGGGATACGGTGGCAGACCTTATAGAGTTGGACATAGTTGCATTTGATGCTATCTTAGGGATGGATTGGCTCCATTCATGCTATGCCATATTGGATTGTAGGACCCGTAGAGTTACCTTTTCCTTCCCGAATGAACCAATGATAGAATGGGAGGGACATTCTTTAGCACCCAAAGGGCACTTGATATCTTATCTCAGAGCCCAAAAACTCATTTCTAAGGGTTGCTTGTATCACCTTATTCGAGTCAAGGACTCTAAAGTTGAAAATCCTCCTCTTCAGTCTGTCCCTTTGGTGAATGAATTTCCAGAAGCCTTTCCCGAAGACCTCCCAGGGATACCCCCTGATAGGGAGATAGAGTTTGGTATTGATGTGTTGCCAGATACCCATCCCATTTCTATTCCGCCATATAGAATGGCTCCCACAGAGCTAAAAGAGTTGAAAGAGCAGCTAGCAGACCTCCTAGATAAGGGATTTATACGCCCCAGTGTATCTCCTTGGGGTGCACCTGTACTTTTCGTGTGTAAGAAAGACGGTTCCCTTCGTATGTGCATATATTATCGTCAGTTGAATAAGGTCACAATTAAAAACAAATAACCTCTTCCTAGGATTGATGATCTTTTTGACCAGCTTTAGGGTGCTAGATGTTTTTCAAAAATAGACCTTCATTCGGGCTATCATCAGTTGAAAGTTAGGGAGTCAGACATTCCTAAAACAGCTTTCCGAACCCGATATGGTCACTATGAGTTTCTTGTTATGTCCTTTGGGTTAACTAATGCCCCTACAGCCTTCATGGATCTTATGAACAGAGTTTTCCGTCAGTTTCTTGACTCGTTTGTCATTGTATTTATTGATGATATTCTAATTTATTCTAAGAGTAAAGAGGATCATGCTGATCACCTCCAAATCATTCTTCAGACCCTGAAGGATCATCGGTTGTATGCTAAATTTTCCAAGTGTGAGTTCTGGTTAGATGCTATTGCCTTCTTAGGGCATATTGTGTCCAGTGACGGGATTAGAGTGGACCCCCAGAAAGTTGAGGCAGTGAGAAAATGGCCCAGACCCATGACTCCAACCGATATTCGAAGCTTCTTGGGTTTGGCAGGTTATTACAGAAGGTTCGTAGAGGGTTTTTCATCCATAGCGGCCCCACTCACTAAACTGACTCAGAAAAAGGTAAAGTTTGTGTGGTCTGATTTATGTGAAAATAGTTTTGAGAAGTTGAAAGACAGACTGACCACTGCACCTGTTTTGACTCTTCCCGAGGGTGTTGATGGTTTTGTGGTTTACTGTGATGTGTCCCGTGTGGACTTGGCTGCATTTTGATGCAACATGGTAAGGTGGTAGCTTAAGCATCTAGGCAGTTGAAGGTGCACGAGCGGAACTACCCTACTCATGATTTGGAGTTAGCGGTTGTGGTGTTTACCTTTAAGATTTGGCGGCACTACTTGTACGGTGTTCATGTTGATATCTTCACTGATCACGAGAGTCTGCAGTACGTTTTCTCGCAGAAAGGACTGAATCTCAGGCAGAGGCGGTGGTTGGAACTTCTGAAAGACTATGATATGAGCCTGCATTACCATCCGAGCAAGGCAAATGTTGTAGCCGACGCCCTCAGCAGGTTGTCTATGGGCAGCCTTTCTCATGTAGAAGAAGAAAAGAAAGAGATGGTGAAGGACATTCACCGCCTTACGAATCTGGGAGTGTGACTGTTAGATTCCGAAGACGGAGGGGTGATTGTTCATGAGTTAGCTAAGTCATCCCTTTGTGCTGAAGTGAAGGAAAAGCAGGTTGAAGATTCCATCTTGATGCAAATCAAGAAAGATGTGGGTCAACAGAAGGTGATGTCTTTTGAAATTGGTGGTGATGGCGTTCTGAGGTTTCAGGGTAGATTATGTGTTACGAATGTTGACGGGCTTCGAGAAAGAATTCTTAATGAAGCTCACACCTCGAGGTATGTTGTCCATCCTGGTTCTACTAAGATGTACCAGATTTGAAATCTATGTTTTGGTGGAATAATATGAAGCGAGATGTGGCTAACTTTGTTTCTAAGTGCTTGAATTGCCAACAAGTGAAAGTAGAACATTTGAGGCCAGGAGGTACTTCCCAAGAAATAGCGTTGCCCTTGTGGAAGTGGGAAATGATCAATATGGACTTTATTACAGGACTTTCGAAGTCCCGAAATCAGTATGACTCTATATGGGTGATTGTAGATAGGCTGACCAAGTCAGCTCACTTTCTGCCTGTCAGGACTAACTATTCGGGGGAAGATTATGCTAAGCTGTTCATTGCAGAAATTGTCCGTTTGCATGGAGCGCCTGTCTCCATTATATCCGACCGAGATACGCAGTTTTCTTCTCAATTTTGGAGATCGTTTCAAAAAGGTTTAGGTACCCAGATGAACTTAAGTACAGCATTCCACCCTCAGACTGAAGGGCAAGCTGAACACACCATCCATACCCTGGAGGACATGTTGAGGGCCTGTGTGATTGACTTTAAAGGTTGTTGGGTTGATCACTTGCCACTGATAGAGTTTGCCTATAACAACAGTTTCCACTCTAGTATTAAGATGGCACCTTTTGAGGCATTGTATGGTAGGAGATGTAGGTCTCCAATAGGCTGGTATGAAGTAGGTGAGATGCAGATGTATGGGCCTGATCTTGTTCATCAGGCAATAGAGGATGTGAAACTCATTAGGGAACGACTTAAGACAGCTCAGAGTCATCAAAAATCCTATGCCGACGTCAGAAGAAGAGAGTTAGAGTTTGAGATTAGGCTTAAGTTTTAAATTCTTCTAAGTGTTGAAATGACTTAGACTCATTCTTAGTTGGTAACCTTCGAGATACAACTTCTCGACCTTCCCGACCTTCATTTTTGGATTTTTTTGTTGCGTTACGATGGGGCAAGGTTGTAGTACGTCTCAGAGAAAATTCAGACTTTTTGGACGAGCCTAAGGCCTCGTTTGGATTTCGATCCAGTGGCAGCGCGCGATTAGCCTGCGCCGCCTGCTGGATCGCGCCCGGCCAAAATGTTCAGTCCATCCGGATTTTTAATGGCATTTCCGTAAATACTCATTCTCCTATCAACTTAAACACGGGATTAAATCCCTAAAGAGCCAAAATATCATTATATTCTTCAAATTTGCTCAAGAACTCTCCCTAGGGTTTCAACATTAAAACCCAAGCAACTCAAGATTTAACCGCGGGTTCGTGAAACAAATTACAGATTTGGAATCCTCTCGACGTAGGTTTTGATAGACACCCAAAATTCGTGGAGAACAAGGTACGCGGGACTTTTCCTAAATTCTCATGGGCATAGAAAAAAATCATGTTTTAGAATGGGGTTTTAAATTATGTATATATATTTATGTATAAGATGTTTTAACATCATTGTTTTGGTCTTTTGACCATCTCCAAAGTGATTTGACAGTTTATATACATATATGAATGAATGTGTTTCAATTTTAAATACATGAACTTGCTAAAGACATTTGACCACCAGGTGTTTGATGAAATTTCTGCATGAATTGAACTTTAAATTTAGGAATATGAAATCCTTTACATCAGTTACATGTTTTGGTGGTCTAAACTATGTTTTGAATGAAAGCTCTTGCTTAATACATTATGGCTCAGAAAAATCATGACTTGCAATGTCTTGGTATGACGATACCAATTCAGACTAACGCTATATCAGACTCAGACTAACAGACATTTCAGACTTTCATGATTTTAGACATTCAGAATGTTGCATGTACAAAAAAAGGTTAAAAATGGGCATACAGAGATGTTAGGTGGTTCCCCGAAGAGGGCTTGAGTTCAAGCGACTCATTGCCTAAACCGTGGTTTGCCGACCCGGGTATACTATTATGCGCTGACTTAAATGTCCTGTGGCGTATCAGACTCAGACACTCCAACCCTTGCGGCACACTTGGGTTGGGGGCTTCCCCGCCAAGTCAATGGCGGATTCCATATAGCCCGTAGAATATCAGACTTGTAGGGCAATACCACCTAACTCAGAAGTAAAACACAGATCTTGATTTGAAATGAACAGGCAGGTTACATGTTTTCAGAAAGTGCCCATGTATTTTTCGGAAACAGTTTTATACATGATGTCTTGATAAAAAATTGCTTTCACTTAATATATATATATATATATATGTATGTTCCATTATACTAAATTTGGATTGCTCCGCGTGCCAGTACTTTTGTGCTGACCCCCCCCCCCCTTTTCCAGGTCCTGAGGCACAGTCTAGGGGTCCAGCTACTCAGTAGACATTCTCGGATTTGCAGACTTGATCTCGCAGTGGTGAGCCTTCTATTATTCGAAAGGCCTAATTATGTCAGACATTATCTTATTTATTATGTTTTTGGTTTACTGGGGGCCTTGTCCCAGTTTCTTTTCAGACAGATGTTTGTGTTCTTAGTAGAGATTTTGCAGACTGATGTCAGATAGTATTATTCAGAAATGTTGCCGAACTTGACCATGTATTCCGTACTCAGTTTTAATTCTGCATTTTATTATGATTACGAATGTTGTGCATGATAACCAGATAGAGAATGGGTGTTCCGGGCCTTCATGGTTCGGGATGCTCGTCACGGCTAGGGCCTAGGCTCGGGTCGTGACAGTTATAGCTTAACTCTTTCATAGTGGACTGGGTAGTAAATCATGGTACAAAATGCATGTTAAGGGTGAGAACTAATCATGAAAAATAACTATCTATGTGTTTTGCCCGTTTGGGGACCTATATGTGATGTAATTGTCGAAATTGAGATATTATGTGATATGTGTGACCGTGTGGGATCCTATGTGATATTGATAGACTTGAATATGTGTGAATAATTCTATTATTTTGTTGAAATGTCGAATGTGATACTATTGGTATTGTTATATATTCATACTTGCTGTTATATGAGACATGTGGAAATTCATGGATGAAACAAAAATAATGAGTGAATATTGATTGACTCATGTGATTGAGGAGGTGTATAATTTTGGTTGGTTGTGGAAATATATCATTGTGATTGATTATGGAAATACTCATTGTGATTGGTTATGAGCATTACACCCTCATATCATGCTCATTCATGAAACATTGGTAACAATGTGGTAACACCTGAGTAACACTGGTAACACCTTTTTAAAACCCTCCCCGAGAGATGTGTCGGGGAAGAGATATTGTAATACCTTATAAAACCCTTTTCGAGGAATGTTTCGAAAAGGAAATATGATATATGTGGATTGTATACATGTTGACGAACCCCTCATGGGTCCTACGTTGGGAGGATTGCCTCCGTAGGTGTATACGGGGATTGTGCGATAATCCCGGAGGTTGTGCGACGACCTCGTGCATCATAATCATCATCATAATCATAATCATAATCATAATCATAATCATATACACTGCACTTATGTTATTGTGTTTATATTATTTTGTATTGCCTATTGACTTTCCATCTATGTAATTATCTTCTTTTACTTGTATTTGATGATCTTGTATATACATGTTTCCCCTTGTTCTACTTATATGTGATATAATGCATATTTGTGTTCTATTTTGGTGTGATGCTGCAATATATGTGATATATTTAAACTGTTAATGTAAACGGTGTGGGATACCGTTGTGGTACATTTTCTTATTGCAGGTAACGTGCCCTTAGTGTATATTTTGTAGGCTTTATTTACTACTTTGCTTGGTCGGCCTATGATACCTACTGAGTACAAGTGGACCGCACTCATACCTATTCGCCCTTTTGATGCTTGTCCTAGCTTGAGTGAGCCTCAACTTGCTTGGTTCAGGCGATTATTGGAGCTTCTTAGGGTTGGACATTCATACGTCCGAAGTTCACCCTATCTTTCGATAGTAGTAATGTCTATATTAATATTCAGAGATAGATATTATTTCCTTGTGGTTATTTTTCTGGTGTATTTGACTCTTACATTGTATTAGTAGTTCTTACACTATTGACACCTGGTTTTGGGCATGATTAGTATTTTGGAAAAATTATTTTCGCATTGTTATGATTACTTATATGGATCGGCTTCATTTTAGAAGCGTTACCTTGGGATATTTCTGTTTTTTCTTCTTTTCGTATCAGTTTGGGTGATAGGCTTACTTGTCAAGGTACGTCGCGACAAGTGCTATCATGACCTTCGTTTTTGGATCGTGACATTATTTTAGTCATACCAAAAGATGGTAACGCATGCATTATATATTATAACTTGTAATTCATAAGCTCTATAACACATTATATGTAGTTTTCTCTGTGAAATAATAAGTACAAAAGTAGTATTGACAGACAGAATTGAGATTTAAATAGATTCACATACTCGTCACATGGCAAATAAGATGGATTAGAGAATACAGTATCGACTTGAATTTGCAGCGTTAAATAGAATCTTTTCTATGAGGTAGTAAAAGCGACATGGCAGTTTACATTGTATGATTCTGGTTAGGTTTTTACTTATAACGTGTAAAATGTGTACCTGCATTCTTGTATAAGTGAGTGACTTAATTTTTTACTTTTTTGTGAATTGTGTTCTTTTTTAGAATTTCAATTTAGTGTATGAATATGACAGGTGTATTGTGTCATGTTTTTCAATAATTGAGCATTTTATTTACTTTGTATGAAAGTGTGTCAAATGTAAGTGAAAAATAGATTACGCTCCTCTTATTATATATCCAATTATAAAGAAACATGTATTTATAAAAATAAGTCAAAACAATTAACGGAGTGAAATTGTGTTGGTGTGTGAATTGTGAGTGTGCTAATAAGAATAAGAATGAAAAAATGAAGATTTGTTAGAAGAAAACGTTTTTTTCTACTTCACAAGGAGACTGTTAACTCGATTATGTATAGTGTTTATTCTTTTAAATTTATTTTTAACTTGTTGATTATGGTTAATTTAAGGATAGAAGAAGTGAGAATTCACAATCATCTGGTTATGGATGTTTGTATTCAGTTTTTTCCTTTCCTTATATAATTTCAACGAGGAAGCGGAAAGAGCCTTAGAGTGAAGGGGAATCTTGGAGTAGTCGATAAAATAGAGGCCATAGGATCAAGCCATAAAAATAGTCTCTCGCAAAAATATAAGACAAAGGCTATGTACAATAAACCTTAATAGTTCAGCTCTTCCCGAACCTCACGCATAGAGGAAATTTTAGTGTACCAAACTGTCCTTTTAATATAATTTCGAAGAGGCCTTGTGAGCTTTCTAATATAACCATGAATTAGATAACTTGATTCTACTCTTTATTACAATCTATTTTCTTTTAGGAAGAAGGTTACAATTAGCAGAGCATATAATTTGGTATCAAGAGTAGCTTTTTCTCATAAATTTGAGTTTTAAAAATATTGGTTGATCGTATATCTTTACAGAATATTGAAAAATATTTAAATTTTAAAATAATGTAGTAGAAAATTAAATGGGATGAAGTCTCCAGAAAAATAATTTTTTTGACTTGAAAGACATGCCACATCGTTTATGCTAAAAATGAGATATTTACCCATATATATCAATATCATTACTAGCTAAAAACTCTTAAGTGATGAAAATTAATGAAAAAATTAAGTGAAGTGTTAACAATGAAATGGATTAGAACTTGAGATTTAATCTATTTGGATTTGAAGACTAAAAAAATGTTTAATATATTTTCAATATTTAGTTTTAAAAAAAAAAAAAAAAGTAAAATGTAATATTTTTTAAGCCGTGCGAAATGCGGATAAGTCTTCTAATTGTAAATAAAGGAGAGAGAAGAAAAATAAGAAAAGGAGATTCATCTATTAAGATATTCCTAGGCATGCATGTTAATCTTTTCGGGTCTTATTACTTGCCATGACTGAGGATGTTTCATTTACAATTCAAGTAGTGACACTTCTGGAGAGTATAGATATAAAAGAGATCGTTGTTACTATCAAATACACTTCTTTAATTTCTTCTGTTTTCAAAAAAAAATTCAAGTTTTTCATACATATATATTTTGACATAAGAAGTATTAAAAAACATTCACATACACATTTCAATTTGCCCTCTTCAGACCTCACTTTATGAAAATACATTGGTTATAAAAAATGAAGTGAGCATTATATTTTTGATGACCATTAAACAACTTTTACACACACATATATGTCTAAATACATATTGATTTGCAGGTTGAACCCAAATCATTATTCGTATTTGCAATTAATAATTTTTTTTTAATATAATTTGTATTATCACTTTTTATTATTTTAATAAATTTCTTTTAAGCAGAAAGATGACTTTCTGGAGCATTACTACATCATGTTTACAGATATATTCTATTTTAGAAAGATTATAAAATAAATTCGCAGACATTTATATATTTTGATTAGTTTTTCTTAATTTTACTCCCACATCTAGATTATAAAATAATTTTGTAGACCTTTAGATATTTTGATTACTTTTTCTTAATTTTACTCTCACATCTACATTTCAGCATAACATTTTTATTTATTGTGTCTTTTATCCTATACTAACAAGATATTTCTATATTCCTTCCTGAGTAGTTTCTTATTATAAAAATAGAAAATAAGGAATTTAAAAGGCTAAATAAAATAATTTTTGAAATATATTTACTATATATAATAAGTGTCAATAAGCAGGCACGTCTTCAACATGCCTGCTTATACTGTTTGCTTCAGCTGCTTCAATCGTAATTTTACTATATTATCCCTAATTAATTACTATAAGTTATTTAATTATTAAAAAATTTATAATATTACATAAGAATATCAAATAATCGACATGCCTACTTATATTGCCTGCTTCAGCTGCTTCAATTGTAATTTTTCTATATTACCCCAAATTAATTACTATAGGTTATTTAAGTATTAAGATAATTTTAACCCCTAATTAATTACTATAAGTTATTTAATTATTAAAAAAATTATAATATTACATAAAAATATAAAATAATCGACATGCCTACTTGTGTTGCCTGCTTCAGCTGCCTCAATTATAATTTTACTATATTACCCCAAATTAATTACTATAGATTATTTAAGTATTAATTTTTTTTAATATTTAATAAAAAAATATAAAATAGACAAAAAATAATAAATTAACTTTTGAATTTTTAAATCAACATGATTTCTTATATGATGTCTATTTATGCTTTTACGTCATCGACATGCCTGCTTATGCTACTTGCTCCAGCTGCTTCAATCGGAATTTTAATATATTATCTCTAATTAATTACTATAAGTTATTTAATTATTAAAAAATTTGTAATATTACATAAAAATATAAAATAATCGACATGCCTACTTGTGTTGCCTGCTTCAACTGCTTCAATCGTAATTTTACTATATTACCCCAAATTAATTACTATAGGTTATTTAAGTATTAAAATAATTTTAACCCCTAATTATTTACTATAAGTTATTTAATTATTAAAAAATTTGTAATATTACATAAAAATATAAAATAATCGACATGCCTACTTGTGTTGCCTGCTTCAGCTGCTTTAATCATAATTTTACTATATTACCCCAAATTAGTTACTATAGGTTATTTAAGTATTAATTTTTTTGTAATATTTAATATAAAAATATATAATAGATAAAAATTAATAAATTAAATTTTGATTTTTTAAATTAACTTGATGTCTTATATGATGCCTATTTATGCTTTTACCTCATCGACATGCCTCCTTATGCTGCTTGCTTCAGCTATTTCAATCGTAATTTTAATACATTATCCCTAATTACTTACTATAAGTTATTTAATTATTAAAAAAATTGTAATATTACAAAAAAATATAAAATAATCGATATGCCTACTTGTGTTGCCTGCTTCAGTTGCTTCAATCATAATTTTACTATATTACCCCAAATTAGTTACTATAGTTTATTCAAGTATTAAAATAATTTTAACCCCTAATTAATTACTATAAGTTATTTAATTATTAAAAAATTTGTAATATTACATAAAAATATAAAATAATCGACATGCCTACTTGTGTTGCCTGCTTCAGCTGCTTTAATCATAATTTTACTATATTACCCCAAATTAATTACTATAGGTTATTTAAGTATTAAATTTTTGTAATATTTAATATAAAAATATATAATAGATAAAAATTAATAAATTAAATTTTGATTTTTTAAATTAACTTGATGTCTTATATGATGCCTATTTATGCTTTTTTACAAGTATTTTTATAATAATTTTATTATATCACTTCTAATTAATTATTATAAGTCATTTAAGAAATGAGTTCTTCGTTGCTTCAATCGTGATTTTATTATATCACCCCTAATTAATTCTTACGATCGCATTAGAAATGAATAATATTTCATAAAATAGATACAAAACGATATGTCAACATAAAATATTTGAATGTCTATCGCAATTATACTACTGCCACATAAGTTACCTTTTGAAATTATATCAGTGTCACTTAAATTGAAATTGAAGAAATAGTATTATAAATCATAATAATTAAAAGTTAAGATTATTTTAATAATTAATTATCTAGATTATATTTGTGTCACATAAATTGAGATTAAAAAAATAACATATATTGGGCTCGTGCTAGCACGGGCCGTTCAATGTCTAGTATGAATATAAGCCATAATAATTAATGTGTTGTCACAACCTAAAAAGGAAAAGTTTTAATACTGAAGCTTAGAGTATAATATAATAACCATGATGGACGCAGGTTACCCATTAAATTCGTTTTCATAGAACAAATTAATGATTTTATTTTAAAATTTAAAATTCACATTCAAGAAATTTTCATGCATTATGAAATTCTTTTAAAATTATTAGGTCAAGTTAATAATCTTTAAAAAATTTAATGAAAAAAATTGAAATAGAATAGGAGGTTAAATCATAGTTCAATAGAGATGAATCATGAACGTGTTTAGCTTGAATTTTAAATTATAAACATTTCTAACAAATTGGATTATATTGATGTCCATTTATCATGTATGTAAAAAAAATATATCTATTCTAATTTCTATATTTGAAACAAATGATAAGAAACTCAACCACTTATGTATGTAAAAAAAATTAGTCTAATTAGAGAAATGTAAAATAATTTAAAATAATAGAAAAAATATAAAAATAGGGGGTGGGGGTGGGGAAGGGTGGGGGGTTGAGGAGGCGGTGATTTTGAAAATATAATAAACACAACAACAATAACATACCCAGTTTATTCTCACATAGTGGAGTCTGGGGGTAGAGGGTACGCAGACCATGCCATTACCTTAGGTGAAGTAGAGAGGGTATTTTCGATTGACCCTCGGCTTAGAATTGATAACAATATAACAAGCACAAAAGTAATTAGATAATATACATATTATTGTTCATAAATTAAAATGACGAGATGTGAATAATAGAAAAAAATAAAAATAAAAAAATCAATACTAATAATCTGATAACGGTAAATTGTGAGTAACATAACAAAGAAAAAATATGAAACATAATTTTTTTAAATTACATGATTGTCTTTATTCATATAGATTTGGTAGGGGGTGGAGGGTGGGGGCGGGGAGGGGGGTTACATTTCATTTAGTTAAAATCTTATAGTTGAACATTTTTTAAGGTTATATAATTTAACATATTGAATAAGAAATCGCAATCTGAAACATTAAAAATAATATTTTACTATTATTCGCGCATCGCGCGGGTACCTATGTCAGTATATTATAAAGCAGAAGACGAAGCACCATAAATAGCCAAGTGGCAAGCTATTTCGAAGCCACATGACATTTTTTAGGACAAAGTTAATAATATTATAATAAAAGTTTTGAATTATTTGAATATTAAAATACATTATCCTTTATTTTTTTCATAAATCATTAACTTATATAGAAACTTGGGGCTTTGAGCTAAAAGTGACAAAATAGTTTGAAAATGAGGTGTAAGTGTTTCAAGTTTTAATAATTGAGTTGAGGTGACAATTACTTTATTATGGATTAAGAAAGTTGGAGAAATTTGAAAATAACCCATAAGTTTTTAAATTTACACTTTAATGCAAATGTTAGTTAATATAACGGGAAAAAGAAGGAAAAAGGCGTGTTTCTCTCTCTTCTCATCTGTTATTATTTTCTCTCTCTTCGCAATTTTTGTTGTTCATTGTTGCTGCTGCTTTATTCATCATCTTCTGCTTCATTATCATCATCTTCTACTTCATTATCATCTGAATCTTCTTCTTGTCGACCATTGTTGTTGTTTTTACCGCTACTGTTGCTACTTGACCAATTTTTTAGGTGAAATTTTATTTCGTACATCACTTTCCACTTTGTCATTACTTCATAGGTGAAGTAAAATTATGATTTTTAGTTGAATTTGTCATCTGGGTACACTGCTACTGCTGTTTTTTCAATAATGGATAAAACTCGTTCATGAATACAACATAAGAGCCCACAATTTAAACAGATCACTCAGTCTGTCGCAATAGATAAATATTTTGTTGCAACAAAAGACTCATATGTTGGATTCATGTTTATAGTCCTATAGTGCTCGTAACATGAATCAAACAGATGGGTAATCTGTGGAAACAGACGAGTTATCTGTTACATCAACCTAGTTATCTATTGTAATATATTACTCATCTATTGCAACAGACGAGTAATCTGTTACAACAGAATATTTATCTATTGCAACAGACTATTTATTTGTTGCAATAGATGAGTAATATGTTTGGAACAACACAATACAGCTCCTGCCACAAACTCAACAGATAACCAATGTGTTTCAACTCTTGCTATTGCTACTGGATTCAAATTATTCCTTAATCGTCGACATGTTTATTGAGAACAAGAAAGACATAATGAAAATTAAATAAGAATTAAAATGTCAAAGTCGATCAAACATAAATTTTTTTATTAAACAAAAACAAATAAAAATACATAGGCTAAAAGAAAAATAATAATCTAATTACTATTATTAGCATTATTATTATTATCATCATCATCATCATCATCATTATTATTATTATTATTATTATTATTATTATTATTATTATTATTATTATTATTATTATTATTATTATCATTATTATTTCCATCCGACCAATCTCCAACCGGCAGCAGCAGGGCCCTCCTCAGCCTGCGGATCTCCCGGAGGATCCTTGCTCTCATGGCGCCCAACTCCCAGTGCAGGTCATGAACCTGCCTCTGAAGTTCCCACAGGCATCTTGCAGAAAAGCAACGTCCCACACTGGATCAACCATATCTAGAACACACATGAATTGACCAAAAACGTAAAAACAAAAGTAAAGAAAAGAATCCGAATATAATACAACGCATACTACTAATTGGGTATATTTACACAAAAAGCAAGAAAAAAACTTACCTGAGTCAGGAAAGAGAAAGTGGTTCAAGGTGTAATATGAAAGATAAGATGCAAGAAATAAATAGAGTATAGTAGAATGAATGAGTAAGGAAGGACTTATTTACAAAGGATTGAATTTGAATGAGTTAGGCAAAAAAGTGCGACTGTTCACCTCCATTTATTAATTACATGCAAACTGGTAACTTTTTTATTACTGCAAAAAGTTATGACTTTTTTATTATTGTGATAATTAATGACTTTTAAGCTTATTATTATTAATTAGTTCTTTTCAATAACCATTTTTATTGAATTGTGACAACAGATTCTATATTTATTGCATTAGATAATCCATCAGTGACAACAGATATACCATCTGTTGCAACAAATCGACAACTTGTTACATCAGATAATCTATTTGTTGCAACATATAATCTATCTTTTTTAATAATCGCCATATCATTAATCCAAATTTGATGACTTTTTTATTATATAAATTAAAAAACAGATTTAAAAACAAAAATGGTGAAAAGTCACTACTTGTCGCCTATTTAATATTAACATCAATTATTCAAATTAAATAACTATTTTTTTACGATAATAAATTGTATTTATCATTTATTTCCTTATTGTTTTCTGTGAAAAAAATGACTTAATTATATCAAGCTGGTGAGTTTTTTATTATTGTGACAAGTCATGACTTTTCAGCTTATTATTATTAATTAGTTCTTGAATTTAAATAATCTTTTTCTCATATAAAAAATTGAAGACTTCTCACCTTTTCAATAACCATTTCTTTAATAAAATAATACCTATTTTTATTGAGTTGTGGCAACGGATTGTATATCGGTTGCATCAGATAACCCATCTATTGCAAGAAATCGACCATTTATTTTAGAAGCTTTTTTTATTTCTTCTAACAGATGATTCATCAGTCGCAACAGAAGGAGAATTTGATGCATCAACTATTTTGAATGTGTTAAACAAAAAGTCACCACTGTTAACCTTTTTTTTAACAATCATCATATACCTTAATTATTCCAATATTGTGACTTTTTCATTATATAATAAATAAATAATTTTAAAAAGCATATTTAAAACAAAATGGTGAAAAATCACGACCAATTATTAAAATTAAATAATCGTTCTTTTACGGTTATAAATTATGTTTATCATTTATTTTCTTATTATTTATTTACGAATCGTTTTTCATATTAAATAATCGAAGAGTCATCACTTTTCACCCTCTCAATAACAATAACCATTTTTTATTAATAACCGTCTGTTGCAACATATGATCCTTCTGGCTCAACAGATTAATCATCTGTTGCAACATATGGTTTATCCGTTGCCACAAATGTTCAATCCCTTCCTCAAACCGTCGGCATGTAGAGAATAAGAAATAGACAGAATGAAAATTAAATATTAAATAAGAATTAAAAATCCAAAGTCGACCAAACATAGATTTTTGAATCTATTAAATACAAATATATACAATAAAAAAAAATATTCTGTAACGATCCATTTCTTCATTACTAAATCATTCATAATAAATTCATGAAAATTCTTAATTTTCATTCCTCCATATTAATTTGGGTCCAAATTAGTCAATATTTTATTTATTATGTCACCTTAAACTTTTCGGTGAAAATTTTAGCCTTCGTATGTGTCTACATAGACTCAAGCCCGATGAATTTAATTATTCATGAGTCTAATATCAATAACTTAGTTTGAAATTTCTTTAGCTATTAATTAAGGTCATACAATATTCCTAACACAAAGTTAAAGTATAAAACTTTCTTTTCGATATGGGTTTCTATTCGTGCCAACTTCAAACTATAATATCTCATAGAATATAAGAAGTCAGGGTCCCATTACCTATCAAATTAAAGATCTCTAAGTTATATTTCCAATGCAACAAACCGTTCCTCAATCTGAATTCGGAGTAAAAAGTTATGACTATTTTACTGAGCACTGTCAAGGCTGAAAAGGGATTTCGCTGTAGTGAAAATTTTGATGATATTTAAATCAGTTTCAGCCGTATTTTAGGTCTCAAAATCCCAAATTTCATTCCACAACCCTAGAGAGGTGATTTTCCAAAGTTTAAGGTGAAATTCCTTCATTCAGGTAAGTTTTTTTCATTATTTTCTTCATCTTTTAATCCTTTAACATCTTGCAATCCTTAGAAAGACCTTTAATGGTAGAATTTTTTGGGAAAAACTCATGGGTTGTTTTAATATGACCTAGAGCTGATTCTAAGCTATAAATTAAAGATTCCTAACATGAATTTCATAAACTAGATTATGAATTTTGATGATTAGGAATGTTGAATTCCGTAAAGATGAGACCTTTAGCATAAAAACTCCATTAATGGAGATGAGTTAAGCTTGAAAGAGCTAATTAATGGCTAACTGGCATTGGGGAATGATATAGACCTTGAATTAAGGATAGAACTAGTGAGCTTAAATCCCCAAGATATTGTTTGAAGAGTAATTGTTTAATTACTCTTATTATTGCTTGGTTTTTAGATGGTTGATTATTCCAAGGCATGAAGAAAGGAAAGATCATCTTTGTTGTAGCTTGTTTCTTTCAAAAGCTTGACGTTCAAGTAGGCTAGGTTTAATGAGTAGAAGATTGTGTTAATTTATATTTTCATAATTTAGAATTGATGGGAGAAAGCATGTCTACGCCTGTGGACATGGAGTTGAGGTGGATAAAGACACAAGTACTTAACTTTAATCCAAAAAATCATAATTATGTGATATTTATGATATTATGTGTTATGTACCCGAAAGGAGATTGTTGTAAATGTAATATATGAACATGATATTTTTTTTAGTTGTTCTAGTAATGAACCTAGTTGAGTTGTAATGGTATTTAGTTGTATGTATTGTGCAAAAATATGATGAGGAGAATAGATGACTTGATGTAGCATGACGATTGTATTATGTGAAAAGAGGTAGAGGATAATACGCGTGAATGTGCTAGTTATAGGTGGTGAGGTTAGAACCCAAGTTGAGGTATTTAAGAAGGTAATGATACTTTTAATAATTAATGAGTAGTTAAGGCTCCAATACTGACTTGTATGCGTAAGAATTAAATAGTGATTTATGTTATGATATTCTTGTTTTGATATTGATAAAAATACTATATCTATTTGATGCCCATGAAAGGCTAAATTGGTGATAATGATGGTTTATTAAATTATGCCTATGAGTGACTTGTTTGATAATGATAACTCCTTAAAGTAATGATATGAATACTTGTTGATTGGTATTCAGACATGCTTGATATTGTTGATGTTTTGATTGTTAATGCGTGTATAAAGGATTATTAAAAATTTACTTGATGGAATTATCTTATGACTTTAAATGTACTTGTAAACTTGGTACATTGTGTTATATGCTGTGAGGTTGTGTAAATTTTATATTGATAATACTTGTTTATGTTGAATAGGTACCACACCGGTACGGATATGTATATGTTGGATCGGCTACCACGCCGGTACGGATATGTATAGGTTGGATCGGGTACCACACCGGTACGGATATGTATATATTGGATCGGGTACCACATCGATACGGATGTGTATATGTTGGATCAGGTACCATGCCGGTACGGATGTGTATATGTTGGATCGAGTACCACGCTGGTACAAATATGTATATGTTGGATCAGGTACCATTTCGGTACAGATATATATTGGATCGGGTACCATGCCGATATGGATATGTATATATTGGATCGGGTACCACGCCGGTACGGATATGTATATGTTGGATCGGGTACCACGCCGGTAAGGATATATATATGTTAGATCAGGTACCACGTTGATACGGATATGTATATGTTGGATCGAGTACTATGCTGGTACGGTACATAAACATAGATTTTTCCCTGCAGGTCATGATTATTTGGGCAAAATTAAGTCCCATAGCATGTATGTACATATTGTGCTGAGTCGGTGGATGTTTACAGTATGGTTGATACTCTTGATAGTTATGTGACTTGTTTGTGATCACTGTTTGATTTGTTATTGTTATATTGTTGATTCATTGGGTATTTGATTGTGTGATATGTATTTGAAAAAGTGAAACTTTGTACTTACTTATATATTGGTTGACTTGCTTCATTTATACGTGTTTTAATCGTAGCTTACCAGAATGGCTAGTTATCATTCTTTACTATTATAATAGAGCATTTGGTTATTATCCTAAGAGTTTAGTGTGGGTTGTGTATGATTACGGGTTTGTTCCTGTGAATATGAGTAATGTAAAAGATAAGGTGAATAAAGAAGAATAGTGATGTAAGATAAGGTGAATAAAAAAAAGGAATAGTAATGTATTAGTGTTGAATTGTGGTTGATGATGTGAACTAATGAGGCTAGAGTATGTTAGTAGAGAATATAATATTGATGGAGTTGGAAGAGTAGTTGGCTGTTGTAACTTATATAGATAAAGTAATAATATTATTACAACCTTAGTTGAATTATATTCCATTAAAGATGTCATGATTTATTTTCTTTAATTCTATTTTATGATTATGTGAACTAACATGGTCGGCCGATGATGACTACCAGTACGTATGGTTGTACTGACCCCACTCTTCTACATTTTTTCTTGGAGTATAGACTGGATGCAGGTTAGTTACAGTCACTAGATGGATGACGATATTCAACACTAACTTCTGCACTTTCTTCCTGGCAGATGTTAGAGTCTTTGTATTATTTATTTCATTGTCAGTCTATGTTTGTAATAGGTAGCTCTAATACATGTATGGCCAAGTCTTGGGATAGTGAAGGACATTTGTAAAAAGTATTTGCAAAAAGTTTGTTTATTAGTATTTAATTTAATTTATATTTCCTTAAAAATAGAAGTCTTCCGCATATTTTTAGTTGGGTAATAAGGGTTCTCCTAGATACTTAGAATAGTGTAGTTGCCCATATGGTCAATTAGTAGGGTCGTGACACATTCCCTTGGGTAGATCCGATATAAAAAAAAATACATACGCTAAAAGAAAAAACATAACCTAATTATTATTACTACTATTATTATTAGTAGTAGTAGTAGTAGTATTGTCAACCGGCCAATCATCAACCTGCAATAGCAGGGCCCTCCTCAGCCTTGTTCTGAAGTGGCCCAACTCCCTTCGGAGTTCTTGAATCTTCCTTTCAAGTTCTCGAAAGGACTCGAAATGAACCACCTTGTACAAATCTGGATCAGCCATATCTAGAAGTGGAGTAGAATGAACGAGTAAGTAGGGACCTATTTATAAAGTATTGAATTCGAATGGGTTAGTCAAAAATCCACGACTGTTCACCTCTTTTTTAATAATTACAATCCTTAATTAAATAAAACTAGTGACTTTTCGAATATGTAAATTAAAAAAATGGATCTAAATACAACATTTATCTTTATTATATTTCAAAAAGAAAAGAAAATTACTTTAAAATAAATCTAACAGATGGGTAATCTGTTGTAAAATATATTCTACCTGTTTCATAATTTACTACACATTGACACAGAGTATTCAAGGGGAGGTTCTGTGGTGTGTGTTGTTTGCTAACGATGTAGTGTTGATTAATGAGACGCGGACAGGTGTGAATGAAAAATTAGAGTTTTGGAGGCAAACCCTTGAATCTAAGGGGTTCAGGTTGAGTAGGTCCAAGACGGAATATATGGAATGTAAGTTTAGTGAGGTGAGGCAGGAGGATGATGTCGTGGTAAGGTTGGATTCCCAGGAGATCATAAAGAGGGATAATTTTAGGTATCTTGGGTCTATGATTCAGGAGAATGGCGAGATTGATGAGGATGTCTCTAACCGTATTAGAGCTGGTTGGATGAAATAGAGGCTCGCCTCGAAAGTGTTGTGTGACAAGAAGGTGCCACCAAAGATTAAAGGTAAATTCTAGAGAGTGGCAGTCCGTCCTGCTATGCTATATGGAGCAGAGTGTTAGTCAGTCAAGAACTCCCACATTAAAAAAATGAAGGTAGCGTAAATAAAAATATTGCGTTGGATGTGTGGACTTACCAGAGGGGATAGAGTCAGAAATGTAACCATTTGGGAGAAGGTCAGAGTGGCTTTATTAGAGGATAAGATGCGCGAAGAAAGGTTGAGATGGTTTGGGCATGTGATAAGGAGGGGCATGGATGCCCCAGTTCGTAGGTTCGAGAGGTTAGCGTTAGATGGCTTCAGAAGAAGGAGACGTAGGCCGAAGAAGTACTGGAGGGAAGTGATTAGACATGATATGGGGCAGCTTCTGCTTACTGAGGACATGACCCTAGATAGGAAGGTGTGGAGGTCGCGGATAAGGGTAGAAGGCTAGGTTGTGTTCGTGGATTTAGTAAGTAGTTAGAAGAGCTCAGGTTGATTCGGGCTAGTAAACCTAGGATTGGGTCCAAAGATAGGATCCCGATCAGGCGGGCGTGGGTCTTTTTCTCCTATTACGCTTATTTATTTTATTTCTTATTGCTCTAACTTCTATTTTTATGTGTCTTATTCCTTGTCATTTATGTCATCCATCTTGCTTCTTATTTAATTACGCTTTGGTCTATTTTTATTTATCCTGAGTCGGGGGTCTATTGAAAACAGCCTCTCTACTTCTCTGGATGTAGCGGTATGGACTGCGTACACTCTACCCTCCTCAAACCCCTCTTGGTGGGAATACATTGGGTTTGTTGTTGTTGTTGTTGTTGTTGACAATCTGTTGCAACAGATGGATGTATCTGTCTGGTTATTTTTAATAGATTAGTCATATGTTGCAACAAGTTGATCGTCTACCATAACATGTGTCTATAATTGTTTGATAATTTTAGCAGATATGTCATCTATTGCAACAGGTTAGTCATCTGTTTATTCAAATTAAGCCATAGATGGGCTAGGAAGAATAAGGTATGTGTAGATGGATGGATCTATTTTCATGTGTGGGAGTTATGTATTACTAATAAGGTCATCGGGACAACACACAAAGTACAAAATTTTATAAATGCAATTTTTAACCGATTAGGAATTGATCATTAAAACAATATCCTGCATTGTACAGTTAAGTTTTATAGGTTTGAATTGATGAGGTCTAGGGGCCCACAAAGATGGTGTCGATACCCTGTTACGAATTAACGACAGTTGTGTCTCATGTTTATGTGTGTCAAGTTTTGAGAAGAGATCAATATTTGGTGTCATTACAGAGATCCAATAGCGATTGGACTTAACTTTAAGTGTGTATTGGACTCTGAGAAAGCCTTCAAAGTCTCGTACTGTATCAAACAAGAAAGGAAAATCAATAGAAATTCCCCTGTCCCAAATGTATATGGAAGGGTTGTTTGAGAAGATGATTATACACCAGAAGGAGCTATAGCAGAATACCTGCAAGGGAAAAGGGGAGTTGATGAAAGACTATATTATCTGAGAGCTAATTGAAGAGGAAACATAGGGTAGCAAGGAACTTCTTGCGAATCTGGCCGATGAAACTGAATTTAAACACGAGAAATCTGAATCAAGTGCAAATATGAAAGTGTATCCAGTAATGAAAATTTGTTTGTTGTCTCTCTCAAATAAAAGTAATACAGATGGACATTTTGCTAAGGAGGTGCCACTAGGTAGTGTGGTCGGGATAATCACCTACATATAAAATAACAAAACACCAAAAAAATAGTTTTGTGGGCACCAAGGGTTGAAATGATGTACAGTAAGTCAAGAAAACTTACACCAAAAACAGCTGTAGTTAAAATAAAGAATATAAGCGAAGGCGGCAATTTCTAAATTTTAAATTACATCTCATGACTTCTTTTTGTGGTTCCAATTAGGTCTACTGTTATTGACCTAATTGGAACTACAAACAATATTGAAAGGCAGATTGAGTATCATTACTTCCTTAGTAATATGGATATAATTGATTGTCTTTTCTTGTCTTAGTATGCTTTCAATATATCTTGGAGAATATCCGATGCTTCTTGTAGTATGTGAATCCCAATAATTTTAAAACTTGCCTCCAACTTACTGATTTGGTATTCAAGTTTGTCGTTGCCGTCTTTTAGGTTTGTATAGAGTTCTTGGTCTTTTGTGAGCTCAAAAATGAGGAACACTTCCTTCGAAGTTATGGCATTGTAAAAATCCTTTAGAAGAATTCTGGAACACTTTCTTAAGATGGCTTAAATGATACGTGGATGGTCGTTATTTTTGTTTTAGGTCAACGTATTGATACACATTCAAGCAGTAGTCCCAACATTTGAACAACTCACTTTCTCGAGCATTGTTCAATGCAGCTTGCTCAACAAACCTTCAAAAGATTTGATAGGTTAATGATCCTGGAATTACGTAATGTTTGATCTAAACTAATTCCACTAATCCTATAACCTAAATGCTAGGAAACAATGCTTGAGAGTTTAGGTTATAGGATTAGTGGAATTAGTTTAGATCAAACGTTACGTAATTTCAGGCTATTATCCTATCAAATCATTTAAAGGTTAGTTGAACAAGATGCATTGAACAATGCTCGAGAAAGTGAGCAAGTTCTACTGTTGGGACCACCGCTTGAGTGTGCATCAACATGTTGACCTAAAATAAACATAGCGACCCTCCATGTATCATTTAAGCCTTCTTAAGAAAGTGTTTTGGGAGCCTTCTGAAGGCCTTTTATAATGCCACAACTTCGAAGGAAGTGTTCCTCATTGACGACCTCACAAAAGACCAAGAACTCTATACTAACCTCAAAGACGACAATGAAAAACTTGAATACCGAATCAGTAAGCTAGAGGCAAGCTTGAAAATTATCAAGATTCACATACTACAAGAAGTATATGATCTTCTCCAAGATATGTTGAAAGCATGCTAAGGCAAGAAAACACAATCAATTATATCCATATTGCTAAGGAAGTAATGATACTCAATCTGCCTTTCAATCTTATTTGTGGTTCCGATCAAGTCAATAATAGTGAACCTTCTAGGAACCACACAAGAAGGCATGGGATGCAATTTAAAATTCAGAAATTGTCGTCTTCGCTTAGATTTCTTATTTTAACTACAGTTGTGCTTGGCGCAAGTTTTCTTGACTTACTGTACATCATTTCAACCCTCAGTGTCCACAAAGCTACTTACTTGGTGTTCTGCTATTTTCTATACGGGTGATTATTTTGACCACGCTACCTAGTCACATCTCTTTAACAAAGTACCCAGCTGCACTATTTTTCTTTGAGATAGATAACAGATGGATTTTCATTACTGGATACACTTTCATATTTGCACTTGATTTAGATTTCTCGTGTTCTTAGTCAATTTCATCGGCTAGATTTGCTATGACCTCCCCTCCTATCCTATGTTTTCTCTTTAATTATCTCTCAGATGATATAGTCTTTCATCAACTCCCCTTTTCCCTCGCAGGTATTCTCCTACCATACTTTCTATCTTATAATCATCACCCTGAGCAATCCAACCAAATAAATTTGGGCTAGGGCAATAACTATATTAATTTTCATTCTTGGTTGAAGCAGTGAGAGGCTTCGAAGGTCCTCTCATAGTCCAATGCACCCTAAAAGTTAGTCCAGTCTCTATCAAATCTTTTTACAATGCCACCAAAACTTGATCTCTTCACGAAACTTGACACTTAAACATGAGGAACAACCGTCATTAAATCTTAATAGGGTATTAGAACCTTATTCATGGTCCCTCAGCCTTATCAGTTCTGACCTATCAAAGTTAACTATAAAATTACAGATATCTTATTTGAATGATCAATGCCTAATCGATAAAAAAACATTCACAAAATCAATGTACTCTATGTGCATTTTGATGATAACGTTATCAGTATTACATACCTCCCACATATAAAGTGGTTCCATCTGCAAGCAGTTTATTCCTCCAAATTGATCTTTACTGTAGCCTCTTGTATTGGTAGAGAAAAAGTCGATCAACTTTTATTTCCATATATCTATAAAGAAGAGATAAACAATTGATGTCAAACAAGAAAAGAACAGAAAGAACATTATCCATTTGTTGAAACAGATTCCCATCCATTGCAACAGGCTCCACATCTATTACAGCAGCTTCCTACCTGTTCAACAGATTGTCAATCTGCTGTAACAAATGTAGAGTCTGTTGCAACAGATATGGAGTCGGTTACAATAGATGTGTAATCTGTTGAAATACATCAAACCAGCCTTGCTAGTGATTTAATTTATTCCAATAGTTACTCCGTCTGTTGCAACATCAACCACAGCATCAACAACAAAGAAACAAAATCAACAACAAAGAAACAACATTATTTGTTCCAACACCATCAACAACACCACACCATAAGTTTCAACAACATCAACCCTACCAACAATATCAATAACAGCATCAACAATAAAGAAACAAATAAAATTCATAAAAAAAAATGATACTGCCAACAAGGCTTTTAAACTTCTCCCAACAGATGACTTATTTTATATATATTAATAAAAATAATAGTTCGTTTATTCACGACTTAAAAGTAACATTTTCTTCAAATTTTTTAAAATAAATATGATATGGGTAGGGTAATTAAATTAAAAATTAGATGTAAATAACTAATTTAAATAGCTTACAAAGAAAAAGATGTGAATGAAAGAGCAATAGTGAACCATACCTGCAATGTCAAAAGAAAGGGGATAAAAATAAAAATTTCAGTCGATAAAAGATATAGATCGATTGAGATCCAAAAGGATCCTTATGATAAAGAAGAGAGAAAAGAGAGAAAAAAGGAGACGGTTGTGATAACCCTAAAGAGAAGAGAAAGAAAAAGAAGAGAGATGAATAAATTTAGGGCTGAAGGAGAGATAATTCTGGACATGGGTTTAAATATTCATTAATATTCATTAATAACTTGAGGGGAACAAGGAAGACGAGTGACACTGAAAATACAAGATAAGACTACTCAAGGAGGAGATTTTTGAGTTATCCAAGAAATGTGTTTTACCGCCTTAGTAGTATTTTATCTTTCTTCTTTCGGACAGAAGATTGCTTTAAAATTAAAAAAAATATTTTCAAACAGATATGTCATCTATTGCAACAGATATCAATATATGTTTGAAAATTTCCAACAGCTCAGTCATCTATCACAACAAATGCAAATGTTTATTTGATAATTAAATTAGATAGATAATTTATTGCAACAGATCTCAATATCTAATACCTAAATTAATTTAGCCAGAACTAGGGATGAGCACATAGGTTCAACTACAACTTTCATTGAGTCTTTACAATTGCATGATATTGGTATTGCGTTCCTCTCGACCCGATTTATCAATTGATCACTCTGAGTTGAAATGATTCATATTAAATTAATGTTAAGCTAATACCTAAATTGATTTATTTAGAACTAGGAATGAGTACATAGGGTCAACTATAACTTCAATTGAGTTTTTGCAATTGCATAATGTTGGTATTGCGTTCCTCCAGACTCGAGTCGTCGATCGATCACTTTGAGTTGAAATGATTCATATTAACTTATTGTTATGATAATACCTAAATTGATTTATATTGAACTAGGGATGAGTATGTAGGGTCAACATAACTTCAATTAAGTCTTTGCAATTGTATGATGTTAGTATTGCATTTCTCCCGACCTAAGTCATTGATCGATCACTCTGAGTTGAAATAATTCATATTAACTTAATGTTAATCTAATACCTAAATTAATTTAGCTATAATTAGGGATGAGTACATAGGGTTAACCACAACTTAAATTGAGTCTTTGCAATTGCATGATGTTGGTATTGCATTTCTCTTGATCCAGGTCATCGATTGATCACTCTGAGTTGAAATAATTTATATATCTTAATACTTTTAATTGTATTATCTTCGACAATATGCTAAAAATATAAGAACAACCCGAGAAAACCTTAGTTTTTATTATAGCACTTCATTGACTGTTATGGTATTATTGGATGGTGTTTGGTGGCTTTTGTTGTTGGTGTCGGTATTAGTGATCTTAGTTGTGGTGGTCTTGGTATTGGTATTGGTAGCATTGGTGGTGGTGTTTGAGGTCTTGGCGGTCTTGGTGCGGGTATTGGTGGTGGTGGTGGTGGTCTTGGTGGTGGTGTTGCTATTGGTATTGGTATTGGTGGCATTGGTGGTGGTGGTGGTGGTGGTGGTGGTCTTGGTAGTGGTATTGCTGGTCTTGGTGGAATTGGTGGTGGTATTGGTGGTCCATTTGTTTCAACAGGTGGAACATCTATTGAGAGATATTAAATAGGTCTTCAAACAGATTCCTCATCTGTTCCAACTGATAGGTTATCCATTGTAGTATTTTTTGTAATGTGGCGTATAATAATTTATTAAAATTTTTCTTACCTTTTTTAAAAAATTATGTAGACATCAAATGTAATGTACTTTTTATTTTTCTATTGTTTGTAGTTAAAAGATATCTCCCAACATAAAAGAAACTGAAAGTTGATCAACTTCTAACCACCCAACAAAAAAGGCTAGAGTACAGATGGATTCGAAGGAACTTCCTGAACAATCTCAGTCAGGGAAAAATAAAGATAAGGAAAGTTATGAAAAAAGAGGTGGAGAAGGAGATATAGAGGTTGGTGAGAAAAATAAAAGTGAGGAGGAAGAAGAAGAAAAACAAAAAAAAGAAGAAGTAGAAAGGGAGAAAGAGGATGTTGATCAACATGATGATAAAAAGGGAGAGAAAGAAGTAGAAAGTGAGAAAGAGGATAATGATCAACATGATGATAATGCATCACTAATGGCACATGAATTAAGATTGAAATACCAGCATGAGGCTGTCAAAACTATTAGAATTAATAGGTTTCAAGTTGCAATGTTGATAGATGACCCTACAGAACTAACTGGTGATCTGTACTTAAATGTCAGTTGGGGAAACCTTTGGATGTCTTTAGGAATATTATGACGAATGAAAACATAGACAAATTTTTTAAGAAGAGCTGCTTTGGACTCTTTCTTGAGCTGCCTAAGGACCACACTGCCCATTTTCAAATGAGCATAGTATATGGTATTTTCAAGGACAGAATCAAGTACGTGGGGGATGATAAAGATTCAAAGGAGGGGGCAAAAAGATGATGTAATCTAGATTAACTACTGTGGCATGCCGATTTGTTTTGGCTTGAAAGAGTTTTCCATAGTGACAGGCTTGAGATTCGATCATCCAGAAGAACCTCTCATCAAGTAAATACCCCATAAAAGGTCCAAGGAAAGCATGACAGATAAACCACCACCATTAAATAGACGGAAGGCATTGTCCAAGAAACCACCCACCAAAGCTAATAAACACAAGAAAAAAATAGATGGGTTGTTGGACATTGCTGAACATAGCTACAACGCGGCAGATTTGATAAAAAATCTCAAGGATAAAACCATACCAAAGCAGTACAGGGAGCAATTGTGTTTATTTTGGTTTACCCATTCTGTTATATTGGCAAGAGATGTCAAGAAAGTCATAGAAGATGATTTGTTGGCACTTGTTGAGGATTTTGAGAAATGCAATGATTATCCCTGCGGATATGAAAACTACAACTTGACTGTTAAATATTTACGGACAAAAGCTATCCCCAAAGATGATCTATAATACCTCAGATTTTCTTTAAGTCGATTTTCATCTTTAAGAAGAGTAAGGACTGACTTTCCAAGTGAGAAATATTTTAAACCGTGTAGAATTTCCCTAATATCAACTATTTGTCATATTGAGAATTGAATTAGCTTTCTAATGATACCAATTTCGTCCAAATCCAGTATTGGAGTGAGAAGTTATGGCCATTTTACTGAGAGTTGTCAGAACCGCCCAGGTGCGACGGACAGGTTGACGGACCGTCGAGTTTGCGATGGACCGTCGCCCGGACCATTATAACCAAGGCAGTGACTCTCTTTTCTGGCCTAAATATAAAGAACAAGATGACGGACCATCAATCTAGTGATGGACCATTGCTAGGACCGTCGCAACTAAGGCAATGTGGCCTTTTTCTGACCAACGTGCGATGGACGATCCGACGGACCGTTAGACTAGAAACGGACCATCATTAAGTCATTTTAAAATGACTTTTTGGCCTTTTTCCCCTTTTACTTAGATATATTCAAAACAAAGCATATGACTTTATTATCTCCCAAAACATCCAAAGGCTAGGGTTTCTTCCTAAAGAACAAACCCAAAACCCTTCTCAAAGAAATTCAAGAACTCACCATAGATTCTACAAATTGAGTTGAGATTCGAGTTCCTCAAGTCCAAAGCTTCAAGAACCCTCTCTCAAAGAGTAATAAGAAGAGTTTCAAGCAAGCTTGTTCATCTAGTTTCACAATCTAAGGTATGTGGGATTTGAACAAGGACAATTCTTTTGTCCTTGTGCCCAAAAATTGTTTTAAATTACAAAGATATATGACTTTATGAGTTCTCCTATGAATTTGAAGTGTGGGTTCATACCCAATATTACTATGCATGATATTTTGAGATTTGACAATGTTTTAGAAATTGAAGTACATAAGTATGTTGAGATTTTATGATAAATCGCTGAACATTCCAGATTTCTATATGATTTGTGTATCCTTATGACATATAGTATGCATTTTGATGAGTCTTAACTTGAGATTTGATTATGGGTCATTAAACCCTACTTGAGATTTTAGTTTTTATGAACTTTTGTGCTATAAGCACCCATGATTTGAGTATTTTGAGATCATTAAGAAAGTTTTAACCTTAATTGTAATGCCTCGAATCTGGTACCCGGAACACTACACGGTGCCCATGACCCCGAAGGATCATAAGCTAACCCATGACTGATATCTGTAAACTGAGCACTGAATAATAGTTGTAATATCGTAAATGCAGAAACATGAACTGAAAGGCCATAAGGTTCAATACTAGTATATAACTGAAAAATATAGTATAACAGTACCAAAATAACTGAGATAATTGCCTGAACATACTGTAGTCTGAAAGCCTCTAAAATGTCTCAATAAGGAGTTGATGGGATATGTCCCTAACTAACTCTAACTACTGAAATAAAATAAAAAATAAAATAGTAATATGATCATCATGTCCTCGAAGGATGAGGACTCACTTCTAAATCTAATCACTAAACTGGGATGCTACTGGTTCTCTGGAGCTCGTGCTTCTAAACCTATGGTATAAGACACCATAGCGTAAATGCGTCAGTACTTTGAATATACTGGTATGAAAGTAAGGTAGGTTGAATGCAATTGGTTCATATGTATGAACAATACTAACTGACTGACTAACATGAATATGAGAATACATGCATCCATATGTAACTATAACTGAGATCATGATAGGACTGAACACTAAGTTTTGACTACCGAGTCTACTGATATTGACATCTGAGTCACTGATGAGTGAGAAACTGGTACTGTATTACTGAATACTGAGGGACTGATACTATGTTACTGATACATGGATAACTATGTCTAATAGTATTGATTATGAAGAACCGGTCTGGTTGACTGTATCTGACAGTTCTGAAGCTGAATGCTAATAACATAAGTTCTGATAACTGATATAACTGATAACATGAGTGACTGTATCTGACAGTCTTGAACCTGATGGAACTAGCTGAGTTCCATACTGTATCGGGGTAACTAAATTTGAGATCAGTCCTATCTAGCGGGTGATCTCTATATCTGATAATATTGATACTGATTGACCATAGTTGAGATCAGTCCTATCTAATGGGTTATCCTGGGGTTTATTTATAATGATAAGGATTGACTCTATCTGACAGTCCTAAATCTATATTACTGAGCTGAATTTACTATATTTGACAGTCCTGATTCTGTAACTAAAACTGTGGGATGTATTCATCTAACCGACATGCCCCATACTAAGCTAAATGGGGTCTAACCTATAACCCCAGGTAGAAGGGTGTCAGTACCACGCCACTGGTAAAGACAACTGTTGTGGAGTCAGTCTTAATCTAGTAGGTGACCCCTGGGATCAGTCCTATACATTTAAATGCGCTAACGGGTGATCCCTGAGTATGTCAGTCCTATCTAATGGGTGACATCTCATACCTACACTGGCTACGTAGTTCTGGAACTTAGGGATTTCTTCTAGGGATCTCAGTCCTATCTAGCGGGTGAGTCCCCATCCCTAAGCTCGCTCGGTGCTGAATCCTACTCCTATCTGAAAGACACTGAACTGATTAACTAAACTGAACTGATTAACTAAACTGAACTGATACTAGTGGTATTATCTAGTGGAGCTAAATTGAATTTACTGAGTTTCATTGACTAATGAAATGTACTGAGTTCTGAGGACTGACTAAGAATATTGAAGTTACTGAGATTGACTCAGAATAATGAGGTTACTGAGATTACTAAGCTACTAAAACTACGAAGATTTTTGAGATTTCCTGAGTCACATGACTAACTGAGTTCTATGGATCATAACTTGACTGAAGGGATCATGAAAATATGACATGGCTCTAGGCACACAGCTAAATGTTCGGGTATAAGTACCCCCAGGACTCGATGAGAAGAAACTGACATAGTATGGCTTACTTGAACACATGACCAACAACACAATTCATAATTCATATATTGAAGCACTTCATCAAACATGTGATATGCATAAACTTGTACATTTCATGATATCATACTACTTGGGCATTGTTACTTCATCTAGGCATTTAATCATACACATGGTAGGCATAGCACATGTAGACAACATTATACAACAATTAATCATCATGATTCATCTCTAATTTCATCACCATAGGGTTTATTTATAGGTTCACATGAATATACATCTATACAAATTAATTCCATATAAAATTGATCACCCAACATGGATTTGAATTCAATTGATCATTCTCAACATAAACAAAACAAACCCAACATGAAATTCATAAAGAAATCCATAAACTTAAACTTAGAAAAAAAATTCTTGGGCTTCATGGACGAAAAGAGTCCATGAATGAACACTACGCATATCTTAGTTCGTGATTTCGTGAAGATTGACGGTGAAACCTTCTTGAATTCGAATCCCCAATAGAAACCCTAGCTTGTTCTTGAGAGAGACTTGAGAGAACCTAGTATATTTTGGGTGAAGAATGACTAAATCACGTGTTATTGGGTATATATAGGGGCGGGAAATTGAATTTTTTAACCCTGGACGCATCTTTAATTTCTAAGAAAATTTCCTGAACTGGGCCCCTGGAACAACGCATCGCACCATGTCACTAGAATTTGACAATTGGGAAACTAAGGGATGGCGCGATGCGGAGCCATCGCATTGCCCCTTCCTTCCTGACGTAAAACTTTGGCACGACATGGGGGAAATTGCGCTGAGACACTGGAAAAGGACAATTGCCATTTTAGCTTGTGGAGCGGCATGCCACTGACCAATATGGCATTGTTTTATGATGGGAACTTGAAATAGGCATAACTTCTTATCCGGTTATCAAATTTAAGCAAATCTGATATCGATGGAAACCTTATTGAATTTCCCATATGAAAAAAAGTGAAAATATTGAAAATACCACGTGTACAAAAGTGGATTCATCTTTAAAGAAAGTTTCTAACTTTTTTGGAAAATTTTTCAAGCTAGAAAAAGTACGGGGTATTACATTAATGGTCATAGTAGATTTGAAATCCACTTTACCAAATGAGATTACAGATTTTATAGTTGGATTCTTATGAACCATGAGATTATTTTAAAGTGGATTTCCCTGAGATGAGCATAGCTAACTAAAGGGAGTAGTATTTAGCATCGAATTGGGTAAGTTACTACAATTTCATACCGCAGAACTACGTGCCACCATAGGATTGAGATTTATAGGCCCGAGGCCAAGATAAGTGATCACTGAGTTGAGGTTATACTCATTGGCAAGAGTATGATGCCTCTCTCCAATGTGAGGTTTCTTCCTTAGGAGGACAATACATAGGACTCCATGTAGCTCGCATGGTTTATGTCGGTTAAGAGAACCTCCCTAAAGTATTCTCCCTTGAGATAGAATATTTTCCCTAAAGCTTTGAGATAAGTGATTTTCCCTAATAGTAAGATTTTCAAAATAGTTTCTTGAAGTAAAATTTTCCCAAGAAGAAAGTAGTTTTCTCTACTAGTAAGAGTTATAGCATTCCGAGTTCCAAGTGTCTTGAGTTTAAAAGAGTTCTAAGCTTTTGACCATTAAAAAAGTTTTACTCTCCATGAGATATATGCATGAGTTGGAAAGTATTGTTTGAAGCTTCCTTTAGTCTTCAAGTAATAAGAATAAGAGAAGAGTTCAGATTTTAAAGCTAAAGTATAATGACACACGAGATTTGTGTGACATGCTTCATTCTACATGATTTATGAGCTTATTATATTAGACTTATTCGAGCTATGTGAGTCATTTATATTTGCATGCATGATTTGATTAAAGAGGATGGATATTGTTTTATGTACATGCATACACCCTCATATACTTAGTATATTCCCAAGTACTGATCTACATATACGTCTATGTGCTACATTATCTTATAATGTAGGTTCAGGTGCTCAGTCCCAGCCTCACCAGTGATTTTTGATTACCTTTGTCTACATCTCTACAGTGGTGAGTCCTCATGGTTCGAGGAACTATCTTCAGATATTTCAGTAATTTTAGTAGACATATTATTGCTTTCAGTTCAGTTTGAGTCAGTTGGGGACCTGTCCCAATGGCTCTCTAGTAGACTTTAGTAGTAGAGGCTTTGTCAGACTAGTTATTAGATTGTTAGTATGTTGAGATTTCTAGTTTTGTGGTCGTTTGGACCGAGTATTTTCTTCGTATTTCCTATCATTTGATATGACAGTACCAGTGTTTTGTTTATTTCATCTTGAATTGAGTTACTATATGTAGTAATAGGCTCAAAGGGTTAGCTTGGGGCTACTTGTAGCCTTAAGCACCGTATGACGTTCCGGGAGAAGATTTTGGGGCGTTACATGATCACATTATACGTATTTCCTTGGGCTTTTATGGTAAATCTAATCATTCTTTGTTTACTCATCCATTATTTTATATTGAATAATTATTATGACTTTTTTTTGCTTGCTTCCTGTTTACATATTTTAGGCTTGGGCATTTGAAGCCATTCCTACCCTCCGAAAGGAGGTCAAGGATTACCTGGATGAGGTTTTCCATCCAAGGATCCTTAGGTGGTTAGCTTCAAAGAGCAGCACAAGAATTAAGGAGGCTGACTCAAAGTAAGATATTGAAACAAATGTGTCATCTGTTATGACAGATGGGTCATCTGTTGCAACAGATTACCCGCCTAATACAACTATTGCAACAGATAGGTAATATGTTGCAATAGATGATCCATATTTTGCAACAGATTAACCATCTATTTCTCTGGTTTTCTAAACCTGAATTAATAGATTACCCATCTACTGCAAATTATGCAACATATGGGTAATCTGATGCAACATATTATTAATCCGTTATGACATATAGATCAGCTGTAACGACAGATAGATCATCTGTTGCATAAGTTGATTGTGTTAATATGTAATCCAACTGACTGCAAATTATTATTATATAATTTAAATGTATATGTCTTTTTTATAGGTTGTGCAACCTTGGATCGTGCCTACTAAGCAGGAGTTGGGGATGACTTCTTTTATTACTTTAGGTCTTGTTGATACAATAGCAGACCCAACGATGGATTTAATAAAAAAAGGAATTGGCTGGAGCAACAAACATAAGAATAGTAGTTAGGTAAGGTCAGCCTAATGTTGAAGCTCTTCTTGACCAACCTATTGTAACAATTCGGGTGCTTTTTTTGTAGGGTGTTGTTGGTGGAGTTATGATATTAGTTGCATCCATCCTAATGCTAATACTGATACCAGTCATGATGATGAGCATATTGATGCTAAAAATATATGTTTGAAATCACCCCTTACACAGGTCCTCTCACCCATACACCGGTCTCTCCCACCCTTATAGTGGTCTCTCTCACCCATCTTCACCCTCATATTCTCATTGCAAATGCAAAGTGTGTAAGGAAAGACAGGATAAACTCCTTTAAGAAATAGAGGCTATCGCTGAAGCTTCCAAGAAATTGAAATCCAAGAGGGGTGTCATTCCATCTAAGAAGGTGAGAGAGCCTTACACTCTTATGGTGGCGGTTAGGAGGAAGAAAAGAAAAATTAGCCAAATACTCTCCATTCTGAAAACAAAAAATTACAACTCCTCCCTTTCCAAAAGTTGTTGAAGTTTAGGGGCCATTGAAGAAGGTGTACATATATGCGGCACTTGGCAATGAAGGAAGGAAGGAACTGTGAAAGACCACATATGCCAAGAAGAAGAAACTTGTAGAAGAATACACTATGCATATGTTTGACGCCCAAAACTTCAAGAGTATGACAAGTATGCGTAAGTGATACGTGGACAAGGTAAGTTTACTTTTCCTAACCTAGCGTCTAATCTACTCCATGAAGAAGAAGTTACGCAACAAATGTATAATCTGTTGCAATAGTTGGGTATTTTGGTGCAATTGGTGGTGGTTCTGTTCCAACAGATTAAACATTTGTTGCATACATTGGGTTAGTTGGGTAATCCGTGAACAGATTCAGATAGACTTCTTCAATATATGGACCATCCGTTGCATCTTTCCACTATTTTTTTCTTTTTTACAATTACTAACCTATTTAAAAATTATTTTCTTATATCATAGTATGTTGATAAAATTCTCTACCTCATGAGGGGCAAGAAATTAGTGTATCGGGATGCTTATAATGTTGTCGATAGAATGATGGACCTCAACTTCTACAACAATTTCAAGAATAGGTACAATGAGCTCAGTAAGCTAGCGTCAACTCCTGGTGGCCCGGGATTTGATTCGGTAGTTTCTAGGTTCAAATGGGATGAAGATATGATTAACTATGTTAGAGGGAGGAGGCCATATCCATACGGCAAGAGATGGACCAAGACAAAGAGAATTCTTGCAGTCATGAACGTGGAAGCCAAACATTTTCTCGTTGTTGAGATACTTCTCGAGGAGGGAAATATTAAGGTTTATGAATGCAACTTACTTGTCTTTGACAACTATAATTTTTTTAACCACATGCAGCCACTGTTGGAGTTACTCCCCAGCTTGTTGAGGCAGAGTAAACTGATGGATCATTTGTCAGCGGAAGTTTTGATGAAGAAAGAATGGGATTTTAAAGCTCAAAACAAGGACAAGGAACTTTAATAAACTAAAATCGGTGTCGTGTACGGGCCGTACGCACTTGCATACATCGAATGTTTGTTGAACGGCACATAAATGGTCGGTCTGTGCGATGCTGTTGTAGAAAAGATGCAAGATATCTAGGCTTATGGGGTACTAACTAGATGCTTATATCCTGTGTATAAAGAAGATGTATAAATACAAACACCATAACAATTTCTTATTTCAAGCCACTTCACTTTACATGTAGTGGTAATTTTATATGTTTGACGAAAGTTGAATTTTTTATAATGCAATAGATTATCTATCTATTGTAATAGATAGTATATTTGTTGTGACAGATTAATTATCTGTTGCAATGGGTTGGTCATCTATTGCATTATGCAGATATTTCTTAGTCTATCTGTCGCAACAGATATACAATCTATTGCAACATATAGTCTATCTGTTACAACTGATAGGTAATCTATTGGAACAATTCAAAATAGTAGGAAGACCTATTTGATAACTTCCAACAGATGACCTACAAGTTTCAACATATTGTCTAAATCTGTTTGATAATTTCCAAGAGATATGTTGTCTATTGCAACATATGTATTATCTGTTGCGATATTTGAATCTAGTGTTCCATTTTAATTAATAAGTACAAAACTAAGGATTAAAATATATTCATAGACAACATAAAATAAATTGAAGCCTTCAGAAATTACATGAAATAACTCAACAAATAAATGAAATGTAAAATAATTATTATGGGTACAAATGATCTACTCTACAAATAAATCAACAATTTAACCTTTGGTGCCAACAATTCCCAAGGAGAGGTTATTACTTTGACAGACTTAAGGTATAAAGATCTAATCAATATGGACAAGTTGTTCTTCAACCGGTGCTATGGAGTTTGGCTTTGGTCGTTGTGAATCTTTAATGTTGCTTGTGTATGGTTTCTGCACTTTCGCTTCTCCGTATTTCCATAAAAGAGGATCATATATTTTGTGGAGTAATCCGACATCAAGTCCATCATTTGGTACTGTAATCCATTGCTCAAATACTTGGAATTAAAGCCAAGAACATGAGTACTATTGTTTTAAATTAATTTTGTTAATTTTGCTTATCATATTTGGTTGTTTGTTTATTCTTGCTTTAATTATTTTATGGATTGATCACCCATAAAATAC
Source organism: Capsicum baccatum var. pendulum (assembly GCA_030864225.1). Lineage (NCBI taxonomy): Eukaryota > Viridiplantae > Streptophyta > Magnoliopsida > Solanales > Solanaceae > Capsicum > Capsicum baccatum. The sequence goes on along the minus strand of CM061553.1, from coordinate 207,186,520 downwards.
TTATATTGGTGACCTTTTGATCTAGGGAGAGGGAGTAGGGAGATAGAACATGGGAATAAAAAAAGTTTGGATTTTTATTCTTTTATAAAATAAAGAATTAAACTTACTGTCTAGGACAGGGATATACTTAGATGCCTGACTTGATTCAAACGTAGGATGATAGCTTTAATTAACTTAATTGGATTATTACATTCCCACTCAATGATGTAGTTGTAATATCCATATTAGGTAAAAGATTATAGGTTGGGAAACCATGGTCATGCAATTAACCCTATGAATCAACAACCAAGATAAGCAAATTAGCGGACATAGTATGATTGTTCGGAGTGCTTTAACCCTGGGCTTTACACCATTGCTTGTTCCAAGAATTTAATTTTCACATTATTTATTTTATTTTTTAATTTACAGAATTAAAAACTCTCTTTTTGTTTACTCTTGCACTAAATTAATCTAAACTGTGAACTAGAATTAAATCATTGTTAAATCAAGTCTCCATGGGATCGATATTCGGCTTTGTTTTAAAGGCCACTATATTATTTGGTAGAACACGTAAACTTGCATGTGCGCTTGGACGTTGTCAATAATATTAAGAACCTAAGAGCTTATTAAACTCTTGGGCCCTTAACACTACACACAATAATTCACCTATCTCTTACATGACACTAGATTGGATTTCATCTCTCAAGTGTCGATGTTTCCAAGCAAATACAATCACTAGTGAATCCTCACTAGTTTTTTGTCCTAGTTTTGGTTTGCCTCAAATGAGAGAGGACTTGGTGTTCTTTGTGTCTTATGACTTACAACATTCTCAAAAATTCCTTAGAAAATCCCTAACGTGTTCCTTATATAGCTATTACTAAATGGAAAACTAAAATATCCATAATACCCCTCAAGAGTAAGGCTTTTATCAAGTGTAATAAGTGGACTGATTTTGGTGTGTTTTGGCCATATTTTACACTTTAATTGAACGTACCAAGTCTCGGTTCCAACACGTACTCTCATAGGTCCATATCCGTGATTATTCTTATATCATTAAGGTAGCCCAGAGCCAACAAAAATCATATGCAGATGTGAGGAGGAAAGATATTGAGTTTGAGATTGGTGATTTTGCATATCTGAAGATCTCTCTTATGAATGGAGTGAAGAGGTTTGGTAAGAAGCGGAATCTTAGTCCCCGATATGTTGGCCCTTATAGGATTTTGAGCTATTTTGCAAAGATGGCTTATGAGCTTGAGTTGCCTACAGACTTAGCATCGGTGCATCCAGTGTTCCACGTTTCTTTGTTAAAGAAGTATATTGGTGATTCAACAGTCGTTGTTCCTTTAGAAAACTTAGATATTCAGAACGGCCTTTCTTACGAAGAACTCCCAGTTGAAATCTTAGATCGCCAGATTCACAAACTGAGGAACAAAGAAGTTCCCTTGGTCAAAGTTCTTTGGGAAAATTAGTCCGTCGAAGGAGCTACTTGGGAAGCAAAATAAAATATGTGTATCAAGTACCCTCACCTCTTCTTCGCAAACTCAGACTCAGCTCAAGGTAACGATTTTCCTTAGATTATCTTTTTTCCTTCTTAGTTCCAACCATATAATCATGTTCATGGCATTGCATGCATCCACGAATCAGTTCAGTTAGTTACCATGTTACAGACTCAGTCATGTATTCATGTTACCAGTTATGCATAGTCATTATGTAATATCAATACCTCAATATTCCCAGCTTATTCAGTCTTATTTGAGAACGAATGTTCCCAAGGGGGAGATATTATAATACCCCGTATATTTTCTAAGTTCAGAACAGCTCCTAGTATAAGTATAAGAGGCTTAGCACCTGAACATTTAGCTAAGTGTTGGGGACTTACTGTAAGTTTTAGCCTCCTAACTTTGATAATCCTTGAAAATGACTTTCCCAACCCTAAGACATAAGTTTATGAGTTGATTTATGTTCAGGGGTCTAAGTAGCATATCTCAAGCAAGTTTCAGATTGTTTTTGGGGAAAGGTTTGGATCGCATTTGGTTTGGAAAAATAGCAACTCACTGTGATTAGGCTGCGTTACGGTGAGGGAGTCACCATGTTACGGTGAAGGGTGAAAAGAAAGTCGTCATTTCCAGAGAGCCACCACGATTGCACCCCCTCGGGGTGGATTTGACAATGAGGGGATCACTGCATCGCGGTGATGCGCAAATCAGCATTTGTCAAAAACTAGTAGGTCACTGTGATTCCACCACGGCGCGGTTGGTATCGCGATGGCACACTTACCGCATCGTGGTGAATCCTCAATCGAGACTCCAGTTCTGAATTTTAATTCCCAAGGGCATTTTAGTCCTTTCCCATGGCCCCAAATCGTGAAAACACGAGATTTAACAACTGAAGAGGTATATTTTGCTCACATTCTCTAATTTTGTTCAACAAGAAACCCTAAGCTCTCCCATTGTTCATCAAGTTCAACCATTGGGAGTAGGATTTAGCACTGAACGAGTGTCGGGATGATGACTTCCCCGCCAGTTAGGCATATCGTTAGTAGCAGTCTCTGTACTCCAAAATTATGTACCCAACATAGGATTTGAGGAGTCACACGTCAGTTCAGGCTTGGCTGCCTTCCAGGGGTCACCCGCCAGTTTAGTCTTAACACCCTTAGTCCTTCTGGATAGTACATCGGTGGATCCACGTAGCCAGCATTAGTACCTGTGGCACAGTACTAGTACCCTTCAAACTGGGGTTACAGGTTAGACCCCAATCATTTTAGAGTGGGGCATGTCGGTTAGATGATACCTCCCACAGTCTCAGCCCAACAATCAGCTTAGTAATTCAGTTTCAGTTGCATCACTATAGCATACAGATATTAGTTATTCAGTTGTCAGATTTTAGTATTTCAATTTACAAATTATACTCAGAACATATTTTATGCTTGGTCACACATCCTCAGTATGTACAGATTTCATGTATTCTATTCAGTATGTTATGATATCCATATTCTGACAGATATTGCTCATGTTTATGAATCCATGCATATCAGTCTACCTCATCTAGCATACCAGTACATTCAAAGTACTGATCGTATACTCTTTCTTCCGCTATGATGTATCATATCATAGGTTTGGATGCTCAGTTCCCGGATCGCGCATAGACCTTCTAGATTATCAGCTGCAGCAATGATGAATTCTCATATTTCGAGGACAGACTAAATTTATTTTTATGCTTTCAGTTCAGTAGTTAGTTGGAGTTAGTTGGGGTCTGTCCCATCAACTCTCATTTAGTTAGTTTAGAGGCTTTCAAATATTTCAGACGGTTAGTCAATTCTCAAATTTCAGTTGTTTTTGTCAGATGGTTTATCAGTATTATCAGTTTTGTTTACAGATTTTATTAGATTTATTACTTAAAACCTTATGGCATTCCTTATAAAAATTTTGCATATGACCTTTGTTATCAGTTTTGCTCAGTGCTCACAGCAGGTACTAGCTCATGGGCTAGTTTATGGTCCCTCGGGACTGTAAGCACCATGTGGAGCCTAGGGTGTACTCTTGGGGCATTACGAACATCCACCTGGAAAGCCAGAATTGTCAATGATAATCATAGATATATAATAGATTATCTATCTATTGCATCAGATGGATCATATGTTGGGATAAATTCAAACAGGTAAAACAAAGTTGCACGATAATTTCAAATAGATGACCCATCTATTGCAATATATGACTCATTTGTTGGTACAAATTAAAAAGGGTATGAAGACCTATTTGATTTGCTAAAATAGATGAACATATGTTGCAACAGATAACGCATCTGATACAACAGGTTAGATGACAGTTGCAACTGATGTATATATTTGTTTGATGATTTTCAGGAGATGTATCATCTATTAAAACAGATATGTGTCTGTTTTTTTGTTGGAACAAATGATATACATTCACCTTCTTCAGCTCATGCTGCTCTCCTATGGCCCTTGTACATTGATCAAAGGCATAATAAAAAGACAACGGAGCTGTAATTTTTCTTTTTTTATGCTTGATGATACCTTAGAAATTCCTTTTATTCTCCTCTTAGCCACCTTATTCTCTAGTGAAGTGTATGGATATGAAATCTTCTTTGATGGAATGACACCCCTCTTAGATGTTATTTTCTTTACAGAAGCAGTTAATGCATTAATAGCATTAATCACTCCGTCATATTTCGCCTTGCAGTCTTGACATTTGCATGCCGAACATTCACTAGAAGTGGAAAAATCTGTTTAACCAGTATGATCATAATCATAATGGTTTGTTATTTTAAAAACTATAAGAGGAGCATCATTAGCTCCAATAGTAGCACCATTACCACTACCATCATCAACAATAATAAGCCCACCCTTTAAGATTATTTTTCTTGTGATAGTTATTTCTCTAAACAATTCCTTCTTTATTCTATCAATGACCTTAGGATCCGATAAAGTTTGCACAGACCGTAAAGTAAGAAAAAATGGCATTTTCAACTCTCGATTGTTCGGAACAAGCCACGGATGGACAATCTAAAATAAATCAGTGCATATATTAGAATGATGATGAAGTCATTTTAAAAAATTATTAATTAAAACAAAAACTTAATTACAATTAGACTTACTGCTTTCTTTGGGGAGTTGAAGAGATTAAGAAATTTTATATTTTTATCAATTTTGGCCGACAACCATCTTAAGATTCTTAGACGGGAAACTTCTTCCTGGTAGTTCACTTGTTGTCTCAAATAAGAAATGACTTCAAATGCCCAAGTCTATAAAATAACACCAATAAATTAAAAGCATTATTGAATAAAAAATGAATCATGTCATAATTAAAGAAATATTTATCATGAAAACCCATGGAAAGCCATATAAGTTGACCATCTTTGGTGTTAATGGAGTCAGCAAAAATATTTGACAGTTATTTTGAAGCTTTCATAACCCCAAGGATAGTAGTTAAATGCCTCAAGATCCTCGAGGAGCTTTATCAAACCAAGTGGTATGTTGTTGTTAACGTCTCTCGCCCAAAGAATATTATGTACAAACCAAACCAAGCACAATGATTGCTTGTGCTTCTTTGAAAGTATTTTACCTTTCAACGCTTCTATCAAATTTATGTTTTTGAAGCTTGGACCAACAAAGGACACCAGGTCATCACGATCATCGACTTGTCTTTGCCTTTTTTGGTTGTGCGGGGTTCCGTTTTTTAGGTTAGAATACGTATAACTTGAGAAGGAGAAGGAGAATAACATTTTAATTCAGCAGCTATGGCAAACACCCTCTAACCAAAACAAACAGGCATGGCACAGTAATTTATCCTCACCCCATCCATCTTATCTTTGTTTTCATACATAAGCCTATGCTTGAGAAGATCATATACCATTTTCATTTGGAAATGAGCATTGTTGTCCTCTGGCAAATCAAGATATTGCCCAAAACAGTTGTTCCTGAAATAAGCTTTCAAATTTTGTTCTCAAAGTATTTTTTTGAAAGCGTCAAAAGATTTTTCCATGGCTAACTTAACCACGATATCACCCGTTAAATCTATGGCACTATCGCACTGTATTCTCACAGGATAACTATTAATACTGAAGGTTTTGACCAACTCTTTGGTGGAAGGGCTATTAGCATTTGGATCATCTCTTTTGAAATATTTCTCATTTCCATGTTCATTATCTTCTACTTCTGATTGAGATAATGCTTGTAAAGCAAGATCATAGAGTGGTAGATGTAGCCTAGCTGCTTCATTTGTTCCTTTACTTAGACTTAATTCGGTTTCTTTTCTTTTGGGAGCCATATAATCTAAAGATAACAGGAATATAAAATAGATTATAATTGATTAATACATCATTAAAAAGGGATAACAGTATATCTAACATTTACAACAGTAAAATAAAAGTTCCAACAGATCACACATTTGTTGCACCAGGTAGGTTATCTGTTGCAACATATAACTAACATGTTGCAATGGATGAGTAATTTATTGCAATAATAAAAATGGATTACTCATCTATTAAAACAGATGACTAGTTTGTTGCACCAGGTATGTTACCTATTGTAACATATAACCAACCTGTTGCAACGGATGAGTAATCTGTTGGAAATAATTAAAAAAAAACACTCATTTATTGAAACAGATCACTCCTATGTAGCACCAGGTAGGTTATTTATTGCAACATATACCCACCCTATTGCAATGGATGAGTAATCTATTAGAAATAGTAAAAATTGATTACTCATCTATTGCATTAGGTAGGTTATCTGTTGCTATATATAACCAACCTGTTGCAACAGATGAGAAATCTATTGGAAACAATAAAAATAGATCACTCATCTGTTGCCAAATGAGTTATCTGTTAGAACTGTTATCAACTTTCAATATTGTTTAAGTTTCTTCTAAACAGAAGAGTCATCTGTCGCAACAGATAAATAATCTGTTAGATTATTCATTTGTTGAATCAAATTTTCATTGTTGCGTCAGATTTTCATTGTTGCATCAGATGGTTCAGCTGTTGCATCAGATGGTTCTTCTGTTGTATCAGATGGTTCATCTATTACATCAAATGGTTCATCTTTGCAGAAAAAATAGTACTAGAATTTTGTTCAATAAAACAACAGCACTATCACCGTTTAATATCAAATACATCATTTTTACCAAGAAAAACAACAAATTAATCCAGCAACACTAACACAACACACACTAAGAACATCAACGGTGACAAAAAATCACCAACATTGTTGTTTTGCGTTTGTACAATCACAAATAATAAAAATTAAACTTCAAAAAACTCAAAAAACACCAACAAATCGAATCAATAGTTCGACAACAATAACTACAATAACAACAAAAAATTATATTTCACACCGAAAAGGGTAGAGAAGAAATCCCAAAAATTAGGATTTTCTTCAGTCCACATTTTAAATTTAAGCAAGAAATATTAAAATTGTTAACCAATACTAGAAGAGAAGTTTGCTCAAGTTCCTATTTTTCTTCATAACTAAAAAGACATAATTTTTTACCTGTGAAAGAAGAAATGGGACGACGAAGAGCTTGAAGTTGTTGTTGCCGGAGAACATTGTTGTCACGTCGATTGATGGTTGAAAATCAAAAGGAAACTCGCCCAACTATTTTTCGCCGGAGGTTGAAGTCATGGGGGATTGAAGGGAGAAATTTTGCAGAACTGTTGGTTGGGGGAGAGAGAGAAGAAATACGGTTCATTTGGAGAGGAGAGGAGTGTGGGTTGATTTGTATTTTTTTGAAAAGATCAGAAAGATTTAAAAATATTAATTAAGTCCACAATTAATTTAATCAAGTTTTCTAATTATATTTGACCCTTTAAATTTGTCAATGTCATCAATCCTTCATTCAAGACTTAAATGACACATTTCCTTCAATTTTTTCTAGAAACTTATTGTTGAAGAGTTCTAAATAAACTTTTACTCTTTCATAAACTTAATATCTAAGCATAAGGCATTTAAATATTAAATGAAAGATAAAAATATAGTAATAATAGTAATAGTAATAAGAATAATAATAGCATAATGTAATATCAATAAATAGTACTAATAGCGATAGTAGCACGTAGTAGCAACGTGCAATTTTATATATTCTATAATAAATATTTTACTAAATTATGAGGACACATTTTCTTTACAAGAATAACCTGCATTTTTGAGTTTAAAAGATTAACATGAATTTAAATTAAAATGTGGCAAAAGATGGATATCCAAAATTAGATATTCTCTTTTAATCGAATAACAAAAATATTTTAAATTTTATATGAGGATGGTGTAGGTCAATTTTAATTTTATCGATTTTTGTTCAAAAGACAACTTTTAAACAATCAGACAAAAGAAAGAAATAAAGAAGAGAGGATAAACTAGAAAAGTGAGAAAAAGAAAAATGTGTGAAAAAATAGAAAGGATAGGAAGCCCAATAAAGTCCTCTTTTATTTCCTTTTTTTTGTTAACTATAAAATCTTTTGGATTGATCTCATTGTTTTCAAATATATAAATTATAATAGAAATATGTATTGTATTTAAAATATAATTAATAAAAAAGTGTAATGACTTATCTTCCTTTAACTAATAAATATATTTTTTTGAATTTGAATTCAACTGAAATTTGAGTAGGAATGGAGTTATATATATATATGTACACACACATGCACACCAAAACTTTCTTCTCTTTTTATGTTATTGATCATTTGCAGCATTATTGAATTTATTGACTGCATTCTTCATATTATTTATTTTCTAGAAAAAAATATTTTATTTTTATATTTTCGTTTTCATATGCAGATGAGCGATGATCATCCTGCAAACTCATTATTTTTGCTACTATATCCAAACCCGAATTCAACTAAGTAATACTTTTTGTTCTAATTTTGTTCATTTGAATTTTGATGAAAATAAATATATTCAGTTCTGTAAATAAAAAAGTAAAATCACCTCTTATAGAATTTTAGTCAAGCATTTAGTTTTTCATATGTTAATTTTTGTTATATTTTTTACATTATTTTATTAAAAATAAGTGATAATATTATTTGATATGTTTTTTTATGATCTATTTATTTAATTCGATGATAAGAAAATTTTTAGATGAAGACAAGAAGATTAAGCAACTGGTAATTCAATAACTTTTATTTTGATGAATTTTCTATATACATAATTTGTGTACTGTAATTTAATGATATATACATATATATTTGAATCTCTCTTCAAACAAAAATCATCTATGTGATTACAATGATAATATTAATATGAATAAATTATTTTAAAAGGATAATACATCTAATAGAATGTTATTAGATAAATATATAATATATTGTTATTTATATTTAAACTCTTTTAAATTTTTATAATCGTATCAGATGTAGGGGAAAAAATTGTACTATATATATTCTGCACCTAATCCTTGGTTAGAAAGGAAGGAACATATATCAATTATTTTTATTTATAGACTTTTTAAAATTCCAATATAGATGTGTAGAGACATTAATTACATAAATTTTTAAGTATTCAAATCTTATTTGAGTTAATGATTGGATTATTATTTTTGTTGATGCTTATGTTAATGCCATTCAAAATAATTTAAATTTACATGGGTTTGACAATATTGAAAATACATTATTTTGAATTAAATTTTATTTACGATTTTAAATTTAAAGCTATTACAACATTTCAACTTTATTCTTATTAATTCAAAATTGATAAAATTATTTTGACAATATCTAAAAATTTATATGTATATATTTTCATTTAGTTATCTCAAATAATATATTTATATATATATATATATATATATATATATATATATATATATATATATATATATATAATATTAAAAATGTGAAGACCCTTAAAAAAGTGATTTGAACTTTTTTCCCTTCATTAAAAATATTTGCAATAGATAAAATTATTTTTTCACTTATTTTCTTTAATTATTAATTAATTATTAAAAAATTCCACAACCCTAAAAGTAGTTGAATTTCTATAGTCCTATACTAATTCAAATGGGACAATAGAATCCTATACTAATTCAAATTGGACAATAGTACATATCACTTATATTAAAAGTCTTATTGTATTCTCTACAAAGCAACACATGTATAATCGACGTTCAAATTTTTGTAACCGCAAGATGTTAGCTATTGTTTTCCGGACTCTCTAGTTATATTTAGAGGTGGAGCTAGAATTTTTGCTTAGTTTTATTATTTTTGTCGAACACTTAATGATGTGTTTGTTAGTTCAATAATAGATGAATAAACTTTGTGATGGAGATCGGAGTAGATGTTGTTTGTTGGGTGACTAATAATAGGAGGATTCTTTCAACTTCGAGGTTAGCTTTCAAATTTTTGCTTAGTTTTATTATTTTTGTCGAACACTTAATGATGTGTTTGTTTTTTTGTATGACCACATTATCTTCTATATTACTAATTAAATTTGTATTTGGATTATATATATTTTGTTGTTAATTTTGAATATATTTTCTCTTTTTTTCCCCTTTTAGGTATTTTGTCTGCTCGATGTATCAATGGAATCTACAGTTGAATAATACATGAATAAATTTTGTGATGCATCTCTCTCAGCTTCTAGTAGCAAAGAAAAAAGGTACTGCATGACAAATACAAAAGTGACGATCCATTAAAGAAATTTAATTTAAAGATTTAGTTTTTGTCTCAGAAAAGATTATCTATGTGTATAATTAAATTCTAAACAACTAATGCTTCATAAACAACTAATGCTTTAGGATTTCAATTCCCAAACTAGCAACTCAATTCAAGAGTATAAGCTACCATGTTTAAATCGGCCTACCTATTACTTCTTGGAAATAATTAAATTAAAGTAAGGACATGCTATATGGTTAATCGAGGTGTAGCAATCAGAAGGTCAATAAAACATGGCTCAAGGGTAAGATTGTTGGTAATTGTAAGAGTTGTATATAAGCAATAAGCACCATAGCCTCATTGCTTAGCTTAGTTCTCTCTTTGTCAGCTGCGTAATGTGTAGTATAATTTCTTTATAATGAGAAAACCATTTCGATGTCTAGAGAGAAAACTCACTCATAAAGTTTTTAACGTTATATAATTATATTAAATTTACATATGATGTAACCACATGCAATTAGTAAAGTATATTGAGCTATCGTAATCATTATAATAACTGATAAAGAATATTTGTGCAACGCACGTACATAAAAACTATGTATGTGTGTGTGTGTGTATCTATAATCTATAATATATTAAAAGTGTGAAAATTTTTAGAAAAGTGATTTGAACTTTTAGCCCTTCATTAAAAGACTCCACAATGACAAAACTATCATCTATCATTCTACTAAATTATTATTTAATTATTTTGTGATTCTTTAGGTGTCCCATTAAAATTTGGTTATTAATCTTTCTCTATTTAAACATAACTAAAAATGCTATTGATTTTCAATTATTAATTCACCTTCCTTATTTAAACATAATTTAAAATGCTATTGTTTTTCAATTATTAATTCACCTTCGAGGAACTAATCAAATATGAACTTTAATACTAACAAGATACTACTTTAATAGTTATTTGTTGATCGAATTTGTGAGTTCCTTTTTAAAAATAATTTAACAAAAATAGGTAGGTTATTTTGATAAGAATTTTACTTAAAATAGAAAATAAATTAAGTAAATTTTATTTATTAATGTTAGCATCCAAGTAATTGTATGAATTTTTGTCTTTTTTACTTTTCTATTTAATTTGTATTTGTATTTTTTTTGCACTTTGAAATTCTTTTTATCAGCTATTGGTCGTTTGTTGCTTTTAAATATTGGTTTGATTACCTAATTATGTGATTTTTTATGTGTGCTTTGTCATATTTTGAGATTCTATCATAATTTATGTTTGATAGATTGTGACCTCACCTGAAAGAATGCGGTAAGGATAAAAAATTCAATTCAAATTCAAAGCTTCAAAAAAAACATAGATAATAGAGGTATAACTTCAATCAATTTAGTTAACAGATTTATTATTTTCGAAAGTTAGATGATCTATCTATATTTATTATTCGAAAAAGGTTCAAAAATATCCCTGAACTATTTGAAATAGCTCAAAAATGCCCCTCGTTAAATTTTTGGCTCAAAAATATCCCTCCGTTAAATATTTGGCTCAAAAATACCCCTCCCTCTAACGGAATTTGAAAAAGGATCAGAAATACCCCTGAACTATCTGAAATGGCTCAAAAATACCCCTCTGTTAAATATTTGGCTCAAAAATACCCCTCCCTTTAACGAAATTCCACCAAGCATGCCACATGTAAAATGTTAATATTTTTTAATTATATGACATCCTTTCTTCTTTATTTTTATTTTTAATTTTAATTTTTTGCAAAGTAGTGAAACGGAAAAACCAAAAAAACAATCTTTTGCTAATTACTTCATTAGTGTTTTAAAAGTTCTAGATTTCACCTTTTCATTAGTGTTTTAAAAGTTCTAAATTTCATCTTGCTATTGTCGTTTGGGATGAGGGACAGCTTGATCTTGATCTGATGTTGACTTGGAGGAGGAGCTAGAATTTTAATTTCTAAGCTAGCAAATATTGATGTACTAATAATTGAGTTGAATTTACTGCATGCAAATTCTTTTTCAAAATAAATGAATTTCTTTTAACACTTGTTTAATCATTCGAAATGAATTCATTTTTCTAAATTCAGTTTTGATGAATAATCTTATTATTTTTAGAACAAGTTTGAAAAAAAGTAAAATGATACTTAATATTGATAAATTATTATTTAATTATGTCATTCATTAACTTTTTGAAGATGTGTGTCACATTCAAAGATTCATTAATTTTAGATTAGAGGAGGTATTTATTAAATCATTTTAATATAAGCATTTTGAGCAAAAGCTAGAAAAGCCAAACACATCTTTTGAGTAACTTATTTGAAGTTTAGTTTGAAATTTGTTAATTTTACGAGTAAATATTAATTTTAACTTTTATACTGGCCTAATAATTAATGAGTTTATCAGTTTAATAAGACTCTTTTGTTGGGTTTCACACTTTTAAACCTATTAACAGAAAAAAAAAATTATTTTTTAGATGATCAAAGGAATTTGATAATAACGATGTTACATTTAATAAATTTTTTCAAAAAAAAAATATTATGTAACCACCGTTTGTCTACCTTGATTAAAAATTTAAAAACCATGTAAATTTTGTCCGTTTCATTGACGTTTTTAAATAATAAAAATAATAATAAAGGAATGTCATATAATTAAAAAATACTAACATTTTACATGTGGATGGTAATGTGGCATAGTCACGTAGTTTTTTTTTTATCTAGGTGGCATACTTGGTTGAATTTCGTTAAGGGGAGGGGTATTTTTGAGCTAAATATTTAACAGAAGGATATTTTTGAGCCATTTCATATAGTTCAGGGGTATTTTTGATCCTCTTCCAAATTTCGTTAGAGAGAGGGGTATTTTTGAGCCAAATATTTAACGGAGGGGTATTTTTGAGCCAAAAATCTAACGAGGAGCATTTTTGAGCTATTTCAGATAGTTCAGGGGTATTTTTGAGCCTTTTCCGTTTATTATTTAAGAGAAAATAATTCTCCCAATAATTTTTTTGATCGATCATATGTGGGTCAATTGATTTTGATTTTGAAGATATATACAATATTAATTTTGACTAATTGAAGAAAGTAAAAAGTTTGCCCATGTACGATCATTAGTTGTAGCAAGATAAAGGAGTGATGTTGGACAAAACTAAAAGATAATAATAGATTCTTACAAAGTATTTTTTTTATTTGTGTTTTCTTAATTTTATGACCCTTTTCTCTCTTTCTCTTATATTTTATATTATGAATATTAGTCTCAACCCTAAATTGGATCATAGATTACTAACAATATTTATATTTTAATTTAATATGACGTATATGTACAACAAATGCTCCTTTGTGGCTTAATTTTCCTTTAAATCTTTTTCTTTGATGGGCAAAAAAATTTTAGTCCATTAAATTTTTTATTTTATGTATAGATTTATTGCTTAAGATGAAATAATTTTCGTGTCAAATTATATCTTTTAAATAGATACAACATTTATTGCAACTCTATTGTTATTTTTTAATAATTTTATTTCTTTATATATAATTATATTTATCAACATAAGACACACGTCCAAAGCACGTACACTTGACTAGTATATATTAAAAGTGTGATGACCCTTAGAAATGTGATTTAAACTTTTTGCCCTTCATTAAAAGACTCTTCTTTAGCCAAAACTATTTATTCACTATTTTTTAAATTTATTATTTAATTATTTTTTATTATATTAACTAGACTTCTTAAAATATATGGGACTCCTAAAATATATGGTAGAAGAATTAATTAATATTTTTCTTTCTACTAGACTTCCTAAAATATATGGTAGGAGATCTAATTAATATTTTTCTTTCTACTATTCAATTAGAAAAAAATTTCTAAAATAGGACTATATAAATTAAGGAAATACTTCTATAAATATTGAGATGTACGTTAAACTAGAGAACAAATCAGTTTGTCTATTGGAGAATATGATTGATGATCATTTAACTTGATTTGATTGCATGTCTAGATTAGTGGATGCTTGATTTTCTAACTCCCAACTTCTTCACTGTTTTTGTCAGCATAATAGAATTCAATATGTGTGTGTATATATATATATATCTTCATTGTTTTCATTCAAAATCATTCTTTAGGGTCAAAATTTTCACCCAGACAAGAATTAGTTGGATCAAAATCGAAGCGTTGTGATCACTATTATATTATTTTTTTATAGTTTACAGGTTGTAGATGAATATCGGTTGGCTTTGAAGAGTTTCTTGTGTAAATGTTAGGTTTAATTGTATTATTTTGATATCTTTATTATCTTATTATTTTAATTTAATTTACACATGCTAGATGAATGTGGGTCGGCTTTGAAAAAAAAATTAGGTAAAGGTTAGGTTTAATTGCATTATCGTAATATCTCTATTAGTTTGTTATTTTGTGGTAGTTTTCAGTTCGTAGATGAATTTTGATCGACTTTAAGATTTTTTTGTGTGTAAAATTTAAGTTTAATTGTATTGTTTTGATATCACTTTTATTGTAACTGGTGATAGATAAATGTTGGTCGGCTTTAAGGAATTTTTTTATGTAAAAGTTAGGTTTAGTTGTATTATTTTGATATCTCTATTATCGTATTATTTTGTTATTATTTACAGGTGCTAGATGAGCGTCGGACGACTTTTAAAAAATTTTGTGTGTAAAGATTAGATTTAATTATATTATTTTTATGTCTCTATCATTGTATTATTTTGTTGCAATTTACAGATGGTAGATGAATGTCAATCGAATTTTAAAAATATTTTTGGTAAAGGTTAGGTTTAACAAATAAATTCTCCATCTTTACATACTCAAAAGATATTAAATTTAATTATTATATTCATCTTTATTATTTAAACAAATATCCTATTTAGTGTAATGTTTGAACTCATTAAAGTGAGTTAAACGCGCAAGGCGCGTACTCCTAAACTAGTGTGTGTGTGTGTGTGTGTATATATATATATATATATATATATATATATATATATATATAAAGAAATTAACTTAAGTAAAATTAACCTAGCACTTCACTTACCATTTACCTCCAACTTTTCAACCATATGGATGGATTAAAAAAATTAGTAAAATATATTTTTGGCTTTATCTTTATAGAAAAATTTATTTGGATAAAAACGTTCTTTTGAGATGACAAGAAAACTCAATTGCTTATGCATGTAAAACAAAACATAATTTTCGTTCAAAGTCAAATAAGAGAGAAAAGTAATTAAAATACAGTAGAAAAATATTGTTCAATGAGGATTGTTTTTCTTCTTTTTTTTTTTTTTTTTGGGGGGGGGGGGGGGGGGGATGGGAATTGAACTGATTTTATTAATATAATGATGTAATTAGATAATACACATATTACCATTTATAAATTTTGTATGCAATAGATGAGAGGACAGTAAAATAAAATTTTAAATTATTTTGATAATATGAAACCTTTAAATTGTAAATAATATAATAAAGAAAACTATGAAACATAAAACTATTTTATAATTACATGATTATTTTTACTCATTTAGATTGGTTAGAGATAAGAGACTGTGTTAGATTTATGGGGGGGGGGGGGGGGGGGGGAATGTGGAAATATCAACATAATATCATTAAATTGTAAATAATATAATAAAAAAATTTAAACATAAAATTCTTTTTACAGTTACATGACCATTCTTTCGTACTGATTTGATTAGAGATTGAGTGATTGACGTTGGGGAAGGATGGGTGGGGGTGGAGACTTGCGGGAGGTAGAGATTTTTTTTTTAAATTAAAAATGCAGGCGGGTGTGGAGGTAGGGGATTGGGGGGGGGGGGGTTAGAAACACTTTTTTTTTTTCATTTCATTAAGAAATAATATGAGAGTTGAACGTGATGCACAAATAGATAGAATAGTACTCTGCAAATAACATCTTTCTATCCTTTAAACTAATATGATTTAACATGCACATTCAAATATAAAATAATTAAAATGATACTTTAATATTATCCATGCATCGCATGGGTACGTATACTAGTATATTATTAAGTAGAGGACAAAGCACCATAATTAGTCAAGTGGCACGCTATTGAGAAGCCACTTGACAATTTTTAGGACAAAATTTAACTGTATGTAATAAAATTTTTAATTAAAGGATTGAAATATTTAAATTTAAAAATATATTATCCTTTATTATAACTATTATTTTTATTGCTTAAAAATAAAAATTCATGGTTGAAGTGTTCTAAATAGGCTTCTACTCTTTGATAAACTTATCAATTTGAAATTTTAAATGCTATATAATATGTCTAAATATAATTTATTTAAATATTAAATTAAACATGAAACTAAAATTTAAAGAGTTCTAAATAGACTTCTACTCCTTCATAAACTTATCTCTTTTAAAATTTAAATGTTATATAATATATGTAAGTATAATTTATTTAAATATTAAATTAAAAATGAAACTATTATAATAATAATAATAATAACAACAACAACGATTGAAGTTTCATTCTGATTTTGTTCTTTGATTTTGCTAAAGTAAATATACTTTCTACTAAACTTTTAGTCAGAAGTTTTAAATGATAAATTTTGTCAATATTTTGACATTATATATTATTTCATTAAAATCTTTTAAGTTGTAAAAAATGTTATAAAAACAAGTATGAAACATAAATTTTTTTATTTTTATTTTTTTTGCAATTACATGATGGTTTTTACTCAGATAGATTAGGTTAGAGAAGGGGGAGGAGACAAGGAAGGAGGTGTTGGGGGGGGGGGGGGGGGGGGAGGGGAGAGAGGGAGAAATATATTAACAATCTAATATATTTAAATTATGAATAATATAATAAGAAAAAGATATGAAACAACTTTTTTTTTAATTACATAATTATTTTTTTTATATAGATTTAGTTAGAGGTGGAGGATTGGGTGGGGAACGGTGAGTGGGGGTTGAGGCATTGGGGGGGGGGGGGGGGAGCAATCTAATATCTTTATATTGTGAATAATATAATAAAAAAAATATGAAACATAATTTGTTTGTTATAATTAGATAATTATTTTTTCATACAGATTTGGTTAGAGGTGGAGGATTACATGGGGTTGAGGCGTGGGGTGTGAGGTATGTATGTGGAGGTGGGTGGGCGTAGGGGTGGACGAAGAGAGATATTGACAATCTATTTTTTTTCAATTATGAATAATAAAAAGAATATGATATATAAATTTAATTTTACAATTGTATAATTATTTTTTTAAAACGTAGATTTGGCCAGAAGTGTGGGAATGGGTGGGGAAGGGTGCAGGGGGTGGATGCCTTGGGGTGGGGGGAATTCGTATTTTTATTTTTTAAAAATTGATGGAGGAGAAGGAGTAGGGGGTAGTTTTTTTTTAAAAAAAATCATTAAGAAATAATATGATAGTTAATTTTTTATAAAAAAAGATAATATGGTTTAATATGCTCAAACGAGACATTTCAATATAAAATGTTAGAATTAATACTTTAATTTTATTCGCACAACGCGCGGGTATATATACTAGTCTTATATGTTTCATCAAAATTTATTTATAATTTAAATGTTTTATGTTAAATGTACGTCTTGTTACTGTTTTATGTGGTAATCTTAGAATTTCTTCCTTTTCAATAAATTATAGTCTTTTATTCTTTTTGAATGAATCACTTTTTTTATTTTCGGCTATGATTAATAATCGAATTCAAACCAATAACAACTAAATCGATAAATATGTATTATATTTGATTTAATTTTACTTATTAAAAAAATCGATTGTATTGGATTTGGATTTGGTTTTAATATATGTAATATGAATACCATATACACCTGAACGTATATATAATGTGTACTTCAGCCATATTTGATAAACTAGATTTTCGAATGGTTTATATATAATATATTGGGAAATTTTTATTATATCAAAAAAAGTAAATAGTTTACAATAAAAATAGCTCAAATTTTTGTTTATTACTTAAAATGGCCATTAGGCCATTTTCTTTCCTTTTCTCTTTTTTTCTGCAGTAATTTTTTTTAAGAAAACTTTTTTTGTTGTTTTTCTTTATTAAAAGAAAACTATTTTTGATTTCTTTTTCAAACTTTTTTCATACAATTATTTTTGCATGTATTAATATTATATAAATAGTATATAAACCTGTATATATCATGTACAAATGATTTTGTAGTGTATATATAATGTATTGATATTGCATAAATAATATATAAACGTGTACCAGTATTATATAAGTGATGCATAAACAAGTATACATAATGTAAAAATAGTTATGTAGTGTGTATGTAATATATAAATACTGTATAAATGTGTATAAGCGTGTATCGATAGTGTGTAAATAGTTATGTTATGTATCGACATTGTATAAATGGTGTACAAGCGTGTATCAATATTATATAAATAGTATATAGATGTGTATCGATATTGCATAAATAGGTATGTAATGTATTGACATTGTATGAATGATGTATAATTTTGTATCATTATACAAACAATTATATAATGTATCAATGTCAATCTTTATTTAACTGTCATACGTTCCCACCCTAATAAATAAAAGTATAAACACAAAATAATAAAACAACATAAATATTTCTTTTTTCTAAGAAAAAAGTCAAACAATTAGAAAAGAAAAAAAAAAGAGCAACAAAAAAGATTTTAAAACATTTTTTATAAAAAAAAAAAGCACAATAAAGAAACTTTTTTTAAAAAAAATTATAAATTAAAATGCCAAATGACCGAATTACGGGTAATGAAATAGCAAAACAAGATTAGGATTGCAAAATGACGGACGACTATGTTTTCTTGTAATATTTTAGCCGGCCGGCTATTTTTGGAAATAACATGAGCCGAGAGGCTATTTTTGATAAATAATAATAAATGTTCGATTTTTTGTGTAAATAATTTATCTCAATGAACATTTTATATAGTTTTCCCTGGTTAGATTACCCCAACATTTTTGGACGGTGACTTTCTTTATATCATAATAACTTATTATAAGAGAGAATGTCTAATTTTCATCGTTCTCACAGGGGGCTAATGGGAATTTCACAGTGGCTATTTCAATTTGTACATTTCCCTTTTTCATTTTGACTACCATTTCCACATGGAACTTCTCAATTAGCGTGTTCTCGTAGTTTTTCGGTGTCTCTTCTTTGAAATGGGCTCTACGTCCATCTCTACTTTTCTTTGCCTTATATTTTATATTAGTATAAATAACATAAATATTAACCCTTTTAAAAGTAATTACATTCTCTCGCACTTTTTTAATTATTTTACTCTTTTCCTATTAATATACATAACATAGTCGACATATAGATAGCATTATGTGTATATGTTGAGATTTTTATAATATTTTTTATAACATTGAAAACATAAGTTGTGTATTTGTATAATTTTTAGTTTATATTATTTAACTTTTGTTAATCTGATACATATTTACAAAAGAAATTTAAGAGAATATTTTATTAAATTAATCTTATTAATAATATTTTGAACTATATATTTATTTATTACCTCCTTCATTCCTTTTTATCTTCTTCATTTAAGTTGGGCACACCCTTTAATAAATTACTTACTCTTATAAAATTAAAAGTAATTTTCTCAATGTACACCTAATTAAACGTTATACCGCTTTCCAAATCAACAATAATTATATTTATTGGACAAGCACATAATAAGAAGATTTTGTTCAAACTATTCTTGAAAGATTAAAAGAGTAAGGGCATAATAAGAAGATTTTGTTCAAACTATTCTTGAAAGATTAAAGGAGCAAATATTTAGGAATATAAGTACAACCCAAATAGAACAAATAAAAAAATAAGGTGGGGGATGGATGGGCTTGCTAATTTATTTAGTTATTTTATGCTAAGAATATAAAAAAAAAAACTCTCTTAATTTGCTAAAATAGACACGTAAAATAAATATTTATTTTTTGTATAGAGGTCAAGTAAAATAATAGGGAGGGAGTATAGCTAACTTTTGGCTATGAATATCGGGAATAGTTTTCAAGAATTTATTTTCAAATATCCATTTGGCCATAAAATTTGATCAAATTCTTCAAATTTATTCATAAAGCTTAAAAAAAATTCTAAGTAAGATACATGTACAAACACATCTTTAAATTTCAAAAAATACAATTTTAAAATTCAAATTTGCAAATTTCAGTGAATAGAATTATGTGCTGACATTTCTCAAAATATTTTTTAATCTATGATCTACATCAAATTGGTACTATTAGATTTTGTCATCTTAGTTACTAGAATATTGAATCAATTTAGTCTCTTGGTTCTTTTAGAAGCAATCCCTTTACCTCAATGAGGTAGGGATAACATATGTATTGGAATATTACTGTATCTGTTCATTGAATCGGGTTGATTCACCTGTTTCATCTCACTGCTGTAGTACATTGCTTAGGCCAACCTTGGTTTCAGCCGCCTCAATATTTTAATTTCAGTTCAAATTTAGAAAATTCTTATATATTATTTTATTTCTTTAGTACATCCTAAATAAATCTTTAGTACATAGATAAATCTTTAGAATATATTTCTAATATCTTGTACCTCATTTAGGAGTGTATACTACCTTATTTAGGAATGTATCACTTTATTATTTTGTACCTTATTTAGATAATTAATCATTTGTATAAATAGAATATTGTACCTCAATATTATTTCAATTAAATGCATTCAATATAATCAATTCAATTCAAGTTGAATTATTCAATTCAAATCATTCATATAAAATTTATTCATTCAAATTATCATTCAATTTTTTCTCCAATCTCTCTTTCATACTTCTTTTAATTTCTAACATGGTATCAGAGCAAGGTTAATTTCGATCTTGTATCAATTTTTTGTGTTTTCTTCCACATGAAGAAACACTTTCGACTTTCTAATACACTATGTTTGAAACATGTTAATTGATATAGTTTGTTCATGGCGACCACACTCATCACCACTCTCTCATTATCATCATCATCATCATCATCATCATCATCGTCGTCCTCATCATCATCTTGACGATGTTCAAGATAGAACTAATCTACTACCAATTCATTCATTATGGTAGTATTCACAATTGATGGAACAAATGTAGACTTTTTCATTTCACTGCACTCGTCAATCTCATAAATTATCAATATCATCATCAATTTCATCTTTTATAATCTAGGGATTCATTCATTGTGGTTGTATTTTCTCCTTTTACAGTCCCATTTTTTTTAATAATTTTTTAAGATTTTCTTTTGTTAGATTGTGTTTTTAATCATTATATTTTCTGACATTTATAGTTTTCTTAAGGGTCCTGATAAAAATCCCTGATTCTGTTCATCTTCACTTATCAATTCATCTTTTTAAGGGTTCTGGTAAAAAATTCCTAATACCGTTCATCATCACTCATCAATTTATCTCCCAAAACAATACAATCCTTTTTTTTTTCTATTGTTTCTCAAAATATCTCATTTTTTAATTGTTGGTAATATTTCTTTTAAAAGATCAAAGTCATCAATCACCATCACCACCATCATCAAAATTATCAACCACAATCAATATTTTTTTTTTTAAAAAAGTTCTTATTTGGATTTCACTCTCAAATCAACCATCTTTTACTTTTATTTGATTACATCAACAGTACAATTCTTCAATTTTATATATCTTTTGTGGTATTTTTTATTTTTTTCATGATCTTCATCATTAAAAATTAGTCATTTTGACACCATTTTAAACTTTTTTATATATCAAATCACATAAGTAAACTTAATTGATGATATCATTCGACCAACTGCTTCACTCATATCATATGCATGGTTGATATTAAATTCAATTTTTATTTTTTTTAGTTTGATCATATTCATCACAAAGTTCAAGTCTCTTCTCATCGGTCCTCTTCATCATAATATATTGGGCAAGTTGGGGGTTCTTTCGTACCCTCCAACTTGAGGAGATATTGCAATATTATTGTATCTGTTCATTGGACCAGGTTGATTTACCTGTTTTATCTCACTGCTGCAGTACATAGCTTGGGCCAGCCTTGATTTCGGCCACCTCAACATGTTGATTTCGGCCCAAATTTAGAAAATCTTTTATATTATTTTATTCCTTTTGTACATACTAGGTAAATCTTTAGTACATATATAAATCTTTAGAATATATATCTATATCTATAATCTATCTATAATATACTAATAGCGTGAAGACCCTTAGAAAAGTGATTTGAACTTTTTGTCCTTCATTAAAAGACTTTGCTTTAGACAAAATCGTCTTTTCACCCCTTTTCAATAATTTTATTCAAATATTTAGCAGTTTAAACTAAAATTAATTTGAACTAAATTTGGTGAAATAGAATTCTTTTTGGACTTCAATTAGTCCATGGAATTTACGACATTAAAGTAGGATTATATAACCTTTTTTGGCCTTCTAGATTTTCGTCTCTTTGCTATTAATTGATAAATCAATGGATTCTCAGTGTTGGTCTATCCTTTATTTTTGTCTTTCTTTTAATTTTGGTATGTCATTAATGCACATTATTTTGAAACGTTAAGCAATTTCTCACTTACTTTCCTTCCTTTTTTATATGATGATTTGGGAATTTATTTATTGAATTATTGTATTCATTGATTTGTGTATCAAATCAACCTTGTTTGTATAATATCACAATAAACAAATAATGATTACCCTTAATTAATAACAAATCCTTGCATGCACCTTATTGATTTGTTTGACTATTGAATTATGGGGTTCTTATTTGTTGGTTTCTCACAAACTTTTTGATTCAAGTAACATTAGGTGCAGGAGGTAATGAAGTTTTTGTCATAAATCAGGAGTGTGAGGTGAATAGAGAGCTGCTTTCAATCGAAGAAGAAGTTGAATTTGGAAAAGAAAATAAAAAGGAAAAGTTTCATATTTTTGGTTGAGCACCTTGATGTTTGGTTAGCTTTGAGCTTGTAAGTCCTCTCTTTTAGAGTAATAAATGTAATTTGAATTTTTTTATTTTTAGGTTTATAGAATTTAAAATCAAGAATCTGTTAGGTTTTGATGCAGATTTTGTTGAGCTTCTAGAACCTTTTGTATATACATTATGTTTAATCTTATTGTTCTGATTTCTTAATTATCGTATTACTTTTTTTATTAATACAGATGATATATGAATGTTTGATCGACTTTGAGAAATTTTGTGTAGGTTAGACTTAATCGTATTATTTTTACATCTCCATTATAGTATTGTGTTGTTTTAGTGTCGATCAATGTTCGGTCGGACTTTAAGAATTTTTTTGTAAAAGTTATGTTATTTTGATTATCGTATTGTTTTGTGTAGTTTCTATTCGATTAATACAAATGGTAGATGAATATTTGATCAGAATTTAAAAAACTTTTGTGTAAGCGTTAGGTTTAATAGTATTGTTTTGATATACTTATGTTTGTTCAATATTTTGGAAGAACAAGAACAATTTATAAGAAGAGTAACAGTTAAACTAAAAACAAAAATAGCTACAGATTGCTTCAGTTTGTGAGCGGAAGAATACGCTATCTTCATTTTAGGTCTCCCACCTCTTCTTCCCAATTATATTTTGGTTAATATAGCTCGACACATTATGGAAGGACTTCTTCTTAGGGCAGCGCAATGCAGGAAGCTTAGGCCATGAAGGTGGTCATTGTACCTTTGTCATACAGATCTAGAGTCTAGCCATTTGTTTTTTTTACAATTCTTCTTTAGTTAAAGTTGTTCGGGCCATGCTTAATCCTAAATGTGATAAATACACCATTTAATTGGCAAAATGTCTTACTTGACCTACGTGCATTTATGGTGATAAGTTGGGTTGGTGCACGAACACTGTGATTACACAAGATGAAATTCAGAGTATTATCATGTTATAAAGGGAAGAAAATATTCATGAAAAAATATAGTAAACTCCAAAGCAATGAGTAAAGAAGAAATCACCAGCAAATTCAAAAAATGAAGTTTATGGGTTCTTATAAAGATTTAAAATTAATATTCATTTCAGTAAATGAGTCAAAATTAAATATTAATTTATAGCTAACTAATTTCTAAATATATATACTATGTATAAATAAGACTTAGACCCACCTTTTAGTTTTGCAATGTTGTTTCTAAGTTTTAGTGTGTTACGTGACTCTCTTTGTTTAATTTGTATGGTCTTCGTTCTTTGATAGCAACATTAATATAATAAGGTAACAATTTTTGGCAGGCTTACTCTTTTTTTTTACAGTTCATATTTTAATGGTATAAGTAAATTTTTATATTATGAAAAGAATAGTTGCATTTGTCATGATAATGTTATTTTTTGCATTCTTCTCTAACAACAAAACCTGTATCATGGTAAAAAAGTAAGGCCTCTGTATTTCTTGAACACTTAAGATTTGGGATACTTAAGCAGTGTGTCTGTCTCATGATAACTCTCTTTTTAATATTATATTTTCTATTTTACTAATGAAAATATAATCAATAATGCACCCTGCAGCTTCCTTTCTATTTAGATCACATCTTCAAGTGTGTTATGTTTTTTCGACTATAGAATGCCCTAATGAATTTGGTTGTGGCCTGTGGGAATGTTTCAAAATTTTTCTTTCTAAAATATAAGGTAAAAAATAATATATATATGACGAATTAATAGTGATAGATTTTTTTTTCCCTCTTGAGTGAAAAAAATGAGTACTAAAATATATGATTAAAAAAAATCGTAAATATATGGTAAGAAGATCAAAAAAATATATGATAGATTTTCAAACTTTCACGGTAAATCCACAAAAGTTTATTTACTAAGAGAAAGACCATGAGTTAACAAGAATTGTTTTTGCCAATTCTAGAGCATGATCGTGCATATCACACCAAATCATGCAATATATTAGACTTTTGATGTTTGATTTTTAGTTTTTTTTTTTTATTTACTTTTAGATTGTCATCTTCTGCTTCATTAAAATTCTTGCTGATATTGTTAATTTATCACAAGTAATTGTGCTATATTATTGTGCTCTTGTATAATGTTAAAAAGTATTTTCATGCATCAATATCGATATAATTTTGAATTTTGATATCAATAACAAAATTTTATTGAATTTAAATAATTACACAATTATAAAATTAAAATTACATATAAACGCTAATAATATAATATACATAAAATGTAAATAAGGACTCCAAAAATACACTGTTAACAAAAACCACATCCTTTTAAAAACCCTAACAATTGGTCGAACGCTCCAATCAATAATTCCTCCGTCGTCCAGTACTCTTTATTATTAATAATGTTTCTTTAAACATTCTTCTCCTTCATATAATTCTATATATCTATAATCTATATTTATCTATAATATATATCTATAATCTATAATATATTAAAAGTGTGAAGGGCTTTAAAAATATTGTTTGAACTTTTTTCCCTTCATTAAAAGACCTTGAAATAGACAAAATCATCTTTTTATTTTTTTTTCTAAATCAAAAATTAAATAAAATCAAATAATTAAATTAATAGGTTCTAATATAATGTTATAAGAGAAAAATATATCGTAAATACAAATTGATCCGAAAAAATATAGAATTCCACGTTGATCACGAAGTTCTCACACAATTGGGAGTCTTCCTAATTTAGGAATCACGTATGAGTTCTTTTTTTAAAGAAAAAAAGGTCTCATGGAGAATTTTATTAATTAAACAAAAGTAAAGTTGAACCAAAAATGAAAAAAAAAGGCTATGAGTAATTCTTATTTCTCTTGAGGTATTTCTTGATGGATTAATTACAATGAAGGAAATCCACTTTATTTATAGGGGAAAACTAACTTTGGGGTTTTGAACTTTTCCATAAATAGACATTAACTATATATGGTAAAGTAGACATTCACTATATATGGTAATATATTTATAACACTCCCCCTTGAATATCTAATTGATAGATAATGTGTCTCGTTAAAAACATACTAGAAAAAATTCAGTGGGAAAAAAATTTAGTGAAGGAAAAAGAGTACATATCTCTAACAATACGCATATAGACTACCTTATTAAAAACCTTACAAGAAAAATCCAGTGGGACAAAACCTCATAAGGAAAAAAGAGTACAACGCATATTAACTTCCCCTAATGAGAACATCCTTGAGTCTTTGCGTCCCAATCTTATGCGTTATCTTCGTGAAAGTTACAATTGAAGGAGACTTGGTGAATAAATCAGCCACATTGTCACTTGAACAAATCTGTTGCATATTAATAACACTATTCTTTTGGAGCTCATATATGTAGAAAATATTTAATGAAGTGTGCTTCGTTCTATCTCCTTTTATGAATCCTCCCTTAAGTTGTGTTGTGCATGCTGGATTATCTCCATATAAAATTGTAGGTACATTGTCACATTTCACATCATATTTTTCTCGAATGAGATGTATCATGGATCTCAACCATATACATTCTCAACTAACATCATGAATAACTATCATTTCAGCATGTTTCAATGAAGTGGCTAGATAAATTGCTTTGTATATCTCCAAGATATGGCAGTGTCCCCAAATGTGAACACATTGTATGTTTGAGACTAAGATTTATGGGGGCTAAATAAATACCTAGCATCAGCATAATCAACAAGATCAGGACTGCAATCTTTAGAATAAAATAAGATCATGTGTTTGATCCCATTTTAATGTCTCATAGTAGGAGCAGAACCATACCATGCTAACAAATTAACCAAAAGGGTTATATCGGGCCTTGTATTATTTGCAAGACACATGAGTGCACCAATTTCACTAAGATATGATACTTCATACCCAATTCAAATTGGTATATTTCTCATTTCAGCAAATATTCTATTATTTTTGAAAACTCTCTAAGAGTTCCAACAATTTTCATATAAGAATTATAAATAAGTTTCTCAAAAACTTTTATATGCTTCAAACATATTGAATCCTTAAAAATTTTTATATAAATTTTGTCAAGTGACAATATTCATCATTTTATGCCTGACATCTTCAAGTGTCCGGACTGCAAATCAAATAAGTTTTATGCTTACCAAGATGGGTCTTTTCATATCACTTGATAAATGTTTCAATGTCAGCATGCTTAAATACACATAGAATTCAGATCCTCGTAATCTTTCACAATATTGCGCAAATATTATATCAAAGATATTTATGATATATTATTTCATATCGGTTCACAATGCGACATAATAATTTGAGATCTCATCAATTCATTATTTTCAGGTACCTAAACCTCTCATAAGATTTCATGAAGTGTTATGTCGTAGGCTCTTCAAGATCACATTGCCTTCGTATTATGATCATTTTCTATTTATCTTTTTCAAGTATTATTTCATTTGAAACTGATTGGTCTATCACGTTTCACGTATGCATAGACTTTATCCATTAGGGACACAAAATAGGAGCGCTTGTAACTTAATATGAGATGCTTTCAACATTTGACTTGAATTATATTTTGAATGAGGATCTGATGATAATTCAATATATTTCATAGCTGCTTATAATCTCCCCATTATATTAGAAAAACTAACATACATCCCCCATCTTCTTTGAGGAATCCATCTATATGTATTATGGTATATTCATTTATCAAATACCACACATCAAAACTACTAAATGGAATAATTGATTCCTAACCTTAAACCAATTGAGAGGGAAATATTAATCCTAATTTTTGGTCTAATGTAAAAAAGTGTTATTGTATACAATATATCATATTTCAGACCAACACATGTGGCTTTGTTCTCATAAGCAATGATTCAACTTTTTATCGAAGGTATTTAATACCAACTTAATTAGCATTATCAAAATGAATTGCCTTGATTATACAATCTGAAAGTTATGTTCTTAACTCAATTTTACTAAGCAAACAACTTTATGAATGTCAAATTGCAGGTTGACAATAAATGTACATGTGATCATCTTATTGATGCATCTTTTCAACATATCACATGATAGGTGAACGGGCCCTTGTTCACCTTTTATACTTTTCAGATTTGAGGGATCCAATCCCAAAATTAGTTGGTCCAACCAACTTATCATGAGAACAAATAACATTAAAAGTAATGAAGAAATTTTTTAGTTCTTTAATATATGTTTAAGATTCAATATGCACATCTTTGTGGATGTCGCAATCATTCATGCCAATTTATGAACTTTTGTACTAGTAAACTCCAAGTTTACCATGACGTACTTTTTTCTTTAGTAAATTTTAGATTCACTATTATATGAATAAATTTTAGATTTACTACTTTAGAAGTAGATTTCAAAATAACTTTTCTCAATTATTCAGCCTCTTTCGGAGGTGAGTTGTGATACCATCATAATCAAGTGCACGTTTGCATTAATAAGCTTCTCATTCCCAGGAATGGAATATAATCGTGCCTTAAGCCTATCAAATCATGATAGCTTATAACCTCTTTCAAAATATTGCTAATTCAAGAGCAAATTGAGGTATGTATATAATGTACAGAATTTTTCTCTTATAATCATAATAAGCTCGTGAAAATATTATCACTTTTGATGATTATTATCATATTGTTCCTCCATGCTTATATCTGTGCATTCAATCAATTCTCTTTTTTCAGATATATTATGCACTGCTACCATATTCACTTCAGAGAATGGAACATATTTAATGGGATATGTCTCATGACTTTTCACAAACACCCATTATTTTACCTTAATATCATAATATCATCAATATTGTGTATTGAGATTCAAACTCAATATCTTATCCATATAAAAGGCGTCTTAGGCTATAATTCAACGGGACTTGAACCCAACATCTTATCATCATGGTGTATTGAAACTTTGAACTCAATGTCTTACCCTCGTATGAGATGAGATTTAAATTCATCATCATATCTTTTAACAATATTCTTCTTCATGAATAAATTTAAAGCATAAATAGTTCCAAATCAATTACTTTTTTCTCAAATCTAACAATAATTATATCATTAGTAGCAAAAGACAAATAACATAAGAAATCACTAACCTTGAAATTACCTTTAGATTTATAATCTCACCTTGTTTTGGCAGAGACTCGTGCTGATAACTTGTTATGAAATATAAAAGAATAAAGAAGAAAAGTAGAGAGAATAGAGAGTAATTCTTATTTCTCTTGCGGGATTTCTTGATGAATTAATTACAATGAAGAAAAACCCCTTTATTTATAGGGAAAAACTAACCTTGGGGTTTCAAATTTTTCCATAAATAGACATTCACTATATATGGTAAAGTAGACATTCACTATATATGGTAATATATTTATAACATAGACTATTTTATTAACTAGTTTAGGTGTACGCGTTTCGCGCGTGTATCTCATTTTAATGAGTTCAAACGTTACACTAAATAGGATATTTGTTTAAAGAATAAACATGAATAGAATAATTAAATTCAATATCTTTTAAGTATGTAAAGATGAAGAATTTATTTATTAAACCTAACCTTTATCAAAAATATTTTTAAAAGCCGATTGACATTCATCTACCACATGTAAACTGCAATAAAATAAAATAATGATAGAGACATCAAAACAATGCAATTAAATCTAATCTTTACACACAAAAATTTTCTCAAAGCCGTCCAATACTCATCTACCACCTGTAAACTATAACAAAATAATACGATAATAGCGATATCAAAATAATACAGCTAAACCTAACCTTTACATAAAAAAAACTTCGCAAAGCAAAGATATTAAAACAATACAATTAAACCTAACTTTTACCTAAAAAAAATTCCTCAAAGCCGACCAACATTTATCTACCACCTCAAAGCCGATCGACATTTATCTACGAACTTTAAGCTACCACAAATAATTAACTAATAGAGATACTAAGACAATACAATTAAACTTAACCTTTACCTAAACAAATTCCTCAAAGTCAATCGACACTCATCTACCATTGATCTACCATCTGTAAATTAAAATAAAATAATAAGATAATAACAATATCAAAACAATACAATTAAACCTAATCTTTACACAAGAAATTCTTCACAGCCACCCGACATTCATCTACGACCTGTAAACTAAAATAAAATAATACAATAGTGATCACAAAACTTGAATTTTGATGAAAATAATTCTTGTCTGAGCGAAAACTTAGACCCTAAAGAATGATTTGAATGAAACCAAAAATATAAATATATACAGACGTTGAATTCTATTATGTTGACAAGAACAGTGAAGAAGTTGAGGGTTAGAAAATCAAGCATCCATTAATCTAGACCTGCAACCGAAGCAAGTTAGATGAGTATCAATCATATTCTCCCAATAGGCAAACCGATTTGTTGTCTAATTTAACGTGCATCTCAATATTTATAGAAATATTTTCTTAACATAGTCCTATTTTAAAAGTATTTTTCTAGTTGAACAACAGAAAGAAAAATGTTAACTAATTCTCCTTCCATATACTTTAGGTGTCCCGTATATTTTAGGAGGTTTAGTTAATACAATAAAAATAATTAAATAATAAATTAAAGAAAATAGTGAAAATACAGTTTTGTCTAAAGAAGAATCTAGGACAAAAAATTCAAATAAATTTTCTAAAGGTCTTCACACTTTTAATATATTATAGATATAGATTATAGATTTAAACAAAAAGTTAAAATTTAGGATTTCAATAAATTTCTAATTATATTTTGTAGAAAAAAGAAAAAAAAAAGAAGAAGCTAAAATTTAGTATTCTAATCAATTTCGACTTCTATTTGATACAAATCCTTTCCTTAGAATTAAATAACACATTTAAAATACCCTTTATTCTCACATATTTTTCTAAGTTTTAGGATTTTGATTGCTTTAGAATTGTATTTTATACATATTCTTCCCTTATATAAATTAAATATCACAACCAAAATAAGTGCTTTTATCACGATCTTTGTCCTTTTTTGTTTTCTATTTTATCGGACGTCGGATGACTTTTTGTTAAGAAAATGGCTTCATTGATTTACCTACATCGATATAAATCTAAAAATAAAGTGGCATCTCCTACGGAAAGAGACGCTATATACGTTTATTAGTTTGTTAGTTGATCTTGAGTTTTGAATATGACTTTTGAAGGAACGTTCAATGACAAAATGGGTCATTTAATTTTTAGATGATTTTTACAAGAGCCTTAGTTATGCTATAAAGCTTGCTTTATCACTTATCACTTGTCAAAACAATAAAGCAATAGAGCAATTATTTTTTTTTTCAAAATCTCAGATTTGAGCCTGATATGGAGAAAATTTTATTAGAAACGTCACCCAACATTAGTAAAGATTAAAGAAGTAACAAACCCGGATATTCACAGTCAAGGTCACACGAGCCTAAAAGTAAGGAACTCAGGAAGGAGAATCATCACCATCATTATCATGACTCAAAGGATGATGATATTGAAAAGTATAAAAAAAAGAGCAACGAACGACTATAAAAAATGATCAATTTGGAACATGGTTAAAAGCAGAAAATTATGTTCTTTTCTCGGAACATCATAGGCAACAGAGTACAACACTACTGATGAAAATCTTGTGGTACATAATCATAACTCATACATGGCCGAGGGGAGTAGATAAGTTGTTCGTGTCACGTACTTGAACCATCTAATGTTAAAGAAATTGTTGTCACAAGTAGAGAAAGAGTATGGTTTTCATAGTTCTGGGCCATTAGATATTCCTGATTGTGATGAGTCTTTTTTTATTTTTTTTGAACATTTGCTACCTTACATGGCTCGATTCTACTCTGCTAACAACAATAATATGAGGTCGTTCCTGAAGTATTTTGATGACTTTTGGAGATATTGTCTATTTGAATGAGTCTTTATTTTTGGGGTAAATCCAAATTCCTTTTCATAGTGTATCAGATAAGTTCGAATGATAATTTATGAGAGAGACGAATCAAGACTTTAAGTCGGTGAACATTTTAGTATAAATAGATATTTTTTACCATTATACATATTATATATATACATATTATATATATAATATGTTCAAGTGGATATATGTCTATACTACTTGAATTCTATTATGAGAAAATGATTGGAGATGGAAATAAAGTAGATAGAGTTAATTAATCTCAAAATTTTTCTAGATTTTTGAATCAGAGTGAAATTCAAGAATAGAGAAACCTATAAAAACTGCAAAGTGCACCAGTGAAAGAGATAAGCACTGGTTAATGTTATCCAATAATTCCTCTTTTGTACTTATTTTTCTTTCTTCCTTATCAAAAGAATGACATATTTGATTGTGATATCGTGGATAAGGAAATCCCTTATTATTTTACTCAAGGCACTTATTTCCAAGTTTGTTTTCTAACTTATGTGTGAATCTTAGTGTTAATTCAAGAAAATATGAGATACCCTTTAAGTTGATCCACATGAATATTTGGTGATTGATCGACTCTTATAATCAATTTCGTTTGATTTTAATTAGACGAGCTCTAGCTTTTGTAGATAAAGGTGTCAAACGGGCCGGGCTGACCCGGCCCGACCCGGCCCGAAATACCAAACCGGACCGATTTGACCCGGCCCGGAAAGCCCTAGGGCTTTAGGGTACCAGGTCCCGGTCCGGTTTTTTTAAAAATTGGGCCCGGTTAACCCGGCCCGGACCAACCCGGTCCAGGCCCGCCGGTTAACCGGCCCGGTAACCCAAAAAAAAAAAAAAAAAAATTAATCTGTTGGGCCAAACTAGCCGTTGGCCCAACGGTAATATTACCGTTTTTGGGTCCAAACGGCTAGTTTGGGCCCATTTGATTAAAAAAAAATATATATATATATAAAATATTTTTTAATCCTCAAAATAAATCTATAAATACCCTACAACTTCAAATCATTTCTCACACAATTTTTCACTCTCTCAAATCTCATTCTCTCTCAAATCTCAATTCTCAATTCTCAAATATTCAATATATTTAATTTCTTAAAGTGTTCACTTTAATTTTTTAATTTTTCGTTTACAAAGTAAGAGCGGAAGTTTCTAAAGTCGCAATCTTCGGATACTTCCAAAATTTGGTATTGTCGTTCCATCTCTTACGTTTAATTTTTATTTATTGTATTAATTATTTAATATTTAATTTTATTATATTTGTGTATTTTGAATATTTTTAGTTTAATTTAATTTATATTATGGATAAATTAAAAAACCTCGCTGCTAAAGGTGTTAAAAATTTTTGTCCCGGAAGTGGTAGTGGTAGTAAAAAGCGAATTATTAGCGGTAGAGGTAGTTCAAGTAATAGATATACCCGTGTGACTTCGCCTCCGGTACCGCTTGGTACACCTTTTGAGGAAGAAATAGGTGTAGGTGCTCACGATATGGATTATGTAGAATTTCAAAAAAATTACGGTATAGAAGAAGAAAATGAAGTAGATGCAGTTAATGTAGACGAAGATGATGAAAATATTGCTGAAACACCCGCAGTAGGAGATGCTAACGTTAGATCTGAATCAGTTAATCTCCCTTCCCGTCCTCCCAGTTCCCCAAAACCCCGTAAAAGAACTAGTATTGCATGACAATTTTTTGAACGTATATCAGCTATTGAGGTGCAGTGCAATATTTGTCAACAAATATATAAACATAGAAGTGGCGGTAAGCAAGGGGGTACGGGTACGTTAATGAGACATATAGCTGAAGATCACAAAAGAGAGTTAAATATTGCAAAAGGTGGTGGGGATGTTGGTGGGTCAACGCAAACTAGAATGGACCCAACAATCGGTCAAGTAGCGAAAAAGTATAATAAATTGAGGGACCGGGAAGAAATAGCTAAAATGGTAGCTGTGGGTTGTTTGCCTTTTACTTTTCCTTCTTCTGATGCTTTTATCCGTTATATACAAGCAATTTATAATTCTATGTTTAATGGTATTCCTAGAACTACTTGTCGGTCTGATATTTTTAAACTCCATTCACAATATTGTTTTTATTTATCAACATTCTTAAAAAATATTCAATGTAGATTGTCCCTAACTTCTGATCTTGGTCGTGCTGTTAATAAAAATGATTATTTAACCGTTACTTGTCATTGGATGGATAGTAATTTCATAATGCAAAAACGTATTCTTGCTTTTTTATATGATGAAGATCGCAAACATACTGGACAATTTATTGCTGATTCTATTATTAAAATTGCCGGATATTATGGTATAGAAAATAAAATTTTATGTATTGCTTTTGATAATGCTTCTAACAACAAGAATGCTATAACAAAAATAAAATCTACGTTATCTCCACCCTTTCCTGAAATTTTTCATATTAAGTGTGCATGTCATATCTATAATTTAATTGTAAAAGATGGTCTTGACTTTTTTGAGGTTTATATTGAAAAAATTTGTCTTGCCGTAGGTTTCATTCAAGGAAATAATCGTAGAGCGAGAATTAAAGAATTTAAAGTTAAATGTCAAGAAAATGGACTTACACCGATTTTAATGCCTGAGGAAATTGATATTAGATGGAATTCTACGTATGAATTTTTAAAAACTTGTTA
Organism: Capsicum baccatum var. pendulum; assembly: GCA_030864225.1. Classification (NCBI taxonomy): domain Eukaryota; kingdom Viridiplantae; phylum Streptophyta; class Magnoliopsida; order Solanales; family Solanaceae; genus Capsicum; species Capsicum baccatum. Next base: position 207,152,017 of record CM061553.1, on the reverse strand, counting down.
TAAATATAGAATTCCTATTACACTAACTTTTAACCAACACTGTGGTTCTTTTGCTGATTCTGCTGATTGCATGTTACATAATTCTGATTGGGTTATAATTAATGATCTTGTTAAGTTTTTAGAAAAATTTTATGTAGCTACGGTTGAATTTTCCGGTGCATACTATCCTACTGTTTGTAATATTTTGGCATATATAGCCGATATTTCTGGTTTGCTCCAACAATATAAAAATAAAGAAGGTTATAAAGAAGCTGTTGGCGCTATGTTTACGAAATTTAAAAAATATTTCTTCCCGATTCTCCCTATTTACTTGGTTGGTGCTATGTTAAATCCGTGCATGAAATTTAATCATATGTGTCACTTTAGTACTCTTATTTATGCTAACTTAGAAATAAATACTAACCGTGAGTCTGAACAAGAGCAGCCTGATTTGTGGACGGCTACGGCTGATGCAAAAGATTATATAGAAAAATTATATAATCACTATGCTGATTTATTTGATTCATCCGTACCTACAAATATCAGTCCAACTGTCGCTCCCCATCCTCCCGAGGAGCCATCATCTTCTAAAAGGTCGGCACATAGTGGTTTTCCTGATTCGTTTTATGATTTAACTTGTTGGAATAGTGTGGATGAGAGAGCTTACACATCAACTTATCGGGAAGAGCTGAAATATTATCTGCGGACGCCACCAGAGGATCGCAGACGACGGATCAACTCGCTGGATTGGTGGAGGAATAATGAATCACAATATCCTGTACTTTCAAGATTAGCCAGAGATATCTTGAATGTTCCAATGTCAACCGTTGCATCAGAGAGCGCCTTCAGTCAGAGACGACAGCAGCTTGGAGACAACCGACACTCATTGGGAAGCAACGCAATGAATGTTTTAGTTTGCCTTAGAGATTGGATTAGAGCAGAAAGAAGAAACCAAGGAATGGAACCAGAGCCAAGAGACGACCTCAAACTTGAAGAAATAATGACTTCACGGGAGAACTCAACAGAATCAAGTCCAATGCATGGGTTTGCCCCCGTTGACTTCGACTATCCTATGCAAATTCCAATTAATATTAACATGAATGAGTTGGAAAAAATGATGCATAATTTATAGATTTTTCATTCATGTAAATTATAAATTTTGGATCATTTTGCAATCAATAAAATTCCACAAATTCATTCACTCCTTAGTCGTTGTTTTTTATTTTTTTTTATTTATCAACTTAAAGTTTTAATATCTTCTATACAACTGTATATTTAATGTATACATGTGTATATGTTTATATATCTTATATAGAAGTGTATATTTAATGTATACACGTGTATATATCTTCTATAGAAGTGTATAGTTAATGTATACATTATATATATCTTCTATAGAAGTGTATATTTAATGTATACACGTGTATATATTTTCTATAGAAGTGTATATTTAATGTATACATGTGTATATATCTTCTATAGAAGTGTATATTTAATGTATACACGTGTATATATCTTCTATAGAAGTGTATATTTAATGTATACATTGTATTTATCTTCTATACAAGTGTATATTTAATGTATAGATTGTGTATATAGCTTATATATAGTGTATATTTGACCGGTTTTTATCCGGGTTTGACCGGGTTTGACCGGGTTTTAGCAGGTTTGACCGGATTGGGTTAAGTGGGCCGGTTCCGGGTGGGTTTTATTTTTTTTACTGTGCGGCCCGGCCCGGCCCAAACCGGTTAAGGCCAAAACCGGCCCGTAACCGGCCCGTAACCCGGTTAGAGAGAGGGGGCCGGTTCCGGGTTGACCCGGCCCGTTAGACAATCTTATTTGTAGATGATTGCGGTTATGACTTAAACTTTATTTGATGAAAAATAAGAAGGAAGTATTTGACTTAGAATACACACACATATGAGATGTAATTTTATTCCTTTAAAAATTATTTTTATCATTTACTTCGTCTTACCACGTATCCAATCCCATTTCATAATTTTTCTACAAAATGACAAAATAATAAATAAACTTTTAACAAATTAACCACTTACCTTATCCTGACCAAATTCCTACCCCACGCCACCCCCCAGCCACGTGGTCCCCACATCCCAACAAACCCACAAAAAAGGACGGCTAACAGATTCCAATCACTGGAATTGAGTACAATTACTCACAGCTCACACTTTACACAAATATATACACCTTCGTAGAATAAGTTATGGGGATCCACTGGAAACAACTGACATATACATACACCAAGTTATACACGCGAGGCCCATGGGAATAACGGACCAACACCAAAAATATTATTTGGTACCTTATTTAGACTTCTATCTTATTTAGATGATTAATTATTTGTATAAATAGGGCATTGCATCTCAATTTTATTTTAATTGAATAAATTCAATACAATCAATTCAAGTTCAATTATTTAAGCATTCAATTCAATTATCATTAATTCATTCAATTCAATCATTCATTCAATTATCATTCAATTTTTCCACAATCACCTTCAAACTTCATTTCAATTTTTAACAATACGCGTTCACTTTATCCTCTCTGAATTTTACTTATCAAATCACATTGGGTATATTATTGTTAACCACTTGTGTCCTTTGAGATTTACTAATTTTCCTTCTCTATAAATAGATGTTTTTGACAATTATGAAAACTTATTGAAGACCAGCCTTCAACTACATAAATTAATTATGTAGTAGAAATTATAATATAAATTATTTGATAAAGATTACATACTATTTTTTTATATCCAGTTTACGTCTGGGCTTGGCACGAGCCTCTTAGAAATAGTAATATACTACACGCATGCAATATTTAAAGTGAAAATTATGCTCAATGTCCTATGGGGAAAATATTTACGCTACTTAGTTAAATATACAATAATATATAAAATTATACTCAGTTTAATTCATATTTTCGAATAAAACCTTTTATATATTGTTATATACTTTTCTATAAGATTGTAACCCCTATATACTATTATATACACTTTTAATTTAATTTAGTGTAGAGATTGTACTCCCATATAATTTACTAAATTGATGCAAAATTTTGGAGTCAATCCCACTTTACCTTTTAAACATTTAAGGTTTGATAAATAATACTTAATATACTGAAAGGGAACGGCGATCCCTTATGCAATATTTTTCAGCGAGATTTTCTTCTTGTATAATTTTTTTTATATAAAACTAAAATAATGATACTTCATATGATTATGGAATCAGTTAACAACATGAACAATTGGTTATAACTTTTTTTCTTTCTTCATTAATATATATTTTGTAAGAATTTCTAAGATATTTACATAAATAGATTAGTGATATTTTTTGGTGAAATTTTCCTTTTTTTAACAAGGATTTAACTGCTAATCTTATTATTTATATTTTAGAGAAATCATAAAATTAGTTAATCGATTAAATGATTGGGTATTACTCTTTTAAAAATATATATATTAGAATATATAAAAGCATTGAAGGCTAGGCGAACAATCATCAAAGAGAACGAACTTATGGATACTGTATTATTTGTATGCAGATGCGAACTCATAATTTTAAACTTGTAGGTTCCTAATAAAATAAATTAATATGTACTGGTGTTATTCTTCAACGTTTTCGGGTACAAGAATCTATAATTTGACACAATAACTTCAACACTAGTTCAAGTTTAAAACAAGAACACTATGAAGTACAACAACACCCTCAACACAAGATCAAAGTGATCTTTCTAAGAAGTGTTTTTTTTTTCCAGAAATTAAGATGAAACAAAAATGTAAAACCAAGTCCCCCAACTTCATGGAGTATCCTTAAGGTATAATTTCCCTCACTGTATCCGAGGTTTTGGAATCTTTCTCCTAGGATAAAATGGCTTTCAATCCAACTATAGTGGTACCTCAAATAATTGTATTCGTTGCACTCACTCAACAATTTGATTGATCAAAAGGAATGTTTTGAAGACAAGAAGAGTTTGTATTTCAGAAAATTTTTCATACCAAAACCTGTGGATAAATGCAGGCTTATATAGCCATCAAGTGCCCCTTCCGAAAGGTGGTAATGATTCATCCGAAAAGATGTATCCTTTGGAAGAGTCATGCCTGTTCATTTGAAACGTTGTGTCTTTTTTTGAACAAACACAACTATCTGAACAGTCATTCCTTTTTCAAAACAATATGTTTTTTCATAAAAGGTTGTGTCTCTTTCTGAACAGACACAACTATCTGAACAGTCACTCTTTTTTCAAAATAATATTTTTTTTCATAAAAGTTTGTGTCTCTCCATTTTCCATTCACACCAATTGAACCTAACAATCCCCCACATGAATGGGGAATGACTATTCTTTGTAAAACTTTACGGACAAATATGTGATCATCAAGCAAAGACTTATTGCATCAGGATAAGTGGGTTTCCCTTTGAACTTTCCGTAGTAAACATGCATCGGATGCACTCGGTTAATCGGTAGATTGGATATCTTTGAACCGTCGAGATTTAATGTACACCTAGACAACACATGTCACACAACCAACCTTTTATCGTTTATGGTTCTCACGATTTTGTTCTTTTCAGCCATGAACACGTCTCAATTTCATGAGAGCTTAGAGAATAGACCTTTACTAACATTCTCCTTGAACGGCTTTCTTCACCCTCACATAGATGATTTCTAAACGTTCAATCCCATATATTAAACTATTTGGTCAAATCTACCAAATTTAGATAACCATTAAAAGACTTTTCTCCTTAAGTCTTATCCTTGTTTACTAAACATTGTCTACATCATGAGAATGTGTTGGTATTTTAACAATGCTGAACCTGTTAGACACAACTTTGTTTGATATCCTTGAACCTATCTCTTGGGATATCCAGTCTGCTAGGTAGAGTTACCGCTATGCTCACTTGTCCTAGGCCTTAAACCCATTCTTTTGGATGCTCTCTCAACTCCTTCTCTAGATAGGCCTTTTGTAAGTGGATCCGACACATTATCCTTTGAATTCACATAGTCAACAGTGATAATTCCACTAGAGAGAAGTTCTCTAACGGTATTATGTCTCCATCTTATGTGACGAGATTTACCATTGTACATCGTGCTCCCTATCCTACCTATCAGCGCTTGGCTATCACAGTGTATACGTACTGGAGCCATTGCTTTGGGCCAATAATAAATATCTTCCAAGAAATTCTGGAGTCATTCTGCTTCTTCACCAGCTTTATCTAATGCGATAAATTCAGATTCCATTGTAGAGCGAGCAATACAAGTCTGTTTGGATGATTTCTAAGAGACCGCTCCTCCACTAATAATAAATACATATCCACTCATGGATTTTACTTCGTTTGATCCGATGATCCAATCTGAATCACTATATCCTTCAAGTACCACAGGATATTTATTATAACACAAAGTGTAGTCTTGAATGTATTTAAGATACCCCAAAACTGTTTTCATTGCCATCCAATGAGTTTTATTAGGATTACTCGTGAACCGACTCAACTTACTAATAACACATGCTATGTCTGATCGTGTACAGTTCATTATATACATTAAACATCGGAATACTCTTGCGTACTCCAATTGTGAGTCACTTTTACCTTCATTCTTTCGAAGTGCAAAGCTCACATCCAATGGAGTCTTGGCAATACCAAGTTCCCTATACTTGAATTTGTCAAGTACCTTTTTGATGTAATAAGGCTATGACAATGCTAACCCTTGTGGAGTTCTATGGATTCTTATCCCTAAGATCATATTCGTAACTCCAAGGTCTTTCATATCAAACTTGCTCTCGAACATTCGTTTTGTTGCATTTATGTCTGAAATATCTCTACTGATGATCAACATATCGTCCATATATAAATACATAATGACTTGGTGATTTGGAGTGTCTTTAATATAAACACATTTATCACATTTATTAATTTTGAATCTGTTTACCAACATGGTTTGGTCAAACTTTGCATGTCATTGCTTAGGTGCTTGTTTTAGTCCATAAAGTGACTTAACAAGTTTACACAACTTATTTTCTTTTCCTGGAACCATAAAACTCTTAGGCTGTTCCATGTAAATTTTTTCCTCCAATTCTCTATTTAGGAATGCAGTTTTCACATCCATTTGATGAATTTCAAGACCATATACCGTCGCCAAGGCAATCAACATTCAAATCGATATTATCCTTGTTACCGGCAAGTATGTATGAAAGTAATCAAGACCTTCTTTTTGTTTGAAGCCTTTTACTACAAGTCTTGCCTTGTATTTGTCAATAGTACCATCCACTTTCATTTTTCTTTTGAAGATCCATTTAGATCCTAAAGGTTTATTTCCTGGAGGAAGATCAACCAATTCCTACGTATGGTTGCTTAAGATTGAATCAATCTCACTATCGACTGCCTCTTTCTAAAAGGATGAGTCCGAAGATGCCATTGCTTCCTTAAATATTTGAGGTTCATTTTCTAAGAGAAATATTATAAAATACGATCCAAACGAAGTAGACGTTCTTTGACGTGTACTACATCTTGGATTCTCATCATTATGTACATTCTCACTTGGTTCATCTCGAGGTCGTTTAGACCCTCTAATAGTCTATTCATGTCTAGTTTTATACGGATAAATATTTTTAAGGAATTCAATGTTATTTGATTCAATTACAGTATTTTAATTAATATTCGAATGTTTAGATTTATGAACAAAAATCGACATGCTTTACTACTTTTAGCATATCTTATGAACACGTAGTCCACAATCTTAGGTCCTATCTTAACCTTTTTAGGCATATGAACTTGGACCTTTGCTAGACACCCCCACACTTTGAAATATTTTAAGTTGAGTTTCCTTTATTTCTATTTTTCATAAGGAATTGATTGTGTCTTACTATGGGGAACTCTATTGAGTATTCAGTTGGCTGTAAGGATAGCCTCCCCCTACAAGTTTTGCGGTATTCCTAAACTTATAGGTAAGGCATTCATCATTTCCTTCAAAGTTTATTTTTTACTTTCCATAATTCCATTAGATTGAGGTGAATACGGGGCCGTAGTTTGATGGACAATTCCATTCTCTACACATATTTCGGCGAAGGAAGATTCATATTCGCCGCCCCTATCACTTCTTATCGTTTTTATCTCTAACTAATTTTCAACTTCAGTTTTATATTGCCTGAACGCATCTATTGCTTCATCCTTACTGTTTAGCAAATAGACATAACAATATCTAGTGCAATCGTCAATAAAAGTTATGAAATACTTTTTCCCACTACGTGATGGTGTTGACTTCACATCACAAATGTCCATGTAGATTAAGTCTAAGGGATTGAAATTCCTTTCAACGGACTTATACGGATGCTTAGCACACTTTGATTCCACACAAGTTTGACACTTCGATTTATTGCACTCAAAGTTTGGCAAAACTTCTGAGTTAATCAATTTTCGTAATGTTTTGTAATTAACATGGCCTAGTTGTTGATGGAACAAATTGGGAGACTCAAGCAAGTAAGAAGAATTTGAACTTTTATTGATTTCAACATTCATTACATTTATTTTGAATAGGCCCTCATTAAGGTAGCCTTTTCCTACATACACTTCTCCTTTACTAAGTACTTTTTTTTGGAAACAAATGCACATTTGAATCCGTTCTTGTCTAGAAGTGAAACAGAAATCAAGTTCTTTCGTAACTCAGGAACATACAAGAAATTAAGTGTCAACACTTTGCCGGAAGTCATCTTCAAGCAAACTTTTCCTGTTCCTTCCACTTTTGCAGTAACAGAGTTTGTCATGTAGATTTTTTCTTCTACTTGAGCCAGAGCGAACGTCGCAAACAACTCCTTCTTATCACAAACATGGCGGGTGGCACCAGAATCCATCCACCATTTGCGAGAATTTTCCACCAAGTTGCATTCGAAAAGCATAGCACATAGATCATCCATTTCTTTCTTAGACTTAGCCAGATTTTCTTGATCCTTCTTCTTCTCTTTTGTCGGGGCACGACAATCCATAAACTTGTGGCCAATATTGCCACAGTTGAAACACTTTTCCTTGAATTTCTTCTTGGGTTGATTTCTTTTATTTCCAACTTTATTTTGATTTTTGGAGTTGTTTTAGTCATCTTCTACAATATATGCTCTATTCATTGCAGAATTACCTCTTGACCTTCTTCCACAGCCTTATTATCTTCTTTAATGCGTAGTCGTACAATCAGATCTTCAACTGATATCTCCTTGCGTTTGTATTTCAAATATTTCTTGAAGTCTTTCCACATTGGTGGTAGCTTCTCTATTATTGCTACTACTTGAAATGCTTTATTCACAATCAAACCTACAATAAAGTTTATGTGAATACTAAGAACATGTTTAAATTGTTCAACAAAGGTATTTGTCAAAATCATACCTTCCTCTAAGAGATCATGGATGATCACTTACAGTTCCTATACTTGTGAAACAACAGACTTGTTGTCTATCATTTTGTACTCCAAAAATCTTGCAACAAAGAACTTTTTAGTTCCAGCATCCTCTATCTTGTACTTCCGTTCTATCACCCCCTATAACTTTTTCGATTTCTTTGTTCCACTGTACACATTGTAAAGGTCATCTTGGAGACCACTCAAGATGTAATTCCTGCAAAGGAAATCTGAGTGTTTCTAAGCCCCCACAATCACGAAGCGCTCTTGTTTAGAGGTTCTCTCGGGCACCTCCAGAGCTTCCTCAAACATGATCCTTTGAAGACTAAGAGTAGTGAGGTAGAAGAACATCTTCTACTTCCATCTCTTGAAGTCAATACCCGTGAAGTTTCCAAGTTTCTCCACTGGTGCCATTACCGGTGGAGCATTCGTATGACTTGATATGGCAATACTAGTTTCCCCCACAATTATTGCAGTATCATGAATTTGACTATCAGTCATCATATTCTTGTCACCACAAGACAGTACCTTTAGTATATCGAAATACTTATTAAAAAGTTGTAGCAAATTCAAAACACCTCTTGTTTCTATTTTAACGGCGAAGTTTTTATGACTTCCAATCGTCAACCGAGTGATCTTTAACTTGTGATGAAGATTTTATGTCTTCAAGTCACTAGTTAAGTTCAAACGGAGTAGAAATCTTAAAGCTTTAATCTCCAAAAATAAGCTATACAGATTCCGAAAGATTATTCCTTAAGATTCTTATTCTTCAATATTTTCGGGTACAAAAATTTATAATTTGACACAATAACTTCAACACTAGTTCAAGTTTAAAACAAGAACACTATGAAGTACAAGAACACCCTCAACACAAGATCAAAGTGATTTTTCTAAGAAATGTGTTTTATTTTTTTCAGAAATTAAGATGAAACAGAAATGTAAAGCCAAGTCCCCCGACTTCACGGAGTGTCCTTAAGGAATAATTTCCCTCACTGTACCCGATATTTTGGAATCTTCATCCCAGGATAAAATGGCTTTCAATCAACCTATAGTGGTACCTCAAATAATTGGATTCGTCGAACTCACTTAATGATTTGTTTGATCACAAGGAATATTTTGAAGATAAGAAGAGTTTGTATTTTAGAATAATTTTCATACCAAAACCTGTGGATAAATCCAGGTTTATATAGCCATCAAGTGCCCCTTTCTAAAGGTGGCAATAGTTCATCCAAAAAGGTGTATTTTTTGGAAGAGTCATGTCTGTTCATTTGAAAATTGTATCTTTTTCTGAACAGACACAACTATCTAAACAGTCACTCCTTTTTCAAAATAATATGTATTTTCATAAAAGGTTGTGTCTTTTTCTGAACAGACACAACTATCTGAACAGTCACTCATTTTCTAAAATAATATGTCTTTTCATAAAGGTTGTGTCTCTCTATTTTCCATTCACACCAATTGAACCCAACAACGGGTAATTAAAAAATAAAGTAATATTTTGTTGACTAAATTCCTTTTTAATTGATTTTGTTACTTTTCTTAAAAAAGAAAAAAAGAGAAACAAAGGGAGAAGTTTACAAACTAATTCCTGCTACCAGGTATCAATCCCGTGTGTAGGACAACAAAGATTAAGTGGTCCCTTCTTTGCCAACAAACTAGGACAAATTAATTAAGGGTGACAAAAAAGTTTCAAAACTAAAAAAGAGTGACACAAGTCTTAAATTTTGAGTAGAGGTGACAATTTTAAGATTAGTGTTAATAACATTAATTTTAAAACCCGCAAGTTTTATTATTTATACAAAGATCCCCACCCCATATTTACACAAAGATCCCTACACCATTACCACCATTCCTCCTCCACACCCTTTTTGTTGCCGCCTGCCGCCGCCACCTCATCTTTCTCTAGTATCACTATCACTACCACTGCCACCTCTTCTAGATTTACCATTATTTCCTCCCTCTATATAACTATTGCCTATTTTTCTTCTTTCTTCTCTACCACTGTCTCTATCAACACCACAACAAATATCATTTTCTCATTTAGCGTCACCACCACCACCACCACCTCCATTTTTATCATAAATATCACTTTTTTGTGGGCTCCTCCCATCGTATCTTTTTTCAAAAATTAAGTATCGAAATTGCTATAGTAACATCGATAGTTGTGCAACAACTTCGATAGTTGCTGCAACAACTTCGATAATAGCTACAACAACTTCGATAATTATTGTAACACAATAACTAATAGTAGTTGTTGCAGCAATTACCGTAGTTGCTGAAGCAACTCTCGTAGTTACTGAATTTGCTAAATTATTTCTTCATTCATTTTTAAAAGAAATCAAAAATGTTTTTTTAAAACTTTTCAATTTTTTTAAATCCATGAAAATTAAAAAGGGAAGAACGAAATGAAAAAAGAAAGAAAAAGAAGAGAAGATGGAAGAAGAGGAAAAATCTACAGAGAGAGAACAAAATAAGAAGAAGAAAATGGGGAGAAAGAAAAAGAAGAAGAAAGATTGAAAGATAAGAAAAGGGGGGAAACTCCAAAATTTTAAATTTGGAGTTGGAGAACTTTTTAAAAAATTTAAAAAATTTAAAAAATTATACTTTACACCCCAATTAACTTAATCACAATTTAAATGAAGCTTTGACCTTAGTTGGTCAAAGTTGTCACCATTTTTAATTTGAAGACTTTTTTGTCACCTCTCACTTAATTTTCTCAACAAACTAGCCATCCATTTATTATGGGTTCCCACAAATGTTTTTCATAGCTACTGAAATAATTTTTAATAACATTATCGAATTTACCATAGTGGGTGTGGTTTCTGGGAACCCGCACCAACAACTGTAGATCTTCTCTTGTAATTAAATATACGTCAATATGTATATATATAACTGGAACAAGGTATACATAGTTATTCTAAAAATAATAATTGTGATTGCTTCAATAGCGAAGACTACTTCTTACCTCAATGGTAGTGAAAAAAATATAAAACTAAAAGTAATAAAAAGAAAAAAGAGACAATGGAGTGGTTAGAATATTTGACAACTAATTTTATAATAATATGAAATATCATTATTTTAGTTTTTTTTTAATCTTTATTCAAAATAAAGAAGGAAAATTTCACCGAAAAAATATTGTATAAAGAGGTCATTGTTCCATTTTAATACGTGAAGGAGGTATTATTTCACGCATCTGAAATATTAGAGGGTAAAGTGGGATTGACTCAAAATTTAATGTTACATACCATTCTTCAATTGTATGCTGGACCAACTACAACATGTAAAGGAGCAGCAATTGATGATTACACACATCTACAAACTTAATAGGCGTTTGACCATACATTTCAAATATACATATTTCACATTATTTTGAGTTTATTTAATTGAATGGAAGATGGAGTTGTGTTTGGTTATATTTTTACAATGAACATTTGAAATAATGTTTACACTCAAATATAATTTAATACAACTTAAAAAGTAAAAAGTGAGTTGAAAAAATGATACTCCCTCCATTTAAAAAAGAATGACCTACTTTTCTTTTTAATCTGTTTCAAAAAGAATGACCGCTTTCCTTTTTTGGCAATACTTTAATTTCAACTTTTCACATGGCATGTTTAGGGCCACAAGATTAAAGGGCATTTAGGTACATTTGATACAACTTTAATTTAAGGTTACAAGATTCAAAAGTCTTCTTTATTTCTTAAACTTTGTGTCAAGTCAAAGTAGATCATTCTTTTTTAAACGGAGGGAGTATAATAAGTCATCAATAGACCTTTAAACTTATTATGAAATTTCACTTGGACCCTTAACTAAGTCTTGTACCTATTAAACCCTTCAACCACTCCAAATTTGTACCATTTAAGCATTTTTGGCTGACACGGCATAGTGAGTATAATCCACGTAAAAAGTGTGTGTGAAAAATCATATTTTGATTGATTTTTTCTTTTTTTGGTCTTCTTCTCCATTATATTTTCCCTTTTAGATTAGCCACCATCGCCGTCCTTCTTTTTCACCAGAAAAAATGGAGATTACCATTATAACTTTCAAATCTTATACTTTTTCTCTATATCTCTCTCTCCCCCTCACTCTTTCTATTCCTACTCTATTTTTCAAGCAGCAGATTTGAGATTCTTTTTACATACTAAACAAATCTGAAAAAACTATTGCAAAAGAAAAAAAATCAAATGTAAAGTATGAATGAGGAATAAAATGTAAAAAAGAAGAAAGATAATGAATTCACACTTAGTTCTGTCAAGAACTTTATTTTTTTCTAATCAAATTCATTCTCTTGATTATTAAATGAAATCCGATACTGTTACTAATGATGTCTATTTTTATGTTAAGAATTGGTGATATCTTGGTTTGTTCAAATGGATTTCCATTGATAAACGTATAGGGAAGAAGAAAAATAAAACAAAGAAACAAAATTATTTGAGTTAGATAGAAAAATGAGAAAATTGAAAATCAACAGCAATACATGGAAGCAATGCATTTTCTCCTTACATCTCTTTTTCTAACAGAGAAGTAAAGGAGGGGGGGGGGGGGGGGGGAGGAATAGAAGCAGTTTTGGGGCTTCTTGTGCCATTGGATTGCTGACAATATTGCACGTAAATCCCCCAACCCAATTTATAGTTTTACCGATTCCGACCGTGGCTTCGTCATTGCCTGAAATCGCCAGTGGAGGCATATTGTCCAATCTCAAATTGGAGTCGTTGTGTATTGAATCTGATGGGGATTTCTAGATGGTTACATTCGCCTCTTGTAAGCGCCCCTTTTGGCATTTAGAATCGACCATTTCGTCGATCTGAATACCGTCGCCGACGAAAAATAGTATGTCGCCGGAGCTGATTAGATTAGGCTTGATATTAAAATATTATTTTTTAAAACCCATTTGCCATATTTTTTTAATTGGTCATTTTTTCCATGTCACACGAGTGTGTTACACACATTCTATACCTTTTGATGATTATCTAAAAAAGACCTAGGTGGATCAAATTTTGAGTAGGTTAGGGGCCTGATAGGTACAAGTCTGAGTTGAGGGGTCCAAGTAAAATTTCGAAACAAGTTTAAGAGTCTATCGATGACTTAAACCTACTTTTTTAAAATTTGAAATACAATTTCGAGTTAAACCCCATTATTGTTAGGTTTCAACATATGAAAACCTCTTGATGTTATATTCCAATTCTATTTGAGATCCTCTATACACTATAATGATAGCCGGCTTTAATAGCATATCTAATTTTGTGATTAAAAAAACTTTATTTCAAATAGATTTGTCCATGAATAATGAAGATGAAATTATTAGTAATTGATTAAATTAATTATTTTCAAATATATTTGCCCATGAATAATGAAGATGACATTGTTAGCAATTATTTAAATAAAATAATTAATATTTAAATTTTTAATTGAAAAGATGTATCTTTTATGAAAAGTTTTCAACTATGTTTGTTTAAATAAATCCAACATTACTTACCAAAATAGTTTTTCTCTTTCTCAACTTTTTAAAAACTCCCCCTCCCCCCCCCCCCGCCCCCCAAAAAATATTAAGTTCTTGTAACGACCAACCTTTTGATGGAATATATGAATTATGTGTTTCTGTGTGATTTGACTATTTTATCCCTCCCTATACTTGCATTATGGTATTTCTGGGGTGTGGGGGTGATTGACATGATTTTTGATGCATTTTGGTACCATTTATGTGATATTATTGTTTTTGCTGGATTCGAGAGCCTTATTTTGGACTTATGTGGATATCTTTTAATTCGTGTGATGAATGAATGAATAGACTGTGCCAGCAGCCACGAAATATCAATTTTAGGCTATTAGACCTTTTTTGTTCGGGTCTTAGTGCACCCGAGCTCATTTCGACTTATCGGTCAGAAAGTTGAAAAATTAAAAATATGGGTGTGAGACCCACATTTGATCGAAACAATCTTGAATGGAAAATATGACTTCTCCAGTAGATCCAAAATGTTGAATTTAGGGTGGTAACATATTTGGTATAATTTTAGATCTTTTAAATCTCATTTGGATCCTCGATTTGGAGAATTATGATTTCGAATTTCGGGGATCAACTTTGTGAAAATGATATTTTTTAAAAAAATATGACTTCGCTAATGCCTCCAAAACATTAAATTTAGTGTGGTTACATAGTTTGTTTGCGTATATCGGACTCCGAACGAATCTCGGACACCCTATCGAAGTCTGGTTGGATTCAAAAAATCTGCTATAGTAGAAGAATGTGCAATAAATAGCAGATTTCCTCCCTCTTTTTTTTTACTCGTTTTACTCATTTTTTCATCTTGCTTCTTGAAGGTTAAATCCTAAAATAGTGTGGGAGCTTAAAAGTAAAGCTTATGGGAGCTTGGGAAGCTAAATTAACAACTATTTCTTGATTCTATTACGAATTTAAAGTAAGAATTCACCCTTTTCTTAGTAATTTCTTGATTAATTTTTCAAAATACTAAAAAATCTAAGAGCTTGATTTTAAATCTCAATTTCACTCATTTTTACTTGAATAATATTTTAATCTTATAATTACTATTTTTCATCAATTTTACCTCTAAAACAACTCTGATTCTTGATTTTAACCTGGATTTCAAAGATTTTACTCAGTAAAGCCTAAAAATGGTTTTTCTTCAATTTGAACCTCATTTTTTTTACCCGATTTGACTTGGATTTTCATATGTAGGTTCCTAAAATTATGAAAAACATGTTTTTGGAGTAAAGTTATGATTTTGCCCTTCTTTTTTGAAAATTCATTTTGGAGGTCCGTTTTGACCCCAAATCAAAAGTAGCCAATATGAATGTCAGTAATAAAATCAACTAGGTGTAATACGGGTCAAAATTTATCATGAATAATTAGAACTAAACATGACAAAGGATTAGAAATTTTTAGCAAAACAAAAAAATTTATAAAGGCTTAAAAGATTTTCACATATAGTATAATGACATAAAGGTAAAAACAATAAAAAATTAAAAAAATTAAACATGAATTGACCCCATTTACATGAATTTCAAATATGAGAATCAAATCACAAACAAGTTTGGGATCATTCATGGAAAGTAAGGTCGTGGGTTTGAAGTGTAGCAGATCGGTTTTGACATTCGAAGTAGGTTATGGCTTAGCTCTTTCAAACTGATTTGGGTAGTAAATGGTGGTACAAAATGCATGTTAAGGGTGAGAACTAATTATGAAAAATGGCTATCTATGTGTTTTGCCCGTGTGAGGTCCTATATGTGATGTAATTATCCAAATTGAGATATTATGTGTTGTGGGTGAGATTGTGTGGAGTCCTATGTGATGTTGATAGCCCTGAATAAATATGAATGATTTTATTGTGTTGTTGAAATGACTAATATGGTACCATTGGTGTATTGCGATATATTCATACTTGTTGATATATGAGACATATGAAAATTCATGGATGAAATAAAAGTAATGAGTGGATATTGGCTCACATTGTTGTGAAAATGTATCATTGTGGTTGGTTGTGGAAATAAATTATGTTTTTGGTTGTGAAAATACTCATGGTGATTGATTGTGAGCATTACATCCTCATATTATACTTATTAATGAAACATTGGTACCACTGTGGCAACATCTGAGAAATACTGGCAACACCTTTTATAAGACTCTCCCCGAGGGAAATGCTAGAGAGGAGATATCTCCCAGAGGTTGTGCGACGACCTTGTGCATCATCATCATAATCATATACATTGAACTTACGTTATTGTATTTATATTGTGTTTTATTGCCATATTGACTTGTCATCTATGTAATTGTCTTATTTTTTTTTACTTGTATTTGATGATCTTGTATATCATGTTTCCCCTTGTTCTACCTATATGTGATATAATGCATATTTGTGTTCTATCTTGGTGTGATATTGCAATATATATGATATAATAGAACTGTTAGTGTAAGCGGTGTAGGTTACCATTGTGGGATATTTTCTGATTGCAGGTGGCATGCCCTTAGTGTATATTTTGTATGCTTTATTTACTAATTTTCTTGGTTGGCCTATGATACCTACTGAGTACAAGTGGACCCTACTCATGCCTACTGTGCTTTTTCGGTGCAGGTCCTAGCTCGAGTGCGCCTCAACTTGCTTGACTCGGGTGATTGTTGGAGCTTCAAGGTATCGGTTGGACATTTATGCGTCCGAAGTTCACCTATATCTTTCTATAGTAGTTATGTCTATATTAGTATTTGGAGAAAGATATTATTCCTTTGTGGTTATTTTTTTGATGGATTTGACTTCTGGATTGTATTAGTAGTTCTTACACTATTGAGACATAATTTTGCGTATTATTGGTATTTTGGATAAGTTCTTTCGGCATTGTTATGATTACTTATATAGTTTGGCTTCGTTCTAGAAGCCTTACCTTAGGATATTTCTGTCTTTTTCTCTTTTTGTATCAGTTTGGGTGATAGGTTTACTTGTCAAATTACGCCACAACAAGTGCCATCATACCTTCGTTTTTATATCATGATAGTTCTAGATTTCTTACTTTCCAATTGGATTTCTTCAATATTTTCTTAGTGCTGAAATCCAAAGACTTGTCATATCCACTTAAACTATTTGCATTATATTTCATAGCAATCTCGTAGAGGAGATGGTCCAAATATTATTTTAAGAAAAGCATCTCATGCGTGTTTGTCACAATCCAAAGTTTGAGGTAAGATGACAACTACCAAGACTCAGCCCCGGTAGATAAGCCAATTATCCAATAAGGAAAGAATAATGAAATGATAAATAAAGAAAGATAAAGTGAGACTTCAAGAGTAAAGTCGGGTCAACACCATACACATTATAGCAGAAGTTTGAAAGAAAATATCTTGAAAACTCAAAAAATAGTGCCACAAGGTTAGAATATCTAATACAACTTAGAATCATGGATACTACATAGTCTATCTCCGAAAATATAAATAAATACAACTAAAAAGAGGAGGTCTAGAATATGCTTAAACTATAGAGCGAATCAGTACCTGGAGAATCTGATAATCATCGCTTGAACTCAACTTCAACAACTAGTACTCAAGCTAGGATCTGTACTAAAAGGGCACAGTAGGGATGAGTCCAGTCCACTTGTACTCAGTAGGTATCATAAGCCGACAGAGAAAAGTAGAAAATAATACAAGTAAAGAAAATATTAATAGCATGTCAATTGCAAGTTGAAAAAATTCTCAAATGATAGCTCTCACGTCTCCACTAATAGTTCTAATATATAAACAAAATCAAATAGAAATAGATATTCATGAAATTATACAAAACTGATTACACGTCGAGTAACACATAAAGGAAGCACATGAAATGCATTTGAAAATGCAATGCAATGAATGATGAAGTGAATAATTTGAAAGTCCTCACTTGACTTTCTGTATACGCCAATCGAGCCTCAATGCTCCCAAAATAGGACTCATGGGGCTTTGCAACCCGTATACTATCTCAAATCTCAATCCACCTCTCCGACTTGTGTTCACAAATCAAGGTTTTCTTTGAAAATATCTCATTTACTTTCAAAATTGTGTTGCTCGATGATACTAATATCTCATGAATGTATATGTATGAAATGAGTATATAATAGTCATAATCAAATCAGTATGCAGATAATTATCCATTTAATGCATGTGTAAGTGAGTCTAGAAATCAACTAAATATGTCAATATTTCATGATATGAGTTCTAATATGGCTACATTGAAATAAATATACATGTAAGACACCATTACTTCATATCAGCTCATAACTCTGGCATTTCTATCACGATAAAGAAAAACAATGCTTAATAAGGCCTATAATATCTATTCAAGCCCCTGCGCACAAGCATTACAATGAAAATAAAGACACTTAAAAGCACAAATATGGTTAATGATATCAAATACTTCCCCCACACGGGAAACACACAATATTTAATATCACAAGTCAATAACCACAAAATATAATCCCCCACAAGGGCATACAATAGTAATAATTATATTGAAAATACAATTCCTATAGTTATATTCACAAGCCCGTAGTATACTTTAATTATTTATTAACTACTCATCCTAATCTGAAGAACGTTAGGTGATAACCTACCTTGAAGCATCGAAATCCAAGCCTAAAGTCCTTCAATACGGAGCCTTTCACTTTTGAATAATTTCAGAATTTACTAAAACATACAAATACAATATCTATGCATTAAAATAAAGATAATGATAGTCATATTTCTCATATATAAGTCGGGTCCAAAATGGGTTCGAAAATGAAAGAGGTAAAATTAAAATTTTATTTTTGAAACAAGTTTCCCAAGGTTATTGGAGTCTATAGTGAAAAATTCATGTGAAAATGAGTTAAAAACGATGTCCAAATTATTTCAAACTTTACCAACAAAATTCTCAAAATTCCATTTTGAATTCAAGATCAAAAAGTATTTTTTATAATATAATCAATGTAAAGTAATGAAAATAAGATTTTGGAGCTTACTCAAGCTCAAATGGTGATGAAAACCCTAAAATTGGCCAAACTCAAAACTCAAATGTCTAAAAAGTTATAAAATTACAAAAAAGAATATATAGCGATGGCCGCTTTAGTGGCTAAATGACCGCTAAAGTGGTGGTAGGAGGCTAAAGCAGTTATCACTTAAGCAAAGCTTGATGACTAAAACGGTTATCTCTTAATCGAAGCTAGACCGCTAAAGCGGTCTTTGACCACTTAAGAGGCTGTACCAGATATCATTTGCATCAACAACTTTGCTAAATTGCGAAGTTGCTGATCGACCTCTCAAAATTAGTTCAAGATCTCAAAAATGCAAACAAACTATGCTACTAGTACCAACCATCCCCACTATCCACAATTAATGTGAATAACCTACAGGAAAGGGTAAAATGATTAAATCATATAAAAAAATAAAATCTGAGAATTTAAATCATTATGTTATTCACCACAAAGACTCTAGTTCATTCTAAAACAAAAAGGTCTAAGAAGTACCTGCAATGGTAAGGAACTGGGGGTAACTACTACTCATGTTAGACTCGACCTGTCAAATAGCCTCCTTGATAGGATGGTGTCTCCACGGAACCTTAACCACAAAAATATCTCTAAAGAAGAAATGTCTAATCTTTGGCTAAAATGGAAATTGGTTCCTCAACAAAAGTCAAACTCTCATCCAACCGAATTGAGTCCCAAAGAAGCACGTCAGATTCATTTGAGATATAACATCATAACATAGATACATGAAAGTCTAGATAAATAATAGAAAAGTTTGGAGGTAAGGCCAACTGATAAGTAACCTCCCTAACTGTCCAAAGTATCTTAAAAAGTCCATAGTACCTCGAGTTAAGCTTTCCCCTCTTCCCGAACCTCATCATGCTCTTCATGGGCGACACATTAAGAAAAATCCTATCATTCTTCCCAAATTTCAAAGCATAAAATTTATAGTCAGCATAAATCTTTTGCTTCCCTTGAACTGGTCGAAGCCTATCCTGAATCACTCGACTTTGTCCAAAGCAAGATGGTATCATTGGGTCTAACCTTGGAAGTCTCAAATCTACCAATCATAGATCAGCAATGACTACCATACAATGTCTTGAAAGATGTCATCTCAATACTAAAATGGTAATTATTATTATAGGCAAACTCCACGAAGGCTAAATGTTACTCCTACTAACCTATGAAGTTCATAACACACATGCAAAGTATATCCTTGAAAACCTAAATAGTCTGCTCCAATTAACCATCAGTCTAGGGGTGAAAATTTATGCTAAGGTCAACATGATTACCTAACTCCTCCTGAATGTCCTCTAGAAGCTAGAAATAAACTCTGGACCTCTATCTAAAATAGTAGACATGAGTACCCATGAATACAAACTACCTCACAAACATAGAAATGAGTCAATATCTCAACACTAAAAAAAATATGAATAGGGATGAAATAAGTTGATTTGGTCAATCGATCCACGATGACCCAAATATTGTCATTACCACGATGAGTACAAGGCAACTTACTCATAAAGTCCATAGTAATCCATTTCCACTTCCACTCAGGAATGAGTAGTCTCTGAAGAAAACCACTCGATCTTAGATGCTTACCTTCTAAGAACACAAGAAATGAGCTACAAAGTTTGGTACATACTTATTCATACTACTCCACCATTAATGTTGCTTTAAATTACAATACATCTTGGTCACCCTTAGATGAATATGATTTATGGAACAATGTGCCTCTTTCAAAATCAATCTCAACAAACCACCAAATATAGATACACAAACTCAACCATCATCCTTATAATGCCATCCCAATCAAGAGATGGTGCCTTAGCCTCGCCACTTTACACCTTATCTTGAATCACCCTTATACTATCATTATCAAATAGGTGTGCTCAAATCTTCTCCATCAAAGAATATCTAGAATTGACAAAGGATAACAAATATTTGAGTGTCAAAATATCAAGTTTAAGCATCTAGTTAGCTAACAACTGAACCTACAAGGCTAAAGGTCGTTCTTGAGTTAAGAGATGAGCTAAAATCCCCATATCAGCCGTCTTTAGGCTTAAGGCATCTGCAAACACATTAACATTACTCGAATGATAAATAATAGTAAAGTTATAATCCTTAAGCAACTCAAGCCAAAGTTGTTGTCTCATATTAAGATATCACCGATTAAAGAAGTAGTGAGGCTATGATGATCCTAGAAAATCTTGCAAGGAAATCTATACAAGTAATGCCTCCACAACTTCAAACAAAATACAACTGTGGCCAACTATAAATTATGGGTAGAGTAGTTCTTCTCATGTGGCTTCAACTGACGAGAGGCATAAAAAATCTCCTTACCCTCCTGCATTATCACCACACCCAAACCAATACCAAAAGTATCACAAAATATGATAAAATTTATGAGATAGTGATGTATGTAAAAGAGGAAGTTAAGAAAACTCGATTAACTCTAAAAGTCATAAATGTTTGGATTGCACTAAGGAAATGAGTTAAATGGTGAAGAATTAGCAAGATGGTATTGTTAAATGGTATAAATAAATCCCACAACCAATGAACGGACATAAATGAGCAAATATTTAGGTAAATAATAATATTTTTTGTTATAAGTGGTAAAGAAGATTAGGGAAAATTCAAAAAAATTGTGAAGTTAGGATGTAAATAGAGAAAAAGAAATGATAGGATGAACTTGGGTTATGATAGACCCATAGGGGTGTATGGTATATGATTATTGAGAATACATATGCATAGATTAAGGTCTTTAATTAAAATGAGCTATGATTTTGTTGTAACAATTAGACTGGCTTGGCATGTGCTTATTGATAAACCAAACACCTGTCATTGTCTCTTTACATGATTTATGATTTATTGATTAGATGAACATATTCATATGCATCATGATGATATTATGTGATGGGTCGGGTACCACACTAGTACGAATATAATATGTTATGATATGGATTGGGTATCATGCTGGTACAAATATGATAAAGTGTGATATAGGTTGGGTACCATATCGATACAGACATATATTATGATATAGGCCTTTACTATACCGGTATGATATGATATTGATAAGATTGATGAGAAGGGATAAGGAGATTTAATACACCTTCCCTGCATACTTTTCCTCATTCATATGAACCTGAATATATTTCCATATATAGGTCTCACACATATTTTGTGTTGTGTAAATAGTGTATAAAGGTCTACGATGGTATGTTATCCCTTAGGTGGATTGGGTTGAAGATGAGAATCTCTAGTTTTCTAAGATAATTGGTTAGGTAGGATATGGTTGGTAGAATTTTGATTTTACAGTATGTGGTGTTGTGATCTTTTGATGGTGATTATTAAGAAGATTGGGATAAGGTAGATTAAGAGTTGTAGATATTCTTTGAGTTAGGTAGTTAAGAGTAAAGGAAGTATAAGCTGGAACGGGTAGTCAAAGGACAAAGATACACAAAAATGTTAAATGATAGAAAGGTTACAGAGATGCTAAAATGAGGTGTTGGGGATTCTTTAATTAGGGATTTAGAACCAGAACCTTACTTGATGTTATAATTTCTCCCTAATTATTGATGTTATTTATTTCTAACCTTGGTCGGCCAATGATTCTTACTAGTACGTGTGGTTATACTGACGCTACACTTACTATATCTCCATTCAGGGGTATATCCATGGTGCAAGTTAGCTGGAGTTTTCATAGCAGAGATGTCGATCACTCAACAGTAGCTTTTATCATCTTTATTCTGCATGGATATTGTATTGCGGATACCCCTACTCTTTGTCTTATACTCTTGTACCAATTTAGGCTAGGTTTTAGGACGTCACTTGTAGTTATTTTCTATAATTATTTTATATATTAAATGTATTAAAATAAGTTACAAAAAATTAGTTGAACAATCATATTTGAACAGTTGACTAGCTATTCATATGATAGACATAACTTGACTAAGTGAACATTGTAGTAACTTATGCATTTTATTGAATGTTGGGTTGTTTAGGATTCTCCTATCTATGGTAGGTGTAGGTAGGTGCCCGATACGATAAATTTGGTTGAGTCATGACAAATGAGCTTCCCTTTCTTGCCAAATCGCATCACTCTTTTATGGGTGAAACATTTAAGAAAACCCAATCATTAATTTGAAACTCTAAATCTCTATTCCTCACATCAAAATATGACTTCTACCCACTTTGAGTAGTTTTCAACCACTCTCAAATCAACATGTCTTTCTACATTGCCTGATAAACTAAGTCTGACCCTATTAAATCTTCTTCAACTACCTCAAACCAACCAATAGGTGACCTATATCTCCACCCACAAAGTGCCTCAAATAGAGTTATATGTTTACTAGAATAATAATTATTGTTGTAAGAAATTCAATAAAAGGCAAGTAATCATCCCAATTACCTTTTAAGTCAATAAAATAAGCCCTCAACATACCATCAAGAGTATAAATTATGTTTTTTATTTGTCCATCGCTCGATGGTTGGAAAGTTGGACAAAGGTCTACCTATGAGCCTAAACCTTTCTGACATGACTTCCAAACTAAGATGTAAATTGAGGCCCTATCTGAGATGAGGGACAAGATAACTCCATTAATATGGACTAGATCTCAAATATACAGCTTAACATAATCCTTTACTGAATATGTGGTTTTGACTAGCAAGAAGTGGGCAGATTTGGTCATCCTATCTACTATCCCCTAAATAGAATCGTGTTGCCGACACTACAAAGTAAACCCATAAAAATATACATATTTACCATTTCCACTTCCCTGTAGGAATACTAATATCTTGAGATTTACCATTATCTATTTGATGTTCTACCTTTATCTATTGATAATTTGGACACTCTGCTACAAAGTCTGTGATGTCCTTCTTCATACCACTCTATCAAAAGACTTATCTCAAGTCTCGGTATATCTTAGTGGATCCTGGATAAATCAAGTATGCATACTTGTGAGCCTAGCACAAAATACATGACTTCAAACCATCTATATGGGTACACACAACCTAACATGGTATTGAATAGTGCCATCCTCCTCATATGAGAAGGCATCAACTTTTTTCTTATGGACTGCATCTTTCAACTGGATTAATATAAGGATACCATCATGCTTTTATTTCACCAGTCATAAAAAAGGACTCAGAACCATTTTGCACTACTGATGTGCTATAGAAATATAGCACTTTCAACACTTATAACTATGAAAATATGCAAGTTTCTTAGGTTGTTTTGTTAGATATGATGTATTTTGGGTATGTTTTGCAAGAAACTAGGTTTTGGATGCTAAGTTTGTGAAAAATATGAAAAATGAAGTTTTTGGCTACTTACTTGATCAATTTTATGTATTCGTGACACTTTTTAGATGTACGTGACAAAAACATATAATGAAAGTTAAAGATGTAAAGCTTGGTTATGAGAGTTAGAAGGCAAGCTCTGATTATATTGGGTAGACCCTTCTTATCCACTATTTGGGTGCTGATTGATATGGACTTGGAGGAGATCACTTTCAAACTAAATAATGAGCAAGTAGTTTTTGATGTGTGTATAACTGTGCAATAGCTAGACGATATGTGAGTGGTGTCTGTGATAGACACTATTTATGAGGATATTTTTATAGAGGCCAGTGTGCCAGATATACCAGGTGTTAAGGTGAAAATAGAGGTGACAACCACTTAACTATCGATTATTGAGACTGAGATGGTGACATTATATGAGCAGATTCGTCCATGGGTTCGGACTACATTAGAGACGATTGAGGTTAGACTGTAGTCTATGCACCGAGCTTTTATGTCAGAGTTACGTGCTGATTTACATACACATATTGATGTTTTTTAAAGATGTGTGGCAGATCAGTTTGTAGAGATTGAGACGCCGAATCTAGGACATATGGGGAAGCAAGTAGATATCTTGTGAGAAGAGGTGCACTCTCTCACAGAGAGCCATATGATTGTTATCCCTCCTATCATACCTCAATTATTTAGATGTCACGACTGTGTGGTACCAGACACTTTGACTTATTCGTGGAGGATGATGTAGCAGTCCCTGTAGTTGGGACCAAGAGAGGCCAAGAGGGGGAATTACAGAATCCAGACAAGCCATATGAGCTAGCCCTGAAAAGGGTCACCCATGATTCTATGAAGAATGTGTTTGTTTCTAGGTAGAGGCATATTGAGCTACCTACAGGTGCATCTTCTCGTAGTGCACCACCACCACCATGGCATCCGATAATGGATATACCCCTATCTAGGGAAGATTATGACACAGATGCCTAGTGCCTCTCAGGTATATCCCCATTCCCTTTGTTTCATACTATTTCAGTGCATTAGGGATAGTACACAACTTTTAGTTGGGGGTGGGATATACCATAGTCGATGTGGGTATTTATTGTCGTGCTTTTTCTTTTGTCGTTCGTGGTATGATTGTAGAAATAACATGCCTAAGTTAAAATTTGTGTCTATTGTGTTTTCTTTCATACTGTGTTATATTTATGTGCAATTAGAAGATTTTTAATTATTTAGGGCAGTTATCATGTTTTTGATTAATTTTTGAGAAAAATAATACCCCTCCAGAATTGTATTTTAGAACTGTGTGAATGTATATATGTATGAACATTATGGATCTTGTTATGGCATTAGGATTAGGGACATGATAATCACTTGCTAACAATTATATGAACCTGATAAGTAGTAGTTTGTAATATTGACTTTGTGCCATGTGTATGTGAGATGATACTTAGTTTCCTTTATGTGTTAAATTCAAAACATGCCCGGTTAGTCTTTCCTAGGTTGTAGGATAGTTGGTTAGGAAATGATCAAGGTCACTTTTGATTTTTAGTCCATTTTTAGCCTAAATGAGCATCCCTATGTAAAATAATTGTAATACCCCGGGAAATTTTTCGTTGAAATTTTGTGCGTAAATGTGTTGGGTTCTATCTTCTAGAATGAATTATAAATTTTTCATATGGAATATCTTAGATTATGACCCACCGTTACGTATATTATCTAATAATCTTTCCAACGATATGTGGATCATCCAAAATGGACACCCGAGCGACGAGTTATGAACATTCCGATCAAACCATAAATAGTAGTGAACAGTAAAACGTGCAGGAAAAAGTAATGAGGCCTAGCGTATTTTTGCTCCAACTTTAAACTATCAGAACTCCTTGTACATAATTATCTGGGTGATCTACTATATATCAAAGTAAAGCTCTGCGAGTCCTCTTTCCAATGAAACTGGTTTCATCCAATTTGTCTATTGGAGCAAAATGTTATGGTCGATCTACTTCAGCCTATCAAAAGTGAATTTTTGGGTCAACTTCAAAAGATCATAACTCCTCGTACACAATAATCTGGGTGAGATACTATATATCAACGGAAATATATGAGAGTCTTCTTTCTAATGAAATTGATTTCATCCAATTTGGATACCGGAGTAAAACGTTATGGTTGATCTACTTCAGACTATCAAAACAGTCCACCAAAGGACATATTCGAGAATTATTTAATTTTTAGGGGCGTTTTGGCCATTCCCCCTCACCCAAAATCCATCCAAACCCTATATTAAAGCCTATTAGAAGCATTATATGTTATATTTCATCAAATTCCCTCAAAAAGAAAACACTAAGCTCCTACATCCAACTTCAAGAACTTCTAAAGTTCACCATTAATTTTGCAAATTTATTCAAGATTCCAAGTTCCTAGTTCAAGAACTCCAAGAACCATCATTCAAAGGTACGATTAACATCTCAAAAATGAGTATCGATCTAAAGTTCATCATTCAAGGTATGTGGAGTTTTTCAACAAGAACTCTCTTTCGTTCTTGTGCCCAAAAGTAATTTTCTTTACAAAGGCATGATTTTTATTTTATTTTTATGAATTTGAAGTATGAACCCATATCTTATGATGATTATTATAAAATCTTGATGTTTATGATTTTGAAAGATGAATTTACATGTGTGGAGATATAAAGCATGAATCTTGAACAATATTTATCATGATTTTGATATTTGGGTCATGAATCCCCATTGAAAATTGTGTTTTTTTTGAGAAAGTGTGTGTTACAAGCACGCTGATGTTGAATATTTAAGATATTTTGAATGATTTGACCTTTTGGTCTTAATGGAGTTGTTTTGAACTCGAGTGTGAAAGAAATTCACAACGTGGTTGATTTTGATAGATGGGAAGCATGATGGCTCCCGATGTATATTTATATATTACTGAAATTATTTTGTTGTGGATTGTTTTTGAAATGATCTGAGCTAAGTTCAGGAGAAATCTTTAGCACCGAGTGGGAGGTATAAATTGACCTTACTTCCCTAAAACTACGTGCCCCCGTAGGAGTGATCCTGAGGCTGATTTATATAGTTATCACTAGTTTGTGTGGATTTGATATCGATAGTCCTACTCCGATGGCAAGGATAGGACGGCTCTCCCTAACGTGGGTTGTACATTGGACTCCATGTAGCTCACATGGTTTATGTCGGTTATAGGATCTCCCAGTGTGTGTGTGTGTTTCCTTGTGTCTATGGTGAATGGTGAAGTGATTTGAAAGTGGAATTGTGAAAGTTATTCTTTCAAAAGATTTAAATGATATTTACATTATGAGAATTGATATTCTTGATGAACTGAAAGTGATTGACAAATTATATGATGACTCACATGTGTTATTGTACTTATTTCATCCTCTCATGATTATGATGATTTTCTTCGGGCTATGTAAGTCTTTCATACATCCTACATATTTCTTATAAATATTTGTGATGATGACGTTTAAAAACTGCATACACCTCCATATACTCGGTTCCTTTCCATAGTACTGACCCACATCTTCGAATGTGGGCTGCATTTTCTCGGAATGTAGGTTCAGGTGCTTAGTTCCAAGTTCGACAGTGATTCTTCGGGCATGCTGTTCTACATCCTCTGTTGTGGTGAGTCCTCATGTTTCGAGGACGTGATGTCTGATGTTGGTTTCAGGAAATTGTTTACATTTGATAACTAAGTATGAGCCAGTTAGGGCATGTCTCAATGGCTCGCTGGTTTTATTGATTTTCTTAGAGGCTTGTCAGAGTAGTATAGATGTTGGGAGTTGACTAATAAGTCGTATTTTGTTATCTTTCTGAAATTCTTTTATTCTTGGATGATTATTACTCTGTTGATATTTGAGGGTTATTTATGGAAACCCCATTGATTTGTCCTGGACTGAATGAAAATGGCTCAAAGGGTTAGCTTGGGGCTACTCGTAGCCTCAAACACCGTGTGACGCTCCGAGACCCATTTTCCGGGGCATTACAATAGTATCCCTTAATCCCTGGTTTGAGCCTTACAACCTGTATTTTTGTTTTACCTATCACCTTTATATTTGTGTTGCAATAACCTATTTTGGCTCATTCCTTTTTGGACATTATGCATCACAACTCAGAAAAATTGCCTACGTTAAGGGTGTCTATCATAGGGGTGTGTGATATAAAGTGGGTATGTAGAAGGGTAAAATAAGAGGAAAAGTTAGTAGGTCTGGGTGTGGTAGCAAAAGAAAAGAAAAAAAAAAAATTATGAAAAAGTGAAAAAGAAAGAATAAAATACCACACACAACCTGAATATGCAATAAAGAATAAAAAAGGAGAAATAAAGGTGGAATATAAAGAAAGATAGTAAATAAGTGGATCCTAGAGTTAGTGTAGTGCCAAGGAGGTTTAGTCACTTGATATCCATATGTACCATACCATCCCCCAGGCCTACATTACAAGCCGAGAAAAGTCCTATAGTGATCAGAGCTTGACTTTCTAAGAATAAAGGTAAATAAAATAAGGGCAACCTTATGGTATTTGATGCATATTGCTTGGAACTTCTCTTATGAGTGTGAGTGTCTCTTGACTGTCCCTGCATTGACATGCATTATTTCATATGAGTGAGTGGGACTTCTTTATTGTGAGGGAACATGAGTCATATTGCTAGCTGCTTACTTGTTTTGGGTAGCGTAACTTGTCTATATCTGTATGATTGTTTGTTTCTAGTGTAATGGAATACCTTGATCCTATTGTGCCATATTGTTGTGCTTCATGTTTATACACAGTTGGTTTTGAAAAGTTGAGATATAAGGGGGTATTATGGTTTGAGCTTAAAGTTTTGATTAACTACCTTGAATAGCTTAGAAATATAGCTATTCAAGGAAGTAACCCAACCTTTGTTGGGTTACTATATTTGATAGCGATCGTATAACTTTCAGAGTGAAGATGCAGTATGGGCGTTATTAACTACAACCCACCTTTATAAAAATCTATGAGGCAGACTCCCAATTATGCAAGTTTGTGAAATCTTTCACAAGTTCCTTTTTATTTTTTCCCACATGAGCAATGCTTCCTATGAACAACCTATCAAGAGCATCAAGAACTACATTAGACTTACCTGGATAGTATAGCATGCTCATGTCATAAGAAGCTCAAGACATCTTCTCAATTGAAGATTCAACTCTTTCTGGGTAAAGATATATTGCAAGCACTTATGATTTGTAAACGCATCAACATATATACCATAGAGATAATAATACAAAATCTTTAAGGCAAAAACAATTTCCGTGAACTCAAGATCATTGGTTGGATAGTTCTTCTCATGAACCTTAAGTTTTCTAGAAGCATAGGTGATTACCTTACCATTTTGCATCAAAACAAAACCAAGTCCAACTCATCAATACGCATCACAATACACCACAAAGCCGTATGTACCCTCGAGTAGAGTCAAAATTTGAGCAGTAATAAGACAATTCTTTAACTCTTGAAAACTTTTCTCATAATTTTTGGACCACCGATATTTTGCCTTTTTCTAAGTTAGCCTAGTTAGTAGGGATGAAATAGAATAGAATCCCTTTATAAATCCTCTGTAACTCCCTACTAAACCTAAGAAACTCTTAATTTTGTGTGGAGTCATCGATCTAGGCTAACTTGTGACAACTTAAATCTTTTAAGAGTCAATATGTATTCCTTCACCAGAAATAATATAACCAGGAAAAGCATCCAACTTTAACCAGAATTCACAATTAGAAAACTTTTCATACAACTGTCTATCTCTGAGAGTCTAAAAAACAATTCTAAGGTGGTCAATATGCTCATGCTCACTATGAGAATAAATTAGTTCATCTATGAATATAATAACGAACATTTTGTTGAGATATTATTTTAACACCCTATTCATCCATGAAAGATGGAGGAGCATTGATTAGTCTAAAAGACATGACAAGGAATTCATAATGACCATATCGAGTTTAAAAAGTTGTCTTTGGGATGTCACATTCTCTAACTTTTAGATGATGGTAACCTGACCTGGGGTAAATCTTAGAGAAATAGGTGGCGCCCTAAAGTTAGTTGAATAAGTCATCAATCCTAGTAATGGGATACTTATTCTTAATTATGACATTATTCAAGTGGCATTAATCAATGCACATTCTCAGGGATCCAACCTTTTTATGTATAAAGAGGTCTGGAGAACCCCATGGGGAAACACTAGGCCTGATAAATCCCTTATCTAACAAACCATTCAACTACTCCTTTAACTAAGTTGGAGCCATTCTATATGGCTAAATAGATATAGGCTGCATCATAGAGAGAATATCTATCCTAAATTATATTTTTTTGTCGGTAGAGACTCTAAATAGATCTTCGAGGAAGACATCTGGGAACTCAGTGACTATAGGAACTGACTTAAGAGTTTGGGTTTAAAAAGTAGAATCCTTAACCCTTATAAATGGTAGATATAGCCATTGGAAATCATTTTTCTAGCTTTGAGATTTGAGATGAACTGAGCCTTAGGTACACCAAGACTACCCTTCCACTCTAGGACTGGTTCATTTGGAAATTGAAATTTCACAACTCTGGTTCCACAATCAAGTGAAGCATAACATAAATAAAACCAGACCATACCTATATTACATCAAACTTTATTTTACCTAATTCTACTAAATTAGCTATGGTGTCCTTATTATGGATAGAAATAAGACACTATTGGTACATTCTTCTAGTTACTACAAATTCTCCGGCTGAAGTGAAAATAACATAAGGGACTAGGAGTTTTTCGGGACTAACCCCAAAGTTTACTACAACATTAGAGTGGAAAATGATAATGTAGCTCCAGGATCTAACAAGAAATACACATTAAGATAGAAAACTTTTACCATACCAGTGACGACATTAGGGGGGTTCTCCTAATCCTGACAGGAAGACAAGGCATAGAAATGGTTTTGACTATATCTTGCACCTGAAGTGGTTACTTTCTGAATATTTTAGATTACTGGAGATGAAGATAAACTAGCATAGAGTTTGTTACCCCCATTTTCCTACGTAGCAGAAGTAAAATCCCTAAGCTTGTGACCTGCCTAACCACACCTGAAATAACTATCTCTGTCATAAAAATATTCACATGGATGATTCTTTTCTCAAGTCTTTCAAGTAGGATAAGTTGTGAATCCCAGCGAAACACTATCCTAAGAACAAGAACCCTATATCTTACCCTGTTGATCATAACTAGGTCTAGGTACAGGTGTTCTAACTGA
Organism: Capsicum baccatum var. pendulum; assembly: GCA_030864225.1. Taxonomy (NCBI): domain Eukaryota; kingdom Viridiplantae; phylum Streptophyta; class Magnoliopsida; order Solanales; family Solanaceae; genus Capsicum; species Capsicum baccatum. The sequence goes on along the minus strand of CM061553.1, from coordinate 207,120,621 downwards.
AGACGAAGCTAATCTGGATGGTTTTCCTGAAAAATAATTGCTTGCCATTACCGAATATTCTATTGACTAAACCTATTACCCGAGGTCCTATTCTTTTTGTTATGAAACTTCTCCCTATCCTTCAAATTGTCCTCCTCAACCTATTGGATATATGCCATAAGCCTAGCAACATTTATATTTCCAATCAACATAGTTTTCTTTTCCTTCTTAGCTGAAAACCAGCCAAGTCCATGAACAAACAAACTCATCCTATTCTTTAAATCAGAAATCATCTCTGAGGCATAGTGATACAACTAGGTAAACTTAAGGCCGTACTCACTTACACTCATAGAACCTTACTCTAAGGTAAGAAACTCTCAAGTCTTTTCCTTCTTCAGCTTTTATGAACGGAACCGCCCCAATAAAGTTTTCTCAAATATAACCCAACCTGGAGGTACAACACCCTAAACCAAATATTTATTCCACTGATCGAACCAAGTTTTATCAAAATCTTTGAGTTTGTATGTAGCAAAATCAACACTCTCAACCTCATTCGTATGCCTCAGGCATAGAATTCTCCAGACTTTATCAATAAAATTCTCCAAACCCTCACCCATCTTAGATCCAAAAAACTCATATGAATACATTTTGAGAAACTCCCGAATCTTGATAGTGCCTAGAACACCTTGAGGAGATGGATGTGTTTCTTACTAATGATTGACATGGGCTTTCATAGCTTGAGCAAGAATTTGAATTGCTTTGAGAAACTTAGCATTAGTGATATTAGTGTGAGGTATCACTTGCAGCACCTGAGAGTTTTCATTCATAACCTATCATGGGCGTCTAACAACTTTATGGGGATGCATACTCTAAAATATGTGCAAAATTAGAGTTAGGAAAACTTATAGTGTTAAACACTATCACATGAACCTAAAGCATAAAAGTAGGGAGAGTATTTTGTGAACACTCTGTAGCCTCTTTGTTATAAGTGTAATGCGATTCACACCCATAAAAAGGACTTTACTGAATGCAATTTTCAGATATCTTAGGACATTTAGACCTAGTGCTCTGATACCAAATGTGCCACAATCCAAGTCTACCCCCTAGCCAAGACATAATTCTTAGAACAATAAGTAGTCTCAAGTTAATCCTTGGCATAACATAACTAAACATATCATATGAAATTAAAGCTAAAGCTATAATAGGAACCATAAGGACAAGTTCCAAATGTAAATTGAAATCATAATGGTAGAAATATAGAAATGCAAAAAGGCTAACATAAACCACAAAGCTAATATCTAAAAGCCACTAAACTAAATAACATAATCTATTGAGATAAGGCCCCCGTCTAACCATAAAACAATGTCTAAGTTAACAAGATGCAACTATACCAAGTCTCTGAAAGATGAGGATGCACCACTATCTGAGTTTGTGTTGGTGGACAATTAGCTACGTGCATGAAATTGAGTGTTAGAATCTACATTACATGAAAAATATAGACAAAAAAGTATGTGATTAGTATATTTGAATATGTTGAATATGTAGGAAATAATCATTGTAGCTTTAATGTACATTAATAAGAATGACAAAGCTATTGATTTCATAAGAGTTCAATCAACGGATAGAATAATGGTTTAAAGACAAAAAATATGAATTTTATGAAAGCATGCATGCTAAAATTTCATATCATACGAAAGCATATAATGATCATATGATACAAAAATTGTAGATACATATGAGCACCTATTTGTGCAGTGACACCAATAACTCTAATTTGCTGACAACATATGTAGCAACTGCAGGTATTACTAGTCCATTTCTATAGCTAAAAAGTACCTTATTTAAATGGTGGAAAGTTTCTTGTACTACTATTCGAAAGCCTTTATATAAGGTTGTCCCTACTTTATAATCTGGAAAATTTGGAAAGGGAGTGCTACTAAGCATGGAAGAATGATGGCTTTTCTATCTATGGGAATGGAAGTCAATAAAAATCTTTACTATATGTCAATGTTTAGGTATCCTTGGTTAAACAATATATCAAATGCATGACTTATGATAGTGAGGTTTTCTAAAGAATCGTTGATTATAAGGTGGTTTGGTGGAAAGCTCCTAATGTAGGTGTCTACAAATGTAATTTGGATAGTGCTTCCAAAGTCAATCAAGGACCTAGTGCTTGTGCCTACTGTGTAAGAAACTGAACAGGATAATTTATTTTTGCAAGAGCAAAAAATTTAGGAGAGGTATCTTCTATTGAAGTAAAAACCGTGGCTCTGAGTAAGAGACTTAAATTTTGTATTTTATAAAATTATTTGCCAGTTATATTAGAGACAAATTCTCATTAAATCAAGAATATATTAGATGGAATTTGGGAAGTCCCATAGTACATTGCAATGGAAGTAAGGAAAATCAACCGGTTGAGGTCTAATGTAACTGTGGAAGTGGAACATACATGGAGAAAGGGCAACAAGATAGCAGATTTGCTTCCTAATAGTGTTTTTTTATTTTGTAGGTACACAAAAGCTAACTTGCACATCATTATTGGAGATACCACTAAGAGGAAGAATAATTATTCACATGAAGCCAAATCAAATTCTAAATCTAAGAATAATGAAATGTCAAAATAGGAATTTTGAAGCACAACAATCAAACAAGTAACCAATCGTAGAAGCAGCAGAGTGACACATGGATTAGCATAGCATAGTTAACACAAATGTCATTTTTTGTGCACAACAAGAGATTATTTTTGTAGAATATTGAATGTAGATGTTATTGGTGATAAATACCTGATCGAGAAGTAGGGTGAACTAAATATTAGCTAGCTTTAATAATGGTATTAGCTCGTCATCAAACTTAAACTGTTGAGATAGTGAAATTTAGCTCAGCCTTAATTTGATTAGGTATTAGTTCAAAAGGGTAAGAAAAAGAATGACTTATCTAAGTTAAACAAAGTCAGATATGTGAAGAAGGAGTTGAGGAAGTATTTAGTGGGTATCTATTTCATGGCATTATGAGACGTTGTAATGTCTTAGGTGAAATCAACCCAAAATCAGTCCTATTAATAGCGTAATTGCTACGCTTCACACAGAAATGCTCAGATTTAACCTCTCCTTTAAATTTCTCTTTAATGGTGGCAATGGATGCAGAGAAGACAAAGGGATTATTCATTTTGCTAAAGTGTTTCTATGACTTTACAAAATCAACTTTATCTAATTTTGTTATTTTTTTTTATGTTATTGGGATAAGATCGGTTTTCTTGCTTTGGGATTCTCTGGTCTGGACCTGTCTTTGTATAGCTTTTTTATGCATGGAATAAATGGAATATTAGGCCATACAACAACAACAATAACAACAAACCCATATTAGGCCATATTTAATTAAAAAAAAGTTGTAGTACTTAACGAAAAGATATACTAGTACTAACTATCATAGATTGGAGAGTTGAGTTCTAATACTCTTAATGAGACTCATTTTAAAGAATACGTATCTCAAATATGACAAAGACATTGAAAGAACTTCACCTATATTAATATAGAAGTGGTGCCTCTTCGATTGGAAGTTGAAGTTTCTCTCATAGATGTTCATAAATTTTGGATAGCACATGAACATAATAGTGCTAAGCTTGTTTGAGTGGAAGAAAGAATGAAATGTTTATGTGTGTAGTGTCATCAACGTTATCATAACAAATAACACGTTTAAGGCTATTATGCTATGTGAAATTTCATTTTCATCTTGTGACATTGCACAAAGGTATTGTTCAAATCGAAAAATACATTATTTTATGCATAAACATAACTTGATTGAGTCATTATTTGTATTTAAACAAGTAGAGGATTGTTAATAATTATTTAAATAAAATAATTAAAAATTTAATTATTTTTAATTGAAAAGATGTGTCTTTTTTCTTTTTCTTAATTTTTTCAAAACTCTTTCTTTCTTCATTATTTGTTTAGTGCAGAAATTCAATTACTTTCCATGTCCACTTAAACATAGGCGAATTCAGGATTTAACGTTTGTGAGTTTCCTATATTATCAAAAATAAAAACAAATAGTAGCTAAGGGAATTTGAAACCAGAACCAAGAGGTTAATAAAACTTTTATAGGTCCATCTACTCCACTAGGCCAACAACATACTTTTTTATGAGTTCCCAACCTATAATTCTTATATATTTACTAGATTTCTCTATATAAATATTAATTCCACACGAAAGTTACTGGGTTCCCGAGAACCCCCACCTGACACCTTGGATCCGCCCCTACACTTAAACTATTTGCATTAGATCTTATAACAATCTGGTAAAAGAAAGGGAGCAAATATTATTTTTAGAGAAGTGTTTCGTACGTATTTCTAGCCTCAACCCCAATGTTTATTGTTCATATTCTCCAACAAACATTACATCACTACAATACAAACTTATGAAGTTACCTAAGTTTCATCGAATCAAAAACTTTACAACTTATAATTTTGTAGCTGTTATAAATCATTTGTCAAGTCTTTCTTGGACTATATATTGATGAATAGAGCTTTTTGGTGTTAAAATGAGTAAAAGTCCAATAGGGCTACATAACAATATTAGTGACACAAAATGACGTGTTTCTACATCATTTTACAATATATCGTGACAGACTTGCTTGTTTCAAAATAAATAAATAAATTATTAATTAAGAGTTCTAATTATTAAAAAAAAAAAAAAAGAACCCCCCCCCAAAGGAGAAAATGAGGCAGTTACTATGAGAAAATGAAAAAAAATATCCAATATGTTTGAAGGTACATTTAAAATAAGGGAAAACGTATATAGCATTCCTTAGATAGGAAATTACAACTTATAGCATAACTTTCATTTTTTCAAGTTGTAGCAAATTTTTTTAAAAAAATAATAAATAAAAATATTTTTTCCTTGTAATAAATTAAAAATACCAAATATATATGGAAAAAAGAGTCTTATTCCCCAAAAAAGAGAATGTCAGTTATAGTCAGATATCTTCATTACCTTAAATATCTTAATAAATGATTTTCATATAATTAATTAACATCTTAAACGTATCAGTCAAAGAATTCTGTTCTCATATTATGATATTCTAGTTTTTTTTTTGTTTATTCCTCTTAAACAACTTCAGTTATATGTTTGAAATTGATCAAACTAATGGACGGTGAAAGGTTACATTCACTTTTTATAATGTATGGAGGAAGATGAGATGTTAAAGGTATGTTAATTGTTAAGGTTGTTCTATCCAATTAGTTTTTAATGATTGGTGTAATACTCCGAACTTTCTTTAAGTCAAATCTAGTCTCTAGAAGAGTTAGTGATGACTTTCTAAATAATTAATATTTAAATCAGATAGAATTTTCCCAATTTTAACTTTTTATTATGTGGAAAATTGAATTATCTTTCCAACGATTCCAATTTTATCCAAATCCGATATCGGAGTAAAAAGTTATGGACGTTTCACTGAAAGCTGTCAAAACTGCCCAGGTGCGACGAGCAGGTTGACGGACCTTCGATCTAGCAACGGACCATCGTCAAAACCATCATATCTAAGGCAGTAAGTCAATCTTCTGGCTAAGGTGCGACGAACAGGTTGATGGACCATCGAACTTGCGATGGACTATCGTCCAAGCCGTCGCTGCTAAGGCAGTGAGTCCCTATTCTGGTCCACGTGCGGCGGTCAGAACAACGGACCGTCGAGCCAGTGACGGACTATCGCACGATCCATCGTAGATCCTGTTCAGCAATTTAAAGCTATTTTAAAAGGGTATTTTGGTCTTTTCCCACCCGTTTTAACCCCTAATTATACCAGACAATAGCTCATAACTTCATTATTCATTCACAACATCCAATTAGGATTTCTATTAAAGATCAATCTCCAAGAACAAGAAACCCTAGGTGCTTAATTCCAAGTCAAGAATTCAAGCTTTCCTCCACAAATTTTTAAGAAATCATTCACCCAGGTACGTCAAGTGTTCATTCATGGATTCCTTTCGTCCATGAAGCCCAAGGATCCAATTTTAAATTATAAATTGTGATGTTTATGTTATGGATTGATTACGATTATGTTGAGGTTGTGTATGATACCCAAGTTGGAATTGTTAAATGTGTTTTCATTAATTTATACTAGCATGTGGATTGAAATCTACTAAATTGTGTTGATTTATGCAACCATGATGAATTAATTTAATGTCCAAGCCTAAGCTTATAGTTATGCATGCAAGGTGTTTGATAAAATGCCTAAGAGAATAGGAAGCATGTATTATGACTCAATTGTGACCAAAATGATAAACCTATGTTTCACCCTTAAGTTCAAATGACTCCCATGTTATTGTTATACTGTGTGATGGATTGATGTAATGCTCATGAGATTAGGCTTATGAAATTATGACATATTTACATGCACTTCTATTTATGTGTGAGCTTGTGGCATACAAATACTTCATGAATATCCCCAATGATTGTACTATGAATTATTGACTATGGTCATGTCAAGAAGGGTCACGTCTTGTCAGTTTTATGCTATCGAGTCCTGGGGGTACTTGTACCCAACAATTTAGCTGTGTGTCTAGAGCCAGTGTCATGTTTTCAAGATACTCTCAGTCAAGCCATGTTCAGTAGAATTTAGTCAGTCTTATGACTCCGGAAAACTCAGTAGTCTCAGTAATCTCAAAAATCTCAGTAATCTCTGTCAGTTATTGGATCTCAGTGATACTTCGTCATTTAACAAAACTCAGTAAACTTAGTCCAGTCAGTTCAGTATAATTAATTCAATGTCTAACCAGATGGGAGTAGGATTCAGCACTGAGTAAGCCCAAGGATGGGAACTTACATGTTAGTAGAGGGTGTGATTCTTAAAAACAATCCCTGCGCTCCAGAACTACGTAGCCAGCATAGGTTGAGACATCTAACTTGTTAGATGAGGGTTAATGAGGTGGCTTAATCTTTTAGATAAGGGTCCAACCGTTCTCCTTAGAGTACCTGTTAGATGAGGGATCACTCATAGCTTGTCTTTACCAGTGGCGCGGTATTGACACCCTTCCAATTGGAGTTACAGATTGGACCCCAACTCAACTATAATGCTTTATTTGGGGCATGTTAGTTAGATGACTATTTCCCACAGTTACAGTTTCAGTCTCAGTAATAAAACTCAGATAGTTCTACAGAATTCAGGACTATCAGATATAGTCAACTCAGAATAGTACGGGACTCAGCTAGATCCATCAAAACCTAGACTGTCAGACACAGTTGCTCAGTATCATTTATCAGTATTCAAATTCAGTGATGCCATGATCTCAGTTACAGTTTATGTAGCCATATATGTATTCTCACATTCATGTTATTCAGTCAGTTAGTATTGTTCATGCATATAAACCCCTTGTATTCAGCCTACCTCACTTGCATAATAGTACATTCAATCGTACTGATGCATTTTCGCTATGATGTTTTATACCATAGGTTCAGAAGCATGAGCTCCAAAGAATCAGTAGTATTCCAGCCTCAGCAGTCAGAGTTAGTAGTGAGTCCTCATCCTTCGAGGACATGATCATTTCTTTATTATTTCATTACTTATTTTATTTTAGTAGTTGAGGTTATTTGGGTACATGTCCCATCAACTCCTTATTCAGACAGTTCAGTTTTAGAGGCTTTTAGACTACAGTATGTTCAGACTGTTTATTTCAGTTCATGTCTTGGTATTGATATACCGTACTTTCAGATAGTATATTTTATCCATTTTGAACCTTATGACATATTTTAGTCTATTATTTCTGCATTTTACATGATATCATATTGTATAAAAGTACAGATGTTAGTCATGGGTTAGCTTGTGGTCCTTCGGGGTCATGAGCACCGTGTGGCATTCTGGGTACAGACTCGGGGCATTACAATTGGATATGTTGCTCGTTTTGTAGAAAAGAATTATGTTTTCAATCTTATTGTGATGTCGTATTGTACAGTTGGTAGATGCTTTCAATGTTATTTTTATTCATGGGATATTCACAATCTGATTATGGTCATTTAATTGTTGAAATTGATTAGGGTTTTTTTGGTATATATATGTTAAATGTATGATAGTATTTTATTGTAAAGTGTGAATTTTGTAAAATAGTAATTTTGAATCTTGTATCCAGTTACAAAAATTAGTTCGTGTATTTTTTTAAAATGTTGATAGTATGATATTATTGTTGAAGTTTTATACAATTATTTTTTTATTGATTGTTTAAGTTGGTCATTTTTCAAAAATAATATTATGCTTTCAATATTGTAGTGATATCGTATGATGCATTTGGTTGATGCTTTCAATCTTATTTTTATCCATGGGATGTTAATAATCTTATTGTGGTAGTTTAATTGTTGAAAGTGTTTGGTATTTTTGTTGTATATGTTGAATGTATGAAAGTGTTTTGTTGTAAAGTATGAATTTTGAAATATAGTAATTCTTAAAGTTAAATCCAGTAATATAAATTGGTTTGTCTATTTTTTTGAAATGTTGATCTTATGAAAGTGTTGTTGAAAACATGAAATTTCATATATAGAAGTTGTGAAATTTAGTAAAATTCATGATAATGAAATTTGTATTGTGCTTATAGGTAGCCCTAGAGATTTTGCTGTATACGAGATAATGTATGATGCAAATACAAAGTATAAAGGACTGGCTGCTGCAATATCAAAACAATTGAAGATTAATATTAATTCTACCAAAATTGAGATTAAGTTTTATTAAATGAAAGATGCCCACCGATGCTCATACATAATGACACCGGAGTAATGGTGTATCTGGATCAAAAAAGAAGTAATGCAAATTTTTGTGTTAGTTATCCATTGTATGTGACAACAACTCGTATGTCAATGTATATTAACAAAAATTTTGAACAGTCAGATATTTGTGTTGGTATCAACATGAACACCGAATAAAATCCAGATCGACAGAAATTATACTCTACAAATTCAGTTTGGTTGCTTAGATTAACTCTAGATGATGAAATCGTGGATGAAGATAGAGTTGAAATAATCAAAGAAGTTACCAATCCGGTAATTGAAGTAAACCAAAGTTAAATCGATAAAGAAACACTTTCACAAGTTATGGATTTGCATGCTTTCTTGCATCAGTTTACATTTAGAACTAAGAGGTCTAATGCAAAAAGGTACGAACTATTCCAGTTTATAACTTTTAACTTTTGAAAAGTGTATATTTCTTTGGTATTTTAATTGTATGTTCTATAACTATTTGTTTGATTTTAAACATCTTAAACAGCTACTACCTAGTTTGTCATGTGGAAGAATGTACATGGTTTCTTAGAACTTCAAGTATAAATAATACAAAAGTTTTCAAAATAAGGAAGTATTGTGAAATATATACATATTCGGTACGAGATCAAGTATATGCAAGACGGCCAGGAATGATAAAGGTTATTGCTGATTTGGCGATGCTTAATTTGATAAACACTAATAGAATATACACACCAAATGATGTTGCCGTTGATATGTTAAGATAATATGGTGTGACATTAAACTATACTCAAGCGTAGCATGCAAAGGAACTAGCAGTTAAGATGTTGCATGGTGATCCAATTGAATCATATAAAAAACTTCTAGGTTATTTGTACATTTTGGGAAAATAGTATCTTGGATTAGTTATTAGTTGGGAAAAAACAGAAGAAAATCATTTCTTGTATGCTTTTGTTTTGTTGGAAGCTTCAATACGTGGATGAGAGTATTGCAAACCTATAGTTGTTTTTGATGGTGCTGGGCTAAAATCACTTTATGGTGGGACAATTCTAATTACAAGCACATTAAATTCAAGAGGTAACAAAGTATTATTTTACTTTAATTTTCAGGCATAATTTATTTTTTTAGAAATATTGTGTTAATTTTTTTACAGTATGAAATCGGTATGTTAAAGATATTATGAATGGTTTTACAATTTAAAATAAATTCAACTAATACATATGTTGCTAAGATTGTATATGCAGGTCATATATTACCCCTTGATTATGCATTGGTTGATTCTGAGAATAGAGCATCTTGGACATGATTTATCGAGAAATTTAGAGAAACTTTTAGATAAAGAAATGACATGTGTATCGTGTCAGACAGAAATGATAGCATATGAAAAGTAGCATCAACAGTCTATCCGAATCTGTCACACCATGCTTGTATTTGGCATCTATGGGGGAATATTAAGATAAATTTTCGTAAGAAAGTTGATGAACTACATAAGCTGTTTTTTGCAATGGCAAAGACATGCACTTCAAATTTTTGAAGAGTTAATAGGGAGAGTTGACCAAATTGACAGAAGAGTGAGAGTATATTTATAAGAAATTAGCTATCACTAATGGGCAAGGATTAATTCTACGGTAAAGCGTACTTAGACTCTAACATCAAACATTGCTAAATCCATAAACAATACAAATAGAAAAGCCAGAAGGTTACTTGTTGTTTTTGGGTTGGATTTCATAAGGTTAACTGTTGAATCGTGGAATGCAAAACATAAAGAGGAAGGAAAAAATACATTGACAGTGCTAACAAAAAGATGCAATGATATTCTCAATGTAACAAGCAACAATCGCATAATATGAAGGTATGTTTTTAATTTAATTGTATTAAAATCTTGAATAAATTCCTTAAAATACTTTGTTGTTCGTTACAGTATTTACATTATCTTTGATTTATTTATTTTATTTTAATGATAATGTTCTGAACTGTAAACATGTACTTATCATATTATGTTGTTATATTTTTTTATATGATAAATTTATTAACAATAAAATTCATTGTAGGTAAGAGCTTCAAATGAATTTTTGCATACCGTTATCGAGGGAGTTAAAAGGTTTGTTGTATGTCTGTGAAGTAGAAAATGTGGTTGTGGTCGATTTCAATTAGATGAGATACCTTGCTCCCATGCAATGGCGGTTATTATATATCGTAACCAACATGAAGAAGACTATTGCTCTGCATACTACAGCAGTAAAAATTTTAAGGATGCTTATGCAATACCAATTGAGCCTCTTTCTTGTGAGAGTACATGGAATATACCTGAAGAAGTGTTGGATGAAATTGTGTTACCGCCTGATTGTAAAAGACCACCCGGACGTCCATGCTATGAGAGGTGGAAAGCACCAAATGAAGATAAGTGCAAAAGAGCCAGGGTTACATGTAGTAGCTGCCATAGAGAAGGACATAACAAGAAAACATGCTCCTCCAGTTTAATAAGCTATTTTTTTAAATAAAATATTTTTCGAGTATGAATTTGTTATGTTTTTTTAATATTTGTAATAAACAATGCAACTTATCTTTACATTAATATTTTTGTGCTCATTTTTAACTTTATATTGGTGTTTTATATGACTTTTTCAGTAAACATATATATGTTGTGAATAAAAAAAATGAAATGAGTTGATATCAAATATGTTGAACGAGGTGAAATACAAAATAACTATTAAAGTATCATAACATTATATAAGTGTACAAATATAGTGCTTAAAATGAGAAGAATTTTTTTTTCATACTGACCATTATAATAATACAACAGTAATAAGCATCAAAAATTCAAATCAGTGTTAAACTATCGTAACATTATATAAGTGTATAAATGTAGTGCTTAAGAACCAAAAAAAAATGTGGCATACCAATAATGGTAAGTCAGATAACAGTAATGAGCATCAAAAATAGTTACAAACTACAAAATCCATGTATATGTATATTAGCCAAAATCATTTATGATGAAATAAAATAAAATGATGTCAATTTCATTCAACAAGTTCAAATATGAAATAACTGTTAAAAGTAACAAAACATCATACGTAAAAATCAAAACTAAACTTTGTTTGTACCAAAAATTTAAAGAAGACGACACTAATGATCTCCAAACAACATTAAATATCAAATGCCTTTCTATTCCTGAGTTTTTTTAGTGACAGCTGGACTAACAACGTTTCTCAATATTTTTGGACCACCGAGTCTGCTTGTAACATTGCCAGTCACCTCACTTTCGCTTATAGCACCATCGTTTTGCTTTTTCCTAGCATAATCCCAAAATAATGCACCATATCTCATATGATGGTTGGTAGCATTAAACATGTTGGTTGAAATATCAAATAAACCATGACTGATAAACTCTATAAATGCACACGTATACATACCACAATCACTGTAAAAACAATAATAAAGAAAAAATTTAGTACAATAATATATACAATTATAAAATAGTAATTCAAATAATATAAATATGCGTACTTAGACTGTGGAGCTTATTGGGGAACGTCCCTTACAATAACATACTTAAGTGGATCGGTCATGACCTTGTCAATGTGTGTAGGCTCTCTATCCCAACAAATATCAGCTCGTTTACCATAGAAGTCAGTTGCAAATAAAAATAATGGTATGATGGTAGCAAGTGATTGGACATGTCGATGGATATTTTTGGTGTTCACAACATCTCCAATAAATGAATCATACACATATAGACATTTGTGTCTAATGCGAAACAAAATCATAATCCAATGGAATGATTCACTAACATAAACTGGGAGAACGATGTTATCCCAGTATCCCAAGCTACATTCGCAAGCATCTTAAACCCTCTAATATACTGACCAACATAGTGTTCAGGAGAGATGTATATCATGTCCTTCTTCGCACCCAATCACTGTTTCTCAATTGCACAGACCTACTTAATGAATAAAACATCAATTGTGGTATACGTTATCGGTTTCATCGGACTATACTTTGCTTTTTTTCACAAATAGTACATGATCACATCTACATGCTGTTTTAAAGAAAGACATAACAGTGTAAGCAGAAATTCATTTTAAAGAATACATATTTGTAACAAATAATTACACAACAGTTAACTAAAAGATGCACGTACAATTAAAGTTTTGTAAATGATCATAGGTATCCTTCATAGGATACATTTATGGGTCTATACTGGCACACATACAATAACAGATACACAAACAAAAATATACACACAGATACAATACACATACCGAACTTAACTGAAATGCTACATTTATGGGTCTATACTGGCACACACACAGACACACATACACAATACACATACAAAACTGAAATACTTACTCAATTGGTCACATAAAACTGATTTGTCTTTAACTACTCAAACACAAAAAAGCCAAGTCCATCTGTCTCTATAATTATCAGAGTGGGTTTTCTAAATGGTGTTTTAATTTCAAGTAATATTTCTTGTAAATAATGTTTGCTAGTAAGATGTAATTCAAGGAGGAAGACATCTTTCTTTACAAAGTAAGGTGTAATTCAAGTTTCTTTCCATCCAGATTGACGTGGCTCATCATGAGCCTGGTCAAAGATTCAAGTAGAACCTTTTTCCATGCATTGTAATAATTTGATACAAGTATACTTATGAACTCTCAACAAAATTGGAACAATACAAAGACAATGGTAAGCTTCAAGAGAAGAAATCCCAAGAAGATAATTAAAATAATGTATTACAGATCAACCCTAAACCATGAACTCAGCACTAGGTGCAATATCAAACTTTATTGGTTTCTCTAAATTCGTTCAAATTAACAAATTAATATCAGTTGTAAAAAATATATGGGCTTGTAGGGGTTTAAGAGACTAGCATGAGAGAGTAAGATGCCTTAAATTAGTTCCAACTTCTTTTAAAACACACGGATATAGACACTAAGCTAAGGACCCCTGTTATCTGAGTATATCCAACAAATGGTGTCTAAAATCCGAATTCATGCTTTCAAAGCTATCAAAAACCCTTGAGCATACTGCTTTCTACAAGTGAAAACGCATAAAAGCACAAAAATAACAATTTAGGCTACTGAAGTTGGACAAGATACTCATATCCAACACAAACACAAAAAATTTTGTAAACAGGGAATGAATAAGTTGACTATGGCATAGTACTCATGCAGAAATATGAAATTTAGGTGTCAGTTGCAAACAAAAATAATGGTATGGTGGTAGAAAGTGATTGGACATGTAGATGAATATTCTTGGTGTTTACAACACCTCCAATAAATGAATCATACACATATAGACATCTGTATCTAATGTGAAATAAAATCATAATCCAATGGAATGATTCACTAACATAAACTGGAAGAACGATGTTGTCCCAGTTCCTAAGCTATATTCGCAAGCATCTTAAACTCCTTAATATACTGACCAACATAGTGTTCAGGAGAGATGTATCACATGCCCTTCTTCGCACCCAATCACTGTTTCTCAATTGCACAGATCTACTTAATGAATCAAACATTAGTTGTGGTATATGTTATCGGTTTCATCATACTATACTTTACTTTTTTCCACAAATAGTATAGGATCACATCTACATGCTGTTTTAAAGAAGGACATAATAGTGATGAGCAGAAATTCATTTTAAAAAATACATATTTGTAACAAATAATTACACAACAGTTAAATAAAGGATGCACATGCAATTAAAGTTTTGTAAATGATCATAGGTATCCTTTATAGGATACATTTATGGTCTACACTGGCACATATACAAAAAAATATACACAAACAAAAACATTCACACAGACACGATACAAATACAGAACTGAACTGAAATGCTATATTTATGGGTCTATACTGGCACACATACAGACACACATACATAATGCACATACAAAACTGAAATACTTGCTCGATTGGTCACAGAAAATTGATCTGTCTTTAACTACTCAAACACAAAAAAAAGCCAACTCAATTTGTCTCTATAATTATCAGAGTGGGTCTTCTAAATGGTGCTTTAATTTCAAGTAATATTTTTTGTAAATAATGTTTGCTAGTAAGGTGTAATTCAAGGAAGAAGATATCTTTCATTACAAAGTAAGGTGTAATTCAAGTTTCTTCCATCCAGATTGACTTGGCTCATCATGAGCCTAGTAAAAGATTCAACTAGAACCTTTTTCCATGCATTGTCATAATTTGATACAAGTATACTTATGAACTCTCGACATAATTGAAACAATACAAATACAATGGTAAGCTTCAAGAGAAGCAATCCCAAGAAGATAATTCAAATAATGTACTATAGACCAACCCTAAACCCTAAACCATGAACTCAGCACTAGGTGCAATATCAAACTTTACTAGTTCCTCTAAATTCATTCAAATTAACAAATTAATATCAGTTGTAATAAATATATGGGCTTGTAGGGGTTTAAGAGACTAGCGCGAGAGAGTACGATGCCTTAAATTAGTTCCAACTTCTTTTAAAACACACAGATCTAAACACTAAGCTAAGGACCACTGTTATCTGAGTATATCCAACAAATGGTGTCAAAAACTCGAATTCATGCTTTCAAAGCTGTCATAAACCCTTGAGCATACTGCTTTCTACAAGTGAAAATGCACAAAAGCACAAAAATAACAATTTAGGCTACTGAAATCGGACAAGATAATCATATCCAACACAAAAAAAAATCTTGTAAACAGGGAATGAATAAGTTGACTATGGCACAGTACTCATACATAAATATGCACTTTAGGTTGACTTTCACTGCTAGGAAAAGTACCAAACTTATCTTTGTAAAGTTATTAGCTGTGTGCTTAATCAACAACATGACTAAATACCTTGCAATGATTCTCCCTTTAGTTGCTATAACTTTGCATATTTTTTATCACTGAAACCTTCATACATAATTTCACGACATACACAAACTATGACAAAAAATGCAGAAAATGCCTTCAAATTATTTTTTGTTCCAAATATCATGACATACACAATCAGACATACACTTTTATAATGACACTTACAAGAATAGTAAGATAATTATAGAATTCCTTTTCGTGATATTTAAAAAATTAACTTTAAATAGAATTTTTTGGTCCAAATATTAACCATACACATACACAATAAATACTAGATGGAGTTTGTATTAAATTAGATTTGAAACATACCTCATCGTTCCATGGACGACTAGTTTGAATCATTGTAAGAAACCAATCCTTCTTATTAATTTTCAATCTACCGAGCTCAAATTTAGGATTTATGATGACGTTTTCAGCATTGCTTTTTGTACCTCTATGATTATTTAATAAAACATAATAATGTCATATGATGTTATATACTAACTCTTGAATGTATGATTTAGTACATTAAGGTTAAAAAATAAAGTGTTACCTTTCACGCACTTTCTTCAAATGTGCAAAACACTAATTTGTAAATTGATCAACCAATATATCTGAAACCTCAAATCCAACATAGTCTTCAAATGGATAGTTTTCGTTGAAGTAAACTATGGATTTTTCATGGCTAGAACCATAATTTTGGTATATTATCATTGGAGATTTATCAAAGATGACCGGTGATAAAGTTTGGGACTCGAATTTCGGTGTTTCAAGCATCCTAAATGTAGGTTCTAGTGCGATCAGCTGAGACTCAATAAAAAATGATAATTTTTTTAAAGAAAAAAGATTGTCGATCGATTTTGCACCAACAATTTCACCACACACTATACATATAAAATCATTCAAAAAAGTCATGTAGAGATCATTTTGTTACATTTTAAAAAAAATGAAGTGTAAGGGTAAGTAACGCATAAGTTAGAACTCTATGTATTAAGGATTAACAAATTGATATCAAGTTAATATAACATTATCATCCTTTTCAGAAGCCATATCACGAGACAATTCATCCTTCACATTGATTGGTTCATTAGAAATTTCTTCACTTGTCTTGCTTCCATGTGGTGTTTGCAATAAATCATCCACAGATCGAAAATCATTCTTCCAATAATCATAAAAAATAAAATAAAATTTTGAAAATAAATTCAAATAAATCTCACAAAAAATTTACACGCGCATACCCAATCTTCATTTAATTCATCAGACTTGATTCCTACAGACCTTAATTCATTCAAAATAGTCTTGACAGATTTAGCAACATGTTATTTTACCTCCGTAAATTGCTTATCAACCTACTCATAAAACAATAATGCATGTAATGGTTTCATGTAAAATAATATATTCTGTATAAGGTAAAAATCACTAATTCAATTAAACTATTTAAACTTTATTACTGACCTTTTCCTGATTATTAGACATTTCATCAAGAATTTGTACATATATAAACATATAATTTTAATACCAACATGAGTATGACCTGTACATTCATATAAATATAATACCAAAAAAATTATCTTTTTCTGAAATTTCAACATTTCAGCTCGGACCTACAAAATACATGGCATATATATAGAACACATAGTTAGTAAATTCATAATTAAATTTTGAAAATATTAATTGAATAAGTAATAAGAATATTTATAGTTTACATTTGTCAATTTATTCTTCATATCGAAGATTTGTTCATCTTTCACATTTGATGACAAATTTTTTTCACCATCGACATCTGGATGAACAAAGTTGTCTTAATCTTGTTGAACGAAGTTGTCCTGATGTATTGCAAGAAGATTGTACTTTACCATTTCCTCATCGGTAAAGACAATATTTTTGAATTGATATTAATATAAAAAAATAAGTTAGTTTAAATAGATAACAAGTACAAAATGAGAATGAAATAGATATTGATTTAGAATAAAAGCTAATATATAGAAGTGTAGTTAAGATTACTTCGTTGCTATAACGCTTAAACATTGTTGTCTTCAAATACTCATTAAAAATGAGATCCTCCGATGATCTCTAATTTAGAATTCGAGGACTCATAACTGATTCACTTCAAATAGCGATAGCTTTGTCCATATTCAAATAGAATTCATAAAATCAAACTTGAAGAGCCAAAAGAAATCTACCAAAGGTAAATGATGAGGGATTGGTCTTCAAACCATGACTATTAAATTTATACAATAGTTTAAAGCACTCATTGCCCCAATCATAATTTAAGTACTCACCGAATTCAACGAGATCAAAATATAATTTTGATATGTAATTCCTTGGCAAATCAGGAATCAAGAACCTGATTATGAAATAAACCATACCAATTTCATACAAATCATCTTCCTTACAAAAATTCTTAGTCACAGCAAAATCAGTGTAGAAATCACTTCACTTCACCTTTTCAATGCCAGGATAATACTTAGACATAAGCTTGTTCGGAGCTTTGAAATCTGAAAAAAAAATACTTTTTTATCAGACCTTAAATCAGTTACAACACAAAATTCCCTCTTACCAATATGCAACAACTTGCCATTCAACCTAAAGATGAACAAATCATCTATGTTATTCTCCGTCTCCACTTGCAACAGATTTCGAAGAAGTTGGAGCTTCACTTTAAGCTGTTGCATCTTCAAAAAGTGTCCGAACGAAGAATTTTCAAACCTTTCAAAGTGCTCCTTTTTTCATCTTAACATAAGATCATCAAAAACATCAACCTTAATGTACGATGCCCAATGACTATATGTTTTTCGCTCCTGCATACATTTACAAATACAAAAATAAGAACATAAAATACTATAATATTTATCTTTTGATAGTTGAAAGATGATCTGTTAATTGTTGCAACAAATATATAGTTTAAGTAATAACATATGTATCAAGGAAATGTATGTTATTACATATTGTATCAAGGAAATCTTCAAATATTTTGGAAACTCACTCAAATAAAAAAAAAATATACAATTTGTATAAATAATTTATACAAATTTTGAACTAAAAAAAACAATAATCAAATATTTTTTACACACAGAAGAATAACTATTATTATGAAACAAAAATTGTACATGCATTGATAATTTAAAGAATCTGTAAAACAATATGAAAAATCATATGACTTTTTTTAAAAAAAATCAGCAATCGGGATTATAATATCAAAAATCCTATAGTTTTAATAAAACACTTCAAATAATTATTTTTTTTAAAAAAAACTTTTACAAAATAAAAATCATACCGTGCAAACTTTTCGAAATTTCTTGTTGGATACATTCTTGGCAGTTTTTACTTTAGCCCTAGTCCTTGTTACTCAAGAAGGTGTTTCTCCTCCACACTTGATTTTTTGGGGTTTGAGTAATGGAATCTCATCCTCAAAAATTACAGTCCGACACCTGTTCACTATCCATATTCTTCTCTTATAATTCCTCTTATCTTGAGGAATCTCAATCTTTTTATTCAAATTGAGCTTCTTCGATGGTTCATGAACAAAAGAAACTTCAATTTTATCGGGCAAGCACTAATTTTGATTCTTGTTGTAAAACCCACTTTCAACAATCTCCTTTTTACACTTCGATCGAGGAGAAGGAGCGAAACAACCTAAATCAAACGAAGGTCTAGAAAGATGAATGGGGTTACTATTTTCGATTATTCTAGGACTTCTACGCGAAGGAGTAGAATCGAATTTTGGTTTAGACATGATTCACAGTGGAGAATGAAAAAAATAAATATATCAATTTTATATTTTTTGGGGAAAAAGATGAATATTAGTTGAAACCCACTTTTTTCCAATGAAGAAGATGAATATTATGTGAAACCCACTTTTTCTCAATCTTCTATTTTCAAGGTAAGAATATGAATATTATATGAGTAAGTTAATGGAGAATATTGATTACAACTCTATTCATTACAAAAATAGCCTCTCGGCAAAACAAAAGACACAAAAATGACCTATGAATTCAAAATCTCATTTCTTAGCCTTCGGTTGTTCTGCAGCTTTCTTTGACTTTTTTTTGTTTTTTTAAATTTTGCTGATTTAGTATATTTTGTTGATCTTTTTGCTTCTTTTATTATTATTATTATTATTATTATTATTATTATTATTATTATTATTATTATTATTATTATTATTATTAGCTTCTTTTATTATTATTATTATTATTATTATTATATAAAATGATAAATTATATTTGTTTTTTATTGTTTTTTCGTTGTTGATTTTTTATTTTTTCTGCTAGTTCAGTTTTCTTCTTTTTCCTTTTTTTTTTTCTGGGTTGTGCTCATTTTTTTTCTAAAAAATTAATATTTCTATTTATTTTTTTAATTCTATCAATAAAACAATCAAATAAAATTTTGTAGTTCTTTTTTAAAATATTCAAATACTAATTTATAATGGCGTAACCAAATAAATTTTGTAGTTTTTTGAAATACATTTTTTTTAAATAACATATTTTAATGACACGTATACATATTTTAATAAATGATGATACAATTTTTACACACATTTTGTACAAATACGTATTCTATATAATAGTTATACAATAATAATATTATTTGTATACACATCGTATATATGTGTATATATATATATACATACATACATACATACATATATATGTATACATATATATATATATATATATATATATATATATATATATATATATATATATATATATATATATATATATATCATATTGATACAATCCTTGTACCATGTTAATACAGTCCTTGTATTATATTAATACACTCCTTATACCGTGTTGATACAACTCCTATATCATATTGAAATTTAGATACATGTTTTATACATTCATCATACAGTTTGTATACACATTTTATACATATACATATTTAAAACAATAATGATACACTTTCTATACGCCTTATATATATAGTTTCTATACACATTTTATACAATAATATATAATTTTTATAAATATTTATACAACCTTTAGCTGCAATTATTATTCGGATATGTATGTTATACATCAAATATAAATTTTTATACAAATTTTATAAATTTATATATATATATATTTTATGCATACATACATACATATATATATATATATATATATATATATCATTTATTATTTTTAAATAATAAAAAAGCAGACTACTTTTTAGTTAAAATTTATAGGCAAAAAAAAATCTGAAACAACCTTCTAAAAAGGGGCCAAATGGCCCAAGGGTGAAAATGGCCAGTATTGTCGAATGGCTCAAGGCTGAAAATGGCCCAATATAGCTGAATGACCCAATGGCTATTTAATGGGATTTCTTTGACCGACAGGCCATAAAATGGCAATAGGCCCAAACTTGGGCTATTAGTTTTAAAATGGGTCATATGGTGTTCTTTTTCCTATTAAATATCGAGCGGTCTGTGCTAGTAGGAATTCAATATATATTATTTTTTATCTCAATTTATGTGATACAAATAGAATTTAGATAATTAAACATATTTTAAATATATTTTTAGACATTTAAACTATTAACTATTTGTAATTTATAATACTTTTTAATTAATTTTAATAATATATGTTACTCTTTTTGTCCAAACTTCTTAGGAGGTTGTAGTATGATCTACGTACACTCTACCCTCCCCAGACTCCACTATGTGAGAATACACTGGGTATGTTGTTGTTGTTTGTATAATACGTTTTCTTTTATTACAACTTAAGTGACACTGATATAATTTCGAGAGTCAACTAGATATTTTATATCTTTTAATTTTTTCAAGTTGTTAAATATTGTGATTTATAGTATTTTTTTTACGTATTTTTTTGAGGTATATAAAAGTTTAATCTTTTTAAAAATATTTTAAGTTAACAATTAAAATTCATAATACGTTTTATGTAATTTTCAAATAATATATGTTATTCTCCTTATCCAAACTTTTGTAGCATTGATAGTTAATTATATTTTCAAAATAATTTAAAATTTTAATTATTATAATTTATAATGTTTTTTCTTCTATTTCAATTTAAGTGACACAATGTTTAAATGACTATAATAATTAATTAGGAGTGATATAGTAAAATTCCGGTTAAAGCAAAACAGACATGTCTTAAATGACTTATAATATCTAATTAGAAATGATATAGCAAAATTACTATAAAAAATACTTGTGAAAAAAAATTTAAGTGGGCTTCATATAAGACGTCAAGTTAATTTAAAACATCAAGAGTTAATTTTATCATATTATTTTTATTTTATCTTTTTTATTAAATGTTATTACTTTTTTAATATGTAGATGACTTATAATAATTAATAATTACCGGTGATATAGTAAAATTATTGTTGAAGCAGCTGAAACAAACATGTCATAAATGTTTATTTTATTTTTTAAAAATCAAATATTATTAATTTTTTAATACGTAGATGAATTATAATAATTAATTAAGAGTGATATAGTAAAATCATGGTTGAAACAGTTGAAATAGATATGTCAAATATTTATTTACTTTTTTTAATTAAATATTATTAATTTTTTAATATATAAATGACTTATAATAATTAATGAGAGGTGATATAGTAAAATTACGTGTTGAAACGGCTGAAATAAAAATGTCATAAATATTTATTTATTTTCTTAATTCAATATTATTAATTTTTTAATATATAAATGACTTATAATAATTAATTAGGAATGATAAAGTAAAATCGCACATTAAAATAATTGAACAGGTGAAGGTGAAGAAACAGGCATGTTAACGAAGTGTTGGCTGTTTTTCCACACTTCTATATAGTACTAATTTCATTGGAACTATGAAAAAAGGAAATTAGCGGGAAACTCACATTAGAGGTATAATTTTCATAGTTTCTGCTATTTTTAATTTATTTTTAGAGTCTGATATAGTTTTTTGATGTGTAATTCATGCTATTTTTGTATACTTTATTCGATTACTCACCCTATACTACATGTGAATAGGCCACTGCTCGCACATAAGAGAGAATTAACCTAACAGCAAAAAGATCTACAGTCAAGAGGTGAATCCATGCAGAAGCTAGTGTCATCTCCCAGGAGAACAACTTAGATACGCCAGCCAGCTGAATGACAACACGATATTAGGACAATGTTTAACTGGTCACCAAATTTGAGGAAAAAAGAGTAATTTTAAATTAAAAAAAAAAAAAACATGTAACAAAATTAATTTAGATTTTGTGATCTTAAATAATTATTTCACTATATCAATTTATGTGGTACAATTCAAATTTTAAGAGTACAATCTTTTAATCTTGATTGTGAACTCGGAAAAATTTGTAAGTTTTTTAAAAAAAAATTTACATATATGAACATTATGTAAAAAATACTTTAAAGTAAATCATAATAAATGACAATTTAAAATATTTTTTAAAAAAAATATAAAAAATTACATTAAAAAAAAGACTCAAATAAATTTCAAAATTCAAAAAATTCTTACATAAATTGAGATTGAGATTGAGGGAGGATAAAAATATTCTGTATAAAGTTTTGGATCTTATTCTTCTTTAACAAAACGTTGTTTCTTCGCTCTAAACCAAAAATTAAAAAATAAATTATATGGCTATAGAGCATGTTATTAGAAGTGAAAGGGGTTTAAAATTAGAGTTTTCAAAACATAATTGAGAACAATGGAGTTTGATATAAAATGAAGGTTAAATAACATAAATATCAACCCTTTTGAAGTAATTATACACTCTCTCACTTTTTTAATTACTTTACTCTCTCTCCCTATTAATATACATAACATAGCCGATATATACATAACATTCTGTGTATATGTTGAGATTTTTGTAATATGTTTAGGGAGTTGAGATTTTTTGTAATATTAAAAACATAAATTGTGTATTTGTGTAATTTTTAGTAAAATAATGATAGACATGAAGGTTAGAAATTTACTCATACTAATGTTTGTACCCATTCAATAAATACATACTAACATATAGTTCGAGTCTTTGAGACACATTTATATCACAACTAATATGTCAAGTGTATGTGCGTTGCACGTGTACTTCATGTCAATCTGTCAATTAACATAAAATATTAATAAAAATAGCAATTGACTTTAAATAAAAAGTAATTTGGACCTGAATGGAGAACACGTATGCTAAAATACAAAAACAATAATAATATATTCACTGTAATTTCATAAGTAAGGTTTGAGAAGGATATACGCTAATCTAATCTTTTTCTTGTAGAAGAGGAGAGATTGTTTCTGATAGATTCGTAATTTCAAATTGATGAAAAAGGCGACAACAATCAAAATTTTCAGTAATAACTCATTTACATTATATTTTACCTTTTAAGAAAAAATCTTTTCTAACATATAATTTGCATTAATAAAACTCCAAAACTTAAAATTGATTTTGAACTTGCCTTCATGTTTAAACAATGACATATTAGTAAGATGCCTAAATATGGAAGGTCTGTCAATGTTAAAGTGTGAAAGAATGAGTTTCAATAAATGAATACAAAATTAATAAAAGCCAAAAATAGAGAATGTCAGAACATATAAAGCTAGAAAAAAATTACGCCAAATTTGAGGAAGAAGATCTGAAATTGTTCATAGTCAATTGTTGATTGTTTGTAATTCATACGTAATCTTTAATCTTTAAAGATATTAAATAAAAGAAATCAAAATTGAAATAAAAAGAAAACCTGAAAAAGATGAAGGACTGTAGTTTTTTTATTTAATTTGATCAAAATATAAAAAAGATAAAGAAGAAGTTATAATCGTATTATAACTAAAATTATAACTTATATAGAAATTTGTAAAAAAAAGTGTTATAGTTGTGTTTGATTTTCTTTTTATCATGTATTTTAGAAGTCCTTAGTTTTTAAAGTACTAGTTTAGGTGTATGCGTCTTGCGCGTGTACCTCACTTTAATGAGTTCAAATATTACATATAAATAGAATATTTGTTTAAATAATAAAAATAAATATAATAATTAAATTTAACATCTTTTGAGTATGTAAGGATGGAGAATTTATTTATTAAACCTAATCTTCACCAAAAATATTTTAAAAAGTCGATCGGCATTCATCTGTCATCTGTAAATTGTAACAAAATAATACAATGATAGAGACATCAAAATAATACAATTGAATCTAATCTTTACACACAATTTTTTTTTCAAAGTCGTCCGACACTCATCTACCACCTGTAAACAATAACAAAATAATACGATAATAGAGATATCAAAATAATACAACTAAACCTAACCTTTACATTAAAAAATTTCTCAAAACTGACCAACATTTATCTATCACCTGTAAACTGCAACAAAATGATACGATAAAAGTGATATCAAAACAATACAGTTAAACTTCAATTTTACACACAAAAAATTCTCAAAGCCGGCCGAGATTCATCTACGAACTGTAAACTACTACAAAATAATAATTTAATAGAGATATTACGATAATATAATTAAACCTAATTTTTACCTAAGAAAAAATTTCAAAGTCAACCCACATTCATCTAGCATCTGTCAATTAAAATAAAACAATAAGATAATAAAGATATCAAAACAATACAATTAAACCTAACCTTTACACAAGAAATTCTTCAAAGCCAACCGATATTCATGTACGACCTGTAAATCAAGCATCCATCATCTAGACATGTAATCGAATCAAGTTAAATGGGCATCAATCATATTCTCCCAATAAGCAAACCAGTTTGTTCTCTAGTTTAACATACATCTCAATATTTATAGAAGTATTTCCTTAATAGAGTCTTATTTTAGGAGTATTTTTCTAATTAAACAGTAGAAAAAAAATATCAATTAATTCTCCTATCATATATATTTTAGGGGTCCCATATAATTTAGAAAGTCTAATAGAAAAGAAAATATTGATTAATTCTCCTACCATATATTTTAGGAGTCCCATATATTTTAGGAAGTGTAGTTAATATAATAAAAATAATTAAATAATAAACTAGCTTAGGTGAATGTGCCTTGCGCGTGTACCTCACTTTAATGAGTTCAAACATTACATTAAATATGATATTATTTGAATAATAAAGATGAATATAATAATTAAATTTAATATTTTTTGAGTATGTAAAGATGGAGAGAATATTTATTTAAACCTAATCTTTATCAAAAATATTTTTAAAAATCGATCAACATTCATTTACCATCTATAAATTGCAACAAAACAATACAATAATAGAGACATCAAAATAATACAATTAAATCTAATCTTTACACACAAAAATTTTCTCAAAGTCGCCCGACACTCATCTGTCACCTGTAAATAGTAACACAATAATACAATAATAGAGATATCAAAATAATACAATTAAATCTGACCTTTACATAAAAAAAAATTCAAAGCCGACCAACATTTATCTATCACCTGTAAATTGCAACATAATACGACAAAAGTGATATCAAATCAATACAATTGAACTTAAATTTTACACACAAAAATTTCTCAAACCCGATGGAGATTCCTCGACGAACTGTAAACTACCATAAAATAACAAACTAATAGAGATATTATGGTAATACAATTAAACCTAACTTTTATCTAAAAAAAAAAATTAAAATCCAATCAACATTCATCAAGTATCTGTAAATTAAAATAAAATAATAAGATAATAAAGATATCAAAACAATACAATTATACCTAACCTTTACACAAGAAATTTTTCAAAGTCAACCGACATTCATCTATGACCTGTAAACTATAAAAAAAAAGTATAATAGTGATTACAAAGATTCAATTTTGATCCAACTAATTCTTGTCTGAGCGAAAATTTTGACCCTAAAGAATGATTTTGAATGAAAACAAAAAAGATATATATATATATATATATATATATATATATCAGAAAATCAAGCATCCACCAATCTAGACATGCAATAGAATCAAGTTAGATGAGCATCAATCATATTCTCCCAATAGGCAAATCGGTTTGTTCTCTAGTTTAACGTACATCTCAATATTTATAGAAACATTTTCTTAATAGAGTCCTATTTAGGAGTATTTTTCTAATTGAACAGTAGAAAGGAAAGTATTAATTAATTTTCCTACCATATATTTTAGGAGTCCTACATATTTTAGGAAGTCTAGTTAATATAATAAAAAATAATTAAATAATAAACTAAAAAATAGTGAAAAGATAATTTTGTCGAAAAAAGAATCTTTTAATGAAGGGTTAAAAGTTAAAATCACTTTTCTAAGGGTCTTCACACTTTTAATATACTATAGATTTTAAAAAATAGTGAAAATACAGTTTTGTCTTAAGAAGAGTCTTTTAATATAATGAAGGGTAAAAAGTTCAAATCACTTTTCTAAGGGTTTTACACTTTTAATATATTATAGATTATAGATATAAATGAATTTTTCAAAAATAAAAACTAATAAATATTTTTGGTTTTCTTTTTATCATTGAAGTCATTAATTTTTAAGTCATATAAATGAAATTTTCCAAAAGTAAAAACTAATATTAAAAGTTAACAAACGACAGTCCCTCTTGGAACTTTAGGAAAATTTCTTTTTGAAAGTTCTCAGAGCATATTTTTTTAAAAAGTTGATATAGTCTTTTTAAATTGTTAGACTTCTATGTTTGATTTTCATTGAAATTTAATTATTATTTTAAATTATTTTCACCTTAAATAATCAGTTTATTATCGTTAAAGGAAAGTTATAGCATGAGAAAGTTGTCTCACAAACCAAATAGGAGACCAAAATTGAGAAAAGTCAAGCTGAAATAATTTATTTTTAAGACATTTAATTGAGAAAAAAAGGTGAAAATATGATTTAGTCTAAAACAGAGTATTTTAATAGAGGACGAAAAATTAAAATCACTTTTTAAAGGGTCTTCACATTTTTAATATATTATATAGATTATAGATATAGATTATAGATTATAGATTATAGATAGATATAGATTTCATAATTGATTATTCATACAAGGGGCAAATCTAATATTTAAGTTAAAAATTCGATAGAACTCAATAACTTTGATTTAAATTCAACGATCTTAATAAAAAATTTATTTAATATATATAAATAATCTATCCAAAATATAGTTATAATTAAAATTATAAACTTAACTTTATTAAAAAGTTTATTTAATATAAATAAATAATATATCCAAAATATAATTACAGTCATAAACTTAAAATTCTGAATCGATAAAACAGATAGGTGAGCGCAAGCTTCTGGAATCCAAGATGTATTAGCAGGAAAATAGGAAATAATAGCTGCAATGTACGTGGGGTCCAGAAAAGATGTATAAAAATCCAAGCACAATATGAGGAATGTTGCTCTCCATCAGTTTTTGGGTCTGCAATTGGCATTTAGTTGTTATTTACGTTGTTATTAAAATAAAGAAAATTGTACAGTACTCCTTTTCTAAATCAAATCTATATAATCTCTCTATATATCTATAATCTATAATTTATCTATATCAATATCTATATCTATAATATATATCTATATCTATAGTATATTAAAAGTGTGAATACCCCTTACAAAAGTGATTTGAATTTTTTGTCATTCACTAAAAGTATTTGTAATAGACGAAATTATCTTTTCACCTCTTTTCTCTAATTATAGTCATTTAATTTTGTCCTAGAATATAGGACTTTAAAATTGACAAAAAAAATTATTCTTAAATCTTTCCGTATTTGACGTATAAAAATTGTAACCAAATACTTTATTGGTGTCAATTTTATTCAACGTAAAATCATGGAAAACAATTCTATTAGAATCAGAATAGGACATCTATATATAATAGAATATAATTTTCTTATGAAAAATTGAAACCTCTCAACATATTATTCTCTATACGTTTTTTGAGTTATTCTTCAAAACAATTTATTCCTCCAAAAATATCAATGGCATCATCATCATCACAAGCCGAATCATCATCATTAGAAACTAAACAGAAAAAAGATGTTAATCTTGCAATCATCAGACAAAGATGAATTTGAGATTGAGCAATCAATCGCGATTCAACCAGGAACCATAAAAAACATGGTGGAGGACGATTTCACTTTCATACTACTCTCAAACGTTGATATAGAAACTCTAATTAAAATTATCGAGTACATGAAGAAGCATGCGGAGAAGACAAATTCAAAGGAAAAAGATATCAAAGAATTCAACAAGGATTTCGTGAAGAAGACATTGAATGAACTATTTGTTCTTGTATTGGTTGCAAATTACCTTCACATTAGCAGTTTAATGGAGTTATTATGTCAGTTTATTGCTGATAGAGTTAAGGACAAAACTCCAGAGGCTATTCGAAATATATTTAATATAACATGTGATTTCACACCAGAGTGAGAGAAGGAAAGAAAGATTATTGAAGATGATAAGTGGGCACATGAGGGAACAGAAATTGATGGAACTCTTGATTAGATTTATTTATGTTTCTTTAGGTTTGATTCAATTTAGGTTTTCTTTTTTTGGTCTTTAGTGTTCTATTTAGTGTTTTTTTGGTCTTTAGGTTTTTGTTTAGAGTTTTTTTGGTCTTTAGATTTTTGTTTAGGTTTTTTATTGGTCTTTAGATTTTTATTTAGGGTTTTTTAGGTCTACTGATTTTTTTATGAAGGGTATTGAGGTTGGAATTAGGGTAGAAGATTAAACCTATTTTGATTTATGAATCATATTTTTTGTAATGTCGTAAAAGTATAATTGTTTTTGAAAATTTGTGATTTTTTCTTAGGACTTGAAATCACTTAAGCTCCCAGGCATGCACACCCATTTTGTACCTCAGAAAGTTCACAAAGTTTAGTATCATACTAAGAGGGAAGCCCATTGAGAAGTATAATATTGTTGATGATTTGAAGCTCACAAAAGTAATCACGTAACATAGCTTGCTGGAACATCAAGGGAGGTACAAAATGATATGGCTTCTTAATTTTCCGGCTTATTGGTTTGTATGTTCAAATTAGACTAGAAGTCCAACTTTAGATTGTAAATTGTTTATTGATGTAAATGTTTCCAATACGAATAAAACAACAATTTTATCATTATAACATTAAAGAGTTCTCCTAATATACGATTTTAATTTCTAGAGTGTGGGTACTAACTAGTTGGAAATTGATGGCGGGACTTATTGTTATATCTGGTCATCATCTAAATTTGTGGACTCAAACAGATTTAGGTAATTTACCTTGCTTTAGGTAAAAATACATGATCAACAACAACTACTACACCTCAACCCCAAATAAGTTGGGATGAACAGCAACAACTATTATATGCCTCAAGCCCAAATAAGTTAGGATAGGCTAAATGAATCTTTATTCGTCATTTAAACTCATATCATATTATCATAATAATTATGCGGTGTGAGCTTCCTTCCACTAGCATTCTCAATCCCCGATAAAGGAGGAGGATTGCAGTAGGCCATCCGCCAGTTTAAAGCTTACAAATTCATACACTACTACTCCTTTGAGCGAAGAAAATTCTAAAACATGTCAAACATAATTTTTCATATTTATCAAGTAAAAATTGATCTCCAAGATAAATTTTCATAATACAATAATCACATATTTCAAGTCAATATACTACTTAGTGCAGGGCATTTAATCATCTCAGATAGACATTCTTCAATTATTTGTTTGATTTACATGAGTTCGTCTTCAGATATCACTATTTTCTCTAGAACGTTAACGACGCATAACCAACATACTTGTTCCTCTTGTAACCATCACATTGTTACTGCCTGTCCCTTCATATTACGTACTCCCTTTGACCAATATTAGCTGTACGCAATTCATTCCACAACTTAAAACATATATAAGTAGAGTTTTACTTCTAATCTATATCTTATAATGTTATACTGTTCTAGATTATTATGAATATTTTTTATGTGTTAGCTTTAGTTTAATTAGTTAGTATCTCTAAATAGCTCAATTCAAAATTTTATTTACATTAAAAAAATGATTTGAATTATTTATCCTTCAATAATAGACAAAATTGTCTTTTAATTTTTTTAATTATTATATTATTATTTTTATATAGTATTGAATATTGTCTTTAAAAAATCGATAAGTGTCATTTAAAAAAAGAATTTGTTGACCTTTCACCAATTAAAAAGGTCTACTGGACATTTACTTTAAAAAAGGTAGGTTGTTTGGGTTTTTACGTGATTTTTTTCTAAAAAGTCTAACTTTATGTAATGTTTTATTGGGTGTTTCATTAGATCTTTTCATTATAAGAGGTCTGCATATATGAAAATATTCAAAATCTTAAAATATTAATTAATTTTTTAAATTATAATGTAATATAAAATTAATGTTTTTTTTTTTTCATATGTATGTAAAAAAACATTCTACAAGAGGAAAATATATGATAAAAGGTATTAACAAAGTTATATATACTTCTAAAATATATGAGTTCTCCAGACTACACCGACTTTTATATACATTTTTCAATTACATTGTTTATAAGATCAAGAAGGCACGTACCTTTTCTGACTGATTACATTCTCTCTGAATTATTAAATGTATTTATTTTTTCTTTTAAAAATATATATTTTGTATTATTAGATACGAAATTAAGTCCTTGGTAGATGACAAGTGGAGTCTCTTCCCGAAATTAGAATCATATTACATGAGTGAGATTAATTAAGATCAATTTATTGATCGTAGAATAGAGTATTTAGTTAGGAAATCAAGGTTTGAAATCAAAGTTTAAGAATTTTGTGGCATCCTCATGTCGACATTGGATGTTTAAAATCTCAATTTTCAAAGTAAGGATTTACTTTTTGATGCTTTGAGATTGATTGAATGAATCTCTCGCACTGAAAGGGGAAGAGCTATTATTATTGTGATTGGATCTAATTGTTAGTATACATAATTCTATGTTAATGAGTGAAGATGTGAGCTTTAAATATTGACCTATACTAACAATAACCTTTGTTTTGGTGTAACATTGATTTGTTGTCTTGTTGGTGCAGGAAGTGACACCATTGAAGAAAAAATTGGATACAATTGATATTTCTTTGGAAAAATCTCTTGTACTTCTATACTTTGTTCTTTTTACACCTTACTTAGTGGAAATACACTTGGTTGGATATGTTGTTGTTGTAATAATTAAAATTATTGTTCAACAAATCTTTAGCCGGATCCATGCATGTACATTTGGTCAATATATATAGAAATTTACAATTTCTCAATTTATTTTCGATGTCTCAATTTATGTGGTGCAATGACAATTTTAAAATTCAAAGTAATTTTTTCCTTAAAATTTATGAGTAACAAAAGATTACGTGAGACACAATGTTCATAACCTATTGAGATACAATATTTATTTATTTATGCAATTTAAATAAATATTGTACTAATTTTTAGGTCAATTAAAAAAAGAAGTAGCTCAGTGCACTAAGCTCCCGCTATGTACACAATGTTGGAATACATTTTTGGAAGAGGCTGTTTCCAAGGCATGAACCGGTGATCTCCTGATCACATGAAAATAACTTTACCAGTTATTTCAATTGCTAATTTGTAAATAATATTATTTTTCTTATGTATTATATTATTAATTAACGTGAGATACATGCGCAAAGCACGTACACTAAACTAATAATATTAAAAGTGTGAATAACCTTAGAAATGTTGTTTGAATTTTTTGTCCTTCACTAAAAGTCTTTTCTTTAGACAAAATCATCTTTTCACTATTTTTCCTAATATTTAAGAGCTGAAAATTAATTAAATATATATATGGTAAACCTTTCCTTATTAGAGGTCATGAGTATTAATGACAACTAATATTTTTTTCATTAATTTTAGCATTCTAAATTAAATAAATTTGATTTAATGGAGATTTATTAAAATTGGTAATTTTAGGGAAAAAAAAACGACCACAAGTGGTCGTTTTTTATTAAATTAATTAATTAATTTTAATATTAAATCGACCACTTGTGATCGATTTTTTAATAAATAAATAAATTAATTTAATAGAAACCGACCACAACTGGTTGGTTTAATAGTAAAATTAATTAATTTAATTAAAACCCGACCACAAGTAGTCGATTTTTATTAAATTAACTAATTAAATTTAATATAAAATCGACCACCCTGAATTTTTTTTTTCAAAAACTGACCACTTGTGGTCGGTTTTCTGGGATTTTTTTTAAACAATAAAAAACAAAATCCAAATACAACATGCAACAACAACAATGCAATACAACAGTAACCAAATCAAATATAGCAGCAACAACAACTAAAAATCAAATGTAAATACTTTCAAAAGTATACAACACATAAAAAATGTCCAATAAAAGTGAGTATGAAAAAACTACAACAATAGTTTCAAACAACAAAATGTCTAAATTTAAAGTACAACACATATAAAAATAAAAAAACTAAAAGTCATTATCATCGAATTCGTCCTCGTCTTCCATATCATCATCCATGCTGAAATCATCCAGGGGGCCTAGACCTTTTGCAACCCGAATTGCATCACCAGGACACGGAGGAATAACCCCTGCAGTCTGAATAAAAGAGCTGAACTGCTACTGCAGCATCTTGATTTGTGATGTTATTGCCTTCTCTGTCTTCTTCTGCCTCTCTCTCTGTTCAACAAACCTCTCTCTCTGTTCAGCAAGCTCTTGAGTGAGTTGAGAAACCGTATTTTGTAGTCTTTCAATGGTTTCTCTATCAACTGAAGATCTAAAGTATGCAGCACCGGACGAACACCTAAAATGATCGCCAAAAAATTTTGTGTGGTATCCGTAGAAATGGCCTCTATTTACAGGACCCACAACTTTTATCCATAACTCCTCCTCTAAATGCTGGGGTATTGGGTCACCCTGACTTTCAGGAGGTTGACTACTACGATACTCACCAACAAGACACGTATATTCGTCCTATATTCAAAGTAAAGTTACTACAAAAAGTCAAAAAATATCAAAGTAGTTATAATTGAATAATATCAACTTTGAGAAAAAGATTCATAAATTCAAAATTTGTTTTCTACGTGGACAAATTTTGCACGAGCTTCAACCCAAACATCTTCATCAGTCGGGTTCTTTTTCTTTTTCAGATGAGTCTTCTCGAATAACTCATCAGTTGGTATTTAACTACCCTTTTTTTTCCTGCATATGAAAAAATTATCAATGTTCAAATAATAAAAAAATTTAAATAGAAACAAACAATTTAAACTGTAAAAGTTACATACCATTTATTCCAGCACAACAAGACTACTTCTGACACCCACAGTATGTAGGGAGCCACCCTTGGATGATGCCCGGGCTTTCCTTTCTTTTTTCCACAATAATTGGTAATCTTCGCTACTCTAATGGCGAAGATACTGTTGCCATGCGGCTTCAGGAATCCACTTAGGTTTTACCAATTTGGTTCGGGCATAATCTAAGAGACCGTTAAATCTGGCTCTACATCTTATGAAAAAGTTCCTCTTTATAAGAAATGTATTTACATCATTCCACCAGTAAAATTTCGACAATAAAAATATAATATTCAATCTTTTGTTCTTACAAAGTGTTAATAAGTAGTCGATAAGCTAAATTCTTACCTTAAATTCTTTAAAGATTCTTTCCCTGTCAAATTTTGGAACCTTTTGTCAGCTGGTCCAGTAACCGTTGAAGTGCCGAGAAATGCATATTCGCGTCTTTTATCCAACTCCAGCATCCGTCCTGAACCTACAACACAAGATCAAACAGTAATTTCATAGAGCATAATAACATAGTAATGAAAAATGAATAACGTTATTATATTTAAAAAGCTTACCCTTTCGCAAATGGAACAAGATAAATCCTCCCAGAATTATCTTTGTCTCCTGGCTGCCTAGTAAGTGCTGGTGGATGCACTGGTGTGGGTGGATCTGAAGCACTAAATGGAGTACCTCCAAGCTAAAGATCCGACAACCCAATAGATCCAGCAGAATCATTGTGCACAGCTGCATGACTGCTGCAGGAGGGTATCGATGATGGTAGATATCTAGATAGGCCAGCGGTCGTACTATAGTACTGTGCTGGCGGTGGCATGGTCATAGGAGCAGAATGAGTCGGTGTAGACCCATAAAGTGGCCCCATATGCGTAGGAGTAGGTATCGAATCCTTGAACGACCTAGAATATGAGGGTCGTGCTATCGCGTCAGCAAACCGACCCTCAGATATATGAATACCTGTCGGTCGTCTATAAGGCGGAGGTTGTCTTTTCTTTTTTGGTTCCGTAGTATCAACTTTTCCCTTACCCTTGTCACCTCTGCCTGACATCAAAATTATGTTAAGTTAAGAAGTAGTTAGTTCCTACAAAATGAATATATAAAAAAACATTCCAAGTAACTAATTCACATTTCAAATCGCTCCAACAACACGAGATATAAACAAGTATATTTTTATTACTATATAAATCATGAAAAAGTGAAAACAACAATCTTAAATAGTATATTACATATTAATCTTAAATAAGAAAAATAAAGGTAAATATATAGTACAAAGCAAAAAGACATCAATACATAATAAATACAATCTACACAACTAATCCTCCTCTTTTGAAGACATTCCACTAAACCATTCACCCTCTCCAGCAGTTTCCTCATCTCTTACCCACTCAGCCTCTTCTTCTGCAATATTAACTTCTTCAAATATATTTTTCGGGCGATTCAAACCGTCCACGAATTGAATGTTCACTGGCTGGTGATCAATCTATATTTCATTTTGATATGCATTCTCCAACACATTCTCAACTTTCAACCGGCCTATAGGCTTTGTTTTTATTACAACCCACTAATCAGACTTGTCATTGCGCAATGGATAAGGAGTATAATACACTTCTTTAGCATTTTGCGCTAGAACAAATGGATCGTAAATAGGATACGACCTATTGTGCTTCACTTCAATGATATTATGCTCCTTATGTACTCTTGTGCCCCTTGTCACCAACCAAGTCACATTCTAAACAAAAAAATCATCTTTAAATTCCGTACACTTAACCATTTTCAAGTAACTAAGTTACCAACCAAGTCACATTCTAAACAAAAAATTCATCTATAAATTCCCTACACTTAACCATTTTCAACCAACTAAGTCACCAACCAAGTCACATTCTAAACAAAAAAATCATCTTTAAATTCCCTACACTTAAAAATTTTCAAGTGACTAAGTCACCAACCAAGTCACATTCTAAACAAAAAAATCATCTATAAATTCCTTACACTTAACCATTTTCAACCAACTAAGTCACCAACCAAGTCACATTCTAAACAAAAAAATTCATCTTTAAATTCCCCACTCTGAACCATTTTCAAGTAACTAAGTCACCAACCAAGTCACATTCTAAACAAAAAAATCATCTTTAAATTCCCTACACTTAACCATTTTCAAATAACTAAGTCACCAACCAAGTCACATTCTAAACAAAAAATTCATCTTTAAATTCCCTACACTTAACCATTTTCAACCAACAAAGTCAGCAACCAAGTCACATTCTAAACAAAAAAATCATCTTTAAATTTCTGACACTTAACTATTTTCAAGTAACTAAGTCACCAACCAAGTCACATTCTAAACAAAAAAATCATCTATAAATTCCCTACACTTAACCATTTTCAACTAAAAAAGTCGTCAACCAAGTCACATTCTAAGCAAAAAGATCATCTTCAAATTCCTTACACTTAACCATTTTCAACCTACAAAGTCACCAACCAAGTCACATTCTAAACAAAAAGCCATCTATAAATTTCCTACACTAAACCATTTTCAACTAACAAAGTCACCAACTAAGTCGCATTCTAAATAAAAAATTCATCTTTAAATTCTCTATACGTAACAATTTTCAACCAACAAAGTCACCAATCAAGTCACATTCTAAACAAAAAAAAAAAAAGTCACATTCTAAACAAAAAGATCATCTTCAAATTCCTTACACTTAACCATTTTCAACCAACAAAGTCACCAACCAAGTCACATTCTAAACAAAAATTCATCTATAAAATCCCTACACTAAACCATTTTTAACTAACAAAGTCACCAACTAAGTCACATTCTAAATAAAAAAGTCATCTTTAAATTTCCTACACGTAATCATTTTCAACCAACAAAGTCACCAATCAAGTCACATTCTAAACAAAAAAAATCATCTTTAAATTTTCTACACTTAACCATTTTCAAGTAACTAAGTCACCAACAAAGTCACATTCTAAACAAAAAAATCATCTATAAATTCCTACACTTAACCATTTTCAACTAACAAAGTGACCAACCAAGTCACATTCTAAACAAAAAATTCATCTTTGAATTCCCTAAACTTAATCATTTTCAACCAACTAAGTCACCAACCAAGTCACATTCAAAACGAAAAAACCATCTATAAATTTCCTACACTAAACCATTTTCAAGTAACAAAGTCACCAACCAAGTCACATTCTAAATAAAAAATTCATCTTTAAATTCCCTGCACTTAACCATTTTCATCCAAAAAAGTCAACGACCAAGTCACATTATAAACAAAAAAATCATCTTTAAATTCCCTCCACTTAACCATTTTCAAGTAACTAAGTCACCAACCAAGTCACATTCTAAATAAAAAAACCATCTATAAATTCCCTACACTAAACCATTTTCAACTAACAAAGTCACCAACCAAGTCACATTCTAAACAAAAAAATCATCTTTAAAGTTCCTACACTTAACTAACAAAGTCACCAACCAAACCACATTCTAAACAAAAAATCATCTTTAAATTCCCTACACTTAACCATTTTCAACTAACAAAGTCACCAACCAAGTAACATTCTAAACAAAAAATCACCTTTAAAGTCCCTACACTTAACCATTTTCAAGTAACTAAGTCACCAAATTTGCATACCAAATGATATGAGAGCAAGTTCACAATAGAAGAAACAAGCAACAATAAAACCAACAATATGTCAACAAAAATGCTAGTGAATATGACGAGGCCACACACGGCTTCACTAGATTTCAATATGAACAATAACAAGAAGATAACAACAATGCTAGTGAATCGAACATGGCCACACACGGCTTCACTAGACTTCAATACGAAAAATAACAAGACTTCATTATAACAAATTAGAGAGAAGTCAACTTACCCTTGCTTGGCCTAAATTAAAGTGAAAGAGATAAGTGGTCACCAAAAAAATAGCAAAGCAATTCTTTTCCTAAATTTGGATTCTGTCAAACGGTAACATCACATTCCAAGAAACCCATTAGGCAAGTAGAATTCAAAAATCTTGATCATTATGCAAAATAACAAATATCTTGCCATCCTTATTTTTCTTGTATTTTTAGCTTAAAATCACCATAAACAAACCACCAACATACTAAAACTATAATGGAGTATCAATAAAAGTAAACCCTAATTTACTTGGTAAACACACAAAGAGGGGATCTTGATAAGCTTCACTTGACAAAATATACACATAGAACAAACTAAAATTATGTAATTAAATGGAATCTTGAACTAACTAAATGAAAATTTCCTAAAATTGAACTAACTAAAATTGAATCTTTACTTTAAACTAACTAAAATTGAATCTTGAACTAACTAAATGGAAATTTTCATTACTTTTTTTTACTTTGAACTAACTAAATTTATGTAATGAAGCATAATAACTAGAACAAATAATTTTTTTTACTTTGAGCTAACTAAAATTAGCAACAAAGCATTATATTCTTGAACCTTTAGCTAGTATCTAACAAGAAAAATATAGAGTTGAAGATTTTAGAACTTACCGGAGTTGGGGGCGGCGGGAAACGACGGTAGACGGCAGTAGATTTGAGGATTTAGAGTGTGGCTTTACTTTGGAGAATTTGTGTGTGTGTGTATTTGTTTTTGAAGTGGGGTGGGGGGGGGGGGGGGTTCTGATTTGGGGATTTTAGTGGGGGGAGTAAAAATAAGGACGGGTCGGGTCGGGTCGGGTCGGGTTGGGGTTTTAAGAATTTTTTTTTTAATATTTTATGAAAACCGACCACTAAAATATTTTTTTTTATAAATTAGTTAAAAACAAAAATCAATTAATTAATTAATTAAGGTAATTAAAATTTTACAAAAATGATCACAAAGTAAAATATAAGTGTTCAATTTAGTTTTATAATAGTTATTATCGAAAAACAATCACATGTGCTCTATTTTAATAAAAAGATTAAATCATATAACTAGTTATGTTATCATCATATTAACGCAATGTGTATGTGTACAAATCAGATAGTTGGTTATTTTATCAACACATTAGCAGGAGTAGTATATTTCCTTAATAATATAATAATATCAATGAATTTTTTAAATTATGATATTATATATATATATATATATATAATATCATAATTAAAAGCTAATTAACCAAAAATTTATCGGAATTTACAAAATTCATTGATATATATATATACCTCTCTCGTAAAACAACATGTTAATCAAATAAATTATTGATTATTTGTGTTACGTTAATTTGCGATCGTTCAACTTTCTGTCTCCCGCTCCCTTATGTAATGACCTAAAAATTTGATGAAATATGTGAAACTTGTGATTTTGTATGATTTGACTGTTTTACCCCTCCCCGTAGTTGCATTCTGGTATTTTTGGGGTGTGGGAGTGGTTGACATGATTTTTGATGCATCTTGGTATCATTTATGCAATATTATGGTTTTTGATGGCTTCAAGAGCCTTATTTTGGACTTATGTGGTTATATTTTGATCCGTGCGATGGATGACCGAACGGACTGCACCAATAACTCCAAAATATCGATTTTAGACTAGGTAGACCTTTGGTTCGGGTCCTGGTTCACCCGAGCTCATTTCGACCTATTGGTCGAAAAGTTGAAAAATTGGAAAGTTGGGTGTGGGACCCACTTTTGGTTGAAACGACCTCGTATGGAAAATCCGACTTCTCCAACAGATTCAGAATGTCGATTTTAGTGTGTTAGCATGTTTGGTATGATTTTACGGCTTTTAAATCTCATTTTGACCCTCGATTTGGAAAATTATGATTTCAGGTCTCGGGGGTATATTTTATGAAAACAATTTTTTCTGGAAAATTTGGTATCTCCATCGCGTCCGAAACGTCAAATTTAGTGTGTTTGCATATTTTTTTTGAATAAATCGGACTCCGAACAAATCCTAAGCACCTCGTCGAAGTCCATTTCGAGTTAGAATAAAAACTGCACAGTTATGCAGAAAAGTATGCAATATATATAGCAGCTTTTTCACATTTTTGGCCCATTTTGCTCATTTTTCATCTTGTCTCTTGAGAGTTAAACCCTAAATATTTTGGGAGCTTAAAAGTGAAGTTTGTGAGAGCTTGGGACGTTAGATTAACACCTATTTCTTGATTTTAATTCCGGATTTAAGGTAAGAATTCACCCTTTTCTTAGAAATTTCTTGATAAATTTCTCAAAACTCCAAAAATCTTAGGGCATGGTTTTAAATTCAAATTTCATCCCCTTTCACTTGAATAATATTTTTATCTTATAATTACTAGTTTTTCATTAATTTAACCTTCAAAACAACTCTAATTCTTGATTTTAACTCGGATTTCAAGGATTTTACCCGATAAATCTCAAAAATGGTTTTTCTTCGATTTGAACCCCATTTTTCACTTAATTTAACTAGGGTTTTCAGTTGTAGGTTCCTAAAAATATGGAGAACATATAGTTGAAGTAAAGTTCCAATTTTGCCCTTCTTTTTCGAAAACCTATTTTGGGGGTCCGTTTTGATCCCGAACCAAAA
Organism: Capsicum baccatum var. pendulum; assembly: GCA_030864225.1. Lineage (NCBI taxonomy): Eukaryota > Viridiplantae > Streptophyta > Magnoliopsida > Solanales > Solanaceae > Capsicum > Capsicum baccatum. Next base: position 207,080,383 of record CM061553.1, on the reverse strand, counting down.
GAAGTCAATATGGGTGTTGTTGGTTTCATTTTGACGCGTATATTTCATATTTGATGCTTTTAGTAAAGTTCAGGATTGTTTGTGAAAAATAAGGTCGCGGGTTCAAGTGTAGCGGATCGATTTCGGCTTTCAAGATAGGTTATGGCTTAACTCTTCAGACTGGGATGGGTAGTAAATGATGGTACAAAATGCATGTTAAGGGTGAGAACTAATCATGAAAAATCGCTATCTACATGAGATCTTCTTAGAAGGCCGCGTCGTTGGCTTGAGTTGCTTAAGGATTATGACTTGACTATTCTCTACCATTAGGGAAAGGCTAATGTGATTGTGGATACCTTGAGCTAGAAGTCGGCTAGCATGGGTAGCTTGGTGCATCTTTTGACTCAGGAGAGGTCGTTGGCCTTGGAGGTTCAGTCTTTAGCTAATCTAATAGCCAGGCTTGATATTTCAACACCAGGGCGTGTTTTGGCACTTGTAGATGCTAGACCCTCTTTGATGGAGCAGATTCGAGCTTATTAGTTTGACGATGTTGGGTTGAGGTTGATTCGAGATAAGATATTGAGTGGAGAGTCTAAGGAAGCCACACCTAATTCAGATGAAGTTTTGAGGATTAAGGGCTGAGTTTGAATGCCAAGAGTGGTGATTGAATTAGGTTGATCTTGGAGGAGGCCCATTGTTACAGATATTCTATCTATCCAGGTGTGACTAAGATGTATCGTGATTTGAGACAGCACTACTGGTGGGGTGGTATGATGCTAGATATAGCAAATTTTGTGTGTCATTGCCTATGTTGCCAGTAGGTGAAGGCCGAGCATATGAGATTTAGTGGTTTACTTCAGAGATTACCCATTCCTGAGTGGAAGTGGGAATGCATCACTATGGACTTTGTGACTGGTTTGCCATGCACATCTCATGGTTCTGACAGTGTTTGGGTCACCGTGGATCGATCGACCAAGTCAGCTTATTTTATTTCGGTTCAGGTCTCATTTAGTGTTGAGAGGTTAGCCCGTATCTACATTCGGGAGATTGTGCGTCTGCATGGTGTGCCGGTGTCCATTATTTTAGATCGAGGTCCTGTGTTCACATCTCACTTTTGGAAGACTTTTCAGGATGAGTTAGGTACTCGAGTGGATCTTAGTTCAGCATTTCACCCCAGACTGATGGCCAGTCAGAATGGACTATCCAGGTTTTGGAGTATGCTTCGCGCGTGCGTGATGGATTTTGGTGGCCAGTGGGAGCAACATTTGGCTTTAGCATAGTTTGCACATAGTAATAGCTACCATTCCAGTATTGATATGGCTCCTTTTGAGGTGTTGTATGGTAGGAATTTTCGCTCTCCAGTAGGCGTTATATGGTAGGCATTTCACCACATGTGGTCGCTTTTTAAATAAAAAAATTGAAAAACCGATCAGGTTTTTTCCGACCACATTTGTGGTCGGTTTTTCAATTTTTTTAGTAGTGAAATTTACACCTCGACCAAAAGAACTGAGGGAGGAGTTTATTTATTTGTTTTTTATGTGGGATCAGGGTGTGTTATTTTTAAAAAATGGTGCATTTAACGTCATAGGAAGGGTACATATGAAAAATCTCTTAACAATAAGAGTAAATTTAGCCCCCCAAAGTATGACAATGATGATAAATTTAACGCTAAAGTATAACGAAGGATATATTTAGTCAATTTTTCAAAGTAGAGTGATAAATTTTGGCCCTTTTTCCTTTAAAAAAAAAATTATATTGTAATTACTGTGCATAATTGTCTACTTGTACAATTTCATCTAAAGAATATTTACTAATAAATCTCCTTAAAAATATAAATTTGATATAATACCTTTTTTTTTTTTTGGTTTTCATTCGGTGTCCGGTGCCCGCATTGGAGCCTCGACTAATCTGGATCGCGCGTTGTAGGGCCCATTAAGATGGCAGCGCTTTCAACAGAGTTTTCTCCATACCCAGGGTCGAACCCTCGACCTCTGGTTAAGGGTGGAGCAGCCCCATCCATTGCACCACAACCCATGTTGGTAATTTGATATAATACTTGCTATAACAAATAAAAAGAATTTGATAATATAAAAGTTACTTATACTAACCATGTATATTAGTTAAAATTTTGAAAAACTTAAAAATTTTGCTTTAGGTGCCACAACCATGAAGACATAAAAGGGAAGAACTGCTATTGTTGCCAATGGGAATACACTATTAACAACTTGAGAACTTGCTAACCCTACAAAGAAAGGCAGTTTACACTTAATTATCTCAAAAAATCTCACAATTATATGCTAACATCCAAAATTTGTTAAGATATTTGATGAAGACTAAAAGATATATTCACTTACGACACATTTTAAAAACCAAATTGCTTAAAAAATATATTTAATGGACTATTTCAAACCTACCTAAATATAATAGATTGTTGTTGTCTTCTCTTTTGTTGCAATAACATCTAAGTATATAAGTATAAGGGAAGTCTAACGAAAATAAAGTGTACGCATGCAGATATTACTCTTTATCTTTGAACCTTAGTAGTGGTGTATTACTAAAATATTTTGAGTCTTTTAAACCAGTTCTTTAAAGAATCATAAAAGCAATGACTGAGACTGCAACAAAGCAACTGGAATTGAAAAGTAAAATCTCTCTATAATAGTTGCTTTCGATAATATTTTATTATAATGATCAACTTTTTTGAAATTGATTTTTATGTTACCTTACATTATATATTTTGTTATTGTTAGATATTTCAAAATAATTTAAATGATATTTTAATTTTTACTTTGAGAGAAAGTAAAATTTCAAATAAATAATAATAATAATAATAATAATAATAATAATAATAATAATAATAATAATAATTATCGGTGCTCAATTTTAACATGTGCATATTTTTCTTTGAGTGGTGATCAAGTATTATTTCTTTGTCCGAAAGAAAATACTATGCATGTGTTGATAATATTACGTTATACCTCCTCACTACTTCTATTAATTGATAGACCATTTTCAAGCAAAAATGAACTAACACATTCTGATTCCTGTATCCTCTGGTTAATTAGGAAAGATTTACATAATTTTGGATATCCTCTAATTAATCAGGGAAGTGCTTGTTTAATCCTGAGGAAACATTCACATTGCAAAAATAGTTTCTTAGGACAGTGCCTAGCACGACTCAAGTATTTTATGTGTTACTTAAAATATTATAGTAGTAACATTTTATTTTTATTATTATTATTATTATTGTTGTTGTTGTTGTTGTTGTTTTTGTTGTTGTTGTTGTTGTTGTTGTTGTTGTGTTGTTGTTGTTGTTATTGTTGTTGTTATTATTGTGACTTGTCGATACTACTATATAAGAAATATTATTATTGTTACAGTTTATTTATTTTCACAATTGATATTGAAATCTATTATTGTTTCCCAACAATCTAAGAAACTATGGCATATAATATTGCTACTAAAGCCGTTGATAATACTGATGTTGGTGTTGCTCTAGCTGCTTACATTCCAGTCAGTTTGTCAGAAGATTATGGTACTGCAGAATATAGGTATGAAAATAAACTTGGTTACATGCCTAATGCCTGGAGACACATAATTTTGTCCCTCCAAGAGATTAATTTTTACCTTATCCTTTGTGTACCCTCAACCATGTAATTATCCCTCCATAAAATGACAAAAAATAACAAACCCTAACCAATTTTATTTTTATTCTAACAACCTATCCAATCAAAACAAGACACTTACCTACCCTATGTAACCACCCTCACCACCCCATACCCCTACCCCTCACTTGTTCTTCAAATGAAAACCAATTGATATAAAAAAAAAGGGATCCATCTGGGGAATTCACGGGAAAAGGTCAAAAAGAGGACCTCACTTTTCTTTTTGGGACTTCATACATATACCATAGACATACGCCACTTTAGGGGGGTTATTTTTGAGAATCTTCTTCTTTCTTCCGAGGAGAACCTAAAAAACACGACTTTTTCTTCACCCGCGCGAGAGAGAAAACTGTGGTGGAAGTGAGAGAGAGACGAGAGAGAGAGAGAGAGAGAGAGAGAGAGAGAGCTGTGAAGGGAGAGGGAGTACAAAGAGGGATTTTGGGTTCTTCTACTTTTCTGATTATCATCATCATCTGGGGAGACAAAGACAAAGAGAGAGATGGAAAGGGATAGGGTGAGCTGCGGAGTACAGTTTTTTCGTTAGGCTATCACCGGAGTTGCTCATTGTTGTTCGATCATCTATGAATCTGGCCGGAAACAGGGAGGTTCACCGGAATCTGTTTGGGGTCTGTCGTCTCCATCTGCAGTTTAATCGAAATAGTCCCGAAGTTGTTGAAAGTCCTTCAATTTTTGGATATCTTTAGCCGAAAAGATTGCAGGTTATTTTGTATTTCTTCTTTCTCAGGATTCAAATCAGTCCATTCCTTATTTTTTAATACCGAGGTTGAAGTTTGTTTGTCGTTGAGGTGCTATTCGGGAGTCCAAATCCGGGTTTTATTTAACTTTATATTATCAACGAAGTCGATTCTTTGAAGGTCCATTTCTTAAACTTTACTTTTTTTTTTCATTATCTCGAATTTATTTAATGTTGTGACTTTGTGGTTGATTGGATTTTTGAGTAAATGTGATCGTTTATCGTGGATATGAGCGATTGGTGGGTTTAAATGTTTGGATCTTCATTGAGTGCAAGTATTTGATGTTGATTTCAGACTTTGAAAAGTGAATTAATAGTCGAAGCATATGTTAAACCTTTAGTTGAGGATGAATTTGGGGGCGGAATTGAGAAGTCGGTAAAAATGAGTGAATATAGATAGTGTTGATTTGTTGTCATTTGCTTACTTCGGAATAAAGTTTGTAAATATGATAGATTTTCGATATGCTGAAATAATTAGGCGAAGTTTAAGCCTGGATACACAAATTTAGGATTAAGTTCTTGTTGAATGTTTGAATGTGGAATTTGAGTTGAATGGTTTGGTTTTAGTTTTCGCACTTGAAAAAATGTATTCATTTGGAAGGGAATGCCCCGAAGTATCTATATATATTTATTCACTGGAGAATGCCCCGAGGTATCTTGTACTCGAAGAACGTCTGTGATAAAGGCCCGAGGCATCGATTAAAGCACGGGAGCGTAGTTAGAATTAGCGTAGGTTAGATAGGATTTATTTTTGTATTTTTATTTATTTTGGACTGTATAATTGGACTGAACACTATATTTTGGATTTATTTTATTTTCGTGTGTTTGGATGCTTGTTTATGTGTTTTATGTGGTTTATACGTTCTTAGTGTCAAAATTAGCCGATACGCTTCACCAAGTGACCGTGGTCAAACCACGAGACCGAGGGGTGCCTAACACTTTTTCCTCGGTCAATAGAATTCCTTAGTCAGAATCTCTGTTCGCTGATCAGTTTTAAAGTCGAAATCATTTTGAAAAGAATTTTTTAAAGGTGACTTGCACACCGAATTATGTCAAGTGGCGACTCTGAGTTTTTAAATGTATCCTTTTTCAGAACAAATTTTCAACCTTTTGCCACTTTTATAATACGAACCCTTTCGAACCTTAAAACGAATCTTTTTTTTGGAGTTAAAAAAGGGGTGTGACAATGCCAATAATAAAATCTTTATAAGAAATGCATCTCAATGCAAGAGAATATGTGAAAGAAATGACAATCCTTCTAAGTCAAAAATAAATTTGACTGAAACGGATGATATAATTATTACAGTTATTTCAAAAATGAATATTGAAACCAATGTGAGAAATTAGGTGGTAGACTCTGGTGCTGATAGACACATTTGTATAAATAAAAAGGATTTTGTATCATAGACCCAAGTTGAGAAAGAAGAAGAAATTATTTATCTTAGGACCTCGAGAACTATTCAACTTCTTGAAAAAGGTAAAGTTCTTCTTAAACTCACATCTGATAAAACTTTGGCATTGAGTAATGTGTTCCATGTTCTAATATCAGAATTAATTTGATTTCTGTGGCATTATCAGGAAAATTTGGAATAAAGGTTATATTTGAAAACAATAAGGTTATATTAACTAAAAATAATATTCTTATTGGAAATGGACGTTGTAATCATGGATTATTTATGCTTAGTACTCATAATGATATTTCTAAAAATGCATCTACTTCTACTTATTTGATTGAGTCTATTTCTTTGTGGCATGCTAGATTGGGGACATGTTAATTTCTCTTATATAAAGAATATGCAATAACTTAGTTTAACATTTGGTTTAACTCAAATAATTATGATAAATGTGAAATATGTGCTGAAGCTAAAATCACTAAAAAGTCATGTTTTCAGTTAATAGAGAAACTAAACTATTGTCTTTGATTCACGCTGATTTGGATGATTTAAAACAAACTATGACTAGAGGTGGAAAAAGATATTATGTAACTTTTATTGATGATTTTTCTAGATTCACTAAGTTATATTTACTTAGAAATAAATATGATACATTTGATGCTTTTATTTCTTATAAAACTGAAGTTGAAATCATCTTAGTAGAAAAATCAAGAGAATTGGATCTGATAGAGGTGGAGAATACCTATCTTTAAATGCTTTTTGTGAAAAAAAAAAAGGAATTATTCATGAAGTAACTTCGCCTTATTCGCCTGAGTCTAATGGTGTAGCTGAAAGAAAAAATAGGACATTATAAGAAATGATGAACTCTATGTTAATTAGCTCCAATACACCTGATAATTTGTGGGGTGAAATTATTTTACCTGCATGTCATTTACAAAATAGAATTCCTCATAAACGAACTAGTAAAACCCCTAGAAAGGTTATAAGCCTAATTTAAAATATTTAAAAGTATGGGGGTATCTTGCTATAGTTCTTTTACCTGAACCTAAAAAGAGAAAACTGGATTCTAAAACTGCTGATTGCATGCTTATTGGATATGCTTAACATAGTGCTGCATATAGATTTCTTGTTTTGAAAAGTGATGTGCTAAATAGTAATACTATTATTGAGACAAAGAAAGTTAAATTCTTTGAAAATATTTTTTCCTTTTGTAAAAAAATATCTCACGCACTTATTGAAAAAGAAAATGAATCTACCTCTCATATTGAGGATTTGAGAAGGAGTAAATGGCCTAGAAAAGAATATTTTCCCTATGAAAATAACTTTCGAACCTTTCTTGTCGACAATGAACCATTAAATTATTTTGAAGTTATATCTTCTTCTGATGCTAAATTTTAGAAAGAGGCAATAAAAATTGAAATTGATTCTATCATGAAAAATAATATATGGTTTTTAACTATTTTACCTCATGGTGCAAAATCTATTGGTTGTAAATGAATTTTCAAAAGGAAATTTAATCCGGCTGAATCTATAGATAAATATAAATCTCGTTTAGTAGCTAAGGTTTTTCTCAAAAATAAAATATTGATTATTTTGATATATTTGCACCAGTGACAAGAATTTCTTCTATTCGAATATTAATTGCTTTGGCATAGATTCATAAATTTTTTATCCATTTAATAGATATAAAAATAACTTCCTTAAATGGTGATTTAGAAGAAGAAATTAATATGGTTCAACTTGAAGGATGTGTAGTTCCTGTACAAGAAAATAAAGTTTGTAAATTAATTAAATCTCTTTATAGCTTTAAACAAGCTCCTAAACAGTGACATGAGAGATTTGATCAAGTTTTAATAAAAGATGAATTTTCTTCTGTTAAAGTGGATAAATGTGTTTATACTAAAGTAGTAGACAATGATTATGTGATAATTTACTTATATGTTAATGAAATGCTTATATTTGATACAAATTTAAATATTGTGCAAAGTATCAAATTATTTTTGTCTACTAACTTTGATATGAAAGATTTGGACGAAACAAATATGATATTGGGAGTTAAAGTTATAAGAAGTGAAGATGGAATATGTTAACATAAGAACATTATGTTGAAAGTATTCTTAAGAAGTTTGAATATTGGGAGGCCTGATATAGCGTACGTTGTGTGCGGATTGAGTAGATAAACTCATAACCCCAATAAAAAGCATTGATGAGACTAATGAAATATTTAAAAGGGACCATGAATTATAGCATTCTATACAGTGGATTTCCTTCTACTTTAGAAGGATATTGTGATGCAAACTGGATCTCTAATTTGGATAAGACAAATCCACTAGTGGTTATGTATTCACGTTAAGTAGTGGTGTAGTATCGTGGAGATCAGGTAAACAGACGATTATTGCTAGATTAACTATGAAATCAGAGTTTGTAGCTCTAGAGTTAGCTGGTACTGAGGCTGAATGGCTAAGAAATTTCTTAGCAAATATTCCTTTTCAAAAGGATGATCTGTTGTCTAATATGCCTTTAAAAAGGATGATCTGATGTCTCCTGTGTATATACACTGTGATTGTCAAGCCGCATTGCTATTGTGAAGAATAAATCTTACTGTTGTAAGAGTAGACATATGGAATTGAGGCATGATGTTGTTAAGCAGCTGCTGAGAGAGGGAATAATTTCTATTGATTATGTGAAGTCAGAATTAAATTTGGCCTATTCACTAACTAAATCTATGAGAAGAAAATTAATTCTTTAAACCTCAAAAGAGATGGGGTTAAGGTCAATATGATTATTAATAGAGATGATAACCCAACCTATGTGATTGGAGATCTCATGAAGTAGGTTCACATGGGTAATAACAAGTCGATTTTGACACTGCACACTTATTGAGAGTACTTGAACTATTACTAAAATTGAAGGATGAGTTATTAACTCTTAATGAATTCATAGTCCTTACGGATGGTGTATTTAAAGCAGTGTACACTTGATGAATTCACCTATATGAGAAGCGGAATGAGGTCGTTCCTATGAGACTTTAGCCTAGTCTCTAGAGCTCTTATGAATACCAGGCACGCACATGGTCTATTGGCGCAAAATTCCGTTGACAACAAAATTATGGTCAAAATGTGATTGATAAAGTCTTTGGCTTACAATAAGAGTTATTTGGTTCATAGAAATATTATATTTCACCAATAATTCTGTAAATTAAATTTTATTAGTCTAAGTTTGATTCATAGTTCAAAAGACACCAAACCTATTGCATTTTGTCCATATAAATCCAACAAGTTAAATTCTTCTTACTTATAAATTATTTTAAAATATATGAGGGATTGTTAGATATTTTAAAATAGTTAAAATGATATTTTAATTTTTACGTTGATAGAAAGTAAAATTTTAATGAAATAATAATAATAATTATTGGTGCTCAATTTTGGCATGTGCAAAGTTAAGTACTTGGAGATCAAGTATTTTTCTTTGAGTGGTGATCAAGTATTATTTCTTTGTCCCAAAGAAAATATTATGCATGTGTTTATAATATTGCATTACACCTCCTCACTACTTCTATAAATTGGTAGACCATTTTCAAGCAAAAATGAACTAACACATTCTCTTTTCATTAATCTTATCATTCCCTAAAGTTTCTTTTTCTCTCTTATCTTAGTCTTATTTTATCCAATCATCTTTTTCTTTGGCATTTAACTTGTTGGTTTATATTTTATTTTGTTGATTCTTGTATTCTCTGATTAATTAAGGAAGACTTACATAATTTCAGATATCCTCTAATTAATCAGGGAAGCGCTTGTTTAATCCTGGGGAAACATTTCACATTGCGAAAATAGTTTCTTAGGACAGTTCCTGGCACGACTCAAGTATTTTATATATTACTTAAAATATTATAGTTATAACATTTTATTGTTATTATTATTATTATTGTTGTTGTTGCTGTTATTGTTATTATTATTATTGTTGTTGTTGCTGTTATTGTTATTAGTGTAACTTGTCAATACTACTATATAAGAAATATTATTATTGTTACAGTCTATTTATTTTCACAATTGATATTGAAATCTATTATTGTTTTCCAACAGTTATAATTTTTTTTCTCATAGTTTATATTAAATCTAACAACTAGAATATGTTAGATATTAGCCAGAGACTAAGTCAGTATTTGACAAAAATACTATAAATTTATCTTTAAATATCTGTTTAGTCATGAAGTTTGATTAGATTTTAAAAAAAATGATCTTCAAATATTTTAATTTCTCAAAAATTGATTTTCAGGACTTCTACTCACAATATTTCGAGCTTTTTTCAAGTAAAATGATATTCAAAGACAACATTACATTTTAAAAATTATAACTTCAAAAACTCAAATTTCAACTTCAAAATTATGGTCAAACGGAAGCTAAAACTGCTCAACATCAACAACACCACACCTAATTTAATCCACAAATAAATCTGGAGAAGATAGAATATACATAGATCTTACCTCTGCCTCAAAGATAGAGAGACTATTTTTGATACCCTTGGCTCAAGAAAAATATAATTCAAAACAATCTAGGAAAAAATTAAAGTACAAAAATAATTGATGGTAACAAAAACTGCTCACTTCTAACAAATTTAAATAACCAAGATTAATCAAAGATATATTTTTAATAAATTACTTCCCCATTTCTAAATACTTGTCATCCTTTTAAGTTGCATATCTCTTAAGAAGCAATAGTGTATATTTATCATCATGTCTCTTTTGTGCAAGAGCAAAAGGGGCGGCTAGGTTCCTCTGCAGCTACTAGTACAGAATCATTCTAATTTTCAATTACAATATAAATGAACAATTAAAAAAGGTAAAGTGAATTTGAACATAAAATTTTAATAGTTTAATTGATTGATTGTATGAATATTTATCTTTTTGATGAGGGTTTAATTTCTTACGTTATAATCCGAGGAATTAAGATTTCTTATCCATTTATAAAATAAAATTTTAAAAAAAAATCTTTTCAAATTTCTTATGTGTAAAAATAAAGATCTATTACATGTAAAAGTAAAACTCTCACGTAAAAAGAAGATAAAAATGAATACTCGTCCCCCGTTAAAATAAAAATAAAAAAAGAAAATTCAAGCTTATAGTGATGCTATCCATTTTCATGTATATCGACATCCCAAGTACTAATTTAGTGTACGTACTTTGCACGTGTGTCTTGAATTAATTAATAAGTATGATATTTCAAACAATGCTACAAAAAGTTATAGTGTTTTTCTATAACGAGCATTAGCCAACTTGAATCAAAATCAAAATAAGATGGCTATATATTAATGGATAAAATACACTAATAAACTAAGAAAAAACAACTATTTTTTGGGAAGATCAATTTTAAGTTTTACTGTTCTACTTCAAATTTATCACGACATGCGTGAAGCTTAGTTGGGCAACACTTTTATAGTTAAACAAAAAAAGGAGTAGAGATAAACCTTTAATTTCCCCCATACTTCATCCAGCAGCGCACATTGATAACGCTCAATCTACAGCTCTCGTAAGAGTGTAAAGCGGTCGTTGTCAAATATATAACCCAACTGGGTTGGGTATCGATCCCACAAGGAATAGCCGATCACTAAGTAAGCAAAGATTACTAGACTTGTGGTGCAAGTCTCGTAAAAGAGGGGGGATTGTAACGTGCAATTGATGTGAACAAAATAGTAGAGTAAAACAGAAAATAGCAAAGTAAAAAGAAAGAATGTTTAGTAAGCTATAAAACAATGAGATTTGAGAAGTTGGGATTATGTCCACCTTATGAGTTATACGTCTCTATTGACTATGAGTTATGCGGAATTCAGACATGCATGTGCTTATAGAGAATTGTATTCTATGGTAAATCCAAGCGTCTTTCGACCTTAACAAGGACTATTTCACTTTAACTCTTTCGAGCTTAAAGCGTGTCTAACGGTACAAATTCTCCAAGAGGTTAATCCAGTTACGACACTAACTTTTTAACAGGGGTTGGTGCCCTATTACCTTGACATTATCTCTTTTCCAGACATATAACTTTTCTTTCGAACAAGTTAATGCTATACTGGCGTTATTCTATGAGTCTGCAGCCACAAGAATTTGCATTAAGATGGAGAGAATAATGATATAAGCAATACACGTGTCACGAATTCACAAACTCATAGCCTTAGATAGTATCTCATAAGGCTTTCATAACCCCAACAGAGGAGTTTAGTTACCCATGAGTGCTAAGGAAATCACAATAGATATTATTATTATACCACAATAAAGATCTCGTGTAATAAGGTGTGGTGTGGCGTTTTTAGGTGTGAACTCCCTTGCAAAGTAACGTTTCTCTTGTTGTGTAAATTAAGAATTGAGTAGATGAATAGAAGAAGAATAAAAAGTAGAATGAATGGAAGAATTATAATCCAAGTTGTAAGTTGTGGAATAAGAAGTAGAATGAGAATGCTAAAAATCTCTAGCAAAATAGGGTATTTATAACACCCATATCCTATTCCTACTAAGCTAATGCATTACTTAACCCAATCCTACTAGGTTAATGTATCATTATCCTAATCCTACTAAGTTACTGCTACTCCCCAAAGTCTTTAGAATTGCTGTTTTTGCCCGGGATAGATTTTTCATGCGCCACTTTTGGTCCTTGGCGTGTAAGATTCCCCTTCCTTCTTTCGTAAAGCTTTCTTTGACATCAAGTTATCCATAAAATGCTGAAATCTGCATTATTTATACCTGAAAACTTTCTAATCACGTTTGTTAGCTCAATTACAGGAAAAAGGACTAAAAGTGCATGAATTATATATTTTGTCCTCAAAACGTAGCTAAAATATGGGTAAAATATAGTACTTTAGGCGTGTAAATTCGCCTATCATCACACATACATATATTGGTAATGTAAATTTTACTTTGATATCCTCACCCTCTTTAGTATTTGGATAACTTGGATACAACATTTTTCAATTATAATAGAAACTCAACGCTCCTCTATGAGTTTAACAAACATGTGATTATGATGGTCAAATTTGTTCAGGAAAATACTCGCTCAAGAGTATCTTGCTTTTCTATTAGTCATTTCTTTTTTGACCCACGATAACTTAATTCTCATTAACTTATTTGTTCTATTTTTTACCTTTTTTGTGGTACACAGTTTGATTCCTCTTAATTTACTTGTTCCTTTTTTTTTGTGCTATAATTATAAAAATTTATATTTAAACAAAAAAAAATTAGAGATAAACCTTAAATTCCCCCCCCCCCCCCCACTTCATCCAGCGGCGCACATGCATATACTGGTAATGTAAATTTTACTTTGATATCCTTGCCCTCTTTAGTATTTGCATAACTTGGATATAATATTTTTCAATTATAATAGAAACTCAATGCTCCTCTATGAGTTTAACAAACATGTGATGATGATGGTCAAGTTTGTTCAGGAAAATACTCGCTCAAGAGTATCTTGTTCTTCTATTAGTCATTTCTTTTTCGACCCACGATAACTTAATTATCATTAACTTATTTGTTCTTTTTTTTTACCTTTTTTGTGGTACACAATTTGATTCCTGTTAATTTATTTGTTATTTTTTTGTGCTATAATAATAGAAATTTATGTTTAAACAAAAAAAAAGTAGAGATAAACCTTTAATTTTTCCCCTACTTCATCCAGCAGCGCACATGCATATCTTGGTAATGTAAATTTTACTTTGATATCCTCTCCCTCTTTAGTATTTGCATAAGTTGGATTGTAACACCCCAAAAATGGGTCCCGAGCCTCCACACGGTGCTCAAGACTATGAGTAGCCTTAAGGTAACCCCGTCTGCGTTCTACTGAGCCTAAATCTCATAATAAGGAAATATAGATATAACACCAAAACTAGAATGCAAAAATCTGTCTGAGCTGACTGAGAATATCTGAATATGATCTCTAAAAAATACTAGACTCAAGAGTCTGATCAACCAATACTGACAATCTAAATCATAATCTAGCAGTCTGACAAGCCTCTACTACTAATGCTAGAGAGTCATTGGGACAAACCCCCAACTGACTCGAACTATCTACAAATACTGAATCGTTTATTCTAATAAGCTGAAAAACTAAAAGACTAAGTCCCCGAACTATGAGGACTCACCAACTGGCGGGATATTGATGGAGATGCTCGAAATCACTCACGCTGCTGAAACTGAGAACCTACATTATGAGACAATGTAGCACATAGACGTATATGTGGATCAGTACTTTGAGAATGTACTGAGTATATAAGGGTGAATACATAAGTAAAATAATATCTCAATGTCATCACAATTTATAAAATAATGCATGCTAAATGTAAATGACTTACATAAGCTGAAATATCTGAAAACTGTAAATCATAATCAAGAATAGCAAAACATGTTGCATAAATCTAGTGAGTCATAACATTTTGTTTCTAAAAGCTGTACTGGTATTCTGTCTTTAAATCATACTGTCTAAGTGTAGAAAGAGTTTACTTCTATATCTGTAAACTGAAAACTGAAATCTCATAGCTAAAGCCATATGTAAAGCAATATCTGAAAAAACTGTGAGCCTTTACAATTAGTTTCTAACAGCTGTTCTGTTAAAATTATTCTGAAAGTCTTTACTGTTAGGATGTAGGGAATTCTTTTAAAAGCTTTCTGTAAGGTTACTCTTTTCTATAGGGAGGTTCTTCTAACCGACATAAATCATGTGAGCTATCATGGAGTCCAACGCCTAGTTTCCTTAGGGAAAAACCTCAAGTTGGGGAGAGGGGTCATACTCTTTCCAAAGAGTATAACCCAATCTAAGTGATTGCATTTGTATCTGTCATCAATATAGAAATGAGAATAATCTGATAATCTGAACCTACGTTGGCTCGTAGTTTTGGGAATGAGAAAATACCTAACTCGGTGCTAAATACTACTCCTTTTAATCTGTATGCTCATTCTGTTGAAAATCCACTTTAAAATCTAGTATAATGATTTATTACGAAGACCAATTGTATGTTTGTTAAGTTAAACTGTAGTCTGAAACTGAAAAGTGGATTTCATATCTAAGCTGAGATCAAAAGATCAAATCTTTATCGAAAATCTGAAACTAATCTAGTAATAAATTGCTTATAGCACAATCAATCGTGAAACAACAATATTTAATTAGGGTTTAGTGACCCATGCAACAAACTCATGTTTAAACGTCATAATGTTCATGCTTGATAATGTAATTATTGATAATTCAACTCAAAATCCAGAATTTACTGCAATACATATGAAAATATGAAATTATACATGCAATTCAACTTCTAAATCACTTAAAATCTCAAAATCTTGCAAATAACAATAATGGGCTTGAAACCTAATTTAAATCACATGTAAATTCATATAAAATCATGTAAATTTGTAATTAAAATTAGCTTTGGGCACAATGATGAAAGAATTATCCTTGTTCATAAATCCCACATACCTTAATTGATGCAATTACTAAGAAAGCTTGAACTTGAATCCCTATTTGTGCTGTTGAAGATGAATTCTTGAATCTCTTGATTTGGAAATCCATAATTTTGAGCTCTCTTGGAAAAAGAATGGAGGAATTTGGATTTTTTGGGGAGTAAGTTTTGAGCTCTAGGGTTTTCTTTGAGAGGGGATTGATGAAAAGTGTGCATAGAATGCTTAGAATAGGTTTAATTCTGTGTTATTCACGGCTTGGGGTTTTGGGAATTGACTAAATTTCGCTTTTAAAATCAACTTCGAAAAACTGGAATCCCGATTTTGCACACCACCGTGATGCACCACTATCGCGGTGTCTTACTGAAAAAGGTCGATCGCAATTTTGACCCTTGGCACGACACGGTATAATCACGTTGGGCTACTGGAAAAGGGATAAGACCCATTTTTGTCATCACTGCGACTCGCTGAAATCGCATCGCCTCACTGGAAAAAAGACGAGTGGGAACTAGACTTTCATTGTGATGCAACATAATCGTGGTGCTCCACTGGATTTTGACAATTGTGAAATCATCCTTCACCGCGATGCGGTGCCTGTCAAAATGCCATACATTTTTACTAAGAATGCCATAACTTCTCAACCGAGTATCGAATTAAGGCAAAATTGGTATCGTTGGAAAGTTGAGCCAATTATCTACACATTGGTAGGTCTAGAATGTGAAAATTCTACATGTATCAAGAGTTATTCCTTTTTAAAGCTAACCCTTTACATTCTAGGAGCTAAACTGAGCTAGGAAAAAGTATGGGGTATTACAATATCTCCCCCTTGGAAACATTTGTCCTCGAATGTGGCTAGTAAAATTGGAAATACCGAGGAATCGAGGCTATATGCTGACATGCACAACTGAACAAATTGCATAACTGAATCTAACATGTCGAGCTACTGAACTAATCTGCGAGTGCATGAATTTACATGAAGATAATTATATGGTTGAATCTGAGACTAGGAAAAGAATTGAATTAAGGAAGATTGTTACCTTTGGCTGAATCTGAGTTCGTGGGGAAATGGTGAGGATATTTGGTACTCATGTTTGCTTCTGCTTCCCAAGTAGCACCCTTAACAAACTGATTTTGCCATAGAACTTTGACCAAGGGAACTTTTTTGTTCCTTAGTCTACGAATCTGATGATCAAGAATCTCTACTAGAACTTCTTTGTATGAGAGGCTATTCTGAATATCTGTACTTTCTAGAGGGACTATAACGGCTGAATCGTCCATGAACTTTTTTAATAAGGACATATGGAACACTGGATTAACTGACGACAAGTATGCGGGTAGCTCAAGCTCATACGCTACCTTCCCAATATGACTCAAAATCCTGTAGGGGCCTACATATCGGGTACTAAGCTTCACCTTTTTGCCAAATTTCTTCATCCCCTTCATGGGTGAAACTTTCAAGTACACAAGATCATCTACTCCAAACTCAACATCTCTCCTTCTTACGTCTGCATAATATTTCTGATGACTCTGGGCTTCTTTCAATCTCTCTCGAATCAACTGAACTTTCTCCATAGCTTCAAACACCATATCTGGCCCAATCAAAGAGGCATCACCCACTTCAAACCAATCGACTGACGATCTATATCTCCCCCATAAAGAGCCTCAAACGGGGCCATCTGAATACTAGAATAGTAACTGTTATTATAGGAAAACTCAATCAACGGCAAATCGTCATCCCAACTGACTTTGAAGTCAAGAAAACATGCCCTCAACATATCTTCTAAAGGCTGAATGGTCCTCTCTGCCTGACCATCTATCTATGGATGACAAGCTGAACTGAGATGAACTTGGGTAACAAGACCCTTCTAAAAGGCTTTCCAAAACTGAGAGGTAAGCTGAGTACCCCTATGTGAGATGATGGACAACAGAACTCCATCCAATCTAACCAACTCTCTGATGTATAGCTTAGCATAATATTCAGCTGTGTAGGACATGTAAAGTGGCAAGAAATAAGCTGACTTGGTCAATATGTCTACAATAACCCAAATCAAATCATGTTGACGACGCAAATGGGGTAATCCAGTCACAAAGTCCATATTTACCTCTTCCCACTTCCAAGTAGGAATACCAAATCCCTACAATATGCCACTAGGTCTCTGGTGCTCTACCTTAACCTGTTGGCAAATTGCACATTTGGCCATAAATCCTGCTATATCTTTCTTCATACCACTCTACTAATAAACTTCCCGCAAGTCGCAGTATATCTTGGTAGCCCCTAGATGAATGGAATAACGCGCACCATGCGCTTCTACCATAATACGCTGCTTTAAATCATTAACACATGGCACACATAATCTACTTTGGTATCTCAACACCCTATCTCCCCCTTGGGAGAAAACTTCTACCTTTTGGTCTTTGATTGAACCCTTCAGCTTGACCAAACTAAGATCCTTATCCTGCTTCTCTTTTACTTCAGAAACTAGACAAGATTCGGAACTACTCTGGACTGAAACATTCCCTTCAGCTGAGTCAACCAATATCACACTCAATATAGCTAACTGATGAACTTCTCAAACTAGCTCTCTCTTATCATTCTCCACATGAGCAACACTGCCCATAGATAATCTACTAAGGGCGTCTTCTACTATATTAGCCTTGCTCGGATAATATAGCACACTCATGTCATAATCCTTCAATAATTCTAACCACCTTCTCTGATGAAGATTTAACTCCCTCTGAGTAAACACATACTGCAAACTTTTGTGGTTCGTAAACACATCAACATACACCCCATAAAGATAGTGCCTCCATATTTTTAATATAAACACAACAACAGCTAGCTCAAGATCATGGGTAGGGCAGTTCTTTTCATGAGACTTAAGCTGTCTAGAGGTATAGGCTATAACCTTACCTCTCTGTATCAAAACACAACCCAGATCGATCCTAGAAGCATAACAATAGACAACGAACCCATCTGTACCATCAGGTAATGCTAAAACTGGGACTAAAGTGAGTCGAGTCTTTAACTCCTGAAAACTGTTCTCATAGGAATCTAACCACTGAAACTTAACCTTATTTTGGGCCAATCTAGACATAGGGGACGTAATAGATGAAAAACCCTCAACAAAACGTCTATAATAGCAAGCTAAACCCAAGAAACTTCTAATATCTAATGGAGAAATAGGTCTAGG
Source organism: Capsicum baccatum var. pendulum (assembly GCA_030864225.1). Classification (NCBI taxonomy): domain Eukaryota; kingdom Viridiplantae; phylum Streptophyta; class Magnoliopsida; order Solanales; family Solanaceae; genus Capsicum; species Capsicum baccatum. Next base: position 207,061,973 of record CM061553.1, on the reverse strand, counting down.
CCAATTCCTTACTGCTTCTGTCTTTTGGAGATCAACCCTAATACCATCACTGGAAATAATATGATCGAGAAAAGATACTGATCTTAGATAAAATTCACATTTGCTGAACTTGGCAAATAATTGGTGATCTATAAGAGTTTACAACATAATTCTAAGGTGTCTGCATGATCATCCTCACTACGATAATAGACAAGAATACCATCTATAAGGACTATGACAGACATGTCCAAATACTGTTTGAACACTCTGTTCTTCAAGTTCATGAAGGCTGCGGGCGTATTGGTAAGACCAAATGACATGACTAGAAACTAGAAATGACCATAACAGATTCTTAAAGTTGTCTTTGAAATGTCACATTCCCTTACTCTAAGCTGATCATAGCCAGATCTAAGGTCTAACTTAGAGAAATAACTTGCACCTTGGATCTGATCGAATAAGTCATCAATCCTAGGAAGATTATATTTGTTTTTGACTGTGATTTTATTCAGCTGACGAGAGTTAATGCACATTCGCAAAGAACCATTTTTTTCGCACGAACAGGATGGGAGCGCCCCATGAAGAAACATTGGGCCTTATGAAACCTTTATCTAAAAGGTCCTTAAGCTGCTCTTTTAACTCTTTAAGCTTGGCTGGAGCCATATAATATGGAGAAATAGAGATAGGCTAAGTATCTGGAAGAAGGTCAATACCAAATTCTATTTCCCTATTGGGAGGTATCCTTGGTAAATCTTTCACTACTAGAAAATATTATTTTTTGACGGCTAATGTAGTCTAAATGTGGTCGGAAATTAAGGTAGTTTTGATTATTTTTCGACTATTTCATGGTAGTCAGAATATAACTTGTCAGAAAAATATTTTTGACTACTATAGTCGGAAATTTTTGACTACTTTTGTCAAAAATGTAGTTGGATAAAAACAACAACAACAACAATAAAAAACCCAATGTATTCCCACATAGTGCGGTCTAGGGAGGGTAAGATGTACGCAATCCATACCACTACCTCCAAAGAATTAGAAAGGTTGTTTCCGATAAACCCCCGGCTCAAGACAAGGAATAATAATTAAATCCATAATAAAGCATGGAACACGATGACATAACATAAATACGACACCCACAAGTAATAGTAATCAAAGAAAAGTAAAAATATCGTAATATAGCATGAAACAATGTGTCTTAGCAAGAATAATACACCTACAAGTAATACCCTGCACTAGCGACCCAAACTGACACTAGCCTTCTATCCTAATCCGTGTCCTCCAGATCTTCCTATATAGGGTCATGTCCTCAGTAAACTATAACTGCTCTATGTCCCGCCTAATCACCTCTTTCTCGTACTTCTTTGGCCTACCCCTACCCCACCTAAAACCATCCAAAATCTAGCCTCTCACACCTACAAACCGGGGTATCCGTGCCCCTCCTCATCACATTTTCGAACTATCTCAGTTGAACTTTCCACATCTTGTCCTCCACCGAAGTCACTCCAAACTTTTCCCAAATAGTCTCATTCCAAACTCTATCACCCCTAGTTAGCCCACACATCCAACTCAATATCCGTATTTCTACCACCTTTATTTTTTAAATATAGGTGTTCTTGAATGGCTGCACTCTGCTCCATACAATATGACCAGACGGACTGTTACCTTATAGAATTTGCCTTTAAGCTTGGGTGGCACCTTCTTGTCACACAACACCCCCGATAAGAGCTTCCACTTCATCCATACCGCCCCAATACGGTGTGAGACATCCTCGTTAATCTCACTATTCCCCTGAATCATGGGCCCGAGATACTTGAAACTATCCCTCTTACACACCACCTGTGAATCCAACCTTACTACCACCTCGTTCTTCTACCTTACGTCATTAAACTTGTATTCCAAATATTTTGTCTTGCTCCTACTCAACCTGAACCCTTTGGACTCAAGAGTCTGCCTCCACACCTCTAATTTATCATTCACACCCTCTCGCGTCTCATCAATCACAACTACATCATCTGTAAAAATCATACACCAAGGCACCTCTCCTTGGATATGCCGCGTCAACACATCCATCACCAAAGCAAATAAAACTGGGCTAAGAGTAGATCCCTGATGCAAACCTGTCAAGATAGGAATTGCTCTGAATTTCCTCCCGCTGTTCTCACTTGGGTCTTAGATCTATCATACATGTCCTTGATAGATCTGTTATACGCCACCTGTACCCTACTTACCTCCAAGCATCTCCAAAGAACCTTCCTAGGGACTTTGTTGTACACCTTCTCCAAGTCGATAAACACCATGTGCAGGTCTTTCTTCCTTTCCCTATACTGTTATACCAGTGATAACGCTCAAACTACAACTCTCGTAAGAGTGTAAGCAGTCGTTGTCCAATATAGAACCCAATCGGGTTGGGTGTCGAATCCCACAGGAAATACTCGGTCACTAAGAATACAACGATTAGTATACTTTTGGTGAAAGTTCTGTGAAAAGGGAGGATTGGAATGTGACGTTAAGTAATAAAAATAAAAATAGCAAAGTAAAAACAGAATGCTTGGTAGGTTTTAATCAATGAGAATTGTAAGTTAGGGTTATGTCCACCTTATGAGTTTTACGTATCTATTGGCGTATTCTATGGTAAATCCTAGCGTTTTTCGACTATCACAGATTATCTCACTTTAAATCTTTCGAGCTTAAAGCGTATCTAGTGGTATGAATTCTCCAAGAGGTTAATCCAGTTACGACACTAACTTTTAAACAGGTGTTGGTGCCCTATTTCCTTGTCATTCTCTCTTTTCCAGACATGTAACTTTTCTTTCAAACAAGTTAATGCTATACTGGCGTATTCTATATGTTTGCAACCTCAAGAATTAAATTAAGATGAAGAGAAGAATGATATAAGCAACATACGTATCAAGAATTTACAATCTCATAGCAATCGATAGTATCTCATAAGACTTCCATAACCCTAACAGAGAAGTTTAGCTACTCATGAGTGCAACGAAAAACACAATAGCAATTATCATCATACCAAAATAAGAATCTCACGTGAAGTATGTTTTGGTAGCACTTGTGGCGTGAATTCCTTGCATAGCATTTCTCTTGTCGTAAAAATTAAAAGTCGAATAGATGAAAAATAATGTCAACAACAACTTTGTGAAGGAAAGGGGAGAGGATCGAATAGGGAGGAATAAGGATGAGGGTGGTGGAAATTGGTGCTGAAAAGTTCAGAAAAATAGGGTTTTTATAACACCCATATCCTATTCCTACTAAGATACTGCATACTTATCCTAATCCTACTAGGTTACTGCATCCTTATCCCAATCCTACTAAGTTACTGCTGGTCCCCAAGTCTTTGGAAATACCATTTTTGCCCAAGACAAGTTTTCCATGCATCACTTTCAGTCCACAAGCTTCCAGAAGCTGCCTTCCTTTTTACGTGAAATTTCCTTTGGCGTCCAATTTCCATAAAATGCTGAAATCTTCATCATTTATACCTGAAAACTTGCTAATCACGTTGGTCAGCTCACTTACAGGAAAAAGGAATAAAAGTGCAGGAATTATATATTTTGTCCTTAAATCTTAGCTAAAATATGGGTGAATTAAGGTGCTTTAGGCGTGTAAATACGCCTATCATCAACCAGCCTTCGCACCAGGTGAACTGTCTCCATCGTCGAGCACTCAGGCATAAATCTAAACTAGTTCTCCGAAAGATACACTATCCTTCTCAACCTTACCTCGACCACTCTCTCCCAAATCTTCAGTGTGACTCAATAACTTAATACCCCTAAAGTTGTTGCAACTCTGAATGTCACCCTTGTTCTTATATAGAGGGATCATAGTGCTCCATCTCCAAGCCTCGGGCATTTTCTCCATTTTGAAAATCCAGTTAAATAATCCAGTCAACCACCTCGCTAGAAAACTTCCAAAAATGCACAGGAATCTCATCAGGCCCCGTCGCCCTATCCCTTTGCATCCTGAGAACAACCTCTCTAGCCTCCTCCATCTTAAAATGTTTATAATAGCTAAAATCTCGAGACTCCTCTGAGTGATCCAGCTCCCCTAACATAATAGCTCTATCACCTTCATCATTTAAGAGCCTATGGAAAAATGACTGCCATCTTTTCTTAATGTGACCGTCCTCCACTAACACTCTACCATCCTCCCCCTTAATGCACTTCACCTGATCGAGGTCACGACCCTTCCTCTCCCTAGCCTTAGCGAGCTTAAACAATCTCTTTTCCCCTTCTTTCTCCTCCAACCCCGCATACAAGCTCTTAAATATTTCCATCTTAGCTGTCGTAACTGCTAACTTAGCCTCCTTCCTAGCTAACTTGTACTCTTTCCTGTTTATCCATTTGTCTTTTTCATCCTTACTCTTAGCCAACTTAGCATACGCCCCTTTCTTAGTCTCCACTTTCTTCTTAACTTCTTCATTCCACTACCAATCAGCGGCCCCTGGAAATACCTAATACCTTACTAGCATTCTTCCTAATGCACCTACCCACCCTATCCCACATACTATCCACATCCCTTCTACACTCTCACCCCATATTCTCGCCACCTTCTCCCCTATCTTCCATAAATTCACCAGCATTAAGCCGCTCCACTTAATTCTAGATCGATCCTCCCCACCCTTCTCTTTTTATCCTTCCTTATACCCAAGTACATCACCAAGAGCCTATGCTAGGTTGAAAGATTCTCACTCGAGATGACCTTACTGTCTTCACAAAATACCCTATCCCCTTTTCAAAGAAACAAAAAGTCAATTTGGGTCTTAGCTATCGCGCTTTGGAAGGTGATCAGTGATCATCCTTCTTTGAAAAGCTCAAATTCACCACCACCAACCCAAAGGACCTCGCAAAATCTAATAGAGCAGTTCCCTCTTTATTTCTCTCCCCAAAAGCAAAACCACCATGCACATCGCCAAAGCCTTTTGGTAATGCCTGGATATGCCCATTGAAATCACCTGCTATAGCAATCTTCTCCGAGCTAGGAACGCCTTTCACCACCTCATCCAAAGCCTCCCAAAACTGCATCTTCTCCTTCCCATCCAAGCCCACCTGCAGCGCATAAACAATATACACATTCAGGGTAAATCCCCCAATGACCAACTTAATAGTCATCAACCTATCGCTGATCCTCTTAACCTCCACTACCTGACTTCTAAGCTCTTCATCTACTAAGATGCCAACTCTATTCCTACTCCTTTCGCTCCCAGAGTACCAAAGCTTGTAACCATCCACATCCCTAGCCTTAGACCCTACCCGCTTAGTCTCCTAGACATACGCAATATTAATCCTCCTCTTTCTAAGAATCTTCACAAGCTCTATGGGATTATCCTAGAGAGTCCCTATATTCTAAGACTCAACCGTTATCCTACTAACTCTAGCATTATATCTTCCTCTACCGCCCTTAACGCCAAACCTTGGCCCCCCTCCCATACCCGCCCTTCTCTCTGCCCCTACTGTAATGCCTCGAATCTGGTACCCAAAATGCTAAATGGTGCCCATGACCCCGAAGGACCACAAGCTAACTCATGACTGATATCTATAAACTGAGCACTAAATAATAGTAATAATATCGTAAATGCAAAAACATGAACTGAAAGGCTATAAGGTTCAATACTAGTACATAACTAAAAAATATGGCATAATAATACCAAAACAACTGAGATAATTATCTAAACATACTGTAATCTGAAAGCCTCTAAACTGCCTTAATAAGGAGTTGATGGGACATGTCCCCAACTAACTCCAATTACTGAAATAAATTAAAAACTGAAATAGTAATGTGATCATCATGTCCTCGAAGGATGAGGACTCACTGCTAACTCTGATCGCTGAACTGGGACGCTACTAGTTCTCTGGAGCTCGTGTTTCTAAACCTATGGTATAAGACACCATAGCGCAAATGCGTCAGTACTTTGAATGAACTGGTATACAAGTGAGGTAGGCTGAATGCAATAGGTTCATATGCATGAACAATACAAACTAACTGACTAACATGAACGTGATAATACATGCATACACATGTAACTGTAACTGAGATAGGACTGAATACTGAGTTCTGACTACTGAGTCTACTGACATTGACATCTGAGTCACTGATGAGTGAGAAATTGATACTGTATTACTGAATACTGAGGGATTGATACTATGTTACTGATACATAGATATTGTGTCTGACAGTTCTGATTATGAAGAACTGGTCTGGTTAACTGTATCTGACAATCCTAAAGCTGAATGCTAATAACATAAGTTCTGATAACTGATATAACTGATAACATGAGTGACTGTATCTGACAGTCCTGAACCAGATGAAACTAGCTGAGTTTCATATTGTATCTGAGTAACTAAATCTGAGATTAGTCCTATCTAGCGGGTGATCTCTAAATATGATGATACCGTTACTAATTTACCATAGTTGAGATCAGTCCTGTCTAGTGGGTGATCCCAGAGTCTATTTATAATGATAAGAAGTGACTGTATCTGACAGTCCTGATTCTGTAACTAAAACTGTGGGAAGTAATCATCTAACCTACATGCCTCATACTAAGCTAACTGGGGTCCAACCTATAACCCCAGCTGGGAAGGTGTTAGTATCGCGCCACTAGTAAAGACAATTGTTGTAGAGTCAGTCCTAATCTAGTCGGTGACCCCTAGGATCAGTCCTATATATTTAAATGCGCTAACAGGTGATCCCTGAGTATGTCAGTCCTATCTAACGGGTGACATCTTATACCTACGCTATCTACGTAGTTCTGGAACTTAGAGATTGTTTCTAGGAATCTCAGTCCTATCTAGCGGGTGATTCCTCACCCCTAGGCTCGCTCGGGGTTGGATCCTTCTCCCATCTTAAAGACACTGAACTGAGCTGATTAACTGAACTGAACTGATTAACTGAACTGAGCTGATTAACTGAACTGAACTGGTACTAGTGGTATTGTCTAGCGGAGCTAAACTGGATTTACTGAGTTCCGTTGACTGACGGAATACACTGAGTTCTGAGGACTGACTGAGATTACTAAGCTACTGAAATTACTGAAATTTCTGAGATTTCCTGAGTCACATGACTGACTGAGTTTAATGGATCATAGCTTGACTGAGGAGATCGTGAAACATGACATGGCTCTTGGCACACAACTGAATGTTCGGGTACAAGTACCCCCAGGACTCGATGAGAAGAAACTGACATAGCATGGCTTACTTGAACACATGACCAACAACACAATTCATAATTCATATATTAGAGCACTTCATCAAACATGTGACATGCATAAGCTTGTACATACATGAAGATTTCATGATATCATACTAGTTGGGCATTGTTCCTTCATCTAGGCATTTAATCATACACATGGTAGACATAGCACATGTAGACAACATTATACAACAATTAATCATCATGATTCATCTCTAATTTCATCATCTAGGGTTTATTCATAGGTTCACATGAATATACATTTATAAAAATCAATTCCACATAAAATTGATCATCCAACATAGATTTGAATTCAATTGATCATTCTCAACATAAACAAAACAAACCCAATATGAAATTCATAAACTTAAACTTAGAAAAGAGATTCTTGGGCTTCATGGACGAAAGGATTCCATGAATGAACACTACACATACCTGGGATGTGATTTCTTGAGGATTGACGGTGAAACCTTCTTGAACTTGAATCTTCAATGAAAATCCCTAATGTGTTCTTGAGAGGATTTTGAGAGAATAGAGTATATTTTGGTGTAATTGAGGCTCAAATCCATATTTTTGAGCTTATATAGGGTAGGGAAATTGACCCTTTTAACCCTAGGACACGTATTTTAATTCTTAAGAAAAATTTCTCATTTTTCATCCTTGACACGACGCGCAACTATTGCACCAAGTCACTGGAAAGTGACAAATATGAAATTGCACGGTGGCGCAACGCAGGGCTATCGCGTTGTCACCTTGTCTGTGACCTAGAAGTTTGGCGCGACACACCACTATCGCGGAGCATCACTGGAAATTGACAATTGTCATTTGAGCTATCTTCGCGATGCGCTGAAGGCTCAGGTGATACACTGTCTCACTAAAAAGGCTCTAACTCTTCACCCGGGTGTCGGATTTGAGAGAATTTGGTATCGATGGAAAGCTTATTCGATTCCCCACATGATAAAATGTGAAAATCTTAAAAATACCACGTGTAGAAAAGTGGATTCATCTTTCAAAGAAAGCTTCTAACATTCTTGATAAACCTTTCAAGCTAGGAAAAGTACGGGGTATTACACCTATCCCCACAACAGCCCTCCACCCCAACCCCCTCGGACATGACCCTATCCAACCATCAACTCCCACAGCCACTACTCCAAGAAAAATATAAATGATAGTAACAAAAAAGCAGTAGGAAATACAAGGCACACGCAAATTAGAAGGAATAATCAAGAAAAATAAGTCACTCCCACAACTTAAAAATAAGTCCAGAGATGGAATAATCAGGAAAAAGTGGATATCAAAGTTTAGAAATCACTGGTTTAGTAAACTGATGCAGAAAATTCTAGTTGGAGCAGGAAAATATATAGCACAGTAATGGCCTAACACCAAGGGAAGCAACACAAATAATAAAAAGTGGTGCAAGTCACCAATATACGACAACAGACAATCCCAAAATATTAAACGCAATTCAAGATACAAGAGATAATAAGAGAATTAATACGAAAAGAGGAAATAGCAAAGTTTAGAAGTCACTGGGTTACGCTTGTAGTCCAAGTCCTCTTTTCTAGCATGGTATGTTGGATGTTGGATCTCGATAAATTGATGCAGAAACTGGTCGCCGAAATATTATTGTCGGAGCTTCGTCGGAGTACCGTCGGAATCAGATCTGGTACTATCAGACACTAATCTGGTCGGAAGCAGCAGAACCTTCAGATAGACCCACCGAAATTGGTCGCCTGTGACTGGAGTTGTGTGCTGCCTCTGTCGCCGGAGTCAAGCCGACGGTGACCTTAACCTGCCAGCGAAAGCAATGGGTGGTTCGAACGACGAAAAGAGAAAAGAAAAGGAAGAGAGAAGAGAATAGAGAGAACGAGGAAGAGAAAGAATCCTTACTTATTTCCGGCGCTCCTACACCGTCGCCGTCGTCGGTGTCGGCCAGTCAAAGATCAGTGAAACGTAAGGTTAGGTTAGTGAACGTTAGGATCCGTGTCTGTTAAATAAAGTTTATTTAATAATTATAAATGTTCCGACTATTTAGTCAGAAATTTAATAAATAATTATTTAATAATTATAAATTTTTCAACTGCGGTAGTCAAAAATTTAATAAATAATTATTTAATAATTATAATTATTCTAACTACTATAGTTGAAAATTTAATAAATAATTATAATTATTTCGACCACTGCAGTCGAAAAAATAATAAATAATTATTTAATAATTATATTTTTTTCAACTACTATAGTAAAATTATAATAAATAATTATTTAATAATTATTATATTTTTGATTACTATAGTCGGAAACTTAATATATATTATTTAAAAATTATTCTTCCGGCTACTTTAATCAGAATTTTAATAAATAAATATTTTTCCCGATTACTGTGGTCAGAAATTAATAAAAAATTTATTTAATAAAATAATCATTCTGACTACTGTAATCGGAACATTAATAAATAATTATTTAATAATTATTCTTCCGACTACTTTAGTTAGAATTTTAATAAAAAATTCTCCCAATAATTATATAATTAAATCTTACATTAGCTTGCACTGCGCTTAGATTATAAACAACATAACTAATGTATTTTTCACAATAGGATCAAACACGACAAAAATTTATTAATACAACCACTTTAAAACATCCAAAATAAACATCAACTCAAATAGTTTAAACATCTAAATGTCACAACAAAAAACAAGAACAATAACTACAATCTAATTATCATCAGATTCACTATCTTCCTCATCATGAAATACTTGCGGCATGTGCTTCTTAACCAACTCCTCAAATTTAGCAAACTTAGCAGCATTAGCTGCAAATTTTTGCATCAATTCCATAATTCGCTTTTTCATCTCTTCCATTTCTTCCACAGTTTGCAAAGTAGAAGAGGAACTGAGAAACAATGAAGGACTACTCGGGGATTGGAGAACCCCTGTCCCGTATGTTCTACCTTTCTTTAGACTACCTACCACAGCTGTCCACATATTAGTCATATCTGTAGGTGATGGTTGGACCATGGTAGCATCCTCTGAAGTAGGTTGGGTTTGACGCCACTCTTCTATGCTTTTTTGAAATTCTTCCCAAAAGAAAAATTATTTGTCAGTATGTAAACAAGCAAATTTGAGTAATAATAAAACAATGTATGTAAAAGTTATTATCTTACATATGCATTCTTAGCACGTGTTTCGATCCAATCTCATCTTGTACCTTCCTTGTTTTTCTTCCTATGCGTCTCTTCGTAGACCTCAAGAAAAGAGGGCTCTTTTCCCCCATTTTCATATTCCTGCAAAATTTTAGAAAAAGTGATAATGCAAGTATGAAGACAAGTCCCGGCAGCAAGTATGAAGTCAATAAGGAATTGGGAACAATACATCATACACTTTGTCACATGGTATTGAACATAGTTATTATACAAGGGTATACATCAGGCACGAGAAAGTTGAATTACTAGTTGTTATGTATCCCAATGTAGCATACCAATGGATTAGGAAATGGAGATACTGTATCAGACACTAGGTAGTATGTAATCAAATATAAGTTCTGTGCAATGGTCCACTTAGAAAACGCAACTCAAAAGTTATTCAAGTTTTTGATGTAGTTCAATAGACCTCAACAAATTCATACCGATATCATGGCTGTTAAGACAAGACATTTCACTCAGTACCTTACAGAACTGTGTCAGATGAAAACACTCAATAAGACATGTCAGATAATATCATGTTATTATCCTACATTTCAGTGATATAAGTCTCGAGATCACTCTGAATACTAGGGCATGGAAAAGAACAAAATATGAAAATAAGAAGGATTTTCAAGAATCCCATGGCTGCAAATGAGCTAAAGGTATAGCAACGGTACTTAATAATATTGTAATCGTAAATTGGATTTGATGAAATCTTGAGATAAGGAGCTATCCATATATAATGCTTTATCCTTGTACTATGCACATTCTTTTTATTTAGCTCAACTTGCAAAATTAAATTGTTAAACTCAGAGTGTGAAGCGTATTAAGTACTTTTATCAACAGCAAGCCCTTAGTTTCCTGTGTATCGTTATTGTGAAAGGGACTAGAATAGAATTCTGGTTGAGCTATATTGTTTAAATTATAATAACACAGGTAAACGTTGGTATCATTTCTTTGTAACACACCACATATTCTACACTTGCACTAAAGTCTATAGTTGATCGCTCATTTACTGGTTGTAGAAAATATCAATCTTAATAAATGACAACATTTATGCCTGATGTAATAGGTCAACTACATAACTAGAAAAATCTACCAAGGTTGAAGAAGTGTGTATTTAATTTTGATAAAGATATTCATGTCCCAATTTATGTAATACATTTAAAGTGAACTAAAAGCATAAGGTGCTTGAGAATCAACAAAATTTAATAACACTTCAAATGCTATTGTTAGAATGTAACCGGTAAGAGTAATAGTCAAGATACAAGAGGCCAATGTCATATTAGCATAGTCTGCCTTGCTCTGGAAGTAAAGGAACAAACACTAGACTGTGACCTGATAAGATAAAGGTCGAGATAATCATAAGAGTCCAATGGTTGTGGAAGGGTCTGAGATCTTCGCCAGCCGTTACTAACTAAAGTGAAGTGCAGATAATAAACTTAATAGGGTCGAGATTCTTAAATGATGCTCCGTTGGTGTTTATCTATAAATAACCTTCTATCTGCGCGGTGCAAACCACTTGACTTTTAGTCATTCACTAGCAATACAGTTCCATAGCTTTCAAGGGTTGTAATAGAAAAAGGCTCACAACCTTCTTTCAAATGGCATTGCCCGCCAACTACATTGAGATTCGGACTAATTCAATTACTTAATTCCGTTATCCAGACTTTGTTTCTTTGTTTGTTGCTGGATACATTAACATCTCCACACCAACGACTACCTTATACTAAGAGTGTTACTATAAATACTTTGCTCGTTACTTCCAATTAAGTCATCACCTCTCTAACTCAAACCACTAATTCTCTTCTTCTTACTTTCTAAAACCATCAGGCAGTGTGATACAAGATCAAGTTCACAACAAAAGAAACAAGTAACAACAAAAACAACAGGATGTCAACAACAATGCTAGTGAATCGAAATAGGCCACACACGGCTTCACTAGACTTCAAGATGAACAACAACAAGAAGACAACAACAATAGTAAATCGAAAGAGCTCCACACGACTTCACTATGTCACGGTTTAAAACATTGAACTAAACCAAACAAATCAAAAATTTAAACTAATACTACGAGTCTACATCGGTGGGTAGCGAAATTCATCGAACCTCTTGTGTTCAACGAGCCACTCATTTAAGACGCTCTATTTGCCTTTGCCCGTTCCCTCCTCACCCTATATTCAAGAGTATCCCATTTTTCCAAGAACTAGACCCACACATCAGCATTCAGTCAACCAGGTTTTGCCAAGTTCCTCCGGGCCTTATACAAGTGTTCTTTGATCCATAGAGTTGCTTTCAACTTGAAATGCGTTGTATTTCATTTTCATGACAAGAGTTCCATGCACACTTTGTCTGCAAAATAGTTTAATATAAAGTCATGAAATGAGTTGACGGATACAAAGGTAAATTCATCATTGATAGCATACTGAAATGGTAAATGCTTTGATTTTGATTATACCATAAACTGGTTCCACATAAGAATTCTGACGTCCAGTCGAATCTCGTTCCAGCTACCCCACGGCTCCGTGTAAAATGGTTTAATTGCTTCTATAACCATATGTCCGCCGCTATATGTGGGAATAAATATGTAATAAAATTATATTAAATTATCTTAGCTTTCAAAATTTTTAAAAATTATAGAAAAACATAAGGTTTACTTAACCATTACCACCAGGGGCGATAATTAGCCTCCCGTTGCCGTCATATTCTACTACCTCTTTAAATTTTAGAATATGGGAAGCAACTGTTGTAGCATTAGACGTTGTAGCACTATCAATGGATGACGATGTTGATGTGCTAGGAGATCTAATTCTCAATCCAGAAAGGATAGGTATGGATAGTGTTGAAGGTACACAGATGAAGAGCTACTATGTAGACTATTATGGGGAGAAGAGGGTTGGAACTGGTGGGGCAATAGGGGCATGAAAAATGCATTTGGTACTGAAATAGTTGCCCTTGGAGGAGGAAGAATATTTGTAGTTGCTGGTTGAAGAGTTGTGGTAACAGGTGGTGGTGGTGGTGGTGTATATTGACTTGCGGGAAGATTATCAGGTCCTTTATTACCTTTCTTACGCCGTCCATTACCATGACCTTTTGATGCCATTGATTTTTTTTACTAACCACCTGAAAAAAAAACCACCAAATGGAGTTAGTCTGTGTTATGCTGCCCAGATACGTTTCTTAGATCAAAAGAAAATTAAATTCTGCATTCCCTATAGTACTAGGTGAAAGAAAGCCTCATCCTGTCTCGAATAGTGAGATGCTAAGTATATGTCCTTGTATTTGTCAATATGATCAGATAATTATTACATTTAATATATGTTATCTGTTTTTTAAGGTGTTTGCATACACGTTAAGAAATACATATGCAACACTCAAGAAATCATAAACACGAAAGACTTAGCCACTAGATAAATTCTGAACTACACCAAAGACTTCACAAATAAACAACTTGTTTTATACAGAGGAACTAAAGAAGTAGGATTTAAGAAAATGCAACAAGACAAGCAAATCATGCATAGTACCAGTAGTTTTACCACTGCTATTTAATCAAAAAATCAGAAATGTTCTTACTGGCACTACAAATGTTAACAAAGAAAAGACACTATATTGTCAAGAAAAATAGCAAAAAGTAGCAGCTAAAATACAATTCAAGACCTTGTTACAACACATTACTACTATTAATAACAACTCATTCATTTTCCATCTACACAAAACGACAACAATAATAATAGAGAAGAGAAACAAAAACAAGAGAAACAAAACAATAACAAGAGAAAAAACACCAACAATAATTTTCATACATTTCAGGGCTTTTTTTATCTGCTTCTAGAACATGTCTTTTTTCAAATAAAAACTTGTCTTTTTTTAAATAAAACTAAAACCAGAAAGGACGAACTAGGATTCTTCCTAGATCCAAAAATCTTTCTATGTTATACCAGTCACGAGGAATAAATGGATATGCAAAAACAAAATCTAGTAGCAAGATGCAACGTCGCAAAACCCATATGAAATTTCTTCTTCAGATTCGGTCAAAATTCTTGTCCGCTTATTAACACTCAAAAACATTTCTAACAGTTGGTAAGAAATATAATAAAATTCGACTATGCATCCACATATATAACTACTAGGAAAGGCAAAGGATTAAGTTCCATACCTCAGGAGTTGTACCGGTGGTTGCAAGTTTTACCCTTCCACTAATTGGATCCTTGTAAACTCGAATCTGGAATAAATTCTTACCACAAATCCCACTCAAAACTCAAAGAGAAACAAAGTCTAGGGAAAAAAATCTCATGAAATTTCAAGGTAATAACAAGACTCTCTAACACATCCAAAATACAAAATGCTTTTACTGAGATAATATAAAAATTATTAACTCTGCGTATATAACTTATTTATTTTTATTAAGTTTACGCCTAACTGACTATAATAATAGGATTTTTCGTAATTCAACTAGTGCAAGAATTTTTTATATCGATGGACAACTTCAATCACGTAATCCATAAAATGGATGTGCCTATAGCACAAGTTCTGCAGTCTAGGACTGTAACGAGAACTACTAACACCCAAATAATGAATGAAAGGAAATCCAAGGCCAACCAATATATAGTCTAGGACTGTATAGACGTTGTGGATTCATATAACGAACCCCAATTAGTTTTGCAAGCAAAAACAGAAATTACAAGAAATTTACATAACTAAAACATGGGTATGGCATTTTAAGGGAGGATGGAGAAAACACAAGGATTCAGCAAAAGGCAAAAATGGAACGTCCGAAGCATAAGCAGAACTTACCACTAACTCAGAACGTCCGAAGACCTTACCACTACCTCAGATACTCAGATATAGAAAACCAAAAACCAAAGTTTCACAGCATTTGGAACAAACTAAATGGGCATTTCATCAAACCAAAAGAGCGTCAGGTCAATAAAGTTGAACAAATTCTAAATGGGCATTTCATCAAACCAAAAGAGCGTCAGGTCAATAAAGTTGAACAAATTTTCTTTCTCGTAGAAAAAAGCAATTGCGAAAGAAGAAACAAGCAGATATTCTTAAAAATACATACATGTACTCACCATCCATATAGCACAATTGTGCATTGCAACTAGAAACTTAATAACAAGTGCTTTGAGGGTTCGTTCTACATACTTTAGCTTGTAACATAAGAAGAGCAACCATGTACTTGAACAAATTTTAACCTCAAATTCAGTGAAATTGACCACTCCGCCGTCGCCGTTACCACTCCACCGTTACATGAACAATTTTTGAGAGAGAAGAGACAAAAGAGCCGAGAGAGAGAACCAGAGAGAAGCGTACCCTAGTTTAGAGAGAGAGAATTGGGAAAGCGTACCCTAGTTTAGTTTATTTTTTATATAAATTATTTAATAATTAAATATAAATTTCCGACTACATCAATTGGGTAGAAATTTAAAATATTTAATTATTTAATATTTCCAACTACACCGATCGATAGTATATTTGACATATTTAATTATTTATTCTTTTCGACTACTTCAGTCGGTTATATATTTAATACAATTAAATTATATATATAAATTAATTATTTATAAGATTTTCGACTACAATAGTTGGAAATTTTTTAATTATATTTAATTATTTAATATTTTCGACTACATCAGTCATTTATATATTTGATACAATTTAATTATATATTTAAATTAATTAATACAACTTAATTAAATATTTAAATTAATTAAATATATTAATTAAATGTTTTGACCACTACAGTTGGGTACAAATTAAATATATTTAATTATTTAATATTTTCGAATACAGGAGTCGGATACATTTAATATATTACAGAGCAACCTTTTGTAATGTATTTAGTAATATATTTATTTAATATATTTAGTAGTAATATAATTAATAATATATTTAATTAATTATTAATTTTTTGTATAAGGGTATGATTATCTGTTTAGCGATATGCTCATTTAGTATTTCTGACTACAATGGTCGGAAATATATTTAAAAATTTATTTAAATAATTATTTTTAATTTTCGTATAAGGGTCTGATTATGTATTAAGTAATATATTTATTTAATTATTTATAATTTTGACTACAGAAGTCGAAAATACATATTTAATAATTTTTTAAAAAATTATTTAATTTCGGTATAAGGGTCTTATTATATATTGACTAATATATTTATTTAATTATTTTTATTTCTTACTTCATCAGTCAAAATATATATTTTCCAAACTTTACCGCTAAATCTTCTGACTGTTATAGTCACAAATAGTATCAGAAAAATATTTTGTAAAAAATAAAAATAAAAAATTAAATTTTTTGACTGAAGTAGTCAAAAATTTATGTCTACTTTTTTTAGTCAGAAATTTCAGTCGGAAAATAGCGAATTTCTAGTAGTGTTCGAAAAAAACATTAGGAAACTCATTGACTAAACTGATTGGCTGAACTGTTGGGATCTCAGACTTAGTGTTTTTGAATCGAACTAGATGATACATACACCCCTTTGAGATCAACCTTCTAGCTTTAAGATTGGATTTGAAATGACTCTTAGGAGACACTGAATTTTCTTCCCACTCAAAAACTGGCTCATCTGGAAATTAAAACTTCACCACTTGGGCGACAATGCATAATAAGAATGGAGCCAATCCATACCAAGAATAAGGTCAAATTTGACCATATCTAACTCTATTAAATATGCTAACATAATTTTATGAAGCACAGTGATAGGACACTTTTTATAGATCTGCTTAGTAACAACTGACTCACCCACTAGGGTAGAAACTAAGAAGGGCTCAAGGATCATTTCAGGACCTATTTCAAAATTTATTGCAACTAATGGGGTCACATAAGAAAAACTCGACCCGGGGTATAACAACACATAAACATGGTGAAAGACGCAAAGCATACCGGTGACAACATTTGGTGAATCCTTTTACTCCTGACGGGATGGTAAAGCATAAAATCAATTTTGGCGTTGACCGCCACCGGTACTGGATGATGTGCCCTGTGGAAGGACTAGATGACCTAGAGGAGCTGGTGTGCTAGTATCCTGAATCTGGGGACGAACATCCATGTTTCCCTGCTTAGCATACGGACACTCTTTGATTCCATTTCCCAACTTACCACAACTATAACAACCTTTCTGTCCCAATAAGTATTCACCAGGATGATTCTTACCACACTTAGCACATGGAGGATAATTGGTCTTTCCACTCACACTATTCTGAGATCTAGACATAGAAGTCTTACCTCACTGCTCCTGCCTAGATCTGGGAGCGAGAGCACTAGCTGAAAATGGCGCTGGCATAGATGAACAATTCTAAAACTGTGAATGATTTCCTTCTCCATACTTTGTCTGGCCATACTCAAACTGCCTTGTTCTAGCCTTTTTATTTCCCTTTTCACTTCCCTTCAGTTTTTCTGCCTCAATCTGTTGGGCATGAATCATCAACCTAGCAAGATTCATGTCCCTAATAAGCATGGCAATCCTACACTCTTTGACTACCAAACCAAATACTCCAGTAACAAACTTACTCATACTTGCCCTAGGGTCAGCCATCGTATTAGGGGCATACTTAGACAACTGGTTGAACTTAAGACAGTTCTGTTTCACTGTCATCGAGCCCTACCTTAGGTTCACAAACTCTTCTACTTTAGCTTCTCTCATTTCACTCAGAAAGAACCTATCTAGAAATACATCCTGAAATACCTGCCAACTCATAGGAGCTGCATTCTCACCTCTACCATTCTTCCATATAACCACCCAATCATATGCTACATCCTTCAATCTATCGAATTCTAACTCTACACTATCCTCCTCAGAAACATACATAATTTGGGTGATCTTTTCACCCCATCTAAATAAGTTGTGGGTCCTCATTTGTTTTCAACCCAAAGAACTCTAGCGGATTCATTCTCATTAAATCTCTAATTCTGGCTGCTGCTAAATCCCCATTCTGCTAAAGTGGGACTGCCTCCTGATGGTTGCCCTGAATATTAACATTCACAGTTTGGGCCAATGCCTGAAAGGCAACCTAAAATTCAGCATGGGATACATTCTCTTCAGAGGGTCGGCAGTCTGAGGGGCTGGTTATCATTTCTGCGGGCATTATCTCGATGAGGAGGCATATTCAATTGTCACATCAGAGCACGAGTTAAAAGCAGGTAGAGATACTGTAAGTACAATATCCTAAAATGTTCTGTAGCCTCTTTCTCATAAATGTGGCGCAATTCACACCCATGATGAATACTCTACGTAACACGGCTTGTCTAAATCCCTAGGAATCTTATAACCTTAGGCTCTGACACCAATATTGCAACACCCCGAAAATAGGTTTCGAGATGTCACACGGTGCTTAAGACTACGAGTAGCCTTAAGCTAACCCTGTCTGCCTTCTACTAAGCCTGAATCTCATAATAAGGAAATATAGATATAACATCAAAACTAGAATGCAAAAATCTGTTTGAGCTAACTGAGAATATCTTAATATAATCTTTGAAAAATACTAGACACAAGAGTCTGATCAATCAATACTATAATCTAAATCATAATCTAGCAGTCTGACAAGCCTCTACTACTAATGCTAGAGAGTCACTGGGATAAACCCCAGCTGACTCGAACTGTCTGAAAATACTGAATCATCTATACTAATAAGTTGAAAAATTGAAAGACTAAGTCCTCGAACTATGAGGACTCACCAACTGTTGGGATGTAGATGGAGATGATCGAAATCACTCACGCTGCTGAAACTGAGCACCTGAACCTACATTATGAGATAATGTAGCACATAGACGTATATGTGGATTAGTACTTTGAGAATTTACTGAGTATATAGGGGTGAATAAATAAGTAAAATAATATCTCAACGTCATCACAATTTATAAAATAATGCATGCTAAATGTAAATGACTCAAATAAGCTAGAATATCTGAAAACTGTAAATCATAATTAAAAATAGCAAAACATGTTGCATAAATCTAGTGAGTCATAACATTTAGTTTCTAAAAGCTGTACTGGTATTCTATCTTTAAATCATATTGTCTAAGTGTAGAAAGGACTCACTTTTGTATTTGTAAACTGAAAACTAAAATCTCATAGCTAAAGCCATATGTAAAGAAATATCTGAATAAAATTGTGAGCCTTTACACTTAGTTTCTAACAGTTGTTCTGTTAAAATTATTCTTAAAGTCTTTACTGTTTGGCTGTAGGGAATTCTTTTAAAAGCTTTCTGTAAGGTTACTCTTTTCTGTAGGAGGGTTCTTCTAACCAAAATAAACCATGTGAGTTATCATGGAGTCCAACGTCTAGTTCCCTTATGGGAAAACCTCACATTGGGGAGAGATGTCATACTCTTACCAAGGAGTATAACCTAATCTAAGTGATCATATCTGTATCTGTCATCCATATAGAAATGGGAATAATTTAAACCTACATTGGCTCGTAGTTCTGGGGAATGAGAACATACCCAACTCGGTGCTAAATACTACTCCCTTTAATCTATATGCTTATTCTATTTGAAATTCACTTTAAAATCTAGTATAATGGTTTATTACGAAAACCAACTGTATGTTTGTTAAGTTAAACTGTAGTCTGAAACTGAAAAGTGGATTTCATATCTAAGCTGAGATCTAAAGATCAAATCTTTATCGAAAATTTAAAAATAATCTAGTCATAGGGTGTTTATAGCACAATCAAACTTGAAATAATAATATCCAATTAGGTCTTAATGACCCATGCAATAAATTCATGTTGAAACATCATAATGTTCATGCCTGATAATGTAATTATTGATAATTCAACTCAAAATTTGGAATTTACTACAATACGTATGAAAATATGAAATTAGACATGCAATTCAACTCGTAAATCACTTGAAATCTCAAAGTCTTGCAAATAACAATAATGGGTATGAACCCTAATTTAAATCTCATGTAAATTCATACAAAATCATGTTTTATAATTAAAATCAGCTTTGGGCACAAGGATGAAAGGACTATCCTTGTTCATAAACTCCACATACCTTAATTGATGCAATTACTAAGAAAGTTTGAACTTGAATCCGTATTTGTGCTCTTGAAGATGAATTCTTGAATCTATTGAATTGAAAATCCTTAATTTTGAGCTATCTTGGAAAAAGAATGGAGGAATTTGGATTTCTTGGGGAGTAAGTTTTAAGCTCTAGGATTTTCTTTGAGAGAGAATTGATGAAAAATGGGCATAGAATGCTTAGAATAGGTTTATTTTTTTGTTATTCATGACTTGAGGGCTTGGGAATTGACTAAATTGCCCTATTAAAAGCAACTTCGAAAAACTAGAATCTTGATTTTGCACACAACCGTGACGCGCCACTATCGCGGTGGGTTACTGAAAAAAGACCGATCGCGATTTTAACCCTTGGCACGATGCAGTACGATTGCGTTGGGATACTGGAATAGGGACGAGTCCCATTTTGGCCATCGCCGCGATGCGCTGAAATCGCATCGCCTCACTTGAAAAAGGATGAGTAGGAACTGGAATTTTGACCGTGATAAGATGTAATCGCGGTACTCTATTGGATTTTGACAATTGCAAAATCGTCCTTCACCGCGACGCGGTGCCTGTCAAATTGCCATATTGTTTTACTAAAAACGTCATAACTTCTCAATCCAGTATCAGATTAAGGCATAATTGGTATCGTTGGAAAGCTAAGCCTATTATCTACACATTGATGGGTGTAGAACTTGAAAATTCTACATTTATCAAGAGCTATTCATTTTCAAAGCTAACCCCTGACATTTTAGGATCTAAACTGAGCTAGGAAAAAGTACGGGGTATTACATGGATACAATATTTTTCAATTATAATGGAAACTCAACGCTCCTCTATGAGTTTAACAAACATGTGATTATGATGGTCAAGTTTGATCATGAAAATACTCGCTCAAGAATATCTTGTTCTTATATTAGTCATTTCTTTCTTGACCCACGATAACTTAATTCTGATTGACTTATTTGTTCTTTTTTTTTTTACCTTTTTTGTGGTACACAGTTTGATTTCTGTTAATTTACTTGTTCCTTTTTTTGTTCTATAATTATAGAAACTCCCTTTGTACAAGGTAAAATTTTATTTAATAAGTGTTATTTCTAATCATAATATACATGCAAGATACAATAATTATTATATGACCATGTATACCATGTCATTTACCCCTAATGCAAATTTTTTTAATGCAAATTTAAATTTAATCAATTTCAATATAAATATGCCACACTAATGAAAAATAAAAAAATATATAAAAATATTATAAAATATGTTCATATTAGAGAATCCCTTATTAATTGGCGATATGACCTAGCCAAACATCTGAATTTTCTCTCTTTTTATTTTTTCAGTTACTTACCAAACTGTTTGCACAAGAAAATTAACTAACCTAACAAAACTCTATATAGTTCTTCCATTTTCCTTTCTCCAAACAACAAAGGATAATCCCCCAAAAAGCACAGTTTATAATCCAACAAAAAAAAGTATAATTTTTAAAACGCAAAAGTCAATCAAGCACGTATTGTTAAGATATACTATAAATCATGCAATTTTGATGTATTATTATTTATTGAATGATTATTTGTTTATTCAATTCAATAAATCTTTACATTAAATGGATTATTGTCATATATGTGTCCTCAATAAATATAGTAGATGATTTAGTGTATAGAGTTTAGCTTATACACAGAAGATTAAATCATTGGTTTTTATAAATTAAAGTTATAGTTCACAATCATAGATGAAAAGTTGGACAAAGCATCAAAATGATTGTAGCACGAGATTCAATGTAATTTATCTTGATTACGAGAATGGTATCGTTCTAACTTCTTGTGCTAATGCATTTTGTATGTATTGAACAAGACTGAGCAGAGATAGTTGTTTGTTTTAGTCTGGCTGATAAAAATATATTATCTAAAATATTAAAATGTAGTTATATTCTCAATCTTGATATAACTATTATGATTTGTATATATTATTTATCATTTGATTTATTAAAAGGTGATATTCTGAGATGAATCAATATTTCTGGTAGATTGGGTGATAATAATATATATTGGTGAAACAAAAAGTTAATTAACGGACGTGTCTCGTTATAGAGATTGATGATACACCTTTTATGAGAAGCTTATAAGTTTTCATGTGTAAACCCGAATGGTGAATTTATGAATTTTACATATGAAATAAGTTAAGCATTGCTCTAAAAGAAATTAATTATTATATTAAATTTATCAATAATTTAATTTATTGATTAGTATCTGTAGTTTGAATATGAAAAATTAAATAAGCATTTAATGAGGAATTTCAAAATAAAAATAGAGGATTGCGATTATGAATTTTTAGTGGAATAATTTATAATTTATAATGATACGAATAATTCAAATTAGTGCTTTGAATTATTTTCATAATAGGAAGCCTTAGTATTAATTTTGTGGTCCCTACAGTGCCCATATTATACTAGAACTTGAAATTCTATTTTTCAATTGAAAAAGGAGAAGTCACCTTCTGTCCTTTTTCAAGTAGAAACAAACGTGTGTTTTTTTCCTCCTTGTATTGGGAGAGTATCCCTATAAATAAAGAGTTTTCTAGCCTAGAAATTGAATTGAGTTTTCTATTTAGTACTTGCCCACCCAAGTACTGAGAGACTATAAATTTGGGATTACTGTAGAAAACGCAGATTCAAAAACAGATTCGCTTCAAGTTATCTTCTCATGCGTTAAGAGGTATTCCTGATTAATTTTAAGCATTCTTTGTGTAAATTATGTGTTTATGTTGGTTGTCTATATTACATGAAAGTGATCTTGTATATTTGCTTCTGCTGTGTATGCCTGTTTTTCTAATAATTGATATCACGGGCCTTGTTTGCATCTTTATAGATAACCTATTCATAATATGTATATAACATTGTTATGAGTTATTTTCATATTTTTCGATGAAACAGTATTAACATTTTGCATAATTTATGGCTATTAATTGATAATTTAATGAAACAAGAGTATTTTAGTGGATTTTTGATGGCGACAACATAATGTTAAAAAGTAGAAAAAATTACATATATACATAAGGTAACTATTACTTATTACATAAAATTACTTATTTGAAAAGTAATTACAAAAATTTCAAATTAATTACATAGAATCCCTTCCTTTTGGACTTTCTCTCTCTTCTGCCCCATATATCTCAAAACACTCATTTTTCGCTCTATTTTTAGTCTGATTTTTTCTCCATTAATGCACTCCTTATTTCACGCCTAATTTTAAGCTAAGTGATTTAAGGGGTTTCAAATTTGTTAGTTACAAGTGATTAACTTCATCACCTTCTTCATTTAGTTTTGAGATTATTATTTTTTCAACTTTACTAAATCAAAATTAGTTCCAAATTTTTTTTGGTTGCATGTATGTATTTATCAAATTATCTGTTTTTGCAATGTCATACATAAAAAGTAAAGTATAATAAACACGAATATACTTGCATCATACATAGAAAGTAAAGTATAATACATTCTCATACATATAACACATGTTGTTTCTAGAGTGTAAATCATACATATAACCCTGACATAATACATAGAAAGTAAAGTATAATACGTTTTCATACATATAATGTGAAATATTTTTTACTTAAATATAAAACCGAAAACATTTGCATCATACATAGAAAGTAAAGTATAGTACATTCACATACATATAGAACATGTTGTTGGAGTGTAAATCATACATATAACACTGGCATCATCCATAGAAAAAATGTATAATACATTCTCATACGTATAGCACATGCTGAAATGACTATGTAAATTAAACTAACTTTCATACACGAGTGTAAATAAATATCATACACACACTGTTGTTTGAGTGTAAATCTAATATTTGTAGTGTAAATTTCATAAACAATGTCAAAATATCATTTAAACTTGGTAATGTATTATAATTTCTCATACAATACTATGCAAGTTTTTACTTATAGCTAAAATACAAATACACTAGCATCATACATACAAATTACTGTAAAAATCCTTCTCATACATTAATTTCTCAAATCACTGTATACAAAGTAATGAAGTATTTCACTTCAAATTCTTGAACGTATAACAAATACTAATTTTGCAGGAAATTTGCGTTTGTTTAAGTTGAAATCAATGTCGGAAGCCACCTCCTAGATTAGCGTATAACAATCCGTCACATTGTCCTTGACTATTCCAAGAATGCTCAAAAGTTTCTCTTGGTACTCTTCTCCAATGCAAGGCTCCAACATATCAATAACATGTAACATTGTAGCAACAACCACAGCAGAAGATCAATAACACATAAATCTACAATCAATAAGTGTCGATATAAGCACCCTCTCACATCTCCTAATAAGTTGACAACAAATGTGATCATCTAATCCAACCCTTCTGGACAAATAATCAAGAAACGAAAATGGCGTTATTGGATTCATCTTCCACTTGAGTGTAGAAAGTACCAATAGCTCCATTCTATGAATTATTTTTGGCTCAAACAAGTATTTCGATTCCTCCACTCAGAGATCCAGAAGTAAAGGAACTTGAGTCTCCTTACAGTTGTTTCTATTTATTTTTTTTCAAATCCCAATTCTAAAAAAAAAAATTGTGATGATGTTTCAGGATATTTTTTGAATTTGAATTACATTTACTATTTTTAAACATCCACAAAATCAGAACATTAATTAATGTCGTTATTAAAGTAAGAGAATAATTGGATCTGATTTTATTTTCATAATTTAAGGAGAAACAGTTTCCTCATACATTGGAGTTGCGTATGAGGTACATTGACATGTATATGTATTTTCCCAAATTTGGGAGAGAGAAAGTCAATTCGGGATCTTATGTAATTAGTTTCATTTAGGATGAAATTTATGTTGTTTACAAATAAAAAAAAAATTAGGAATCATGCCATGATTGGCGAAATAATTCTTATTTGCTGATTAGCCGTTTCCTTCAATTGAAAATACAATAGTGGATTCTTGATTTGTTGGAATTGAACTAGAATTTCATCAAAATTTTTTCTTTTCTTTCTCTTAATTGGTGTCTAAGCTAGCAAGAATATAAGAAAGAAAAATACTATTGTTGTTTTATCTAAAACGAAAATTAAGTAGAGTATTGATAATTTTCTTGTTTCACGTAAAAATATGGTAGCAGTGAATAGCTTTTCTTATTTTGATTGAAATTTTTTTGTTTGTTAATATTAATGGAACCAATTATCCTTGTTTCTTGGTATTGTGTTGGATGAGAAATAATTCAAGAAGGATAGATCATTATGTGGGAAATTTTTATGCTGTTAACTGTAGTTCTTTAATTGTTTTTTTTAAAAAAAAAAATTCAAGAGAATGATAAAGAGAAAAAAATAATTTTGGTAATGAGGGTTCATCTCCGTGATTATCAAGATTAAATAGTAATGAAATATTAAGTTTATGTACTTGTTTAGACCTTTCTTCCTATCGGATGAATTTAGTACAAGTCATTACGTATTTAATCACTAGTTTGACAATTTGTATTAACTCACCTAAACCGAGTAACATATGATTGGATCAATGTATCTGGAGTTAGTTTTTTACTTAAGCTAACAGTATACTCTCCATTTGAGTTAGGTCTATAAAGTTTATGGAGTGAATAATCGATCATTATATATGTGCTTTGCATAAGTAGTTCTCCAATCCCATTGATTGGCTATTTGAGATGCATGAATATATATGTATACGATGAGTTTGAATTTAAACGTTCACTATTTATACGATTGTGTTATTGATCTGTTGTAACGTTTTTAGATCTAATATTCAATATGTCTCCGTTTAACTCCCTTAACACTATTTTGGGTCAAAAAACTTGAGGGTCATAACAATGCTGACTGGAGGAGAAATCTTGACATTGTGCGCTGAAGAGTATAACTTTGTCCTCTATGAAAAATGCCCCTTGAAACTAGACGATCAGTATAGTAATGATGATAAGTTAGCTTATCAGAAATGGAAAAAAGCTGATGAGATGGCGCAGTGTTACGTTATGGCTTCAGTGTCAAATGTGCTGCAACATCAGCATCAGATATGCATTTTGCTTTTGAGATTCTGGAGAGTCTCAAACAAAAGTTTGGTGACTAGGGTCGTCTAGCTAAGCAGGCCGCCATGAGAAATTTTATGAATACTAAGAATGCTGAAGGCACTCTTGTTAGAGAACATGTTCCAAAGATGATGAGTCTTCAGAATGAAGTGGAGGTCTTGGGGGTTGAAATTGATAATGACTCATAGGTTGAGATGATATTGTAATCTTTGCCAGGCATTTTTCAACTGTTTTGCCAGAACTATAATATGAATAGATAAGTCTATCTTTGGCATTACTGTTGAATGAGTTGTAGGTGGCAGAGACTATCATAAAACAAGAAGTAACATTTGTAGTACTAAATGTTAAGAAAGGTTCTACTTCTAAATTGAGAGGTGGCCAGAAGAAGAAAAAAACTCACAATGTTAAGACAGTTGTAGCTCCAACCGGAGGCATGAAAAAGCCTAAAGGCAGATGTTTTCATTGCAAGATGGTAGGCCATTAGAAGACACATTGTTCAGTTTTCCTAGACAAACAGAAAAACAAGCTAGATTTACTTTCATTTATCATTGAAACGTGTTTAGCGGCTATTTCTACCATATCATGGTGTGTAGATTCAGAAACCACTAATCACATCTGCACTACTTTACAGGGGTTTCAAAAAATCTGCATGGTGATTAGAGATAAAGTTAGCATTTTCAAGTGAATGGTTCAGCAACTCCAACTTTAGCATTAAGAAATATTAGTGTTTCATTTGATAGTGGTAGATTTCTAATTTTAAAATACATATTATATAAACCTGCTGTTAGAAGAAATTTAATTTTAGTTTGTAAAGTTCTGAGAGATGGTTGTGATAATTTTTTTATAACGATTGTGTTATTAGCTATAACAAATATTTTATCTCTACTAATACATTGATTAATGATTTTTTATTATTAATGTCTCTCTTGAACCGCAACAAACCATTGAGCTGAATAATGTTAACTTTTCAAGTAAAAGAAAATATTTTCCTAAATGTAATGCGACTTATTTATGATATTTGCGTCTATGTCACATAAATCTAGACAAAATTTTGAGGTTGGTTTGGGATAGACCTTTCGGTTCATTAAAAGTGGAAGCACTACTAACATTGTAACGCCCTGATAGTCACCCTGGGCGTTACACGATGCTTACAACCCTGAAGGACCACAAGCTAACCCATGACTGGTACCTGCTAAGAGTACTGAATATAATACTAGAATATATGTGGAAGAAATATGAAAATTCAATAAGGTTCTCAAAATACTGAAATGATAACTGAGTATGATTGATAATAATAATATCTGAAAACTGAATAACTGACTATGCTAGTTTGAGAGACTCTAACTGCCTGAATATGAAGTTGATGGGACAAACCCCCAACTAACTCTGACAGAAATAACTACTGAAATATTGGAATATTGAAATAGCTAAACTCTGTCCTTGAAATATGAGGGCTCACCACTATAACTGCTGCTAATAGCCTGAGCTGCTAAGTACGGTCAGGAACCTGAGCATCCGAACCTATGATATGAGACATCATAGCACAAAATACAGTATGCGATCATTATGTGGAATGTACTGGGATTCTAAGTGAGGTAAGGCTGGTATACATAGGTTCGTATGCATGAGGTGATAACTTATTGAATGAACATCATGAAGTAACTGGCTGAGAGTACATACAAAACTGTAACTACTAAATATACTGAACATGCAATACTACACACGTAGGTATACATCGTGTATATGAGACTGAAACCGAGTACTAAATTCTAATGGTTGAGTAGCTGATAGCCATGGTTCTGTAGAACTAACTGAGTTCCTTACTGAATACTGAGACTGAAACTATAACTGTGGGAGTGTTCATCTAACCGCATACCCCAACATAGATTGATTTGGGGTCCAACATATAACCCCAGTTGGAAGGGTGTTAGCACCATGCCACGGAATACTAACAATGTTGTGTCAACCCTAACCTGGCAGGAAGACTCATAAAATATATATGATTGCGTCAATCCTAGTCTGGCAGGAGGACGACTAACCCTACGCTGACTACATAGTTCTATAACTCAGGGATTGCTACTAAGGGTCAAACCTTAACTGGTAGGAATTCCCCCATCCCTAGGTTCGCTCGGAGCTAAATCCTACTCCCAACTGAAAGACACTGATCACTAGATTGTACAAAGCTTGACTGAACTGACTCTGATCGTATTGACTGACTAAACTAGACTGAGTTCACTGAGTTCTGTTAACTAACTGAGTACTACTGTTCTTGACCTTTACTGGGACTATTCTATAACTACTGCAACTAAGTAAACAACTAGATTTCGGAAAATAAATACCCCAGGACTCAATAGCATAATTGCTAAACTCATATCATAACTTTAGCAACATAATAATATGTTACCATGCATAATTTACTCATATGGATATTTTATCAAACACTTGGGGAGCATGATTGTTATACATAAGAACTAACCATATAGGTCATCATAACTATAACATGCAACTAGAAAATTCAAGGGTTTTGACATAGGAGATTCATAATTCAACGCACATGCTAACTTAATTTCATGGAACTCATAAAAGATATTAACTTGAAACCCATACAACAAGACAAACATGAGCATAATTCAATTCATAACATGAGAATCATAATTTAACTTTTGAAAAGGGTTCTTGAACTTCAAGGGCAGAAGGAGACCCAAGGATGAACACCTAACAGACCTGAGTGACAGAATTTGTGAAGATTGTTGGGGATTTTTTTAAACTTGATCTTGAGCTTGATGAATTAGGATTTATTTCTTGAGAGGATTTTGTGAATGAGTGAATGTATTTTTCCTATTGAGGGGCTGGATTTCGTGTTATGGGGGTTTAATATGGGAGAAAAATGACTTAATTTCCCCTACAACCTGTAACAAATTGTGAAAACTACGCCAAGCGATGCGATAACCGATGCACCGTGTTGAGTCGGGTGACCGGATGAAACTGAAGGACGGTTGGACCGAACTTGCTGACCACTCTTTGGACAATCTCTAACTCTGTGGCCTGGATTGCCATACCCAAAACACGCATCACTGTCGGCCCTACACACGCCCTTATGATTCTTACCACATTCTCCGTAAAGCAGATTAGTATGAGCACCATTACCACTACCTTGTGACTTAGAGCCTGGTGCTCCATCTCGACTATCATTCTTAAACTTGGGCACTGACGCACTAGCTGAAGGCAGAGCTAGGGATGGGAATTTCTAATGGAACTAGGAGCGGTTATTACCCTTTGATCTTGGCTTAAAACTACTTGTTCTAGCTCTCTTATTCTTTCTTTCCTTCTTATGCTCCCCTCTCTTACTCTGCTGAGCATGAATCAAAAGGATAGATAGGACAACAGCCTACAAAGTGTTCTGAGCAACTACTGAATAAGCTAAGATAGTGAAAATAACTCTAAATTTAGGATGAGTGACATGCACATTCAGGGGGACTTTCTGAATAGGTGGAGGTATTGGCTGGTTCCCAGTTCTTCTTTTGTTTGTCTTTCTGGGAGGCATGTTCTGTAAATAAAAGAAAATTTTGGATTAGACCAAGAGTTTAACTTGATATCATTTTCACTTGCATGATATGAACACTGAAACAAGGGAACTTTTCCTAAAAACATCTTGTTGCCTCCTTCCCATAAGTGTGGTGCACTACACACTCATGCATAAAACTCTACTTGATGCGACTTTCAGACTCCTCAAGATACTTTAAAACCTTAGGCTTTGACACATTCGGGGGGTCTTTCTGAATAGGTGGAGGTATTGGCTGGTTCTCAGTTCTTCTTTTGTTGGTCTTTCTGGGAGGCATGTTCTGTAAATGAAAGAAAAAGTTGGATTAGACCAAGAGTTTAACTTGAGCTCATTTTCACTTGCATGATATGAACACTGAAAGAAGGAAACTTTTCCTAAAAACATCTTGTTGCCTCCTGCCCATAAGTGTGGCGCGCTACACACTCATACACAAGACTCTACTTGATGTGACTTTCAGACTCCTCAGGATACTTTAGAACCTTAGGCTTTGATACCAAGTTTATAACACCTCGATAGTATACCCTGGGTGTTACATGGTGCTTACGACCCCGAAGAACCACAAGCTAACCCATGACTGATACCTGTTGTGAGCACTGAATATAATACCAGAATATATATGGAAGAAATTTGAAAATGCCAAAAGGTTCTCAAAATACTAAAATAATAACTGAATATGACTGATAATAACATCTAGAAACTGAATAACTGACTATGCTAGTCTGAGAGCCTCTAACTGTCTGAATATGGAGTTGATGGGATAAACCCCCAACTAACTCTGACTGAGATAACTACTGAACTACTGGAATACTGAAATAGATAAAATCTATCCTCAAAATATAAAGGCTCACCATTATAACTATTGTTGATAGCCTGAGCTGCTAAGTACGGTCAGGAAACTGAGCATCCGAACCTATGATATGAGACATCATAGCATAAAAGAGAGTTTGCGATCAGTACGTAAAATGTACTAGTATGCTAAGTGAGGTAAGGCTAATATACATGGGTTTTTATGTATGAGGTGATAACTGACTAAATGAACATTATGAAGTAACTGGATGAGAATACATGCAAAACTGTAACTACTGAACATGCAACACTGTGCACATGGGTATACATCATGTATCTGAGATTATATTGAAACTGAGTACTGAATTTTGATGGCTGAGTAACTGATAACTGATAGCTATGGTTCTGTAGAACTAACTGAGCACTTTACTAAATACTAAGACTGAAACTGAAACTGTGGGAGTGTTTGTCTAACTGACAAACCCCAATATAGATGATTTGGGGTCCAAATTATGACCCCAGTTGGAAGAGTGTTAGCACCCTACCATGGGATACTAACAATGTTGTGTCAACCCTAACCTGGAAGAAAAACTCATGAAATATATATGATTGTGTTAACCCTAGTCTGGCTGGAGGACGAGTTACCTTACGTTGGCTATGTAGTTCTGTAACTCAGGGATTGCTACTAAGGGTAAAACCCTAATTGGCAGGAAGGCCCCCATCCCTAGGTTCGCTCGGTGCTGAATCCTACTCCCAACTGAAAAACACTGATTACTAAATTGTACTAAGCTTGATTGAACTGACCCTGATCGTGTTGACTAACTGAATTGGAATGAGTTCACTGAGTTCTATTAACTGACTGAGTACTACTGTTCTTGACCTTTACTGAGACTATTCTATAACTACTTCAACTAAGTAAACAACTAGTTTTCGGGTAAATACTCCAAGGACTCGATAGCATAATTGATAAACTCATATCATAACTTTAGAAACACAACAATAGGTTACCATGCATAATTTACTCATATGGACAGTTTATCAAACACTTGGGGAACATGATTGCTATACATGAGAACTAACTACATAGGACATCATAACTACAACATGCAACTTGAAAATTCAAGGGTTTTGAGATGGGAGATTTATAATTCAAAGCACATGCTAACTTAATTTCATGGAACTCATAAAAGATCTTAACTTGAAATCCATAAAACAACACAAACATGAGCATAATTCAATTCATAACATGAGAATCATAAATCAAGTTTTGAAAAGGGTTCTTGAACTCCAAGGGTGGAAGGAGCCCCAAGAATGAACACCTAACATACCTGAGTAACAAAATTCTTGAAGATTGTTGGGAATTTCTTGGAACTTGATCGTGAGCTTGATGAATTAGGGTTTATTTCTTTAGAAATTTTTTTGAATGAGTGAATGTATTTTGCCTATTGAGGGGCTGAATTTCATGTTATGGGGGTTTAATATGGGAGGAAAATAACATAATTGCCCCCATAAACCTCAACAAATTATGAAAACTGCGCTCAGCGATGCAATAACCAATGCACCATGCCGATGGTGTCAACGCACTATGTCGATGGTGTCGACGCACCACGTTGATGCTGTCGACACTATTACTTACGCGTCATGACCTGATCGCGTCGACTTACTATTTTAGACATCTAAACTTATCTCTAACGATGTCCAAAAAATTTGAAACTCACCCAACATGATCTATTGACATCCCTAATCATGAATCAATTTAAAAATCGATATTCTAAGATCATAAGGATCGAAAATTAGATCATCCAATTATAAAGGCTAAAATAATTCTAAGTCTTAACACTTAGCTAAATTTTTCTAAGCCGGGACCTCTTATTACAAGCTATATGGGACTAAATTAAACTAAAACTTTTACAGGGTCATACAAATATGTGAATTCTGGTTAGAAGAAAAAATAACTAGGAGACCTTTTCCCTCAAATGGAAATAGAGAAAATGATAAATTAGAGTTAATTTATTCTGATTTGTGTGGCCCCAATGAACGTTCAAGTGAGAGGTGGTTATGAGTGTTTTGTGACTTTTATTAATGATTAATCTAAGTTCATATATGTTAACTTATTACATCGTAAGTCTAAATGCTTTGAAAAATTCAAAGATAAGACAGAAACGTAGAAATGACATAAGAAATATATCAAGTCCTTATGTTCTAATCATGATGGTGAATACCTTTCCAATGAGTTCATTGGTTACCTATCAAAACAAAGAATTATATCTCAAATGTTTGCACCTAGAACTCCACAATAGAATGGTGTGGTAGAAAGAAGAAATAAGACTCTTTTAGAAATAACTATATCTATGATGAGTTACTATGTTTTACGTTCTTCTTTTGGGGTTATGCACTAGGAACTGCAAATTATATTCTGAACTTAGTTCCTTCCAAGTCAGTACCTGTGACACCCATATAACTGTGGACTGGGCATAACCTAGTCTGAAATATGTTTAGATTTGGGGATTTCCAACATATGTGTTGAATAGGAAGGCAAAAAAGTTAAAACCTAGATTAGAAGTATGTTTTTTCATTGGGTATCCTAAAGGAACAAAAGGTGGTCTATTCTACAATCCTATAGGAAAAAACTTCATTGTAAATACCAATGCTAAGTTTTAAAAAAAGGATTTTATAACAAACCATATTCCCATAAGTAAACTAGTTTTACAGGAACTAAGAAAAGAGGTAACAAATTAACTTACTAACAATAATGAAAACCAAATTCAAAATCCAGATGGTAGAGTTAACATATCATTGCATTTTAGTAGTGGGGGAGATGTTAACATACATACAATTCCATAAGTACAAGTTCTTGAAAATCCATTGCATCAAAGTTATAATGATGCAGAAGAAAAAAAAGTCATTGATGACCCAACACCACAAGGTGATGAGGATAACATAGAGACTCAAAATTCAGTAGATGATATGGTTCAACCATAAGATCATAATAGTACAGTTTTCTCTATACCGATCCTTACAACTGCAGTGCCTCGCCGTAGTGGTAGAGAGATAAGAAAACCATCTCATTATATACTTTTGGGAGATTCTTTTGATAGAATCCCTAAAGAGTTGAATACCAAGTCTATGAATTACGATGAAGCACTACTAGATAAAGATGTAGACAAATGGACTATTGCTATGAAATCAGAAATAGAGTCTATGTACTCTAATAAAGTCCAGGATCATGTACAGCCACCTGTATATGGAGTCAAAATCATTTTATGCAAGTAGATCTATAAGAAAAAAAGAGGATTAGACGAAAAGGTGCAAATATACAAAGCTTGGCTTATTGTAAAGGGATTTACTCAAAAAGAAGGGATCGATTATGAGGAAATCTTTTTGCCAGTATCCATGCTTAAGTCTATTAGAATTCTCTTATCCACTGCTGGTCATTATGATTATAAGATTTATCAAATGTATGTAAAGATAAATTTCCTTTATAGAAATCTTGATGAGAGCACTTTTATGCGGCAACCAGATGATTTAATTGAAAAAAAGAAAGAACATATGTTGTGTAAGCTTTAGAGATCCATTTATAGATTAAAGAAAGCGTATAGGGCATTGGATCACTTAGTCTGAGAATGCGGTTAGGACTTTTGGTTTTGAGCAATGTCTTTATGAGTCTTGTGTGTACAAAAAGTGGAATAGGGACAAAGTAGTGTTTCTAGCATTATATGTAGATGAATTTGCTTATAGAAAATAATGTGGGCTTGTTGAATTCAATTAAGAAATGCTTATCCAGTAATTTTGATATGAAAAATTTAGTAGAAGCTACTCACATTCTTGGAATTAAAGTTCTACGTGATAACAAGAAAAAGATGTTAGCTTATCTCAAGCTTTTTATATTGATACAATTCTTACTAGGTTCAATATGCATGATTTAAAGAAATGATTTCTTCCTTTTAGATATAAAATTTCTCTTTCTAAGGATCAATGTACTAAGAAAGATGAGAGAAGATAACAAACATGAAGGTAGTTTCTTATGCATCAGTTGTGGGAAGCCTCATGTATACCATGTTGTATACTAAACCAGATAACTGATTTTTTGTAGGCATGGTTGGCAAATTTTAGTCTAACCTTGGAAGAGAACACTGGATAGCATCTAATAACATAATCAAGTACTTGAAAAGAACTAGGAAATACATGCTAATTTATCATTCAAATGAGTTAGTGCCTATAGGGTACACAAACTCACATTTCCCTAACAAGGACTCTATAATGACCCTCCATGATATTTTTTTTAATTCTACTTATTTTTGTTATTAGAGCTTATCCATGGCTGTCCCAAGTCGTTTATCACTTGCTGGACCTGATAGTGCGGTTACTGGGTAGTTCGTTTGATTCTTAGAGCCAATTCCCTATTTAAGAGTCTTTGTGGGTTTCAAATGGACACCAGGCAAAAAATTTAGTAGAACGGTCTCGGATGCAAATTTTAACTGCACCACCAACTCCAAAATATTTATTTTAGGCTAGGTAGACCTTTGGTTTGGGTCCTAAAATACCCGAGCTCATTTCAACCTACTGGTCAAAAAATTAAAAAAATAGAAAATTGAGTGTGGAACCCACATTTGGTTGAAACGACCTCGGATGGAAAATTTGACTTTGTCAACAAATTCGAAACGTCAAAATTAGTGTGGTTACATAGTTTATTTGCTTGCATTGGATTCCGAATGCATCCTGAGGCATTAGTATTTCAAGTTTCAGCTGATATCTGGTGTAGCAGAGGAATACCGCGATCGCGACTTCACGATCATGGTCCAAGTGGTCACGATAACAGTATCTCTTTACCTATATAGTCTATAAATAAGCCCCAAGGTCACGATTGTGGTCATTTTTCACATATTTTAGAGACCAAGAAACCCTAGAGTGGTGTGCTAACTTTAAATTGAGTCTTGGGTGCAACTTGGAAGCTTAATTAACTTATATTTTCATGATTAATATCAAATTTAAGGTATGATTCCTTCATTTTTATGCTATAATTTCTTGAATTCCTGACCAAAACCCAAATCACCTAGGGCTTGATTTTAGCCTAAAGTAAGCTTAATTTTCATATATTTATTAAGGGTTATGATTCCCTAATTGTGTATGAACATCGGGTTGATCTCAAAAATGTATTTTTTGTACGTGAGACCCACTTAGGGTTTTAATGTCATTTTTGAACCCGAAGCACAATGGTGCAGTATGGATATTGATGTTCTCGTATTGATGTGTAAAATATGTTTTTGATAGCATGGCACCTTGAAGAAGCTTCTCAGAAGGGAAAAGCAAAGGTTTAGCGAATTGTTAAGCATTCTTCGGATTTGAGGTACCTTGGTAAATTGAACTATGTTTTGATATAATTATTATATCTTGTTAGATTGGGATGGGTTATAAGTATTGGATTGATAGAATGCAGGACTTGGGTTAGTTGGACCATTTAGTCTATGTGAAATCTTAGAATTGAAAAGCTTGACTTGTTTCCCTTTAACTTAGGTGGAATAAACTTCATTACTCATTTTTAGCATTGGAATACCTTAAAATACTCAATATTAGGTGAAATGCTCTATTTACTCATACTTAGAGTAAGTTGGCCTGAGTTACTAATACTAGTAAAAGTTGCCTTAGTTCCATTAGGCTTAGTAAAGATGCTTGAGTAGAATATCTACCTTAGGGTTTTAATGGCTTTCTATGCATCTAAGAGATAATTTAGATATCATAGCCTAGTCCGGGGTACAAATTGACTTAGAATACATTTGGGGATTTAGATATGGGCTTGTTGACCCACCTCAAGGCAAGACTTATGATTAGTTCCCTTGAACTCTTACGCTTAGTAATTGACTTGAGGGTGCCCTTTTGAGGAAATACTGATGGCTCTTGGTACTTGTTGGTCATGAGGAATGGCATTGGAAATGATGCCCAAATGATTAGGCCTTTGTATACCGTATTGGCTAAATCTTATACCAAGCTATTAATTATGTTATTGTTATTAGCTATTGTTTGGGATAATGAACTTGCTATTGAATGAGCCCTTGACTATAAGATGGCATATGCTATAAATGATGTTATTGAACACTTTATGAATAAGCTATAGGTTATGTCATGCTTTAGCTATTGCTTATACTAATTATAAATCATTTGTAGGCCAATGGCAGGCCAATGAATATACTATTAGTGGGCCATTATTCATGATATTGCCTATGGTTATGCTCATGATCTAAACAACTAAATTATAGATTATGTAAGGATAAACCCTTGATTATACTCTTGAATAAGTCATTGATTATGCTAGTGTTTGGGTCGTTAACTATGCTACTGCCTTTGTTATAATCATGCTTAATAACTACGTTAATAATCATGTTGGAAATCTTTCTTACTGTTGATATTGGAGATGATGATGTTAATGGTGCTAGAAACCATATTTATTGACTAATATGTAAATATATTCTATAGATTATGCTTGGACTCATGATACTTCCTTATATGATTACTTATGCTAATGTTTTTTCCACTTTTTATACATATCTATATACTCATCTCTCCGATATGGAACAGAGGGAAGATGTTGGTATTAAAGATATAAGTTTTGAGAAAAAACTCGATGATAGATTATATTATTCATGTTACATATACATACATCTACTGATAAAGTGACATTGATGATGAACGTTGGATTATTGAGGTATGCTCTTCTTCGCCTCTCCTTTATATCTATTTACTTTAACCCTTGTGGGGCTTGTTCTTTATTAATGATATGAATCTACTTATTGTGATGCTATGCTGATACCTGGAAAGTCCTGAGGATATGATAATGTTATGATGATACCTTGCAAGGCCGGAGGATATGATGATGTTATATTGATACCCGACAAGGCTGAAGGATATGATGATAACATAATGATACTCGGTGTGGTCAAAAGATATTGTGATGTTATATTAATACCCAGCAAAGCCAAAAGATACTGTGATGATATAATGATACTCGACAAGGCCAAAAGATATTGTGATGATATGATGATACTCGGTGCGGTCAGAGGATGTTGTGATATTATATTGATACCCGACAAGGATGGAGAATACTATGATGATATGATGATGCCCAATAAGGCTGGAGGATATTATTGATATTCCTATGTATATATCTTACCGGGTTGAATCCATCTACCACTATGTATAACAATTACATATTTATTTATGCTCTTGTGTAGTTGGATATTATGTTGATATTGGAGATGTCAGTTGTAGTCTTCTAATGAGTTAAGGTAAAAAGTGGTATAGTTGTGATTTAAGGATAAAAGATGCTTAGTGGTGGATATTTCTTAAGTGTCTAATAATGACCAATGGATTAGTGAACCTTAGTGATGAAGAGAACTAGTGGTATTGATGGCTAATAGTATTGATAATTATTTTACTACAGAGATTAGTGATAATGGAATTAGAGATGGTGATGATTAGTTGCTATTGATGACTAAGTCTATGATGTTGGTTAGTTGTTAGTAAGGATTTATGGATTAATGATGCTAGTTAATAAAATATGTTATTCGATACATGAATAGTGAACTAATGATGATTAGCGGTCATTGATGGATGGTAACTAGTGGAAGTACGATGGCTAGAATTAAGCATTGGTTAATTGACGAATATGACCTAGTGGTGAATCTTGGCTAGATGCTAGATATTGGCTAGTTAGTGAATAGTGATTAGTTGTTGACCCATGAATAGTGTTTATGTGATGAATAGTGTATAGATGATATCTAGAGGTTATATGATGGCAGAAGACGAGGTGGTAGTAAAGTTGGATTCCCAGGGGGTGTGTAAGAGGGATAGTTTCAAGTATCTTGGGTCTATGATTCAGGGGAATGGTGAGATTGACAAGGATATCTCCCACAAAATTAGGAAGGGATGGATGACGTAAAAGTTCACCTCGAGGGTGTTGTGTGATAGAAAGGTACCGCCTAAGGTTAAAGGCAAATTATACAGGGTGGCAGTCCGTTCAACCATGTTGTATAAAGCGGAATATTAGACAGTCAAGAACTCTCATATTCAAAAATTGAAGGTGGCAAAAATATGGATGTTACGTTAGATGTGTGGGCTTACTAGGGGTGACAGAGTTTGAAATGAGACTGTTCGGGAAAAGATTGGAGTGGCTTCGGTGGAGGACAAGATGTGAGAAACCTGTTTGAGATGGTTCAGACATGTGAAGAGGAGGGGCAGGAATGCCCCAGTTCGTAGGTGTGAGAAGCTTGCTTTGGATGATTTTAGGAGGGGTAGGGGTAGGCCGAAGAAATATTGGAGAGAGGTTATCAGGTAGGACATGGAGCAGTTACAGCTCACAGAGGACATAACCCTAGATAGAAAGATCAAAAGGACGCGGATTAGGATAGAAGGCTAGTGCCATTTTGGGTCGCTGGGGTAGGGCATTACTTGGTAGGGTATTATTCTTGTTATGACACCTTGTTGTATGCTTTATTACGCGTTTGTTTACTGCTCTTTAATTATTATTCCTTGTGGGTGGCGTAGGTATGTACTGTCATCTTGATCCATGCTTTATTAAGAATTTATGTATTATTCTATGTCTAGAGCCGGGGGTCTATCGAAAATAGCTTTTCTACTTCTCCGGAGGTAGTGGTATGGACTGCGTACATCTTACCCCTCCCAGACCCCACTATATGGGAATATACTGGGTTTGTTGTTGTTGTTGTTGTAATAAGCATTGGTTAGCTAATAATGAGTGAATAAGCTGTATTGATAAGATAGAGGCCTATCTGATGGTATGGTTATGGTTATGAGTAGATTGATATATGTTATTCAATCACGATTATGGATGATGATTATGAATGTCAGAAAATAGTTGTTTGATGTAAATTATGGAACACTATGGATAATGAGAAAGTTTGGGTATATCGATGATTTGATTTATTTATGTTTCTCTTGGGTATACTCTCTAGTGGTATGGGATGTCGTGATGAGTTCTTTACTTTATACACTAGTTTGTTCAGGGGCGCCAATTTTGTACTTGTGTTTGCTTGTGATTGCACTTGTGTTGCTTTATGATTTTGAATTGTTTATTTCTTATGCACGACGGCATAGGTATGTTTTGATGCCTTATGTTATATTGTTATTCCGAATTGCTTACTTATGATATACGGTGATGATAGAGATGATCCAGGTTCGATTCTGTAGCTTGACTTAGTATATAATTATCTTGCATTTTATCATTCTTATATCATAATTTAACTCACTCGGCCAATGATGCCTACTGAGTACCCATTGTTTTGGTACTCATACTATACTTCTGTACTTTTTCGTGCAGATTTGAGTATTAGTTATCGCCGTTGATCGTGGTTTGTGCTAGATAGATTTTAAAAGATAGGGTAAGCTCTTGGAGTTTGAGTCACCCAATTTCCTTCTATCTCTTGTACTCAGTCTTTAGTATTTGAGATAGATGTATTGACTATTCTAGACTTGGAGTTGCATTGATACTATTAGTTGCTTTTGTACTAGCTCTACTAGGTTTTGAGATTGGGATCTTGTATGATTTTTTATTCTATCTAGAACCCTTATGTTTACAATTGATGTTCTTGAATTTCGCCTATATTAGGTCTTTCTTACCGAATTAATCCATTGTATTAGCTTTGGGTTATGGAATTGGCTTACCTACTGGTGGGAATTGGTAGGTACCATCATAACTCATAAATTGAATTGTGACAGGCTCTAGAAAATTGACCTCTAGTAACATGTTTACTTTGGGAGGTGCAACCGTTGTATGGCGGAGCATCAAGCAAACTTGTGTTGCTGATTCCACCATAGAAACGGAGAATGTAGCAGCCTCTGAGGCAACTAAGAAGGCAGTATGGCTCAGAAACTTTCTCAAAAGACTTGCCAGTTGTCCGTGCGATGGAAGCGCCACTTATAATTTATTGTGATAATAATAGTATAGTTGCAAATTCAAAGGAACCACATAGCAATAAGAAGGAAAAATGCATTCAACGTAAATATCATTTGATCTGAGATATACTACAAATAGGAGATATGGTGGTTGTGAAGATTGCATCAAAAAACAACCCGACAGGCCTTTTTACAAAAGCTTTACTGTAGAAGCCTTTTGGTAGGCATGTAAAAGGATTGGGTGTTAGAGTTGTGGGTGCATGGTTATGAGTCTAAGTGGGAGATTGTTAGGATATACTATAAACTATATGGTTTTGATGTAGTATTATTTATTGAACGATTATTTATTTATTTATTTAATTTAATAAATTGTTACATTAAATAGATCATTATCATATATGTGTCCTCAACTTATTTAGTAGATGATTTGGTGTATAGAGATTAGCTTATACACATAAGATTAAATCATTGATTCTTATAAGTTAAAGTTATTGTTCGCAATCGTAGATGGAAATTTGGACAAATCATTAGAACGATTGTAGCATGAGATTAAACGTAATTCTTAGTACGAGAATTGTATAGTTCTAACTTCTTATGCTAGTGTATTTTGTATGTATTGAACAGGAACGAGTAAAGATAGCTGTTTTAGACTGCCTGATAAAAATATATTCTCTAAACTATTAAATATACTTATATTCTCGATCTTGATATAACTATTATGATCTGTATATATTATTTATCATTTGGATTTATTAAAAGATGAGATTCCGTTATGGGTCAATATTCCGGGTAGATTGGATGATAATAATATATATTGGTAAAATAATAAGTTAGTTGATGGAATCTATGTCTTAGTATAGAGATTGATGATTTACCTTTTATGAGAAGCTTATAAGTTTTCATATGTAAATCCGATTGGTGGATTTATGAATCTAACATATGAAATAAGTTAAGAATTGCTCTAAAAAAAAATAATCATTATATTAAATTCGTTAGTAATTTAATTTATTGATTAGTATATGTAATGTTAACATCAAAAATTAAATAAACGTTTAATAAATAATTCAAAATAAAAATTGAGTGCAATTACAAATTTTTAGTGGAATGATTTATAATTTATTATGATAAGAATAATTCAAATTAGTATTTTGAATTATTTTCATAATATGAAGCCTCAGTAAATAATTTCATGGTCCCTATAGTGCCCATATTATACTAGAACTCGATATCCTATTTTCTATAGGAAAAGAAGAAGCCATCGTTTGTCCTTGTTTAAGTAGAAACAGGCATGCATTTTTCTTTCCTCCTTAAATTGGGAGAGTATCTCCATAAATAGAGATTTACCTAGTCTTGAAATTGAAGTGATTTTCCTATTCAGTACTTGCCCACCGAAGTATTGAGAGAGTTCGACTGTGAATTTGGGATTACTGTAGAAGATCATAGATTTGAAGATGAATTTACTTCAAGATATTTGTTCACGCTTTAAGAGGTATTCCTAGTTAATTTTATGCATCCTTTGCATGGACTATATGTTTATGTTGGTTGTCTATATTACATGCAAGTGATCCTGTATATTTGCTTCTGTTGTGTATGCATGTTTTTCTATCACATACATGTAAATGTGTTTAGATAAAAAAAAATTATTAAATGCAACTTCAAAACCAAGCTAAGGATATAGTAAGTCTACCTCAAATCAGAAGGACAAATTTTTCAAATAGCCTGATGGCCTTTTTATTTCCTAAGCAACCAATGAGGACAAACTTAATAGTAAGCCAAACAACTACTTAATGATTAAAAATCAAGTCCTTACTATGAGACAACTCATTATCCATACATGATATGAAGGGAAAAAATGCATAATAAATTTTATATCACATGATACAAGCCAAATTGGCTTTGAGATCTATGCATCAAGGATCGTACCTAAGGATCCAAGACTTAGTCGATCTAGGAAAAAAATATGTGATTGGAGGATAGTTTAGAAAGGAACTAAAATTGATGATATCATCCAAAGGAGTGTTAGACAACATCGTATTTGGAAGATAGCATGAAGTTTACGAGGTCTAACGAAACAAAGGGAGAGCATATGTGCCAACATTTGACTATGTGGGATTGTGGGTCACTTTTGGGCCCATAATCTTGAGTATTTGGCCTTGGGTCACTTTTTGACCCAATTAGCATTTAAGGTCACTTTTGGACCCAATTGTAATAAATAGGCGTAGGCTATAAATAGATAGTCTTCTCTTTATTTTAGAGTTGGATGATTTTGAATAAGTTTACACTTGAGAGTATTTATTGAAGCTTGTTAGGAGCTTTATTGATTGTTGAGAAACACTGGTTGTGAGGGTTCAATGTCTCTCCCGGTCTTCATGTGATTTAGGTGCTTATAGTTGGATTACGTTTGAGTACCTTAATTTAATATATTATGATTTGCCTACTTTCCTTCTCTTGTGTCTATTTCTATCCTTTACTCTTTCATCATTTTCATTTCTTTTGTTTCCCTTGTGTTTGTGTTTTCGTATTTTGGTGTTTTCATCTTCGTAGTTTCCTTGTGTATCATTTGGTATCAGAGTCAAGCTTGATTTCATTTCCACAAAGTCAATTTTGGGTCTCGTAATCTTGAAAAATTAAAAAAATATAAAAAAAATTACTATTTACATTTTTGGATTTAGGTCAAATTTTGAGTCTATGATTTTGTTGTTTTCTTGAGTTTCTAGTGTTATATTCTTGTTCCCTAACATTGTAGGAGTCTAAATATTGAATTTGAGCTTAATCAAAGTTACATTAAAGATTCTACCATTGATGAAAGCTTGAGTTTGAAGAAATTGAAAGTAATTTTTGAAATCTAAAATTTTTGGTTAAGAATTTGGGCTTAATGATGTTTGAAATGTGTTTATAAAGTTGAAAAGTGTTTGGATTTGAAATTTCATCGCATTTCGAGCAAGGGTTAAAGAGATGAAAAGTTTTGTGCTTTTGGTGTTCTTGGAAAGATTCATATCTTCAAGTTGAATTTTTAGCAAAAAGTAGTTTAATCGAAGAAAGAGGAAGGAAAAGTGTACAAAAGTGTTGGTATGAAGGAATATCCAAAGTATCAAGGAATATTCCAAAGGAATAAGACAAAACAGGGACTACAAAGGGACAATTTTGCCCATTGTACTTATTGACAGCTGATTTGCCTTAGGGATACGTTGGAGGTGAGTCTGACCTATTAAAGTAGGTCAAAGGCAGCCCAAAACAGTAGCTCCTGCATTGATGGTTCCCCTAATGTGCACTAGGTTTGCCCCACATTCGCTTCAGCGTGTTCCAACGCACAACAAGCCCTCCAACTCACTTCTTTGCAAGGTTATGGCCATCTAACTTAATTTCTTGATTCTTAAACTTCATCTTTTGATTCTTAAACACTAATTAGCAACTAATAATTGATCTATTAGTTGATTAATTAATCATTGAGTCCATTTCTTTTTTATTCTTTTCCTTGTATGTTTTTAGCGTTCTTTCTTCATCAGTCTTTTACTTTTAAATGAGTCATCCATAGTTGCTTTATCTCTTTTCTCCCATATACTGAGAATCATAAATGAAGTGATCTTTGATACCTTAGTGGAAGCCATCGTGGGTT
Source organism: Capsicum baccatum var. pendulum (assembly GCA_030864225.1). Taxonomy (NCBI): domain Eukaryota; kingdom Viridiplantae; phylum Streptophyta; class Magnoliopsida; order Solanales; family Solanaceae; genus Capsicum; species Capsicum baccatum. The sequence continues at coordinate 207,017,665 of CM061553.1, read as the reverse complement.
TGCGACAAGATGTGAATGGGTTGATTGAGGATTGGTCACACATGAAAAGGAAGATGGTAAAATTTAGGTGTCTTACTCCACAAAACACCTCAAACAAACAAAATACTTTCACTATCACTACCCCTAAGATCATCCACCAAAATCGTTCTCCAAGACCTCAAGAACATTTTCTGTCAACCCAAACAAATACAAACCAAGCCCCACAAGACATTGTTCAACCATTCTAAACCCAATTATACAATAATTCTTCTCACATTAGGCTCCTTAACCGTGATACTAATATTTTACCTAGTATCATTCCTTCATTTGTTCAGGTTCATGAACCAACAATCTCAAAGGAAGATGCAAGGAGAGTGCCTTATGAAAATGATCTTGAAAGCCTAATGGAGTTCTTACTAAAGGATTCCAGGCTTGAAAAGTATGACGACAAGCCAATAAAAGAATTAGATTCGAGGATGAATTTTTTTCAGGAAAGAGGGAATGATACTAGACGAATTGATTTCACTCTTATGAGTCTATGCTTCTAGGATCACACCTAAATATCCAAGACTTGGTCGTTCTAGAAAGCAAATATGTGATTGGAGGACAGCTTGGGAAGGAACTACACTTGATGATATCATTCAAAAGAGTGTTGGACAACATCGTGTTTGGAAGATAGCATGGAGTTTACGAGGTCCAACGAAACAAAGGAAGAGCATATATGCCAACATGTGGCTATTTGGGATTTTGGGTCATTTTTGGATCCATAGTCTTGAGTATTTGACTTTTGGATCACTTTTGGGTCCAATTAGCATTTAAAATCACTTTGGGCCCAATTGTAATAAATAACCTAGGCTATAAATAGGTAGTCTTCTTTTTATTTTAGGGTTAGATGATTTTGAATGAGTTTACACTTGAGAGTGTTTATTGAAGCTTGTTGGGAGTTTTATTGATTATTGAGAAACGTCAGTTGTGAGGGCTCAATGTCCCTCTCGGTCTTTGTATGATTTAGGTGCTTGTAGTTGGATTATGTTTAAGGGCTTCAATTCAGTATATTGTGGTTTTCTTACGTTCCTTCTCTTGTGTCTATTTTCTATCCTTTACTCTTTCATTATTTTCATTTCCTTTGTTTTTCTTGTGTTGTGTTTTCGTATTTTGGTGTTTTCATCTTCATAGTCTCCTCGCGTATCATTACATGACTTTAAGAACAAACTAAAGATATAAAAAAATTACCTCAAATCACAAGGAACAATTCTCGAAATCATCTGATGGTCTCTCATTCCCAAAGCAAACACCAATGACCAATGACAAAACAAACTAAATAAGTATATATTACGTTCACCTTAATCATAAGAAGCAAGTACCAAAACTATCTGATGGTCTTTTTACTTCCTAAGCAAATACCGAGCATAACTAATACATGAATAACTAATTCCCACATAATTAATACATGCATAAAATAATATATATAAATTTCCTCTTAACTAGTACTTGCATAACTATAACCAACTACCAAACGACTCTTAAATTATCTACTTGGCTTTTCCAAAATGTACAATTTTTAAAATATAAAAAAGTAGAATTTTTAAAACAAAAAACTCAATAAAGATATAGTAAATTTACCTCAAATTATATGGAATGCAGGGTCTACTCTTTGTTCTCATACCGATGCTACCCGCTCTCTACGAGCCACCTTGTACCAAAAGAATGACAAGGTGAATAAGGAGAGTGACACTACTCAGAAGCGGGTTTTGAAGAAAGGTTCAAGTTAAGTGCATCCTATGTTTAATTGGTTTACAAGATTCACAGTTATATCCTCTCTCTTATTTACTTGATTATCCATGAATTAAGATCTTACAAACCACATTGATACAATGTTGATTGTAAGAACTTGAATCAAAATCAAAGATAAAAATAAAAAAAGGGGCGTGTAAAAGAAGCAGGGTACAATAACAGTTGATCAAGATTTTATTTAAGTAGGAGTAGTGAATTTTTTTAATATATAAGTTAAAACTAACTATTTAGAAGTGTCCCATAAACTTATGAATTTCAGTGTAAGTAGAAATTTTTTCCTTTTTTTGGACTTTTTTTGTCTAATTTTTTAGACATTTTTGCCCTTTTTTGATCAATCCTATTTTAATTTGATTTTCTATGTGGGAAATTAACCATAACAAAAAATCTTTTCCATTTATTTTTTAATATGTTTATTATAGTTAGTATTTAATATCATAAAAATAATGATATAATAATTGAAGAAAAATGGTGAAAAGATGATTTTGTCTAAAGTAGAGTCTTGAAGGACAAAAAATTCGAATCACTTATTTAAGGGTCTTCACACTTTTAATATATCATAGTTATAGATATAGATTGTAGATTGTAGATTGTAGATTATAGATATAAAATGTATATGTAGATTGTAGATAAATGTAGATAAATGTAGATAATCTTTTGTTTGTTAAGTTTAATATGCCAAGGCTGTGGAGCTTAAATTTTTACTGCGGGTTCATCATCGAATTTAAAGTTTATGGTTGATTTTGAATTATCACCAAAATTCATAACTTGTCTTAGTTATTAGATTTAAAATTAATTACTTATACGTATTTAGTAAATTTTCTAATATAAATAAAAAAAATTAAATAAAAATTACCAAATCTATATCTATAATATATTAAAAGTGTGAATGTAACGATCAAAATTTTTTGATGAAATATGTGAAATTTGTGATTTGGTGTGATTTGACTATTTTATCCTTTATGTAGTTGTATTATGGTATTTTTGGGGTATGGGGGTGATTGACATAATTCTCGATGCATTTTGGTAATATTTATGCGATATTGTGGTTTTTAATGGCTTCGAGAGCCTTATTTTTTACTTATGTGGATATCTTTTGATCCGTGCGATGGATGGCTGAACGGATTGCGCCAGCAGCTTTGAAATATCGATTTTAGGATAGGTAGACCTTTGTTTCGGGTTCTAGTGCACACGAGCTTATTTCGATCTATTGATCGAAAAGTTAAAAAATTAAAAATATGGGTGTGGGACTCACATTTGGTCTAAACAACCTCAGATGGAAAATAAAACTTCACTAGAAGATCCGAAATGTTGATTTTAGGGTGGTGACATATTTGGTATGATTTTACGACTTTTAAATCTTATTTCGACGCTCGGTTTGGAAAATTGTGATTTCAAATTTGGGGGTCAACTTTGTGAAAATGATATTTTTTTCAAAAATCTGACTTTGCCAACGCATCTGGAATGTCGAATTTAGTATGGTTACATAGTTTGTTCGTATATATCAAACTCCGAACGAATTCTGAGCACCCCGTCGAAGTCCGGGTTGGACTTTAGAAAAAACAATAGCTCTTTTCCTTGCTGGTGCAAATTTTCTGCACCATTAAATCAGTTTTGGTGCCCATTTTGCTCATTTTTCTTCTTACCTTTTGAGAGTTAAACCCTAAAATAGTGTGGGAGCTTAAAAGTGAAACTCGTGGGAGCGTAAAAGTGAAGCTCGTGGGAGCTTGGGAAGCTAGATTAACATCTATTTCTTGATTTTATTGTGGATTTAAGGTAAGAATTCATTTTTTTTCTTAGTAATTTCTTGATTAATTTCTCAAAACCTAAAAAATCTTAGGGCTTGATTTTAAATCCTAATTTCACTCTTTTTCACTTGAATAAAATTTTTATTTTATAATTTCTATTTTTTCATCAATCTAACCTTCAAAACAACTTCGATTCTTGATTTTAATCTGAATTTCAAAGATTTTACCCGGTAAAACTTAAAAATAATTTTTCTTCGATTTGAACCTTATTTTTTTTACTCGATTTGACTTAGATTTTCAGCTATAGGCTCCTAAAAATATGAAAAACACGTTTTTGGAGTAAAGTAACGATTTTTCCCTTGTTTTTCAAAAATTTGTTGTGATGGTTCTTTTTGATCCCGAACTAAAAGTAGTCAATATGAGTATCGTTGTCTTTATTTTGACGCGTAGATTCCATATTTAAGGGCGTTAGAAACCGTTCATGAGGAGTAAGATTTTGGAAGCAAAGTCTTGATTGCGATATTTTGGCTTTTGAGGTAGGTTATGGCTTAACTCTTTCAGACTGAGTTGGATAGTAAATGATGATACAAAATGCATGTTAACGGTGTAAACTAATCATGAAAAATAGTTATTTATGTGTTGTACCTGTGTGAGGGCCTATATATGATGTAATTATCGAAATTGAGTCATTATGTGATATGTGTAACCGTGTGAGGTCCTATGTGATATTGATAGGCTTGAATACGTGTGAATAATTTTATTGTGTTATTAAGACGATTAATATGGTACCATTGGTGTATTGTGATTATACTCATACTTCATTGGCATATGAGACATATGAAAATTCGTGGATAAAACTGAAATAATGAGTGAATATTGATTCACGTGGTTGTGGAAATATATCATTGTGGTTGGTTGTGGAAATATATGATCATGTGGTTGGTTGTGGAAGTATATCATGTGGTTGGTTGTGAAAATACTCATTGTGATTGGCTGTGAGCATTATATCTTTATATTATACTCATTCATGAAACATCGACACCACCGTGACAACATCTGAGAAACACTGGCAACACCTTCTTAAAATTTTCTCTGAGGGATGTTCCAGGGAGGAGATATTGTAAAACCTTATAAAAACCTTTCCGAGAAATGTGCCGAAAAGGAGATATGAGATATATGAATTGTATATGGGTTGATGAACCCCTCTGAGTCCTACGTCGGGAAGCTATAGCTCCGTAGGTGTATACGGAGATTGTGCGACGATCCCGGAGGTTGTATGACGACCTCATGCATCATCATCATCATCATCATCCTATAGATTGCACTTATTTTATTGTGTTATGTTGTGTTATATTGTCATATTGATTTGTCATCTATGTATTTGTCGTATGTTCCTTTACGTGTATTTGATGATCTTGTATATACATGTTCTACTTATATGTGATATAATACGTACTTGTGTCCTATTGTGGTATGATGTTGAAATATATCTGATATTAAAATCTGTAGTGCAAGCGGTGTGGGCTACGTTGTGGGACATTTTTTGATTACAGGTGACATGCCCTTAGTGTGCATTTTGTATGCTTTATTTTCTACTTTGCTCGGTCGGCCTATGATACCTACTGAGTACAAATGAATTGTGCTCACTCCTACTTCACCCTTTCGGTGCAGCTTCAGGTTTGGGTGCGCGTCAAACTGATTAATTTTGGGCACCTTCAGATTACTCAACGTAGCGGTTGGACATTCATACTTTCGAAGTTCACCTCTATATTTTTGTATTAGTTACGTCTTTATTAGTATTAATTTGAAGACATATTATTCCTTTGTGGTTATTTTTCTGATGTATTTGACTCCTGGATAGTATTAGTAGTTCTTACACCTTTGACACCAGGCTTTGAGAGTTATGGTTGCAAGTGTTGATTTTATTCTTTCTATTTTTTATTATATCTATGTGGTTTTGCTTCATTCTAGAAGCCTTACCTTGGGTGCATTTCTATCTTTTTTTCATGTGTATTAGTTTGGGTGGGAGGCTTACTTATCAAGGTTCGCCGCAACAAGTGCCATCATGACCCTTGTATTTTTGGATCCTGACTCACAGGGACTTAGAAATATTTTTTGAACTTTTTGTCGTTCATTAAAAGTCTTTGCTTTAGATAAAATCGTCTTGTCACTATTTTTTTCGAATATTTATGAGTTAAAAATTAATTAAATATATTTATGGTCAAATATTTCCTTATTGAAAATTATCAAAATTAATGACAACTAATACTTTTTTCATTAGTTTAAAAATTCTAAATCAACTAAATTTGATTTTAAGAAGATTTGAAAAATCTAGAAATAAATATAAAAATATTAGAATATGAAAAATTTAAGAAGTATCAAATTTTTAAAAGTTTTAAATACATAATAAGAATGGAATCAACGATTTTGTAAAGATTCGATTTTAAAAATAAGAAAAAAAATTAAATATGGAAAAAAAGAAAAATAATTATACCACAAATAGGATTTAAATTGATGTGTCTATCTTTACCTATGTAAGTAAGGGAAAGAGATACTACATGTCAAACGCAAATATGATGATCCACCAACCATTTCAAACTTTGGGTGATAAAATATATATGTGTTTATACTAAAATATATGTTTATATTTACATTATTATATTAAAGTGTGAAGGATTTTTAAAAGTGTTTTTGTTATGAAATAACTAAGAATAAAGAAGAAGAGTAGATATAAGAGAGAGTAATTCTTATTTCTCCCCTTGAGGATCCTTGATTGAGAATACAATGAATAAAACCCCTCTATTTATAGGGAAAAATACTCCTAGTTTCTGACTAAAAAATAGATACTTCAAATCCTGATAGATATCAACTAGATCTAATTAGATCTTGATAGACATTCACTATAATGTAAATACATTTATAACACTCCTCCTTGAATATGTAGATAGATAATGTGCCTCGTTAAAATCTTACTAGAAAAAACCCAGTGGAAAAAAAACTCTAGTGAAGGAAAAAGAGTACACATCTCTAACAATACGCATAAAGGTTGCCTCATTAAAAACCATACAAGGAAAACCCAGTGGGATAAAACCTCGTAAGGAAAAAAGAGTACAACGCGTATCAACTCCCCCTAATGAAAACATCTTTGAACCTTTGCATCCCAATCTTATGCATCATCTTCTTGAAAGTTGCAATTAGAGAAGATTTGGTGAATAAATCAGTCACATTGTCACTTGAACGAATCTGTTGCACGCTAATATCATCATTCTTTTATAGCTCATGTATGTAGAAAAGTTTTGGCAAAATGTGTTTTATTTTATCTCCTTTTATGAATTCTCCCTTAAGATATGTTATGTATGTTGCATTATCTCTGTATAAAATTGTGGGTAGATTGTCATATTTCACACCACATTTTTCTCGAATGAGATGTATCATGGACCTTAACCATACACATTTTCGGCTTGATTCATGAATAGCTATTATCTCATCATGATTCGATGAAGTGGCTACGATAGACTGTTTTGTATATCTCCAAGATATGGCAGTACCACCATATATGAACACATAGATTGTTTGAGGCCAAGCTTTATGTGGGTCAGATAAGTACCCAACATCAGCATGACTAGGGCTGGCAATTTCGGTCCATATTTGTGAAAAGAGTCCATTTAACCCATATTTATTAAATTGGATCACTCATATTTCAAATGGGTAAATATGGAATTCAAATCATTTTAAAAACTCATACAAATATGGACAAAATGGATAAAATATGGGTACCCATTTAAACACAGAGATCACCCACCTATGCTTAAAATTTCAGTTTTTTTTCTTTTCTAGTTTCTTTTCATCTTTTTTTTATTTTTCTTTCTTTTTTCCTTTAATTTACTTTTTTGCTTTTTCATTTTTTTCATTTTTTACTCGTTTCTTATAATTTCTTTTTTTCTTTCTCATTTTTTCATATATTTTTGTTCTTTTTTCTTTGTATTTTTTTTTGTTTTCCCCTTTTTCATTCTTATTTGATCATTCACATTCGCTTAAGACCTACATGGGTTAATTAATTTAAGCTTCTAGTTATTTCATTTAGCCTATACAATTTATAGTATCTCTTATCAATTAAATATAATCCATAGTCTCACTCTTTTATTATTATTTTTTTCTATCATTTATTTCTCTTTCTTTTTCATTTTTTTTCTTTCTTTTTCCTTTAATTTGCTATTTTTCTTTCTTTTTTCCTTTAATTTACTTTTTTTCTTTTTTATTTTTTTGTTTTTTTCTACTTATTCTTTACTCGTTTGTTACACTTTTTTCTTTCTTCTATTTCATCATTTTTTTTCTTTTTCAATTTTAGTTCTTTTTTCTTTGCATTCTTTTTTTTTCTGTATTTCCATTTTTCTCTTTCTCATTCTTGGTTCATCATTTTTGTCATTTTTATTTTTTTTTTTATATTTTTTTCCTCATCTTTTTGTTCATTGTATTTTATATTTTTTAAAAAAATTATTTTAAATTTATTTGTATCATACTATATATTTTAAATAATTTTATTATTTGTATTTGAATAGCTTAGTTGTCAATATGTACAATTTATCATTTGTATTTATATACAAAGAAGTGTATGAATTAATTGTATTTTCTCGAGACTAAAATATATAAATATACAATGTATTATTCAATGCAAATGTATCATTGGTATTTGTATATCAAATTTATCATTTATAGTTGTATATAAACAAGTATCATTAGTATGTGTATGGTTCAAGTTGTATAAAAATGTATCATTTGATACAAATGTAACATTTGTATTTGTATAATTTAGCAATTATATTTGCATAATTTTATTATTTTTATTTGTATTGTTTAATTTATATCAATAAAATACAAGTTCTATCAATATATATAAATATAAGTGTTCATAGAAAGAAAAATAATTATTCTTTTTCCATTGTTTAAAAATACAAATGATATTGTCAACTACGAATGCAAATACAAACAAATGCAATTATAAATATAAATACAATACACAGTCAACTTAAAAATACAAATATAAAATAGATCTTTAAAAATACAAGTTCATCAATGAAAATACAATACAATACAAATACAAATACTAGCAAAATACAAATACAATGTGCAGTCAAAGATAAATTACAAATACAAAACAGTCCTTTTAAAATATAAGTGTGAATTATATAAAATGTATATGACAGTGCAAACTATAAAATACAAATACAAGTTTGAAGTCTAAAAAATAAATACAAATACAATTGCATTAAGTAGCTTGGTCCATCTTTATTCCATTTCATATATGGCAGAGGATCCACATAACCCTCTATTTATGGGAAAGTCCAGCTTCAAATCCGACTTCTAACTCCCTTATCTTAGAGTTCTCGTTAGAGAAGAAGTAAGGAGCAAAACGAAGAGCTTAGGGTCAGGCAAGGAAGGAAGTACATAGAAACCTTGATTTGCTTACTTCTTGCTACTGCTAAAGATATTTGGTTTGACGAATGTAATCCCAAGATCTTTCAAGATACTATCTCTGTATTTGTCCATTAGGTGGAGTCCACTTGAGTGTACTTACACAAATTATAAACGTTGGGCGAATATAAATCAATATGCGCTTAGAGTAATTTCGTTATCATAAAAAAACAATTAAAAAAAAAAGAAAAAAAAAGGTAGAAGTTAGAGAAAGAAGAGAGAAAAAAAGTGTAAAGAAAGAATTGAAGAAAAAAATACAAAAAAATCAAAAAGAAAAAAATGATGGTAAATACAAATATACTGAGTGGTTATGATATTTCAATCATCATATATAATTTGTACTCGACTTAACCATGTTCTTCAAAAATAAAAAAATATAAAACATAAATACAACCAAAAAATAAAAAAAAATGAGAAAAAAGTAAAAACAAAATAAAATAAAAGATAGAAAAAAAGGAGACTAAAAAGGAAAAGAAAAAAAAAGTAAAAAGAAAGAGAAGCAAAGGGTAGAGATAGAAAAGAGAGAGAAAAAAGGAAAAAAAATAAAAAAAATAAAACTAGAAGCTACATATAGAAGAGAGAGAGAAAAACTAAAAAAAAAAAAAAAACGGAAAAAAAAGTCAAGTTGATATAATATAGAAGTTTTAAGTTTTTGACTTTAGAAGTTAAAGTGGGTTGGAACCATTTTTACCCAATCCATATTTACCCATATTTATATGGGCGGATTGCGATCCAAATCATTTTTGCTCAATCAATATTTAACCCGTCTAAATCCAATCCAATCTGCCCATTTGTCACTTCTAAGCATGAACAATAAGATCGGAACTGCAATCTTTAGAATAAAACAAGCTCATGTGTTTTATCCCATTCTGATGTCTCATAGTAGGAGTAGAAATATACCTTGCTAACAAATTGACTGAAAAGGCTATATTGAGCCTTGTAGTATTTGCAAGATACATGATAGCACCACTTGCATTAAGATATGATACTTTAAAACCAATCTAATTCGGTATATTTCTCATTTCAGCAAATAATCTTATTGTTTTTTAAAACTCTCCAAAAATTTCAATGATTTTCAAACCATCAATTTATCCCTTATACGGATAATAAACAAGTTTTCCAAAAACTTTATATGCTTCAAACATTTTTTAATCCTTTAGGGATTTTCATATAGATTATTGTCAAGTGACAATATCCAACATGTCAAGTGTGGCATCTTCAAGTGTCTGGATTGCAAATCAAATAAGTTTTACGCTTACCAAAATACATCCTTTCATGTTACTTGATAAATGTTTTTTCGTCGGCATACTTGAATAAACATAGAATTCATATCTTCTTAATCTTTTACAATATTGTATCAAAGATAATGATGATATATCATTTCGTATCGGTTCACATTTTGACATAACATTTTGATATCTCATCACTTTATTATTTTTAGGTACCTGAACCTCTCATAAGATTTATGAAGTGTTATGTCATAGACATTGCCTTCTTTTTATGATTATTTGCTCCTTATCCTTTTCAACGATTATTTTATTTGGAACCGATTGGCCTACCACGCTTCACGCATGCATAGATTTTATCCTTTAGGGACACAAAATAGGAGCACTTGCAGCTTAATATGAGATGCTTTTGGAATTTGACTTGAATTATGTTTTAGATGAGGATCTAGTAATAATTCCTGACATATTTCATAGTCGCTTATAATCTCCCCCTTATGTTAGGAAACTAACATACATCCTCCATCTTCTTTGAGGAATCCATCTTTGTGCATCATATTATATTCATTAATCGTATACCATACATCAAAATTATTAGATGGACAACGTGTGATTTCTAACTTAGAACCAACTTTGAGGGGAAATTAATCATAATTTATTAGTTTGATGCATACAAGTACTTTTGTATATAATATTTCAAACCAGCACATGAAGTTTTTGTTCTCATTAATGGTTTAGTTATTTATCGAAGGCATTCAATGTTAAACCATCATCATTAAGATAAATTGTCTTGATTGCACAATCTGAAAGTTATGCTCTTAACTCAATTTTATTAAGCAAACAACTTTATGAATGTCAAACTACAGGTTGATAGTAAACGTACAAGTGATCATCTCATATCGATGCATCTTAATAGATCACATGACAGGTGAACGGACCCTTATTCACCTTTTATACTTTTTAGATTTTAAGGGATCAAATCTCAATATTAGTTGGTCCAACCAACTTATCATGAGAACAAGCGACATAACTAATTATTGAAGAATCTTCTATTTCTTCAATACATGTCTAATACTCAATATGCACATCTTCGAGATGTCATAATTGTTTATGTCAATTTATGAACTTATTTATAGTAATAAACTCCAAGTTTACCATGATATATTTTTTTTTCTTTAGTAAATTTCAGATTTACTATTACAAGAATATATTTTAGATTTACTACTTTAGAAGTAGACTTATTGGGAAGTGAGTTGTGATACCATCACAATCAAGTGCACGTTTGCATTAATAAGTTTCTCATTCCCCGAAAATGGAATATAATTGTGACTTAAGCCTATCAAATTCTAATAGCTTGTAACCTCTTTTATGATACTGCTACTTCAGGAGCAAATCGAGGCATATATCATATATTGCTACCACATTCACTTCATGGATTAGAGTATATTCAATGAACAAGTTTCATGACTTTTCATCAAAAATACATTATTTTGCCTTAGTCATCATAATATCATCAATATGGTGCATTGAGATTCAAACTCAACCTCTTACCCATATAAAGGCGTCTTAAGCATAAATCAATGGGACTTGAACCCAACATATTATCATCCCTTTTGATAATATTGTTCTTGAGGAATAAATTTAAAACATAAATGGTTTCAAACCAATTTTTTTTCTCAAATTCAATAATAATTATATCATTAGTAGCGAAAGACAAATAACATAAGAAATTACTAACCTTACCTTTAGATTTATAATCTCACCTTGTTTGGCAGGGTCTCTTAGATTTATAATCTCACCTTGTTTAGCAGAGTCTCGTGTTGATAACGTGTAATGAAATAACTAAGAATAAAGAAGAAGAGTAGAGAGTGCTGATAACGTGTAATGAAATAACTAAGAATAAAGAAGAAGAGTAGAGAGAAGAGAGAGTAATTGTTATTTCTTCCCTTGAGGATCCTTGATTGAGAATACAATGAATAAAATCCCTCTATTTATAGAAAAAAATACTCCTAGTTTCTGACTAAAAGACATATACTTCAAATCCTGATAGATATCAACTAGATCTAATTAGATCTTGATAGACATTCACTATAATGTAAATACATTTATAACAGATTTGAGTTTTTTTACACTATTAAAAATCTCCGTAATAGATAAAATTATTTAATTTAAATCAATTATTACACGTTCGAGGCTCATGCGATTAAATTAGTTCATCTAAATTGTAAGTAATACTCTACTTCCGCCTCTACTCACTGACACTGAGTAAGACATAAAATTGGAGTATCGAGGAATACACCTTGTGTGAAATTGGAAAGTGGAAAAAGCAAGAAGAAGTACAGGTCATTCTTAATTCAACTCAAGAATGTAGAAGAAAGAGTCAACAATGAGAATTGAATTTAAAGTAGCGTCCTCATTTGGTATGTATGTAACTATATATATATATATATATATATATATATATCAAGAGTGCACGGAACAGCTATAGAAAGTTGTTGAACAAGGGAAACAAGCAAAAATTTGAATTAACATACTAAGTGGCGGAGCAAGAATTTTTATTAAGAAAATTTAAAATACTAAGGGTGTGTTTGGTATGAAGGAAAATGTTTTCCATGGAAAATATTTTTCTAGAAAATGTTTTCCTGAAAAACAAGTTGATTTCTTACTTGTTTTCTTATGTTTGGTTGATGGATGGAAAATATTTTTCAGAAAATATTTTCTATTATTTGGTTGGTGAATGAAGAAATATTTTTCAAAAAATACATTTTAGTGTTTAACTAAAGCATAAAAATACATTTTAGAATTCTTTTTTAAAAAATAAATTAAAAAATAAAATTCTTATTTGGGAAAAGGATTGGTAGGCGGGTGGGTGATGGTGTTAGAATAGGCAGTAGGAGTGGGGTAAGAAAATTTTTTAAATTATTTTTGTTAAAAAAAAAAAAAAAAATTGGCGGGGGGAGGGAGAGGGGTTAGTAGGAGCTGGGGGTTAGGGTAGGAGAGTGAGGGGAAGAAAAAAATTGAAAATTTTTAAAAATAAATTTATTTATTTTTTCTTTTTAGGTTGGGGTGGGGGGAGAAGGGATGGGAAAGGGGGCTGGTAAGGGGGGGGGGGGGGAGAGTAGGGGTGGGGGTAAGAGAAAAATTTGAATTTTTTAATAAAATATAGATATTATTTTTGGAAGGGGGGCTGGTAGGGGTAGGGGTGGAGTGGGGGTAGGGGATGGACTAAGAAAATTTTTTGAAATATTTTTTAAAACAATTGAATTTTGGGGGGTGGAGGGTGGGGGTGGGGGTAGGGGTAGGGGATGAAGTGGGGGTAGAGGTAGGGTGGGGTAGGGGTAGGGGTAGGGGTGGTGTCCAGGTGATAGGGTATTGGGGGCGGGGTAGATGATTTTGAGAATTGTATGAACATTTCAACTTTAAAGTGAGGTTGAAAGCGAGTTTTGGAAAATATTTTCCTTACTTTTTGAAGGGAAGTCATTTTTCTTAGATTTAAGGAAAATAAGTGGATTTGAAAAATATTTTTCAAAACATATAAGCCAGCCAAACATAAGAAAACTGAAAAATATTTTCTGAAAAATGTTTTCCTTCGTACCAAACACACCCTAAAAGATAAATATAAGAAAAAGTTAAGGGGTTTAACACCTATTATATATACCTAAAAATAATTTTAACCTTATATATATAATGTAATTTTTCATGAAAGGGAGTTTGTATAAACTCCTTCTCCGCACTTGACTTCACCCCTTAACTATTCGTATAAACCCCTTCTCCGCACTTGACTTCACCCTTTAACTAAGTGTCACAAAAAACCTACTCGTACTTGGTGCTTAATTTATACCAAATTAATGAGTTCATGACATATTTTATTTAGATACACTTCTACTATCATTTAGGGTGCGTTTGGTATGAAAGGAAAAATTTTCATGAACTTATTTTATGTGAGTTTTTTACTTACCTTTTTGCAGTATTTGATATGTAAGCAAAAAAAATTATTTCAAAAATATCTATATGTAATCTAGGAGAACACTATGAGAATTGAATGAGGAGGGGAGTGGGAATCAGGGGTAGGAGGTGAGATGGTCGAGGAGTGAGTGAAGTTGGGGGCCGTTGTGGATCGGAAAGTGATAATGTGCTTGAAAGGCCACTTATGAAATTTATTTTTCATATAAAAAAGGGCCTAAAATGTCCTTCAACTATGTGAAATAGTGTAAAAATGTCTTTCGTCCATCCACTGGACCTAAAATGACCTTTTTGTCTATGTATAGAGGCTATTTTGTCCTTTTATTTAAGAAAAAAATATATATAATACCACAACTTATCTATATTAAACTATAAAAAATTCCTGTTCATTTATTAATAAAAGAAAAAACAACATAAATAGCTATTTTTAAAAAATTATTGCATATGCATACCATATTAGTTGGTCGTCAGATATAGCATATAAAATATTTACTTTTATAACAGATTCTAATATATAAAAAAATAATTATATATTAAATTCTCATATTTCTTATTTATTCCTTATTTTTATGGAAGCCTCTGTTCATTCATTTTTCATATACTATATCAAAATTTTATATTTTTCATTTTTATTGTTTGCTTTCACAATGCCTCCACAAAAATATATGGTATATTTATACCATAAAAATTCATGATATATTTATATATTATACAAATTATATTATATCATAAAAATACATGGTATGTTTGTACCATACAAATTATATATACACCATAAACATACATGATATATTTTAGATATAAAAGGTTATACCATGTAATACTGAAAATATATATTTATATTTAATAAATAATTTTATAACAAGAAAAGTACTTCCGACATAATGAGATATACCATGAATATTTATCCCATAAATTATTTCAAAAATATAATAATAATCTAACTTTGACATAAATTATATTTATATAATAAAAATACATGGTATAACTGTATTTCCAAATAATGATTTTTATTCCATAAATCTATCATAAAAAATTATGATTAACACAGTATATTAGAATTAAAAACACACGATAATGAAATAATACTAGATGATTAACATACATGAAAACAAAAAAAATATATATGAACAAATAATATAATACTTAGTTTATTTAAAAGTGTTTGAATTTTGAATACAAGAGAGAAAGATTTGAAAGCAAAGATTATCTTTTCCACTTTTAATTTGAAGATTGAAAATATATCTCTTAAATTAAGGTGAATTGACAATTAGTTATAGCATTCAATAACAACAACAACAACATACCTAGTGTATTCCCACATAGTGGGGTTTGGGGAGAGTAGAGTGTACACAGACCATACCACTACCTCAGGTGAAGTAGAGAGGTTGTTTCCGATATACCCCCGGCTTAGAACCGATAACAGTATAACAAACACAAAAGATAAGTGCAAAATAAACTAACACCGCTAGCAACAAGATTATACTACCACCACAAGATAAAAATAAAACTATCTAACCTAAATCATAGATATCACACAGCATCACGAATAAAAAACTACAGACACAAAAGAACGCTCCTTTAATGTTACCAACGCACTCTCACCCCCTAACCCTCTACCCTAATCTGCGTCCTCCACACCTTTCTATCAAGGGTCATGTCTTCCGTAAGTTGTAACTGCTTTATATCATGCCTAATCACCCCCTTCAATATTTCTTTGGTCTACCTCTATCCCGCCTAAAATCATCCATAGCTAGTGTCTCACACTTTCGCACTGGAGCATCCGAGCCCCTCCTCATCACGTGTCCGAACCAATATAACTTCACTTCTCGTATTTTATCCTCCACCGACGCAACTCCCACCTTCTCCCGAATAATCGTATTCCTCACCCTATCTTTCCTGATATGTCCACATATCCATCGAAATATTCGCATCTCCGCCACCTTCAACTTTTGGATGTGGGAGTTCTTAATTGGCCAACATTCCGTTCCATACAACATAGTCGGTCGGACTGCCACTCTGTAGAATTTCCCTGTAAGCTTCGGGGGCACTTTCTTATCACATAAGACTCCCGAAGCGAGCCTCTATTTCAACAACCCTACCCCAATACGATGCGTGGCATCCTCGTCAATCTCGCCATTGCCTTGAATCATAGACCTCAGATACTTGAAACTCTCCCTCTTCTGAATGAACTGCGAGTCCAGCTTCACCTCTACTCCATCCTCCTGCGATATCTCACTAAACTTATACTCCAGGTACTTCGTCTTGGTTCTGCTCAACCGAAATCCTTTAGACTTAAGCGTTTGTCTCCAAATCTCCAAATTATGATTAATTTCTCCCTGAGTCTCGTCAATCAGTACCACATCATCCGCAAATAACATACACCAAGGCACCTGCCCTTGAATATGTCGCGTCAAAATATCCATCACCAAGGCAAATAAAAACGGGCTAAGAGTTGATCCCTGATGCAACCCTATCAGAACTGAAAAGTGCTCTGAATCCCCATCTACCGTCCTCACACGAGTCTTCGTTCCATCATACATGTCCTGGACAATTAGTTTTAACATTAAATTAGGAATTATAATTATCTTTTTTTTTATTTTTTTAAATGGCTATATATGAAAAATTTTATTTTTGTAATATTGAAAAAGTATTATTATTTATGTAGTTAAGTCTTAAAGATAGTCTTTTCATGTAATTTGCCTGAATAAAAGGGCAAAATAGTCTCAAGATGGAAAGAACATTTTAGGTCCAATAGATAGATAGACAGAAGGGTATTTTAGGCCCAATAGGTAGACGGGAAGCACATTTTAGGTCCAATAAGTAGACGGAAGGTATTTTTGCACCATTTTACATAGTTAAAAAACATTTTAGGCCCTTTTCCATTTTTCTTATTCTCACTGAAAAAATTAGTTTTTCTCTTTTTTAAGAAACTTTTCTTTGAAAACATATTTTTAAAAACATTTTAACCAATAAAATAAAAAAAATACACCAATTTATCATTTTGATTATAGTAAAATTAATATAATTTGATATTACAATCAATTGTGCAAAATAAAAAAAATCACAAAAGGAATAGATGGCCAAATCAGTCCCTGCCATGATAATGCTTATTCGTATCGGATATTTACATCCAACCATGAATAGATTCTTAAGTTACTGAAATTAATAGCTTTAATTCAAATTCTATATTTATATTAAAAAATTAATTTAATATATACAAAAATTGAATTAAGAACAAATAAGTAACATCTGATATCGCTATTTAAAATTTAAATACATAAAAATTAAATCTAGAATTCACCTCTTACACTAATATGTGAGTGCATATGCCTAACTATTGGACTACTACTCTTGCACAACTAACTTCAATAGTGCAAGTGCCCAAGTGCCCCCACCCCCCAACCAAATTATAATCTCTCTTTGGCTAATTTTTAAAAAATACATTTTATTTTTTATTTTAGTGTACAAATTTTATCACACAAGAAAGGATAGGGAAATAATGAATAAGAATAAAGATGTTGATTTATTTTTTTAACTATTAATTTCTATTTGAGAAAGAATAAATATTTATAAAAGTAACTTTTTGTTATAATTTATGTTGCTTAATCTTTTAACACTATATACATACACACAACTATACCTGTATTGTTTCTCTTCTCCACAATGATCCATCTATTCTTAATAAGAATTTTCATATAATATGCAACTTATAAACTTAATAAGAACTCAATTTCTAAAAGTTGAAGTTTTCATGTATGGTATTTTTATTACTTTTTTTGCGTTCTGATTAATAGTTCTTTTAGTAATTGTTGAAAATGAATTGGATTAGATATAAATTATAATCGCATCATAGTGTAGTATTTATTGTAATTGAAAATAAAATTAAACTTATTGGAATATGCTTCAAATCAATTTTTTCTTTAAAAAAAACTCAAAAGAATTGAGATAATTCAGACACATAACAATAAAAAATGTTGTCTTGTTGATTGAGTATTATTGATATAAGAAATTGCTACAATAAATTTGATTTGATAAATAAAAAAACTAACCAATTAAACTTATATATACATGCCAATCATCAACTAGAGGAGATAAATATCCATGATAGCTTAACCATCTTACTAAAAAATACTTATTTCAATTTACTTAATCAATTTATGAAATTAAAAAAAAATTATCATATTTTTTTAATATTATATCTATCATTAAATAACTATATAATACCAAATTTATAATTTTAAAGTATAATTAATAAAATGAATTTTAAATAAATATTATTTTTAGGAGAAATGTCATATAAACAAAGGTTAAAATAAAATAGGGGGTGCATTAAAAACCAAAACTTACAACAAAAACACTGATGTCAAAAATCAAGTGGTGAAAGAATTTTGAAGAAAAAAGTAAAGGAAAGAAATAGAGAAATGAGAAGGATGTTGAGGAGTAAAAAATAGACCAACTGACAGGACATACAATAAAAGTACATTAAAGGATGAAAGAGGTAATAAAAAGGTGGAATCCACATGTTTTTTTGATTAAAAAAAGAACCCTCATATGACAAGTAATACTCGGGTCTCACTCACCATAAAATTTTTCATAAAATTTAACTAAATAAATCCAACCACACAGACCAATTTGATGGAAAGTGGTCACAGCATTTCTTATCATTGGTTTACAGATAAAAATTATTTTATTTTACACTATCAAAATATCTAAAATAACATAGATATAACAGCATGAAAGGTTACTTTTTTTTTTTTCTTTTTTTTTTTTATAGGTAACAGTCATTTCCATTTCACCAAAAAAAAGTCATTACAAAGCTAGTGAATGCTGACCATTATACACATCAATTAAAGGAAAATTCTATATCCTAGGGGCAGTGCTGCAGCATTTGCATTGCACCATGCCATGTTCCGATCTTAGTGGCCTTTATGTGTATGTGTTGTGCCACTTCCTTGCATATTTTATCTGAGGAGGTGGTGCCTTTTTGGAATCGAATGTCATTTCTTTCTCGCCAAATCAGGTACACCATCATGCCAAACACACAGTTGACGATTTGCCAGTGCCTTGTCTTCCTTCTTGATCCTTTGCATAGCCATTGTACTTCTTCTTTCCATGTGCCAATACTTCGTTGATGGCCCAGCCATTTCAGCAGTCTTGTCCATACAGTTTTCACATACTAGCATCAAAAGAATAGGTGCTCAAAAACTTCATCAGCAAGCCCACAAAACACACGAGTTTGAGATACTTGGATTCCCATCTTCAGTAACCTATCCACGGTAGTTAGTCATTCATTGGATGCTAACCATAGTATAAATTTGTATCTGGGATGTTGTTGAGGCTGAAGTATCATATTCTTCCAGGGAGCTCTTGGATAATGTGGCCTCATTTGCTTATACATCTTCTTAATGCCAAAAGCATCAGAGTGTTGGATTTGCAGTAGCCGACTCATGAGATCACCTTGTACTATTGGTAGTCTTAGGACAAGTTCCTTAGTAGCCAAAATCTTCCTAACTATCCAAGCTGCATTCTTGGATATTGTGAGGGAGCCCAGTCCTCTATTCTTTATGTATACACTGTGAACCCATTTTATCCACATTGAATCTTTCTTCATTGCTATGACCCATAGGTGTTTAGTAACTGCAGCTTTATTCCATAGTTTCGAATCTATAATATTAAGTCCACCTGCAGCCTCAGGAAGACACACCTTGTCCCAAGCAATAAGGGGTTTCTTGGACACCACTGCTGCACCAGTCCAGATGAATGATCTACACAGTGCATTGATCATCTTTATTACCTTCTTGGGGAGCATAAAGATTTGTGTCCAATATAATTGAACACCAAATAATACTACTTAATCAATTGTACCCGTCCTGCATAAGACAATAATTTGGATGTCCAACAGTTGATTCTAGCTGTTATTTTCTCCACCAAAGGCCAACATTGACCTATAAATAACTTTTTGGCTGCAAGAGGTGTTATTGTTAAATGTTGTGTTTTAATAAATTTTGAAACAAATACATGGGTTAAAAATTTTGAGTTATGTTTCAATTAATTTTTGAAACAAATGCATTAGTTAAAAGTATGGAGCTACAAAGAACGTGAATTTGACAAATTCATTCTTCTTTAAATTATACGTTTTAGGTTCTTGAAAGAAAGTTATTTTTTGTTTTAAAGTATTCCTGAATCTATTTACTATTAATTAATTAATATTTTTCTCTTGCATGAAAATTTTATCCTATAAATAGTGTTTCTTTTGTTTGGAAAGACAAGCACTCAAAAAAATTACTTTTTTCTTGAAAAATATTTGAGAGACATTGATCAACAGGTGAAATCACCAATTCAAGAATAGAAGAGCAACATTCTTGAATGCTACTTGTTTTGTGGCTTAGTTGAATCCCGAAGATAGAGTTGTTACTAATTCTTTCGTTTGCTCGTGGGAGAGACTTCAACTATCTTCAAGCAGCGTATTATCGTGTCTCTAAGCCAAGCAAGTTTATTTTGAATTTCTTGTACAATTATCATTATTGTTATAACAATTTGAAGATAGTTAACTCAATGGCCTCTACATTAATACCAAATAGTATTCCATCTTTGCCTAATCCTAATTTTAAAATATTTGATGGCAAAGACTTTCCTAGATGGCATGGAAAGATGGAATTCTTTTTAAGACGATTAAAGTTGGCATATGTTCTTGAAGACCCTTGTCCAAATGCTCCTGATTCTAAGGTAGCATCTGACGAGACTAATTTGATTAAAGAACAAATTGTCAAGTGGCAATATGATGATTACTTGTGCAAGAATTATATTCTTGGAGGAATGTCCAATAAATATTATGTTAAATGCAAATATGCTAAAGAGATATGAAACACTCTTCAGGCTATTTATTTAGCAGAAGAGGCGAGTTCTAAAAAATTTCTCGTTTCAAATTATATGGAGTTTAAAATGGTTGATGACAATCACTGAACAAATACAAGAATTCCAACTTATAGCTAATAAAATTGCTATATCTGAAATTACTCTTGATGAAAACTTTCATGTTGATGCAATTATATCAAAACTTCCTCCATCTTGAAAAGAGTACTGAAGCAAACTCTTACACAAAAAGGAAGATTTGACTCTTGAACAATTGTTGCAACACTTGCAAATTGAACAAGAGACACGATAGCGAGATAATAATAGTTTAAAGAAACCTGTCATGAAAGCTCATATGGTTGAAGAAAAATCAAACAAGAAGGAACCTAAAAATAAAAAAATTTTAAAGGCAAAGAAGACTACAAATTTCAAGCCTAATAGTGCCAATTTTAAATCTGGTGAATGCTATCATTGTCACAAAGTTGGTTACTATGCGCGTGATTGTAGAATTCTCAAAGCTGAAAAGAAGAAAGAAAAAGCAAATAAAAATAAAAAAGATGATCTTGTAGCAATGGTCACAGAAGCATTTGTAGCGGAAGATCAAGTGGAATGACGGATAGATACCGACGCAACTCATCACATATCAGGTAACCAAAATTCTTTCAAGACTTATGAATTAGTGGGGGATGGTAAAATTGTATATATGGGAAACTCCTCCTCTACTAGAGTTGTGGAAAAAGGAACTGTTGAACTGAAATTTACTTCCGAAAAGATAGTTACATTGATGGACGTATTGCATGTTCCTGATATTCGAAAGAACTTGGTGTCAGGTACGCTTCTTTTGAAGCATGATTTTAAAATAGTTTTTGAGGCAGATAAGTTTATTTTATCTAAAAATGGCATGTTTGTTGGAAAAGGTTATGTTGCAAATGAAATGTTTAAACTCAATATTGAAAATAAAAATATTTCTACTTATCTTGTGAAGTCTCTGGACTTATGGCATGAACGTCTTAGACATGTGAATTTTAGAGCCATTCAACTTATGGTGAATAATAGATTAATCAAATATTGTGAAAAGAATCATACTACTAAGTGTCTTACTTGTACTAAATGCAAGATTACAAAGAAGTCCTTTAAGACAGTTGAAAAGACTTCCACACTTTTGCAATTAATCCACACTGATATTTATGAGATAGATTGTTTGTCACGTCATGAAAAGAGGTATTTTATCACTTTTATTGATGACTAATCAATATATACTTATGTCTTTTCATTGAAAATAAAAGATGAAATATTTGAGACTTTCAAAATATATAAAGCAGAAGTTGAAAATAAATTGAGTAGGAAAATTTAAATCAATTAGGTCTGATAGAGGTGGAGAGTATTGGAGAGTATTTATAGTCAGATTTTATTAATTTTTTTGAGAAATAAGGCATTGAAAAATAATTAATCATGTCCTATAAATCACTACAAAATGGTGTGGCAGAAAGAAAAAATAAGACTTTCATAGAAATGGTTAATTCTATGCTTTATGGATCTGGTATGTCTGAAAATTTGTGGACTGAAGTCTTACTTTTAGCATGTCATATTTTGAATAGAATTACTTCCAGAAATCATGATGCATCTCCATATGAACTTTGGAATAATTGAAAACCAAATATAAATTATTTTAAAGTATGGGGTTGCTTGGCTCATGTTCGATTACCAAATCAACATTAAACTAAGATTGGCTATAGAGGAGTAGATTGTGTGTTTATTGGTTATTCACAAGCCAGTAAGGCTTATAGATTTTTAATTTTTGAGACCGCAAGTCCTTACACAATTATTAAATCTTTACATGCTAACTTTTTTGAGCATATATTTCCCAAGAAAAAAGATTCTTTTAAACAAGATGCAAGTTTTTCTATTTCTCCTCTTAAAAGGAAAATAGTTGAGCCATTGAAAGAAAGTCAACCAAGACGTAGTTCAAGATCATCCAAATCAAAAGACTTTGAACCTGATTTTCAAGCTTATTTGGTTGAAAAGTATCCTGAAAGTTATGCTGAAGCTATGTCTTCACATGATTCTCCTTTTTGACGTGAAGCTATTGATGATGAAATGTATTTTATATTGTCTAATAATACATAGATATTATCAGATCTTCCTCCTGGATGTAAACCAATTGATTGCCGATGAATTTTTAGGAAGAAAATGAAATCCTATTGTACTTTAGATAAGTACAAAGCCCGTTTGGTAGCTAAAGGATTTACTCAATTGAAAGATATTGATTATTTTGATACTTTTGCACCTGTAGCTCGTATGACCTCTATTCGTCTCTTGGTTGCTCTAGCAATAATTCATGGTCTTGTGATTCATCAGATGGATGTGAAGACTGCATTCCTGAATGGAGATCTAGACGAAGAAGTCTACATAAAATAACCAGAAGGATTTGTCATTCCTGGATAAGAACGTAAAGTTTGTAAGCTTCTTAAATCTCTTTATGGATTGAAACAAGCTCCAAAGCAAAGGCACAATAAATTTAGAAAAGTTATGATTTCTAATGGCTACTTAATCAATGGTGGAGATATCTACATATTTAGTAATTTTTAAGAAAATTCTGGTGTTATAATATGTCTTTATATAGATGACATATTGATCTTTGGAACTGATATGGAAAGAGTCAAAGAAACAAAATATTTTCTTGCTTCTCAGTTTGAAATGAAAGATCTTGGAGAAACTAATGTAATTTTAGACATTAAAATTATAAGATCAGCAAATGGTTTAACTCTTACTCAATCAAGTTATATTGAGAAGGTTCTAAAGATGTTTAGTCATTTTGACAACAAGCCTGCTCCTACACCATTTGATCCTAGCATCAAACTAGTGCGAAACTCTGGTGATATTCTTGATCAATTGACATATTCTCAAATTGTTGGGAGGCTTATGTATTCCATGAATTGTACCAATCCAGATATTGGTTATGCAGTAGGAACTTTGAGCAAGTTTACTAATAACCTTGGAGTTGAGCATTGGAATGCCTTAATTCATGTTTTAAGGTATCTGAAGGATACAATTAATATTGGCCTGCATTGTTCTACCTATCCAACAGTTCTTGAAGGCTACAGTGATGCTACCTAGAATTTTGATCCGTGGACTCTAAATCTATTACTGCTTAAATTTTTACTTTAGACGGAGCAACAATATCTTGGAGATCAAAGAAGCAAACATGTATTACTCACTCAACCATGGAGTCAGAATTTATCGCTATGTCTTCTGTTGAAGAAAAACTTGATTGATTGCGGAGTATGCTGATAGATATTCCATTATGGGGTAAGCCAATACCACCTTTGACTATATATTGTGATAATAAAGCTGCTATATTTTGGGCTTCAAGTGATTGTTACAATGGCAAGTTAAGACAAGTTTGTCTCAAACATAATCATGTGAGAAGATTATTGGAGGATGGCATAATATCGCTTCAATATGTGAAGTCCAAACTCAATATAGCAGATCCCTTGTCTAAAGGGTTAGGCAAGAAATTGGTGGTACAAACTTGTAATGAGATGGGAATAAAACCTAGTTTAGATTGATTGTACTTTATGGAAACCCTACCTAATAATGTAATCTTGGGTTCAAAGGGAAAAACAAGTAAAGTTACAATTCTGAAGCACATCTATAAGAAAAAAAATCCCTAGAGAATGAGTAGATGCGCATAAGTTGAGATTTTTTCTCTTGATAAATCTATAAGACCGATCTCAGTTGGAATAAATAATAAAACTCTTGATAGATTTGTTAGTATTCCTACAAAAGAGAAGAATGAGATTATATTCTCTTAATAAGTTTATACACCGATTTTGATTGGAATGTGTAGGAACACTCTTGATAGATTTACTGATACTTTGCTATAAAGGAGGATGAGATTAATTTCTCTTAATGAAATTCATAGACTGTTTGGTCGGAGTATGCAAAGTTACTCTTGATGAATTCACCGCACTAAGTGCGAAGTGGAGGCCACTTCAATAAGATTTTAACAGGAAAACCTTAAAGCACTTAGCTAAAAGGATTCAGGACACATGGCCGTAAGGTGTCAAAGGATTTTAATTTTCACCGGAACATAGTAATATGCGTGGAATATTTTTCTATTTCATTCAATGAATCACTTAGTTCAAGATTTGTTCACTAAGTAGTCAATGATTTAGAAAGTCTTTACTAGCTAATGGTTCAAGTCCAAACGACACCATTATTGATGCATGTTGCTAGATTGATGTCTCAAATGAATTTCGTTTTTAAAGATAAAATTTCTTGAAACAAGTGGGGGATTGTTATTGTTAAAGGTTGTGTTTCAATAAATTTTGAAACAAATACATCGGTTAAAGATTTTGAGTTATGTTTCAATTAATTTTTGAAACAAATGCATTAGTTAAAAGTATGGAGTTACAAAGAACATGAATTTGATAAATTCATTCTTCTTTAAATTATACGTTTTAGGTTCTTGAAAGAAAGTTATTTTTTGTTTTAAAGTATTCATGAATCTATTTACTATTAATTAATTAATATTTTTCTCTTGCATGAAAATTTTATCCTATAAATAGTGTTTCTTTTGTTTGGAAAGACAATCACTCAAAAAAATTACTTTCTCCTTGAAAAACATTTGAGAGACATTGATTAAAAGGTGAAATCACCAATTCAAGAATAGAAGAGCAACATTCTTGAATGCTACTTGTTTTGTGGCTTAGTTGAATACCGAAGATAAGAGTTGTTACTAATTCTTCCGTTTGCTCGTGGGAGAGACTTCAATTATCTTCAAGAAGCGTATTATCGTGCCTCTAAGCCAAGCAAGTTTATTTTGAATTTCTTGTACAATTATCATTATTGTTATATCAAGGGGAACCCTAAGCTTGGCTTCATTGCTATGGCTGAAAGTTTACTTGTTACAATAGATTAAAAAATATTTTACACCATTATTATATAAAAGTTAAGTCTAAGGCAAAATAATGAAAATCTATAGCATGTTTAACCAAGCTTTTGGGAGGCCAAAAATACTTATTTATTTCAAAAAGTGTTCATTTAGAAACGTAAGGTATTAAGCCAAACTTTCGCGAAAAAACAAGTGCTTTTTGGGAGAAGCAGAAGCATTTTTTTTAAAGAAAAAAAAAACTATTCCCAAAAGCATTTTTGAGATGCTATTTCTGAGAAAAATGCACTAAAAAACACTTTGAAAAGCCGTGGCCAAACATTAATTACTGCTCAAAAATGCTTTTAAAATTTACTAGTCGAACACAATTTTTTCCCATCAAAAGTATTTTTTCTAAAAAATATGTTTTTAAATAATATTTTTTAAAAAATAAATTGATGTTAAAAGTTTTACCAAACTATTAGAGAGAATAAAAAGATGAACTTCCAATTTTGGATCATTATATTACTCTGACTTCCAATTAGTATTTGCTGCAAGAACTTGCAAGTGCAACCAAGAAGAAATGATCATTCCCCTTTTACTCTTTCCTGCTCCTTTATCACTCCCTTTGGATTGAAACATACCTCAATGCTGAGTTGGCAAAATATTTGTTTCCAATTGACAACAGATGCGCGTAGGCTAACTTAATACAAAAGGAGTGATAGTTGAGGTATGAAACTTGAGAAAGTTTGATAGTTTAGATAGGCAAAGAGAACAATGGATAGTTGAGGTATGAAACTTGTGAAAAAGTGATAGTTTAGGTGTGGTTTTTACCGTTCAACTCTCCTGAAAAGGGTCATTTTTTTGTAGATATCAAAAAGTTGGGGAGAAAATATGTTTACCAGAGAAGAATCCATTTACAACTAATGTCACTTTGACTCAAAATATTCATCTATATATATGCTCATTATACAGCAAGATTCTGGTATTTGAATCAATCCTAGCTAGTGTTAGAATTAAATACGCTATTTATGCAACTCAAACAACCTGCTGCTAACTCCTGCTCTATATAGATGCAGGCCAGACAAGGTTGCAACAGTAATACTGGTATTTGCAGATGCAAATAAGACATCACCTTCGGCAACTACCTCACCTGATGATGTTGTCATCGTTCCCTCTCCCCCCACGACCAAAAAAATGGAAGGACCGGGAATGGAAGGAAATACAGTTGTTGAGTTTTGGGGAAGAATGCAACGGTCCACCTCGAATTCATCAAAAGGAGGTTGGTATCTCATTGTATATGGATTAACCACAGTGCCCTTCAGTATTTCCGGAAATCCCTGCAAAACAAAAACTGGTTCAGATTCATATAAGTAAAGAGACGCACAATGTATGCCATTTTAGAAAATAAATTGGCGATAGCCCTATAAAATCTTCTCATAGTGAATAGACACGCGACTTAAACACTAACATATGACAATTCCTCGTAAAATCTGGCTCTTAAAGGATATTAAATCCGAAGGATATACCACCTTCAAACCCAAACAATTTTAGTCATCATATTGAGCTCAAAACAATAGAACTCTTACCTAACCTATAGTTGTTTAGACTCTTATTCTTTGAAGCACATATAAAGTTGCTACTTTATTGAAAGTTCAGTCGTGAACTTCAGTCTCCAACTATATCAAAAGGACTGACAAAACATGGGAATGAAGCAAAACCAGAATGGTGTCTGACAATACCTGTTTGTATGTGAGCATTGAACAGAGTATCTCAACATCTCGGTGCTTTGGAGTTAGACCGGCACGTATCACGTTATCTGAATTTGCCATGCATTCAACAGATTCACCATATAAATATGCATGAGGTTCATTTGAGCCTAAATATAAAGCTTCGCCAGGGTTGAGTTTCACATAATTTAACAAGTACGCAGATAAGACACCAACATCATCTGGATACTGCTTCTCAAGTTGTAGAATCAGTTTTTCTTTGTCAGTTAGGTGCCTCGCCTACAAACATGAAAGATGAATGCACATTACCATAAAGAAAAGGGACAATCGGAAAGCTGAATTTAAGCAGCAAGAGTTACAGCTAATATGCCAGAGGAGACCATAAGCAGTTAAGCTCCACCATATAATTCACATAAGAATTATGCATAAACAGAAGAAATAGAAATTCAAATAAACATGTCTCTCACTTTTCCAAAATGGCAGAACTTGATGCAGCAGATACAGTCAAGAGCCAAGAGTCACTTTAGTGAATGCGAAAACACTTTTGATGCATCCAAGGTTCAAACATAACAGGAAATAAGTTAAAACTGAATCATCACACTGCAAGGATTCACATGGCAACTGAGATGAAAATCAAGTCCAAAACAAATTATCTCCTTAGAAGAAAGTAGCACAACCAAAGCAACTTGATGGAGGTTATAACAGTTCGGTTTCAGCTGACCCATACACAGTAAAGTGGAAGAGAACTATCTTTTTTCCTTTTCTCTTTAGTGAATGAAAAAAGGATTAGATAGATCAGCTGTAGAATTAAAATCCAGAAATTCCAAACCAAAAAACCATGTAACTCTAATCCCTTGAATTCTTCAGAAATGAACTTATTTTACATTCTCTGCCACTGCAATCCATATTCCCCCAATCTAAGAGTCTAAATGTAAGTAAGTGGAGGCATGCAAACATGTCTTTGCGTTAAGAGATTGGCCTAAGACACAAACACATATACTAAAGACAATAAAGACCAAAATTTCCAAAATCTAAGAGAATCTGTCCAAATGAACTAGTTACGACAACACAGAAGAATAAAAAGGACAGATCCAACTAATCTCAAGTAAAACAAGAAAAGTTATACTTTAACTTGGTTAAGGATGAATATAGATTACCTGGCCTTCAAAGTTTAGGCGACTAATCAGCTTGGATAACACTTCAGCAATCACGTCCTTGCGAACTGTCATTATGTCAGTAAATACTGATTGTAGCAGTAATCTAATTTCCTCCTTCCCGTCATGCTGATGCAAGTTTAAAACTTGCTCTGCTTTTGCGTTACCAACCACTTCCACAATCTCCGGTGTAGTACGAACAGTCACCTTAAACTCCTGGAAAAAAAATCAATATACTTGTTATCACAATCAAAAAAAAAAAAAAAACAAATCCAATTAGTCATGTACTCATGTTAGTACACAAACAAAAGTCTAATTAGTCATGTACTCATGCAGTACACTTAGGTGCTACTCATTCCGTTTCTATTTATTTGTGTAAGTTACTACTTGGATGGTTAAATAATATTTTCTTTGACCTTAATTTTTTCAAATACTTCCTAAATATTTTGAATTGTTAATTATCTTGATTTAGTAATGCTTTTTATGTATTTTCTAAGTATGTAAATCTTATTTAAAAAAATTGAAGATTCATGTCCAAATTCACACCCAACTTTAGTTAGTTTGACTCTTATATTTCAAAAAAAAAAAATTGAAAGAGAGGGAGTATGTTTCTTTAGGAGCCCTTTTAGACTTGTCGGAGATTTATATACACCAACATACCCAGTGTGATTCAACAAGTAGGTTACGGGGAGGATTGAGTGCATGTAAACCTTAGGTTGTTTTTGATAGACCTTTGGCTAAAGAAAAACATTTTCCAAAACAGATTTGAAAAATACAAGAGTAGAAAAGTCATGACTAAAATATTGAAGCAAAGAAGAATACTGACTGCAAAAATAGTAAAGATAACCAGCAAAGGAAAACAGTAGTAATAAAGTTGAAGAATAAGGTAATGATAGAATAATAATAATAATAATACTGGTAAGGAGAAGAGGGAGCAAAAAAGGTGCTCTAAATTAGAACCATGCTCTCCCGTAGAAAAAAGAGAAATTGCTCGACCACTTACTAACTTTATACCTTAATCCTTGACCTCTACACTCTCCTATTTAGGATCATGTCCCTAGTGAGCTAAAGATGTATCATGTCATGTCTAATCACATCTCCCAAATTCTTACACGATCTACCTCTACCTCTACCTCTCCTTAAACCTATCACTAGCAACCTCTCGCACCTCCTGGGGCATCTGTTTTTCTCCTTTTTCTCCTTTTCACATGTTCGAACCATCTCAACCTCGCTTCCAGCGAGGTCACTCCCACCTTTCCCATTATATCTTCATTCCTAATCTTGTCAAAGATATATGTACCAACAGAAAACATAGAGAACTTCTAGTACTTTTTGAATTTACTTTTAATTTGTATTATAATTGCCCTAGATGAGCTTAAATGAAGCGACAGGGCCAATGAGGATTCATATAGTCGACCATAACTTGTTTGGAATTGAGACATAGTTGTTATAGTCATTGAACTTAATTCTATTCCATCAACTCAAGTCAAGGAGCACAACCGTTTATCAAGAAAATCAACCACATGAATAAGTTATACTACTGCCTGTCCTGCCAATGGTGGGTCTACATCAACTCCTACCTATTGGTTTGAAATATACATATAATGTTGAAATTTTTTATAAGAATATAGTTACACTAAATTCCTACTCATTGTCATTGCACCTCCATCCCGACTTACTTAAAATCATTGGAACCAACTCTATTGCCCTACCCATTTTTAGATCTCTCACAACGAGAAGCTTGTCACACTTGCTTTATGCCGATGACACTCTGATTTTCTGTGCTGCAGACAGAGATCAGGCGCTTCATCTTAATCTAACTCTGCACTTGTTTGACGCTCTTTCAGGCTTACACAACAACAAGCTTAAAAGTGTGATCTATCCTGTCAATGAGGTGCCAAATTTGGAGGAACTAGCAGATATTTTAGGATGTAGCACTGGCACATTCCTACAACTTATTTGGGACACCCACTGGGTGCAAAACACAATGCCACAGCTATATGGAGTGGGTTTATCGAGAAATTTGAGAGAAGACTTGGCTCCTTGCAAATGCAATATCTTTCAATGGGTGGTAAGCTTACTTTTATCAATAATGTACTTGATATTATCCCCACACTACATGTCACTGCACCTTAAGCACAAGGAAGTGTTGAACAAGCTGGACAAAATTAGGAGGAATTTATTTTGGCAAGGAAACAACACTGATTATAAGTTCCACCTGGTGAAGTGGGATATGGTCATTCTACCAAAGCATCATGGGCGCTGGGTATCAAAGATTTGGCAACTAACAACTAGTGTCTGAGAATGAAGTAGATATGGAGATATACTCATGAAGAGCTACCATTATGGAAGAAGGTGGTCAATGCCAAACATGGCACCCAAAGCAACTGGTGCACAAAACTCAGCAGGGTCCCTTTTGGAGTAGGAGTGTGGAAAAGCATATGTAAAACTATGGAGGAATTCTCAAAATGTCAATATTTCACAGTTGGGAATGGGCAACTGATCGAATTTGGAAGGACAAGTGGGTTGGGAATTCAGTCCTTATGAATGACTTCCCTAGAATATTTCAGATTGCAAGTGAACCTGACTCCACTATTGCACAAAACAGAGAAGATTCTGCCTGAAATCACCCTAAGGAGGAGCCTTCAAGATTGGGAGGTGGATGACCTAATCAAACTGCTAGCTACACTTGAGGGAACTAAATTGAATGTTCAAGCTGCTGAAAAGTTCAATTGCGGAGATGCAAATGACGGAAAGTATACTGTGCAATCAGGTTACAAATGGCTTAAGGCCCGAAATGAAGTCACATCAATATGCCAAACAGTATCAAGGAGGCTTTTGAATCTTGGGGCAGTTGGGAAGTTGACAACTCTATCAAATCAATTTGGAAAGGGTATGTGTTGGGATTTTTTGGTGTTTATGGAATGAAAGAAACAGTAGATTCATGGAAAATCAACTGTCAGTTAAATGTTACTTTCTTTATTTAGTTGTGCAGATATGACCTCTATAGATTCCCCAGATTCCTTCTGGAACTTTGTTGGCTCTCTGTATTTAAGATAGTGCTCCTGTAATGTAGCTAACACGGTCTCACTTTTCTTTTGCAACTACAATGTAGCCTTACTCTCTATTTTTATATCTCTGCATCTCTTGATGCCTTCTATGATTAAGCCAATTACTTCATAAAACAAGCTTGTCAACCAGAATAATCATACATAGAGTCTTAAAGTACACAGCTTTTGAACACAAAATAAGAAAGCAACTTAACCTATATGCTAACCAGAATACCCAATCAGCAGCCTTTCATTTTACCTAGACAGGGAAGGAGGGAATGAAAAATGTTATCTGGAATTCCTTTTCCCTTTTCAGATAATTTTACTCCCTTAGGGGTCGTTTGGTGTGAGGTATAAGGGATAAGTAATACCGGGAAAAAATGAAGTATTATTTTATCCCATGTTTGGTTGGAGGTATTAGTCAATATCGGGATAACTTATCCCACCATTTACACTATAGTGATGGGATAAGTTATCCCATATGCATGGTGGGATAAGTTATCCTGAGTAATCCCGGGATAACTAATCCCGGAATTAATTATACCGGGATAACTATTTCCCAACCAAAGGACCCCTTAAAGTTTAAAATTTTGACATCTGGTTGTCAAAGAGGAACCATGAGCTCACATTTGTCCTAATTTTTTTTTTAAAAAAAGAAAATGTTCAAATAGTATAAACACAAACAAACATCAAATTTTAAACAACGCATAATAATTGTTTTAATAGGAGGGGTTCACACTCATGATATTGCCAATGAAGAAAAACCTGACAAAATATAAGATTTTGAATGAAAGGGTGCATGTACATAGAAGAAGCCAAGTGATCTTGCTATCTATCAAAAAGGGGCACCGTAGCCTCTCAATGCGCCACATACAGTTTTTTAATGACCTAGGAATCTGCCAGGGGCAAACCATTAGGACCAACCCAGCCTCGAAACAGGGATAATGGGCCCGTCCCTCTACCCCTCTCCACTTGAATATCAGGCTTAGTTTGCATGGCACATAGCGTGAACCTGTGACCTAAGGTACAAATTCCTTAACCTTTGCCACATGAACTAATCCCATCCCCAGATTATTACATAAAAGTGCTTCTACCAGAATCACTTATAAGAAACAGTAAATTTATATGCACCTGAAATGTGCATCATTTGAGAGTAAGAAAGCCTATCAATGCTCCAAATATTATCTAGACTAACATAAGCCTTAAGTCCTCAAGTACCTCAAGACTGACAAACCCACATAAAGCTTCAAACTGCGTCAGCGCCAAAGCCATCTCGGGTTTATGATTGTCATCCTTGTAAACAGAAGGCTGCTCTTTATGCAGAGATGTGGCCAAATCTTTGTCTGGATGGGCCTGTATGGACAAAGCTTTGGCAACAGATAATACCTAAAAACAAATGAAATGTTAGAAACCTATTTAGCCATACATACAAACATGTATATAAGACTTCCACTCATTTCAACAATAACAACATACCCAGTGTATTCCCACATAGTGGGGTCTGGGGAGGGTAGAGTGTACGCAGATCATACCACTACCTCAGGAGAAGTAGAGAGGCTGTTTCCGATAGACCCCCGGCTTAGGACCGATAACAGTATACCAAACACAAAAGATAAGTGCATATAAACTAGTACGGCACGCAAAATAAACTAACAGTATAACAAACACCAAAGATAAGTGCATATAAACTAGTACAGTATGCAAAATAGCCACACGATAATACTACAGTCACAACACCACGAAACTCATTTCAAATATATGAAATTAATCTGAATGTTCTTATCCAGATTTTCTATGATGCGGACAATGTCAATATCAGAGGTAGTAATTATGCCATTTGTATACTGCTACCGCAGAGCATGATAAAAATCAAAACTTCAATAGATTCCTTGATTTGTTTTGTAAATTATGTGAACCAATTCATCTTTTTTTTTATAAGAAAAAAAAGAAAATTTACCTTCCCTAGCAGCTCCCACCAGTAGTAGTCTACTAGTTATTATGCATTTGTATACTTGAGCATGATAAGAATCAAAACTTCAAAAGATTCCTTGATTTGTTTTAAATCACGTGAACCAATTCATCTCTTTTTAGTAAAAAATCTTTCCCTAGTGATCAATGAAGTGGTTGAGAGCTATGAGGTCTCAAATTCAAATCTCAATAGAGACAAAACATGAGGTGCTTTCTTTCCATCTGTTCTATTCTTGGTGGACAGAGTTACCTGCTACATGTTATTAGTGGGAGATGGCAGGTATCTTTTGGAACTAATCTAGGTGAGTGAAAGCTGGCCCACACATCAGAATCGTACAAAAAAAGAGATTTTTTTAACCCCTTCTTGGAGCTCCCACCTTTTTGTATACTGCTACTACAGAGCAAGATAAAAATCAAAACTTCAAAAGGTTCCTTGATTTGTTTAGAATTAAGTGAACCATTTCATTTTTAAAAAAAAAAAATTGTTTACTCCCACCTAGTAGGTCCCATCTTTTTGCTCCTATGGTGACTCAAACCTACAACATTAATGTTGGAGGTGGAGGGCACTTACCCTCTAAGCAACTCATTTTGTCGAACAAATAAGAAAAAGAGTCTGATGTACTAAACCCCTCCAGCTATACGTGGGTTTGAGAAAGTGTCAAATCCCAAGGGTCTACTGTAAGCCATGTTACCTTCCATTTCTAATAGAGGTTATTTTCATAGCTTGTCGAACAAATCTATAATGATAAAGAAAAATAAATGTTTGGGTTCCACACGCACACACCACACAATCAAGAAAAAAATAATCAGTTGCACAAATCAATACAATTCAAAATACCAGAAAACCAAACAAAAAGATAATACTCCCAATGTCCTAATGTTTTTGTGTCACTTTTCACTTTTCAAGATTCAAAATATATAAAATGTTCAACTTATAGTACTTTTCGTATAGCTTTTAAATATCCCAACCCAAATTAACTCTGAGAAGCGAAAAATGTTAAAACAGAGCAAACAAACCTTGAAGAGAAAGGGAAAATCGGTACCCCATTTCTTCAAAACAGTATCTCCAAGAACACTCGGATTTCTTTCAATCCATTCCTTCAACGTCACCTTTCCTCCTCCTTCGCCTCCCCGAACATATGACGGACCAGACTCATGTGTTCCCATCCAAAATTCAGCATATGGATGATCCTGATCAATACCGATTCGAGCATTACGATAATAAAGACGTGCAACAGTAGATTCACGACCAATGATACCCCAATCTGAATTCTTAACACAACAGATCAACTTGATCAACAATGCACCACCATTTACCTCCTCCATGGAATGCTGTAGCAGATTTCGAGCGTTTCATTGCTCTAGTGTAGACAGAAGCATTGCGTTATCTTTTTTTTTTTTTTTTTTTGCTTTTTTGGTTAACAGTTTCAATGTGGAAGAAATGGAGATTGTAGATGTGAGAACTGAAAAATCAGAAAACAGAGGAAAGAAAGAAAACAAAAGGAAAAATGAGAAAAATGGTTTCTTATATTTGGTAGGAAAGAAAAAAATTTTGACTCTTTTATTTTCGGGAAAAATAAGTGATTTTCATATATATTTTTTTAAAGTATTTGGTTAGTAAAGGATTTGGGTAAATACTATGAGTAGCCTAGACCCTATGTGGACTCGAGACCTAACTCTAACCCTGATCTCGAACTATGATTGGAAACTTGATGTGACTCCATCTTTACATCAAATAACGGTCGGGTCAGGACAAAGGTCTCGAATTAGGGTTGGGTCTTGAGTCTGGATGGGGAGACTTATCCCAAGTCAGGATTGGGTCATGAGTCGGTCCCAGTCGTTTTTGAGAGTTTTGTTGTAAGTTGGATTTGAGGTGGGAAATTAGATCTTGAGCTGGGGTTGGGGTCAAAAGTTAGAGCCTAGTCCATGGTTGTGGCCAGGGCCAAAAGTCAAGTTTCAAGTCGGGGTTGGATTTTATGTTGAAGTCAGGTCTTTGTTGGGTTACGATCTAGTTCAAGGTCGGGAATAGGGTTCCAAATCAGGATTGGGGCCGAGTTTGAGTCTTCGACAAGGGGCGGGTCCTAGGTCGAGGTCAAGAGTTGGGTCTCGATCGGGTTTAAGAGTTTGGTCCTAGGTTGGGTTTGGGTAGAGAGTGTGGTCTAGAGTTGGGGTTGAGGTTAGGAGTTGAAAGTTTAGTCCCAGATTGTGGTTAGGGTTAGGTGTTAAGTCTAGATTCAAGGTTAGTTTTTTATTTGAGGTTGAGTCCTTATCGGGATTATGATAGTCGAATCTTTAGTCTGGGTCCAGAGACTTATCCCCAGTTGGGATTAGGTATCGAGTTGGGGTTAGAAGTTGAGTCTCCAACTGGGCTCAGGATTTTGGTCCTAGCTCCGAGTTGAGAGTCCAGTCCTAGGTTGTGGTCAAGGATGGAAGTCAAGTCTTTAATCAAAGTTGGGTTTTGAGTAGGTCAGATCCTAGTTCAGGTTCAGGAGTGGGGTCTTAGATTGTAGTTGAGAGTCGAATTTAAGTCCTAAATATGGGTCAAGTTCTACGTCCAAGCCAAGAGTTGGGTCCAGAGTCAAGGTTAGATCTCAGATTGAGGTTGGGAGTGATTCATGGGTTGTGCTGGGGAGTTAGGTCTCAGGTCGGGTCAAAAGTTAGGTTTCGTATTGGGATTGGGAGTCTGATCTTAAGTAGTGGTCAGGGTTGGGGGTGCCACGTAGGGGTTTGGTTGGGTCGAGTCTTGATTCTCAAGTCGGACTCAGAATCAAGAGTTGGATCCTAAATTGGGATCAAAAGTTAATCCCCTATTGGGATCATGTAGTAAGCTTAAATGAGGTATTTAGATAACACCAAAGGGGAAAATACTTTATTTTCTAACTTCTCCGACTTCAACCTTGCCTATAACTCTTCATCTACTTTGTGAATGCAAATAACACAACTTTTTAAAATCAAATTTTCAAGATACACACACAAAAGTATATATCGCAAGTGAGATTCTTTGACTCTAACATATGTATACCATCAGCACATACAACAAAATTTATAAATTAAATTTTGAACTAAAATAATTACACATGAAAGAATAAAGACAAGCTTTCGTGAATGAGCAATGTGAATTATTGTACGGTAACTTATTACCTAGGTTAAGATGATTGAATATCGCATGAATCGATGAATATAAATAATAACAAATTAATTAGATATATGTGGTTTGCTTACACTCATTTTCATAACATATAATGAAGTGTATGCCACTTATTTCTTATAAATGATATTTTGAGTATATGTTTTTTTCTTTCGTTTTGATTGCTCTGTTATGATCAAGATTCTTTTTGTTGAGATTGATATCTCTTTCAAAAGTGTAATGTAAAGTGACAAAACAATGAAGACATGTCTTTTACTTTTTTTATTATGCCAGTGTTGACTCCAATCTAAAAATAGCTAATCATTATTGAACATTTCAGTTAATTAATTCACTCTTTAGCTTTTTGTTGAGACAAAATAGAACCCTTAAACCCATCAAAAAGCAACATTTTGCACTCTTTGATCATTGACCTTACCTATGTGGCAAAGTCATGGTAACTAGGACAAAGAGAGTGTAACCACTCGCCTAGGAGTGCGAGTGAAGGTCAATTTTTGATCAATTTTACATTAAAATAATTAAAAAAATAAAAATAATATTAAAATTTTTTTTAAAAAAAGGAAACTTTTTTTCCCTCTATCTTTTTAAATTTAAAAATATTTTTAAAAATTTTAAAATAATTAAAAAATATTTTTAAAAAATTTAAAATATTTTTAAAATTAAAAAAAAATCATTTTTTTCTCTCCATCTTTTTAAATTTAAAAATATTTTTAAAAATTAAAAAATCATTTTAAAAATTATTTTTTTCCCTCCCCACCCCGCCCCAGCCCGTCCCTACCCCGACACCTCCTAGCCCGTCCTTTTTTTCCTCCATCCTTTTTAATTTAAAAATATTTATAAATTTTTTAAAAAAAAAAGATAAAAATTTAAAAATAATAAATTTAAAAAAAAATTCCCACCCAGCCTCTCCCACCCCCATCCCAGCCCATCCCTACCCCACCCAACCTCACCCACCCCTGCCCGTCCCCAGCCCACCCAGCCCCACGTAACCCCTCCCTCTTCCCCAGCCACCCATCCTACCCAGCCCGTCCCCAGCCAACCCAGCCCCATGTAACCCCTCCCCCTTCCCCAGCCCCCCACCTCACCCATCCTCCTTTCTCTAGCCCCCCACCCAACCCCTCCCCCAGCCCCCACCCCACCTAGCCCTACGCAACCCTTCCCTCAGCCCCCACCCAACCCCTCCCCCCATAATTAATTAAAATTAAATATTTTAAATATGTAAATCATATTTAAATTAATTAATTATTTAAGTAAAATTTATTTAAATTAGGTAAGAATTTTAAATTTGATAAATTAATTAATTTAAAATTTAATTAATTTAAATAAATTAATTAGTTAAGAATTTTAATTAACTAATTTTTTACTAATTTAAATTTAAAATTTAAATTAATTAATTAAATTAATTTTAATATTTAATTAATTTTAATGTAATACTTTTTTTTTTATTTTTTATTTTTTATTTTAAAAATGATTATTCAAATTTTAAAAGCATGATTATTCAAATTTTTCTATAATTTATAAATTTTTCTTATTTAATTAAATTAATTTTAATATTTAATTTGTTATGTAGCATTTTAAAAATGACTTGAATTTAATGTAATACTTTTTCTATTTTTTAAAATGACGTGGCAGATGACGTGGCACGTGTGACAGATGACATGGCACACGTGGCAGCTGATGTGGCAACTAACATGGGAGAGTGTGTTACACTCTCCAAAATAGTGTTTAAAATATAGCTTTTTCGTGGGTTCAGGAGTCCAAATGACAAATATGTAAGTAGAAGTGTCTAACTTATAAAACTGACATAGTACAGGGATCCAATAGAGCATT
The DNA here is from genome assembly GCA_030864225.1 of Capsicum baccatum var. pendulum. Lineage (NCBI taxonomy): Eukaryota > Viridiplantae > Streptophyta > Magnoliopsida > Solanales > Solanaceae > Capsicum > Capsicum baccatum. Next base: position 206,978,884 of record CM061553.1, on the reverse strand, counting down.
TTGACTTTTGTTCACGAATTGAATTTCATATGACAACCTTTCTTTTCAAGTTATGACCCATTAATAATTTGAAAAATTAAGCTAAGTAGTCGTTCACCCAACTGATTAAATTAAAAATAGCAAGAGGATGAATAACATATGTATAATGTTGTATAATTAATTATATAGCTTGTTAAGTCTATTTATGCATTATTGTTGGTTATCAAAAAAAAAGTGTCACAACCCACTAACTTTAATTTACTAGTTTAACCGCATGTGTCTCGCACGTGTAACGTTTGATTATTTAAAATTAAATAATTTTATCTATTACAGAGATTTTTAATGAAGTGTAAAAATCTAAATCACTTTTTAAAGATTTTTCACACTTTAATATAATAATGTAAATATAAACATATATTTTAGTGTAAGCACTTATATATTTTACCATTAAAAGTTTCAAGTGGTCGATAGATCATCACTTTTGCGTTTGTCATGCAGTACCTCTTTCCCTTGCTACCAGAGGCTAAGAGAGACGTATCAATTGAAATTATTTGAACCATATTTATGGTACGGTTATTTTTTTTAAATCTTTCCTTGTTTTTAAAGTGAAATATTTACAAAAGCATTGATTACATTCTTATTACGTAATTAAAACTTTTAAAATTTGATACTTCTTAAATTTTTCTTATTCTAACACTTTTATATTTAATTCTAGATTTTTCAAATCTTCTTAAAATCAAATTAGTTGATTTAGAATTTTTAAACTAATGAAAAAAGTATTAGTTATCATTAGTTCTGAAGACTTTTAATAAGAAAAGATTTTTTTACCATAAATATATTTAATTAATTCTTAACTCTTAGATACTAGAAAAATAATGAAAATAATTTTGTCTAAAACAAAGACTTTTAATGAAGGACAAAAGGTTCAAACAACATTTCTAAAGCTCTTCACACTTTTAATATATTATAGATTCTTACACATAGTTCAAATGATATAAAATTAAATGAATTGAGAACTTGATCCATTAACCACCTACTAAATTATCTAAAATCATTCATTAGTTAAATAACTATAGTTAAACGAATAATTCAAAATTTTTATTAAAATTTGTTGAAAAGAGAGCAATTAGCTCTCATATCAATGGTGAATAAATGGTATCAGAGCATTAACTAACGCTTTACCACAAAATAAAAGAACAATTAGCTCTGATACTAATCTACTTAATTTTTAAAAAGAAACTATTCTCATTATTCCTAAATGTTTATCATCTTTTTAAGTTGCACACCCCTACGAAGCTATGTAGTTTTACCATCATGTACTTATTTAATTTTTTTAAAATATGTTATATCTTTAATAAATGACATAAATGTGCTTATGAAAGTATGTAAACAACCATAAATAAATGAGTTAAAAGACTAAACCAACATTAATGCTCACAAATCTTGCAAGGGTAAAATAGAAAGAATAGTGGTCAATTATACTTTAATTTTGTAAAATGACAAGTATTAAGAAATGAAAAATAATTTTTGTTCAAATATGTCTTCCAACCCTACATTTAAGTCAACTGGTCCTTATGGTTACACTTAACTGCCTGAATTTCCTCTTAACACTGAGAAGCCTGTTAGGACAAAAGAACAAGAGGAGATGACTTAAAAGGTGAAAAGTTTGGAATGGCTATGAAGAACTTTCAAGGACTTGGGGGTTACAAAAGTGTCTCATATAAGGACTTATGCATGTTTCCAGGTGTCAACCTTTTCCTCGGCTTTAAAATGTCGAAATTTGAGAAATATGACAGACACGGGGATCCAATAGCGCATTTGAGACGTTATTGTAACCAATTAAGAGGTGTTGGAGGCAAAGAAGAGCTGCTCATGGCTTACTTTGGTGAGGGTCTTTCGGGTCTAGCCTCAGAGTGGTTTGTTGATCAGGATATTGATAGGTGGAATAGTTGGGATGATTTAGCTAATGAATTTGTGCAACAGTTTCAATATATGTGGAATTGATCCCTGACAAAAAATCCCTAACCAGTATGAAAAAAAAGAATATTGAGAGTTTCAGGGAGTATGCAATCAGATGGCATGAACAAATTTCTAGAGGGAAACCATCCATGAAAAAAAGCAAGATAGTGAAGGTGTTTATTCCAGCACAGGATGAAACATATTATCAATACTTGTTACTTGCATTAGGCAAGCCATTTATTGAGGTCCTAAAAATGGGGGAGATGATAGAGGATGGAATTAAGACCGATCACATTGTTGAGTTTTACAACATTGAAAGCGACTACTCAAGTAATTTAAAAGGGTTCAGGAAGTATTGGGGGAAGAAGAATGAGGAAGATGCATCCGCTATTGTAGTTGGACAGTGGGCACGATCAAGAAGACCATGTCATCGTTACTCCCAGGCTCAATCCCAAGTTCATGCCCAACCTCCACATAATCACTCCCAAAATCCACTATACTTCATTCCCCCACTTCCATATCCAGTGTATAATACATAACCATATGTTCAAACCCTATCTTACCCACAGTGGAACACACCAACTCCTCAGAGTCATCCTCTAACTCCACAAACATACCAAATCCCTTCTAGGCCCAATTTTTAATCCAAGCTAAACAATAAAATAAGACAGAAGTCAAGAGATAGCTTCACACAAATTGGAGAGTCGTATGCCAGTTTATTTCAGAGATTGGTATAGTGGGGCATGATCACTTCTCTCCTTGGGTACACTCTTAATAGGAATTCAAGAAATTTTGATCCTAATATACGATGTGCATATCATTCCGATGCTCAGGGTCATAGTATTGAAGATTGTCAAGATTTGAAAAGAGAAATTGAAAAGATGATTCAATATGGATTAATTATGGTGTAGAACATTGACAGTGAGGAAATCTTTAGTCAAGCTAATATGCAAACCAGTGGCTAAGATGTCATGCTCAGCAATTGGGAAGTCACTTCTCTCCCTGCTAGGATAGATGTTTAGTAGTCTATTTTGTTTTCTTTTATGTTATCCAAATTACTTCAGGGTTGTAGTTTGGGATCGATCTTGTTTTGTCCCTCTGTCGTTTATGTTCAAACCCTTCAATATTTTATTTCAACTAAATGAGGTGTCCCTTTGCCTTTGTTTTTCAAATATGTGTTGTTTGTTTATTTTTTTACAGTACATTTTATGTTGATTCTAGTGATATGACATGCCTACGAAATTTCAGCCAAATCTTAAAATTCAATTTAATCATGAAACATTGAATCAGAGGGCTAAAGTTAAAAAAACATCTAAGAAAATATGTAGAGTGCTGAGATATTTGGTGACAAGTTGAAGCCTTCTTTCAAAATTAAGGCAAATATTTTGAGAATTACAAGAATAACTTAGTCATCAATTGAAAGACATGTCTTAGTGATCCTATATCAAGAGGAACCAAAAGAAAATTAATTCCACGAAGGCATGAGTCATTCAATGTAAGGGATGTACAACAGAGGTAGAGTTGTATGCTTGACAAGTGTAGAGGAAGAAGTAGCACACATGCTCAATTAAAGTTAGTGTTGTTAAAGTGTCATAAATGAACTTTATCTTTCACTATTATATTCCATGATGTGTACTTGCATTTTCAAGGATTGATATGAGGAAGACATTTCATTCTGCTATCCAAATATTGTGTTATCCTTTATTTACCCCATTTGAGCTTTAGTTCTATTTTGTTTCATACCCTCTTTTGGAATCAAGATAGAGTTAGAAAACTCAAAAGAGAAGGTGTCGAGCAAAATAATAGAGTCAAAAAAGTTTCAAAAAAAAAAAGAGAGAAAAATATGTCTAAAAAGAAATAAAAAAGAGTGACAAGAAAAATAGAGTTAGTAAAAATTCCAAAGAGAAAAGAGTAAAAAAAAAGAAAGAAAAAAAGAAATCAGAATCAAGCAAAAGAACAAGCTACCTGAACTATGTATGACCTGATTCTCCTCTCTTGAGGGTGAGATACATAGGCTGCCTTACTCGGGGCTTGGTCCAACCAAATAAACAATTCAGAATTTCCCAGTGAGAGAAAATTGGGGCATGAGTTAATCCTCATTGTTTGAGTCAATTACAAAATTTGTAAGTCCTACCCCACTTCAAGTGTCATTTGGGCTTCATGTCATCCTTTTTTTCTAACATTATCCAAAACCCAAGTTACAACCAAAGAAAGACCTTCAGATCAATCTTTGAGAATGTTAAGGCTAAGCATGCAATGCATATGACAGCGCATTTGGGAACTACTTGTCTTCCTCAGCATAAGGAATCATGAGAGAAATAAAAATGAGAGAGTCTTATTGGTAAAAACCCTCATAGGCACCATAAAACGCTGGTAAGTTGAGAGAGATAAAAATGAGAGAGTCTTATCAGTGAAAACCCCCACTACACTGTAAGATGACTGCGAGTTAAGGGAAATGAAAATTAGTCTTATTGGTGAAAAATCCTCACAGACACCATAAAGCAATGGCAAGATAAGAAAAAGAAAATGAGAGGCTTGTTGGCGAAAATCCTTCAAGGCGCCACTAGCCGAATGAGGTATCCGAATGCAGTTGGCCCAAGGAAGTAACTCAGTTTTAGGGCCATTAGCTCGAGAACAATTAGGGGAAAGTATGGATAAAAATATCAGGCATCTTAATCCAAAATGCATGTCATAATCATTAGAGTTGATTGTCATTTTCACATAAGTTTTTCTTTTCTCTCTTTCAGTGGGGACATTAATTGTCTTTTCTTTCTTCTATAATTCAATTTTTATTTTCTTGAGTCAGTTATCCCATCATTGCCATTTTTCTCGTGTCTTTGAGTTAAGCCCATGAAAAAACAAGTGAAAAAAGATTTCAAAACTGCCTACCAACTTCTTAAATTATACAACGCAAGATAGAAAGGCCATCGCATAAAAGAGACATGATTATGAATCAAAATAAGGCATGCAGAAAGTTTCGTCAATAGACAAATCTGGGAACTCATGGAAATACCAAGGTTCAAAGAGTTTATCTGAGCAACATGGCAAAACAGAGATGTTGTGTTCTATTTCAAAGTCACTCTTAATAATCTGAGTTTGGGTCAATGATGCAGCAAGTCAATGACATATGTTAATGGTTGGAAGCAATATTGAATGTGACCAGCGCAAGAGTAATTTCCTCAAAAGCTAAAGCCACAAACCAGCCATCATGTTTCAAACTCATAAGTTTTCTTTGATGAAACAGAAAATATATTACCTTCGATGCAAGGACTTTAGAGCATAAATATCAAAGGCTGCAATGCCTCACTTTACAAATGCAGGAAGCAATATTGCTGCACGTGTTGGGTAATCAAATCATGGTAAAAATTCATCATCCTATATCCCTTAGAGACACACTTTCTTGTCCAGGGATTTCAGTTTTCATTTGCTAGGGGATACACTTCTTAAATTGAACCTTCATTCCTAGAAGATGTACCTTTTAGTCAAGTCATTCCCCTTGATTCCTATAAGACGTACCTTTTAGTCGATTTATTCCCTTGTTCCTATAAGATGTACCTTTTAGTCAAGTCATTCCCTTTTACTCTTAAAAGACGTACCTTTTAGTCGAGTCATTCCCCTTGATTCCTATAAGATGTACCTTTTAGTTGATTCATTCCCCGTGATTCCTATAAGACATACCTTTTAGTCGAGTTATTCCCCTTGATTCCTACAAGACGTACCTTTTAGTCAAGTCATTCCCTTTAATTCCTATAAGACGTACCTTTTAGTCAATTCATTCCCCTTGATTCCTAGAAGATGTACTCTTTAGTCGAGTCATTCCCCTTGATTCCTAGAAGACGTACTCTTTAGTCGAGTCATTCCCCTTGATTCCTAGAAAATTTACTTCCTAGTTGAGTCATTCCCTTTGACTCCTAGAAAATGCACTTTCTAGTCGAATCATTCCAATTAACCCATAGAAGATGCATTTCCTTGTTTGGGTTTTGCAAGTAGTTATGATGTGACTTTCACAATAGTCCTTTAATGATAAACTGAGGCAAAATTTAATTCCTGTTCTTGGAACTTTACTTTTCTGGCAAGCAAAATTTCTCTTTATAATAATTTTTGATTGGGATAATTTTCTTTCTATTTTTGATGTGATTTTACCCCAAGCACAGGGCGAATAGATGAAAGTCAAGCAACAAGGTGAAGAAGTTGAAAGTCAAGAGACAAAGCAAGGAAGTTGAAAGTCAAATAACAAGGTGAAGAAGTTGAAAAATAAGCAACAAGGTGAAGAAGTTAGAGTCAAACAACAAGGTGAAAAATTGATAGCCAAGCAACAATTTAAAGAAATTGCAATTCAGGAGTTCGCCTGGAGAACAGGGTGACGAAATTGCAAGTCGGGAGCCCACCCGGAGAACAGGGTGATGAAACTCAAGTCAAGAATCCAAAAGAAGCTGGATAGATAGGATTTTTGTAATTTCATTTATGTTTTAACTTATAATTTTTATTTTTTAATCTAATGACAGAGTCGTGGACCGAAACCTCGACAGGACCTCACTCGACTCTCCAACTCGGTATAGTCTCTCTCCTTTAAACCCTTTGATATACATGTGACTTGATTTTCTCATAACTTGGGTAGGTAGGATGTCATAAGTCAAGACCCGGTTGCCTTTCTTCCTTCTGTTTCTTTTCTTGAATAATGATCGGGTTAAAATTTGGTCTCGTTGTCTACTTTTTTGTCTGAAAACACTTTGTGTTTACACCCAAAAAGGGGCATGATGTAGACACTTAATTTTGTCCCTCCCGAAGTTTAATTTTATTTAATTCTAGCTCACTTTACCACGTACCCTCACCCATTGTATACTTTCCCTAGAGAAAAATAAATAATAACCAAATCCTAAAAATTTAAATCCCTAATCCCTAATATTCCCTTATCCTAACTAATTTTTAACACCTCATCATAACAACCCTACCCTACCCCCTACCCCATATACCCCCTACCCTATTACCTCTCGTTTTTCCCTTTTTTTTCCATAACAAACTCACACAAAAGGGGACCACACAAGAACCTTCCATAAAATACCCCATATAAGTACACTACACATCAACAACAATTAATAATACACATAGAAGACATATACATGTGGACCCCCCAGCACACAGATTCCTTACCATTCCCACTTAGAAGAGACCCACTCTCCATTTTTCTTTTTCTTTTTCATAATCAATTTCTGCACCTTTAACAAAACTAACACACAAAGCTTCTAAGTTTCAATGAAATGATGCATGTGAAAGGAGTTTCCAAGATCTCAAGAATAAATTGACTTCTACACTCGTATTGGTACTTCTAGAAGGCACAGAAGGGTATGACGTGTATTGTGATGCTTCAAGAATTGGCTTAGGATATGTGTTGATGTAGCATGGTAAAGTGATAGCATATGCCTCAAGACAATTGCGGCCACATGAAAAAAATTATCCTACATATGACCTTGAGCTAGCAGCGATTATATTTTCCTTAAACATATGGTGCCACTACCTGTATGGGATTCATTTTGACATATATACTGAACACAAGAGCTTGCAATATATCTTTAGCCAAAAGGACCTAAATTTGAGGCAGCGAAGATGGCTTGAGCTATTAAAAGACAATGATGTTGATATCTTGTATTAAGGCTATATCGTCGTCTATAGAAAGACAAGGGATGACAAAAGATCTGTACCAACTAGCCAATTTGGGGGTTTGCTTTCTTGAAACTCCAAATGAGGGGCTTATTGTGCATAATACGGCAGAATCTTCATTGGTAGTCGAAGTAAAAGAGAAGCAATATGTAGATCCTATTCTATTATAGCTTAAGGATAATGTACAATGTGGTATGACAAAGGCATTTGAGCTTATGCAAGAAGGAGTACTTCGGTGCTAAAACAGATTGTGTGTGTCGAATGTAGATGGGCTAAGAAAGAGAATTATGACAGAGGCACATCATTCAAGGTATTCCATCCATCCGAGACCAACTAAAATGTATTGGGATTTAAAATAAATGCATTGGTGGGGTGATATGAAAAAGAACATTACAGAATTTGTAGCCGAATGTCCAAATTATCAAAGAGTTAAAGTAGAGCATCAAAAGCCCCAGGGTTATATACAATGTATAGATCTTCCAATCTGGAAGTGGGACATGATCAACATGGATTTTGTCACTGGTTTACCTCGTACACCTCAAAAGTTCGATTCCATATGGGTGATAGTTGATAGGCTTACCAAATTATCACACTTCCTATCGGTTAAGATCACTTACACAGTTGAAGAGTACGCGAAATTATATATCAAAGAGATAGTTCGGCTACACAGAGTACAAACCTCTATTATATCAAATAGGGGAGCCTAATTTACTAAAAATTTTTGGAAGTCCTTTCAAAGAAATTTGGGAACACAAGTTACATTAAGCACAACTTTTCACCCTCAAACAGATGGATAATCATAGTGTATCATTCAAACACTTGAAGATATGCTACGAGCTTATGTATTGGACTTTAAAGGTAGTTGGCATGATCATTTACCTCTCATTGAGTTTGAGTACAATAATAGCTATCATTCAAGTATCAAAATGGCACCATATGAAGCTTTGTATGGAAGAAAGTGTAGATCACCAATTGGATGGTTTGAAGCGCGTGAAACTACCTTGTTCAGGATAGATCTTGCTCATCAAGCTGTGGAAAAGGTTAAAGTGATCCAATAGCGGCTGGAAACTACCCAAAGTTGACACAAATCATAGCGGATATTAGAAGAAGGGGGCTAGATTTTGCTATCAGTGATTGGGTATTCTTAAAGGTGTCACCAATGAAAGGGGTAATCAGATTTGGTAAGAAAGGAAAACTAAGTCCACGTTATATAGGCCCATATAAGATTACTTGGAGGTTTAGACAAGTTGCTTATAAATTAGAGATACCCCAAGAGCTCTCAACAGTTCATTCAGTATTTCACATCTTAATGCTTCGAAGGAGCATCGGAGATCCATCTCATATTACTCCCACTGAAGATGTACAATTTATGAAAGATCTCACCTATAAAAAAACACCTATTGCTATTCTAGATCGACAAGTTAAGAGGTTAAGGAATAAAGAAATAACTTCTATAAAAGTGCTTTGTAGAAATCAACAAGTAGAAGAGATCACATGGGAAGCTGAAGAAGCGATGAAATCCAAGCACCCCCATTTATTTGAATATAAAGAGAAAGTCTAAGATTCTGAATTGGAGAAATAACAAGTAAGTATAATAAATAAATACTATGTGATAACAGGGATATTTAACTTAGGATTGAACTTGTTTTGGTTGGATAGTAAGCTAACATTCGAGGAAGAATGTTCCTAAGAGGGGGAGGATGTGATACCCCATACAATGTTTGTACTTGTTCTATTTATATGTAACTTGGTATAGCCTTGTGGTAAGTAATGGATGAGATTTCTTATGCGAATATTAATGGTGTAGATGGAATTCTAGACGCTGCCCGTGTCTTTTTATGTGACACGATCAATTTAACATTGATACAACTATTTAACTTGGAATCGTAAGCCAGTATTTAAATCTAAAGTTTAAAATGACTAGGTGTGTACAAGTTGTAAGTTAGATTAAGGTGATTAGGAGCTGGAAATGGAATGAAATATTTAGGTGCTTGCTTGACTTAATTAAGCTAGTAGGTAAGTCACCTAATTAAGCTATTTGGACCAAGTTAATGGACCCATGTCCATGGATCAGATTTGGGCCTATATTAATGTACTCATTGGGCCCAAATTGAATAAAAGAAGAAGAAAAATGGAGAAATGGCCCAATACACAAATCTATCAAGGCCCAAGTGTAATTGATCCCAATTAAGAAATTAAGCAAGTAGGTGCATCACCTACTTTAACCCTTTGAGCAGCTTAATCTATTTAAGTAGGTACATCACCTACTTGGACCAATTTGACCAAATTTGTGGTCCAAAATGCAGCTTAGTGGGTGGGCAAAAATAGGGCCTTTATATGACTAAGTTTCTGGTCATTTCCCTCATTCTTAAGTCACAAAAAAAGGTTACACTTCACAAATTCTCTCTACTTTCTTTAAAGTAACTAGTAGTAACCCTAAATTTCCTTTTAGGGTTCTTGGAGAAAACCCAACTTTTGCAGCCCAAGGTAAGTGAAAACACTTATGGTTTAGCTTAATTATCTCATGGAAGATTAGGAAAACATGCTATAAGTTCTTAATTATTAAGTCATGGCAGAATATAGAACAAACTACTTGCTCACTTTTTTCTTTGTTATTAAAAGATTTCTTTTCTTCTTTGGTTTAAAGTGTGAAGGAAAGGGAAACTTAAAGGTCTTGAGGAGTTCAAATTTAAAGGATAAGTTATAGAATTAAGGTAAGGTGACTGCCTCATTCCGTTCTTCTTATATATGAATTTGGAAAGAGTTATGGATGTGTTGTTATTGGGAACTCAAGAGATGATGAGTTCAACAATTGACTACCACAATAAAAGGGATTTGGGACTGTTTTATGGATTGTTTTGTATATATATGTTATGGGCTGCCGGGTTGATGTTGGAGAAAGGTGTGACTAGTTTGAATTGAAATATAGAAGAAAGGTGTGGCGGTACACCACTGAACTAATTATTATATATGTTTACTGCCCAATCCATTTTGCGTACTATTTGGAGGATATAATGAAGCCAAGATGGTTTTGGTGAATCTTTTAAGAACATGCATGGTATGTGGGTGTAATATGAGGGTAAAAAGGTTAAAATAAACCCTCGATTCATAGGTTAAGGGCTTACTGCCCCGTTATTATTTTGGTAAAGTTAAGTATCTCAAATGTGTTGGTTGGTTGATAATATTAATTTACCATATATTCTATAGTAGATAAGTAATCTAAAAGGCGAGAAGTCAAGTTGGGTTAGTTTCGAAGTTATATAACCAAGTATGTAGGGCATACTCTATTTTGCACTCTTTGGCATGTAATCATACATTTGTTCCATCAAGTAAGCTTCCTAGGTTATCCTATAACAAGTGATACATATGGCAGCATATCATATCCCATGTATCCAATGACCTTGTTTCCACTCTCTAACATGTTAAAACGCCTCAATACATGCTTGTTATTAAACTTGCATGACTATTTTCACTAGAAAATTGTAGGAGTTCTCCGTTTACTCAAATAAGACCCCTGTGTTATTTTCAGCTCCTAAACACTACATTTGTGTGACAACAACACTCTACCTCTTTGTTGTTGCATTAAGTGCCCATTTATATGTCTCTAATTGGTAGATTATTGTTTCAAGGTACCATAATGTTACGACCACCAAAGTAACAACCTTAAAGGTTAAGAAAATTAAGTAACGCAATCTGTAAAATGAGTGGCAGCTCAGGGGCATAAACCTAGCATGGGCCTACCTCGGTACGTTTATATATGGGTGGCAGCTCAGGGGCATAATCCTAGCATGGGTCAATCCCAATGCTTATTTATGGTTGCAGCTCAGGGGTGTAAGCCTAACATGGGCTGATCCCGATTTGTCTATTTACCACTGATCAGCTGGTCATTTGTATTATATGACTTACAAAAATTATGAAGTAAGAAAGGTAAAATGAAGAAAGGAATGTAATCTACCTGATCCTACAAATATATATAAAGGTGGTCTACTAGCACTATTTATTCACTTGTACTTGATTTCTATAGAGCTTTCATATCATGTGTACTACCTTCAGCCTTACATTTTCAGTACATATTTTCGTACTGACGTCCCTCACGGGGGACCTGTATTTTATGCTGCAGGCACAGGTACTTCAGCTCATACACCTCCGTAGTAGGAGCAGGGATATCCAGTGACTATTGGTGAGCTCCAGTTTGATTTGGCACTTTCCGAGTTCGTTTCATATATTTTGGTACTGTACAGCAGTTAAGAGTAAGGTGGGGTTTATCCCAACCTTAACTAAGTATCTACGTATCTTTTAGAGGCTTTGTAGAACAATGTAAAGTTAAGCATGATAGCGCCTTATCTTTTAAGATGTTATAGCCCCAATGGCCAAGTATGGTATATATAGTTCTGGGATTGTCATTTATTTCCCATCAATACTTTATATCCAGGTATGGAAAAACCTTTGGTTATTATAGTTACATGTATAAGAAGTACTAGGTTATGGATCGGTTCTCTCAGACCTTCACAGCCATGGGTGCCTATCCGCCCTAATAGAATTTGAGGCATGACATTTCTACCATATTTCAAACAAAGAGGATTGGTTCGGCCACTCTTTCGCCTAGACGTTCTGGCCCTCTTATTCTTTTTCCCTTTCTTCCTACGCCTCTCCTCCTTACTCTGCAGAGCATGATCCATAATCCTAGATAGAATAACAGTCAGTTGATTATTCTAAGAAACTATTAAATGATCTAAGATGGTGAAAACAACTCTAAACTCAGCATGACATGCTTATTCAGGGGATCTGCCTGAACGTGCAGAGGGGCTGACTGGTTTTCGTTACTTCTTTTATTAGCTTCTCTAGAAGACATGTTATGGAAGCATAAGGAAGAGATGAATTATACTGAGAGTTTAACTTGAGATCATGATCACTCGCATGACATGAATACTGAAAGAAGGGATACTTTTCCTAAAATATCTCATAGCCCCTTGTCCATAAGTGTGGCGCGCTACACACTCATGCACAAGACTCTACTAGATGTAGCTTTCAGACTTCCTAGGACTCTGTTGAACCTTAGGCATTGATACAAAATTTGTAATGCCCCGATTCTATACCCCAGACATTACACGGTGCTCATAATCCCAAAAGACCACAAGCTAACCCATGACTGGTACTTGCTGCAATAACTGAATAATAATAATATTGTAAATATGTAGAAATTTAGTGGAAACTTCCCATAAGGCCCAATACTGATTTAAAACTGAATACGATATAACAATACCAAAATTGAAATATTTGTACTTTGAATATACTGGTATGCTAAGTTAGGTAGGCTATGATGCATGGGTTCATATGCATGTGTAATACTGACTGAATGACATGAATATAACTGAATAGGAGTACATGCATGAATACGTATGCTATAACTGAGATTATGATAACACTGGAGATTGAGTTCTGAATTACTAATTTACTGATATCTGAGTTTACTGATACTGTGTAACTGTATCTGACAGTCTTGATCTTGCAGAGCTAAATTGAGTTTCGTACTGAACTAAGTGACTGTATCTGACAGTCCTGAATTTGTAGAATTAAATTGAGTTCTATTTTGAGACTGGAACTGAAATAGAGACTGTGGGAGGTAATCATCTAACTAACATGCCCCTTTCTAAATAGATTAGGGTCTAACGTGTAACCCCAGTTGGAAGGGTATCAGTATCGTGCTATGGGTAAAGACAACTGTGAGTTAAACCTTCTGACAGGAAGCTCTTTCGTCAACCCTCGCTGTTCGGAAAACTCGAATGAGATGTATCAACCCTTATAATATCTAGCAGAAAGATATCTCAAACTACGTTGGTTATGTAATTTTGTCATGCAGGGATTGCTGCTAAGGGTCAAACCCTTTGCTGACAGAAATGCTCCCATCCTTGGGTTAACTCGCTGTTGAATCCTATTCTCATCTGAATAGACACTGATTGATTTCCTAGTTTATACTAAGCTTGACTGAACTGTTATTGATTATACTGTCTAACTGAACTGAACTGAGTTCACTGAGTTCCATTGACTGACGAAATACTACTAAATTTTGTTAACTGACTGAATTTACCGAGGTTTGAACTGAATACTGAACTGGAATGGCTTGATACTGAGTCTACTGGTTTTCCTGAGTCTTGTCATTGACTGAGAGTATTACCAATCGTGACATAACTGAGATTATTCTGTAAGTGACACTGGCTCTAGGTAAACAGCTAAATTATCAGGTATTAAATACCCCCACGACTCGATAGCATGAAGAGTAAAGCATCACCTAATCTTGCATAGCTTAAAAATGTACACTTGTTCATAATGTATCTACAGAGACATTTTATCAAACACTTGCACGGTATAACTTGCACATAAGCTAGCATGACATGATTTCTTTCCCTTATTAGTTCACATGAACAATTCATCGAGACTTCGTGAGCATAATTTATGCACTTAAAAAGTGAGCATCATGATTCACTTTCAATTTCATAATTTCAAGGGGTTTAACATGGATTCATACGAATCTACACATACAATAATCAATTCCACATGAAACGTCTAATAAATCATGAAATAGAAATCTAATTCAAATAATAATCATGAATACACTTTAATTCCAATCACAAAAATCATAAATTCCAACTACTTGAAGTTTAAAAGAGTATCTTGGACTACAAGGGTGGAAGGAACCCTTGGATGAATACTTCACATACCTTAGTTGGCAAATTCTTAAGGAATAATAGTGGAAACCTTGAGTCTTAGATCTTGAATGCGATGAACTAGGGTTTGTTCTTGATAAATTCTAAAGAGAATGAGTATATTTTGCCTCTTAGATGGCTTAATGATATGTTTTGGGGGCTGAAGGATATGGGAAAAAGACCTAATTACCCCAAAGATGCAGATTTTTAATGATTGAAAATTGAACCATCGACGCGCAGACCGACGCGTCACGTCGTTGGCATCGATGCGATAGCAAACGTTCCACATCGAGTCCACATTGGTTCATTGGAAATTACCACTGGGAGCCAAGAAAAATATTAATCGATGCGATGGCCGATGCGTCGCACCGAGATTGCATCAATACATTATTTTGGATTCCTAAACGTGGTTCAAACAAGGTTCAAAAAATACAATACTTATTCGAGAACACCTACTGACATTCCTGATCATGAATTAACCTAAAGATTAATATTTTAAGGTCATAGAGGTCGTGAAATAGAGTTGCCAACTTATGAAGGCTGAAATAACACCAAGTCTGATTACTTAGATAAAAAAAAAAATTTAAGTCTGGGACCCCTTAACAAGCTTTAAAGGATTGAGTTAAGCTTAGGATTTTGCGGGGGTCTTACAGGCACCAGGCTCTAAAACCCAGGGTAGTGTGAGCAGTGGTCGTACCCATCCACTTTGTGAAGAATATGGTAGAAATCTCCTAGGTGTGTGTAGAGCTAGCAGTGATGTATGTTTCAGATTTGGTTATCTAGGCCACAAGATATGAGTGTGTAGAGTAATAGCTCAGAGGGGAAAGGATTTGTGCCAACAAAGTCAGTCCAACTGTCTTCCAGTCCCATTCGGTCGCCCGACTTAACAGGGCGCCACTTCCAGTGCTACTAATAGTCAATGACAGAATAGACTTTATGTACTCCAGTCTCATCATGATCAGAAAGTTTCTCTTGATATGGTCACTGGTACGTTACAGGTCTTTAATATTTGTGTTTATGCTTTATTAGACCTTGGAGCCTTGCCTTCTTTTGTAACTCTGTATATAGTTGTTAATTTTGGTATCAGTCTCGATACTCTAGTATAGCCCTTCTCAGTGTCTACTTCGTTAGGTAAACCTATTCCAACAAGACGGGTATACAGAAATTGCCCAATTACAGTATTCCAGAAAATCACTTTAGTTGATTTCAGAAATAGAGTCATTCAGTTTCAGTTTCCTGGTGAACCAGTCATTGAATGAAGAGATAGTACCTCAATTCTTAGGAGTCCTACATGTTTTTAGATTCCTTCTTAAAATCCTATGATAGCATATGATATAGAAATTGAAGCAAGAAACCAAGAGTTTTGCAACAGTAGTAAAGTTAAGATAGTGTTATCTAAATTTGGGCAGATTATATTTCATGGGGCTAGTCGTATGAAAAGTGAATCAACAGGCTTGAAGCAGTGTATACAAAAGGGTTAAGTTTGTTTATTCAGAACATATGTTGTGGATGTGATAATTGTAGGCTATGATGAAAGTAGTATGGTCATAAAATATTTAAGGATATCCATGTTATTTGTTTGAATCTAAGTTTGAATCTTTGAAGGTTGGGCTAATAGAAAGAGGAGTTGAAAATTCTAAGTTAGTCAATTTTAAGTTGTTACATGACGATTGTTGGGGATATAGAGGGATAAGAGTTGTATCTCAGACAAAAATACTAGCAGTGGGTTTTATATTATCATGTATAGTCTTTCAGGGTAAGTATAGTGTTTATGTGTATTATTCTACCCCAGACTCAAGACTAAAGTGGTGACAGTTCAGTTTAGAGTTGTTGATTAAGTGGTTCACAGACTTAGAATGATGACTTTAAGCTAAGGAGGAGATGGTATAACAAGTAACCAATCCAAGCTCTCAGATCCTAGTAGTGATGCCAGTATGTTTAGAAAAGTAGTAGGAGAGGATAATGCCAGCCCGTCCTTATCCCAGTACAAGGTTTTTTAGTCATCACAATATCTACTCATGCCTTACATGTCAGTTCCATGATCATAGTTCATGTTTATGAACATCATAGAGAATTATGTATGCTTCTAGTTCCTAGTATGACGAGTTCCAGTTCACCCATCTGTCCGAATCATATTCCATGAATATATGAACTCCAAACTCAGGTCATGCAGCTCATGCTTCATGTATTCATGTTTTATAGTATGCTCAGTTCCCATGACTCATGTTACACCCCTAATGATTAGCGAAATTCAGATTATGTCATGTATATCCTTAATTTATGTCTCTTGTGAACCCCATGATATTGATATTCTATTCCTCGGGCCTCTTTTAAGTGTCTAGTTTTGTATAGTGTTTATACATTCTTCAGGTCCTCAGGTTTTAACCTTTCAATGACCTCTCCTAATGAAATGATGTAGTAATGAGAAATTGCTTAGGTGGGAGAGTGTAAATATTTTATGTTAAGGAAAGATTATTGCATGCTTGTTTTACATAAATCTGTAGTTATGAAGATAGGTTTGAATGTCATGTTGGTGTGTAAGTGGATAAATGCATTACACATTAGTGAATGGCTGGTAAAAGGTTGTATTTAGTTGTTGAAGGGGAAATTAGAATTATTCAGGAGATGGGAAGTTATGAAATGCATAGTGTATTGAATTCATGACTCAGACTAGTATTATAGTGTTAGGTATGCATTTTGTAGATTCGAGTAGGCTTGAACATAGTGGGAAAATTTAGTCCAGCTCAGACTTTAGTAGGTAAAGTTATCAGTGCCCATGTGAATATTTTTAATAGTCTCAGGTAAAGTGCAGTATTAAGGTGGAAAATATAGTTGAGGGAGTATTCCAGGAGTATGTCTAAGCTTGAAAGTAGCACTTGCATTGTATAAGGCATAGCAATTTTATCCTAGCATGGGTTTCGTAAGCCTATGTTCCATATTACAGAATTGTAGCCATGATGGGATTCCTTATACTGATGTATTATTCAGATCATACCCAAGATTCTTTGCTCTCTAATATTATTAGAACTTCTTAGAAAGATCATTGAAGAAATGCTCTAGTTGAGTATAAGTTTTCAATATAAGTTAGTCCGTAAAGCCAGCAATTCAGTTTAGTAGTCAGACAGACAAGTTCCTATGGTTTTCCATCTTTCCACCTATTCATACTATCTGAAGTTTCATGAACGTGGCTATTCCATAGAGGTAAAATATTCACACCCCTATAAATTATGAATTCATCTCAATTCAGTTCATGCATCAGTTTCAGATTCCATATATTCAGTCATGATTCAGTTTATAAGTGCTCCGTGCATCATCATAGTCTTTCCTTTGTTTTTCATCCACGTCAGTACCTTTTGGGGGACATAATATCCCAAGGGAGAGGTGTACAGTAATCCTCTGAGCTTTTATGTCCTAAATCCTCCATCTTCTCTCCATGTAATAAGATCCAGCTTGAAGTAATGGGTACTCATAAGTTGACTCACTCATTTCTATCTCTGCCTTATAACCATTCTCATGTCATTGCATATATTCAAAAGATCAGCTAGGTTCGTGATATTCAGTTCATATATTATGTTTCAGATTTAGTTAGGCAATCATGTTCCCAGTCATACGTGTTAAGTATGTGATCTCAGTTTTCTTTGTACAGTACTCTCAGTCTAACCAACCTCATTCGAGGACGAATGTTTCCAAGGGGGAGATATTATAATATCCCGAGAATCCAAACCAATATTAGAACCATGATTCAAGCTCATGAGAAATAAATTATAGTGCTTTGGTAGTTTTATTAATGAGTTTTATATATATTAAGGCCTCAAATAACTCCTAGATATTAGACGAATCAAAATATCCTTTACCGATTGAGTTTTTGAGAAGGATGTGGCTATAGTCAATTTCAAACAAGAATATCTTTTGTTTTACTAAGAATTTTTGAGCTATGAACTACCAACAGATATATAATCGAATTATCTTTCCAATGATACCAATTTCACCTTAATCCGATATTGGAGTAAAATGTTATGCTCATTTTAACAGAGAGTTGTCTAACTGCCGAGGTGCGACGGCCAGGGTGACGGAACGTCAAGCCAGAGATGGACCGTCAAGCCAATCCATCAAACTTAGGTAGTGTTCTTATTTTCTAGCCATCAACTGACGATTTGAGTGATGGTCAGTCACCAGAGTGATGGGCCGTCACCCAAACCGTTAACCAAGCCAGTTTAGCAACGTAATGACATTTTTAAATGAGATTTTTGGGTATTTTTCCACCCTTTTTAACCCCTAATTACATTAAATTAAACAACATAACTCCTCATTCATCCTCAACATCAAAATTAGGGTTTCTATCAAGATCATTCCCCAAGAACAAGATATAAGCCCTTTCTTCAAGAAAACTAAAGAATCCAAGCATCACCATTCAAGAACCTTCAAGAAAAGTTATTCTCCTTTGAGATTTAAGATTTTGAAGTATGTTAGATGTTCATCCATGGGACCTTTTCATCCATGGAGTCCAATAATCCAATTTCAAATTCAAAGTTATGATTTTTACAAGTTATTCTGATTTTAACCATGAATCCCCATGAACTTTGATTCTATACCATGTTTACATGTAATTGTTGTTGTCATTAATCCCCATACATTTGAATGATGTTTTTCACTAAGTTAAACCTTAATTGGTGATTTTAGTAGTGAAATCATGCTATTACTACAAGTCTTAAAACTATTCCCATGCTTACCTTAAACCATGAATTACAAGTGTTTGATGAAATGCCTACAAGAATGAGTTTTGAATAAATGCTTACATATCATGTCCTTACAGTGTTAGTATGATCCTGCTATCATTGCTATTGAGTCCTGAAGGTTTGAATACCCAAAATTTAGCTGCTTACCTAGTTTTTTTCAATATCTATAGAATGATTTCAAAATAGTTACGAGCCCTATCATTTCAGTCAGTTACCATAAAACAGTAACATAGTTCAGTCCAGTATCTAGTGTTGTTCAGTTGGGAGTAGGATTTAGCACCGAGTAAACCTAAGGACGCGGGGGGGCCCACCTGCCAGTAAAGGGTGTGACCCTTAGTAGCAATCCCCATGTTACATAACTACATAGCCAGCGTAGGTTGGGACATTAACCTTCCAGTTGAGGGTTGACATATATCTCATAAGGGTACTTGCCAGTTGAGGGTAACCCTTAGTCCTTTGAGACAATACTTTAGTGGATCCACGCAACCATGTGTTAGTACCCGTGGTTTGGTACTGACACCATTTCAACTGGGGTTACAGGTTGCATGTAGCACCCTGAGACTACACCCTGGGCGTTAGACGGTGCTTACGACTCTGAAGGATCACAAACTAACCCATGACTGGTACTTGCTGTGAGCACTGAATAATAATACTAAAAATATATGCAGAAGTTAGGCTGAAAATACCATAAGGTTATAAACTGAAAAAAAATACTGAATACTGATAATAATACTGAATATTTGTCTGAAGTAATATAGTCCGAAAGCTTCTAACTGTCTGAATATGGAGTTGATGGGACAAGTCCCCAACTAACTCTGACTACTGAACATACTAAATCTGCTAAAATACTAAAATAAAATAATATCCTCGATAGATGAGGACTCACTACTGAATCTGCCATTGATATCCTAAGCTGCTAAGTATGATCAGGAACCCGTGCATCTGAACCTATTATATTAGGCATCATAGCGCAAAAAAGAGTATGTGTCAGTACGTGGAATGTACTGGTATGCTAAGTAAGGTAAGGTTGATATACATGGCTTCATATGCATGAGATGATAACTGAATTAATGAACATCATGAAGTAACTGGATGAGTATACATACAAAACTGTAACTGCTGAACATATAATACTGCATGTAGATATACATCATGTATCTAAGATTATACTGAAACTAGTATTGAATTCTGATAGTTGAGTAACTGATAACTGATCTCCATGGTTCTGTAGAACTAACTGAGTTCTTTACTGAATACTGAGACTGAAACTGTAACTATGAGAGTTATCATCTAATCGATATACCCCGATTATAGACTAATTTGGGGTCCAACCTGTAACCCCAATTGGAAGGGTGTTAGTATTTTTCCATGGGATATTAACAATACCGGGTTAACCCTAATCTAGCAGGAAGACTCATAAAGTATATATATGATACCCTAGTCTGGTAGAAGGACCACTTACCCTACGCTGGCTATGAAATTTTGTAATGCAGGGACTACTACTAAGGGTCAAACCCTGTACTGATAGGAATGCCCCAATCCCTGGGTTTGCTCGTTTTTGAATCCTACTCTCAACTGAATCGACACTGAACTAATTACTAGACTGTACTAGGCTTGACTGAAATGACACTAATCGTGTTAACTGACTGTACTGGTCTGAGTTCACTGAGTTCTATTAATTGACTAAGTACTACTGTTCTTTACCTTTAGTGGTACTAGTCTATAACTACTACAACTAAGTAAACAGCTAGATTTTGGGTAATAAATACTCCTAGGACTCGATAGCATAATAGATAAAACATAGCAAATCTTGAAAGTATAACAATAGTCAATTGTTCATAATTCAATCACTGAGACATTTTGTCAAACACTTGTAGGTCATGAACTTGTACATGAATAAGAACACAGGCTAACATGTCATGATTACACTATTTAATTCACATGGACATTCTATCAAACCCTTGGAGAGCATAATTAATGCACATGATAATGAACAACACATAAACATCACGACTACAACTTAAACTTGTAATTTCAAGGGTTTTAACGTAGGATTTACATCAATCAACATACATTTTATCTTATGTTCATGAAATTTATAGTTAAATCTTGAATTGAAACCCATACAACAACACAAACATGAATACAACCTAATGTGCGCATGTAAATTATAAATCTGAAAACTTGTAGTTTTAAAAGGGGTTCTTGAACTTCAAGGATAGAAGAAAACCTAAGGATGAACACCTAACATACTTTGATTATTGATTTCATGAAATGTATTTTGCCCTTTGGGAGGTTTAATTTCGTCCTTTAGCTGAATTGTGTGAGAGGAAAAGGACCTAAATGCCCTTTAAAACTTGTAACTTAATAAGCAAAACTAGCCTAGTGATGTGATAGGTGATGCGCAACATCGATGGAGTCAACGTAATCATCGACGTATCACGTCGATGGGTACGATGTGATAGCCAATGTGACACATCAAGATTGCATTGGTTTGTTGTTTTGGCCATCCAAAACTGACTCAAACGATGTCCAAAAACTCCGAAACTTACCCAATATGGCCTATTGACATTCCTGATCATGAATCAATTTGAAATTAACAATCTAAGGTTGTAAGAATCAAAAATAAGATCATACAATTATGAAGGCTAAAAATGATTCTAAATCTTAACACTTAGCTGAATTTATCTAAGTCTGGGACCCCTTATTACAAATTATATGGGACTGAATTGAATTAAAATTTTTACGGGATCTTACATTAGACCCCAATTAGCTCATTAGGGTATGTTGGTTAATTGATATCTCCCACAATCTCAGTTTGGTATTCAGCTCAGTAATCAATTTTAGTTTTATGGACCATAGCATACAGATGTCAGTTATCCATTTGTCAGTATTCAGTATTTCAGTACACAGATTATATTTAGATCATGTGTTATGCTTGGTCATACATTCTTAGTCTTTACAAATCTTATGCATTCCACTTAGTACTCTATGTTATTCATTCAGACAGTTATTACTCATATACATGAAACCATGCATATTAGCCTAACCTCATTTAGCATACCAGTACATTCAAAGTACTAACTGCATGCTTGTTTCTTACGCTATGATGTCTTATATCATAGGTTCAGATATTCGAATTCCTAACCATACTTAGATAAATCAGCCTATCAGCAGCAGTTAACAGTGGTGAGTCTTCATCCTTTGAGGATGATTTATCTGACATTCAGTATCTTAGTAGTTCAGTTATTTAGTTAGTCGAAGTTAGTTGGGGGCTTGTCCAATCAACTCCACAGTCAGTCAGTTTACAGGCTTTCAGACTAGTACATACAATTAGTCAGTTTTCAGTTATCATTATTAGCTCTTTTATCAGTATTATCAGTGTTATTTTACAGACATTATTAAAACTATGATTTAAAACCTTATGGCATTTTTCAGTTAAATTCTGCAATTACTATTTTGTTATCAGTTTTATTTAGTTCTCATAGCAGGTACCAGTATCATGGATTAGCTTGTGGTCACTTGTGACCTAAGAACCATGTAGCACCCAGGGTGTATTCTCAGGGCATTACATTATCACAGGTATCATCGTAGTTTCCCATTATCCCTCTTTCATGTTGTTTGATCCTGGTTTATATTCTTTAATATGTCTACATATTTTTCTACTAGTATTGATACTGTGTATGATCCCCTTGCTATGTCATTTTTTATTTCTACACTCATAGGTGATTCTTTAGTGGTGGATTGGATGTACCTATCATATATGGTGACTTTTGTGTGGTGTGAGACATGGCTAGCCTTAATTATTTTAGATATGGTTAATTTTGATGTCATCTTGGGTATGAGTTTGTTAGCTCATTATCATGGAGTTTTGGATTATTTTGCTAAGACCATGACTTTAGCTACTCCGGTATGTTAAGATTAGTATGTAAGGGCACTCCTAGTTTTAGTCTAAAGGGGGTTATATTTTTTCAATATACTTGTCACATGGTAGGAAAAAGGGATATCTTTCTTATTTGACTTATCTACGTCTACCTTAGATACTATTTGAGTTGTTCAAGAGTTCATGAATCTATTTTCTACAAACTTACCTAGCATGCTCTCAGATCAGGATATTATTTTTTCCATTGATGTTGAGTCGGGCACCAAGCTTATTTTTTTCTTTCCTTATAGGATGACCCTAACTGAGTTAAAAAAAATTAAAAAATCAATTGCTATATATATTGAGTAAGGGTCTTATTATACTGAGTGTGTCTCCTTGAGATGCTCCTATCTTATTTGTGAAGAAAAATAATGGATCTAATCTCATGTGTAGTGACTATCAATAATTGAACAACATGACTATCAAGAACAAAAATCCTCTTTCTCACATTGATGATTTATTTGGTCAACTTCATGGTGTATCGGTAGATTGACTTGAGATCTAGTTACCATCAGTTAAAGATTAGAGCTTTGCATATTCCAAAGACAACCTTTAGGATGCAGTATGGTCATTATGGGTTCTTAGTGATATATTTTGGGCTGACTAATGCCTTGGTAACATTTATGGAATTGATAAATAGGGTATTCCAGCCTTATCTTAATTTTTTCGTGATTGTATTTATTGATGATATCTCAGTCTATATCAAGAATAAGGCTGACCATATGAGGCATTTGATGGTTGTGCTTCAGAGATTGTAGGATGAGTAGTTGTATGCCAATTTCTCCAAGTATGAGTTTTGGTTGGATTTTGTCTTTTTCTTGGGTCATTAGTGACTAATAATGGTATTATGGTCTATCTATCTAGGATAAAAATGATTCATGATTGGGCTAGACTTATTTCTCCTATCAAAATTTGAAGTTTTCTTGGGTTAGCGGGTTATTAATGGTATTTTATGTAAGGTTTCTCTTTTAGTGTGGCTCCTTTGACCAATTTGACTCAAAAGAAAATTATTTTCAGTGGTCAGATACTTGTAGGAAGAGCTTTCAAAAGCTCAAGGAGTTATTAACTTCAACTCTTATTTTGACATTGACTAAGGAGGGTGTAATTTTTAGCGTGTTTTGTGATTCTTTCTGAGTTGTCTAGGGTGGTGTGTTGATGTAGGGGGGTAATATGATTACTTATGCTTCTCGAAGTTGATGCCTCGTGAGAAGAATTATCCTACTCATGATTTGGAGTTGGTTGTAATTGTGTTTGTGCTGAAGTTATGGCGGCATTACATGTATGGAGTCCATTGTGATATTTTCTCCGATCATCATAGACTTCAGTACTTCATCCCCCACCAAGATCTTAATATAAGACAACATTGCTGGTTGAGTTAGTTAGGAATTATGATCTTATTGTTCTGACTCATCTTCTAAGTATGGAAGTTTGACTCATCTTCTGACTCAAGAGCTGCCTTTTACCTTAAAGGTATAGTCTTTATCTAACCAATTTATTAGTCTTGATATTTTGACACCTGGCATAATTTGGACTTTGTTGAGGCTAGGTCTTCATTAATAGAGAAAATTTGGGCTCATCAGTTTGATGATGAGAAATTGAGGGTGATTTGTGATAAAGTAGTAAGAAGCAAGGCAACAACGACATCTCCTGATCTCGATGGCATTTTGAGGATTAGTCATTGCATTTGTTTCCCAAGAGTTGGTGGTTGAATTAGACTGATCTTAGAAGACTCATTATTTAAGGTATTATATTCATCCAAAAGAGGTTAAGATGTAAGATGACTTAAAGCAACACTATTGATGGGGTGGAATGAAGGACATCATAGAGTTTGTGGTCAAGAATTTGAATTACCAACAAGTAAAGTATAAGCATCAACGAGCGAGTGGTATGATACAGAGGATGTCCATTCTCTAGTGTAAACATGAGCGGATCACCACAGATTTTATTATTGTCCTACCCCAAATTTAGAGAGGTTTGATTCTATTTGGGTGATTATGGACAAGATGATCAATTCCACTCATTTTATACCTATGAGGGTGAATTTTATATAATGTAGAGAAGTTAACCAAGATCTAAGTTCAAGAGATTGGTCGATTTCATGGTGTACCTATCTCCATTATTTTTTATAGAGGTACTCAGTTACCTTGACTTTTTAGAGTTCTATGCGGAGTGAGTTGGGTGCTCAACTTAATTTGAGCATACCTTTTTATTCTAAAAAAAATGGTCAGTCTGAGATGAATATTCAGGTATTAGAGGACATACTTCGAGCGTGTGTTATGAATTTTGGTGGTTATTAGAATCATTAGTTTCCCTTAAAAGAGTTCGACTACAATAATAGTCGAGTTCGACTATAATAATAGTCATTATTCTAACGCTTAGATGGATCCTTTTGAGGCTTTATACGGGCGGAGATTTAGATCCTTCATGGTATGGCTTAGTTCATTTGAGGTGAAACCTTAGGGCACCAAATTGTTAAGAAACATGATGGATCGAGTGAGATTAATCTAGTAGAGGCCTGTGGCTACCCAGAGTAGGCAGAAGAGTTATGTTGACCGTCGATATATGATATTGCATTTATGATTTGAGAGTGGGTTTTGCTGAAGGTTTTACACATAAAGGGTGAAATAAGATTTGGAAAGAAAGGAAAGCTTAGTCCAAGGTTTATTGGCCCTTTTAAGATTCTTGATAAGTATGGAGATGTGGCATATAGGTTATCTTTGCCTCCATATCTATCAAATGTTTATCCAGTATTTCATATTTCTAGCTAAAAAGATATGGTCTAGATGATACATATGTGATCCGATGGGATTTGTTATATTCGACCATGACTCTCTTTCGAGAAGGAGCTTATTGCCCTTAGATAAACAGTCCGGGAAGTTGAGATCCAAGCATATTGATTTAGTAAAGGTTTAGTGGAGACATCACTCGATTGAGGAGGCTACATAGGAGGTTGAGTCCTATATGAGGCATAGATACTCCCAGCTTTTTATTGCTTTAGATACTTTATTTGTTTTTAAATTTGAGGACAAACTTGTATTTTAGTAGTGGAAAATGTAACAACCACAATTGTTGTTATTAGCTTTTGTTGTATTTTGATCATTTTTGCCTTCCCCGAAGTTGGTATATGCTATTTATGAGTTGTGGAATTAGTTGGCACGGTCCCCGAAGCATTCAGAAGTGATTTGAGGTCTTTAGAGGCTTTAAAGATGGCTAGTTTTACTTTGGTTGATATTTTGTGATTCGAGTGTCGGATAGTGATTTGGTTTAGTTCCATTAAATCTAGAATGTTGGTTTGAGGTAAGCAACATAGTTAGTTCGATTTTTGAGGCTTTATATTGTATTTTGAGTATTTAGATGAAAACTAGTTAAAATATCTTTAAAAGGGACCCCAAGGGTTAATTTTTTGTAAACAATTTCTTTTCAAAAATCTGATATTCTTATTGAGTCCAAAACATCAAAATTATCCTAATAGCATATTCGAATTATTTCTATGGGATCCTGAACGAATCTTAAGGATCCATTTAGAGATATTTCTAGACTTCTAGAATTGTCGATTTGTTGTTTCTGGTGCTGAAAGGAACCCTTCTTCACATACATAGTCTCCTGGCTACGAACGCAGAGAAAAAATATCATTCCTCGCAAATGCGATGGTTGAATGGAATTCACGAAGGGTAGCATCAATTATTCATCACGAACGTAGGGTAGTGATTGTGTTTACAAATGGTAAACCTGGGGGTCGGCTTGGGGCGTCTGCATCGAAACTTTGCAAATACGAAGGGTCCAGGTCAGCAACCTTCGTGAATGTGGAAGGTTGACCATGAATGCTAAGCACAACTTAGGCCTCAATTAATGTTGAACCTCACAAACACGAAGAGTTGACTGCGTTCGCTAGGTATTGTTCATCAGAATAATATATCTTCCCCATTTCCGCAATTTTCACCATTTTCATCTTTGTGACCTCATGTTGTGGCAATTTCAAAGAAGATTTTCATCAAAATTTTGTGGATAAGATTCGAATTCATATTTTCATATCTTCCTAAGGATATTATCATCAAAATAACTTTAAAATCATGGTTTAAAACTTGGATTTTGAGATTTTACTTGGTAAACTATAAAATTAGTTTTTTGTCAATTTAAAGTTCAATTTGAACTCATTTTAGTTGGGTTTTCAAATTTAGACTCCTCTTGATAGGCGAAACATGATTCTTATAAATGCTAGATTTAACTCTTTTGACTCTAAGTTGATTTTGAATTATTTTTAGATCCAAATAAATAAAGTCAATATTAATATCATTGAACTCTTTTTGATTTGTAGATTACTTTTTAGTAGACTTAACCATTCCAAGTCCACTCGTGAAGAAAAGATTCCGCATTGAATGATCCAGGCTAGAGTTTCAGCGATTCTAGATAGCATGGCTTAACTTTCTTCAGACTAAGCTTGATAGCTAACCATTCATGTAAAACATGCTACCAGTTGGGGAATTAGTCATGAGATTCATATTTCAAGACTACTATTATAATCATATTTCTCGTGTGGGGGCTTATATGCACATTGTTATTGACTTCAAAAATTATATTTGTTGTGATGCCCACGAGGGGACTTAGTTTGATATTATAGGTGTTACTTGTGAATTAATTTCTTTTATTATTGTTTTAATATCTATGTGGGGGCTTGACTTAATATTATAGGCCTTATTTGAGCATTATTTGTCTTTATCATTATTGTGATGGCGGAGAGATGGGTTTGAATTGGTATTATTGATATATTATATGACTATTTATTCTAGTAGTGATATGTGATGCCTTATATCATGAAATATTGATATATTGAATAGATTTTGAGCTCATTTATACCATTATTGAATTGATTATTATCTTCAAACTAATTTGGTTCTGAGCATACATACTTATTTCCTTCATTTATATTCATGAGATTATGCCACTAAGAAACACCAATTTTTTAAAAAAATGGAACACTTTATAAAACCTTTGACCAAGAAATGTTTCGACAAGATGATTGAGATATGAGATTGAGATTGTGAAAGTATATGATTTGTGAACCTCCTATGGGTCCTGTACTAGAAGCTTTAGCTCGGAAGATGTATATATGATGCCATATGATGGCTACCACGCAATGACTTGTGTCA
The DNA here is from genome assembly GCA_030864225.1 of Capsicum baccatum var. pendulum. Classification (NCBI taxonomy): domain Eukaryota; kingdom Viridiplantae; phylum Streptophyta; class Magnoliopsida; order Solanales; family Solanaceae; genus Capsicum; species Capsicum baccatum. Next base: position 206,950,779 of record CM061553.1, on the reverse strand, counting down.
TTATAATCCTATTGCATCGCATCATTTGTACTTGTATTTACGTATTTATTTTCATGTGTTCAGTTATTCTTATATGTTTGTGCATAGTTATCCTTAAACAAATATTATACTTTTAGAATTATTATGAGATAAAGTGCAAACTACTATTTGGAAATTTTTTTGTATGCGGGTGAAAGAGTGCTCATAGTATTCTTTATATGTTTTGTTTTTTACTTTGCTCGGTCAACCTATAATGCTTGCTTATTACATGTGGATCATATTCACTCCTATTTTTTCGTACCTTTTTCTGTACCTTTTTGGTGCGGATCCTACTATGAGTGCAATCTACGAAACTTGATAGTAAGCGAAATAGTGATTGATCTCAGAGTACTGGTGAACTCCAGTATTTTGGGTAGATTTCAGTCTCTATCCTATCTGATTTTGTTTTTATTTGCTTATCAAAGACAAATTTATGTATTTCATATTTCAATGTCTGCATTAGTGCTCTTTACTCATGATGTTAGATTCTTGTGTTGGAGATGCATTTATTCAATTTTGAATTTTGTTATATATATATACACACACACACATATATATACACACATATATAAAGGTTTCTTTATTTGTTTTTGGCATCTTTATTTTTGTTAGCGTTGAGCTTACCTACACAGGTTTGGCATAGGGTAGGTGCCATCATGACCTCAATTTTTTGAATTGTGACAAGAATCTTTAAAAATCCTTCAATACTCACCTTAATTTGAGCTCTAAAACTTTCAAAAATGGAAAATGAGCTTAAGTTCAAAATCTAGAAATTAACCCTGACCAGCTACAGTCTCTTCTTAGCGAACATAGAGCATCAATAGAGAACGCGAAGCAATAAGACCCGATGAAAAAAATAATACAGTACTTGATCCGACATCCCTCTTCATGAATGTGATAAACTCTTTGCAAATGTAGAGAAGGTTGCACTAATAACAACTGACAACAACTCAAAATTTGGAATGAGCTCGAGAACTCCTCATTTGGGACCCCGAATCACAAATCAAAAGCGAAAATCAGTTGTAAACGCATTTCAGACTTGTTGAAATTTATGAAACACAATGTTATAATCATTTAGTCAAGTGTTGAGTAAAGTCAATCCAAACTATAATGACCTGATTTGTGAAATTTTATATTTAGTGTGATTTGACTGTTATTCTCTTGTTCATAGTTGTTTGTTGATTTTAGAGTGTTGGGATGATTGACATGGTCCCTGATGCATTTGAGAGTGATTTGAAAGAGTTTGTGACTTTTAGAGGCTATAAGAGTCCTATAGTTGACTTTGGTCAACATTTCATGTTCTGAGTATCAGATGGCAATTTAAACAGTTCAATTAGATCTAGAATGTTGAATTGGGGTTAGTGACCGAGGTTGTTTCATGTTTAGAACCATTATTTGTATTTCTACCATTTGTTTGAAAATTAGTGAAAAAAGATCTTGGGGCTAATTTATTAAAAATGATCCTTTATTAAAAATATGATATTGTTATTAAGTTTGAATCATCAAAAATAGCCTAGTAGCATATATGATTTATTTTTGTGAGGTCCTAAATAAATTTTGAGGGTCCGTTTGGAGACATTTTAACATGTAAATTCAGTTGGTGTATATCTGATATCTGGTGCATGGAACCTTTTTTGTGAACGCAAGCCACTAGCCGTGAATGCGGAGAAGGAATTATTCCTTTATTGTGATCATGGTGGTGGTAGTTACGATCGTAAAGGATGGTTGGCCACAAACGTGAAGGCCAAACTTTTGGCTGAGTCAATGTTGATCCTCGCGATCGTGAGGTACCGTTCATAATAGTGAAGCAGTATTTATGGATCAATATAAATACCTCATTTCATGATTTTCCACCATTTTTATAAATACGTCATTTTGTGGGTTTTCACTATTTTTTGGACCTTAAAGCTTGGAAAAAAACAATTTTTGAGGGTTTATTCATTGGTTTTTTTGTGGATAACCTCTTAACACATATTTTTATTATTTTTCATTGATTATGTCATCGAAAATACCATTTTACCTCGACTTTAAAATGTATTTTTGGAGTTTTTGTTGGTAAGCTTGAGAATAATTTTCTTCGATTTGAACCTCATTTTTAATCAGCTTTCAGGTGGGTTTTCAACTGCAGATCCCTATAACCTTGGAGACTGAGTTTTTAAAATAAAATTTTAGTTTTACCCATTTTCATTTTTAAATTCATTTTGGACCCATCTTAAATATGATTGTTATGAGTATCATTAGCTTTCTTTTAATGCGCAAATTCTACATTTGAATGTTTTAGTTGATTCTGAGGCCGTTCAAAGAAAAAAGCTCTGTGTTGAAGGAATTTAGACTCGTATTTCGTCATTTCGAGATAGTTATGACTTAAGTTTTTTCGAATTGGATTGGTTACTTAATAAATAAGTAAAACATGCTATGTGTTTGAAAAAATAACTATGAAAATCGTATTTCTAGATTATTATTACTGTTCTGCACCCATGAGGGCTTATATTCTTGTTGTTGTTGACTTGTGATATCATATATTTCGTGTTATTCGTGTGCAGGATTTGATTTATATCATTGACCTTATTTGTGCTTTCATATGCCTTATTCTAAATGTGATGCCTGTGTAGAGGCTTGAATAGATATTATAGACCTTATTGAGCATTGTTGGCCTTTATCATGACAAAAATACCCGAGTTATGAATTGATATAATACTAATGATGTCTTACAAGCCTAATTATTCCAATGGTACCAAAAATAGAACTGATATCAGGAATCATTGATAAATTGAGTTGAATTCTGAGCCCTCTTATAATATATTAAATGGATTGGTTATCATCATTACAGATTTGATTGTGAGAAAATCATTTTTATACATACACAGTCATGAGATATTGTTATCATTGAAAAACATTGATTTTTGAAAAAAAATGATACACTTTTAAAGATGCATAGACCGAGGGATGTACCAATTAGGTAGATTGAGACATGATATTATAATTGATGGAAACTTTGAGGCAGTATCTCAGTTGCGAACAACCCCTCCTCCCCCTCCATACATCCTATCTTGGGAGCATTAATGCTCGGTAGGTGTATACAGAAAGTTATGCGATAACTTTCCAATCAGTACACCATTACCATCATCATCATTGCATTCAATATGCATATATATATATATATATATATATATATATATATATATATATATATATATATATATATATATATATATATATATATATATATATATATATATATATATATTATGGTGTTATCTACATATTTCTTGGTGTTCACTCTGTTTATGCTTACTTCCGTAATTACTTATTTTTCCCCATTTACTTTCTGTATTTATAGTCGAATTGTTAGTGGAGACGGTTTGAGCTATTGTTTGGAAACTTTTCTGTTTGCAGGTGACATGCTCATAGTACTTTTTTGTATTATTTTCTACTTTTCTCAATCAGCCTATGATACCTACTGAGTATACGTGGATAGTACTCACCCAACTATGCTCTTTCAGTGTAGATTCCAGTTCGAGTACTATGCGTGGTGGTTGAATTCGAGTATTGTGTTCCTGATTTTGAGGTAATGGTTTGGTATGCTGTTTGAGAAAGATTTTAGATCTCATCTCATCCTTTATTTTGTCTTTATTTTGGTCAGAGACAAATTTTATATTTTAGTTTCAGATGGTGTACTTAGAGATGCCCTTACATTTGTGACACTATTTCTTAGGAGTTTATGACATTTCTTTCCGTCTTACACTAATGTTATATGCATGTGATTTGATTTCTTTGTAGGAGTCTCGTTACCTTATTTTCTTTTATTATCTCATACTTTTTTCTTGTTGGGTGATCGGTTTACTTATTAAGGCTTGCCCCGGTAAGTGTCATCATGACCTTGATTTTTGGGTCATGATCAATGGCAGACCCAGGATTTAAGAATTGTGGATACTTAAAAAGTTACGAAAAATTTAAAATTACCTCAATAAGATTCGAACCCAGGATGCCCCTTCCAATGAAGAAGCTTAAGATCAAGCTAAATATCAATGCACCCAACCAACTTTTTGTTTTAGTGGATGCTTTTATATGTTTTATACCTATTTTCGTATATTTTCTATGTAATTATACCTATTCTGCGTCGTGTTTAATGGATGTCGAAGCACCACCCCAAAAATAAACGTAGGTCTGCCCCTAGTCATGATACAAACTTAAAGAAGTTCTAAGATTACAATCAAATGACCAAAATACCTTCAAAAGCTTTAGAAACTAAACCAACCCTCCACTCAGGCTAAAAGTCACCCTCTCTAATATCAAATGTTGACTATGGTGAAACTTTCTAAGTTTCAAACCTTTAAAACTCAATAGCTATCCCAAAGCTCATCCAATTACCTCAAAAATTGAACAACCCATCCACACAAGTAGTAATTACCAATCAAAACTGTGAGGAGAGCCAAATAAGAGAAAAACAAGCAAAATTCTAAAACAACATGGGACAATAGTTATAGACACCCAGCTTAGTGGATTTAAAAAGATCCAAAAAACATCATTATCAATGTATGTTACTAGATTAATGTCTCAAACTTTCAAAATTTATTGAATCCTGCGGAAATTATTAGTACACATATTTCAATTAGTTTGAAACAATATAGTATTTGATAATAGTTCTATTTTATATTGAATTAATGAGAATCGATATGTTTCACTTCATTTAGTTTGTATGTATTACTCCCTCAATTTAGTGTTTCTTTTTGTTTGGATACAATATTTTAACAATACTAGAAAACACTATTTTTGCAACCACAAAAAAGCAACCACACCTTGTGGTCGCAAAAAAAGCGACCACATGTGGTCACTTTTTAAATTATTTTTCTAAAAATAAAATATACTAAAAAAGCGACCACGTGTGGCCTCTTTTATATTTTAAAATTATCAAATAATCATTTGAATTTTTTCAAATTAATTATTATGTTTTTTGAAAATTAAAAGTGACCACAAGTGGTCGCTTTTTGATTAATTTTTTTTTTTGAAATAATATTTTAGTAAAAGCGACCACAAGTGGTCACTTGTAATTAAAAATAACTTTTAAATATTCGATTTTTTATTAAAATATTTTAAAAATTATTTTACAAAAAAAATGACCACAAGTGGTCGGTCTTGAAAAAGCAACCACGAGTGATTGCTTTTAAAAAAAATTAAAAAATATTTTTTAATAGCGACCACTTGTGGTCACTTCTTGATTTTAAAAATTGGAAAAGAAAATTATTCACAAAAACCAACCACTTGTGGTTACTTTTATTTTAAAAAAATAAATTAAAAATATTTTTTAAGGAGAAACTACAAGTGGTCATTTTTCTTTAAACAAATAAAAATATTTTTGAAAAAGCGACCACATGTGGTTGCATTTATTTTTTTTTAAAAAAAGTAATAAACAAAACCGACCACTTGTGGTCGCTTTTAGTTAAAAATTTAAATTTAAAATATATTTCTCTTTTCTTTAAAAATTAAACTAAAATATTTATTTAAAAACGACCACAAGTGGTCGCTTTTTGATTAAAAAAAAATATTGTAATTATTATATGTAAAATCAAATATATTTTTGATATATATATAATTTTTTTTAATTACAACAACCATATGTAGTTGATAACCGATATAATAATAATAAAATCATTTAAACTTAAATTTTGTAAAAAAAATTATACTAAAAATATATTAAATAAAATAAATAAATTATGTTAAACATAATCTTTATCTTTTACTTATGTTTCAATATATAAAATAAATATATTTTTCGTTGTGTATACATTAAATTGCGTTAAACATAATCTTTGTATAATGAATATGTCTATATCATACAGTTGAGGTAATAGTACTATGCTATTGGAGTTATAATAATGTAACATACATATATAACCGATAATTCATCAGAATATAATAAATGTGTTGTATTATGAGGTACTATATTCGTGTATGTGATGTATATAGTACATAGTGTGTGTGTGTGTATATATATATATATATATATCATGTAGTGATCGATGAATGATGTAGTAAAAAACTAATAGAATCTATCCAAACATATTGAATACTTTGCTTTGAAACTATCGAAGTAATTATATACTGTACGTTGAAGTTATATTAATGTAAGCTAATCAAATTAATTGATAACTTATCAAAGTATGTATGAAATACGTCATATTATATTACGGGGTTATATACTCGTACATGTGATCTACATAGTACGTATTTAGAACTTGGTAGTCGATTGAGTATGTGCGTGTATCCATAGGTATATATAGTATATATTATGTAGTGATGTACGTAGTACGTAGTTCGAAGCTATGTATATCTCTTGTGTAGTGATGTACATAGTATGTAGTCAAAATTAAAGCTAACTAAATGTATTCAGTTATATATTGAGTATGCTGATATCATATCATCGATCGATCAAGGTAATAGTATATTGTTGAATGTATAATAACATAAGATAAATTAACCGATAATTCATCTGAGTATATGTGAATTATATTATTATGTGGTAAAAAAATTATGTATGTGATGTATATAGTACGTATTTGGAAGCTAATATCCAATAAGATATATTTATATATCCGTACATATCTTGTAGTGGCGTATGCAGTAATAAAAAGCTAGATAACTGAATCTATATATCAAAATATTTTGAATAATATGTTGATATCATACTATTGAGGAGATATACTACTTGTGTCAATGTAGACAAGGGTATATTATTGAATTTGTAATAACGTAAGCTAATTAATTGATAAATTTTATCCGATTAACACGCTGTATTACAAAGTATATAATACCATATTTAAAAACTAATTAACCAAAAATTCATCCTAGTTTACTAAATGCATTGATATTATTATATGATTGAGGGAATATACTACTCGTGTTAATGTGATGATAAAATAACTAATTATCTGATTTATATATACATTGCATTAAATTATTTGAATATTATATAATTTATTAAAATTATTGTTTTTTAATAAAAATCGATCACAAATGATAATTTTTCGATAGTAATATTTTTCAATGATAAATTGACCACTTATAATTGGTTTTTCTCAACAATTTTGCAAATTGACCCGACCCAAACCTCTTAATTGCTCCCTTTCCTTTGTAATTAACCTAGTACTCGTATCTCAATTCATCACAACTACGACTTCACCGACCTAACCTCACAGACGACAGCAACTCACCGACCCGACCTCACCGATGATAGCAATTCACCAACCCAACCTCACCGACGATGACATCATCTCACCGGCGACGATAGCGATGTCACTCAGTTGTCCGGTATGTGATTTTCAATCTCTATCTATAAATAGACATTTATTAACTGAATTTTAAATCAAAGTTTAATTCCAAAGCAAAATCAATGGGTACAGGGAAGAAGAAGAAGTTTAATTCCAAAGCAACTCACAGTCTATTTTTTGCATTTGTTCAGTTCAGCAAGGGCAAGTAAAGGTAAAGCTACTGAATTCCACCCACTAAAGTTGAGTTTCTTATCTGCTTCCTTTTTTATTTGAGTTTCTTCTTTGGATCAAAGTGTTGCTAGAATAGATCTGCTTCGTGGTTTTGCTGATACAATAAAGGTAGTATAGTATGACGGGTTCGAATCCTGTGGTGGACAAAGCCTGGTAAGGTGGAGAGACAGATAGAGGTGTAGGGGCAGGGGACATTATTTGTCGAGGTCGAAGATGCAAAACGACTGATTGTTCAGTAAAAATAGAGTAGTTCTACTTTATTGATGAAGCTGGATAGTTTTTCTTTTCTGAAGTAATATCTGCATATGTTTTTCATTGTGCCATTACTTTCTTGTGTAACCATAAGTTGGCATGATCACAGATTTTCGCTCAGCCAAAGTCACCAATTTTAGTTGTGCTTCTTGACCTTAGGTATAACCTATAAATGGAATTATTAAGGATCTTCTGGATCAGCAGTATATGGTTCTTGTCATGGATATACTTGATTGACGTTTCCTCTATGTAAAATACTTTCTCATGTGGTTCAGTCTTCCTTTTGAGATTTTGGTTTGTAAGACTTTGTAAATCTTTTTATAGGTTGATTTGGTTTAGGAGAAGGGAATCCTTTCATAAGTTGGTTTGGTTTAGGAGAAGGGAATAACACTAAAACTCCTTTCATAAGTTGGTTCGGACTGGAGTGTTTCATTGAAACTATAATTTGTTTCCATACATATTTGAACTGTATGTTGTATGAGTGGTTGTTTGTACCTTTTAGAATTCGTGAAGAAACAATTTTTCTTAGAGAAGTAGAATTAGTTCAGCAACTACTAATACTATTAAATTGTTGGAATTCATTATGAAATATTACTTTTTACATATTTATTGTTCTGTACCTGTGTTTTATCTTGGATTTTACAAATAGTTATTTAGATATTGTCAATGTTGCAGATTTTTTGACCGAACTCGAATTTGGGAAAAGGATTACTTTACTATTTTTTTGGTGACCGCTTGTCTATTTCTCTTCAACTTAGGCCAAGCAAAGGTAAGTTGATTTCTCTCTATTTTATTATAATGAAGTCTTTAAATGTAGTGTTAAGGTGGGATTGGTTGTTGTGGAAGTCTTTGAAAACCATAGGTTTGTGATCATTATATGGTGTGAGAGGGACATGCAATGCCTCTACTTATTTGTTAAATTAGTTAAGTGTTGTCACTTGAAATGCGAATTAGTGACTTGAATTTAGTTAAGTGTGGTCACTTGATAAATGAATTAGTGACTTCAAAATGTTTAAGTGTATGTACTTGAAAGGTGAACTTGTGTTTTGAATTTACTAAAGTGTGGTCACTTGATAAGTGAATTAGTGACTTGAAATTGTTTAAGTGTGGATACTTGATGTGAATTTTTGTTTTGAATTTAGTAAAGTGTGGTAACTTGTGAAGTGAATTAGTAACTTGAAATGTTTAGGCGTAGATACTTCAAATGTGAACTTTTGTTTTGTATTTGGTAAAGTGTGGTCACTTATGAAGTGAATTAATGACTTGAAAATATTTAAGTGTAGGTACTTGAAATGTGAACTTTGGTTTTGAATTTAGTTAAGTTTGATAACTTGTGAAGTGAATTAGTGACTTGAAATGTTTAGGTGTAGTTACTTTAATTATGTAATAGTTACTTGTGTTTTGAATTTAGGTACTTGAAATGTGAACTTTTGTTTTGAATTTAGTAAAGTGTGGTCACTTGATAAGTGAATTAGCTACTTGAAAATGTGTAAGTGTAGTTCTTGAAAGGTGATCTTGTGTTTTAAATTTACTAAAGTGTGGTCACTTGAGGAGTGAACTAGTGACTTAAAAATGTGTAAGTGTAGGTACTTGAAAGGTGAATTAGTAACTTGGGAAGTGAATTAGTGACTTGAAATGTTTAGGTGTAGGTACTTGAAATGTGAACTTTTGTTTTGTGTTTTGTAAAGTGGGGTCACTTGAGAAGTGAATTAATGGCTTGAAAGTATTTAAGTGTAGGTACTTGAAATGTGAACTTTGGTTTTGAATTTAGTTAAGTTTGGTAACTTGTGAAGTGAATTGGTGACTTGAAATATTTAGGTGTGTTACTTGAATTGTGTAATAGTTACTTGTGTTTTGAATTTAGGTACTTGACATGTGAACTTTTATTTTGAATTTAGTAAAGTGTGGTCACTTGATAAGTGAATTAGCACTTGAAAATGTGTAAGTGCAGGTACTTGAAAGGTTATCTTGTGTTTTGAATTTACTAAAGTGTGGTCACTTGAGGAGTGAATTAGTAACTTGAAAATGTGTAAGTGTAGGTTCTTGAATGATGATCTTGTGTTTTGAATTTAGTTAAGTTTGGTAACTTATGAAGTGAATTAGTGACTTGAAATGTTCAAGTGCAGGAACTTGAAAGGTGAATTAGTAACTTGTGAAGTGAATTAGTGACTTGAAATATTTAGGTGTAGGAACTTGAAATGTGAATTAGTGACTTGTGTTTTGAATTTAGGTACTTGAAATGTGAACTTTTGTGGCTTGAACTAATTACTGAATGTGATTGATTAGGTAGATAGAACATGATTATAGCTAGATATATCAACGAAATAATGATAATAGAATGAGTCTTAGGGTGGAATTTGTTAAAGGTGTCCATCAATTTATTGAACATTCCAAGACACTTGATGATTGGTCACTTTTTCGGAGAATTCATTGTCCTTGTGTTAAATGTGATGGTACAAGCATTTTAAAAGAAGAAGTTGTGAATGATCATCTTTATAGAAAAGGGTTTTATGAGGACTTTTTAAGATTGCGTACTAGTCACAGTGATGTTGGGCAAAATAACTTTGTTGTTGGTGAAAGTAGTAGGTCTGCAGGGCATAATAACTATCAAGATACTAGGATGACAGAAATGGTGCATGATTCTTTTGGGATGCAACAAGGGGATGAATTTAGGGAAAATGTCGAAGATGCTCCCAATAATGAAGAACGCCATTTTTATGAACAATTGGATGTTGCTAGTAATCCTTTGTTTGATGGGTGTTTGCATTCTGGATTGTCTGTTGCCGTTAGATTATTAAGTATTAAATCTGATTGGAATATTGTTGAAGGAGGAATGGACTCAATGATAGATCTTATTAAAGAGTTAGTTGACCCCGCTTTAGAGGTTCCTGATTCTTTCTATAATGCAAAAAAGAATAGTGTCAAAGTTAGGTCTCTCCTCGGTTAGAATTGATTGTTGTGAAAATAGTTGCATGTTATACATTAAGAAAGATGCTAACTTAGAGTCCTATAAGTTTTGTCAATGCCCTCTCTATAAGCGTGGTTGTTATGAAAATAAAATTGCTATTAAGGCGATGCATTATTTATCTCTAATACCAAGGTTGAAGAGGTTGTATATTTCAAACAACTTAGCTCCTCATATGAGATGGAACAATGAAAATAGAAGGCCCACTGGTGTTATGTGTCATCCATCTGATGGAAAGGCTTGGAAGCATTTTAATGCAATTTTTTCAGATTTTGCAGTCGAGCCACAAAATATTCGATTGGGATTGTGTACGGATGGTTTCTTACCTTTCTTTGTTGGTGCTACGCCATATTCATGTTGGCCTGTATTTATCACCCCATATAATCTTCCTCCTAAAATGTTGATGACTAGTAAAAATATATTTCTGAATTGTGTTGTTCCTGGCCCACGTAATCCAAAAAGCAGAATAGATGTCTACTTGCAACCTTTGATTGATGGACTACAAATTTTATGGCATGAGGGGGTTGAAACTTGGGACATTTCACTTAAACAGAATTTCAAGTTGTGTGCTCATCTAATGTGGACTATTAATGATTTCCCTTCTTATGGAATGTTGTCTGGGTGGATGACAGATAGAAAGTTGGCTTGTCCATACTACATGGGAAATACCAAATCTTTCACATTGAGACATGGCAGAAAAAATTCATGGTTTGACTGTCATCGTTGTTTCTTGAGAGATAGTTCAGAATTTTTCAAAAGTTAGCGAGGAACCAATGTATAGGTTTGATAGATTTGGCATTTCACATAATTGGACTAAGCAAAGTATATTTTGGGAGTTAGAATATTGGCTAGATAATTTACTTAAACATAATATTGATGTCATGCATACTGAGAAGAACTATTTTGACAACTTGTTCAACAAAGTTATGGATGTTGTCGGCAAGACAAAGGATAATCTTAAGGCTAGACTTGATTTATCAGAATATTACAAGCATAGGGAATTACACTTGCAGGAGGGGTCCAATGGCAATGTTCTTAAGCCTAAGGCTAGTTATACATTCAAGTTGGACCAAAAGCGAAAAATATGCGAGTGGTTCCAAAGTTTAAAGATGCTCGATGGATATGCCTCAAATTTGGGAAAGAGAGTTGATATGGCACAAGGAATCTTACATGGAATGAAAAGCCATGATTGTCATATTTTCATGGAACAACTACTTCCAATGCTTTTATTGGTTTGCCTGAAAACATATGGAAACTGATAGCAGAGATTAGTTTGTTCTTCAAAAACTTGTATTCCACCACATTAAAAGAAGAAAATCTGGATCAAATGGAAAGTAATATTATTATTATCACCAACAAGTTGGAGAAGATTTTTCCACATGGGTTCTTCGATGTGATGAAACATCTTCCCATTCACCTTGTCAACGAAGCTCGGCTAGGTAGTCCAGTTCAAACTAGGTGGATGTATCCAGGCGAGCAGTAAGCAATTGCAACATGTTTAATTTAATTAATAATTCTTCAAATTCACACATATCTATTTTTATATAGTAAACGACTAATCTTAATATTATGCAGGACAATTGGAAAATTGAAAAGGATTCCTAAAAATAAATATAGGATGGAAGGCTCTATAGTTAAGGCATATCTTGCAAGAGAAACATCTCAATTTTGTTCATACTACTTTGGTGATCAAGTTGCTTGTTGAAGAAATAGACCGAATTGACATCAGGACGATGAGAATGAGCCTCATTTACAACCAATATCAATTTTCAATCAATCTAGTAGCAAGGCAAAAAAGATCATATTTCGTCGGCTCACTATCATGGAGCATAAAACAGCAACTTTGTATGTCTTGCTAAATTGCCTGGAAGTTTAGCCCTTTCTAAAGTAAGGATATTAAGTATTAACATATCATATTTATTTACTTATTTCACCGAGGAAACTAATTGTGTTTCACATGTTAGATCTTAAGTTCATTTAAGACTTAATTCCACCAAAATCAAGTGTATGCATCCTTTGCAACATGGTTTACATATGAGGTTTGTAAGTCTACTAATTTTTGAACAAATTTCAAACATTTACACATTCTTCAACTATATATATATATAGGTATACCAATCACTAAATGCGACTGCATACGATCAGTTCTTGAAAGATATTTCTTTGGGACTAGTTAAAGCTTGTACAATGCCCTATTACATAGTAAATTGATTTAAATTTTCCACCGAAGAACACTCCAGAACAAGGAAAATAAATAATAGTGTTGTTTGGGTTAAGTGTGACGATGATGTTGATTACTTTAGCATCATACGAGAGATCTTCAAAATAGAGTATGTTGGTTTGCCAATTAAAAAAGTTGTACTCTTTCGATGTAAGTGGTTTGATCCAAGCATAAGAGGGACAAGAGTACTTAAGGAGCATAACATCAATAAAGTTAAGCACAATAGGACGTATCCTATTTACGATCCCTTTGTTCTCGAGTAAAATGCTAAAAAAGTATACTATGCTCCCTATCCATTGTGCAGAGATAAGTTTGATTGGTGGACTGTAATCAAAATAAAGCCTATAGGATGGTTGAAAGTTGAGAATGCGTTAGAGACTGCTTATCAAAATGAAATGCAGATTGATCACCAGTTAGTGGACATTGATATAGTGGATAGTTTGAACTACCCAAAAAATATATTCGAAGAAGTTAATATTGCAGAAGAAGAGGATGGGTGGATAGAAGATGAGGAAACTTCCGAAGAGGGTGAGTGATTTAGTGGAGAATCTTTGGGAAAGGAGAATTAGTTTGTGTAGGTTGTATTTGTTATGTATTGATGTCTTTATGCTTTGTACTATTTACCTTTATGTTTCTTGTTTAAGATTGATATGTAATATCCTCAGTAAGATTACTATTGTGACCTTTCCATCTTTTATGTAGTATTAGAAATATTCTTGTCTTTCTCGTGTTGTTGGAGCGAGCCTAAACTTGCTATGGTTATGTAACTATTTCACTATTTTCTTAATACTGATTTTGTGATTTGAAATGTGAATTAGGAACTTGAAATTAGTTACTTGGAATGTGTACTAATGACTTGAAAATGAATGTGTTACAAGAGTCTAAAAGGGACATTTTAAAATATTCCTTTTTTATAAGATTCTAAAAGGGACATTTTCTTATATTCATTTTGTAAGAACTAACTACTTTTTAACTTTACGTGATTTAGATGGGAGGTAAAGGTGACAAGGGTATGCAGAAAGTTGATCCTACAAAGACAAAAAAGAAAAAACAACCTCCGCCTTATAGACGACCGATCGGTATTCATATATTTGAGGGTCAATTAGATGACGTGCCAGCACGACCCTCTTATTCTAGGTTGTCGCATCATTCAGTTCCTGCTCCTACACTCGTGGGTCCACTTCATGTCTCTATAGAGATTCATACTTCTCGCACCGCCATGTCACCGCTATCACAGTACTATCAGACGATCGATGACACACATTCATCTACCATCATCTTCAGTTCCTTCTACTAGTAGTCACCAACGTACTCATAGTGATTCTGTTGGATCTATTGGGTTGACAAATCTTTATCTTAGAGTCACACCATCCAGTGCATCCAGCAACACTTATTCCACAGCCCGGAGACAGATATGATCATTGGAGGCAGTATATTATTCCATATGGACCAGGGTAGGATTTCTAACTATAAGAACATTATTCATTTTTTATTTACTATATTATTATGCTCTATGATATTAATGTTTGATCTTGTGTTGTAGGTTTTCGCCCGATGATAGAATTGCAAAAATTACGACTAAATGTATTTGTCGGCACTTCAAAGGCTATTGGACCAATTGGTAAAAGATTTCAGAATTTGATAGAAATGAAATATTTAAGGAATTTCAGGTAAAGATTTAACTTATCGACTACTTAACACATTGTTAGATCAAAAAATTGAATATTAAACTTTTGTTTTTATTGTAGATATATTTCTGGTGGGATTCAAAAGATTACTTTGCTATACGAAAGAATTTTTATGGAAGAGCAATACTCAGAATGAACGGTCTGTAGGATTATGCCAGATAAAAAAAAGGGTAAGACCAAGTTTTATAGAGGAAATAATGTGGCAAGATTATGTTCGCTATTGGAATAACGAAGAATATCAAAAGTTGAGTGAAAAGGAAAGCAAGCCAGGGCATGTACCCTTGATAGTTTTTAATTTTTTGTATGTTTTGTAGTTTGGATTTGGAACCTTGATAAATTTTGTAAATAATTTGATTTTTAATTTTTGTATTCTTATGATGGTTGATTGTATATTAAATGTTTATTGGTGGTTGTATTGTATAGCAGGTTTGATGGAATGTTGCATAGATATATGTTATTATTTTTTTTACAAAATTACCAGAAAAATTGATCACATGTGGTCTGTTTTTTGGAAAATTTTCAAAAAACTGACCACATGTGGTTTTTTTGAAAAATTTAGAAAAAGGGACCACAAGTGGTTGCCTTTGTAAAAAAATTTCAAAAAAAAACACATGTGGTCACTATTTTGGAAACTTTTTTAAAAAACGACCACATGTGGTTCCTTGGGGCTTTGAATTATAGGTGACAAAAGAATTTTAAAATAAGGTGTAGGTGATACAAGTATTAATTATTGAATGGAGGTGACAATTACTTTATTATGGATTAAGAAAGTTTGGTAAGTTTGAGAATAACTCAGAAGTTTTTAAATTTATACTTTGATCTAAATATTTACCTAATATAACGAAAAACGGAGGAAAAAAAGACACCTTTCTCTCCTCATCCATCATTGTTTTCTCTTAGCAATTTTTTTCTTCATTATTGATGCTGCTTTATTCATCATCTGCTGCTTCATTATCATCATCTTCTACTTTATTATCATCTTCATCTTCTTTTTGTTGACCATTGTCATTGTTGTTGTTGTTGTTGCCGCTACTGTTGCTATTTGATCAATTTCTTAGGTTAAATTTTATTTCGTACATCACTTTCCACTTGGGCATTACTTCATAGGAGACTTTGGTAAGTCAAATTATAATTTTTAGTTGAATTTGTCATCTGGGTAACTGCTATTGTGCTGTTTTTTCAACAATAGATAGCATGCGAACATGAATGCAACATAAGAGCCATCTGTTTAAACAGATATGTTTCAAAGGAAGACTCATATGTTGGATTCATGTTTATGGTTCTATAGTGCCGATAATGAATCGAACAGATGGGTCATCTGTTGCAACATATGACCCATCTGTTGCAACAGATTAGTTATCTGGTGCAACTTGATAAAAATCTGTTGCAACAGATTAGTAACCTATTGCAACAGAATCTGAACTCCATTCCAACAGACGTGTTGTCTGTTGTAACAGGGTAAATATTTGTTGCAATAGATTATAAACCTATTGTAACAGAACCTAAACTCGATTCCAACAGACGATAAATATTTGTTGCAACATATTAGTAACTTGTTGCGATAGAACCTGACCTCGATTCCAACAGATCGTTATCTGTTATAATATGTCACTTATCTGTTGGAATCAGCTTCAAAGGTGCCTCATCTATTGCAACATATATATAGTCTGTTGCAACATATGATTCACCTGTTACAACAGATGACTCATTTGTTGAAATCAGCTTCAGGAGTGTAACATGAATCCCAACAGGTAAGTAATCTGTTGGGACTGATTACACATCTATTGGGATTCATTTACGAACTATGAAATCATTATTAACTTTTTTTAACAAATGACTTTATTTAGGTACCACTAATGGAGGGATCAATAACAATAGGGGTGGCTTGTCATGGTCAATGGATCGAGAAGAGCAATCGATATGTATGGCATTGGAACAAGGGTGAAATGCTAGAGACGACACTTATGACAGTCCAAAGTGATGTTTCGTATGATGATTTTGTGAACTTAATCATCAGTTATTGTGGACTGAATTGTCAATCGAAAGAACTCGTCATCAACTGCATGCACAGCTCCTTTGAAAATTGGAGGTTACTGTATTTCAGGATAACCAATCAGGTTTGGTTATGTGCTTGTCTTAGTAATTCATCCAGGCTGGTGTTAAGGGTGTATGTGGTTGAAAAAATGAGAGAGAATGAGAACCAGAACAACAACAAGACATTTTTGATGATAGGTTAGATGATCTACACGTGAATATTCCAAATGATGATCAAACACCTACGCCCGTTGATGCCACCAATACGATGGATAGTTCTTCTCAATCGACACAGTCTAGAAATCTTCAAGACGACGGGACCAGATTTTTTATTGGAATGTCATTCAAGGTCAAGAATGAACTATCTACCACTTTGTTTATTTCTTACTTAAAAAAAAAGATTTCAGAATAAAGAAAGTGATTAATTCGAGTAGTGTCTTTTGCTTTAAATGTGCTAATCCGACCGCAAGTGGTGGTTGAGAGCGGTGAAGTATGCAAGTTCTGACAGATTCATCATTTATAAACATGAAAAGCATTACACATGTGGTTTGGAGCACATCTCAGGCCAAAATCCTCATGCCACGCCAAAGGTCCTCGGTGAATATTTCAGGAGTAGTTTCCCCGATGGCAAAGGCCCTTCAACAAGCGTTATGGCCAATCAACTCCTTACAAAATTGGGTGGCCTGGTCAATTATTGGAAGATATATACGGTCATGGGGATTGTCAAGGACTTGGTTAGGGGGACACACGAGCATGGGTATGCAGTTCTTGAGGCCTACCATTACATAATTGAGTCCACAAATCCCGGAAGTAAGACGCATTGTATATTGATGAAAACAGAAGGTTCAAGTACTTTTTTATATCCTATGATGCTTGGATTCAAGGTTTTCGACATTTGAGAAAAGACATAGCCGTCGACGGTACCTTTTTGAGGAGCAGGTATAATGAAGTTCTGCTAGCGGCAGTGGCGCATGATGCGGAGAATCACATCTTTCCTGTCGCTTTTTGTATAGCGGACAAGGAATGTGATGCCTCTTATGAATTTTTTTTAACAACTGTGAAGCTGCATCAAAGATGCCAAAAGTTGTGTTTTGTTTCGGATAGGCATCCAAGTATTCCAAAGATGGGTTCAATTTTCTTTACTTCAGCTTACTTTGGTTGTTGCATTAGGCATCTTGGATAGAACATTTGGACCAACTATCACAACGAAGGGGTTGTGACCCTTTTTTATAGAGCGACTAAAGCATATAGTAGAGAGGAGTTTTTAGATCATTTCAATCAAATAACGGATGTGAATCCCAAGGTAGCAAAACTTCTCGTACGTATCAATTTCGAGAAATGGAGCCGGGCATTCTGCCCGGCAGATAGGTACATTCTTATGAATTTAATGTCTTGTTTGAGTTACAAGTTTAGTATGATGTCGTACTAAGTGATTCTGTTGTATAGGTATAATATTATGACATCAAACATAATTGAATCGGTGAATTCATTGTTTGGCGATGAAAGAGAATTTCCCATCAAGGTTATGTTTGAAGTAATAAACAAGAAGTATGGCTGATTTTTTAACGAAAGGTGTGTGTAGTTCAAGGGCCCAAAAAGAACCCAATTTGTTCTCGAAATCGAAAAAATAATATATACGAACGTCGGTTTTGGGAATAGGTTATTATCTCATAAAATAGAAAATTACAAATTCAGTATCACCGGTCATGGTGATGTTTCCATGACCAATCTTCAAATAAGATCTTGTACGTGCAGAGTTTTTGACTTGGACAAAATACCTTGTCCACATGCCATGACAGTACTTCGAGTTCAATACGGTCCAAAATATGGACCTAAAGTTTACTAGCACTCCTCTCAATATTATTCGATGGAATAATATGAAATGGCATATAGCAGGCATATTACTCCGATGCCTCCCGAAGAATCTTGGGTTGTTCCTGCAGAGATTTTGGGGAGATTAATACCTTCTCCATATATTGACCCAAGCACTATCAAACCAGGAAGAAATCCATATAAGAGGAGGCATTGAGTCAGAGAATCATTTTCATCAAGAAGAAACAAGTGCTCTGTATGTAAGCGCGCTAGCCACAAAAGAACTACATGCTCGAATCGTAATACACCATGATCGTTGTAATTGTAGAAACTTGTGTTGTTGTTGTTTGTAGTGGACTTTTATAAATTTAACTCATTGTTGTGAACGTAATATTATCATTTATTATATATAAAATATCTTTTTAATAACTTGTGTATCAATAAAAAGAGGCAAAACCTAAACTAAATATTACAAAAGACCATAATTATTCTCAATAGATTAACCATCTGTGTCAACAAATGGACATTAGATGTAAGAACACAATATATTTCCATCAGACTGGAATGTTTTCCTCCAAATGATGACAAATCTGTAACAACAGATTGATAATCTATTGATAGAAACCCAACAGATGACCAACCTGTTCCAACACATGGTACATCTGTTGAAAGAACTCAAAAGCCAAAATTGTTATTGCTACTGGATTCAAAATTGTTCTTACCTCCAACCGTCGATATGTTAAAATTAACATGTATGTTTAGAAGTAATAGACAAAATAAAAATTGAATAAGAATTAAAAAGCCAAAGTCGACTTAAAATAAATTTTTTATTAAATAAAAAATAAAATACATTTGGTATAGATCCTATATAGAAAAATTAAAATACATACGTAAATGAAAAAAAATATTCTAATTCTAATTATTATCATCATCGTCATTTATGACAGCTGGCTAATTAACTTGTAGCAGTAGGGCCCTCATCAGCCTCTGCATCTCTCTGAACATCGTCACTCTCACGGCAACCAATTCCCTCTGCAGGTTATTAACCTGCCTCTGAAGTTCCCACACTGTGTCATGCAAAATAGAAATGTCCCAAACAGGATCAGTCATATCTAGAACACATATGAATTGACAAATGTAATGAAAAAGAGTCCAAATATAATAATACGTATACTACCAACTGGTAGATTTACATCGGGGAAAAAAACTTACCTCAACGAGAAAGGAATATGCTCTTTGAAGAGAAGTGGTTGAAGATGTCACACAAAAAAAATAATGTAAGAAATAAATAAAGTTTAGTAGAATGAAGCTTAAGGAGGGACCTATTTATAGAGGATTGAATCTGGATGTGTCAGGCCAAAAGGCACGACTGTTAAGCTCCATTATATTAATTACATTCAAACTGGTGGCATTTTGTTTTCTATGAAAAATCATAACTTTTTCTTTTACATTAATACTTCTCACCTTTTCAAAACTATTTTGAGACTTGATAACAACCGTTATTATTGAGTTGTTGTAACAGATCGTCCATCTGTTGTAACAAATTTACCAATTGTCTGTATGTGTAACAAATGGTCTGTCAAAATATATTTACCATCTATAGCAACAAATGGTTTGTATGTACAATAAATGAGAAATCTGTTGCAACATATGTATTATCTGTTGCGACAGATGGACAATCTTTTGGAGATATTTTTATTTCTTATAACAACTGATTTATTAGTTGCAAAAGATGGAGAATTCGATTCATCAGCTGTTTTGAATGTGTTAGATTTTAATTCATGACTACCTCTTTTTTAATAGTCACTCACATGCGTGCAGATGAATAAATAGTCTGGTCTATCACAACATATTTACCATTTGATGCAATATTTATTGCAACATAGAGGTTATCTATTGCGACAAATGGACCATATGTTTGAGGACATGCTTTTATTTCTTCCAACAGCTGATTCACCCGTTGTAACAGATGGAGATTTCGATTCATCATCTGTTTTAAATGTGGTAAGATAAAAAGTCATGAATCTTCACACCTCTTTTTTAATAGTCATCACATGTGTGCTAATGAATAAACAACACTGTCTGACATGTCTTAATGGGGTAGGAAGAATAAGGTGCGTGCAATGGATCCACTTTCATGCATGGGAGTTATGTATTATTGATCAGGCTACCGTGACAGACACACATAAAGTGCAATGATTTTGTGAATACAGTTTTTTATCGATTAGACACAGATCCTTCAAACAAGATTCTGCATTGTACAGTTTAGTTTAATAGGTGCATACTGATAAGGACGAAGTGTTCCAAGACGGTGGTGTCGATACCCTATTACAATTTAATAACGGTCTATGGTCATGCTTTTGTGTCAAGTTTGGGGAAGGGTTCAAGTTTTTGGCGGCAGTGTAAATATCCAATCGTGATTGGACCGGTTTTAATGGCTCAATGGACTTCTTGAAAGGCCTCCGAAGCCTCACACTCCAGCAAACAATGATGGAACCAATAGAAATTCCCCTAGTCCATATTTATATGGATGGATTGCTGGAGAAGACTTTTATACAACAGAAGGTGCTTGGGAGAATACCTGTGTGGGAAGGGGAGGTGGAAAAGGCCATATATCATCTCTTACCTTGTTTAAGAGAAAACACAGGGAAGCAAGTAAGGAACTTCTAGCGAATCTGACCAATGAAGTTGACATGAGAAACGAAAAAACTAGATGAGCTTCAAATATGGAAGTGTATCCAAATATAAAAATCCGTCAGTCGTTAAAGAAAAAGAAAAATGATCAATAGGACTGGAGCTGGACACTTTGCTCGAGAATGCAACTAGCGAGCGTGGCCTCAATGAAGACTGTCACAAAGTGCAGGACCAGAACTCTAAAGAAGAAGCTTCGCGAGCATAGGATAATTGGTATGATTGTCGGTTAGAATTGAAACCTGAACCAACAAATCCTGAAGTAAAAATAAGGGAAGCCAAGGTGTCAATTTCTGAAGTCTAACTTGCATACCATGCCTTCTGTTTGTGGCTATGATCAGGTCAATGGCAGTAGAAACAAAAAAGTCTAAAGTTGGGCAGAAATCCCATCCCTTGTTGTTTCCACTGCCTTTAACTTAACTAGATCCATAAATAGGAGGCATGGGATGCAAGTTTAACTTGAGAAATTGCCACCTTAGCTTGATCCCATATTTTTAATTCAGAAGTAGTTGGTTCAGGTTTCAATTCTGACCGATAATCTTACCACCTTTCGTGCTCGCGAAACTGATTCCTTAGAGTTCTGGTCCTGTATTTTATGGGTCTTCATTGAGGCCGCGCTCTCTAGTTCCGGTCTCTAGCAAAGTGACCAACTCTAGTCCTCTTGACCCTTCTTATTTTTCTTTAATGACTGATGGATTTTATTTTTAGATACACTTTCACATTCGTAGCTCATCCAGTTTTTTTATTTTTCATGTCAATTTTATACGCCAATTTCACTACACTTTCCTTCCTACCCTGTGTTTCCTCCTATACAAGGTCTGAGATGATATATGGCCTTCTCAACCTTCCTCTCCCCACACAGGTATTCTCCCAAGCACTTACTGTTGTATAATAGTCTCCTCCAGCAATCCATCCATATAATTTGGACCAGGAGAATTTCTATTGGTTCCATCATTATTGTTGCAGTGCGAGGCTTTGGAGGCCTTTTAAGAAGTCCATTGAGCCATTAAAACTGGTCTAATCACTATTGGATATTTACACTATCGCTAAAAACTTGAACCCTTCCCCAAACTTGACACAAAAATATGAGCATAAATGGTCATTAAATTATAACAGGGTATCGACACCACCTACTTAGTCCCTCAGTCTTACCAGTTCGAACCTAACAATCTTAATTGTAAAATGCCATATCTTGTTTGAAGGATTAACACCTAATAGGTAAAGAACAAACATTCACAAAATCATTGTACTGGATGTGTGTTTTCACGATAGGTTGATCAGTAATACATACCTCCCATATATGAAATGGCTCTATCTGTAAGCAACTTATTCCTCCGAACCCATCTTTACTCTAGCCTTTAATATTGGTCGGGCAAAAGTGGATCCAGTTTCACTTTCTTTTATCTGCAAGCAAGAGAAATACATTTGATTTCAAACAAGAGAAGAACAAAAAGAACATTACAAAAGAGTAACACAAAATTGAGTGAATCGACAAATGACCAATCTGATGCAATAGATTATCTATCTGTTCAACTGATAAGGCATCTGTTGCAACAGATAGATGAGATATTGCAACAGATAGTTCATCTATTCGAATAAATCAAACCAGCCTTGCTACTGGTTTGATTTCTTCAAATAATTGTTCCGCCTGTATAAAAGGGTAACCAAAAATTGAGAGAATCAACACATGACCAATCTGATGCAACAAATTACCCATCTATTCAACCGATGAGGCATTTTTGCAACAGATGGATGACATATTGAAATAGATGTTTCATCTATTGGAAAAAATCAAACCAACCTTGCTACTGGTTTGATTTCTTCAAACAGTTGCTCCGTCTATTCCAACAGCTGATTCATCAAACTATACTGACAACAAGGCTTTTTAAGTTCTCCCAATAGATGTCTTTTTTTTTCATATTTTAATAAAAACAACGGTGTTCATTCAAGACTTAAAAGTCACCTTTCCTTCAATTTTCTCAATAAATAAAAAACTGTTAATGGGTAAATCATTAATAGCAACAGATGTAAATATCTAATTTAAATAACATATAAAGAAGAAGACGAGATGGAAAGAGAAATAGTGAACCATATCTGTAATGTGAAAAAAGAAAAGGGATCCAAACATTCAATTCAGTCGAGAAAAGATATTTATCAGTTGAGATTCTAAAGGATCCTCATTCGAAAGAAGAGAGAAAAGTGAGAAAAAAAGGAAAGAAAGATAATTGAGAATAAAGAAGAGTGATAGATGAGTTGATTCTTACTTTATGGCTGAAGGAAAGAGTATTCTTCTAGATATGGGTTTTAAATATTCATTAATAACTTTTGAGGGGCACGAGGAGACGGTGACATTGAAAAGATCAGATAAGACTACTCACTCAGGACATTTTTGAGTTATCCAAGTAATATTTTTTACCGCCTTAGTATTTAAATTTTTTTATCTAGGATAGGGAAATACCTAAATTGTTGTAAAAAAGGGTCTTAAAATATCTAAGTGCAACAGATGAAAATTTTTGTTTGAAAATTTCCAAAGCTCGATCAGCCGTCGCAACAAGTAACTTAATCTGTTTGATAATTTACAACAAATGCATAATTTATTGCAACAGGTGACTTAATCTGTTTGATTAAATCCAACTGAAAAGACATTTGTTGCAACAGGTTGAA
The DNA here is from genome assembly GCA_030864225.1 of Capsicum baccatum var. pendulum. Classification (NCBI taxonomy): domain Eukaryota; kingdom Viridiplantae; phylum Streptophyta; class Magnoliopsida; order Solanales; family Solanaceae; genus Capsicum; species Capsicum baccatum. The sequence continues at coordinate 206,926,935 of CM061553.1, read as the reverse complement.
TATTTATTTTTATACAATTTCAATTGATTTCATATGTTAGACTAATACCTTAATTGATTAATCTAGGACCAGGGGTGAGTTCTCATAGGGTCAGCTACATCTTTAATTGAGTCTTTTAGTAATTGCATGATGAGACAGTATTGCGTTCCTCCCAACCAGAGTCTTCGATCGATCACTCTGAGCTGAACAGATTCTTACTACCTCATATGTTCAACTAATACATTAATTTATTAATCTAGAACTAGGGGTGAGTTCTCATAGGGTCAACTACAACTTCAATTGAGTCTTTCAAAAATTGCATGATGAGATGATATTGGGTTCCTCCTGTGCGGAGTCATCGATCGATCACTCTAAGCTGAACCGATTCTTACTACCTCATATGTTAGACTAATACCTTAATTTATTAATCTAGGACCAGGTGTGAGTCCTAATAGGGTTAACTACAATAGATAGCAGCGCCAATTTAATAATTTATAATAGATGGGTAATCTGTAGTGACATATGAATTAATCCATTTGATAATTTACAACAGATGGGTAATCTATTGCAACAGATGACTTAATCTGCTTGATAATTTATAATAGATGCGTAACTGTTGCAATAGATAACTTAATTTATTTGATTAAATCCAACAGAAAAGACATCTGTTGCAATAGGTTGAACGTTTATTTTTATACAATTTTAATTGATTTCATATGTTATACTAATACCTTAATTGATTAATCTAGTACCAGGGGTGAGTTCTCATGGGGTCAAATTTAACTTCAATTAAGTCTTTTAGCAATTGGATGATAAGACGGTATTGCGTTTCTCCCGACCAGAGTCGTCGATTGATCACTTTGAGCTGAACCAATTCTTACTACCTCATATGTTCAACTAATACCTTAATTGATTAATCTAGGATTATGGGTGAATTCTCATAGGGTCAACTACAACTTCAATTGAGTCTTTCAGAAATTGCATGATGAGATGGTATTGCGTTCCTCCCGACCAGAGTCGTCGATCGATCACTCTAAGATGAACTGATTTTTACTACCTCATATATTAGATTAATACCTTAATTGATTAATCTAGGACCAGGGGTGAGTTCTCATAAGGTCAACTATAATAGATGGCGACGCCTATTTGATAATTTACAATAGATGGGTAATTTGTTGTGACATATGACTTAATCCATTTGATAATTTACAATAGATGGATAATCTGTTGTAATAGATGACTTAATCTGTTTGAAAATTTACAACAAGATGCATAATCTGTTGCAACAGATAGCTTAATCTATTTGATTAAATCTAATAAAAATGACATTTGATGCAATAGGTTGAACATTTGTTTTTATACAATTTCAATTGATTTCATATGTTAGACTAATACCTTAATTGATTAATGTAGGACTAGGGGTGAGTTCTCATAGGGTTAACTACAACTTCAATTGAGTCTTTTGGCAATTGCATAATGAGATGGTACTGCGTTCCTCCCGACCAAAGTCGTCAATTGATCACTCTGAGCTGAACCGATTCTTACTACCTCATATGTTCAACTAATGCCTTAATTGATTACTCTAGGACCAGGGGTGAGTTCTCATAGGGTCAACTACAACTTCAATTGGGTCTTTTGAAAATTGTATGATGAGATGGTATTGCGTTCCTCCCAACTAGAGTTATTGATCGATCACTCTAAGCTAAACCGATTCTTACTACCTCATATATTAGACTAATACCTTAATTGATTAATTTAGGACCAGGGGTGAATTCTCATAGGGTCAACTACAATAGATGGTGGCGCCTATTTGATAATTTACAATAGATGGGTAATCTGTTGTGATGTATGACAATCTATTTGATAATTTACAACAGATGGGTAATCTGTCACAACAGATAACTTAATCTATTTGATTATTTACAGCAGATACGTAATCTGTTGCAACAAATGACTTAATTTGATTGATAATTTACAATAGATGTGTAATCTGATGCAACGGGATAAATATTTGTTTTTATACAATTTCAATTGAGTTCATATATTAGAGTCTAATACCTAAATTGATTAATCTAGGACCAGGGGTGAGTTCATAGGGTCAACTACAACTTCAATTGAGTCTTTTGGCAATTGCATAATGAGAGGGTTAAAAATTATGCATATTTTTTATAATTTTAAAAAATAATTAAGATCAATTAGGATCAAATTAATATTTTCAAAACTTGTCATTCTTTTTCAAAATACAAATTAACCCATACAAATCATCCATTTGCGAGAAAAATATTTCATCATTTCAAATATCGAGTTCTCGCTCTTTTCTCTTTCTCACTCAATTATACAGTATAAACAATAACTACTCAACAAATTGCTCTACCCTTCACAATAGATTAATTTTCTTCTTATTTCTGACCACATAGGTGTAATTTTCAACTTCATTCTTTCTTGTATCAGTCGTTTTCTTTGTCTTCATAGGTAATAGAGTTTGAGAAAAGTTTTATATTTATTATTTTTTCTAAAAAATAAGGGCTTTTATTTTAATGATGAAAAACAAATCTTTTAGTTGTATTATCTTCGAGAATGGGTTTACAATTTTGAGTTTTGATGGTAAAATCGTAGGAAGAACTAAAAAAAACTCTAGTTTATATCGCAGTGTTCCATTGACTGTTGTGGTATTGTTGGATGATGTTTGTGGTATTGGTGGCGGTGGTGGTGGTGGTCATTGCGGAGACACTAGTGGTGGTTGGTGGCATTAGTGGTGGTGTTTATGGCGGCTGTCAGTGGTGTCGGTATTCGTGGTGTTTGTGGTTGTGGTAGTTGTTGGTATATCGGTATTCGTAGTGTTTGTAATGTATTTTTTAAAATTTATGCATACATCAATTGTAATGTAATTTTTGTTTTTCTGTTGTTTGTTTGTAGGTAAAACATGTCTCCCCCCCAAAAAAAGAAAGTGAAAGTAGATCAACGTCTTACCACCCAAAAAAAGGCTACAGTACAGAGGGATTCGGAGGAGCTTCCTGAACAATCTCAGTAGGGAAGAGTGAAGCTGTGGAAAGATATGAAAACAACATTGAGGGAGGTGGACAAGTGTCTATAGATGGTGATGAAGAAAATAAAAGTGAGAAAGAGGAGGAATTAGAGAGTAAGAAAGAGAAAGAGGATGACCATCATCATGATGATAATGGATCACCAATGGGGCGTGAATTAATATCGATATCCCAGCATGATCCTATCAAAACTTTTAGTATTGACAGTTTTCAAGTTGCAATACTGATAAATAACCCCAAAAGCAGAAGAAGAACTAACTGGTGAATTTGTACTTAAATGTCAGATGGGAATTATTTTAGGAAAATTATGAAGAACGAAAACATAGACGGACTTTTTATGAAGAGCTGCTTTTGACGCTTTCTTAAACTACCTGAGCACCCCCCTGCCCGTTTCCATATGAAGATGGTATATGATCTTCTCAAGCACAAGATCAAGTATGTGGGGGATGATAAAGATTCAAAGGAGGGGGAAAAAGATGGATAAAATCTGGATCAACTACTGTGGCATACCGGTTTGTTTTGGCTTGCAAGAGTTTGCCATAGTGACCGGCTTGAGATGCCATCATCTAGAAGAACCACCTATCGCCAAGGGAACACCCTGCAAAAGATCCAAGGCAAGAAAATTTAAGAAAAAAATAGATAGGTTGTTTGACATTGCTCGACGTGGCTACAAAGCATTGAATTTGTTGACAGATCTCATGGACAAAACCATATCAAAGCAGTACAGGGAGAAATTGTGCTTAGTTTAGTTTGCCAATTTGATTATATTGGCAAGAGACATCAACAAGGTCATAGAAGATGATTTATTGGCATGTGCTGAGGATTTTGATAAATTCAATAATTATCCCTGGGGAATGACAACTTCTACTTGACTGTCCAATATTTACTGACAAAGCTATCCTCAGGGATAACCATATTATACGACTTTTCTTGGGATTTCATGGTAAAATTAATCACTATTTTTACTCATCCATTAATTTATATTGAATATAGTTATTAAAACTTTTTTTGCTTGCGTCCTATTTATATTTTTTAGGCTTGGGCATTTGAAGCCATTCTTCTCCTCCAAAAACAGGTAATGGATTACCCGGATGAGGTTTCTCATCCAAGGATGTTTAGGTGGTTGGCTGCAAAGAACAACATCAAAACTAAGGAGGTTATCTCTTTAACCCTTTGGATGATCCAGTACGTCTTCTTCAAGTAAAATAATTTTACTCAATGAAAGATATTGAACAAATGTTATATCTGGTGCAACAGATGTTATATCTGATGCACCATATGGGATATCTATTGCGACAGATTACCTATCCTATGCCAATCGGTTCAACGGATGGATAATCTGTTGCGATAGACGATTGATATCTTGCATCAGATTACCCATCTGTTATTTTGGTTCTCTAAACTCGACTCCTAACATATTAACCATCTACTACAAATTATGCAATAGATGTGTAATTTGATATAAGATATTGTTAATCTGTTGCAATATACAAATCATCTATTGCCTAATATGTAACCCAACAAATTACCCTTCTTAAGCACTGGTGCAACAGATTGGTAATCTATTGTGACAGATGATTGATATTTTGCATCAGATTATCCATGTGTTGCTCTGGTTCTCTAAACATGACTTAAACGAATTTTAACCATCTACTGTAAACTATGCACCAATGGGTAATCTGATGCAATATATTGTTAACCTATTGCAGAAGTTGACTGTGTATAACCCAACTGTGAAAATTATTAATATGATTTAAATGTATCAGTCTTTTTTATAGGTTGTGTATCCACGGATCGTGCCTACTGAGAGAGAGTCGGTGATGACTTTTTATATTACTCTAAGTCATGTTGATACTATAGCAAACCCAACAGTGGAGTTAATAAAGAAGAAATTGGATGGAGCAACAACCATAAGAAGAGCAGTTAGGCAAGGTCAGCTTAATATTGAGACTCTTCATGACCAACCTACTAAGGCAGATCTGGGTGTTTCTTCTGGTGGAGTTCTTGGTGTTGGTGGCAGGCATGCTGATATTGCTACCACTCATGATAATGAGTATTTTAATGCTCAAGAAAAAATAAATATGTTTGAAAACACCTTTTTTCACCTTTACACAGGAACCTCTCACCCCTCTTCACCCTCGTGTTCTCGTTGCAAATGCAAAGAGTACAAGACAGCTAGGATAAACTCTTTTAAAAAGTAGAGGCTATCTCTAAAGATATCAAGGAATTTAAATCCAAGAGGAGTGTCATACCATCCAAGAAGGTGAGAGAGCCATACACCCCTACAACAGTGGTTAGGAGGAAGAAAGGAGCAATTAGCGACGTACTCTCCGATCAAAAATAAAAAACATTACAACTCCTCTCTCTCTAAAAGTTGTTGAAGTTCAAGGACCAGTCAAGAAGGTGGACATATATGTGGAACTTGGCGCCAAAGAGAAGAGGGATCTGCGATTGGCCATGAATGCTAAGCCAGGCGCACCAGATTACCCCAGGCCTCCCTATTTCCCCCCAAGACTTTCAGATTATGACATATATGCGTATGCGGTACGAGGATAAGGCAAGTTTAATTTTCCTAACCTAGCCTTCTAATCTACCCCATGAAGAAGAAACTACATAATAGATGTGAAATCTGTTGCAACAGCTAGGTATTCTGGTGCAATTGGTAGTGGTTCTGTTGCAACTCATTATCCATTTGTTGCATAAGTTGCATTGGATTATTGATTCAGAGAACCCTATGCAACAGATGGACCATCCGTTGAACCTTTACAATTACTAACCTATTTAAAAATTGACTTTTTATATCACAGCATGTTGACAAAATTCTCTGCCTCATGAGGAAAAAGCAACTAATGTACTCGAAATCTTATGGCGTTGTCGATAGGATAATGAACCTCGACTTCTGCAAGAAGCTCAAGGATAAGTACGATCAACTCAATAATCAAGCGTTAGCCTGTGGCACGGGATTTGATTTCTTACTTTCTACGTTGGACTGGGATGAAGAAGAAATGATAAAATATGTTAGGGGGAGAGGCCAAATCCATATGGCAAGAGATGGACCGAGGCAAAGAGGATTCTTGCAGTCATTAGCGTGGACGGTATACATTATCGAGCTATTGAGATACTACTCGAGAAGGGAAAGATCAAAGTTTATGACTGCAACATACCTGCCATTGACGATGTACATCCACTGATAGAGTTGTTCCCCATCTTGTTGAGGGAGAGTAAACTGATGAATCATTTGTCAAAGAAAGTGTTGATGAAGAAATCATAGGATTTTGAAGGTTAAAACAAGGGAATGAACTTTCCAAAAAATGATACCGGTTACGCTTGCGGCTCGCACACTCTTGCACATATCGAATATTTGTTGACCGGGACAAAAATGACCAAGCCAAGGACCTTTCTGTGTGACAACGCTGTGGTAAACCTGCAAGAGGTTTGGATTTATGGGGTACTAACCGCACGCTTGAAGACTGTGTATATAGAAGAGCCTATGAAATAATAATTTTTTATTTCAAGGCACACTTCACTTTACTTTAAATTACATGTAATGTAGTGGCAATAATGTTTTTCTAATGAAAGTTGAGTTTTTTATAATACAATAGATTGTCAATCTATTGTAAAATATATTCTTTCTGTTTTAGCATATAGTTTATCTGTTGCAATAGGTTGGTCATCTGTTGCATTATGCCGATATTATTTCTATCTAATCTATTGCAACAATGAGAAGACCTGTTTGTTAATTTTCAACAGATGACTTAAATGTTACAACATATGCCTAAATCTGTTTGATATTTTCCAACAATTACGCTTAAATATCCATGTGCTCGACAACACCAAACTAGCAACAAATACACCACCATGAAAATTTTAGCAATTAGGATTGAATATCCATATACCTAACAACACCAAACCAGTAGCAATAATGACAACAATGTAGCATCTTCTTGCTCGATTTTATTTCTCTTCAGAAGCCTTGACTTTATTCAACAAATTTCAGATTACACGATTTGCTTATGAAGGGTGTCATTTTTCATACCAATCAAAGTAATCACATCCACCAAATTTCTATAAAAACAAGAACACAATTACAAAATAATTACAAGTCAATAATTAATCAACTAATTAAATAAAAAAAAATACCTTTGAAATCTTACAAGTAAAAAATCTACGACCTGAATTTTGTTGAGTCCAAGAAGTCTTCAATAGAGCTTCATGACCGCACTTACAGTATCAAAAATCTTTATCACAAAAAACAGTAAAAAATGCACTCGACATTGTCAAGCTCGATTGGAAAAATAAAAAATAAAGAAAAGAAAGATCAAATGCAAATAATTTGAAGAATTTGGATAGATAAAAAAGATGATGATGAAGAAAAAGATTTGGAAATTTAGAGTTGAATTTTAGGAAGAAGATAAATATATAAGATAATGGGGAAAAATGACCGTTGGGGGCCAAATCAGACGCCAAGTCAACAAAAATGAGGGTTCAACCAGCCTTGGCTGCGTGAATTACATGCAAGCAGCAAAAAGGGAAAAAAGGGCCAAACTGACACATATGATGCCTATTTTATTTTACGTATTTAAAATGAACACTGTCTACTTGATGCCTATTTTATTTTATTTTAGGTGTTCTGAACTGAACACTGTCGATGGATTCTGTCTTTCTTATTTCTATTCACTTTCACTTTTTTACATATAGTGGCAATTATTTATGTCCAGCGAAAGTTGAATTTTTATAATGCAACAGATTCTCCATCCATTGTAACAGATATTCTACCTGTTCTGACATATAGTTTATCTGTTGTAATAGGTTGTTCATCTGTTGCATTATATCAATATTTCCATCTAAGTCTATCTGTTGTAATAGTGGGGAGACCTGTTTGATAAATTCCAATAAATTAACTACACGTTGCAACACATGTCTAAATCTGTTTGACATTTTCCAATAGATGTGTCGTCTGTTGCAACAGATACATTATCTGTTGCAATATTTGAATCTAATATTCCATTTCAATTAATAAGTTCAAATCTAAGGAAAAAATAAAATTCATAGACAAAATAAAATAAATTAAAGCCTTCAGAAATTAGCTAAAATAAATCAATGAATAAATCAAAATGTAAAAAAATTATTATGGGTACAGATCTCAACAAATATATCAACAATTTAAGTATTGATGCCAAGGATTCCTAAGGAGGGGTCAGATTATTACTTTAACAGACTCAAGCTATAAAGATCTACTCAATATGGACAAGTTGTTCTTCATCAGGTGCTATGGAATTTGGCTTTGGTCTTCATGGATCTTTATTGTCGCTTACATACGGTTTTTGCATTTTTTGTTCTCCATATTTCCATAAAAAGAGTAGCATATTATCAATGTTGTTTAACAGTAGCTTCTACATCTACCTGAAAAGCCAGAATTGGTCAATGTTACTCATGGAGATACAACAAAACAGAAAAGGATAACTCATCTGTTCTAGCAAATCAAACCGGTCTTCTTCCTGTTTTGAATTATCCTAAATAGATTATATTTTTGTTGCATCAATGAATCAACTGTTGGTATAAATTTCCACATGAGGAAGACCTGTATGATAATTTCCAATAGATGAACCATCTGTCGCAATATATGACTCATCTGTTGCAACAGATAGGTCATTTGTTGGTACAAATAAAAGAGGTGTGAAGAGCCGTTTGATTTGCTAAAATAGATGAGACATATGTCGCAACAGATAATTTATCTGGTGCAATAAGTTAGTCAACTGTTGCAACAGATATATATATATATATATATATGTTTGATAATTTTCAGTAGATGTGTCATCTGTTGAAATAAAGATGTGTCTATATATTCACCTTCTTCAGCTCGTTCTACTCTCCTTTGGACATTGTACATTGCTCAGTGCAACAGACAAATAGAGGAGTTGCAATTTTACTTTTTTAGATACTTAATAATGCATTGGAAATCACTTTCCTTCTCCTCTTAGCCTTAATCTCTAATGGAGTGGATGGATATAAAATTTTCTTTGATGGAATGACACCCCTCTTAGATGTCAATTCCTTTACATAAGCAATTAATCCATTAATAACATTAATCACTACATCATGTTTAGCCCTGCAGTCTTGACATTTGAATGCAGAACATTCGCTGGGAGAGGCAAAATTTGTATAACCAGTATGATCATACTCATAATGGTTTGTTTTAAATACTGTAAGAGGAGTAACATTAACACCAACAGCTCCATCACCACTAAGACCATCAACAACAATAATTCCACCCTCTAAAATTATTTTTCTTTTAATGGTTGTTGCTCGAAATAATTTTATTTTTATTCTGTCAATGACCTTAGGGTTCGATAAAGTTTGCACAGATCATAAAGTAAGAAAAAATGGCATCTTCAACTCTCAATTGGTCGAAACTAGACACGGATGCACAATCTAACATAAATCATTACATATATTAGAATGATGATTAGATCATTCCAAAAAATTATTAATTAAAACAAAAACTTAATTATAATTATACTTACTGCATCCTTTGAGCGGTTAAAGAGATTAATACATTTTGTATTTTTATCAGTTTTCGCCAATAACCGTCTCAACATTCTTGGACAAAAAATTTATTCTTGGTAGTTCACTTGTTGTCTCAAATAAGGAATGACTTCAAACACCCAAGCCTATAAAATTACGCCAATAAATCAAAACCATTATTGAGTAAAAAAAATAAATAATATCATAATAAAAGAAAGAAACATTTACCATGAAAGCCCATAAAAAGCAATATAAGTTGACTGTCTTTGGCGCTAATGGAGTTAACAAATATTTGACAGTTATTTTGAAGCTTTCATAACCCTAAGGATAGACGCTAAACACCTCAAGATCCTCGAAGAGATTTATTAAACCAACGCTTATGTTGTTGTTAACGTGTCTTGCCCAAAGAATATTATGTACAAACCAAACCAAGCACAATGACTCCTTGTGCTTCTTTGAAACTCCTTTACCTTTTAATGCTTCTATCAAATTTTTGTTTTTGAAGCTCGGACCAACAATGGACACCAGGTCATCACGATCACACGACTTGCCTTTGCCTTTTTTGGGTGTGTAGAGTATTTTTTGGGGTTAGAATAGCTATAACTTAAGGAGGAGGATAACATTTTAATCCAGTAACTATGGCAAACTCCTTCAAACCAAAACAAATAGGCATGCATAGTAATTTATCCATACCTCATCCATCTTATCTTTGTTTTTATACATAAACCTACACTTGAGAAGTTCATATACCAAATTCATTTGAAAACGAGCATTGTTGTCCTCCAGCAAATCAAAATATTTCCCAAAGCAGCTGTCCCTGAAATAAGCATTCAATTTTTATTCTCGAAGTATTTTTCTGAAGACGTCAAAAGATTTTTGCATGACTGACTTAACCACGAAATCACCTGATCTGTGGCACCATCGCACTGCATTCTCATAGGATAATAATCAATCTTGATGGTTTTGACCAACTCTTCGGTGGTAGGGCTATTAGCATTTGGATCATCTCTTTTGAAATATTTCTCCTTCCTGTGTTCATCATATTTTGCTCTTGATTGAGATAACGCTTATAAAGCAAGATCATAAAGTAGTAGATGTAGCCTAGCTGCTTCACTTGTTCCTTTACTTGGACTTGACTCGGTTTCTGTTCTTTTGGGAGCCATATTATCTAAAATTAACAGGAACATAAAAAATATATTATAGTTGAATAATGCATCATTAAAAAGGATAACAGTAAATCTAACAAGCAAAACAGTAAAATAATAGTTTTAATAGATCACTGATCTGTTGCACCAAGTAGTATATCTGTTGCAGCATATAACCAACCTATTGTAGCAGATAAGTAATTTGATGCAATAATACAAAATGTATCACTAATCTTTTAAGAAAGATGAATGGTCAGTGCAACAGATTACATTATATTGCAATATAAGAGTGATCTGTTGGAATAGTTAAATAACCTATTGCAATGAATGAGTAATCTATTGCAACAATACAAAACATATCACTCATCTGTTGAGAAAAATAAATGGTATTTACAGTAGATCACTCATATGTTGCAACATCATCTGTTGCAATATATGAGTGATCTGTTGGAACAGTTAAATAACCTGTAGCAATGGTTGAGTAATCTGTTGCGACAATACAAAATATATCACTCATCTGTTGAGAAAAATAAATGGTCTGTGCAATAGATCACACATCTATTACAACATATGAGTAATCTGTCGAAACAGTTAACTAACCTGCAATAACGACTGAGTAATCTGTTGCGACTATATAAAACACATCACTCATCTGTTGAGAATGATGAATGGCCTGTGCAAAAGGCCGCACATCTGTTGCAACACATGAGTGATCTGTTGGAATGATTATTAATGGTTAATATTATTTAGATTTCTTCCAACAGAAAGGTCGTCTATTGCGGCAGATGAATGATCAGTTAAAAAAATCAAGTCTTGGACATGTCCTGTTAGAAGAGTTGATAGGATTTTATCCAACAGGAGGTTCATCTATTGCATCATATCTTTAATCCGATAGTTTCTCTATTTCATCAGATGGTTAATTTGTTGCATAAGATGTTTTATCTGATGGTTCCTCTATTGCATTCGATAGTAAATTTATTGCATCAGATGGTTAATTTGATGTAATATATGGTTAATCTGTTGCATCAGATAGTTAAAATGTTGTATCATATAATATATCTGTTGCATCAAATTTTCTATCTGAGGTTTCTCTGTTGCATCAGATGATTAATCCGTTGCATCAGAATTTTAATCCGATGGTCCCTCTGTTGCATCAGATGTTTGATCTGTTGCATCATATAAAAAATCTGTCGCATCAGATGGTTAATATGTTGCACCAGATGAATAATTTGTTGGAGAAAAAAATAGTAGTATGATTTGTTCAACAAAAAACAACAATATCACCATTTTTACCAAGAACAAAAACAAAACAAATCAACCCAAAACATTATTTTGTTTGTATAAACACAAACAACGAAAATCAAACTTCAAAAAAATACAACAAACAACAAAAAATTATAATTTACTTCAAAAATAGAAGAGAAGAAATACTAGAAATTAGGATTTTATTCAGACCACATTTCAAATTAAAGAAACAAATATTAAAATTGTTAACCAATACTATAAGAGAAGTTGGCTCAAGTTTCTCGTTTTTTTCAAAACTAAAAAGGCCATAATTTTTTACTTGTGAAAGAAGAAAAAAATGATGAAGAATTCGAAGCTATTATGGCCGGAGAGCAAGGTTCTCACGTCGATTGAAAGTTGAAGTTGAAAAGGCACTCAAAGCCCAACTATTTATCGTCGGAGGTTGAAGTCGCCGAGGATTGAAAGAAAAAATTTGCAGAACTGTTGGTTGGGAGAGAGTTGAGAGAAGTTGTCGAGAGAGAGGAGAGAGACTGGATGATTTGGATTAAAGAGGGGTATGGGTTGGGTTGATTTGTATTTTTGAAAAGATTAAAAAGTTTTAAAAATATTAATCAAGTCCACAATTAACTTAATCAAATTTTCTAATGATGTTTGACCCTTTAAGTTGGTCAATGTCACCAATCCTTCATTCAAGACTTAAAAGACACCTTTCCTTCAAATTTCTCTGGTTGCTTTACTATAATTAATTTGAAATGATTTTATTAAATAAATTATTAAATAAAAAACTTACTACATGTGGTCGCTTTTTTAAAAAAAATTATTTTTATTAAACTTATAAGAGCGACCACTCGTGGTCGCTTTTGTTTTAAAAAATAAAAATCGATATTATTTTTTAAAATAATATTAAATTTTAAATATATATATATATATATATATATATATATATATATATATATATAAATATATATATAATTAAAAAAAAACGACCACTTTAAAAAAGCTACCACCCTTTTTTCGATCATGACTTGTGGTCACTTTTGTGGTCGCAAAAACAGAAAAATCGACCACATGTGATCGATTTTTGTGATCGTTTTTCTTGTTTTTTATAGTAGTGAAATTATTTATTCTTAGAAAATAAAAGGTAATTTTATCTATTTATTTTTAATTAAATTTCATCTCTTTCTAAATTGCACTGACTACATTTTATCTAAACAAAATTTGAAAGAATATGACTAATTTATTCTTGAAGATTTAATCAAATACTTATTTAGGGGGAAAAAAAATCAAAAAACGAAAGTAACATCTATAATCTATATTTATAATATATTAAAAGTGTGAAGACCTTTTGAAAAGTGATTTGAATTTTTTGTCCTTCATTAAAAGAGTCTCCTTTAGACAAAACTGTCTTTTCACTATTTTCTTTAGTTTATTATTTAATTATTTTTATTATATTAACTAGACTCCTAAAATATATGGAAGGAGAATCAACTAATATTTTTTCTTATACTAATCAATTAGAAAAATACTCCTAAAATAAGATAGAAAAATACTATTAAAATAGGATTCTATTAAGAAAATATTTCTATAAATATTGAGATGCACGTTAAACTAGAGAAAAAATTGGTTTACTTATTGAAAAAATAAGATTGATGCTCATCTAACTTAATTCTGTCGCATGTCTAGATTGGTGGATGCTTAATTTTCTAACTCTCAACTTCTTCACTATTTTTGTCAACATAATTGAATTCAACGTATGTATATATGTATATATATATATATATATATATATATATATATATATATATATATATATATATATATATATATATATATATATATATATATATATATATATATATCTACTTTATTTTCATTCAAGTCATTTTTAGGGTCAAAATTTTTGCTCAAACAAGAATTATTTTCATCAAAACTGAAGCTTTATGATCACTATTCTATTATTTTGTTATAGTTTACAGGTCGTAGATGAATTTACAGGTAGTAGATAAATATCAGTCAACTTTGAGGAATTTTTTTAAGGTGAAGGTTAGGTTTAATTGTATTATTTTTATATCTCTGTTTTGAGAAATTTTTTGTGTAAAGGTTTAGTTTAGTTGTATTATTTTGATATTTCTATTACGTATTACTTTGTTATAGTTTACAAATGGTAGATGAGTGTCAGACAATTTTGAGAAAATTTTTGTGTAAAGGTTAGATTTAATTATATTGTTTTGACGTCTCGATCATCATATTGTTTTGTTGCAGTTTACAAGTGATAGATGAATGTCGATCAGCTTTGACAAATTTTTTTGATTAGGTTTAATTAAATAAATTCTCCAAAAGATATTGAATTTAATTATTGTATTCATCTTTGTTATTTAGACAAATATCTTATTTAATGTAACGTTTAAACTCAATAAAGTAAGGTACGCGCGCGAGAAGCATACAACTAAACTAGTTTATTTATAAATCGACAATAGATTCTTTTGGAAGATACATTCATCTTACAAATTTCATTAACCTAGTAACAAGTGTTATTTAATGAAAATTCTTCTCTTATAATTTTTTTTTATCCTATTATAGTTCTTCTTTTCTTGTAATAAGAAGGTACTTTAAAAATATTTTTTCATAAAAATATTTGAGAGATATTGATCAAAAGCTAAAAGTACCGATTCAAGATAGAAGACCAACATTTTTAGATGTTACTTATTTTGTGGCTTAATTAGTTGAGTCCAAAAGATAAGAATTATTATTTGTTTTCCCGCTTGCTCGAAAAAAGAGACTCTTAACTATCTTCAAGAAACGTCTTAAAGTGTCTCTAAGACAAATAAGTTTTATTTTTGGATTGCTAATATTATTACCTGTATTCTAACAATTTGATGATATTTCAATTCGAGCAGTTGAAAGATGTTATTATCCTTGTTCTAACAATTGTAACACTCACTATTTAAATAAGATACAAAAATTCATATAACAAAATACAATATTAAACTTTCTAAGAATACAAGCTCATCATCAATACTTAATTCGCATAACAAAAATGCAATATTAAATTCTCCACCATATACACAATATTATCATAATGAATCTGATAGGTTATTTCAAAACAATATCATACAATGCATATTTTTTTTTCTTAATCAACTCAAGCAATTTTCTCATGCCTAGCTAATTTAATTTCTACCCTTGTTACCATTTGATCTGCCCAATACGGTGGTACAGCTTAAACCCTGTGGATCATCATGACAAATTTGCTCAAAAAGGCCACCTGGGTAACCTCCCCTTCTATTGACGTGGTAAAATAGGCCTGTGGCGCACCCATTGTGCAGCTTATTTATTAGTGGTAAGTACTTGCAAGTTATCTGCTTGAACCCAGTACAACACGTAAGTGGGTTGTAATGAGGTCCTCTGCATTTGCTTGTGAGAGGTGTCATGTCTTCCTTCCCGAAATCAACAGGGCAATCATTCTTCACATAAAACTTTTCAACAAGGCCACGACCTCTTTGAACTCTTAGTGCGTCATCTGCATGACACACAAAAATGAATTTTGATTCAACACATTTTTTGATAGAACATTGCAATAATTTGAATAAGAGGTCTTAGGTTTGATCATATATTATAGGGTAATGCAATTTTCCTATTCCGGAAGATGACCCGATGGAGGGAAATTTGGAAGTTGGTGAGTGAAGCAGTCGGACGCAGGTTAAAGAATGCAATTCACCCCTAAGGTATATGATTTCATGCGAATACAACTTTCGTTCATATCATATAGAAAAAAAAACTGGTTAGTGTTGCTGTAATTTGAATAAGAGGTCTTAGGTTTGATTTATTTATAGGGTAATAAGATTTTCCTATGTGAATTTGAATTAATTGAACGTTAGAGTAGAGAGAAGTGTATCTAGCACTTAAGGTATATGTTTTTACGTGCGTACAGAACTTTTATTCATATCATGATTTGTATTAAGAATTCCACAAGATATTTATAGCTAATTGATTGTACCCCTATTTATTATATTATGTTAACTTCAGACCTAAAAACTTTAAAAACTTTGAATTCGCCTCTGCTGGACTATGACCAGAGACAAAACAAAGAGGAATATTAAGAGCATTGAAAGGAAAAAAAATGGAGGACAACAGATGGTTATGTATCATGGTGAAGTAATAAGAATTTCTTCATCCTCCACCAAAGTGGTGGTCTCGCTTCGAACTTTAGCCGGGAGTGTTGATCACCTCCCAGAATGAGACTCTCAAATTAAGGCTCAAATTTGAATTAATTCAAAAGATTAGTCTGGTGAACTAAAGCTTATGCTATGCATGAGATTCGTGAAAGAGCCGAATCATAAGGATCTATACGCAGCCTCACCAAATACAAATTAATTGACCCCAAATATAAGAGAATTGAAAGAAATAAAATAAAAACGGGACACATTAATTACATGAGATGTGGGTTGATGGAGAAGAGGAGGCCAATCCAACAGCGAGGAAGAAAAACAAGAAGCAGCATGATCTTTCAAATCCCATGGTTGCTTTTCTTCTTTTTCTTCCCTATATTATTGTAGTGCTGACACACTTTTCTCTTTTGAATATTTTCACGATTTTTTCTTCTTTATTTATAAGATAGTGAAAGTCAGAGAGACCCGGAGAAAGAAAGGACAAAATTCAACTAATTTTTAGTCCATTGAGTTCAGTTTTATAGGCCCTAAAATTTTCTAGTTCCAACTAAACCAAACACTATTTTCTCAAAATTATTATAGTTAAGCTCTTAAAATTACTTCTTCCGTCTCAAATTATGTGTCGCCCATTTTCTTTTTGGTTTGTTTCAAAAAGAATATTGTTTTTCCTTATTTGATAAGTTTTTAAAGGCACAATTATAATTTTTACCCTTAGGGGTCGTTTGGTAAAGTGTATAAGATAATACTGAATAGGTTGTATTAGTAATGCTGGGATTAGTAGTGCATGAATTAGTAATACTGAGATTATTTTTTATGCAATGTTTGGTTTGATGTATTGAAAACAATATGTATTGTTATATTTTAAAAAGAATATTGTATGTTTACAAAAATACCCTTTGACATATTATAATTTTGTCTATTCTTTGCAAAAAAAATTTAAATAAAAAAAAAGTAAAAATATAACTAATTATTTACTTTGAAATTTTAAGATTCAATCATTCACTTATATATATTTTTTGTTATCTTTTCTTTATTTGTTCATCACTTTTTTGTTGTTTCTACTTTGTGATGTTCTTACGTTGGACGAAGATACGTGTAACTTTTGAACGAGACAATAAAATTATTATTGATATAAATTTGTGTTCCGTAGAGTGCATGTTAAAGCTAAGTAGAAAAAAAATATTTTTATTTATGATATCCTATTTACAAAATTAAAGTTTGTATGCAATCATGCAATTTATTTTCGGATTGTGACCAATAATTATTTTTTAAGTTAATGGAGTAGTTTTTTTATGACTAAAATTATTTGGAGGGATATTATTATCTTGATAAATTGAAAAGAAATAACTCACATTGAATAAATTGAAAAGATTTAGAAAAAAAATTAAAGAAATTTGAGGGCATTTTTGTCTTGACACATATTTATCCGTGGATTATTAATCACACCAAGTTGGGTGTATTAGTTATACAACCTATAATACCATGTAGGGTGTATAGCTAATCCATGTATTAGTTATACATAGCTTCAAAATTGCTATCAAACAATGTACTAAATAATCCCATGATTTAATCCATGGATTATGAAAATAATCCATCCTACCAAACGGGTCCTTAGTGGTCCCACTTGATTTTAGATACTATTACTCTTTTTTTATTTATTTTTTCAATTAAAAGTGGTTACACTTGACTTTAAATACTATCACTCCCTTTTTAAGAAGAGTAATTTTGTAACTTTAACAAAGTCAATACTTATTTCTTAAATATCGTGTCCGGTTAAATGACGACACATAATTTGGGATGGAGGGAGTATTTTCTATAGCCTAAGAGGGTGTTTGGGTAAGCTAATTGGTCAAAATGGTTTTTAAGTCAATTTTTTAAAGTGTTTGGCAATTTTTATAATAGTTTAAAAAAGTCAATTTTAACTTTTTTAAGCCAAAAGTCAGAAGTATCCATCCCCTAACTTTTTTGGAGGGCTTATACGCCATTAAAGTTGACCAATCAAATGACATTTGTGTCCCTTATAAAGTTTATTTTTCCAAGTTTACCCTCTTCTAGTCCTAATTTTCCTTCCCTTATATTTGACATATAACAAATATGTATATTTTTGGCAAATATATTTTTCATACACAAGTGATAAAATAAGTGATAGTAAATAAATGAATTATTTCTACGCACTATACTAGCTTTAGTACCAGATTCTTCATTTTATAAAAATTAACGAAGCGGGGCACGAATTAAAGTGTGTGTATATATATATATAAAATCTATAATCTATATCTATAATACATTAAAAGTGTGAAGGCTCCTAAAAAAGTGATTTGAACTTTTTTTCCTCCATTAAAACGCTTTATAATAGACAAAATCATCATTTACGATTTTTAAAAATAATTATTAATTAATTATTATTTAAATATTTAGGATTAAAAAAAAGAAAAGAATCCCACACCTAAAATAAATTAAATGTAATGTGTGAAAAGTTTTAGTTGGAGTCCTATGTAAATTTTTAG
Organism: Capsicum baccatum var. pendulum; assembly: GCA_030864225.1. NCBI lineage: Eukaryota > Viridiplantae > Streptophyta > Magnoliopsida > Solanales > Solanaceae > Capsicum > Capsicum baccatum. The sequence continues at coordinate 206,908,321 of CM061553.1, read as the reverse complement.
GAGAAAAACGATGGAAAGGGGGTTGGGTTGGGGGGGGGGGGGATTAAGAACCAAATTTATATTTATTGAAAAAAGAAATACGTATGACAACTTTTAAGGAAAAGATCTTACTAATCAAAATATAGATTTTCTTTAAAAAAAATTCAACGTATGAAAAGGAAAAAAATTATTTGATTCAGGTAAGAAATCATATTGTTTAACACTTCTAAAGTAATTAAAATTTTTACTTATAAAACTATGCGTGATTCTTCTACTTTTACGTTTTCTTCTTATTTTTTTTTTTAATTTAAATTATTGGTGATTAATTGAAGTTTTTTCCTTGCATTCATCTCTAGAGTTTTTAGCCTTCTTCGTTATATGAATTCTCTTTTAGATTTTGATTATACACAATTATTTTAATTATGAAGAAATCATGAGAACTAGTATATCATCGTTATGTTTGTTAATGAACTTTATTTGTTGTGTTTTTTATACAGGCTCTAATGGTTATCGCATATACAAAATCTGATCAAACAATAGTTTTAGAGGTAATTTTAATTTCTTTTATCAATTTAAATAATTATCTTTTTTAATAGATGATGCTTTGCAACTTGCAAGCATGTTTTTTCATTCAGAATAGTAGTTCAAAATTGAGACATAGCTTCTTTCTATTTTTTTTTTTTTAATTGTATATAAGCCAAAGTTAGAGTCTTCTAGCAAAATTATTTATTTTAAAGTTAATCAACACTTTCTAATAATTTTAATTTTTTTGCATATAATTTTATTGATTGACCCGAGATGCAAATATGACATACGTTCTTACCATTTAAAAATAGATATTTATTTATGACATTATATTTAGGACTTAAGTGTACCACTTTTATATTCATTATTTTCGGAAAGTAAATATACCTTTTCAATTATAGTATTTTGGTAAGAAATACCTTTTTAAATATAAACAGTGATAAATAATAAATATGCATGGCACCAACATGGATTGTGGTGCAGTGGATGGGCTACTCCATCCTTAACCAGAGGTCGAGAGTTCGACCGTGGGTATGGAGAAAGTTTTGTTGGAAGTGCTGCCACCTTAATGGACCCTGCAACACTCGATCCGGATTAATCGTGACTCTAATGCAAGCACCAAACACCGAATGAAAAACCAAAAAACAAAAAATGCATGGCTGATTATAATCATACCCTTTAAATATAGTTAAATTTAATAATTTTTTTATTCTTGCCTTAATTTCAAAACCCAATAACTTCCCCTATTTTGTATAGATTAAATTATTTTTATAATATTGACTTAATATATAACTTATTATTTAAACATATTATCTAATGATATTTACGAAATTTTCTATAGTCCTGTACTCACTGTTACATATATATTTAGAATGAATTTGTATTTTTAATAGATGCAACATTTTTTTTTTTCATTAGACACACGTGCAAAGCACATATATATATATATTAAAAGTGTGAAGCGCCTTAGAAATGTCGTCTAAATATTTTGCCCTTCATTAAAGTCTTTGTTCTACACAAAATAGTCTTTTCACTATTTTTTTCTAGTATTTAAAAATTAAAAATTAATTAAAATATATTTATGATAAAAATTTCTTATTAGAAGTCATAAAAATTAATGACAACTAATATTTTTTTATTAGTTTAAGAATTCAAAATCAACTAAATGATTTTAAGAAGATTTAAAAAGTCTATAAATCTAAACCTACATCTACAATATATTTATTCTTGCCTTAAGTTCAAAACACAATAACTTCCACTATTTTGTATAGATTAAATTATTTTTATAATATTGACTTAATATATAACTTATTATTTAAATGTGTTATCTAATATTATTTATTATGTATTATCTAATATTATTTATTAAACTTTCTATAGTCCTCTACTCACTGTTACATATATATATATATATATATATATATATATATATATATGCAACTTTTTTTGTGTTAGACACAAGTGCAAAGTACGTATATATTAAAAGTGTGAAGGGCCTTAGAAATATCGATTGAATTTTTTTTCTTCATTAAGAGTTTTTTCTCTACACAAAATCGTCTTTTCACTATTTTTTCATAATATTTAAAAGTTAAAAATTAATTAAATATATTTATGGTAAAAAAAAATTCTTATTAGAAGTCATAAAACTTAATGACAGCTAATATTTTTTTATCAGTTTAACAACTCTAAATCAACTACATTGATTTTAAGAAGATTTAAAAAGTCTATAAATATATATATATATATATATATATATATATATATATATATATATATATATTTTATAATAAAATATATGTTTTAAACTTTTTATACTTAATAAAAAATCATCGTAATATATAAAATCGTCTAATTTTAAATAATTAAAAATTACATGTGTGAGGCACGTGCAACTAGTTTAAGAAAAAGAACATTAAAGACTATCATTTTTAAAGACAAAAAGTCAAATCATTATATTTAAGGGAAAAACATTAAAGACCATCTTAGAATAGGAAAACTTCAATACTTATATTTTTGTTTCATAATCAAAGTTTGTTCAAATGCCCTTATCTCGTAAATTAGTGTTACTTTGACAGAATTATCATATATAAAATCTTAATTTTATTACACGTGTGAGGCACGTGCGGCTAAACTAGTATATATATATTAAAAGTGTGAAAACCCTTAGAAAAGTGATTTGAACTTTTTGTCCTTCATTAAAAATCTTCACAATAGATAAAATTGTCTTTTCACATTTTTTTAAAAATTATTTTTATGATATTAAATATTTAAATGAAGAAAATTTTCTTATTATGATTAAATTGCTAATTTTATGGTAATTTCTTTTCTCACGTCTAAAGAAAATTAGCAAAAGTCTTTCTTTTGAGTTTTTATTTGGACCAAATACAATACTTCCAAAAATTAGCATAGGAGTCGTTGCAAAAAAAAAAAGGAATCTAATTTGTATTTGGATAAATTTTTCAACCCTCAAAGTTTTAAAGAAAATTAAATACTACCATAAATAATTTACTTAGCAAAGAAAATAAAATATTATCATAAATAACTTATTACCATAGTTATTTTTTACCTTTTTTTCAAAAAATAATGAAAATTTTCCATATTTAGGTAACCTTTTCTTAAGGAAAAGAGGTTTTCGACTTCTAGAAATTGAATTATTTTTCTTCTACAACACATAATAACATAATAAATTATTTTTGTATGTTTGTAAGTAGCTTTGTAATTGAGATTCTAACTGATTTTTTTGATTTAATATTCAGGTTATGTTGGCGTTATTCATCAAGAATAACAAAATATATTTTTATGTTTGTAAGTAACTTACGTTATTGAATCTCCAGCATAACTCTAGGTTTTCAGTTTTAGATTTTCTTTTCTGTTATAAAACAATAAAGAACAAGAAGAAGAGTAGAGTGAATAGAGAGACTAATTCTTATTTCTTCTCTTGAGGGATGAATTACAATGAAGGAAAACCCCTTTATTTATAGGAAAAAACTAGCCTTGGGGTTTGTAACTTTTTCATAAATAGACATACACAATATATGGTAAAGTAGGTATTCACTATATATGGTAAAGTAGACATTCACTATATATGATACAGTTATAACACTCCCCCTTGAATGTCTAATTGATAGATAATACGCATATATGTCGCCTCATTAAAAAACTTACAAGGAAAACCCAATGGGATAAAACCTCGTAAGGGAAAAAGAGTACAACGCGTATTAACTCCCCCTAATGAGAACATCCATGAGCCTTTGCATTCAGATCTTGTGCACTATCTTCTTGAAAGTTGCAGTTGGAAGAGACTTGGTGAATAAATCAGCCACATTGTCACTTGAACAAATCTGTTGCACGTTAATATCACCATTCTTTTGGAGCTTATGTGTATAGAAAAGCTTTGGAGAAATATTCTTCGTTCTATCTCCTTTTATGAATCCTTCTTTAAGTTGTGTTATGCATGCTACATTATCTTCATACAAAATCGTGGGTACTTTGTCACAATTCAAACCATATTTTTCTCGAATGAGATGTATTATGGACCTCAACCACTCACACTCTCGGCTTGCTTCATGAATAGCTATAATCTCAGCGTGATTTGATGAAGTAGCTATGATAGACTGCTTTGTTGATCTCCAAGATATGGCAGTACCCCCACATATGAACACATAGCCTATTTGAGATCGAGCTTTATGCGGGTCAGATAAGTACCCAGCATCAGCATAACCAACAAGATCAGAACTGCAATCTTTAGAATAAAATAAACCCATATCGGTAGTCCCTTTTAGATACCGTAATATGTGTTTGATCCCATTCCAATGTCTCCTAGTAGGAGCAGAACTATATCTTGCTAACAAATTAAATGAAAAGGCTATATCAGGCCTTATAGTATTTGCAAGATACATTAGTGCATTAATTACACTAAGATATGGTACTTCAGGACCAAGGAGTTCCTCATTCTTTTCTTGAGGTAGGAATGGATCCTTATTCACATCAAGTGATCGAACAACCATTGGAGTACTTAATGGATGTGCTCCATCCATATAGAATTACTTCAACACCTTTCCTGTGTAGACAGATTGATGGACAAAGATACCGTTTGTCAAATGCTCAATTTGCAAACCAAGGGATAACTTTGTCTTTCCGAGATCTTTCATCTCAAATTCTTTCTTTAGGTAATCAATTTCCTTTTTAAGCTCTATTGGCGTTCCAATAAGTTTTATGTCATCGACACAAACAATAAGTATAACAAACTTCGACGTTGTTTTCTTTATGAAAACACATGGGCAAATTTCATCATTCGTATTACCTTTCTTAGATAAATATTCACTAAGATGGTTATACCACATGAGTCCAGATTGCTTTAAACCATACAATGATCTTTGAAATCTAATGGAATACATTTCCCGAGGCTTTGAACTATATGCTTTCGGCATTTTAAATCCTTCAGAAATTTTCATGTATATCTCATTATCAAGTGATCCATATAGATAGGCTATTACCACATCCATCAAATGCATTTCAAGTTTCCCATGGAAAGTGAAACTAATAAGATAATACAATGTGATTGCGTCTATAACTAGTGAATATGTCTTGTCATAATCGACACCAGGCCGTTGTGAAAATCCTTGTGCAACTAGGCGTGCCTTATACCTTTGTATTTCATTTTTTTTATTTCTTTTTTGTACAAAAACCCATTTATAGCCAACGGGCTTAACACCATTAGGTGTTTGAGTTATAGGTCCAAAAACTTCACGTTTAGCAAGTGAATTCAATTCAGATTGAATTGCTTCTTTCCATTTTGGTCAGTCATTTCTTTGTCGACATTCTGTGACAGATTGAGGCTCACGATCCTCACTATCTTGCATGATTTTTGTTGAAATATTATATGCAAAGACATAATCCACTACTATTTCAGATCGATTCAAATTAGTTTCAACATCACTTGAATTTATGGATAGTTCCTTATTTTCTTGAGTCTCAATCTCATTAATTCCTTCAGGAATATTAACATTGCTCAAATTTTAAACTTTCATATCAGAATTTTTCGTAGTGTAATCTTGACTATTTGTTTTTCTTTTTCTAGGATTTCGATCCTTAGAACCTATTGGTCTGCCACGCTTCAAGCGTGCTTTGGATTCATTAGCTATGACACTAGTGGATGGTCCTTTAGGAATATCAATTCGAATTGGGACATTCTCTGCAGGAATATGTGATTTAGTGATCCTTTTCAAATCTGTAAATGCGTCTGGTATTTGATTTATAATTTTCTACAGATGAATAGTCTTTTGTACTTCTTGCTCACAAATAGAAGCACGTGGATCAAGATGAGATAGTGATGGATTTTTTCACAAAATTTCTCTTTTGATGTTACTATCTTCTCCCCCTAATTTTGGGAAAATTATCTCATCAAATCGACAATCTGCAAATCGAGCAGTGAAGATATCTCCCGTTAATAGTTAAGATAGCGAATAATGGAGGGTGATTCAAACCCAACATAAATTTTTAACCTTCTTTGGAGGCCCATCTTGGTGCGGTTTGGTGGTGCTATAGGCATACATACACCGCACCCAAAAATTCTCAAATGAGATATATTAGGCCCTTGATCCAAAACCAATTGCAACGGAGAAATTTATGATAATTTGTCAATCTAAGACGAACAAGTGTTGTAGCATGCAAAATTGCATGACCCCAAACAGAAGTGGGCAACTTAGTTTTCATAAGCAATGGTCTTACTATCAACTGCATATATTTAATCAATGACTCAGCAAGGCCATTTTGAGTGTGAACATGAGGTACAAGATGTTCCACTCATATCCCAATCGATAAGAATAGTTATTAAATTCTTGGGATAAAAATTTTGCAGCATTATCAAGGCGAATAGACTTAATTTGATTATTGAGAATTGTGCTCGTAATCGTATTATTTGTGTCAATAATTATTCAAATACCAAGTTGCAAGATGACAAAAGACACATATGAGGCCATCTAGAAGAAGCATCTACTAGGATCATGAAGTATCTAAACGACCCACTAGGTGGGTGAATGGGACCACAAATATCCCTATGTATGCATTCTAAGAATGCGGGGGATTCAATCCCAACTTTTTTTTCGATGGCCTCACAAACAGCTTGCCTTGATAACAAGCATTACATAAAAATTCACCATTCAAAAGAACCTTCAAGTTCCTTAATGGATGACCATTTGAATTTTCTATGATTCTTCCCATCATTATAAATCCAGGATGTCCCAAACAATCATGCCAAAGTACGAAAGTATTGGAATTAGTAAACTTTTGGTTTACTATAGAATATGCCTCAATTGCACAAATCTTTGTCCAATACAGGCCAGAAGATAAAGCAGGAAACTTTTCTATAACACATGTCTGGCCAGAGACATTCTTGGTGAAACCAAGATATTCAGGATTCATCTCATCAATTGTCTTGATATGATAACCATTTTCACGGATATCTTTAAAACTCATCAAGTTTTTCTGAGACTTTGGAGTAAACATAACATTATTTATGATGAGTTTAGTTCCCTTGGACAGGATTATAATGGCTTTTCTGAAGCCTTCAATCAAATTAGCACTATCAGAAATTGTAATAACATTAATCTTGCCCATGTTTAGATGAGAGAAATATTTATCGTCTTTGAATATCGAATGTGTAGTGCAAGAATCAATTAAACAAATATCTTCATAATTAGACAGCTTACTTTGAAAATTATTCATATCTTCAAATAAAATGACATACACCAAATAAAATATATATTAAATCTTTGTACAAAGTGAAAGTTTATACTATAAGTAATTGTTAATCACACTTTACTAAGTAAAAAAAATGTCCAATTAGAATGTGATTAGCTTAGCTTAGCTTAGCATTTTATATCTCCTTCACATGCATGCCAAGTCAAGTCATTAAAAACACAATAATTGAAACAAATTAAAAAAATAAATCCAAGCTTGATATGAAGAAAGGGACAATCAGGAATAAGTATACGTGACAACTCTCTCAATCGGAAAGATAATTTACTTTACATTACAAGACAACAATCAACAAAAGGAACCAATAGCCTCGGGATTTTGATATTCTCTTATTTCTAATATATAGAAGAGCCTTGGAAGCAGGTGAGAGTTGTCATGCCTGCTTCCAAGGGCAATTTAGTCTTTTCATGGAGACTGTATTGTTATCCAAAGTAGCCACTCCTTAAGACACATATCATTTTTGTTGTTACTGCTTTTCTTCTCTCTTTGTCCACATTTTTTTCTTATCCATTTTCTTCAACTATTTCCAAAAGCTACAAGTGAATATTCTAAAAATGTTAGACCTAAAAATTCTTGAACTTTTCTCCTCTGTTTGTCAATATTTTTTCCATATCCATTTGCTTCGACTATTTCCAAAAGCTACTAGTGAATTTTCTGAAACTGTTAGACCTAGAAATTCTTAAACATGAAATTGGGTTTTGGCTGGCTATTTCTAAGCTTGATTTACTCTATTCAACGTAATTCTATGGTTTAGATAAAACCACAATTGGAAAACCTAAATCAATTGAAGTCGGCAGGTGTTTAGAATCCTGTAATTTGTTCATTTCTTGGTGCTTTGAGTTGTTGGATTGTGTAATACCCCGAAACTCTAACCAATAGTGCAACCATGACTCAATCTCATGAGAAGTAAATTATAGTAATTTTTTTGTTTTCTGATCAAGGGTGATGTGTATTAAGGCCTCAAAGATGTCCTAGCGATTACATGAATCAAAACATCCCTTACCGATTGAATTCTTGAGAAGGAGTTTGGCATAGCCAACTTCAAACAATAATATATATTGATACCCTAAGAATTTTTTAAATCATCACCAAGCAATAGTTAGATAATTGAATCATCTTTCCAACGATACCAATTTCACCCAAATCCAGTATCGGAGCCAAGAGTTATGACCATTTTACTCCAGCATGTCAGGCTGGAAAACTGAGTGACTACATTTGGTGATAAGCCGTCACAAGTGTGACGACTTGTCACCAATGTCGTCAGCCTTAGGTAGATTTCCACCCCAGTGACTACATTTGTGACAACTCGTCACAAGTATGACGACTTATCACCAATGTCGTCAACCTTAAGCCGAAAATCATAAAATCCACCCTTTTGTGATGACTTTTCGTGACGACTTTCACAAGTTTGACTACTTGTCACGAATATCGTCAGCTATTTTTTCAGCAATTAAGGGACATTTTTGCAAGGTTATTTTGGTCTTTTCCCATCTTTTAGAGGCCTATATAAATATGAGAATCCCCATCCAAACCCTAATTTCTTCATTTTCTCTTCCAATTTTCTTAAGAATATATATTAGGGTTTAAATCAAGAAAATTTAATCTTTCAAAAATCATCCATAAATCTTTAAGATTTCTTTCTCATAGTGTAGGCTTCGAGAATCATTTATTACAAATGCGGATAGAGTTTCAAGCACTAGAATTCATCCAATTTGAAAGATTAAGGTATGTGGGGTTTTGAACAAGAGCAATTCTTTCGTTCTTGTGCCCAAAGCGTTGATTTCTATCATGGATTTATATGATTTTGCAAGTGGGTTTTTACCCAAATTACTTCATCATGAGATTATGAGAATATAAATTGTTCAATCTTTGTTATACATGATTATTTTGCTATTCCCAAGTTATGACTTGATATTTAATATTGTGAATTTCATATTTCTACTATGAGTTGATATTTCAAGTGCCTTGAAGATACGTGTCAAACTTTAAGCTTCCTTATGACAAATTGGATTATTGAGTATATTGATTCATGAGATTGAGTTGTTACAATGAGTCTTGATATTTCCTCAAAGTTATTGATGTTTTCATGATTTAATGAATTGATACATTTTGATAGTGATAAAGATTGATTTGATTTGAGTCGAGTTAGGAATCCACAAATTGATTATGATTTGATGAATGAGAAAGAAATTTAATTTGATCTTCAAGATAGACCCTTGTGATGTTTGTGGTGGATTTCCTAACGTGTTCTGAGATTGTGTCTGGTAGTAGTATTTAGCACCAAGTGGGAAATATGGTATTTCCCTCAAAACTATGTGCCATCGTCGGATTGGTATTGATATTTGTGGGCCAGAGACTGAGTATGAGATTGTGATAACTAAATTGAGGTTGTACTCCCTAGCAAGAGTACGACGCTCCTTCCAATGTGGGATTCTCTCCTTACAAGGGAAAAACGTTAGACTCCATGTAGCTCACATGGTTTATATCGGTTATAAGAACCTCCCATATTCATAAGAGTTGAGTTTCTTGAATTACCGAGTCACTCCGAGTCTTGAGTTGAAGAGTTGAGTTGTTTATGATGATTTATGAGGTTTTTATCATATGATTTATTTACTATGAGATCATCAAAAGTATGTTTCAATCTAACTTAAGCCAAGTGAGCCATTATTGTACATATGCATATTTTCATGAAATTGATGATGATATTTACATTGTTGCATGCACCCCCATATACTCAGTACATTCCAAAGTGCTGACCCACATATTTTCCTATGGGCTACATTTTCTCTCAATGTAGGTTTAGGTACTCAACCGCAGCCGCGTTAGCAATATTTGAGTGCCTCAACTATGTTCCCTCAGTGGTGAGTCCTCATGGTTCGAGGGTCGTGTTTATATTTTTGGTGATATAATTCTGTTGTTATAACTTTCTGTACTTTCTGAGTCAGTTCGGGGTTTGCCCCAATGGCTCCTTGATTTTGATTTATAGAGGCTTTGTTAGACTAGAGGGTAGGTATGTATAGATATTCAATATATTTTGGTTGTACAGTCTAGTATTCTCCCATATTTATTTTGAACCAGATGTGGTATATCTCTTTGTTGTGCATGACTGTTGTTGAATTAAATTCCTTGAGGTAATGTCTAGCTCCGAGGGTTAGCTTGGGGCTACGTGTAGCCCTAAGCACCGTGTGGCATCTCGGGATGAAATTTTAGGGCATTACAAGCTTGGTATCAAAGCCTAAGGTTTAAGAAGTTCTAGGGAGTCTGACAAGCCGTGTTACGTAGAGTCTTGATCATCGGTGTGTAGCGCGCCACATCTATGAGCAAGAGGCTTTGGAACGTTTTAGGAAAAGTCGTTTCTTTCTTTCTAAAGTTTATTATGCCTACAATTATCTCTTTATATGCTATTAACTCGTGCTCTCTTATAACATAAAATACCTCTTTGTCAAGCTCGTAGAAACAACGAGCAACCTCAACCCGTTGATCCCTTGAAAGAGCATGTCTCATGCTGAATTTTGGGCAGCTTTTCAGGCGCTAGCCCAGGTAGTTACCGCCAATGATCAAGTTAACACCCAGGCTACTGTTCTGCCTCTACAAGAGAATAATTCTGCTGCAGCTCAAGTTCGTGACTTTATGCGGATGAATCCGCCTTAGTTATATGGGTCGAAGGTAGGTGAAGACCCACATATATACTTGGATGAAGTGATAAAGATCAGCCAAATTATGTATTTGACTGAGGAGGAGAGTGTTGAATTGACTGTCTATCGAATGGAAGATATTGCATATGATTGGGTGGAGATGTGGAGGATGAGTAGAGGGGAGGATGCCGCTCCCATGACTTGGCAGTTATTCCAGGAAATGTTCTTGGATAGATTCTTTCCTCTTGAGATGGGGGAAGAAAAGATAGAGGAATTTATGAATTTGAGACAAGGCTCCATGACTGTTAAGGAGTATTGTCTTATATTCAACCAGTTATCCAAATATTCTCCTAGTATGATGGCTGACTTCAGGACCATCATGAGCAATTTCGTGACCGGCTATCGAGTTACGTTATGAAAGAGTGTAGATCTACTATACTTAATAGGGAGATGGACCTTTCTCGGTTGATGATACATGCCCAACAGATTGAAGTTGATAAGGTGAAAGAGAGGGAGTGAGTAAGAAGGAATAAAAGAGATAGATCCGAGCAGAAGGGATTCAGTCAATACAGTTTCCATGGAGGGAACCACCCTCAATTTCAGGGACATCCATTTATGCTCGCGCCTTCCTCAGTTAGTGGTCCCGCACCTAGAAGCAGGTAGGAGCAGGGGAACAGGTCTATCCCATCCAGGTCTCAGGAAAGTGTAAGTAACATACCTCGTCCTCCTTCATGTGCCAAGTATGGTAGAGATCATTTTGGCGAGTGTTTTGTTGATCAAAGGGGTTGCTTTAGAGATTATTTTGGCAAGTGTTTTATTGATCAAAGGGATCGCTTTAGTCGTGGCAAGTTGGGCCACCAACTTAGAGATTATCCATCTGCTAGACAAGGAAGTCGATATGCTCGTCCCCTGAGTCAGGCTACTAGTTCCCTCGCTCCCGTAGTACGCCCAGTTTTTCCTCAGGGCGCCTCTTCTAGTACTACTGGCGGTTCGCTCCAGAATCGCTTCTATGCTAACTACCTCACCAGGAGAAGGACTCTCCAGATGTTGTAACTGGTATGCTCTGTCTCTTTTATTTTGATATGTATGTATTGATGAAACCCGGTTCCAGTTTCTCTTATGTGACACCTCTGGTTGCTGTAAATTTTAAGATGGACCCTGAGCGGATTCCTGAGCCTATTCTGGTTTCTACCCTAGTAGGAGAATCTGTTATTGCTAAGCGAGTGTATAAGAAGTGTCCTATCACTGTCCTTCATTGGGTCATATGTGCTGATTTGATTAAGCTAGATATGGTTGATTTTGACGTCATTCTGGGTATGGATTAGCTTCACTCGTGCTATGCATCTATAGATTGTCGTACTCGAGTGGTCAAGTTTCAGTTTCTTGATGAGCCCATTTTTGAGTGGTCTGGAAGTTCTGTAACTCTGAAGAGTCATTCATATCCTACCTCAAAGCTAGGAAGTTAATTTCCAAGGATTGCATCTATCACCTAGTTTGAGTTAAATACCTCAAGTCTGAGACTTCGACTATTCAGTCAGTTACCATTGTTAATGAGTTTCCCAATGTTTTCCCAGAAGATCTCCCAGGGGTCCTTCCTGATAGAGAAATAAAATTCGAGATTGATCTCCTTCCCGACACTCAGCCTATTTATATTCCTCCATACTGTATGGCTCCCACAGAACTTAAAGTGTTGAAGGAGCAACTCAAAGATCTCTTATACAAAGGCTTTATCAGACCCAGTGTTTCCCCATGGGGTTCACCTGTTCTATTCGTGCGTAAGAAAGATGGTACATTGCGTATGTGCATTGATTACCATCAACTCAACAAGGTAACTATCAAGAACAAGTACCCTCTTCCTAGAATTGATGATTTATTGGATCAGCTACAGGGTGCAAGTTATTTCTCAAAGATAGACCTTAGATCCGACTATCATCAGCTTAAAGTGAGAGAGTGCGATATTCCAAAGACAATCTTTCAAATCTGTTATGGTCACTTTGAGTTTCTTGTCATGTCCTTTTGGTTAACCAACGCTTCAACAGCCTTCATGGACCTTATGAATCGAGTGTTCAATTAATATCCTGATATGTTTGTCATTGTATTCATAGACGATATTCTTGTGTATTCCCAAAGAGAGGATGATCATGCCGACCATCTTAGAATTGTCTTGAAAACTCTTAGAGATCATCAATTATTCTCTAAATTTAGAAAGTGTGAATTTTGGCTAAGGTCATTTGGTTTTCTGGTTTACATTGTTTCCGCCGAAGGCATTAGAGTCGATCCCCAAAAGACAGAAGCTGTAAAGAATTGGCCTAGACCTACCTCCCCATCTGACATTAGGAGTTTCTTGGGTCTAGTTGGTTACTACCATCATTTTGTTGAGGGCTTCTCTCCTATTGTGTCTTTCATGACCCGGTTGACCCTAAAGAAAGTAAAGTTCCTATGGTCGGAACCTTGCGAGAAGAGTTTTTAGGAGTTAAAGATTCGACTCACTTCAGCCCCAGTGTCAGCTTTACCCATTGATACTGATGGTTTTATGGTGTATTGTAATGCTTCTAGAGTTTGTTTAGTTGTGTGTTGATGCAGAGGGGTAAATTTATAGCTTATGCCTCTAGACAGTTGAAGCCTCATGAGAAGAATTATCTAACCCATGATCTTGAATTAGCAGCTGTAGTTTTAACTTTGAAAATCTGGAGACATTATTTGTATGGTGTTCATGTTGATGTGTTTACTGATCACAAAAGCCTACAACATATGTTTACTCAGAGGGAGTTGAATCTTAGACAAAAAAGATGGTTAGAGTTGCTAAAAGACTATGATATGAGTGTGTTGTATCACCCGAGAAAGTCCAATGTTATGACAGATGCTCTTAGCAGGTTGTCTATGGGTAGTGTAGCTCATGTAGAAAATAATAAGAAAGAATTGGCTTATGATATGCATCGTTTGGCTAGGTTGGGTGTTAGATTACTTGATTCCACTGAAGGGAGTATGTTAGTTCAGAGTAGTTTCGAGTCCTCTTTGGTCTCGGAGGTAAAGGAGAAGCAAGACAGGGATCCTAGTTTGGTCAGACTGAAGGAGTCAGTTAAGGACCAAAAGGTAGAGATTTTCTCCCAAGGGGGAGATGGTGTGTTGAGATTGCAGGGTAGATTATGTGTTCCCGATGTTGATGATCTAAGGTAGAGAATTATGGATGAAGCGCATGACGCGCGATATTCTATTCATCCCGTTGCTATCAAGATGTACCGCAATTTGCGGGAAATCTATTGGTGGAACGGTATGAAGAAAGACATAGCAGGATTTGTGGCAAAGTATTCTACTTGTCAACAGGTTAAGGTAGAGTACCAAAGGCCCAGTGGTGTAATGCAAGAGTTTAGCATTCCTACTTAGAAGTGGGAAGAAGTGAATATGGATTTCATAATTGGTTTACCTCCTTTTTGTCATCATAATGATTTGATTTGGGTTATTGTAGACTAGTTGACTAAATTATCTCATTTCTTGTCAGTGCATTCGTCTTATACAGATGAGGATTATGCTAGATTGTATATTCGAGAAGTTGTTAGAGTTCATGGAGTTCCTTTGGTTATTATCTCTGATAGGGGTACTCATTTTACTTCCTAATTTTGAAGGGCTTTTCAGAAGGTTCTCGGTACCCAAGTCCGTCTAAGTTCTACTTTCCATCCACAAATAGATGGCCAGACTAAGCGGACCATTCAGACTTTAGAAGATATGTTGAGGGCATGTGCGCTTGATTTTAAAGGTAGTTGGGATGAGCACTTGCCATTGATCGAATTTGCATATAACAATAGTTTCCATGCTAGTATTCAGATGGCCCCGTTCGAAGCTTTGTATGGGAGAAGATGTAGATCACCTATAGGTTGGTTTGAAGTAGGAGAAGCAGCTGTGATTGGTCCTGACGCTGTTTTCGAGGCTATGGAAAAAGTTAAGTTGATCCGAGAAAGATTGAAGACCACTCAAAGTCGTCAGAAATCGTGTGCGGATGTGAGAAGAAATGATCTTGAGTTTAATGTTGATGATTTGGTGTACTTAAACGGTTCACCCATGAAAGGGGTGAAGAGATTTGGGAAGAAGGGAAAGCTTAGTCCCCGTTATGTTAGTCTGTATAGGATTTTGAGCCATGTTGGGAAAGTAGCATATGAGGTGGAGTTACCCGCGGAGTTGTCCAACGTTCATCTGTATTTCATATTTCCATACTTAAGAAGTGTATTGGTGATTCTGTCGTGGTTGATTCTTCCAAAAGCTTAGATATTCAGGATAGCCTTTCATTCGAGGAGATTCCGGTTAAGATTTTGGATTTTTAGATCCGTAGACTAAGGAACAAAGAAGTTCCATTAGTTAAAGTTCTCTGGAGAAATCAATCTGTTGAGGGTTCTACTTGGGAAGCCGAAGCTACTATGCAAGCCAAGTACCCTCACCTCTTTTCTATGAGTTCGGAGCGAGCAGAAGGTACCATTCTTTCTTAATTCCGCCCCCTTCTTATTAAAGATTCAGCTGTGTGTCTACTTCCATCATGAATTCATGCATTTTGTATGGTATCCAAAGGTATATAGTGAATTAAGCCCTTTGAGTGAGTCAATTCATCTATACATCCTCATTTTCTCTTGTTTTTGGCCTATTTGGCAACATTCGAGGACTAATGTTTCCAAGCGGGAGATATTGTAATAACTCGATACTCTAACCAATAGTGCAACCATGACTCAAGATTATGAGAAGTAAATTATAGTGCTTTGGTTGTTTTCTGATCAAGGGTGATGTTTAAGGCCTTAAAGATGTCCTAGCGATTAGGTGAATCAAAACATCCCTTACCGATTGAATTCTTGAGAAGGATTTTGGCATAGCCAACTTCAGACAAGCATATCTCTTTCTACCCTAAGAATTTTTGAGCTAATGACCCATCAACAAGTAGATAATTGAATTAGCTTTCTAACGATACCAATTTCACCCAAATCCGGTAACGGAGCTAAGAGTTATGCCCATTTTACTCCAGCATGTCAGACTGAAAAACTGAGTGACTACATTTGGTGATAAGCTGTCACAAGTGAGACAACTTGTCACCAATGTCGTTAGTCTTAGGTAGATTTCTACCCCCAGTGATGAAATTTGTGATAAGTCATCATAAGTGTGATGACACCAACGTTATCAACCTTAAGCCGAAAATCATAAAATCCACCCTTTTGTGACGACATTTCGTGACGACTTGTCACAAGTCTGACGACTTTTCACGAATGTCGTCGGCTATTTTTTTTTCAGCAATTAAGGAACATTTTTGCAAGGGTATTTTGGTATTTTTCCATCTTTTGGAGGCCTATATAAATATGCGAATCCCCATCCAAACCCTAATTTCTTCATTCTCTCTTCCAATTTTCTTAAGAATATATATTAGGGTTTCAATCAAGAAAATTTAATCATCCATAAATCTTCAATATTTCTTCAATAATCAAGTTCCTCATAGTGTGTGCTTCGATAATCATTTATTACAAGTGCGGATAGAGTCTCAAGCACTAGAATTCGTCTAATTTCAAAGATTAAGGTATGTGGGATTTTGAACAAGAGCAATTCTTTCGTTCTTGTGCCCAAAGCTTTGATTTCTATCATGGATTTATATGATTTTGCAAGTGGGTTTATACCCAAATTACTTTATCATGAGATTATGAGAATATAAATTGTTCAATCTTTGTTTTACATGATTATTTTGCTATTCCCAAGTTATGACTTGATATTTAATATTGTGAATTTCATATTTCTACCATGAGTTGATATTCCAAGTGCCTTCAAGATACGTGTCAAGCTTTAAGCTTCCTTATGACAAATTGGATTATTGAGTATATTGATTCATGAGATTGAGTTGTTACAATGAGTCTTGATATTTCCTCAAAGTTATTGATGTTGCCATGATTTAATGAATTGATACATTTTGATATTGAGAAAGATTGATTTGATTTGAGTCGAGTTAGGAATCCATAAATTGATTATGATTTGATAAATGATAAAGAGATTTGATTTGATCTTCATGATAGACCCTTGTGATGTTTGTGGTGGATTTTCTAACGCGTTCTGAGCTTGTGTCTGAGAGTAGTATTTAGCATCGAGCAGGAAATGTGGTATTTTCCACAAAACTATGTGCCATCATAGGATTGGTATTGATATTGATATTTGTGGGGCAGAGGTCGAGTATGAGATTGTGATCACTAAATTGAGGTTGTACTCCCTGGCAAGAGTACGACACTTCCGCCAATATGGGGTTCTCTCCTCAAGAGGGAAAAAAGTTGGACTCCATGTAGTTCACATGGTTTATGTCGGTTATAAGAACCTCCCTTGTCCATAAGAGTTGAGTTTCTTGAATTACTGAGTCACTCCGAATTTTGAGTTGAAGAGTTGAGTTGTTTATGATGATTTATGAGGTTTTTATCATATGATTTATTTACTATGAGATCATGAAAAGTATGTTTCAATCTAACTCAGGCCAAGTGAGCCATCATTGTACATATGCATATTTTCATGAAATTGATGATGATATTTACATTATTACATGCACCCTCACATACTCAGTATATTCCAAAGTGCTGACCCACATATTTTTCTATGGGCTATATTTTCTCGTAATATAGGTTCAGGCACTCAGCTGCAGCCACATTAGCGATATTCGAGTGCCTCAACTACGTTTCCTTAGTGGTGAGTCCTCATGGTTCGAGGACCGTGTCTATATTTTTGGTGATATCATTCTGTTGTTATGGCTTTCAGTACTGTTTGAGTCAGTTGGGGGTTTGTCCCAATGGCTCCTTGATTTTGATGTATAGAGGCTTTGTCAGACTAGAGGGTGGGCATGTACAGACGTTCAATATATTTTGGTTGTGCAGTCTAGTTTTCTCTAGTATCTCTCTTGAACTCGATGTGGAATAGCTCTTCATTATGCATGACTATTGTCGAATTGAGTTCCTTGAGGTAGTGTCTGGCTCTGAGGGTTAGCTTGGGGCTACGTGTATCCCTAAACACCGTGTGGCAAAAAATCAGGATGAAATTATGGGGCGTTACAGTTTGTGGGGGTCTTTTGTCTGTGTTTAAGAGAAAAATTTGAATATAATCTCTCAACTGTGTTAATTTTTTATGTAAGAAGTATGGAGTTATGGGAAGTTTATTTTCTTCGCCTCCATATTTACTGTTAACTTAGGGCACTATGTCTCTTTACTTGCTAAATTTGTTATCCTCTTTTCTTTATCATGCACAAACTCGGAAAGTTCATCTAGTGGTGAATCAGATGCTGATAAAGATTCAGTTGCCTTAAATGGTCAGAAGGTGTGGATATTATTATCTGATTTTATTAGTTATTTGGTTCTCTTATTTGACTATTGTTATAGTGAGTGATGTCTACTTTTGCCTTCTAAAATATTTTTTTCCTACCGCAGGCAATAACGACACCTGGGGGGAGATTAGAGCAGAAATATGAGCTTGATCTTCCAAAAACTACAGGTTGTTAACCTGTGGAATCAAATGACATGATTTCTTTGCTGCTTTTTTTCCTTGTAAATCTGTGGTTAAGGGGAAGATATGATAGCTTTGATTGGATACTGGTAGTTCTCCGTGTGATTTAAAAATTTATTGTTTGGGTGAACTTCTGCCTTTTAGGTGTTTGTGAAAATTCTCCAACAAAGCAGTCTAATCTCCGAAGATTAATTTTTTATGAGCTTTTTTTAATTACTTCTATTTAGGTAAATTTCAAAAGTAGCTCTTAATTTGAGGTGGGATTTTTCTTAATTTGACTCTAATGGATGTTTCTTGTAGTCTTCAAGTAAATGACAGGAAGCTTAGACGTTGTTGTGGCCATCTACGTGGGCATAATGCTCTGGAAGACGATAGGTATTTTTTGGTCAATGAAGGATCGATCAAAGGATACAAGGCTTCATAGGCTTAAGAAGATTCAGGGTAGGCTAATGCGAGCAGCAAAGGACGATGATATAGAGGAAATAAGAAAACTCCTAAAGGAGGTGGAAGTGAGCGACCAAGTAAGGAAAGATTCGAGTAGAAAAGCAGTGTGGCTCTTTTCAGGTGGAACCATTATCTCTACTCTTAGATTGATTCTTATTACTTTCACATTGACCAGAGACGAGTGAGATAGCCAACTTTTAACTCTTGTGAAATATTTTACTGCTAGTGAGAAAATGTTATACTATGGGTAGGATGATTACAGGACACGGAGTTTGTAACATTAGGCTACGCCAAAATAGGCATTCCGCTTAAATTTTTGTTGTTTATTTGTAATGCTTTGGCTTTAAAATACCTTTTTGTTTTCAATTACTTACTGGAATAGTATCTGCTCATTTACTGCAAGATATGAAGAGAAATTGACTTTTTATTAGATGCCTTTGGTTTAATTTATTCTGCAAATGAACTAAGACGATCAACTGTTGTAAAATTGTTTGCTTGAGGCCCGTTTTATGCGTTTGACTCTCTGTGCTATAGTAAAAACTTCTTTCCTAATTTTGATGGCTCGCTTTGTCAACGACCTCTAATTAGGTCCTACACTCATTAGTCTGACAAAGTGCATCAAGTTGATTGCGACGTACGCTAGGATGGTGTTTGCAACATCGAAAGGAGCTCACTATCAAGTCAAACGGGTATAAACGATAAGCTATAGTTTACTCCTCCAGCATATGTGCTCAATACTCAAACTCTTGACAAGGTAACTAACTGTTTATTGCAGATAATTTTGATAACCCATTTTGCTTGAGTAAAATGTTTTTCATCTTCACCTTGTAAAAATGTCAGCTTGATTTATGCTTGAGCGTTTCATTGTTTTGAGAACATTTTTGGTCAAGAACTTGCAGTATATATTAATTCCGACTTAAAAAGTACATTTTTATTTAAACCCATCAACTCAAATGCTGCAGAAAAATTAAAATATATATAGTCAATCAAATCTTTATATCCTTGTTTCTAGAGTTTCTAGAAAGAAAAGAATTTGGAGAAATTTTAGGTCTCACCGAATCACACGTTGAGATATTGATAACACACATAGAGCTAATGGTATTTCATAACTAATTGATTGGGTAGCTGCCCGTAAACCACCTAAAAAGGAATATTTATTATTTGATCCATATCCCGACATAAGAAGTCCAACGGGAGCAATACTTGAAATGGAAATCCATAAAAAACACCAATACTAAGATCGGCTAGAACAAGGTGATCGCCAAAAGGAATTACTGAATAACTTAGAAAGATAGATATTACTGTTATAGATGGTCCGATACTGAAATTTTGCTTAAGATACTCTTTTTTTCTTGGCTCTGTACTTTCATCTCACCTATTGCATATCAGATTGTTTTATTATGAGTAATGCTTCCACTTAGTTTCCTCATTTTCAAGTAACTTGCTTTTACAAAAATTTTGACTGACCATATACCAACACACCCATAGGCTTTATTGATAGTGATTTTAGATTATGTGCATGCATAATAATTATTTATTTTATTTGTCTTCTTCCTTAGCTTTAAATTAGTTTTAGAAAAGTTAAAATAATCTTTCTGCAATAAAAAAGAAGTTGGATTATTAAACAAACAAAGTAACCAAACAAAATAACAGAGAAACATATGAAGTTGAAGTTGTATTAGCAGGACTTGTTTGGTTCATACTAACATTAAAGAAGAAGACATAAGTATCAATTTTCTCAGTATGCATGAACGCAAATGCTTTTATTTGTGGTCTTCACTCAATCCTCTTTTAGCCAACATACTTGAAGGCACTTTTTGGTAATATATAGGTTTTCAGAAAGTTAACATGTTATAACAA
Source organism: Capsicum baccatum var. pendulum (assembly GCA_030864225.1). Taxonomy (NCBI): domain Eukaryota; kingdom Viridiplantae; phylum Streptophyta; class Magnoliopsida; order Solanales; family Solanaceae; genus Capsicum; species Capsicum baccatum. The sequence continues at coordinate 206,887,625 of CM061553.1, read as the reverse complement.
ATTTTACTCTTGTTTATGCATTAACCAAAGACACATTTGCTTAATATCATTGAATTATCTCAAGTATTATACTACATTGTCTTTGAAGCATTCAATTGAAATAATGCCTGAACTATATAGAATTCAGTCGTTTTATTTACTGTAGAGTGCATAAATATTTAATTCTGCTGTTTCAGATTCCTTCTTCCAGCATCACTTATAGCGATGAATGATGTAGCACCTTATTTTTTTTTAATTTTTCTTTGGGTGATAATTTCTTAATAATTGGTTGAGATAGAAGTACAATTCACTAGATGAGCCCAGTCCATTACGTGAAGAGCCCTATTTAGAGTAGTTTTCATTTTTTATTGGAACTCAACAATTAGGGGAAGGGAACTCCGGAACTATTGAAAAGCTCAAAACCTCAAATTTTCCTGGCACAGTTATGAGAATTGAGAGCTGGGAAGCAATATTGATGTTTTAGTATCGACTGTAATTTGTTATCAATAAATTGCAATTTAGAAAAGCTACAATTGATGGAAATTGTGTTGTTTTATCATGCGTTTTGTATATTTCTGGAAATGGAGCTGAATTAGGAAGTGAAATCTGTTCATAATTTCTGAAAATTCAACTGAATTGAGATTGAACATTTTATTGACTCTTGAATTTTCCCAAACAGAGGTTATAGCAAGGTTGATATGGACATTAAAATTAGATTTAAATAAAAAATCTCTAATGTAATTTCAATTGCAACATACAAAACTGACAGTAACAAATTATAACTAGATTACTATTATTGGGTCCGCGCTAGCGCGGGCTTTTACATCTAATTATATAAGAGAGAGTTGGGCGGCAGAAGCAACTCTTCGTCGACATGTCTGCTTCAGCTACTTACTCCGTAATTTTACTATATTACTCCTAATTAATTATTATAAATTATTTACATATTAAAAAATAATAATATTTAATAAAAAATTAAAATAGATATTTATGACATGTCTACGTCAGCTGCTTTAATCATAATTTTACTAAATATTATCCTAATTAATTATTATAAGCCATCAAAATATTAAAAATATATTTAATAAAAAAAATATAAAATGATAAGTTAATTATTGATGTTTTAAATTAACTTCACGTCTTATATGAGGTCCACTTAATTTTTTCACAAGTATTTTTTATAGTAATTTTGTTATATCACTTCTACGCCGATCTGAAACTTATAATATTGTTAAGGGAAAAAGAATTATTAGATATTTTAAGTACAAAATCTTCTGATAAGTAAGAAGGAACAAATACATTTTTTATGGATTGCCGTAATATATACGTTCAACACACATACTTTGAAGACTTATTACTTTTAGATGTTTTATTTCGATGCATTGAAGTTGAAGAATTTTGTAAGATAAAAAAATTCTTTATTTCCTTGGCACAAATACAAAATCATTTTAAAAATAAAATTTGCTGGCACATATAAGGGGATGTTAATGTATTTCATATTTTTACTATCTTATTTATATCTTAGATATTACAAATACTATATAATTAATTAATTAACTTCTCCATCTTTACATATTCAAAAGATGTTATATTCATTTTTATTATTTAAACAAATATCATATTTAGTATAACATTTAAATTGATTAGAGTGAGGTACACGCGCGCGGCGCGTACATCTAAACTAGTATATATATATATATATTAATTTGAATCATTTTAGAAATAAAAACTAATAATAATCAATTCTACATATTGGTAACAACTTTAAAGGTATTTCAGATATTTTGATCAAAAAGTATTTAAAAGCACTTGTTTATTAAACACATCAATAATTTTTTTCAATTTCAGTACTTTTATCCAAACACGTTACTACTTATTTTTAAAATAAATTTTAACATTTTCAAAAGCACTTTTAATTTTTTTTTTTAAAAGTCATTTTTTTTAAGCCTATCCAAACGAATTTTAAGTGAAACCTATTGTGAACTTCCTTTCTTCCATAAAAATCTATGATGGTAATTCAGGCTTATCTTTCTTAGCAATATATATATATATAGAGAGAGAAGTATGATAGTATTCCATATAGAAACTAATAATCTATTTATTCAGCATGTACTATATTTAATGCATTTTTTACTTTTATTTTATTTAGTACGATGATTATTAGGGGTTTCATGATTCAATTAGTGTTTGGTTAACATCAAAATCAAATCATTGTAATTAATTTGTCAATTATTAAAATCAAATATAAATAAATACTTATTGGTCTGGTGGTTGTCGGTTTTGGTTCAATATTTAAAAAAATCTAATACTCTTTCTGTTTTTAAAAGAATGACCTATTTTTTTTAGTCTGTTTAAAAAAAACGATTCCTTTCTTTTTTGGCAATATTTTAATTTCAATTTTCCACATAATATGTTTAGGAGCATAAGATTAAAGAGTATTTTGGTATATTTGATACAACTTTAATTTAAAGTCACAAGATTCAAAAGTCTTCTTTATTTTTTTAAACTTTGTGTCAAATCAAAGTAGATCATTCTTTTTTAAACGAAGAAAATAGTAGATATCTCCTTTATTTTATTCTTTATAATTAAAAAAAAAATCCACCATTTCCCGCTAACAATCTATTAATACCTTTTTTATCATGGTCCTTAGTATTTTCTTGGATTATAGAGACCATGTCTTCAGATATATAATATAAAAAAAAATATAAAAAATCTATGTAAATTTCATTGTTATTTCTGTAAAGGAATGAGTTTGAATTCATGACATTTCTTAAAAATAAGTGTATGGTGTAAAGTAAATAAAGTATTTAAATTACTTATAAAACTGATATATTTTAAATATATAATAACCTGTTAATTTGGTTAGGATTTTTCTTTGATCTATTTTTAATAGAATTAATTAAATATTATTAATTTCTTAAAATTTAAAATCAAACTAAACTCAATAATGCAAGGAAAGGAAGTTAAGATTTATTAACCTTCCAATATCCAATATTCAGACATAATTAAGTCACTGTATGTCTGAATATTAACCCTCCAATATTCAGACATATTAACCTTCCAATGAAAAACTATCTCATTGTATTGAGTTAATTGATTTATTGATTTTATCATGTCTGAATATTGGAAGGTTTGGTTTTAGTTTTCGAAAAAATAATATTAAAATTTTTAATTATATTGATCTAGAAATATTAGTTGGTTAAAACAAAGCATTATGTTTACTTATGAGCCAAAGTTTATTCTCCAATGTAAAAGTGTTAGCTATATATTCAAATAGTTTTCAAGAGGTCGAGGGTTCGAACCTGGTATAGAGAAAAACTCTGTCGGGAGCGTTGCCATTTTAATGGGTCCTGTAATGCGTGATCTGAATTAGTCGGAGCTCCAATATGGACGTCGAACACCAAATAGAAAACAAAACAAAAAAGACTATTACTATTTTAATGGAATAGTTTGAACATGATTTATCAACTAATTAATAAGTAATCTTGATTTAAATTACCATCAACAAGTTTAAACTTACCCAAATGTAAGGAGCTTTATATTAAAAAAATATAAAATTCTTGAAGTTTTGTATTGACAGACAATCTTGATGCATTTAATATTTTACTTAATTAATGTGTCATATCTCCTCTTGCTATAGTATGTATTTGGCAATGAAAGTTTGATTTCTAGAAGCATTTACTAACAGTGCATGTTACTTTTAATATCTTTAGTAAATTTACTAATTTGTGGTAAAAATATTTTTTATAGGAATCTATATAAAATATTTTCTGCGTTTTATAATAAATAAATTATTAGATTTTGACATATATATTAAGGAAAAAGTATTAAAAACATAAATTTAATATAATTTTTTATTTTTATCCCCCCCCAAAAAAAGGTTGATCTTGTAATACTTTTTCAAAAGTTAATTGATTGTCAAATCATAAAGACAAATTTGAAAAAAAATTCAATGATTCACTTATTTTGAAATACCAATAAATATTCCAACAATTCACTTATTCTAAGACGGAGGAAGTATAAATAGAAGTAATAAAGCCAGTAATAGAAAAAGTAATGTAGTATATCTTTTCTGATCAAGAAATATAATCCCCCACTTCCCCTCCCCCGGCTCCCCGCCCCCCAAGTTTTTTGCTATTTTTCTCATTATTAAAAAATATTCTTTTAACTCTCTTAATTATAATATTAAAGAACTAATAAATTATTTCATTAAATTTTTTTATATACAACATAATGGTCTTTAACTTAATTAAATCCATAATTTTTTATTGTTATAACCTATAAAATATGTCATAGACATGTGATAATATTATTTGGTACTTTATATCATAGTCCTATAAATAAAGATGTTATAAGATTTTATAGAAATGATTATACCAGCCTTTTAAGTTGTTATATTTCAGATGATTCTTATATTGACTCTTTTATTTTACTCGAAGAATAAGATGAAGGCTATTAAATGATGATTGACTTGTGGGAGTGGATATTAATAAAAAGTCGAAAGGTGATAAATTATTTCCTATTTTTTTTTTCTATTTCAATGACTAAGATCGAAAGAATGATGTTGCATTGTTTTTTTTCATAGTTCAATCTTTATTATGTATTTTATATAAATTTTATATTTTCGTAAGTTTATTATTTCTTTGGTTCAAAGTTGTAACTTATGGCTTTGTTATTTTTAATAAATTGTTAATATTTTATTATTTTTTATAATTACACAAAGCGTGAATAAGTTCACTAATTAGTAATAAAGTTTTAAAAATAATTAATTTTTGTATTAAGACAATTGTGCTTTTGTCAATGCCTACATGATTTTAATTTAGGGAATCAGTTTCAACGATTGAATTCTTTATATTAAACCCCTAATTACCATCAAAATAAATATCATTTAATGAAAAAAGAAATAACACTTGGCTTTGTACAGAGGTTATGTAGCGATTGTCAATGACTTGCGTGAGCTAGTTGCATTTTTCTTCAAATTTATTTTTCGATGCGGTGTATGAACTCTTACGATGTCTGAATTCTGGCGATGCCCGGTGTGTGGCTCAATGTTGATTATCACAGCTTTGTCACTGAATTATGTCCATCTGGCAATACGTGACATGCTTTCCATTTTTCCACATGTTGAGGCAATTTTGACCTATATAGATAGTCCCGACATTTCTCGAATGTGGTCTTATTCCGTAAGAGTTGTTTTCTTGATTTCTGTGACATATCAAATTCCTGATTTTTCTCCGAGTTAAATCTTTTTGAGGAAGGAAATAATCCATATTCAATGCTAAATGATCATAGTTTTTGACCTAAATTTAATTATATTTGTGAAAAGATCTTTATAATTTTAGTTTAAATTTTATCATATTTTTTTAAATAAATTTTCTTTAATTTTTTTTTAATAAATATGGTAACTTGGGTCATTGAGTTAAAAGTGACAAAAGAGTTTCAAAATGAGGTATAGCTGATTCAAGTCTTAATAATTGAGTATAAGTGACAATTAATTTATTATGAATTAAGAAAGTTGGAGAAGATTGAGAATAACCCACAAAAATGGAGGGAAAATAACACATTTCTCTCTCTTCTCATCCATTGTTGTTTTCTCTCTCTTAGCATCCATTGTTGATTTCTCTCTCTTAGCAATTTTTTGTTGTTTATTGTTGCTGCTGCTTTATTCATCATCTTCTGCTTCATAATCATCATCTTCTACTCCATTATCATCTTCCTATTAACCATTGTTGTTGTTGTTACCGCTACTACTGATACTTAACCAATTTCTTAGGTCAAATTTTATTTCGTACATCACTTTCCACTTTGGCATTACTTCATAAGAGACTTTGGTAAGTCAAATTATGATTTTTAGTTAAATTTGTCATCTGCTAACTGCTATTGTGTTGTTTTTTCCAACAATAAATAACACGCGAACATGAATGCAACATAATATCCATCTGTTTAAATAGATCACTTATCTATTGCGACAGATGAGCCATCTTTTGCAATGGAAGACTCATATGTTGGATTCATGTTTATGGTTCTATAGTGCCGTAACATGAATCGAACAGACGAGTCATCTGTTGTAACATATGACCCCTTTATTGCAACAAACTAGTTATCTATTGCAACAGGGTAAAAATCTATTGCAACAGATTATTAACCCGTTGCAACAAAACCTGAACTCGATTCCAACAGACGCGTCGTCTATTGCAACAGGTAAGTCATCTGTCGCAATAGGTTAGTTATCTGTTGCAACAGAACCTGAACTTAATTCCAACAGACACGTTATCTATTGCAACAGGTAAGTCATCTGTCCCAACAGGTTAGTTATCTATTCTAACATGTCACTCATCTGTTGGAATCTACTTTAAAGGTTCTTTAGTACTGTAACATCAATCCCAACAGGCGCTTCATATATTGCAACAAATGTATATTCTATTGCAACATATAATTCACCTGTTACAAAAGATGACTCACCTGTAGAGATCAGCTTCAGGAGCGTTACATGAATCCCAACAGGTAAGTAATCTATTGCAACTGATCACTTACCTGTTGCAACAGATTACACATCTATTGGGGTTCATGTTACGACACTATGAAATCACTATTAATTTTATTATATGTAAGATCCCGCAAAATTTTTAAGCTTAAATCAGTCCTTTCAGCTTGTCAAGGGGGTCCCATACTTAGAAAATTCTAGCTAAGTTCTCAGACTTAGTTTACTTTTGACCTTCGAAAGTTGGCAATCCTATTTTGCCACCTTAATGTCCTTTAATGGTCCGTATTTTTATAAATTCATGATCAGAGAGGTTAATAGGTAATCCCGGACGAGTTTTAGATTTTTCGAACCTCGTTTAGACCACGTTTGGTGTCCCAAAACAATAGACCAACGCGATCTTGGCGCGCCGCGTTGGTTAACATTATTGTAGGGACAACCAGAATAAAACTACTGAGGTTGGGTGCAATCATGGTGCGACGCGTTGGGTATCGCGTCGATGCCGCATCGCCAATCGCGTCGATGCCCAGTTTCAGTCATTAAATGTCAGTGTTTTTAAGGGAAAAAAGGTTAATTTCTCACCCCTATATAAGCCTATAACACGAGATTCAGCCCTTATTTCACCAAAATATTGTTGTTACTCTTAAATACTCTCAAGAACAAGTCTAGGATTTTTATAGGAGCTTCAAATTTCAAGAGATTCTACCGTTAGTTTTCAAGAATTTTCCATCCAAGGTATGTCAAGTGTTCATTCATGGATTCCTTTCATCCATAAAGCTCAAGAATCCACTTTTAAATAATAAATTGTGATTTTTATGTTGTGGATTGATTTATTACCATGGTTATGTTGTCATACGATTCCCAAGTTGGAATCTTTAATATGTTTTCATAAAATTATGTTAATGTATGGATTGAAAATGATAAAATTGAGTGGAATGAAGGAACTTTGATGTATTAATTTGATATTCATGCCTAAGCCCTAAGTCATGCATCCTAGGTGTTTGATAAAACGCCTAAGAGAATGGAAATTACGCATATAGCTCAACTGTGACCGAAATGGTAAATGCAAGCTTACCCTCATGTTCAAAATGTCTCCCATATTATTGTTATGCAATGTATTTGCTTGATGGAATGTTCATGGGATTAGAGTGATGAAATCATGATATGTTTATATGAATTCCTATCCATGTACAAGGTTATGATAACCAATTGCTTCATGAAATCCCCAGCTTATTGTATTATGAATTGTTGATATTGGTCATGTGTTCAAGAAGTGTCGTGTCTTATCAATTTCATGCTATCGAGTCTTGGGGCTACTTGTACCCAAACTTTTCTGTGTGTCTAGAGCCAACGTCAGTTTCATGATAAATCCCAGTCACACCATGATTAGTAGTATCCTCAGTTAGTTTCAGAACTCAGTAGAATTCAGTCAGTTACATAACTTAGGAAAACTCAGTAATCTCAGTTAGTTATTAGATCTCAATAGTACTCCTCCAGTTAACGAAACTCAATGAACTCAGTCCAGTTCAGTTCAGCTAATCATGTTCAGTGTCTATTCAGATGGGAGTAGAATTTAGTACCGAGTGAGTCCAAGGATGGGAACTCACCTGTTAGTAGAGGGTGTGATTCTTAGAAGCAATCCTTGTGCTCCAGAACTACGTAGCCAGCGTAGATTGAGACATCAAACTTGTTAGTTGAGGGTAGATGAGGTGGCTTAACCTGTTATATGAGGGTCTCACCGTTCTCCTTAGAGTACTTGTTAGACGAGGGATTTCTCACATCTTGTCCTTACCAGTGGTGCGGTATTGACACCCTTCCAACTGGGGTTACAGGTTGGACCCAAATCTATTTAGAAAAAGGGGCATATCGGTTAGATAATTCTTCTACAGTTTAATTTACAAAATTAGGACTGTCAGATACAGTTACCCTGTCTCAGTAATAGAACTCAGATAGTTATACAGAACCTAGGACTATCAGATACAGTCACTCAACTCAGTACAAAACTCAGCTAGTTCCATCAGAACCTAGACTGTCAGACATGGTCGCCCAGTATCAGTTATATCAGTTATCAGTATTAAGACTCAGTAGTCAGTATTACTCGTGAATCCAGCTACAGTTACACATTCATGTATATATTCTCACGATCATGTTATACAGTCAGTCAGCATTGTTTATGCATATGAACCCTTTGCATTCAGCCTACCTTACTTGCATACCAGTACATTCAATCGTACAGACGTATTTGCGCTATGGTGTTTTATACATTAGGTTCAGAAGCACGAGCTCTAGAGCATCAGTAGCATTTTAATTTTAGCATTCAGAGTCAGCAGTGAGTCTTCATCATTCGAGGATGTTATGATTTGATTATTTCATATCTTTAGTACTCAGTTATTTCAGGAGTTGGAGTTAGTTTGGGACATGTCCCATCAACTCTTTATTCAGACAGTCTAGAGGCTTTCAGACTATAGCATGTTCACAGTTATTTTAGTTATTTTGGTAATGATGTATTATATTTCCAGATGTTATGTTTTATCATATATTTGAACCTTATGGTCATTCAACCTTTAATTCTATATTTTTACATCATATTATGCAGTGCTCAGTTAAAGATATCAGTCATGGGTTAGCTTGTGGTCCTTTAGGGTCATGAGCACCGTGTAGCATTTCAGGTACCAGATTCGGGGTGTTACAAACTTAGTATCAGAGCCTAAGGTTCAATAGTATCCTAGGAAGTCTGAAAGCTACATCTAGTAGAGTCTTGTGCATGGGTGTATTGCGCGCCATATTTATATACAAGAGGCTATAAGATATTTTAGGAATAGTTTTCCTTCTTTCAGTATTCATGTCGTACCAGTGAGCATGATCTCAAGTTTAACTTTTAGTCTAATTCATTTCTCCCTTTCTTTTACAGAACATGCCTGCCAAGACAAGAAAAGAAAGTCAGTCAGCCCTTCAACCCGTCCAAGCAGATCCCTTGAATGAACATGTTTCTCATGCAGAGTTAAGAGTTACATTCACTACTCTTGCTAACTCAGTTGCTGCCCAGAATGAATGACTAGTTGTCGTTCCAGCCAACCCAATGGCTAATTCAGCTACAGCCAGGATTCGGGACTTCACCCGAATAAATCCACCATCCTTTTTTCGGGTCTAAGTTAGATGAGGACCCTCAGGAATTTCTTGATCAGGTTCAGAAGGTTACAAATATCATGGGAGTTTCAGCTGTTGAGAGTGCTGAGCTAGTTGCATATCAGTTTCAGTATGTGGCTCACACATGGTTCAAACAGCGGAAAGTAGAGAGGGCTATAGATGCAGGGCCTATTGAGTGGGAGAAGTTTGCCATTGCTTTTCTTGATAGATTCTTTCCCCTAGAACTGAGGGAAGCTAAGATGCTAGAATTTATCAACCTTAGGTAGGTTAACATGATAATGAAAGAGTATTCTCTTAAGTTTACTCAACTAGCTGGATACGCTCCTCATGTAGTGGCAAAAACAGGGCTAAGATGAGTAACTTTGTTTCTGGGGTAAATGATAGTGTGGTCAATGAGTGCAGATCTGGAATGTTGATTAGTTAGATGAATATAGCCAGGCTTATGATCCATGCTCAACAGATAGAATAACAGAATATTAAGATGAGAGAAAAGCAGAGTAAGAGAGCAAGGACAGGTAGTTTTAACTTTGCTCAGCCTAAGTCAGAGGGTGGAAGTAGTTCTCAGATCCACCCAAAGTCATCCGTTCCAGCTCCTTCCTCATCCAGTGCTCTAATGCCAAAATTTAGAGACAGCAACAGAGATAGGGCACCAGGCTCTAAGTCTCAAGGTTGTGTTAGCAGTGCCCAAACCTATCTTCTTTGTCAGACATATGACAAACACCATCAGGGTACTTGCAGAGCTGGTAGTGATGTTTGCTTTGGATATGGAAAGCCAGGCCACAGATTCAGAAATTATCCTCAGCCAGGTCCTTAGGGTCAACATAACCGTTCTTCAGCTTAGTCTGGTTGCCCTAATCAGCAGTGTGCCGCTTTCAGTGCTACTAATGGGCAACGACCAAACGCTCTTCAGTCCCGGCAGGAGCAAGAAAATTCTCCTGATGTGGTTACTGGTACGTTACAGATCTTTCATTTGCATGTTTATGCTTTGCTAGATCCAGGAGCTTCTTTGTCTTTTGTTACTCCTTATATAAAAGTTGATTTTGGTGTCAGCCCAAAATTCTAGTAGATCCCTTCTCAGTCTCCACTCAGTGGGTAAAACTATCACAGCCCGATGGGTATACATGAACTTCCCGGTTATGGTATCTCAGAAGGTCACTTCAACAGACTTAGTTGAATTAGAAATGACTAATTTTGATGTCATTCTCGGCATAGGTTGGCTTCAATCCTAGTATGCCACAGTAGACTACAAAAATAGAATTGTCTAATTTCAGTTTTCGAATGAACCTATCATAGATTGGAGAGGTAGTACTTCAGTTTTCAAAGGTCAGTTTTTTTTCTACCTCCGAGCACGGAAAATGATATCTAAGGAATGTGTCTATCATCTTGTTCGAGTTAAGGACTCTAGTTCTGAAACTCCCATATTTGAATCAGTCCTAGTAGTGAATGAATAATCAGATATTTTTCTCGAAGATCTTCTAGGAATTCCTCCCGAAAGGAAAATAGACTGCGGTATTGATCTTCTTCTTGATACTCAACCTATATCTATTCTGTCATACAAAATGGCACTAGCAGAACTCAGATAATTAAAAGAATAGTTGAAGGATCTCCTAGATAAGGGATTTATCAGACCCAGTGTGTCTCCGTGGGGCGTACCAGTCTTATTTGTGCGAAAGAAAGACAGTTCTATTAGAATGTGCATTGATTACCGTCAACTCAATAAAGTCACGGTCAAGAACAAGTATCTACTTTTCAAAATCGATGACTTATTTAATCAACTTTAGGGTGCCAACTATTTCTCCAAGATAGATCTCAGATCAGGCTATCATCAGCTCAGAGTCAGAGAATGTGACATTCCAAAAATAGCCTTCCGTACTCGGTATGATCACTTTGAATTCTTAGTTATGTTCTTTGGTCTTACCAATGCCCCAACAACATTCATAAACTTGATGAATCGTGTGTTTAAGCAGTACTTGGACATGTTTGTCATAGTCTTCATAGATGAAATCCTTGTTTACTCTCGTAGTGAGTGTGATCATGCAGACCATCTCAAAATAGTATTGTAGACTCTTAAAAATCATCAATTATTTGCCAAATTTAGTAAGTACAAATTTTGGCTAAGGTCAGTAGCATTCCTTGGTCATATCATTTTCGGTGATAGCATTAGAGTTGATCCTCAAAAGACCAAAGCAGTAAAAAATTGGCCTCTCCCTGTGTCTCCATCAGATATCAGGAGCTTCTTGGGTTTCGCTGGCTATTACAGATAGTTTATTGATGGATTTTATTATATTGCATCCCTTATGTCCAGATTGACTTAGAAGAAAGTCAAGTTTCAGTGGTCAGATCCTTGCGAGAAGAATTTTCAAGAGTTGAAGACCCAACTTACCTCTGCTCTAGATTTGGCTCTTCCAGATGGTACAGACGGGTTCATAGTGTATTGTGATGCATCCAGAGTAGGATTCGGTTGTTTCCTCATGCCGCATGATAAGGTCATAGCCTACACCTCTAGACAGCTTAAACCCCATGAGAAGAATTATCTTACTTATGATCTTAAATTAGCATCCGTAGTTTTTGCCTTAAAGATTTTGTGGCATTACTTGTACAGTGTTCATGTAGATGTGTTCATAGATCATAAGAGCCTTCAGTATGTCTTTTCTCAAAAAGATCTTAACCTCGATTAGAGAAGGTGGTTAGAGCTCTTGAAAGATTACGACATGAGTATCCTTTATCATTTGGGCAAGGCCAATGTAGTGGCAGACGCTCTTAGAAGACTGTCTATGGGTAGTGTTGATTACGTTAAGGACATTAAGAAGAAGTTTGCTTAGGAAGTCCATCAGCTTGCAAGACTAGGTGTCTGTCTAGTCGATTCTGCAGAAGGTAGTAAATAGGTTCAGAACAGTTCAGAACCATCTCTAGTTTCTGAGGTAAAAAAAAAAGATAGAGATCCCAGTCTAATCAAGTTGAAAGAATCAGTCAAAGATTAGAAAGTAGACGTTTTCTCCCAAGGGGGAGATGGTGTTTTGCATTGTCAGGGTCGTCTTTGTGTGCCAGGTGTAGATAAAATTGAGGCAATGAATTCTCACAAAAACACATAGTGCGCACTACTCTATTTATCTAGGGGCCACTAAGATGTACCGTGACTTGCGGGAGATTTATTGGTAGAGTGGGATGAAGACAGATGTTGCAGAGTTTGTGGCTAAGTGCTCTATATATCAGCAGGTTAAGATAGAGCATCAGAATCCTAGTGGGTCCATGCAGGAATTCAGTATTCCTACTTGGAGGTGGGAAGAAATGAACATAAACTTCGTGATGGGTTTGCCTCGTTGTCATCGCCATCATGATTCAGTATGGGTCATTATAGATAGGATGACCAAATCAACTCATTTTCTTCCAGTCCATACCTCTTATTCAGCTGAGGATTACACCAAACTCTATATCAGGGAGTTGGTCAAATTACACGGTGTTTTGTTGTTCTTTATTTCAGACAGAGGTACCCAGTTCACCTCTCACTTTTGGAAAGCATTCCAAAAGGTTATTGGTACCCAAGTTCATCTCAGTACAACCTTTCATCCCCAGACAGATGGTCAAGTAGAAAGTACCATTCATACTTTAGAAGATATATTGTGAGCGTGTGCAATTGATTTCAAGGGTAGTTTGGATGATCACTTGCCTTTGATTGAGTTTTCATACAACAACTATCATTCTAGCATTCGAATGGATCCATTCGAAGCTCTCTATGGTAGGAGATGTAGATCTCCAATCAGTTGGTTCAAAGTTAGTGAGGCCTCAGTTATAGGGCCTGACTTAGTATTTGATGCCTTAGAAAAAGTCCAGTTGATCAGAGAAAGACTCCGGGCTGATCAGAGCCAACAGAAGTCTTATGTAAATGTCCCCAGAAAGGATCTCGAGTTTGAGATTGGTGACTATGTTTACCTAAAGATCTCTTCCATGAAGGGAGTGAAGAGATTCGGTAAGAAGAAAAAACTCAATCCCCAATATGTTGGTCCCTTCAAAATCCTCAGTCGTTTTGGCAAGGTAGTTTATGAGCTCAAAGTGCCTTCAGATCTAGCCTCACTCATCCAGTGTTCCATGTCTCTTTGCTCAAGAAGTGCACAGGTGACCCATCAGTTGTAGTCCCTATAGAGGGTATTGATGTTCAAAACAACCTCTCTTATGAAGAAATTCTAATCGAAATTCTTGACTACCTGACTCGTAAACTGAGGAACAAAGAAGTTCCTCTTGTTAAAGTTCTTTGGCGGAATTAGTCTATTGAGGGAGATACTTGGGAAGCAAAAGTAGATATGCGAACCAAGTATCCTCACCTCTTTTTCATTAACTCAGACTCATCCTAAGGTAATAGTTTTCCTTAAGCTTGCTCAGTTATCATGTTCAGTTTCATTACCAACTTGGTATACAGTTTCATGCTCAGAATTCTATTATAAACTTGGTATCAAATACCATTGCATATTCAGTCATATATTCATGCATCATATCAGTCACATAATCATGCATCAGATATGCAGCCTCATTATGAGAAACTCAGCTTATCAGAAATCTCAGTCATGCATTCATGAATCAGTTACACATGCATGTTCAGTATGATATATTCAGTTTATCAGTCATGTCAGTCATGAAATCATATTTTGGTTATTCATGTCTTATATATACTTCAATTTGTATTTTTTCCATATCAGTCAGTCTCATTCAAGGATGAATGTTCTCAAGGGGGAGATAATGTAAAACCCCGCAAAATTTTTAAGCTTAAATCAGTCCTTTAAGCTTGTCAAGGGGATCCCAAACTTAGAAAATTCTAGCTAAGTTCTCAGACTTAGTTTACTTTCGACCTTCGAAAGATGACAATCTCATTTTACCACTTTAATGTCCTTTAATAGTCCGTATTTTTGTAAATTCATGATCAAAGAGGTCAATAGATGTTCCCGAATAAGTTTTGGATTTTTTGGACCTCGTTTAGACCACGTTGGTGTCCCAAAATAGTGAACCAACGCGATCTTGGCACGCCGCGTCGCCTATCGCGTTGGTTAACATTTTTGCAGGGACTGCTAAAAAAAACTACTGAGGATTAGTACGATCATGGCGCAACGCATTAGGTATCGCATCGATGCATCGCCGCTCCACATCGCCAATCACGTCGATGCCCAATTTTAGTCATTAAATATCCGTGTTTTTAAGAAAAATGGTCAATTTCCCACCCTTATATAAGCCTATAACACGATATTCAATCCTTATTTCACCAAAATATTGTTGTTATTCTCAAATACTCTCAAGAACAAGTCTAGGGTTTTCATTGGAGCTTTAAATTCAAGAGATTCTACCGTTAGTTTTCAAGAATTTTCCATCCAAGGTATGTCAAGTGTTCATTCATGGATTCCTTTCATCCACGAAGCTCAAGAATCCACTTTTAAATGATAAATTATTATTTTTATGTTGTGGATTGATTTATGACCATGGTTATGTTGTCATACAATTCCCAAGTTGGAATCTTTAATATGTTTTCACGAAATTATGTTAATGTATGGATTGAAAATGATTAAATTGAGTTGAATGAAGGAACTTTGATGTATTAATTTGATATTCATGCCTAAGCCCTAAGTCATGCATCCTAGGTGTTTGATAAAATGCCTAAGAGAATGGAAATTATGCATATAGCTCAATTGTGACCTAAATGGTAAATACATGCTTACCCTCATGTTTAAAATGTCTCCCATATTATTGTTATGCAATGTATTTGCTTGATGGAATGTTTATGGGATTAGAGTGATGAAATCATGATATGTTTATATGAATTCCTATCTATGTAATGGGTTATGATAACCAATTGCTTTGTGAAATCCCCAACTTATTGTATTGTGAATTGTTGATATTGGTCATGTATTTAAGAAGTATCGTGTCTTGTCAGTTTCATGCTATCGATTTTTGAGGGCACTTGTACCCGAAAACTTAGCTGTGTGCCTAGAGCTAGCATCAGTTTCAAGATAAATCTCATTCACGCCATGATTAGTAGTATCCTCAGTTAGTTTCAGAACTCAGTAGAATTTAGTTAGTTACATGACTCAGGAAAACTCAGTAATCTCAATCAGTTATCAAATCTTAATAGTATTCTGTTAGTTAACAAAACTCAATGAACTCAGTGCATTTTAGTTCAGTTAATCATATTCAGTGTCTATTAAGATGGGAATAAGATTCAGCATCGAGTGAGGCCAAGGATGGGAACTCACCTGTTAGTAGAGAGTGTGATTCTTAGAAGTAATCCTTGCACTCTAGAACTACGTAGCCAGCGTAGCTTGAGACATCAAACCTGTTAGTTGAGGGTAAATGAGGTGGCTTAACCTGTTATATGAGGGTCTCACCGTTCTCCTTAGAGTATTTGTTAGATGAGGGATTTGTCACAGCTTATCCTTACCAGTGGCCCGGTATTGACATCCTTCCAACTGGGGTTACAGGTTGGACCCCAAATCTATTTAGAAAAAGGGGCATGTCAGTTAGATAATTCTCCCACAGTTTTAATTACAGAATCAAAACTGTCAGATACAGTCACCCAATCTCTGTAATAGAACTCAGATAATTCTACAGAACCCATGACTGTCAAATACAGTCACTTAGCTCAGTACAGAACTCAAGTAGTTCTATCAGAACCTAGACTGTCAGACACAGTCATACAGTATCAGTTATATCAGTTATATCAATTATCAGTATCAGTATTCAGACTCAGTAGTCAGTATTACTCCAGAATCCAGCTACAGTTACATATTCATGTATGTATTCTCACGATCATGTTATACAGTCAGTCAACATTGTTCATGCATATAAACCCTTTGCATTCAGCCTACCTCACTTGCATACCAGTACATTTAATCATATAGATGCATTTATGCTATGGTGTTTTATACCATAGGTTCAAAAGTACGAGCTCCAAAGCATCAGTAGTATTCCAATTTCAACAGTCAGAGTTAGCAATGAGTTCTTATTATTCAAGGATGTTATGATTTGATTATTTCATATATTTAGTACTTAGTTATTTCAGTAGTTGGAGTTAGTTGGGGACATGTCCTATCAACTCCTTATTCAACACTAATAGAGGGATCAATAACAATAGGGGTGGATTGTCATGGTCAATGGATTGAGAAGAGCAATCAATATGTATAGAATTGGAAGGAGGGTGAATGATAGAGGTGATAGCTATGCAGTCTAAAGGGATATTTTGTATGATGATTTTGTGAACTTAATCATCATCTATTGTGGACTGAATTATCAACCGAAAGAACTCGTCATCAGCTACATGCACAACTCTTTTGAAAATTAGAGGGTACTACCTTTCAAGATAACTAATCAGGTTTAATTGCTTGCTTATCTTAGTAATTCAGCCAGGCCGGTGTTAAGGGTCTACGTGGTTGAAAAGACGAGAGAGAATGAGATCCAAAATGTAAAAAAGAACAACAACAAGACATCTTTGATGATAGGTTGGATGATCTGTACATGAATATTCCAGATGATGATTAAACACCAACGCCCGTTGCTGCAGCAATATGGTGGGTAGTTCTTCGTAATCGATACATTCTGGAAATTTTCAAGACGACGAGACCTACTTTTACAATGGAATGTCATTCAAGGATAAGAAATAAATTTCTATTTCTTTGCTTATTGCTTACTTGAAAAAAGATTTTAGAATAATGAAGGTGATTAATTCGAGCGAAGTCTTTTGATTCAGATCTGCTAATTCGAACTACAAGTAGTGGTTGGGAGCGGGGAAATACTTAAGTTATAATAGATTCGTCATTCATAAACATGAAAAGTATCACACATGTGGTTCAGAGCACATTTTGGGCTAAAATCCTTATGTTACGGTAAAGGTCCTCGGTTAATATTTCAAGAATAGATTCTCCAATGGCAAAGGCCCTTCTAAAAGGGATATGGACAATCAAATTCTTATGAATTTGGGTGTCGTGATCAGTTATTGGAAGATATATATGACTATGTGGATTTTCAAGGACTTGGTTAGGGGGACACGCGAGAATGGGTATGTAGTCCTCGATGTCTACCATTACATTCTTGAGTTCACAAATTTCAAAAGTAAGACGACGTTGTGTGTTGATAAAAATGGAAGGTTCAAGTACTTTTTTGTATCCTATGTTGCTTGGATTCAAGGTTTTCAACATTTGAGAAAAGTCATAGTCGTCGACGGGACCTTCTTAAGGAGCAGGTATAGTGGAGTTTTGCTAGCGGTGGTGGCACTGGATGTGGAGAATCACATATTTTCTGTTGCTTTTTGTGCAGCGGACAAGGAATGTGATTCCTTTTATGGATATTTTTTTGAACAAATGCGAAGATGCATCGAAGATACCGAAGAGTTGTGTTTTATTTTGGATAGGCATCCAAGTATTCCAAAGATGGGTTCAATTTTCTACACTTCAGCTCACTTTGGTTGTTGCATGAGGCCTCTTGGAGATAACATTTGAAAACACTTTCACACCGAAAGGGTCGTGATCTTTTTTTATAGAGCAGCTAAAGCATATAGTAGAGAGGATTTTTTAGACCATTTCAATCAAATAATGGATATGCATCCCAAGGCAGCAGAACATCTCGTACGTGTTAATTTTGAGAGATGGAGCTGGGCATTCTGTCCGGCAAATAGGTATATTCTTATGAATTTAATGTCTTGTTTGAGTTATAAGTTTAGTATGATGTCGTACTAACTCTTTTGTGTAGGTACAATATTATGACGTCAAACATAGCTGAATCGGTGAATTCATTGCTTGGTGATGAAAGAGAATTGCTCATCATGGCTCTGTTTGATAAAATAAACCAGAAGTATGGCCAATTTTTTCATGAAAAGCGTGTGAAGTTCAATGATGCAGGAATCAAATTTGTTCTAGAAGGGAAAAAAATAATATCAATAAACATCAGTATCGAGAATAGGTTGTTTGCTCATCAAATAGCAGATTACAAGTCCAGTATCAACGGCCATGGTGATGTTTCCACGATTTATCTTCAAATAAGATCATGTATGTGCAGAGTTTTTGACTTGGACAAAATACCCTGTCCATAGGCTATAGAAGCGCTTCGAGTTCAATACGGTGCAAAATATGGAAATAAAATTTATGAGTACTCCTCTCCATATTATTCGGTGGAAAAATATATAATGACATATAGCGAGCATATTACTCAAGTGCCTCCCAAAGAATCTTGAATTGTTCCTGTAGAGCTTTTGGGGAGATTAATACCTCCTACATCTATTGACCCAAGCACTATCAAACCGGAAAGAAGGCGATATAAGAGGAAGTGTGGAGTTGAAGAATCATTTCCTTCAAGAAAAAATAAGTGCTCTATATGTAAGAATCCTGGTCACAAAAGAACTACATGCTTGGATCGTAATCCACCATGATCGTTGTAATAGCAAAAACTTATGTTGTTATTTATTGTGGACTTTTATATATTTAACTCATTGTTGTGAATGTAAATGTTATAATTTATTATATAAAATATATTTTTTAATAACTTGTGCATCAATAAAAAGAGGCAAAACAGGAACTAAATACAGCAGACCACAAAATTATTTTCAATAGATTACCCATCTGTTAGAACAGATGGACATTAGCTGGAAGAACACAATACAGTTCATCAAACTAGAATATTTTTCATCAACAGATGACATATCTATTCCAACAGATGGATAATCTGCTAGCAAAAGCCCAACTGATGACTAATCTATTTCCACAAATGGTCCATCTGTTAAAAGAACTCAAAACTCTTGCTATTGCTACTGGATTCAAAATTGCTCTTTACGTCTAACCATCGACATGTTTGTTGAGAAAAAGAAATAGATATAATGAAAATTAAATAAGAATTAAAAAGCCAAAGTCGACAAAAAATAAATTTTTCATTAAACAAAAAACCAAAATACATTAAGTATAGATCCGCTATAGAAAAATTAAAAACATATGCTAAACGAAAAATACATTCTAATTATTATTATTATCATCATCATCATCATTATTATTGCCAGCCATCCAATCTTCAACCAGCAGCAGTAATGCCCTCCTCATCCTGTGAGTCTCTCGAAGCATCCTTGCTCTCACGGCACTCAACTCCTACTGTAGGTCATTAACCTGCCTCTAAAGTTTTTGTACGGTGTCGCGTAGGATAGCAATGTCCTAAACAGGATCAACCATATCAAGAACACACATGAATTGACAAAAAATATAAACACAAAAATAAAGAAAAGAGTCTGAATAGTACAACGTATACTACCAACTGGTACATTTACATAGATAAAAACTTACCTCAATGAGAAAGAAATATTCTCTTTGAAGAGAAGTGGTTGAAGATATAATACGAAAAGACAAAATACAAAAAATAAATAAAGTAGAGTAGAATGAAGATTAAGGAGGGACCTATTTATAGAGGATTGAATATGAATGTGTTAAACAAAAAGGCACGACTGTTCAGCTCCATTGTATTAATTAGTTTCAAACTATTGTCTTTTTGTTTTCTGTGAAAAGTAGTGACTTTTTATTTTACATTCAAACTTCTCACCTTTTCAAAATGGTTTCTCTCTTAATAACAACTATTATTATTGAGCTATTGCAACAGATCATCCATCTATCGCAACAGATTTACCATTTGTTGTAACAGATGGTCTATATGTGCTACAGATAAGACATCTGTTACAACATATGAATTATCTGTTACGATAGATGCACCATCTATTAGAGATGATATTTTGATTTCTTCCAACAGTTGATTCATCAGTTGTACTAGATAGAGAATTTGATTCATCAGCTGTTTTGAATGGGTTAGACAAAAAGTTATGACTGTACACCTCATTTTAAATAGTCATCACATACCTTAATTAATTCAAATTGGTGACTATTTTATTATATAAAATAAAAAATAGATTCAAAAATAAAAATAAAAGTGAAAAAGTCCTAACTTGTAGCACTTGTTTTTTCTTGATGGGCATGTAGTCCTCTGACATTGAAGATGGTTACCCTCTGAGCGTTTGTAGTCTTGTATACTACTTAACGAGGGGGTAGGAAGAATAAGATGCATGCAGATGAATGAATCCACTTTCATGCGTGAGAGTTATGCATTATTAATCAGGCTTTCATGACAGACACACATAAAGTACAATAATTTTGTGAATGCAGTTTTTTTATCAATTATACATGGATCCTTTAAACAAGATCCTACATTTTACAATTTAGTTTGTTAGGTGCGAACTGATAAGGCTGAAGGGTTCCAAGAAGATAGTGCCGATACCCTGTTATAATTTAATAATTATTTTGCTCATGTTTATATGTTAAGTTTGGAGAAGGGTTTAAGTTTTTTGGTGGCAGTATAGACATTCAAATAGTGATTAGACTGATTTTAAGGATTCAATGGACTTCTGAAAGGCCTCTGAAGCCTCGCAGTGCTGCAAATAAGAATGAAAAAATAATAGTTATTACCCTGATCCAAATTTATATAGATAGGTTGCTCGAGGAGACTATTATGCAATAAAAGGTGCTTGCGAGAATACTTGTGTGGGAAAGGGGAGGTGGAGATGACCATATATCATCTCAGACCTTGTTTAAGAGAAAACAAAGGGGAGCAAGTAAGGAATTTCTAGCCAATCTTGCCTAAAATTGACTTCAAAGATGAAAAAATTGAATGAGCTGCAAATATGAAAGTGAATCTAAATATTAAAATCCATTAGTCATTTTTTAAATAAAAGATGCTAAAGGAGACTGGAGCTGGACACTTTGCTAGAGACTGTAACTAGCGAGCGTGGTCTCAATAAAGACCCACAAAGAGTAGGATTAGAACTCTAAGAAAGCATCTTGGCGAGCATAACAAATTGGTAAGATTTTTAGTCAAGAAAGAAACCTAAACCAACAACTCCAAAAGTAAAAATAAGGGAAGCCAAGACGTCAATTTTTGAACTCTAACTTGCATCCCATGCCTTATGTTTGTAGTTTTGATCAGGTTAATAGCAGTAGAAATAAAAAGATCTGAAGTTGGGCAAAAATCCTATGCCTTGTTGTTTCCACTGCCTTTGACCAGACCAGAACTAAAAGAAGAAGGCTTGGGATTCAAGTTTAACTTCAAAAATTGTCACCTTGGCTTGATACCTTATTTTTACTTTAGGATTTTTTGGTTCAGGTTTCGTTCCTGATCGATAATCTTACCACCATCGGTGCTCGGAAAGATGCAAACTTAGAGTTCTAGTCCTACATTTTGTGGGTCTTCATTCAGGCTACGCTAGCTAGTTGCAGTCCCCTAACGAAGTGCACAGCTCCAGTCCACTTCAGCATTTTTCTTTTTAAAATGGACTGATGGATTTTCATTTTTAGATACACTTTCACATTTGCAGCTCATTTAATTTTTTAATTTTTTATGAAATCATTCAATTTTTTAATTTTTTATGTCAATTTCATCAGTCAGATTCGCTATACGTTCCTTCCTACCCTGTGTTTATTCTTTATTACGGTTTGAGTTGATATATGATCTTCTCCACATCTCCTTTCCTACACATGTATTCTCACAAGCACCTTCTTCTGTATAATAATCTTCTCGAGCAACCCATCCATATAAATTTGGACTAGGACAATAACTATTGGTTTTTCATTCTTATTTGCAGCATTGCGAGGCTTCAGAGGCCTTTCAAAAGTCCACTTTCAAAAGTCCATTGAACTCTTAAAATTAGTCCAATCACTATTTGAATGTCAACACTGCTACCAAAAAACTTGAACCCTTCTCCAAACTTGACACATAAATATGAGCAAAATCATTATTAAATTATAATAAGGTATCGACACCACCTTCTTAGAATCCTTTGGCCTTATCAGTTTGCACCTATCAAACTAAACTGTAAAAGGCCATATTATGTGTGAAAAATTAATGGCTAATAGGTAAAGAACCAACATTCACAAAATTAGTCTACTGGATGTGTGTTTTCACTATAGGTTGATCAATAATACATATCTCCCACATATGAAGTGGTTTCATCTGCAAGCAACTTATTCCTCTGAACCCATCTTTACTCTAGCCTTTAATGCTGGTTGGCAAAAGTTGATCCACTTTTACTTCCTTTTATCTGCAAATAAGAGTAGAACATTTGATGTCAGACCAGAGAACAACAAAAAGAACATTACGAAAGGGTAACACAAAATAGAATGAATACAACACATTACAACAAGTATTGCAATAGATGACCCATCTGGTGTAATGGATTTCCTATCTGTTCAATAGATGAGTCATTTGTTACAGCAGGCAATGGATTTATGGCAACAGATGGTTGAAATATTGTAACAGATGGGTCATCTGTTGGAATAAATTAAATCCACCTTACTACTAGTTTGATTTTTTTCAACAGTTGCTCCGTCTATTCCAATAGCTGATTCATCAGTTGCAACAGTTTACGAAACTGTTGCAACACCACCACTAACATCAACAACAAAGAAACAGCAGAGGCTATCGCTAAAGCAGACAACAAGGCTTTTTTAGTTCTCCCAACAAATGACTTTTTTTGCAAAGATTAATAAAAATAATGGTTCATTCATTCAAGACTTAAAATTCATGTTTCCTTCAACTTTCTCAATAAATAGGATACTGGTAATGGGTAAATCAATAAAAATAATACATATAAATATCTAATTTAAATAACATACAAAGAAGAAGATGAAAAGGAAAGAGCAATAGTGAACCATACTACAATGTCAAAAAAATAAAGGGATCAGAACACTCATTTCAGTTGAGAAAAGATATTGATCGGTTTAGATCCAAACGAATCCTCATGTGAAAGAAGATAGAAAAGAGAGTAAAAAAGGAGACGGTTGTGATTACCCTTAAGGGGCGAGAAAGAGAATTCTGAAAGAAAGAAGAGAGATGAATTAAGTTAATTTATGGATGAAGGAGAGAGAATTCTAGAGATGGATTTTAAATATTCATTTATAACTTTGAGCGGCACGAGGAGGCGATGACATTAAAACGATAAGATAAGATAATTCGAGGAGGAGATTTTTGAGTTATCTAAGTAATATTTTTTACCGCCTTAGTACTTTATCTTTTTTTATCTCGAACAGTAAATTGCTTAAAAATAAAAAGAAGATCTTAAAACATATAAGTCATCTGTTGCAAACAATTTCTATTTGAAAATTTCCAATGGTTCAGTCATATGTCGCAATAGATGCCAATGTCCATTTGATAATTTGCAACAGATAGATTATCTGTTGTAACAGATTCAATTATATGTTTGATAAATTTGAATAGATAAGTCATTTGTTGCAACAGGTTGAACATTTATTTTTATACAATTTCAATTGAATTCATATGTTCAACTACAACTTCAATTGATTTAGCTACAACTAGGTATGAGTTAATAGGGTCAACTATATTGCGTGATAGTGGTATTGTGCTCCTCCTGACCTGAGTCGTCAATCAATCAATCTGAGATAAAATAATTCATATTAGCTTATTTTTTAAATGACTAAATTGATTTAGCTACAACTAGGGATGAGTTGGTAGGGTCAACTATATTATGTTATGTTGGTATTGCGCTCCTCTTGACCCGAGTCGTCAATCGATCAATCCGAGTTGAAATAATTCATATTATCTTATTATTTGAAATACCTAAATTGATTTAGCTGCAACTAGGGATGATTTGATAGGGTCAACTGTATTGTGTGATATTAGTATTACGCTCTTCCTGACCCGAGTCGTCAATCGAACAATCCAAGTTGAAACAATTCATATTAGTTTATTTTTGAAATACCTAAATTGATTTAGCTACAACTAGGGATGAGCTGGTAGGGTCAACTATATTGCATGATGGTAGTATTGCGCTCCTCCTGACCCAAGTCGTCAATAAATCAATTCGAGTTGAAACGATTCATATTAATTTATTACTAGTCAACATAGCCGCGCTTCGCGCAGTTATAATAAAAATCATTGAAATTGTTGTAAAGAAATTATTATCATCTATTCATTTTTTTTTTGTTTTTTGTTCGAAATCTAATATTCATAGTTGTACCTGATTAAGTGTTGTTTTCTAATTATGATGTTTTCATACTCAAAGCTCAAACCTTCGACATGAAAAGCTACTTACCACTCCACCACATCTCTTATCAATGATTTCATCTATTCTAGCTTATATAATAAAATATTAAAATTATTTAAAAAATATTTAAATCATTAAAAATTTTATCTCAAAAAGATATTGTAGAATTAATATATTCCTTCCGAGTGATTGTCAAATTATGAAAAATTTTAAAAGTTGAATAAGAACCTTAAAAGTTAGAAAACTTATAGTATGAAATTATTAACAAAGACATTAACTAACATAAATCAAAAAAATATTATGGTTCGACTCTTTTTGAAATATCGTATATAATAAAAGTTTTATTGCACCAGACTGTCATTTTTAATCAGTTTCTTACTTCACCTACATATTATACTTCACTTGTGATAGAAATTATTTATGATTTAATAGTTGAATAATTATGACTTCTTCTGCAATTTCTTCTCTAAGTAGTACCCTGACTAATTTTATTATATATACAAGTATCTACCTTTAAATTTAGTTTTTTAACTTTTTCTTCTCTAAATTTTAAAAGACAAAATTGCCAATATATATATATATATATATAAAATTGAAAAACACAAAATTGAGTTCTTTTCCCCCAAATTCACTCAATCAAATTCTATGAATCTTTTTGGTATTGGTATCTTTAATTTTCTTTCTCTGTTTCTTTCTTTTATTTTACATATATGATCATAAAAATTTACTTATAAGAGGAGTAATATGATTATATAATATTATTATTGAGAGGATTTTTAAATAAAAATAAGTCATATTTTATATCTCAAACTGACCGTTTGTAAACTACTTAAATCATCATGTATTGCTTATCAAATTATCAATTAAAATTATGATATATTTATCAGGAAGTGTATAATACACATTAATTATACAATAATTAGTTAATTACTCTTTCAAGTACGGCAAAATCTCTTGAAGTATATTGACTATAGTGTTCTTACAGTTGTTGCACACACCCACATTAGGAATTTAAATAGATGAAAATTTCATTTATCCTGAAAATTAAGATAAATTAAAATGAATTAGACACAAATAAACTTTTTCAATCAATGACATAAATAACATGAAACTATTTTATATTTTTCTATGAGGGATACTAATAATATAATATGGAAAAAAAATTTACTTTACTCATAAATTGACCAAAACTATTTTACTAACAAAAAAAATAATCTTACAAAATAACATATTACTTTCATTTTTTGGATAGCCCTTGATATTTCTAGTAGAAGGATTATTATTTATAAGAGGGTGAATGATGGGAGGGAAGATGAATAGGATGAAGTGAAAAAATAATTAATAACATTTCACAATTATTGTGGCCTAATAAAAGAAGAGTTAAAACAATTCATTATTTGTATTATTAAATGCTATTTATCTTAAAATAAATAGATAAAATTTTAAAATAGAGAAAACCTCAAAATTTTGAGAAAAAAAGTTAAATATGAATATTATCATATATATATATATATATATGTTATCATAAAAGTATTTTTAAATTTGAAAAGTAGGAAGAATTTTTTTTCAAGAGTAAGAGTTGATAAATTAAATAATAAAAAGTATGATAAATAAGGTGAGAAAGTGGAAAAGTTTATAGCATGAGATAATAATCATGTGTTTATATATATATATATATATATATCATAAAAGTATTTTTAAATTTGAAAAGTAGGAAGAAATTTTTTTTTTTAAGAGTAAGAGTTGATAAATTAAATAATAAAAAGTGTGATAAATAAGATGAGAAAGTGGAAGAGTTTGTAGCATGAGATAATAATCATGTTATACATTAAACACATTGTATGTAATTTCTAATAATATAGACATTAATGAAGAATTTTTATTAATTTTAAATATTTTATTAAGCTAAAAATATATAAAATTGGCTAAAGCTCTCCTTTATTGACATTGAACCCACCACTACCAATATGAAGAATAATATGAATTTTTCCCCATTGAGTTTCTTTGCCCTTTACTGTAATAAAGAATTCAAGAAATACAATTTTAAGCCCCAGGAAAAGAGTAGATTGATAAAAATGAAGAAAAAGGCAAATATAGTTAGCAGAACAATCAATATACAATTAATTTAAAATTGTTGCGCACAACTGAATATTGATTTCTACACCAAAAATATATTCTCAAACTTTAATAAAATAAAATCTACCGTTAAAAAAGAGAACAACAAAAAAGTTGATGTGAAAAGATTTTAAGAATTGCTTATGAAAGCGATAAAAGTATTCAGAACATAATTCTGAGACAAAAAATAATATTAGAAAAAAAAAAGTCAAAACTCACCATACCCAAAAATAGTAACCAATAACATGTTTGATATTTTTAGATTAGCATATATAGAGATCATTTATTTTAGAGGAATCTATAAAGTCAAATGATTAGAAAAATGCAAACCATATAGATGCAGGATAGAAATGTGATATAATTATATACCTAACCTAATACTTACTCATAAATATTATTTCTTGATATATATTTCATCATAAAATTTTATTTGATTAAAGTTCTTAACATTATGTTGATTTTTTTTTAACTGTAATCACATCTCAAATCTTCATGTTATTTCACCATAAAACAAAGATAATGTTTAATATAATCAATTTGTTAGCGATAATTAAATAGATTTTGGATAGAGAGAGGGAGGAATGTAATATGCCTTCTAAAAATTAATCTATTATAATCATAAACCAAAGCAAATGTTGAATCTTTCTTTAGTTTGATCTTTTTGATTTATTTTTTCTAGTTTATTTTGAATAATTTACATTTAATTGGGATGATGGTGGAGGAAAGCTGATTACATTTTGTTTGGGGTTACTTAAATCCTTTAATTTAAGAAAAATCCAATACTCATTACTATCATTAACCTTTATCTTATTTATCTTTTTCCTTATTATTATCCTTAAAGTTATCTATTTTGCTTCAGTTTTCTTACACTATATAATGAGTAATAAAATGAATTTAAATTAAACTCAATAGTTATGAGCATTAATATTCTTTTTCCTTTTTTTTCCAATTCTTATTCTGCAACAGTTAATGCTCAATAGTTTCTCATTTTATATTTCTTTCTCAGTAAAACTAATTACTTCCCTTAACTATAACATAAATATAGCTGAAGGTACCATAAACATATTGTTGAATTCATAATATGAATTTTTCTGTGTTTATTTTTCTAACAAAAATTGTGTTTGGACGTATATTTCTGATATATAATTTAAATTGTCTATGAATAATTGATGGTATCATAAGTTCCATTCTCGAGTTGTCCTCCCTTTAGGATAGAACCAATGTTCCACCTAAGATTATGATTTGTTTATAAACCAATGTTCCTCTATTAAGTGGACATAATTGGTGTTGACGTGAATTATCAAGCACATAATTTTTTTACTTAGAACTCTTAACTTTTTAAAGAAAAAAAGGTGCAGATTCGTAGAATTCGATCGAATAGGCATGATTTTAAAGAAATAAAGGAAAAATAAAGATACATAACGTAGGAATAAATAAAGGGGAAAGAATATCTACTGTTCAAAATTTAGGGAAAACTGAAATATCCTAAAAATGAGGGGCATGAATCGCCTAATTTCACTCCAACAAATTAGAGCGTGATGAATGGGACTTAATAAATATAGAGTATGAGACGGCCATAAATAAAAATAATTACATCAACTTTAGTTGGGGACGTTTTCTCCATTTTTAGCACATTCAAAAATCTGTCAAGAGACCAATACCAAACTTGTGGCAAGGAAGTTTGTTCATAATGTACTGTTACTTACTATATTCGTAGTCAATACTGTAAATTTCATTCTCCAAGTTGATGTTGCATCAAGGAGTCTTTTGAAATTTGCTCCTATAAAAGATAAGTGCATCTGTCGTCATATGTAATTCCAACTCTGTTGTTATTACTTCTTTTGTTGGAAGTCGATTATCTTTGAAGTTCTAATTGTACAACTATACGTTCTTTCGCTTCTCTTAAATTTTCTAATAAAAAAATAAAAGAATAATAAGAAAAATTATTGAAAACCTGATGAATAGATAGAGATGGGGAGAAAGGGATATGGGGTAAATGGAAGCCTGTTATTGCTTTTTTATAGCTCTTCTTTGTTGGCATTCTTTGAAATTTTTTTCCAGCATTTATTAATTTAATTAAGTTTCACTAATTGTTCATTGCAATTTTCTGAATTCTACGTTATGGTATAGCAACCGTAGTTGACTCTAAATGATAAGGCTTTTCACTTCTCCATTACTTTAATTACTAGTTTAGCATACGTGCTTTGCATGTGTATCTCACGTAAAAGAATAATAATTTAAAAAGTAACAATTGACATTAAAATAATGTGTCATAAAAAATTAAGGTAAAATTAACATTAAAAATTATTACTATTGTTATATATATATATATATATATATATATATATATATATATATATGTACCGTAATGTATATTATTCCCAAACGTATAAAAATTCTATTAATATTTCATGTAGATTTAATTGTATTGATATAAATTATAATGATATTGTGTGAAATATCTATTTTATTTTTATATTCATTTTAAGATATTTTCGTGAGTTCTATATAAGATTATATTAATACAGTAAAAGCCAAAACAAATACGTGTAATACATATATAAAACATTATATTATTTCGAATTTCTAAACGTTAGAAAATTTAATACAAAGACTCCTAATAGACTTCAAAAACTTGAAATGGAACTACAACGAATTAGTACTCTACTAGAGAACAACAAAACAAACTTTAAACTCCTAAAGTCCTAAATCTTAGAAAAAAATTCTTATAAGGAAAGAAGTAGTTTTATTTTAGGACTTTCTACCTAGTTCAAATAAATAAAAAAATTAATAATAAAATTTTAAAACTAATTTCAAAGTCGTAAATATTTTTAAAAATAATTAAATAATTGTTAAAATGTGAAATCAACTTTAAAGAGTAAAGAAAATGAGCACGTTTTGTAAAGAGGCGAAGAATACATGAACTTCATAATTTAAACATATAAATCTCTCGTTCAACCCAAATTAATTTGTAACAACACAACCATGCCTCCAAGAAACTATAATTAAAGAGGAAAATAAATCAATATCAGTTCAATAAAAAACAAAACAAATTAAAGAACAAAAAATTTAGCCATAAAATTGTCTAATGATTAATAGAAACAAACCTCAGGATAGCAATATTCCTAGGAGTTTTAATGGAAACAAAAAACTCAAATTTATAATTTTGATTTTGAAACTGTATTTTTGATATTTGAATTATTGTTGGTCGAATTCCGCATCTGAATTCATATTCTCGAATCTTAAAATTAAGATCATGAAAGATCCAACATCTAGATTCTATCGAACATCTGTATCCGAGACAAAATAACTTGCCATTGAGAATTCAAACATTAGTATAATAAATGATATATTATATAATAGAACAATTGGGTAGTCAAATGACTTAACCCTAAAATCAAAATTCAACTTACTTTATATTCAAGGACAACAGACCTTGTATACTCATGTAGTTCAGGTTTTATAGTGATCTAATAGTATACACCTAGTATCCTTTGGCAATTTAAACTATTACTTTGAATGAAAAAACATGCGTATAAGTTACAACGCAACATCTATTACATAAAGTTATTTAAATCAATAATAGAAATTAAAATTACCTCTGAAAAACTATTGGATCATATTTTGTATGCATGATAGACATTAGAGCCTGTATAAAAAAAAAACCATTAAAGTCTATTAATAAACATAACGATGATATGCTAAATCTCATGATTTGTTCACAATTATAATAATTGCTATCAACAAAACTTTAAAAGAAAATTGATATAACGGAGAAGGTTAGAAAATCCTAAAGAATCCAAGAAGAAAATTTTAATTAATTATCAATAAAAAAATAAAAATAAGAAGAATAAGAAAATAATGTAAAAGTAAAAGAACTATAGATATTTTTTCAGTAAAATTATATGAAATAACTATTTAAATATAATTGTAAACATTTCTTTTTTAATATAAGGTAAAATTCTAATTGATTTAGAAGTATTAAATATTATAATTTTTTAGCTAAATAAGATATATTTTTTCTTTCTATGCATTTTTTTAAAAAAACTATATTCTGATTCCTAAAATTTTTTCCTCAAAAACTTGCTTTGGTATCTTTTCTTTTTCATGCGTTTTTTTAAAGCTTATAAATTTGGTTCTTATTTTTTTTTTTCTTTCCATAGTTTTTTTTCCTAAATATTGTGTAGGACTCATAACAAAAAATTTCACACATTAGTTCCTTTAAGATACAGGATTCTTTCTTTTTTTTCCCTCTATCCTAAATATTTGAATAATAATTTAATGATAATTATTTTTAAAAAAAATAAAAAGATGATTTTGTCTATTGCGGGGTGTTTTAATAAAGGGCAAAAAGTTCAAACCACTTTTCTAAGGGTCTTCACACTTTTAATATATTATAGATAATAATCATTAATGATAATAAATAAGGTAAAATATTATTAACTTTTTAATTCGAAAAAAAAGAAAAAATAAGGAAAAATATCAAAAAAATTACAAAAAAGATAAATAGGAATGAGCTACAACTAGGGATGAGTTGATAGGGTCAACTATATTACGTGATGTTGGTATTGCACTTCTCCTGACCCGAGTCATCAATTGATCAATCCGAGTTGAAATGATTCATATTAGCTTATTTTTTAAATGCCTAAATTGATTTAGCTACAACTAGGGATGAGTTGGTAGGGTCAACTATATTGGGTGATGTTAGTATTGCGCTCCTCCTGACCCGAGTCGTCAATCAATCAATCCGAGTTGAAACGATTCATATTAGCTTATTTTTAAAATACCTAAATTGATTTATCTATAACTAGGGATGAGTTGATAGGGTTAACTATATTGCGTGATGTTAGTATTACACTCCTCCTGACCCGAGTCGTCAATCAATCAATTTGGGTTAAAACGATTCATATTAGCGTATTATTTAAAATACATAAATTGATTTAGCTAGCTAGGGATGAGTTGATATGGTCAACTATATTGCGTGATGTTGGTATTGCGCTCCTCTTGACCCAAGTCGTCAATCGATCAATTCGAGTTGAAATGATTCATAGTATCTTATTATTTTAAAAACTTAAATTAATTTAGCTATAACTAGGGATGGGTTGGTAAGATCAACTATATTGCGTGATGTTGGTATTGCGCTCCTCCTGACCCACGTCGTCAATCGACCAATTCGAGTTAAAATAATTTAATATTACCTTATTATTTGAAATACCTAAATTAATTTAGCTACAACTAGGGATGAGCAAATTATTCTGACCAAATTAGCAGTTTCAAAACTTGTCATTCTTTTCCAAATACAAATCAACCCATACAAATCATCCATTTGTGGAAAAAATATTTCATCATTTTAAATATCGAGTTCTCGCTCTTTTCTTTCTCTCTCAGCAATACAGACAATAACTACTCAACATATTGCTCAACCCTTCTCAACAAATCAATTTTTTTCCCATTTTCGACCACTTAGTTGTTATTTTGGACTTTATTCTTGCTTGTATCCACCGTTTTCTCAGTCTTCGTAGGTAACAGAGTTCGAGAAAAGTTCTATATTTGTTCTTTTTTCTAAAAATTAGGGCTTCTTAGTTAATGATAAAAAAAAAACTTTTAGTTGTATTATCTTCAAGAATGTTAACAATTTTGAGTTTTGATGCTAAAATCGTAGGAAGAACTTAAGAAAACCCCAGTTTTGTTGCAGTGTGCCATTGACTATCGTGATATTGTTGAATGGTGTTTGTGCTGTTGTTGGTGGCTGTTGGTAGTGGTGTTGGTGGAATTGGTGGTGGTGGTGGTCGTCGTTGTGGTGGCATTGGTGGTGTTTATGGTGGTTGGTGGTGGTGGTGTTGGTGGCATTGGTTTATGGTGTTGGTGGTGTTTGTAGTGGCTGTTGGTAGTGTCGATATTGGTAGTGTATGCAATGTATTTTTTAAAATTTATGCATACATCAATTGTAATTTATTTTTTATTTTTCTGTTGTTTGTAGGTAAAACATGTCTCCCAAAAGAAAAGAAACTGAAAGTGGTTCAACTTCTGACCACCTAACAAAAAAAAGCTAGAGTATATATGGATGCAGAGGAGTTCCTGAACAATCTCAGTTAGGAAAAAATGAAGCTGAGGAAAGATATGAAAATAACTGTAAGACCCCACAAAATTCTCTCATAGTTTGAGCCTTAGAGCGTGTTTAGTGGAGTGTAAATCCGGCCCTAAAATGTTGAGAAGTGTCTTTCCAAGTGAGAAATATTTTTAACCATGTAGAATTTTCATAATATCGATTTTTTTTCATGTAGAGCATTGAATAAACTTTCCATCAATACCAATTTCGTCAAAATCTAGCATTGGACGAGGAAGTTATGGTCGTTTTACTGAAAGCAGTCGGAACAGCACAGGTGCGACGACCGGGTGGACGGACCGTCAATCTTGCGACGGACCATCACCCATCCCGTCGCAACCAAGTGAGTGAATCCCAAGTGCGACGGCTAGGACAACGGACCATCAAGGCTGCGATGGACCGTCGCTGCTGAGGCAGTGTGGCCTCATCTTGGACAGTGTGCGATGGATGATCCGATGGACCGTCACGGACAGTGTATCCTTTTCCTGGCCAACGTGCGACGAACGATCCTACAGACCGTCATACCTAGCGACGGACCGTCACTTCAACCGTTGTAGTCCCTGATCGGTAATTTTAAGTCGATTTTTAATAGGAATTTTTGGTCTTTTCCCACTCTTTTCAGCCCCTATTTATACTCGATCAACTCACAACCTCATTTCTCATCTTGAACATCAAAAATTAGGATTTCTACAAAATAAAAACCTTTCTTTCTTCTATAAGAAAAATCAAGAAAAATCAAGAGAAATCAAGAAATCAAGAATCTCTCCAAGATCCTTCAAGAAAGAGTTTCCTAAGGTATGCAGATGTTGATTCTTCGGTCCTTTTCATCCAAGAAGCTCAAGAACCCTTTTCTAAATTTCAAAGATCTTATGTTTATAAGTTGTCATGATTCATGTGAATTGAAATTGGAGTTCATGTTGTTATTGAGTTTTTAATTCATGTTTTGTTGATGAGGTTTCAAGCTTTGACCCTAGTATGTGATATTCATGTAATGTTCATAATAAACCCTCTTCAAGTTGCTTGTTAAGTGATGTGTTCATGTCAGTTAAGTATAGAAACTATTGAATAAGCAAAGCATGTGCCCCATATGTTTGATAAAATACTTATGTGAAGGAATTAGAGTCAGTATAGCATGTTGACTAGAAATCCCTAATTGTGTGCAAACCCATGCATGCCAAGTGTTTGTTGAAAAGCCTTAGTAAATGAATTGTGATATGATAGCATGAAATTCCCCAATTATATGCTCTTCGATATATATTAAGACTTTAATACATGCTGAGTATTTGATGGGAGACCTTGTTGAATAGAGTATGAGCCAATAGCATGTCTCCCTATACTATCAAATGTTTATGATTTCTAAATACTTGAAGAGATGCTTTAGTGATTGTGATGGTGAATGAATGTCTATGATCTTGATTATTCAAGAATGGCTATATTTTACTTTTATGTTATCGAGTCCTGGGGGTATTTATACCCGACAAATTAGCTGAAGTCTAGAGCCCGTGTCAGTTTTCTCGATAATCTCAGTCATGCCACGATTCGCAGAACTCAGTGAGTTATAGAATTTTGTACTCTCAGATAGATACAGAACGTAAGAAAACTCAGTATTCTCAATAATCTCAGTATCTCTAGTATTCTAGCCTCAGTTCAGTACTCAACTCAGATCTAGTAGTATTCGAGTGTTCAGTTTAGACATCAGTAGTATTCGAGTAATCTTTTCAAAGCTCAGTATCATTCAGTCAGATAATGAGATTTAGTAATATTCCATCAGATATGGAACCAAGTAAATTTAGATTAACCCAGTCAGATCATTCGAGAAACATGATCAGCATCAGATTCGGCTCAGTTTAAGTTCAGTTAAGAATCAGTTCAAAGTCTTTCAGTTAGGAGTAGGAGCTAACATCGAGCGAGTGCAGGGATGGCGGCTCCCCGTTAGAGAGGCAAAGTCGTTAGGAGCAATCCCTGAACTCCAGAACTGCGTAGCCAACGCAATATGCAAAAGTCACCCATTAGAAAAAGGCTTGACTATTATACTGCCTTAGGCTTGACTTCATGTGAGGGTCACCCATTAGAGAGGCTTGACCAGAGAGGTATTTAACCGTGGCATGATATTGACACCCTTCCAGCTGGGTTACAAGTTGGACCTCACCAGTTCAGATTTGGGGTATGTTGATTAAGTGAGCACTCCCACTGTTGCAATTTTAGTATCAGTTTTCAGAGTAGGACTCAGAAATAAGGACTATCAGATACAGTCACCTATATCAGTAAGGAACTCAGATAGTTCCATTGATTCATGGACCACCCGCTAGATAGGCATGGTCCCACATAAAGTAATTGAGTAATCTCATTATCAGATCTAGAGATCACTTGTTAGATAGGCTTGATCTCAGTCTTAGATTCAATTGAGTAATCTCATTATCAAATCTAGAGATCACCCGTTAGATAGGCCAGATCTCGATCTCAGACTCAGTTAAGTATTCTCATTATCAGATTTAGAGATCTTCTGCTACATAGGTTGGATCTCAGACATAATCATTTCTTATCATTGATAGTAGATTCGGGGATTGCCCGTTAGAGAGGTTTGATCTCAGATTCAGTCAGTCGAGAGTAGCAAGTTCAGAGTACAGTCATTGGTGTGAATAGATTCAGTTAATCAGCTCCAGTAACATCAGTTTCTGAGATCACTCGCTAGAGAGGACTAATCTCAACTTCAATACTTAGTTATTGATATTAGAAGATTCAGTTATTCAGTATCTCAGTATTAGTAGTGAGTTCAGATATCAGTAAAGTAGTATTCGAGTTTCAGTAGTCAGAGTCATGATGATTTTAGTTATGGTTTGTGTATTCATGCATATGTTCGCATTTAATATTTTCATGATTATTCAGTTAAGTAATTGTTTATGCATAAGCCCTTGCATGTAGCCTTACCTCATCTTCATACTCAGTATATTTTCGTACTGACGCATTTATACTATAGTGTTTTATTTGACATCATAGGTTAAGAGACACGAGATCCAGAGTACCCTTAGTAGCTCAGTCCCAGTCTGCAGTAGTAGACATAGTTGTGAGTCCTGTTCATTTAAGGATGATCATTATTTTACTATCGTATCAGATCTAGTTTATTTTCAATAGACGAAGTTAGTTGGGGGCATGTCCCATCAACTCCACAGTTTAGATAGGTTAGAGGCTTTTCGGACAGATATATTAGTATTCAGTTTTTAGTTTTGAGTATTTTTAGATATTTTGAACCTTATAGCCAGTTTTTGTATTTATTATCTATATTATGCAGTGCTCAGGTACGGATATCAGTAGAGGGTTAACTTGTGGTCCTTCAGGATCATGGGCACCGTGTGACATTTCGATTCTAGAAAATTGGGTCGTTACAAACTTACTATCAAAGCCTAAGGTTCAATAGTTGTCCTAGAGTGTCTGAAAAACCGTATCTAGTAGATTCTTATGCATGGGTGTGTTGCGCACCACATTTATGTACAAGAGGCTATAAGATGTATTTAGGAGCATTTTCCCTTCTTTTAATGTCTATGTCGTGCGAGTGAGCATGAGCTCAAGTTGATCCTCAGTCTAATCCACTTCTTTCTTCTATTTACAGAGTATACCTCTTCGCAGAGATAATGCCTCTAGGGTTGGTGACCAGCCACCCCAGCCAGTAAATCTTGAGAATGAGAATGTGTCAC
This sequence comes from Capsicum baccatum var. pendulum, assembly GCA_030864225.1. Taxonomy (NCBI): domain Eukaryota; kingdom Viridiplantae; phylum Streptophyta; class Magnoliopsida; order Solanales; family Solanaceae; genus Capsicum; species Capsicum baccatum. The sequence continues at coordinate 206,851,053 of CM061553.1, read as the reverse complement.
ATGCAGAGTTTCGGGCAACTTTTCAGGCGCTAGCCCAAGCTGTGACTAATGTTCAGGGAACCATCAGGATGTGGCCCCACCTTAGCAAGAAGGGGGTTCAACCACAGCCAGAATTAGGGATTTCATAAGAATGAGCCTTCCAGAATTCTTTGGGTCAGTAGCAGATGAGGACCCATAACTTTATCTTGAGGAGGTTAGGAAGATTACCCAGATTATGCATATTTTTTAGGAGGAGAGTGTAGAGTTAGCATCTTATAGGCTGAAGGATATTGCTCATGATTGGGTAGTGATGTGGAAAAAGGGTAGAGGGAAGGATACAACTCTCATGACTTGGCATGAGTTTCAGGATACCTTTTTAGAAAAGTTTTTCCCGCTAAAGATGAAAGAGATTAAGGTAGAAGAATTCATGAACCTAGGGAAAGGATCCATGACAGTGAAAGAGTATTGTCTTAAGTTCAACCAGTTAGCTAAGTATGCTCCTGACTTGATAGCTGACCCTAGAGCGAGTATGAGTAAATTTGTGACTGGTGTATCCGGGTTAGTGTTGAAAGAGTCTAGGGCTGCTATACTCAATAGAGATATGAACCTTGCTAGACTGATGATGCATGCGCAACAAATTAAGGCAGATAAGATAAAAGAAAAGAAGAGTGAGTAAAAAAGCCAGAACAGGTAGTTATAGTTTATCTCAGGCAGGGTCCCAGGGTGGTAGCTGTTTTCAGCATAGCCAGAAGTTCTTAGTCCCAGCCATCCTCAGCTAGTGTACCCACACCAAAGTTTGGGGATGTCAGTTATGATAGAGTGCTAGGCCCCAAAGCCCAGAGTAGTGTTAGTGGTGTTCGTACCTATCCGCTTTGTGAAGAGTATAGCAAGATCCACCTAGGAATGTGTAGAGCCAATAGTGATGTATGTTTTGGGTGTGGTAGGCCAGGTCATAGAATATGAGAATGTAGACTACTAGATCAGAGGGGTAGAGAGTCTTTTCAGCAGAGTGCCCCTTCCGGTGCCAATAGTGCTCAGCATCAGAACAAACTTCATGCGCTTCAAACCCACCATGATCAGGAAAGGTTCCCTAATATAGATTCGGGTATGTTATGAGTACTCCATCTTTATGATATGCATTGTTAGATCCTTTTCTCCCATTTTGAGCTTATATGTCATCATGAGTCATGCATTAGTTTCAGATCTTAGTTGGTTAATCATGACCCAGTTCGTATGTTCCCTGTGCATCACCCCAGTATTTCAGCGAAGTGTGTTTAGAGGGACATAGAGTCCCAAGAGGGAGATACCCCATGATATTGCGATAATTTCATGCCCTTAGACTCATTCAGTTGTATGTTCAGACTCTCCTTATGAAGTTAACATCAGTTATCATTGCTTAGCCATTCATGCTTTCGAGAGTCAGTTCAGTCAGATATTCATGCATTAGATATGCATGTTCAGCAGAAAGAATTTAACTTTTCAGTATATTCAGTCATGCATTCATGAGATCAACTCAGTTGTGAGTCCATGCATCAGATATGCATGTCTATTATGAGAATTCAGCTTATGAGTAGCTTCAGTCGAGTATTCTATGCATTAGATATGCATGTCCGATATGAGAGCTAGTATATCAGTAGTCTAGTTGCATGGTCATGTTTCAGATGTTCTCGTTCCTTAAGTAAGTTCAGTAGATCAGTATTCTTAACCTATCAACCGACATTCAAGGATAAATATTTCCAAGGAAGAGATATTGTAAGACCCCAAAAAATTCTCTCGTAGTCTGAGCCTAAGAGTGTGTTCAGTGGAGTGTAAATCCGACCCTAAAAAGTTGAGATATATCTTTCTAAGTGAGAAATATTTTGAACTGTGTAGAATTTCTCTAATATTAAATTTTTCTCATGTAGAGCATTGAATAAGCTTTCCATCGATACCAATTTCATCAAAATCCGGCATCGGACGAGGAAGTTATGGCCGTTTTATTGAAAGCAGTCAGAACCGCCCAGGTGTGATGGCTGGATTGACGGACCGTCGAGCTTGCAAAGGATCATCGCCCAGCCTGTCATAACCAAAGTAGTGGTGCCCAAGTGCGATGGCCAGGACGACGGACCGTCAAGGTTGCGACGCTGCTGAGGCAGTGTGGCCTTATCCTTGCCAGCGTTCGACGGATGATTCGACGGACCGTCAAGGCTGCGACGAACCATTGCTGAGACCATCACCTCGAGGTAGTATATCATTTTCCTTGCCAATGTTCGATGGATGATCTGACGGACTGTCAGACATAGCGACGGATCGTCACTTCGACCATCACAGTCCCCGATTGGTAATTTTAAGTCAATTTTTAAAAGGATATTTTGGTCTTTTCCCACTCTTTTCAGCCCATATTTATACTTGATCAAGGCTTACAACCTCATTTCTCATCTTCAACATCAAAAACTAGGGTTTCTACAAAATTAAAACCCTTCTTTTTTCTTTAAGAAAAATCAAGAAATCAAGAATCTCTCCAAGAGCCTTCAAGAAAGAGTTTCCTAAGGTATGCAGATGTTAATTCTTGGGTCCCTTTTATCCAAAAAGCTCAAGAACCCTTTTCTAAATTTCAAAGATCTTATGTTTATGAGTTGTCATGATTCATGTGAATTGAAATTAGAGTTCATGCTATTATTGAGTTTTTAATTCATGTTTTGTTGATGAGGTTTCAAGTTTTGACCCTAGTATGTGATATTCATGTGATGTTCATAATAAACCCTCTTGAAGTTTCTTGTTAAGTAATTTGTTCATGTCAATTAAGTGTTGAAATTATTGAATAAGCAAAGCATGCACCCCATATATTTGATAAAATACTTATGTGAAGGAATTAGAGCCATTATAGCATGTTGACTAGAAATCCCCAATTGTGTGCAAACCCATGCATGCCAAGTGTTTGTTGAAAATCCTTAGTGAATGATTGTAATATGATAGCATGAAATTCCCCAATTATGTACACTTTGATACATGCTAAGACTTTAATACATGTTGAGTGTTTGACGTAAGACCTTGTTGAATGGAGTATGAGCCAATAGCATGTCTCCCTATACTATCACATGTTTATGATTTCTAAATGCTTTAGTGATTATGATGGTGAATGAATGTCCATGATCTTGATTATTCAAGAATGAATATGTTTTACTTTTATGTTATCGAGTCCTGCGGGTATTTATACCCAACAAATTAGCTGCAGTCTAGAGCCCGCATCAGTTTCTTCAATAATCTTAGTCAAGCCATGATTCTTAGAACTCAGTGAGTTATCGCACTCTGTATTCTCAGATAGATATAGAACGTAGTAAATCTCAGTATTCTCAGTAATCTCAGTATCACTAGTATTCTATCCTCAGTTCGGTACTTAGCTCAGATCTAGTAGTATTCGAGTGTTCAGTTTAGACCTCAGTAGTATTTGAGTAATCTTTTCACAGCTCAGTATTATTCAGTCAGATAACGAGATTCAGTAATATTCCTTCTGATACAGAACCAAGTAAATTTAGCTTAACCCAGTCAGATCACTCAAGAAACATGATCAGTATCAGATTCGGCTCAGTTTAAGTTCATTTGAGAATCAGTAAGTTCAGTTGAGAATCAGTTCAGATTCTTTCAGTTGGGAGTAGGATCTAGCACCGAGCGAGTGCAGGGATGACGGCTTTCCATTAGAGAGGCAGAGTCATTAGGAGCAATCCCTGAACTCCAGAATTATGTAGCTAGTGCAGGATGCAGGAGTCACCAGTTAGAAAAAGGCTTAACTATTATACTTCCTTAGGTTTCATTCATATTTAATCAGTTTCTTAGTATTATACCATTATAAGAGTTAACTTGGTATCACTTGTGGTCCTAAGCACCGTGTGACATCTCAGGACAGATTTTTGGGGCATTACAAACTTGTTATCAGAGCAGAAGGTTCAAGTGGCCTAGGGTATCTGTAAAGCCGTGTCTAGTAGAGTCTTGCAGAATGGTACAGAGACGTCTGTACTTTTCTTCGAGAGGCTACAAGACATTTAGGAAATGTTTCCATCCTTTCAAGTATCAGATCGTGCTATAAAAAGGTTCTCTAAGAAACTTAAACTGTTTCTCATCCTACTCTATTCAGGCGATCTCTGCCTTACTTTCGAGGTACTATAAATAGTCAAGTTTAATTCTCCACAGATAGTTATGTTATTATAAGAAGGATAGAGTGTATCCCATCAGTGCTTTTGAGTTTTGAAGATTGAAGTGTTTTATCGTGCACTAAGCCCAAGTCAGATGTGATTTTAGATTTCTCTTCAGAATCCATAATGTTAATTTATACTTCTCTATCTATGTAATGTTCTGGAGATAACATGATCGGCAAGTTACAATTTCCTCCCTTGATAATGCTCTCAGATTTGCTAGCAAGAAGTTTTAGAATGCACCCAAAATGGGTTTGAGAGGAGCTCTTTAGTGTGTTATAAGTCCCTCAAGCTGAAAGTTATGTCCTCATTCTTATGAGTTATTTAGTTGATACAGAATTAGATATGTATTCAGATTGCTCATTGACCCTTTTAATATAGATAATATTCATGAGAGGAGATAGTATGAACCTAGACTGTTAAGTGTAGTGTGCATTCGAGGGATATTATGAACTTCGGTGTTATGATTTATGAATAGTAGAACCTTATTATAGTTGGAAGTATGGGTATAGAAGAGTAGTGTCAAGAAATGTGGGAATGACTATTAGTAGAAAGTATAGATGTAAGCTTATGCATGTTTTTAAGATGAATTAAGGTGATATGTCATTGTGTGTTAGTTTAGAGGAGGGTAGAAACAAAGTTATTAGTAAGGTGAATTGTTGTTGCTTGAAGTATGGGAAGAGTTATTGATAGTATTTATTGTGTTTGAAAAGTATAGGATATTAATGAAGCATCTGGTAGTCTAGTGACATTAATTTAGGTTTCTCTTGAGACAGCAAAGAGGGCGTTTAGTAGAGACTTATACAGCTATGATAGTAATTTAGATGTATAAAATGGTAAATAGAAATGAGGTGTAGAAGGAGGATGTGTTAATGGATTATGATAAGATAGGCCGTATTATTTTGATCGATTATTGTTTCTCAAAAGTTCTAATGGAATAGTGTTTCTTGATGTTATATTTTATAGTTTCTGAGGGGGAATTGTATGTAAGGTGAGTTGTCAAATCTTGCTTGACACTAGACATTAAGTTTGAACAGTGGATGGTTACCAAGGTGGGTGTAATGATTCTTTGGTTTTGGCTAATTATATGGGAGTGATCTTGTATGCTTGAACCATGTATGAAAGAGTTTGAGTTTAGTAATTCCTCATTAAGTATGGTGTTGCAAGTATAATTTGCGACTATATACTCAAGGTAATATAGTGTTGCCTTGTCTTTATAAGGTTATTACATGTTATGTATGGTTGGTAATACCCTTGAGTTGATAAGTATCAATGAGATTGTGTAGTGTATGGTGTTCTTATCAGTTAGCTTATGGGTTACAGGTTGGTGATGTGGTAAGTTAGAGATGTGATATTAGCCGAGTATGAGGGAAGTTCAACAAACGTTTAGAGATATCCATATGTAGTGTTAGAATCTAAGTTGGCTAGTGTTTAACTTGTTATATGATGGCTTATGGGACTATAGAAATCTAAGAGTTGAATCTTAGATAGAGGTATTAGCATTGGGTGTTATACGTGAAGATACAGTCCTTCGGGGTAAGTTTAGTTTTATATGTATTGATTTTATCCCACTTTAGAATAAAGTGATTGTGGTTTAGATTAAATTTTATACAGTAGTTCACAGACTGACAGTGATGGCTTAAGTCTAAGGTGGAGATGACAGAAGGAGTAACCAAGTTAGACTTCCAGATTCTTGTTAAAATGTGTGTGTAGTGTAGAAAACCCGTAAGAGAGGATGATGCCTGACCCATTCTTATTTCAGTACTTCCAGTTATCCCAATACCTACTCATGCCTTATGTTTCATTTCTATGATCATAGTTCATGTTTATGTATATGATAGAGAATCATGTACCCTCCTAGTTCCCAAATAAGGAGTTCTAGTTCTTTCAGTAGTTGGAATCACATTTCATAAGTGATGAACTCCAAATTTAGGTGATGCATCTTATGACTCATGTACTCAAGTTTTACATTATATTCAGTTCAAGCACTCAAGCAATATCTTAATGATCAACGAAATTCGGATTTATATCATGCATGTCCTCAGATCAGACCTCTTTGATAAGTTCATGATGTTAAATATTTTATTCCTCAAGCCTCAGTTGAGTGTCAAGTTATACACAGTATCCCTTCATATTTTAGGTCCTCATATTCTAACCTTTTATTACCTTCCATTAGGTTAAGATAGTGATGATGAACGGTTGTCTAGATGGGGAAGAGTAAAACTTTCTTGTTAATGGAAGATTGTTGCATGCTTATTTTAGCTAAGGCTATAAGTGTGTAGTAGGATTGAGGCCAAGTCGTTGATACATGTCATGGTTAGTTAAAATTTTATATGTTATGTGTGAGTAGTTGAAATTTTATGTATGTCTTCTTAAGAATAGTGCATGGAAGTTGTTGATAGAGATTTGTAGAATATGGAAAATATGCTTTATGAGCGTTCTTTTAAAAGTGCATATGGGGTTATGAAGAGAGGCTTAAATGTCATGTTTGTATACATGCGGAGGGATGCATTGAGCGTTAGTGAATGTCTAGTACTAGGTGGATTATAGTTGTTGGAGTGGTAATGAGGATTATTCTGGAGATAAGAAGTTGTGAAAAGTGCAGATGCAGGTGAATTCATGATTCTAACTAGTGTTATGTGTGATACCTTGTGATTTTGAGTTAGGCTTGACCATAACGAGAGAGTTGGGTTCAGTTAGACTTTGGTAGATAGATTTGTCAATAGCCATGTGAGAATTATAAGTTGAGTCAATGAGTTTGGTGTTTAAGGGTAAAGTTTAGTTGAGAGAGTATTTTAGAAGTGTGGCTAAGATTTACAGTGAGAAGTTGCATTGCTTGAGGCCTAATACTTTATCCCGACTTATGATTCATAGGTCTATGTTCCATGCTATATTTGGAGCAATGTTGTAATCCCTTATTCTGAGGTCTTGTTCAAATCATGCCCAAAGTCCCTTACTCCCTAATAGCCTTAGAAATTTCTTAGAAAGGTGTTGAAGAAATACCCTATTTGGGGAAGAGCAATCAACATAATTCAGTCTGTGCAGCCAGAAATCCAGTTTACATCTTCCGATTTAGTCTAGTATCACTACCTAAAATTTCATGAGTATGACCATTTCAAGAGATAGTTTGTTCGCATCCAAGTAGATTGCGAAATTCAGTTCAGTACATGCATCATGCATCTGTTTCAGATTCAGATATTAAGTCATGGTTTAGTCCGCAAGTATCCTGTATATCATCTTAGTATTTTCTAGTATTTCAACCAAATTAGTATCATTCGGGGATGAATGATCCCAAGGAGGGGGTGTTGTAATTCCCCGAGTTGTAATGTCATAAACCTCTTATCTCTTCTTCGCAAACTCAAATCCAGTCGAAGGTAATAGTCTTCCTCAATTCAGTTCGTTTATAATCAAAGATTCAGCTATATAGATATTTTTATTACAAGATCATGCATTCCCAGAAGTCCTCAAAGGATTAGAATGATGTAGAATCAGTTTAGTAATTTATTTCAGCTGTCATCCTCAGTTTTTTCAGCTAGCCAACCTCATTCGTGGACGAATGTTCCCAAGAGGGAGATATTATAATACCCTGAGAATTCCAGCCGATAGTAGAACCATGCTTCAAACGCATGAGAAATAAATTTTAGTGATTTGGTAGTTTTATAATTAAGTTTGATATGTATTAAAGGCTCAAATATGTCCTAGATATTAGGTGAAATAAAACATCCCTTACCGATTGATTTCTTGAGAAGGATATTGGTACAGTCAAATTCAAACGAGCATATCTTTTATTATAATATAAATTTTTGAGCTCATGACCCACCAACGGATGTATAATTGAATTATCTTTCTAATGATACCAATTTCTCCAAAATACGATATCGGGGTAAAATATTATGGCCATTTTACAGTGAGCTATTCGGACTGCCAAAGTGCAACGGGAAGGCCAACGGACCGTCATGCCTGCGATGGACCATCACCCAAACCATCACAACTAAGGTAGTAAGCCTGTTTTCTGGCCAAAAAATGACGGGTTGAAGGGACGGTCCGTCCCCAGGGCGACGGTTTGTCGCCCAAACCGTCGGGGACCTTCGTTTAGCGATTTTAAGTCATTTTTAAAAGGACTTTTGAGTCCTTTCCAATCTTTTTAACACCTAATTACATCAAATCTAAGCTCATAACTTCATATTAATCCATAGCATAAAAATTAGGGTTCCTTTAAAGATCAACCCTCAAGAATAAGGTTCAAACCCCTTTTCAAGAAAACTCAAGAATCAAAACATCTCCATTCAAGAACTTTCAAGAAAAGCCTCCAAGAATATTCTCAAGGCTTCAAAAGTCAACTTGTTCCATTGAATCAAGCCAACTAAGGTATGTAGATTTGAACAAGGATAAATCTTTCATCCTTGTGCCCAAAACCTATTTTAATTACAAAAGTTATATGATTTTAGGTGATTTCTCGTGAAATTGAAGTTAGGGTTTATACCTAAATTTTATTGTTTGAAGATTATGAGATTTCATGTGATTGAATGTTGAATTACATGACTATTTTCATATATTTATGCATGTAATGTGATTTTCCATATTTTTTCAATTGAGTTTAAGCATGATATTGAGATTCTTGATGTCATTATTTTGATATTGTTGAAGTATTTTCAAGAAGCGTATTGAGTATGATGTTTTGCTATGATATTACTTGAGTATGTTTATATTTTCATACTTATTGCTGAAATTTCCAGATTTTGAGTTGATTTATCAATAATTACAATATGAATCATGAACCTTTTGGTGTTTTAACATAAGTTTGAAGAATGCGCTTTAAGCCCTAAGATTTAGTCTTGATATTTCAAGAAGATTATGATTTTAAGCCTCTTTGATGATTTTTTACCAAGTTTCAAGAAAAAATTGATCTTTTGATCCTAAGCTAAGACAAGGAATCCACATTATTCACATAGTTTGAGATTTAAAGAAGAGAAGCATAATTTGTCTTGATTATAAACTCTTATGTTATTTTAAGGTGGATTTTCTAGAAGTTTTGAGCAATAAGTATGGGAGTAGTATTTAGCACTGAGTTCGATATAATTCCAAGGTCTCGTGCCCCAGAACTACGTGCCACCGTAGGTTTCTAAATTTTCTCATAGTAGGCTAAGATAGTGATCACTAAAATTAAGGTTATATTCTGATGGTAAGGGTAGAACAGCTCTCCCTAACGTGTGCAAGACGTAGGACTCCTTGTCAGCTCACATAGTTTATGTCGGTTAGAATAAACTCCCAAAGTTCTACAATCCCTAAGTTCAAAAGAAGCCTCCTATTCTCCTCAAGATAACAACATAAGTTTTGAAAGTTATTGTTTTAAGATTCCTTTTGCTTACAAGCTTTGAGAATAAGAGGAGAATACAAATTTTAGAACTAAGTATAATGACTCACGAGATTTATGCTACATATTTAATTATTCATGATTTATGATATTTAGATTTTAGATTTATTCAAGCTATGCAAGTCATTTATATCAGCATGCATGGTTTTATAAAGAGTAATGATATTGTTGACTTAATGCATACACCCCATATACTCAGTACATCCTCAAAGTACTGATCCACATATATGTCTATGTGCTACATTGTCTCATAATGTAGGTACAAGATCTAGTAGGCACATTCAGACTCAGATAGTTGCAGATTCCAGCCAGCAAGGTGATGATTCCTCCTACTTCAGGCACTTTAATTGGATTTATTTATGTTGTCTTTTCTTATTCATATGTATTGATTAGCGATAGTTGGAGTAGCTTCCCAACTATTTATAGTCAGTATAGTAGAGGCTTCACAAATGTCAGTTAGAGTCAGTATTGTAATTTTAGTCCCTCTCTTCAGACTTTATTAAAATGTAAAACTGGTATCAGTATTGTATTTTACAGATTTCAACATTTCTCTATGTTTCTGCTCAGTAAACTCAGTCATTCATTCATATTTAATCAATTTCTTAGTAGTTTGCCATTAGAAGGGTTAGCTTGGGATCACTTGTGGTCCTAAGCACCGTCTGACGTCTCAGAACAGATTTTTGGGGTGTTACATATATCATCTTGCAACTTCATATATCAACTTCCTTCCCTCATTTTTGCTTATTTTGAATTTATATTGCAGTTTTCTATCACTGTATACAATGTATATTCATTGTAAACCTTTGTATACAATCTTAATCTTCTTGATTTTAGTCCATTTTGGACTTATAGTGGGCTCAAAGAATTGGGTCTCCATGGCCCATTAGAATATGTGAAGGGATGAGTCCATTTTGGACTCCGACAATATATTTATGAAAAAATAGAAAATAAGAATTAATACATATCCCAAAAAACTAATGAAGCTTCATGCAGTCAAACGACTCAACAATTTAATACGATAAGAAATTCTTCAATTAAGCTGACCGACAATTTTACTATGCTATAGATTTATTCATAATAGACATACCAATAGACTTATTTAAATTCATCACAATGGCTATAGGGAAGCAATGAAATGATGTCCAACACGATAATTTTATAATATTCATGATCAACTAAGAATCAAAGAAAGCAAGGGTGGTTCCATTTATTAATACGCATGCTATTGATCAACAACAAGAGATGAATCATTGAAAAGAACTATGTGAATCCAAAGAGTAGTTACAAATAGAGACCAAAATCAAATTTTAAACATCTTGTTGCATGCGGAGGGGACAAGGGTCAACTGGACTACTATGCTTCAACATGAAACTACCTATAAAATTATTGAACAAATCAAGGTTACTCCACTTTAGCCATAAAAATGTGAAGACAATTAATTTTTAGAAAATAGAGATGGAAAGAAACTTGATTTCAAAAGCTACTTATCACAACCAGTTCACATTGAATCGCATAATAATACAACAAAAATTATTTTGCAAGTAATTTTTTTAGAGAGAGGGAGATTACTAAAAACAATAAGATAACCCTTTTCTATATTTCAATAGAAATAGTTTCAGCAATAGCCCCGAGACAAGATAAACCTAAAGAACATTCCACACGACTACCAATACCAGACTTAACGAAGAAACTAGAACGATATACTGCAATCTTGTCCTCATCCTTTCTTGGTAAAATCAAAATGAATTTTTGAGAGTCAAGACAATCTTTTGAAATCCTCAGGACTGATGTTTTACAGTGGACATACACCTATTATACCTATTGACCTTATAGGTTAAGGAGGATCAGGACGGCAGTCTGCATCAAACTAAAATAGTGAACTAAACACAACCAGCAACATAGAATTAAAATCAAAGCTAAAAAAAGAAGCTAAATGGGACGCTTATACTGAAATAATGAATCAACACTAAAGGACAAAATATGTGAATAAAGGAGATATCGAATCAAACTACAACACACGAGTTCAAAATAACGTGCTGAGGATTTAACAAGAAAAAAGTTAAGATGATATAGTAGGCTCTAAGAAAATGTAATAATAAATAAAGAGTTACACAATCAATAAATCAGCTCAAACGAAAAACATCATTTATTGCACAAAAAGAACCCTATAGCCTTCAAGGCTTTTACAACAAATAGTTCCACCATAACTACGATTATGGTTATAGAACTAATATGAAAAAAGAAAAAGAAGATGAATAAGAACAACGAACTAAAGGGAAAGGTGGTTTTACCCTTTTTAGGGAAGCAAGCCAGACCTAATAGTTTCGTCGAAAAATTTTTGCCACCACTGAAATGAATTTGGATTCTTAGTCTAGAAATTCAAGCTCAAATGAGTCTTATCAAATTTCTTAACACCGGAATTCACATCTTTAAGCGAATATATCTTACCTTTAGTACTTCACTATTTCTGCTTTCGACCAGTTCACACTAGAATATTGAGCTATTTATAGAGATTTTTTGAATGAGATTTTAAAGAAAATAGCAATCTAGGATCAAGGAATTTCAAGGGTAATTTGGGTATTTTTAAAAGAAAAAATATAAATTTTGAACTAAGAATAAGGTTCGGTAAGATGGAATCGTACAATCTAGTACAAATTTGTGAAATTCAAATTGAAAAGAGGATGAGGGTTGGATATTAATTTTGTGGAACTTGTATGAATATCTCGTGCCTTGCATGTGATTTGGTATAAAGGGACAAGAGGATTGAGAAAAAATGAGGTTGGGGCATTACTGGGTTGGTTTTTTGGTTGTAGTTCGTTGTTGAAGCTATAACAAATATTATTGTATATTGTTGTTGTTGTTTGTACGCTGGTGTTGGGTTTAAGGGAGGAATATAAGAGTGATGGTAGGGTCAGAGTTTTGAAGTGGGCCTAGGGTGCTGGGTATTTATTAGAAGGGGTTGGGCTGATTATATAGTTTAAAAGGGGTAGGGGTTGGACTAATATGTTCACTTGTATTGCAATTATGACCCAATTAATTTTAATTATAGCCAATTCAATGAATCGACTAAATTGAATCAAAATTTGATACGAACTATAGGTCGGTTTAATTTTGAGCTTCTTGATTTAATAAAATCAAATAAATATTTTTTAAAATAAATTATTTTCAAGAAACAATTATCTTTGGGTCAAGATTTTAACCATTTGAATTAATTTTCAAGATAAGCCTTAATTAAAATCTGACATTTCATAAAATAAATATTTAAGTAACAAAATCATATAATTTCGTATATATGAATACAAAAATATATAATCGCTAATTAGAATTACAAAATTACCTAGATAAATATTTTGAAAAGTTTTTATTTGGAGGAAATAATTGTAATTTTAATAAAATCGATGAAACTTAGAATTAAACTTCGTTATGCAGGGCAAAAATTATGTGTCAATAATTGCTTCCTCCCCTTGGGTAGAGTGGATGCAATTAACCCTGAGCAAAAGGAGTTTGATGTTCCTAATTTTTATCCTAGCATAAATTTAGTTCTCGAAAGAGATTGATTTTCGCACGAGTTTTAGGAAATCATAGCCAAACCCTTGTATCAAGATTACTATATATCTTAGGTTGCATGAGAATTCAGGTCACTTGTAGTTCATACAGCTTGATTTTAAAGTACGGTTTTCAAAGATCATAACTTATCCCGATTTTTAAATTTTGGTGAAACTAAAAAGCTAAAGAATAAGATAATTGGGGGAGGTTGAAATGCAGTCAAGTTTTCAACATAGAGCCCATCCTACATATCCCCAAGACTTATAGAATCAAACTGTTTGTTGTTTGACTCGAACGGTAGAAAATATAGTCTTTTATTTTAGACAATCTTTGGATTAGGAGGAGTGACAAGTCAATTGAGTTATAGAAAAGAGTTTTTTAATCTCTTAACTATGAATGTGGATCTCTTCACAACCGTGGGTATGAATTTACCCAGACATAATTTCCAAAGCTTTAGGTATGTTGTCACTCGATTTTGAAGAAAAGCGAATGTTACCTCCGATATGAGTTTAGGAATATTTCATAAGTGAAACTGAAACCAAAATATATCAAAGGACCCACGTGCCTTCTAATATTGGTATGGTTTGATGGTGGTGGCAATTATCTTTTAGCTCACATCCAAAGAGTTTGACATCCCTCTTTAGACGATATCCTAGTTTATTGCTAAGAAAAATTTTCATATTGTGTTGCGTCATTTTGTAGTCGTCCGCATGTATGGTTTTGGCTTGAGATTCTTATCCTCTCAGATATTCTCAACAATATCTCAAACAAAAATTGTTAGTAATAAACATAATTCACAAAAGTATATATAGTCTTTTACCATATCTCCTGTGAGTTGTTTATTCTAAAATTGAAGTCATCCTTTCATTTACCTATTTGGAGGGCAATAATTTGCAATAATGGACACAACTACCCTTTTGGTTATTGAATTTACCTATTTGGAGGGCAATAATTTGCAATAATGGATATAACAACCCTTTTGGTTATTGAATAAAATAGCTCTTTTGTTGATTGAATATTTCTTCAAAGTAGGGTAGCCCTTTTGGACACCGGTGATAATTTGTGTAGAACAGTCCTTACAACCGTTTAATCTTATGTTGATGCAGCTACCCTTTTGGTTACCTATAATGCTTTTGTATGTGAAATGATGAAATCTTCGACTATCGATAATGATCTTTTGAATGTGACCTCGGATAAGTCTTGTACATCTTTTGTATCGATATGACCTATAGATATTCGTTGAATTATCAATCTTTGGATAATCTTGTACATCATTTGATATTTGATATGAGACGACTTACAGATATTCTTTGAGTTACTAGCTTTTTGGGCAATGCTGCACATTATCCTACCTTAGATAAGAGATGACTTACAGATATCCCTCGAATTTCTAGCTCTCAGGTATTCCTTCACATCATCCAACCTTGGATACACTATGACTTATAGATATCTCTTAAATTATGAGTCTTTGGGTAATCCTGCGTATAATCAATCTTCGATATGATGCAACATAGAGAGAACCCTTGGATCTATCAACTTGTTAATTTTGCATAGTCTTTGGTAATGATTTAGTTTGGCTTATAGATAACCTTGAAACTATCGATCTTTGGGTAACCTTGCGCACTATCTAGTTAGGATGTTCTTATGAGATGTTCTTATGAATCACCTATGGACTATCAACTCGTGGGTAATCTCGCACACTATCCTATCTCAAATATCATAACTTAATGATGACCCTTGGATTATCAATTTTTGGGGAAATATAATATGTCGTCCACTTTCAGATACCACTTAAAAATGTCCCTTCGGATATGTGTTTTTCAACTTGATATGTTGATGGAAGCTAATTCATAAAATGCTGAAATATTCTCGATGCAAGGCTACATCACCTTTTTCATAGTCAACAGATATAAAATATTGAGATATGCTCAACACCAAATCATACTATCTTCGCGTAGTCAATGGATATTGGTTCTCCAAAGCATCTTCCACGGCCAGACCTTTTCGTCTTACAAAGTAACCGATTAAAGAGACTTAGTTGAATGGTATGATGACCCTCTTCGCAATGAAATAAAATGGACCTCTCGGCATGAAATGAAAAGGCCTCATTGACAATGAAATAATATGAATGACCTTCTCGGCATGACCCTCTCGACAATAGAATGAAATGGCGCTCTAGGCAATGAAATGATATGAAATAGCCCTCTCGGCATGAAATGGAATAGAATAAAATGGCCCTCTATGTATGAAATAAAATGTCCCTCTCGGCAATGAAATGATATGAAATGTCCCTCTCAGTAATGAAATGAAATAGTTCTCCCGACAATGGAATAATATGAAAAGGCCCTCTAAGCATGAAATAAAATGGCCCTCTCGGCAATGAAATAATATGAAATTGTCCTCTCGACATAAAATGAAATGGCCCTCTTAGCAATGGACTGAATTGAAATGGCTCTCTCAGTATGAAATAAAATAGCTCTCTCAGCAATGAAATGATATAAAATGGCCCTCTCGGCATGACCCTCTTGACAATGGATTAAAATAGACCTCTCAATAATGAAATAATATCAAATGGCCCTCTCAATAATGGAATGAAATGGTCCCCTCGACAATGAAATGATATAAAATGGCCCTTTTGGCATAAAATGAAATGGATCTCTTGAAATGAAATAAAATGGAATGACCCTCTCAGCAATGACATAAAATGAAATTGGATGACTATCTTAACGGTTTGAAGAGAAGCTTCACATGAGTTTATTTGTTGACATGTTAGCCTTCTTCATATACTTGTACTCAAGGTAAACGGTTAGTAGACACAATGTCGCTCTCGTTGGCAACTACAGTCAAATATCATGGCAGTTTAAATGACTAATTTGAATGATTTATCAGCTATTCATCATCTTTTTGGATAAGTATTTAAACAACAAATCCACTGAATGTAAAAAATAGGTAAAATCCCTTTTTGGGGAACCATGCAAATACTATTTGTTTGAGGATGACTTTTCTGCCTTTCCTCTTATTGAGCGATCCTTTGATTGTGTCCTTATTGGACCAACTCTTTTGAACGCACCTACGCTCAAGATAAATATTTAGTAGGTGTAGAGTCATTTTTTGCTAGCAACTCTTTTTTAGAAAAAATATTCATAAAGAGGATCTGACGCCTTTGTTTGTTATCCATGGTCTCATAAAATGAGATAAATAATTCAAAAAATCCCTTATAAATGGGTATTAAACCAGTCTTTGAGGCTATTCAAAGATACCGTTCTTGAGCATTATATACTTTGATGTAATTCCCAATTTTCTTAGGGAATTTTCTCTAAGAAAAGATCCTTATTTTGAGCATTGATCCCTTCATACACAAAAAAATTGTTAGTTTTGGATGAAACTAATCCGTGTTGACCTCTTTCTATCTTTGATTTTTTTCCTTGCCATCTTTCGAGTAATCCATCGTGTTTGGACTTCTGCCCTGACTCCAGTTTTTATAGATGCTTAGGTAAAACTAGATAAGTAGAAAATGATGCTTATAGATTTCAAAAATAGTCTTGATTTTGAAAACTGAATTTCAAAAACTTGTGTAAAAGCATTTTAAAAAATCTTTGCCCAGCATGTCATGTTCTATCTCAACGAACATCTTCCTCTTGAGGATCAACTATATCTGATACACAATAAAGGATTTCCAAAAACTCATAATCATTGCTGGAGAGTTCCATAAAAAGTCATGTTATAGCTGGAGATTTAGTCTATCTAAACTTTGTCGCGGCTAGTGATTTCTAAAGCTTGACTTTGACCTCTAGTGCTGGAGAATTTAAAATATATTCAGTATATTAGCAGAAATTTTAAGGTCCTCTTCAAAAATTTTGCCCCAATTTAATACTGTTTGAGATGATCTTGGCTTTAGAAGATTCGAAGTCTTTGTTGGTCTTCATTTATTTTTCTAGATGATGATCTTCTTCTTCAAAATTTTTGAGATTCCTTCTCAAAAATTCTGCATAGTTTCCATTTCCTAGGGTGATATTACCGAGCCGTTGGGGCACCTACATATCCCGTTGAAGCGGGAATTAGGTCAAACATAGTTCAGAACTATGCTAGAAAGACATAGGAAAAGCTAAAGGATTGATTGAAGCCGACATAGGCCACCTACGTATCCCATTCTTGAGAATTAAGATCACCATGTAGTTCATACATAAAAGGAAAGGGTAAATCTCCTAAGGGGTTGACCCAAGCCGACATAGGCCACCTACGTATCTTGTTCTTGAGAATTCAGGTCAAACGTAGTTCGTACATAAGAAGAAAAAGTAGTTTTAAGCTAAGTTAAAACAAGAAGTGGCTATTTTAAGACAAAATAATATTACAAGGAAAATGATACAAGCAAAAAGACCTTCTTCATATGAGATACGCTTATCCATCCCACTCGAATAGAATTAAGGCTTCTTTGGGCAACACTTTATGGATTACGTGACACTTTCATTACCTTTGTTTTGATTGGAGAAAGGACCAACTATCTACTTCTTTTTGAGAGAACTGCTAAGATTTTTATTCCTTGTGATTGATAAATAGACATCAACCTTTATTTTCTTAACTTTTTCATTGTCTCCTTGGTTGATCATCTAAATTTCTTCTAGGGTAGGTTTTTCTTAATTCTTGAACTCTTTTATCCCTCTGTTTACTGTTCTAGGATTACTGTCTTCCATTCGCCATTATAGTTATTTTGCTCTTGAAATGACATGACATTGGTAGGTTTTAGATGTTTGTTACTTTTCTACAAACAAGGCAAATTTGACAGTATCAAGTAGGCTTATGTTGAGTTATGAGAAAATACTTACAACTCTAGCCATGATCCGCCTGAGTGTGGGTCTATGCCTTTTGAAAAGAATATTAACAAAAGGAAATTAAATAAACTTAGACGGTAGGTATCGGTCCTCATCCGTACTACCACTGACTTTGTGAAAAAATAAATTTTCATTTTTCATCTACCACATCGACCAGGGAATAATAAGTGGAATGAAAATCTAGTTCAACAACTTTTCCTCTGGTTCATATTCCTTAATTTTGGCTATCTTGGAGAATTCTTTCCTGGTAATATCATATTTTTTTCCTATTCCATCCTCAATACCATCATTATAGTTTTGAAAAATGACTGGTAGAGTCCAGATCTACTACTAGTATTTTTTTCTTTCCTATAACAAAGTTATAATCAAGAGAGGAATATATATTCACTTGATCTAGTGAAGTAGAGATATTTTGTCATTTTATATCAACATGGAGTAGTTTATATTACCTGTAAAGTAAAAACAACTCAAAGGTAGACTAGTTAGATCCTGTTAGTAATAAACAATGCAAGATAATTAGGTAGAAAGTAAACACATAAGGTTATTTCTCATCTCAAACGCATTGATCCATAAGGTAATGATGACTCAAGAATTTCAATGAGTAGGATTTTTCTCATTGATTTGGATAAGTATAATTTATCAAGAAGGTTCAACTCTTCTTTTTTCCGGCCTTATATCTTCTTTTATGAAAGTAGGGTAATAACAGAGTTCTTAAAGATAGGGACCGGGCCTAAAGGGTGCCTACGTATCCCATAAAGGAGAAATCAGGCCCTACGTAGTTCAAAAAGTTATAAAATGGATTTTTTTCATTTCATTTCATCTCATTCACTCATTCACTAAACTTAATTACATAGGGAAAAGTAAATACAAAGAAAACAAAACTTGTTACATTTAAAGCTTGTTCGGTTTTCCCTAGCCTTCTTCTGCTTAATTGAAATACCTTGGTTTCTGGACCTTAGTAAATTTCCTAGAATTTTGATCTCTAGACACAATAAAACTCATGGATACGAGCCATATATTAGGGTATGGATGGTACGGTCCAGTCGTATGCTGAACAGTGTTGGTTGGTGGGATGGATTTTGGTTACTGGAATGGATACGACTTAGGGATACGAGTCATATTGGTGGTTACGAATTATTTGGTTCGTTAACTTAATCTTAAACTTGGTTACTTAGGTTGGATCTGAGTATGAGTTGCTCACCATGAGCCATATACCAGGGTATGAGTCATACCCAGGATTGTCTGGTGGACAGTATCTAAATCTTTCTCGGGTCTAAATCTGACAGGTGTACAGATGAAGGGTACGGATCAGATGCTGTCAATACAACTTGGTTAGATGAGTCGTATGCTGGACAGTTTTGGATTCAAGGGTTGAGGCCAGGATACGAGTGGAGGATTCCAACCGAATTGAAGGGTCCGACTCGTGTGGGTCAATCGTATCCCTATGAGGGGATTTTGGTGCAACTTAAGTAGGGATATTCTAGGCATTTCTTCACTTATCCTAATAGGGTCCCATGACTTCTAACATACTTGGGAGGTTATTTGCCCTATTATTCCTTTCATTAATCTTTAAAAACTTTTCTAAAGCACTCCATAATTTTCTCAAGAGCTTTTAGGCAAGGAAAGCTAGGGTTTCAACAAAAGGATCAATTTAGGGATTGTCTTAGTGATTTATTTCTGTCATCATCTTGGTTTAAGGTATATTCTCTTCCCTCATAGTTAACTCTAACTAAAGGCATGGTTTTTATGAATGTTTTCATGATTTCATTGATTGTATAATTTTTGTTTTCAAATATGAATTGGGGGTTCTGATATTAAATGGTTGGTTATGGTTTTCCATGGTTTTAATTATGCTTTTATATGCATTAATGGTGGTATTGGATAATTGGATTGCATGGGAATGGTTTAATGGAAATTGAAATTGGTTTTGGTCATATTATACCCCCAATGTGTTTGACAAAATATTTATAAGGATATGTTCATTTCATTGACTACTTTTAATGGAACTCTTGCTTGTTTTAAAACTTGGCTAAGGAATAATGCATGGTTTAAATAGATTGGAATTGTAAATGGATAAGAATTGTAAATGGATAATGGTTATGATTAAGGGGCACACACAATCCCCTAAGTGGTCTAGTATGGTAAATGGAAGGTCACTTGAAAGTCCCCTTAAACCTCTATATGGTTGGCTATGGATGATACTTATAAGTAAGGATTGGTATGATAATACCAATATCAATGGACTTGGTTAATAAATGAAAAATGGTTTGCTTATTTAGAATTTAGTTTTAACTAGACAATAATGGCGGGATGTGTAGCAAAGCCATGGAAGGTGGAGGTCTTGGGGGGACCAAAACTGGAAACATATATTTGTCGATATGAGGTTGGTCTTGGTGACCGTGTTCATGATGTCACACTGTATTTTAGTGGATGTACTAGTCATCCCAAGGTTTTCTTCCTTGATTATATGGCTACACACACTGGGGCTCTTTCGGCAGGGGGAGTTGAAACCATATAGCCTGTGGGTGATTTAGGATGGCAAAGCAACACAGCCTAGGTAAAGGTTTTAAAGGAATGCTAAGCTCGATCCATTTTCCTGGCATAGTTATATATATAAGTATGGTTGTATGCATTATGGATAGTTTTACTTGGTTTTATAAATGGCATTATCTTATCCTTACCTAGAGATCATACTAGCGATCACTCATTAACCCCATCTACTGGTGGTTGTATACCCACGCTATACAGGAACTGACTGTTCTATTCCTCTTATATAGTGATTGACTCCAGATCGACATTTGGACTGAGGTGATCTTTCATCATTTTGGAAGTTTCCATTTCATGTTATGGATATTTCTAGATACTTAGATTTTATTTTGGATATTAGTTTTGGCTATGGTTGGGGGTATGTCTCAACCAGATTTTATTACTCCTTTGGTTAGAGGCTTTGTAGTATTTCTATGGGTTGGAATGGGCAGGATCAGTATTAGAGTCGGCCTTGGCATTGGAATAAGCTGAAGGGCTGACATCATTGGACAAGATTGTTGGTTGTTCCATCCTATTTCATTTTGGGATTAACTATAATATATTTTGGAACATCCTTGGTTATGCCTTGGTTTATGGCTCTTGTTTTTGTATGGTTTGGTATGGTTGGATTATTGGTGTGTGATGGTTGAACTCGATTGGGCCGTTCGCAGTTGTGATCTATTCCCAGAGTCTTTATGTGAGCTGTTACACTATTTTGTTGCATGCTCGAAATTCATCCAACTCAGGGCAGGCGACTGGAGGCTGGATTTGGTAACGAGGGTGGTCACCGATCCTAGTCGAAATTGGGATGCCCATTACGACAAAGCCCTAGGGCGGGTCATGTCAAGTTGGTATCAGAGCCTATGTTCATGGTCAATTGGGAGTCCATAAAGCCATGTCAAGTAGAGCTTTTTAGGGGTATGTAGTGCACTACACTCATAAGGGAGAGGCTACAAGGAATTTAGGAATGTTTCACTTTTTTGTTATCCTATTTTCAAGCTTGGAGTCTCAGTTCTGGAATCTTCTCTAATCCCTATTTATTTGTCTTTTAGATCATGCCTCATAGATCTAGAACACAAGGAAATTCTTTCATTCTATCTGAGGGTAATGCTGAAGGCATGTATCCCACTTATGGGGTTCATCTTTAATCTCACGGTCCTATCACTGATAGTTCTAAAGTTCCACCAGTTTCTACTAGTCCTTCTTAAGGCGAGCTGAATAATGCGGAATTCTGCCAGTCTATTCATGCTATTGCTAAATTGGTTGTTACTCAGGCTGAGCGAGATGTGTCTGGTGTTTTGTCTGCTGAGGTCATAAGGGTTAACCAATTTTTGAAGATGAGTCCTCCCATTTTTCTGGACTAAAGGCACAGGATAATTCACTCGACTTCTTGAATGAAATGGAAAAGATATTTCGAGTGATGCAGGCTACCAATGTGGAAGGGGTAAACTTTATAGCTTATCAACTCAAAGATATTTGCATATTAGTGGTATGTAGAGCGAGATAGGGATACAGGAGATGTGGAGGAGTCAGTCTTATGGGATACCTTCTCTGGTGCTTTTCTGAATTATTTCTTTCCCCAAGAGTTGAGGAAAGCAAAGATGGAGAATTTTGTGAACCTAAAGTAGGGAGAATGTTTGTCAAGGAATATGCCTTGAATTTCCATTAATTATCAAGGTATGCTCCTGATTTAGTGGTTGACATGCGGTCTAAAATGAGGAAGTTCACTTCTAGGTTGAAATGGGATTTGATTTTGGAGAGCAAGACTACTTTGCTAATTAAAGATATGGATATTTCTAGGTTGACTATTTATATGCAGTAAGTGGAGAATGAAAACAGAAAAAGGGCGGAGTTTGGGGATAGGCAGGGTAGGAAGAATAGGTTTTTTAATTAGAGAGGTACTCAATCTTAGGGTGGTCGAGATAGTGACAAGTGGTAGAAAAAGAAGTGAGGGAGTTCTGGTTCCTACTCTTCTGCTAGTGCTCCTTACCAGGCAGACGACAGACGTTATCATAGTGGTGATAATTTCTGGGCACAGGGTGCCCAAACTCTGGCAAGCAAAGGTCTGTCAGTTTCTCCATTTCTCTTTGTTGGTTCTGTGGTCATCCTCATCGGGGTTATTACGATAAATGAAAGGAAAAATATATCAAGTATGGCCAGGCAGTCCATCGGTTAATGGATTATCCGGTTAATAATATTGCTACAAGGGTGAATAAGATTCTCGGGGCTTCATTTTTTGCTCCTAAACCTAGTGGTATTGCATCTACTTCTGCTACTGCTCCTGGTTTTATTATTGGTCAAAAAAAGTTGTACACTTTGGCGTCTCAATAGGAATCCAAGGCATCACCTGATGTCGTTACTGGTACATTACAACTTTTCTCTCGTGACTTTATTATTTGCTTAATCTGGGGTCCACTCTCTCCTATGTGACTCCTTATGTGGTTGTATCTTTTGATTTCTATCCGGAAGTTCTTTCAAATTCTTTTATTTTCAACCTAGTAGGTGACTCATTTATTGCTAAGAGAGTCTATAGGGAGTGTGTGGTATCTATTAGTGGTAAGCAGACCTTAGTGGATTTGTTTGAGTTGGATATGGTAGATTTTGATGTTATTCTGTGGATGGACTGGTTACACTCTTGTTACACGTCCTTGGATTGTCGGACCCATAAGGTTATCTTTAGGTTCCTGGTAAACTGGTTATAGAGTGGGGGTGTTTTCTTAGCTCCTATGAGGAAGTTTATTTCTTATCTTAGAGCTCAGAGGTTAATCTCTAAAGGTGGTCTTTATCACTTGGTCTGGGTTAAAGATTCTAACTCAAAAAGTCCTTTTTTCTAGTCAGTTCCAGTGGTAAATGAGTTTCCTAAGGTCTTTCCGGATGATCTTCCTGGTGTTCCTCCAGATAGGAAAATAGAGTTTGGTATTGAATTGCTTTTAGACACTCATTTGATTTCTATTCCTCCGTATAGAATGGCTCCGATTGAGTTAAGGGAACTCGAGGAGCAACTTAAGTATCTTCTGGATAAGGAGTTTATTCATCCTAGTGTATCTCCTTGGGGTGAACCGGTGTTGTTTATGTGCAAGAAGGATGGTTCCCTTCAGATGTGTATTGACTATAGGTAGCTGAATAAGGTGACGGTTAAGAACAAGTATCCTCTTCCAAGAATAGATGATCTATTTGACCAACTGCAGGTGCCAAGTTCTTTTCTAAAATTAATCTTTGGTCTGGGTACCATCAGCTAACGATTAGGGAGGTGGATATCCCTAAGATAGATTTTCATGGTCGGTATGGGCACTTTGATTTTTGGTAATGTTATTTGGGCTGACTAATGCTCTGATAGCGTTTATGGATCTGATAAATAGAGTTTTTTGTTAGTATTTAGATATCTTCGTTATTCTGTTCATTGATGATATTTTGGTTTATTTAAAAAGAGAGGTGGATCATTCTAATCACCTTCGTGTGGTGTTATAGACCATAAAAAAACAATGGTTGTATGGCAAGTTCTCCAAGTGTGAGTTTTGGTTGAACATTGTAACTTTCTTGTGTCATATTATTTCTAATGAGGGGATCATGATGGATCCACAAAAGGTTGTCGTGGTGAATAGGTGGCCTAGATCTACGATTCCATTCGATATTTGGAGTTTCTTGGGTTTAGCCAGGTATTATAGGCGAATTGTGAAAAGCTTTTCATCGATAGCTGCTACTTTTACTAAGTTAACTCAGAAGAAGGTTAAGTTTTCTTGGTCAGATGCTTGTGAAGGGAGCTTCGAGAAGTTGAAGGATAAGTTAACTTCGACTCCAATTCTAACTTTGCCATAAGGCAATGATGGGTTCGTGGTTTATTACGATGCAGTTAGGTAGGTCTTGGTTGTGTGTTAATGTAGCATGGGAAGGTGATTTTCTATGCTTCCAGACAATTAAAGGTATATGAGAGGAATTATCCTACTCATGATTTGGATCTATTGGCGGTTGTATTTGCTTTGAAGATATGGCGGCATTATTTGTATGGTGTTCACATGGATATCTTTTCTACAGTATATGTTCACCCAGAAAGAGCTTAATCTCAGGTAGAGGAGAAGACTTGAGCTTCTTAAGGATTATGAAATGAGTCTTCACTATCACACAGGTAAGGCTAATATGGTTATTGATTCTCTTAGCAGGTTATCCATGGCGAGTTTGGCTCATGTGGAGGAAGTAAAGTGGGAATTGGTGAAGGATTTTCACCGCTTAGCTAATCTTGGAGTTCGCCTCTTGGACTCCAAGGATGGTGGTGTGGTGGTGCAAGAAGTGGTTCAATCGTCTCTTGGTACGGAGATTAAGGAGAAGCAAGATCTAGATCCTAACTTGATAAAAATTAAGAGTGACGTTGGTAGGAAAAAGGTAGTGGTGTTTCACATCAGTGGTGATGGTACCTTACGGTACCAAGTGAGGTTGTGTGTTTCTAATGTTGACGGTTTGCAACAAAGGATTTTGGCTGAGGCTCATGAGTCACGCTACGTTGTTCATCTCGGCTCGACTAAGCTGTATCATAATATCAAGGAGATCTATTAGTGGAATGGTATAAAGAGATATGTGGCTGATTTCGTAGCCAAGTGCATGGTGTGTTAATAGGTTAAAGTTGAGCACATAAGGCCAAGAGGCTTGTATCAAGAAATTGACTTGCTCGAATGGAAGTGGGGAGTGGTCAATATGGACTTCATTACAGGTCTTCCTCGGTCTCCAAATCAATATGATTCAATTTGGTTCATCGCGGATGGATGACTAAGTCTGCACATTTTTTGCCAGTGCGAACTACTTTCTCGATGGAGGATTATGCGGAGCTGTATCTTCAGGATATTGTGAATCTACATGGGGTGCCTGTTTTGATTACTTTTTATCATGGTACGCAGTTTACATCTTACTTCTGAAGGTCTTTTCAAAGAGGGTTGGGGACTAAGGTGAGTTTGAGTACTGCTTTCCATCTGTAGATAGATGGGAAAGTGGAGAGAACTATTTAGACCTTGGTGGATAGCTATCATTATAGTATTGTTATGGCCCCTTTTGAGGAATTGTATAGTAGGAGGTGTTGATCCCTATTAGTTAGTTTGAGCTTAGTGAGGCAGATATTTTGGTCCCGATTTGGTTTACCAGGCTATGGAGAAAGTGAAGGTGTTTCGGGAGAGGCTTAAGGCTGCCCAAAGTCCCATGCAAATGTAAAGCGTAGAGACTTAGAATTTAAGGTTAGGGATTAGGTTTTCCTCAAGGTATCTTCCATGAAGAGAGTAGTGTAGTTTGGTAAGAAGGGGAAGCTCAGTCCCCGGTATATGGGTATTTATGAGATTTTGCGGAGAGTTGGTAATGTTTATTATGATTTGGAGCTACCTTCTAGCTTGATTTAGTTTATTCGGTCTTTTATTTTTCCATGTTCAAAAAGTGCACTGGTGAACCTACTTTGGTTGTTCCTTTGGAAGGGTTGGGTCTCGCAGATTCTTTACCTTATGAAGAGGTCTCGGTTGAGATATTGGATAGGCACATTCATCGATTGTAGACCAAGGATGTGGCTTCAATTAAGGTTCTTTGGTGGAACCATAAGGTGGAAGAAGCTACATGGGAAGCAGAGGAGGACATGGAGTCCAAATATCTGCATTTGTTTTCTGCTCCTGGGATTCATACGGAAGGTATGTATCTTCAACACGTCTTTAATTTCATAGTTTGTTAAAGAAAAGATTAATATCTTTGCTTCTTTGTTTTCAAACTTTGTTAAAGATTGGGAATATATTTGATAATGCAAATAACTCGTGCGTGTGGTTACCCCTTCCTTGTCCGTCATTTGGGGATGAATATTCCTAGTGGGGGAGACTGAAACACCTTAGTTTTTGGACCTTAGAAAATTTCCTGGAATTCTGATCTCTTAACCCAATATGACTCATGGGTACGAGCTATATGTTGGGATACAGATGTTATGGTCCAGTTGTATGTTGACCAGTTTTGGTTGGTAGGATGGATTTCGGTTACTTGAATGGATACAACATAGGGGTACGAGTTGTATTGGTGGTTACGAATCATTTGGTTCCTTAACTTAATCTTATACTTGGTTACTTAGGTTGGATCTGAGAACGAATGGATCACTGTAAGTCGTAAGACAAGGTACGAGTCATACCCAGGACTCGTATGGTGGACAGTGTCTAAATCTTCCTTGGGGGCATGGTTGGGGGCATGTCCCAACTAGATTTTATTTTGATTTTATTTTGGATATTGGTTTTGGCTATGGTTGGGGTCATGTCCCAACCAGATTTTATTACTTCTTTGGTTAGAGGCTTTGTGGTACTTCTATGGGTTAGAATGGGCGGGATTGCTATTGGTGTCGGCCTTGGTATTGGAATAAGTTGAGGGGCTAACATCATTGGATGAGATTATTAGTCGTTTCATCCTATTTCATTTTGGGATTAACTATATTATGTTTCAGAACATCTTTGTTTATGGCCCTTATTTTGGTATGGTTTGGTAAGGTTGGATTATTGATGTGGGATGGTTGGAATCGATTGGGACGGTCACAGTTGTGATCTATTCCCAGAGTCTTTATGTGAGCTGTTACAATATCTTGATACATGCTTGAAATTCAGCCAACTAGGGGAAGGTGGTTGGAGGTTAGCTTGGGTAACGAGGGTTGTGTCGGGTCCTGGTCGGACTTAGGATGCCCATTACGACAAGGCCCCAGGGCAGGTCATGTCATTCATGGATGGTCGGACATAAAATCTAATTGAATCTTTCCAATTCTGATCAAGTGCTTGAAATCAAAGCAGAAAGCACGACACTTCTCAGTTGTATGTCCTTTGATTCCATTATGATAATGACATATGCCATCTCTCTCTCTCTTTCTGACAGACCCTTTTCTTTCCTTTCTCTCGACCGGATAAAGGATTTTTGCTTGGACCAACTTGGAGTAAATATCTGCGTAGATATCCTTAAAATTCGTAAAGTACAAATGCTAAATTGCAAACCTACTAGTGATGGTCACTCCTAGTTCAACCTTATCACATTCCAACATGGTGTGAGGTCTATACAAGTATGACAATTTTCTATATTGATCAAATCGCATATTTTTGCATTCAACAAACGACATTTATCTGCGATATGGCCTTTCTGAAGCAAATGATAAGCACATCTTTTGTACTCATTCATGGGATCACATAGTGGACCTTGAGTCTTAACCAAGCATAAAGTTCTCGTAGCCTGTAACATTTAATAAATCTCTGAGACTTTCATAATTTCCAATTCTGTCATGTGGTTCCTTGCACTTGCTTTGAGTGTCATATGTTCATCTCCTTGACTGAACCTTGAAGGCAGGAATGTCTTGTCTGTGACTTCTGACCATTCTTTCATTTCATTCATGAGTTCTTCAAGTGTTATTGGTATTTCTTCTTGGTCGAGGATAGAATCTTTGATTTTTTCATTGGTTTTCTCTTATCATGTTTCCAATTATCTCAGCGGCTATTTTGAATTCCGTGGCTCATTTTTTGATCTCCCTAGAAAGGTCTATTTTTGGTATTTCCTTTCTTTTTCTCAACATCTGGTCGAACATAATGTTCGTTTTTTTGGTTAGGGCGGTTTGTTCTTCCAATTCCCTATTTCTTACAATGGAAACATCATCTTCTTGTTCAATCAATAGGTTGACTTTTCGTGATCTTTCTTTGGGCCACAAAAATCTTCTTAGCCACTTTCTTATTATCCACCTTTAGTGTGCCCTCTATTTAGTCTAACTCCACGAATTGCCTCTTCGCTTGAGCAATTCTCTTATTGCTTTTTTTGGTCCTTCCTACAATAAATTCTTCTTGGTCCATAGTCAATTTTCCTAAAATGGTATGAATCATTTTATAGATTTTTCAAAATGATTGCGGACTTTTTTGAGAGACTTGGAAGACTTGGAATGAATGCGGACTTCTCTTAGAGACTTGGAGTATGTTTGGTCGGACGTTTGTATAATGGGCATATATTTTTGCTTAGAAGTGATCTATGAAAAATAGGATTGTTTCAATTCACCTTTGATTCGAATCAACAAAACACTTATAAGAACATAAAACAGTTATATCACACAAGTATATTGTAACAAACGTGCATCCTGATTGGGGACCTTTTTGAGCCAAGGGTTGGCCAACCGAGTTTGAAGGAAGTATATGCCTTTTAAAACTATTTCATTATCCTCAAAAAATATTTTCATAAATATCTAAAAAATCATAGATGCCTACAAAGTAGTAAGTGAGGAATATAATAGTTGGGAAAAAAGAGATAAGAATGTGCGAAAAACATCCCCACATAAGAGATAAAAATAAAAACACACATAAATACCTACAAAGTAGCAAATAAGGGATACAATTTTTGGGAAAAGAAAAAATAACATGAGAGAAAGACAATCCCGCGCAAGGGATAAAATAGAAAACACTAGTATCTAGACGATTCTTCATTGGTCTTTGACTTTTTGGCTTTGTCCACCTCATGTCATATGCGATATCTGTTTGTAATCAAGTGACTTTCCACAATTGTAACTTTCATATATGTTATGGGGTTTTTCTTGACTTTTGTACTCGTATACAACAATCTTTGAAGTAATCCTCTGACTTGAACGTTATCCTAAATATTCTTACGAGAATTGTCTGATCTATACCTATACAAAAGCAAATAAGGTTAGTTTTTCCCCCGCCCCCGAATGATAATGGATTAGGTTAATGACATATGCTTCCATTACATATAAGCATATTTCGTCTGTGACTGACTCATTGTCAATAGACATTGGGTAGGTTTTCTAATGGGCATGATATCTCCTCAGTTATAAGGTCGTCCTAGGTTCATACCTAAGATGTGTTTTGATTTTGCTCTATCGTAGGTATTTAGAATGGCTTTAACCAGGTTCCCAAGTAGACAACTTGGGTTTGAAAATACAAACATCCATTGGGCACCTAATGTGCCAATAAACTGTTGTATTTCCAACACTTTTATTTGAAATTGATCAATTGGGACCGTGACAACCGTAAAACCCCAAGCAGTTTATATACCAAATGAGAAAGTATATCATTAATGCAAATAGCAGATATAATCACAAGATAATATCAAACTACCATATTTAATCAAGTAAAGGCAAGTAAATTAGTCAAAACAATCTAAATTTTGGTTAAAATCTTAACAAATTCTCTAATAGAGTCGTCATTTTTGTTTTATCCCTTATTTAGGTTTGAAGAATTGAAAAACATTGATTCTCAATTTTTTAAACTATTTCAAAACTTTTAAGAAAATTTTGACACAATTTAAGGAAATACATAGTCGCCACTGAATTTTTTGAAAAAATATCAAGAAAAATTAAAAATATTTTAAAAACTTGAAAGCAGAAACAAATCCTTAATATTAGAGAAAATGGGCAAGGATTCAGGTAACGCCTTGAGAAGATTTTTACAACACTCAAGCACGTCCCTTAAAAAATAGTTGACCAAAAGATGATTTGATTGATTGCAGAGAAATGATTAATTTTTAAAATGTGGGTTTCTTTGTAACATCTTGAACGAAATCATTTGCAAATATGACATCTATTCTATTCAAGTGAAAAATTTTCTTATTTAAATTACGAAAAAAATCCCTCAGAAGAAAGGTTAAAAAATTTCAATTCTTTTATGAATTTAAGAAAAACAAACTATATTCAAAAAGAAAGAACATAAACAAGTTAAGAAAATTTGGGCAATTATAAAGGGGTTTGATTTTTATAAGAAAACTTATTTTTACATTGAGGAGAATTTTCTACAACTTAAATAATCTTAGCCCATGAACAAAATAGAATGTCATTTTTTATTTTCAAACGCTTGTTCTAAAACAAAAAAAAAAATATAAAAAGACTTGCTTTGTTAACCCAAGAATTTAATCTACGTAATGGATTATAAAGAAAAATACAAAGAGAAAATATAAATAACAATTCAAAAGAAAATTTAATTTGATTTAACCAAAATTTAAGAGTTCGTTACAACAAGCATTCAAATAGGAATTCGCAAATAAACTAAAGGAAAAAAGATAAGTACTGGGCCCCTGTTTGGCCTATTTCAAACTTCGAAGGCTTTTGGGCCCCTTTTTTCAGCTCCTTTTCAACTGTATACCAATTATATATCATCTTCTCTTTTTAATGTTTTTGGTTATATACGTAAGGTATATTAGCTTGCAACTTCGTATATCAGCTTTCTTCCCTCATTTTCGCTCCTTTTGGACTTTATTTCCCATGTTGTTTGTCACAACCAGTTCACATTGAATCGCACAGTAACACAAGAAGAATCATTTTGTAAGGCATTCTTTGAGAGGGAGAGAGATTACTAAAAACAACAAGATAATCTTGTTCTAGATTTCAATAGAAATAGTTTCAGCAATAGCCCCGAGACAAGATAATTAAAGAACATTCCACACGACTATCAATACCAGATTTCACGAAGAAAACATAATGATATACTGCAATCTCTTCCTCATCCTTTCTTAGTAAAATCAAAATGAATTTTTGAGAGTCAAGACGATCTTTCGGGATTCTCGGGACTGATGCCTTACCATAGACAAACACCTACTATTCCAATTGACCTTGTAGGTTAAGGAGGATCAAGAAGGCAGCCCTCATCAAACCAAAATAGTGAACTAAACACAGCCAACAACATAGAATTAAAATCAAAGCTAAAAAAGAATTTAAAGCAACACTTATGTTGAGATGATAAATCAACACCAAAGCATAAAATATGCGAATAAAGAAGATATCGAATCAGACCACAACATATGAGTGCAAAACAATTTGCTAAGGATTTAACAAGCAAAAAGTTAAGATGATATAGTAGGTTGGAAAAATGAAATAAGTAATACAGAGTAACATAATCAATAATTGATCTCAAATGAACAAACATCATTTACTGCACAAAAGGAACCCTATAGCCTTCAAGGATTCTACAACAAATAATTCCACCATAACTACAATTACGATTATAGAAATACTAATACGAAGAAGAAGATAAAGAAGAACAACAAACTAAAAGGAAAAGTAATGTTTATCTTTTTTAGAGAAGCAAACCAGACTCACGAGTTTCATCGAAAAATTCTTGCCATCACCGTAATGAACTCGAATTCTTAGTCTAGAAATCCAAGATCAAATGAGTCTTATCTAATTTTTTGACACCGAAATCCACTTCTTTAAGCAAAAATCCCTTATCTTTGGGGTTCTTCGCTATTTTCGCCTCCGACCTCTTCACATTAGGAATATTAAGCTATTTATTGAGATTTTTGGAATGAGACTCCAAAGGAAACAATGATATGAGAACTAGGAACTTTGAGGACAATTTGGGTATTTTTGAAAGAAAAATTAAAATTTTGAACTAAGAATAAGATTGGGTGAGGTGGAACCGTACAATCTTGTACGAATTCGTGAAATTCAAATTGAAAAAAAAAACATAAGAGTTGGATATTAATTTCGTGGAATTTGTATGAATATCTCATGCCTTGCACGCAATTTGGCATGAAGGGACGAGAGGATTGAGAGAAAATTGAGGTTGAGGCATTGCTGGGTTGGTGTGTTTTGGTTGTTGTTCGTTGTTGAAGTTGTAGGAAATATTGTTTCCCATTGTTGTTGTCATTTGTACACTGGTGTTGGGGTTAAGGAGGAAGATAAGAGTGATAGAACCGGGTTGGGGTGTTGAAGTGGGCCTAGGCTGCTGGGTATTTGTAAAAGGGGTTGGGTTGATTATATAATTTAAAGCAAAATTACCTAAAACCATAACATAAGTATCTAATCTTCAAAAAATTCCCCTACTTCTTAAAAATTACATAAACCCCAATATTTCATTCTTTTTACTATTTTTAGATACAAGATAATCCCTCATCCATAAAGCCTCTTTTTACCAAAAAGACTC
Source organism: Capsicum baccatum var. pendulum (assembly GCA_030864225.1). Lineage (NCBI taxonomy): Eukaryota > Viridiplantae > Streptophyta > Magnoliopsida > Solanales > Solanaceae > Capsicum > Capsicum baccatum. The sequence continues at coordinate 206,818,742 of CM061553.1, read as the reverse complement.
CACATCTCATCCAAAAAATCCGGCGCAAAATCAGGCAAAAAAGCTGGTCAATTTCTATCTATCTTCTTCATCTAATTTCAAAAATTCTGCATTTTCTTTGTAGTTTGTACTACAGTACTTTTTTTTTCTCCTCTGCTGCTACACATAACTCATTTTCTTGATGCTCACATTATTATGGTGGCTTTAGTTCTGCTTTATTGATTGGTGGCTTTAGTTCTACTTTATTGATTTGTGTGCTCTTTCTTCTATGTGGGATTTTTTATTTTTATCCCAAACTTTTGGTAAAACATGGTTCTTGAAATGGTATTTTTTTGTTCTTCTTTTTGAAGTAAATGTCTTGTGTTTCTATATAGGGGGTTTCATGTAACAAAGGGAGTGACTTTTGGGTTGTGCCTTTCATGTGCAAAGTAAATTTTCTTTGATTTTTCATTATTTCTTAAATGGCTAGATTTCTGAGATTATTCTTTTTGTTTCACACAGATTTTGTTCGTTGGTGATGTTTGATTTTGTCCGTTTGAATAATAATACATTATATAGTTTACTTATTGCATCTATTTATTCTTGTGATCTTTCTCATTATTTTTTTGTTTTGTTCTTTTTGACTTTGTAAAAGCTTTAAAAGATTAGATGTTTGTTGTCTCCCATTTTGGTGGTGTTTTCAACTGATTCCAAGATTCTGTTTTCCATTGCGGGTTCTTCAAATCTCTCAACTTTCTATTATGCAAAAATTACCTAAAACCACAAGTATCTAACCTTCTAAAAATTCCCCCCACTTCTTAAAGATATCTTAAATCCCAATATTTCATATATTTTACTAATTTCATGATACAAGTTAACCCTTCATTTAAAAAGCCCCTTTTTACCAAAAAGAGACCACATCTCATCTTTGAAAGGAGCAAAATCCGGCGTAAAATCCAACGCAAAAGTCGGACATTTTCTATCTATCTTCTCCATCTGATTCAAAAAATTCAAGCTTATTTAATTTCTTTTTACATTTTTATTTTTCAAAAAAATTATTTGTAGTTTCTTGTCATTAGATACATGTTATGTTGTCTTGTATCTTTGAGTTGTTATTGCTTTGATATGTATCTATTGGTGTTTAAACTTGACTGAAAATTATATTATAAAAGACACAAGATATGACTTAATAGATACATGTTATCTTGTCTTGTATTTGTCATTAGATACATGTTATGTTGACTTGTATCTATGAATTGTTGTTAATGCTTTGATATGTATCTATTGGTGTTTAAACCTGACTGAAAATTATATTATAAAAGATACAAGTTATGACTTCATAAATAGATGTTATGTTAACTTGTATCTGGTTCAACTGTTAACAAAAGAAATATTTTTTTTAATTGATACATGTTAGGTTGACTTGTATCATTGAGTTGTTCTTACTGCTTTGATAAGTATCTATTTATGTTTAAATTTTACTAAAATTTTATTGTAAGAGATACAAGTTATTACTTAAAAGATACATGTTGTATTATTGTATCTGGTACTTATTGTTAATTTATTGAAATGTATCTAGTATTGTTTAAACGTTATTGAAAGTCATATAACAAAAGATACAAGTTAATACCTGCATACATACATGTTGTATTAACTTATATCTAAAGTATGTTGTTATAAGAGTATTTAGAGTATTTGTTTTTATTGTATATTATTGTAATTATTATAACAAATAATACAACTTTCTTGTTATTAGATACATGTAAAAAGTTGTCTTGTTATGTTAGAGTTGTTGTTAATGCTTTGATATGTATCTATTGGTGTTTAAACTTGACAGGAAATTATATTATAAGAGATACAAGTTTTGTATTCATAGATACATGATATGTTAACTTGTATCTAGTACAACTATTAGCAAAGTATACAAGTTTTATTAATAGATACATGTTATGTTGAATTGTATCTTTGAGTTGTTCTTAATGCTTTGATAAGTATCTATTTATGTTTAAATTTAACTGAAAGTTTTATGGTACAACATACAAGTTATTACTTAATATATATATATATATATATGTGTGTGTGTGTGTGTGTGTTGTATTAACTCAAGATGCATCTGCCAGGACTGATGAGGTTGCTGATATGGAGAAGACACTAATTAACACCATCAAAGGATTGAGTATGTGTGCAGGTCAGCCTTGGTATATGGTTCATGACGTATTTGTCCTAATTACATGTGATGGCACCTTTCATTGATTATTGGCAATTATTGCTTTAAAGGAACGATGCGTACGTATGTATGATTCAACGGCCTCTTCACGGAAAAGAAAACAAACAACTGACATTGAAAAATTGGCTGTAATGATTCCGACTTACCTTCAGTACAGTATTATTGTACGATATACAAGTAAATACTTCATAGATACATATTATGTTAACTTGTATCTTGTACAACTGTTAACAAAAGATATAAGTTTTTAATTGATACATGTTATGTTGACTTGTATATTTGAGTTGTTCTTAATGCTTTGATAAGTATCTATTTATGTTTATTTTTTATTAAAAGTCTAATTGTACGATATACAAGTTATTACTTAATAGATACATGTTGTATTAACTTGTATCTGGTACTTACGTAAACATATAAGTTTCTTATCATTAGATACATATTATGTTGTCTTATATCTATGAGTTGTTGTTAATACTTTGATATGTATCTATTGGTGTTTAAAATTGACTGAAAATTATATTATAACAGATACAAGTTATGACTTCATAGATACATATTATGTTAACTTGTATCTTGTGCAACTGTTTACAAAGGATACAAGTTTATATGGTAACTAGAGTAACTGATTGTTTACTCCTGCATCAATTTATATGGTAATGTTTCTTTTTTAGTCCATTCAAGATAGAATGATAATTTAATAATTTTGAAAATAACTTAATTTAAATTTCTCCTTTTCTTAATGACATGCTTTTATAGTCACACTACATATTTCAAAAGTCGTACAGTATAACATATTTAAGACTCTGAAATTTAAAAAATAATGACATATTATATTATATTATTGAAAAAAAACTCAAAAAACCCCTGAACTATTTGAAATAGCTCAAAAATACCCCTCGTTAGATTTTTGGATAAAAAATATACCTTTGTTAAATATTTAGCTCAAAAATACCCCTCCCTCTAACAGAATTAGGAAAAGGATCAAAAATACCCCTGAACTATCTGAAATGGATCAAAAAAAAACCCTCGTTAGTTTTTTGGCTCAAAAATACCTCTCTTATTCAAAATTTATTTAAAAAATAAAAATAAAAAACTGATTATTAAAAAAAATTATACTTTTTTTTTAAAATGAATAAAAATAAACTTATTTAAAAAATAAATTTTAAAAATAAAAATAATTATTTTGATTTTTATTTTTAAATAAGTTTATAATTATTTTTTAATAATTTTTATACTCAATGCAATTTTTTATTTTTATTTTTTAAAATTTTATAATTATTTTTAATAATTAATTTTTTATTTTTATTTTTAAAATAATTTTATAATTACTTTTTAATAATTTGGATCCTCAATGCCATATTTTTTTCATTTTTCAAAAAAAAATTAAAATTTCTTTTTAATAAATATTTTTTATTTTTAAATAGTTTTTTAATAATTTAGATCCTCAATGATATTTTTTATTTTTATTTTTAAATTTTTTTTATGATTTTCTTTTTAATAATCTATTTTTATTTTTATTTTTTAAATAATTATGGAATAACAAGGGTATATTTGAGCTAAAAGTTAACGAGGGGTATTTTTAATCCATTTCAGATAGTTCAGGGGTATTTTTGATCCTTTTTCGAATTCTGTTAGAGGTAGAGGTATTTTTGAACCAAATATTTAACGGAGGGTTGTTTTTTAGCCAAAAATCTAACGAATGATATTTTTGAGCTATTTCAAATACTTCAGGGGTACTTTTGAGCCTTTTTCGTTATATTATAGAAGTGAATATTTAAACATATTTAATAGGTATGTATCTAACATATTATAGAATGTTGTCTTGTAAGTATCTATTTATAACATGTGTAATAATGACATATTTCAAAAGTCGTACAATATAACATATTTAAGACAATATCAAAAAACTAATAACATATTATATTATAGAAGTGAATATTTAAACTTGTAGCTAAAAAATTTTGTATCTAAAAAATTAACTGAAAAATATCATACTAAATTAAATGTATTTAGTTAATAAAATACATATTTTACTATATAATAATTGAAAATAACAAAACATTACATTATTATGTATCATTAACCATTTTTGTTCACTCAGAATGCATGTTTGCCTTCAACCTGACTAACACATTATATCAAAACTTATAGTCCTACATGATACAATTATATTTTACCATTAATACAAATTGTGCAAAATCACTAACAAACCCAACTTTAGCTTGAAGTTGCGTAAAAATGCGGTCTTTCAACGGTCATGTGCGAACGTCTTGGATAAATCATACTCTAAATAGTTTTGTCCCTGGACGACATGACGCTTGAAAGATCCAAACACAACCCTCCGTACGGCATTGTAGGACATAGCTGAATCAATCAAAACAAATGTTCAAATAATTTATCTTAATAAATATGAAAAAAAATGATTTCTACATTCATTAACATCATTGAATACTTGTACAACATGTTGCTATAAATTTTACAACATGTATCTACGATGTTTATATGTATCAGGGACATTTCTGATTTATATGCAAAAATAAAACACAACAGGAAACAAAATTAAACATAACTTTCTAAACTGACATACGACATGAGCACAATGTGTCATTTTCAAAAGAAAATGTATCTCTGCATGTAACTTGCTCAACATGTATCTAGTAAACTAACTACATTTCTGATATATATGTGAAACTAACACACAATAACAAATATAATTAACCAAACCTTTATAAATTGAGATACAAAATTAGCAAAATGTATCATTTTCAGAAGAAAATGTATTTCGGCGTTAATAATATAAAAATACAAACACAATCTGTAAATTAATCATCACCCAAACATTGAATACAAATTTAAATTAACATACACAAAATTAACAACGCTTGCAAAAAAAAAACATGAGCATACCTTTTCTTGTCAGATCTTTTGCCATATTAATTTGAAAAAAAAAAAAACATGAACAACGGACAAGCATTACCTTCAACAATGTAATGAACTTCTATTTTATTTATTGCTTCCTCGATTTCAAGTTTTACTGCAATTGTAGAAATCATTTTTTCATAAGTAACATGTTCATTGACCACAATTCCATCACTCTTATAACCAACATACTCGATTTCGTTAACCTAAACATCGAAATAACGTAAAAGCACAGAAATATTCATATTAAACAAACGAAATCAACAAATAAAAAAAATTGATATGTTTTGTCTGAACTAGAAGAATTAAAATTTTTCAATTTCAAACATCGAAATGCTGAAAAAGCATTAAAATATTCATATCAAACAAACGAAATTAACAAATCAAAATAACAAAAAAATGTATGCTTTGTCTGAACAAGAAGAATGAAACAATTTTTAATTTCAAATTTTTTTTAAAAGACTCTTTATATTTACACAATGTGTATTAATAAAGGGATGGTTCCCACTAATTGTGGGATTTGATTTTGCTTTTTACCTTTATTATTTGGCTTTAATAAAGATTTTATGTGAAGTTGTCAATCACATACCTTAAAACGTGATTACTTATTGGATTAAAATATGTATCTGAAATATGTATATAAAAAAAATTACTTGTATCATAGAGGTGAAATGTTGTGATTTTAAGATATTTTGAAAGAAGTTGGGATTTTTAGAAATTAAGACTAAACATGTTGGGATATATGTAACTTTCCCTAATTTAAAAGGGGGGTAGGGGATGGACTGTTATGTTGGTGTTGTTTATATTAAGGGTAACTTACATAAATTTCTGAATCTTTAAGTGATATTACATAAAATTTTGACTATTTTGTTAGTTACATTTTATCCCGATTTTTGAAAATGTGATACATATGTTATATGACGATACATATAAAAAAGTGATACTTTTGAAACTAACAAGATATTTATTTAAGAAAACAATAGATTCTCTTTTATTCATTGTATTCTTTTATTTAAGGAAATATATCTAATTTTTCTCTTTTTTTAAATTTAATTTAGGTATTTTGATTATGTTTCTCTTTTTTCGTCTTTACTTATGAAAGTTATATTTTTTTGGATCTTTTTTCTCTTTTTTCATCTTTAATTTTAGTCTGTGTTTTAATTATGTTTCTCTTTTTTCGTCTTAAATTATGAAAGATATGTTTTTTGGGGTCTTTTTTCTCTTTTTCGTCTTTAATTTTAGTCTATTTTTTTTTAGATTTAATTTTAATTATGTTTCAATTCCTTTTTTAGTATTTTTTTTTAAATATTATTACTTTTATTTCCTACACTGACTACACCATTACCTTTCATTAATAACATATGAATCACCCATAATACCATATATATCACCCATTAATATCATATGAATCACCCAATAATTGAAATAAATAATTGTATTTACCATATGAATCACCATAATATCATATATATGAATCATCCAACAATTGAAATAAATAATTATATCTACCATATGAATCACCATAATATCATATATATGAATCATCCAACAATTGAAATAAATAATTGTATCTACCATATGAATCACCAAAATACCATATATATGAATCACCCAATAATTGAAATAAATAATTATATTTACCATATGAATCACCATAATACTATATATATCACCCATTAATATCATATGAATCACCCAATAATTGAAATAAATAATTGTATCTACCATATGAATCACCATAATACAATATGTATCACCCATTAATATCATATGTATCACCCGTTGAAATCATACAAAATATATCTATCGTATGAATCATCATAATACCCATGTAATGATATTATATTTATCATTCATACGAATCACCATTAAAAAAATAAACATGTATAAATAATTAAATAAATTTATATATGTTTCAATAGATTTTTTAATAAAATGAGAGATTTTAGGAGAGGAGAAAAAAAGTTGCATGCATTAATGAAAGAGAAAAAATCAAGAATGAAGATGATTAAGCATTAATGGAAGATAAAAAATCAGGAAGAAAGATGATTTAATTGTTGATAATTAGGGCGATATTTTAGGGAAGGAAATCTTGAATGAGTTAATGATGGAGTAAAATAGAATGTGGGGTTTTGTTGATATGCATCAAGAGTAAAGTTGAAAAATGAGATTTTATGTAAATTTTAAAAAAGTAAAAGATATTAGGTAATATAATCTCTTAAGTATGAAATTTGTATAATTTATCCTTATATTAAAACTTGAGAATATAGCCGCGCTTCTTGCGGTTTTGAGATTTTTCATTTTACAAACAATAACCAAACGTTTTATTATATAAAATAATCCTCTCTATTAAATTCAACTCAAAATTGTTATTCACACATAATGACATTTAATAATCAATTGGTGAAGAAAGTTTTACATTCTCACACATATTGATGAATTACATGGCTTTTAAAATTTGAATTCAGAGTTATTAAGTGAAATATCAGTTAATTTCTTAATCATTAAACCAAAGTGTATCATGGGGTTTTTATGACCAAAGTTTACAAAAGAGCTAGTAATCGGTGCCTTCGCCTTGTAAATTTCTGTTATACTACATCGCCCTCGCCATCTTCACTTTTCTTGATTTTTGTTGTTGTTGCTTTTCATTTATTAAAAGTAAATCAAAAAAATATAAGATTTTACCAAAAACGAATTGAAAATAGTGGAGTTTTTTTTGTCAATCTAATTTCAAATCTTTCAGCTTTTCTTTTTGTTGGTATAATTTGTTAATCTGAATAATGTATTACTTTTATAGTGAAGATTAACATTCGCATAAAACTATAAGATCAATCAAACTCCTGACTCAATTTTCAAAAAAATATTAAATAAAATAGTTTACCTTAAGTGGGTTTGATATGATATATTTCAAATAGTAACACTTCACTTTTTTGGGGTCTTTTATTATTTTTACATAGAAAGGCTCTTAGAGCGAGTAATGCTCTTTCAACTTCTTCTTTTTTTAAGAAACTAAGAACTTTTTGTCACTCTAACATATACATGATGGGTATATGAAATTTATCTTCCCAATGTTTGTAGTTTCAATCTTGAATATCAATATTAGTAATAGAAGTCACTAAAAAATTGTGTAAGTATAAAACTCATACCCAAAAAAACACACTAATATCAATTAATTTTACTTTGGTGCCTATTTTTAGCAAAGAAACAAAATGGAAAGGCTAAATACATATACAGGCCCCTCAATTATTTAATTTTTTTCGTATAAGCATCTCAATTAGGCCAGGTACCTATTAAACTCTTTACTCTTTTACAAAACGTTTCAATTGAGCACAATTGCTGACGTGGTGCTGATATGGTGTGACATGTGTAATAGAGAAACTATAATTAATTAAAAAAATTAAATATAAAAAACCCAACCAATTAAAAAAAATATATTAAAGAAATTAAAAAAAAAAGCATCATCTTCTTCTCCATAACTCACCATTTTTCATTTTTTTTACATACAAAAAATAAAATATCTTCTTCTCCATAACTCTGCCATTTTTTATTTTTTTACATACAAAAAAATAGCATCATCTTCTTCTCAATAACTCACCATTTTCCCTTTTTTTTAAATACAAAGAATTCCTTCACAACGTCACACACAATTAACAAAAAAATAGCATCATCTTCTTCTCAATAACTCCCCATTTTCCATTATTTTTAAATACAAAGAATTCCTTCACAACGTCACACACACAATTATACACACATACTCCCCTAATTTTTCGTATCCTATAAAAGTAGAAATCGTCGTACTCGACGAAGATTTTCCTTCTGAAACGAATTGGTCACATGGTGAATTCGACAAAAATATCGTTAAGGAGAGAACCGGAAAGAGGCCGTTGCTTACCGGAAAAGTCAATATCACGATGCGTGACGACATTGTTACGGTTGGGGAAATTCGAGCTGGATTAGGTGCCGGAAATTCAGAATTTGGTGCAAAAGTGGTTCAAATTGGGAATAATCAAAACACTGTTCGAATTACGGAAGCCATTACTAAAGCTTTTATGGTTAAAGATTACCGCGAATAAGTGAAAGAAGAAGAAGATAACATTTTTTTTTAACTTTTTTGTGCTAAAAAATGAAGAAAGAAGTATTTGGAAGGGAAAAAGAAGAAGATACCATTTATTTTTTTTACTTGTCTGTGCTCAAAGATGGAGAAAGAGGTGTTTGGAAGGGAAGAAGAAGAAGATACCATTTTTTTATTTGTCTGTGCTCAAAAATGGAGAACCATTTTTTTTTTTTACTTGTCTGCTCAAAAATAAAGAAAGTAACGTTTGGAAGGGAAGAGTGGGGGAGGGAGGATCAGGTAGGTGCAATTGGGGGGTGAGGATGTATTAATGATTTTGTTTAAAAAAAATAGATTTAATTATATTAGAAAATTATTTTTATAATTGTTTTAAGTTAAAATGCCACGTGTCGTTATTTAATTCATCACTTTGCCATATCATCAGCGTGTGTATTACACACATTTTACATTTTTTGCCACATCAGCAAATAGGGCTCAATTGAAACCATTTGTGATGGAGTAAAGGGTTCAATAGGTACCTGACTTAATTAAGGTGTCTATACGGAAAAAGTGAAATAGTTCAGGAGTCTATATATGTATTCTGCCAAAGGAAAAATTTGAGACTAAATCATGAATAGATGTCACTGGCTAAAGCTCATGAAAGAGATCAAACAGTGAACATAATTGTTAGTTCAAAATATTACATCGTGTTATAGCGGGAACACAAAAATATACCCACGAAAACTTATTGAAGCTTCATCTTCATATTGTTGTTCTTTCTTTTTACTCATTTCATAAGTTGCCTACAATGCAAACTGTAATGTGAAGAATAAAGAAAAGCAGCCCAAGTGCATGAAATTCAAAATTATTTCTTAATCAGTTTTTGCCTTCAATTCTTTTGGATATCTCCCTCACTACTTTAAATAAGATCAGTAGCAGGAATGAGAAATTGATCCCACTTTCACCTTGAAAAGAAATTTAGAAACAAAGTGCAAAGCACTAATATAACATATTCAAAAAATAGCTTCAGATTATTATTATTCTAATAAATAAGAGGAACCAATGAATGTTAAAAATTTTCACACGAAGATTGAAATGAATCAAATTGGACACAAACAAAAGAAAAGAAATAACAAAGGCTTACAAGTTACAACTATATACTCTTCAATTGCTTGATACCAAGAATATCACCATAAAAATTCATGAAATTTCAAATGTGACATGCTTGTTTAAAAACTCCATGGCCCACCATGTATGGGTCATGACAACACGATAGTGAAAATCATTTATAGGTAGCTTTAGTAAGTGACTTTATCCACTCCTAAACAAGTGATATGACATTTCCTCACAAAAAGGCATAGTATTAAGCTTAAAAAATTTGAAGATGCACTCTTCAAAACATCACTTTTCTCCCCAAAATAGTAAGGAGAGGAGTTTCAATACTTCTGTAACTTTAAGTGGCGAGCTTCCAACGTTATCCTTTCAGTGAGACTTGATGCATTACCCAAATTTGAAACTTCCAGCAAATAGTAGAAGGTTCAAAATTGTGTTATCTGCAAACTGACTATCCAACCACATTAAGCTAAATTAAGAATATTCTCAACCTTTCTGCTCAATAAACATAAAGTAGTAACAGATCTATCAATATCAAGGTTAATAGTTGGTCTCAGCTGACACACTTCTCATGATTGCATACATTAATCAGCTCGGGTTACATCTACCAAAAAATTATGAGCCATATTAAATTAACATAATTAACAATGGACATGATCTCAAATTTACGTCTATCAACAAATTATGAGCTATGTTAAATTAACATAACTAACACTAGACATGATCTGAACATCCAGTAACACATAAGACATATTAAGCAGGGCTTACATCAAATGTTTTTCACTTGAATATAAAATATACTGTGTAATAGAAGAAAACAGAAAATTATGCACGAAATGTCTAAAGCACATGCACAATAGTTTAATGACTAAGTAAATCTATCAGAAATAGTTAATTGAGAACCAAAGGTACAAATAAAATGAATGTAACTTACAAGGATAAAAAATCCTTGGGCTTAAGAAATCCTCCAATATACCAATGTGTAAAAATTTCAAGTATATTAACATCCAAATAATGTACAAGACTATTATTACAAGGCTAACACATTGCACCCATTAATAATGACAGGTTTGCATACAAAAAGAAAAAAATTGTCCATATCTTCCCCTAAAGGTGTTGGCAGCCAGTACTGCAATAAATTTTATATTCATCCTTAGAATGTTATTGAATCAAAATATTCCTGATGTACGGATAAAATTTTAAACCAGTTCTTCTGTAAAGTTCAATTTTTAATGTTCCCTGATATATTACATAAGTCTTGTGTGTTCTCATTTCATTAGTAGTAGCAATATATGTTACAAATCTGTAACTTATCCACGAATTTATTCTAGGTGTTCTGGATTTTATAATCACATTATGTAACTCAAAAATAAAGACATGCAATATCCATCAAACATCTTTCTATATATATAATCATCTGAACTCTCATATCGGTCAAGTTCATTTTTTGAGTACAACGTTATTACATGTGTTGAACTTCCTATGGTTAGCTTCAGTACGAGAAACCATCCTTTGGAAGTGCTTTGGGTAATGAATGGTATTTAATAGTAAGGATAAAAAAGACACAAGATGGTAACTATCCACTGATTTTTCAAACTTGATGAGTATTGCTAGACATTTATTTTTAATATATTGGACCAATAAAGATGGACATGGGACCAATAAAGTTTGTCGTACCTACTAGATGATCCATAATTATGTGGTATACAGAAGAAACATGACATTAATTTCACAGTTAGGACACGTGTACTGGACATTTATCAATATTTTCTTAAAAAAAGATGCAAACTGTCTAGTACATTCATTTACAACTACAAAATAACAAAGTCAACAAATGAAATGATTCTTATATTGCTTATGTGTTAACGTGTATTTGATATATTCAACTCCTTATTTGTGCATCAATGGAGTTAAAGACCTTTTGTTTTTATATAATCACGCTCCAAGCATTCACTTGGTGTTGGTTGCAATAGAACTCCTTACTGATCAAAAAGTAAACAATACTTCCAGTAACATGTAACATGATCATAAATTCATGTGGATTTTTTGGATGGAGCATTATTCTTAATATCGCATAATTAATGAGAACGAAAGCTCGTCAATGAGAAACTTTAATAAGTTTATAATAAAACTCACCGCAAGTTGAGCATTTCTTGTGATGCTTGCAGAATATTGATAAGCAAACAGAGCATATATAACCCATGTCAATCATGTTTTTATGACAAAAGTACCTAAAAGTTAGTTGCAAACATAAACAGAGGAGCAGAAATACTTAATTGAGGGCGAATAGTAATTCCAAGTTTCATGAAAATCACAAAGTAACACAACTAGAATACTATAATTAGATGCAGTCTTAAGAAAATCAGATCATCCAAATATGGTACTTCAATCCAATTGAGAAATTCACCATTTTTAACCATGAGTATTTGTTACACTTGAACGGAGGAATTCAGTGCAAGAATTAGCCAATGAGTGCTTCAATTAAGTCAATCAGTTAGGCAAATTTGAACATAAATATTGCAATCAGAAAGCTAAAATATTAACAAAACAATCACCAATAATACTTAACATCAAAAAAATAATGAATTACAAAAAAAAACAAAAGGAAACATGTATTGTGCTATCCACACGAAAAATATCACAAATCTAATATGATGGACTAACTAGAACAATTGAATGAAATACAATTAGATTGAAAATTCAAATGGGAAAGGAAAAAGGAGAAGAAGAAGAAGTCAAAGAAGGAAAAAAAGGGATTACCAATTGCTATTTTATGCTTCTACTCTAATGTGGGTTTGTTGATTTTGGGAGAATAGATATGCATTTGTTTCAATTAATAGCCGAAGAAATTGTGGAGCAGGGTAATGCCTCCTTTATGAGGACAGTTACGGGAATGTAAAAAGCTTCTGTTAGAATGAAAATTGTACCAACGTTGTCCCCCTTTTTTATGTTGTGTATATAGATTAGAATGGATGAGAAAATACTTAAAAGAAAGGAGAAAATAGATAATTAGGCATGTGATACAAGCATGAGGAGCACCAAGAGCACAAGATATTGTCCAAGGTTCAAGCTTCGGAATTGGCAAGCAATTGAAGTCCTTTTTGGATCATTTTAAAGTCTTGTTCAAGAGAATAAAGGAGGAGGACTTATACACTCCATAGGTGCCTCAACTGAAGGGCATTGGAGACATTTTGCACTCTAAAGCTGCACTCAAGAGGCCCTTCTTTTGGGAGTTTCATTAAGGGCAAATAGACACCTTAGCTCTTATTTTCTTTAGTTTGACATAATGAATTGAATGACTTTTTAGATTGTAATCTTAGTGTTAGATTGTAATCTTCTCCTTCTCATTAAGAGAGGAAAATCAAAATTTGAATATTGAATGCAATTGAAAGAGGATTTCACTTGTATTGGATATTTGGCAAGAAAGGTGTGCTTGAGGAAATGTGAGTCCTTTGGGTCATCTAAGAGAGTGGTTTAATCTTACATTGGTGATGTGTGTTTGAAGGTTTTGATACACCTTCTAGTTCTATTCATTGGTGGAAGTGAGGGTCTCTCTAGTATCTTTACATTTATGCAATTCTTCTTCTTCATCTCCTTCTAGTGTGTTGTTTTCCCTTTGTGTGGTTGCTGATTTTTAGCTATCTAGTGTCAATTTCATGTTTTAGCCTTCCTTTAGGCTATTAACATGCTGCTCATTCAGTCATGCCACATCAGCAAGGCTATATGTCTCATTTATATATATATATATATATATAGAGAGAGAGAGAGAGAGATTACAAAGGGGATGGGTAGATTATGATATTTAATAAATAAACAAAATTAGATTGAAATTAGTCGATATCATTTAAAAGTTGGTCAATTGAGAATCTATTGGTCACTTGTATTGCAATTATGACCTAATTGATTTCAATTATGGCCAATTTAATGAATCGACTAAATTGAATCAAAAGTTGATATGAACTATAAATTGATTTAATTTTGAGTTTCTTGATTTAATAAAATCAAACAAATATTTTTCTAAATAAATTATTTTCAAGAACAAATTAAATTTAAGTAAAGATTTTAACCGTTTGAATTAATTTTCAAGATAAGTCTTGATTAAAATCCGATATCTCATAAAATAAATTTTCAAATAACAAAATTATATGATTTCATATATATGAATACAAAAATATATAATCAATACTTAAAATGACAAAAATACCTAGATAAATAAAAAGTTTTTATCCAAATAAAATAAATGTTGTAATTTTATTAAAATCAATGAAACCCAGAATTAATTTTAGTTGTGAAGGGCAAAAATTAGGTTTCAACACTATAAACACGGTTCGGGCATTAGTAAACCCAAAGGACATCACCATGAACTCATAATGACCATAACGGGTCCTAAAGGCCATCTTTGGGATATCCTCAGCCCAATTCCTCAACTGATAGTGACCAGACCTCAAATCAATCTTGAACACACCGCTGCACCCTAAAGCTAGTCTAACAAGTCATCAATTTGAGGAATAGAATAACAGTTCTTCATCGTCACCTTATTAAGCTGCCAATAGTCAATATTACATAAGCATGGAGCCATCTTTCTTCTTTACAAATTACACAGAATCTCCCCATGTGGACACACCCAGTCTAATGAAACCCTTGCCAAGAAGATCTTAAAGTTGAGAATTTAGCTCCTTAAGCTCGGTTGGATCCATATGGTAAGATGCCATAGAAATAGGTTGGATGCCCAGCTCAATATTAATAATAAACTTAATCTGACGGGTAGGAAGAATGCCAGGAAAATCTATAGGGGAAACATTAGCAAACTCACGAACTTCGGGAACAAAGTCAAGTGACGGACTCTCCAAACTAACATCATGAATATAATCGAGATAAGACTCACAACCCCTCGAGAAAAGTATCCTAACATGAACATAAGAAATAATCCCCATCGGCTCGCGACTAATAGGTCTCTATCACACGATTAGGACTATACCTTGAATGGCTAAGGTAACGGTTTTGGCAAAATAATCCATGACTACATGATAGTAGGATAACTAGTCCATGCCCAGAATTACATCAAAATCCACCCTGTTCAATATAATGAGGTCTGCACGAGTATCAATATCTCTAATAGTCACAATATATGATATGAAAACCTGATTCACTACTAAAGTATCACCCATAGGAGTAGATACATATGAAAGCACAGATAATAAATCCCAAGATAACTTTAATTGCAGGTCATAAGAAGAAGACACATAAGAATAAGTGGATTA
This sequence comes from Capsicum baccatum var. pendulum, assembly GCA_030864225.1. Classification (NCBI taxonomy): domain Eukaryota; kingdom Viridiplantae; phylum Streptophyta; class Magnoliopsida; order Solanales; family Solanaceae; genus Capsicum; species Capsicum baccatum. The sequence continues at coordinate 206,803,213 of CM061553.1, read as the reverse complement.
CGAATCAAATAAAGTAAAGGTTTACTGATGGCATACCAAAATCATACCAGTGATAACAACATCCAAAGACTAAACCTCCGACCTAGATGGTACTGTATACAACTGACCACGCCCTCCACCTGGATAGGCTCCTGACCAATCTCCTATTCTACCTGTCTGAGAACCTCCATGAGCACCCTATGGAACACCCCTACAACCATGTATACCACTTTTAGATGAGAGATGAACTGCTCTAATAGGGGGATAACTTTGAGCTGCGGTAATAATTGATTGCCCCATGACTAGGGCGCTCTCGGGAATAATGACCAGAATCTCTACAACCATAACATATCCTAAGATGATACAATGCTAAGTGTGTATCAAGAGATTCCAACCAACACAAGAACAACAAGATGAACAACAAAGTGCTAGTGAATTGAAAATGGCCACACACGACTTCACTAGGTTTGCAACACTTGTTTGAACTAGAAAAGTGAGTTTAACAACAAGAACAATAAAGACAATATTGCTAGTGAATCGAAAGAGCCCCACACGTCTTCACTAGACTTTTATATTCAACAAAACACAATGTTAACACGATTTACAAGGAAAAAGATAGAAACTTGACACACTATATTCATTAATCTAAGAACCCTAACAAGTGAAAGGACCCTAAGACTAATAAATATCAATACCAAGTTCTTACTTGGACCAAGAGGAACTCAAAGAACCTCAAGAACCTAGTTTCTAGCCAAGATACAACACTAGTATCACTCTACTAGTGAGAATTTGGTTTTGGCCTCTCCAAATGATGAGAAAGAGAAGTCAAAAATTTACAAGTCTTTGTTTCTTGAATAATAGAAATGAACTAAAGAAAGACTAGCCCTATTACATGGCTTATATAGTCACTTAGAAAGGAGGGACAAAGACCAAATTACCCTTGGCATTTAAGTGGGTGGGTTTGGGGTGTCTTGGTGGGCTTCTTTACATTTTATTAAATATAGGCCCTTAGATGGGCTCACAAGGGCCTCAAACATAGCTAATAATGTGAACAAGGCTTGGAGTCATTACAACTCACGTACTTGGCTTCGTGTGAAAGGTCTCGAGCTAGGAATTCCCGTATCACAAGAACTGAACCAGAACCAGAATATCTGACTAACCCAGAATAACCATCTCGACTAGAATAACCAAAAAACAAGCCCTTCAAAGATAGATCACTACCTAACCAGGGTGACCACTGACACAAGATTAACTTTTGTCAGTATTCTAGAGTGCTATAGGAATGGGTCTACTAGGCTAACACTAAGGTTGATATGACAGTTGCGGAGAGTATCTACCCTAAGGACTATTACATCTAAATCAGGAGTTACTGTGGCTCCCACTAAAATGTCCTTAATATCGAGGCCTCTCATCACTACCCCCTTGGGCATTATGATGCATCTCTTCTATCACCTGATCGTGATTGAACACCTCAGCAAACGACCTATTGTAATGTCTTAGGTTATGGCCCTTATAAATTTTCTAAGTTTTGAGCTCACTGCCTTGACTATGAATCACCCTATGAGTCTTAAGGTGTCTTAACGGGTCAGGTGACCCTAGTCATAAGGTATGCAGTAAATGGTGCATGATTTTCTGTCTTGGGTACAACTTGGGGACACAAGTCATAAAGACTCATGACGTTTTGTTAGGATAAAATTGTAACCAAATTAGAAATTAAGTGGCTAAGTTTTGCCCTGAGTATGATCATCTTTATATAAGTCGTAAGGCCTTGTTACATGTCAATAGGTTTTAATCGAAGGATATCTAGTGTTTACCCAATTGGGATTTGTATTGACTATAACTGGACCCTACACATCATAGAGTCTCATTACAAGTAGTACCAGCCGAGTCGTAGGGTCAATAGTATGTAGGGGTCCTAGAGACTGTATTCTTTATGACTCATGGTGATGAGTCTTAAGGAGTGGCTACAATTCAACAGTTGACCCATAGTCAATGGCGGCATTTTTCTAGCTTTTAAGTTAAGGTCATTTTGGACATTTCTCCTCTTACCCAACTTGAAACCCATATCTTATAACCATTTAGGGTATCATTAGCACTCAAAAACAAATCAAAGTAACTTCTCAAACACTCAAAAAAGCTCTCTAAATTCCCTCAAGGAAGTCAAGCAAGGGTTTCATCAAGTTGGTAATCTAAGGGTTCAAGGGTTGATTTCTCTTCAAATTTCTTGGTATTTAAGGCATGTACTCTTCCCTTATTGTTAATTTGTTAAAAGCACATATATTAAAGCATTATTCATGAGATATTCATATTGGTTTTTCAAACACCTAGGCTTTGAACCTTAAGAATAACTTCTTCATTTGGTGCCTCTAGGTTGGGTACAACTAGGGGCATGAGTCGTACCCCTTGGATACGAGTCGTATCCTTCTATCCCTCCCCTCTCATACCTTAGGTAGTGTGGTGAGGGACACTCACTATCCTAGGTATGAGTTATACCCTCCACAATCGTACCTTAAGATACAAGTCATACCAAGTGAGTCGTATATAGTTTGGACATGAACTTTGAGTAGACATTTTTTGGTATAATTTAAGCATATAGTTAGGGGATAAGTCGTACCCTTTGGATATGACTCAAACGTGTGTAGTCATACCCTAACCAATGTAGGTGGCCTAGGAGGATCCTAAGGTATAAGTCAAGGTACCACTCATACCCTAGGGTACGATTGACTCAAGTGAATCATACCTAACATCATGGCCAATTTTTAGCTTTTAGTTGAGGGCCTTGTGGTTATTGTATACACCTAAAACCCTAAGTCCCCTCACTATATAAGTTTTTTAGCCTCATAAATATCCATTTTGATGGATCAAACACCTCAAATACTCTCTTAAACTCATTTGTGAAGAATTGGAGGCTATTTTTTCAAGGGTGATCTTCAAGAGGCAAAGTGAAGTCAAGACTCTTGGTGAATCAAGTTGTCTAAGGCATGTAACTTTTCCCCTTTATAAATAACTCTAAGACCATGTATTTTACACTTGGATTAGTAAGTGTACATGGTGATTTTAAAATCAAATGATAAGCATTATATTGCCTAATGATGAAAAGTGTGGACTGTTGCTTAGACTTGCATTTATACATTTATTGATGATCATTTAGACGTATGGGTGCTTTTTGTATGTGGTATAACATTTGAGTCTTGAGTAACTCTAATCTTGATGATTTCAACTATGAAAATGGCTTTGGTAAAGGCATGCACACAAGGTGTTTGTGAAAATATCTAAGTGAATTACCTAATCCTATAATGGTGTTATGTTGAAGTAGGTCAATGGCCCAATAAGTATGAATAGTTGTTAAATAATATTGTAAAGGTATTATGAGCCATATATGGTGAAATTGATGACCTTGCTGGGTAATGGTTAATGAGGGGTTAAAGTCCATAGATATGAAAATGAACTTGAATTGTGTGTTGAACTAAAGTGTGGTATAAATGTGGTATAATATTTCTAATGAAATGTGAATAGTCTTTTAGGGTCTTTATGACCATAAATTGAATTTGTATGATGAATTGATTTAAGTCATTGGCCTGTTGATATGGTTGAGCAACAAAAGATCTCATGAGGACCATGTGGTCATGTATAGTGTCAAATTTTCTAAATGGGTTAAAGTCCTTAAGTGTGAATTCAATGTGTCATGATGTCTGGACAAAGGGTTGGAGTCCCAATGTCAACTAAGGATAGTTGAAACGGCTTGAGGTTGAAGTTTTATACCTAATAAAATGGCTTGAGGTTAAAGTCCCTTGCCTTAATGAAATTGCTTATGGTTAAAGTCCCTTTCACAATGATATCTCTTGAGGATAAAGTGTCTCACCAAGTTAAGTGGCTTGGGGTAGAGTCCTTTTTTTAATATGGCATGGGGTTAGAGTCCCTTGCCTAATGTATGGGTATGTGGTTAGGGTCACTTTCCTAAATGAGTGTAAGTATGTGGTTAGAGTCCCTTACTTGAGTGGATTTTTATATGGTTAGAGTCCCTTGATTAATGAGTGTATACATAGTTAAAGTCCTTCATCTAAGTGATATGTGAATGTTGTTGAAGTCCCATACCTATAAGAATTATTGTATCTAAGTGTTGAAATGTTGGATTCCTCTACTTTATGTCTCATGATTGAGTGCTTTGAGAATATTGTTATGACTTGTTTACTTTTTTAGCATATGATATACCCATACGTGTGGATAAGGTCATGAATATGGTTAAATATGATATATTTACTTGTTATTGATTGATAATGCTATTTTATCCTTATCCTTGAGTTACATGATAGCACTCCAACTGTTAACCATCTCTAGACGTTATGTCCCCACGCAACATAGGGGTTATAGCATCATCTTCTCTTCCTATGCAGTGATTAGGTGATCGAAGTGGTTCGTGCATTGACTTTGGAGTGGTAAGATTCCTTACTTTAAAAGACATTCCTTCTTGGTCTCCTAGATTTAGACATAGTCTTATTTTGACTTGGTCTGGCTATTGTCGGGGGATTGTACCGACATATACATTTCTAAACATTGGTTTGTATAGAGGTATTGTGAATGACTGTGGACTTAGGTATATTGGTTAGTTTGATGAATCTAATGAAGTGTTTAGACATGTTTAAGTTATGACTTATAGTATGGTTGGCTAGGGTTGTGGCATCTGACCATCTTCGTGGGGTTCCACCTTTCCCCACCAACCCCGACTATAAGAGTGACCCTCCTATTATATCATCTCAAAGGGATGCTACTAATGCTGAGTTTCTTCGCTCTATCTACCTCTTAACTCAATTAGTAGCCTCTTGATGTATAATTAGATACTAACATATTTGAGGCTTTTAACTAAGAATAATTGCAAAGTCTTAAGCAACTTTTGTCGTTTTTGATTGTTTTCTCTTTGTTATTGCAGGAAAAGTCAAGATGAAAGAAAACCAACAACAACTGAGATAAAAGAGTTGAATTTTGAGCAAAATAAGAAGGTAAGTATAGTTGATGACTTGTTTGATAAGTCGTCAACTCCCTGATAAGTTATCAGACTTATCGTCAGCCTTAGACAGAGAATGAGATTCAGCTAAAATTCATGACGACATCTGTAATAGGCCATTAGAAGTGTAATAAGCCATCAGACTTATCATTAGGCTTAGACGGAGAATGAGATTTAGCCGGAATTCGTGATGACATCTGTGATAAGCCGTCAGAAGTGTGATAAGTCGTCAGGCTTATCGCTAGGCTTAGACAGAGAATAAGCTTTAACTGGAATTTATGACAACATCTGTGATAGACCGTCAGAGTTATGATAAGCTGTCAGGCTCATCGTCAGGCTTGGGCAGTTCTTGAGAAATTGAAGTGAAGAGGTGACGACATCCGTGATAAGTCGTCAAAGGTATGATAAGTTGTCACATCTAATCTTCAACCTAAGGCATAGATTGTCAAAAGTGAAGAGTAGCTGGTGACATTCTTGATAAGTCATCAGAAATCTGACAAGCTGTCACATATGTCGTCGCCTATTCGAAAAAATACTGTGATCAATGATTTTGTTTCCATAATTATGCTGAAGTATTTAAAACATATGTTAGGGTTTTCTAATAAAAAGAGGGGTGGAACATCTGGAACTTATTGGAGAGGAGTTTTACTTTTCTTTTTGTCTCTCTTAACTTAAAATTTCATTTTCAACTCTTTGATTTGGTTGTGGAAATTTTCTATTGAACTTGGAAAAGAATCAACTTCAGACTTCATCTTTTGTAAGCTTAATTACTTTGAATGATGAATATAACTGTTGTTATCTATTTCATTTGGAACTTTTTGGAGGGGAGTTTTACTTTTCTTTTTGGCTCTCTTAACTTAAAATTCAATTTTCAACTCTTTGATTTGGTTGTGGGAGTTTTCTCTTGAACTTGGAAGAGAATCAACTTCAGACTTCATCTTTTGTAAGTTTAATTACTTTGAATGATGAATAAAATTGTTGCTATCTCTTTTTTTCATGTGGCACTAAAACCCACAATTAGGATTGTGGGATCTATGATTATTCCTCTATGGATTCAATAGTTGGTTAGGGTTTGAGTGATTGTGGCGACATCTTGATAATTCCTTTGTTGTGATTGTTATTTATTGGTTGCAAACAATAGATCCCGCCTTATGTTGATTTTCTCAAAGTGGGAAATAAACTAAAGGTAGCAAATTATTAATGAGGATTTGGGAAGGTTAAGCTCCCATCTAATGATTAATGTTGTAACAAGATTGATCATCTTGAGATAAATCGGTATGAATAGAATGTTTCCCTAAGTTCGGGAGAATTAAGGAGTTCATCATCTAGGTAGGATGATAAACACTTAGATGGACTGTCGAAACTAATAATCTCGTGTTTCTCGCAAGTCAGGAGAACCCAATGCTACAGTTATTATTTAATGAGGATTAGTAATCATTATGACCACAACCCTAGTTTTTCTTTATCATTGATTTGAACTATTGAAATTTTGACTTTGAGTTCTAAAGCAAGTTACAACCTTAACATTTGTTTGATCATTAAAAACCTCCATTTTATCTTTTCATATCATTTGTTTGAATTCAACTTATAGCTTTAATTTCAAATTAGTTTAATCGCCACTCACATTGTTCCCTATGGATTCAACCCCAACTCCAAAGTTGGGTTAGATGAGGACATAAATTCTAAGTATCCATATTTGTTTCCTATGCCGGGAACATGTAATGAAGGTATATGTTAATCTTCTTACCTTGAATTACATCTTGATAGACAATGGGTAAAAGTCCCCAATGTGTTGAATTGAGTTATGCCTAGACAATGTGTTAAAGTCCCCAAGATTTGAATTGATTTATGTCTTGTTAGACCATGGGTTCATGTCCCTCATGCCTTAAAATTTTGTGTGTCCTTGTTGTAATGGGTTTAAGTCCCTAGTACTTTGAGTTGATTCATGCCTTTGATAGATGATGGGTTCGAGTACCTAGTCCTTGAGTTGAGCAAGCATATTCGATAAATTGATGGGTTAAAGTCCCTAAGTCATGAAATAAGTAAGTGTTTTGATAAGTAAGGGGTTTGAGTCCCAAAGTCGATGAAATGAATGGTCGATTAATAGTGATCATGTTGTGTGTTGTGTCCCTATTGTATGCCTTGTTCTATTTTGTTTAAAGGTTAGTTTGATGTGTAATAATATGCTAACTTGTGTGTATGCTTGCCTTATCCGTCATTCGCGGACGAATGATCCAAGTATGGGAGAATTGAAATACCTAGGCTTTGTACCTTGAGAAGAACTTATTCATTTGGTGTCTCTAGGTTGGGTACCTCACTATATAAGTGTTTTAGCCTACTAAACATCCATTTTGATGGATCAAACAACCCAAATACTCTCTTAAACTCATTTGTGAAGAATTGGAGGCTAGGGTTTCAAGGGTGATCTTCAAGAGGCAAAGTGAAGTCAAGACTCTTGGTGAATCAAGTTGTCCAAGGCATGTAACTTTTCCCCTTGATAAATAATTCTAAATCCATGTATTTTACACTTGGATTAGTAAGTGTACATGGTGATTTTGAAATTAAATGAAAAGGGTTTTATTGCCTGATGATGAATAATGTGGACTTTTGTTTAGACTTGCATTTATACATATTATTGATGATGATTTGCACATGTGGGTGCTTTTTGTATATGGTACAATATGTGAGTATAGATTAACTCTAATCTTGATGATTTCTACCATGAAAATGGCCTTGGTAAAAGCATGCACACATGGTGTTTGTGAAAATGTCTAAGTGAATTGACTAGTCTAATGTTGGTGATGTGTTCAACTAGGGAAATAGTCTAATAAGTATGAATAACAGTTAAATGGTATTGTAAAGGTATTATGATCCATGTATGGTGATATTGATGACCTTACTGGGTGATGGTTAAGAGGGGCTAAAGTCCCTAAACATGAAAATGAACTTGAATTGTATGTTGAACTAAAGTATGGTATGAATGTGGTGTAAGATTGCTAATGAAATGTGAATAGTTTGTGAAGGTCTTGATGACCATAAATTAAATTATACAATTAATTGAATTAAGGCATTGGCCTATTGAAATGGTTGAGCAACAAAGGCTCCCGTGAGGACCATGTGGTCATGTATAATGTCGAATTGTCTAAATGGGTTAAAGTCCTTAAGTGTGAATTGAATGGATGATGATGTATGGATAAAAGGGTTGGAGTCCTAATATCGACAAAGGATAGTTGAAAAGGCTTGAGGTTGAAGTCCCTTGCCTAATGAACTGTCTTGAGGTTAAAGTCCCTTGCCCTAATGAAATCACTTGTGGTTAAAGTCCCTTGCACAATGATATCTCTTGAGGATAAAGTGCCTTACCAAGTGAAAAGGCTTGGGTTAGACTCCCATCTCTAATTAGGCATGAGGTTAGACTGTCTTGCCTAATCTATGGGCATATGGTTAGAGTCCCTTACTTGAATGGATGTGTATGTGGTTAGAGTCCCTTGCTTAATGAGTGTATACATGGTTAAAGTCATTCGTGTAAGTGATATGTGAATGTGGTTGAAGTCCCATAACTATAAGAGTTATTAAATCTAAGTGTGGAAAGGTCGGAGTCCTCCACTTTATGTCTCATGATTGAGTGCTTTGAGAATATTGTTATGACTTATTTTTACTTATTTAGCATGTGATATACCCATATGTATGGATAAGGTCATTAGTATGGTTGAATATGAAATATTAACTTATTGTTGATTGATGATGTTATTTTATCCTTATCCTTGAGCTATATGCTAGCGTTCCAATTGCTAAACGTCTCTGAACGTTATGTCCCCATGTGACATAGGGGCTGGGGCATCATCTTCTCTTCCTGTGCAGTGATTAGGTCAGAAAAATGGATCGTGCATTGACTTTGAAGTGGAAAGCTTTCTTACTTCGGAAGACATTCCTTCTTGGTCTCCTATCTTTAGACTTAGTCTTAGTTTGACTTGGTTTTGCTATTGTCGGGGGCTGTCCCGACATATACATTTCTAAACATCATTTTGTATAGAGGTATTGTGGATGCCTGTGAACTTGGGTATATTGGTTAGTTTGAGGAATCTAATGAAGTGTTTAGACATGTTTAAGTTATGAGTTGAAGTATGTTTTCTGCTATCTTATTATGTGGTCGAGATTCACCCAACCCTTATGATTTATGTGATGATTAGGTTGGGTTATCGGGGTGACCTATGATTTATGTGGGCTTGAGGTGCCCCTATGACATGGCCTGATTTTGGGTCGTGTCTGTTTTATAACAAGGGTTGGAGGTTTTGATTGCTTAATAATAAACAATGTTTTCCCATTGTTTACATATAACTTTTTATGCTTTAATTTTTGTTCCAAACTTTGGGGTGCATGGGTATGGTGAATGAACTAGCAAATTGTGATTTTTCCGAACATGTGACTTTTGAAGAGTTATGACCCCAACACCATAATGTAAAATTTATTTTTAATTATAATAAATATGAGAATTTGTAAAATTGAACCAAGGTTGTGAATTTCCCCAAGTAATGTAATTGATTTGGCATGCTGATGTTACCTTACAAGTGTAGTTGGTATGATTATACCAACAATTTAAGCCTAAATTTGTATTGTGGTTCAACGAATGGGATTGTGTGATAAATGCTTAATGGGGGTTGTGTAGTTTAGTCGTGAAAGTGGAGGTCTGAGTGACCGATACTGGAAACCATATTTGCCAATGCGGGGGTCAAAGTGACTAGGGAGGTTCGAGTCCCGCTCATTATTATTACATAATTTGGGAGGTTCGATTCCCCCATAAATTATCATATGATAAGGTGCTTAAGTCACCTTAGTATATGATTGGGAAGTTCGAGTCCCCCGTGCATATATATGATATTTTTTGCCGGCTCGTATGGCTACACATAATGGGGCCCGACTAGGGGTGAGATCTGAGGCCCATATATGCCGTGGATATATGTTATGACTACACAATCCAGGCTCAAGTTTTATAGTGCATGTTTAGCCTTGTTCCCTATCCCAGCATGTGATATATATATATATATATATATATATATATATATATATATATATATATATATATATATATGTGTGTGTGTGTATGTATTTGATTATAGGCATTGAACTTTGAATGATTTAAAACTGTTGATCATGGCATTATGTTATCCTTATCCCTGAGTATCATGCTAGCGTTCACCCCTCTAACCGTCTTCAGATGATGTATCCTCACGCGATGCAGGAATTGGTCATACTTCTACTTCTCCTGCTCAGTGACTAGGATATGTGATCAACTCGTGAGTTTACATTGAAGTAGTGACTTCCATACATCAAAAGTGTATATTTCATGCTTTGGTCTCTAATGTCTAAGACTGTTTAGACTATTTTTTGGCTATAGTCCGAGGCATGTCCCAATATTTTATTGATATTCAATTTTGGTTCTTTGTTTAGAATGCTTTGTTTGGATTACTATGGTTATTGGGCGGAGTTGATTGATTATTTGGCGGAGGACCGGTCATCGATGATAAACATGTTTGAAATTTTCTTAAGCTTGTTGATTACTATCTTGTTATATGTTTGAAATTTATCTGACCTTGAGGGATGATGTGTTTGGTTTGTTTAGGTGCAAGGGGTGATCTCCAGTCCACGTGGCACTTGAGATACCCGGCAGAGCCAGTCCATAACTCAGGTCATGATAAAGATGGTATCAGAGCCAAGGTTTGGTGTCATTGGGTGTTCAATAAAGTTGTGTTAAGTAGAGTCTCGTTTATGGGTGTGTAGCACGCCACACTTATAAGGGAGAGGCTACGAGGCATTTACGAATGTTTCCCTTTCTCGTTGTTTTATTTCAAGATATAGAGTCTAAGGCCTTGAATCTTTTCTAATTCCTATGTATTCGTTTTTCAGATTATACCTTCAAGAAGACATGATATTCGTGGGAACTCTTCTATCCCGTCTGAGAATAATGTGGACAGAGCTCGTCCTACTCTAGGAGTTCAAACTCGATTAAGGGTCGCTACTTCTGATTGCCTTAAGGGAGATCCACCAGTTCCCCCTATTCCTCCTTAGACACCTCGAGCGGATGTATCTAATATTGAGTTTCACTAGTAAATTCATCTTCTTACCCAGTTGGTGGCCTCTCAAACTGAGCGGGTTACTTCTGTTGCTCCATCTTCTGAGGCCACAAGGGTTGACCTATTTATGAGATTGAATCTTTCTGTTTTCACTGGTTTTAAAGTTGAGAGAGATCTTTAAAATTTCAATGATGAGATGGAAAAGATCTTTTGTATGATACATGCCACTAATATGGAGGGCGTGGAGTTCACCGCTTACCAATTGAAGGATGTGGAGTATCAATGGTATGAGGTGTAGAACCAGTCTAAGGATGATGATGTTGAGTCTGCTTTGTGGGATGATTTTTTGAGTACTTTTCTAGACTATTTCTTTCCTCAGGAGCTGAGTGAGGTGAAAGCAGAGGAGTTTGTCAACCTGAAGCAAGGCAAGATGTCAGTCAAGGAGTATGCCTTGAAATTCCATTTGTTATCCCGGTATGATCCTGAGTTGGTGTTTAGAATAAGGGCTAGAATGAGAAAGTTTACTCCTGGGTTGTCTCGAGACTTGATTCTGGAGAGTAAGGCTGCCTTGTTAAACAGGAGCATAGATATTTATAGACATATGGTGTATATACAACAAATGGAGAAAGAAAAGAAGAAGAAAGCAGAGATAAGTGAAAGGCAAAGTAAGAAGTTTTGCTGCTTGGATCTGGGTGGAAGTCAACAGCAAAGTGGTGGAGACGGTGTAAAATGGTCTAAAAAGAAGTGGGGTAATTCTGGTTCCTACTCTGCGGTTAGTGCTCCTTATTGAAAGTCGTTGGGTGACCATCGTTGTCAGTATGATAGTGGGTTTAGAGCACTAGGATCCCAGCCTCAGCATAGTGTGGCTCAATCAACTCCGCCATATCCTCCTTGTAGATTTTTTTGTCAGGTGCACTGTGGTCTGTGAATTTCCCAAGGTGTTCCCTAATGATCTTCCTAGTGTACCTCCCAGTAGGGAAATTTATTTTGGGTTTGATCTTATTTCGAACACTCTCCTATTTATATCCCTCCCTACATAATGGAGCAAGTATACGTAGTATAACCAAGTAATACAGTGGCCTTAAATAAAGCCGAATATCGATCCCTCAGAGAACAACTATTCAATTTTAGTCCATTATTGAAATTGATTCAGTTCAAATTAGCCAAAAGAGTTTGAGTTATAAACTGAAAGTAAACAATGTGTAAAAGTAAAAGTCTTAGACAATCAATAGAGAGAAACCCGGGGTTAAGGCTCTGCGAACAATCATACTATGCTACTGAACGTCATTGATTAGATTACATATCTTGATTGATGATTCCCGGGTTAATATTATGATTATGGTATTCTATGCCTCTAATACTCTATATAAATTAGACCCACAACTACATCGTTGAGCAGGGATGTAAGAGCTAAGCTAAATGCATTTATATTTCATCCTGTAATTGAATCAAATAGGTCACTTAGGTATATCTCTATCCTAAGTGCATATTATAACATTCGTTATGTAGAAGTTTATGATCCTAGTCTATTCATCATCACGTACTATATTCTTGTTCCTCTTACCAGGTTCACAGGTTGACTATGGATGAATTCTAAGGGTAGATAAGCCTTAAAATAGTGGCTTGAGTGGCGACGCGCCATGGACATCCAAGGTGTTCGTTTTACATCAAATCTTGTCCTGTGCTTTTATCCATCCATTATAAGCCTTATGGTGTTGTTTAAACTTGATTCCCAGTTTTTTTATCATAAGTATATAATCATAACCAACTAACAAAGTATCCTATAACATCAAACACTATGAATTAGAGTTCAACACAACACAACACCCTAGACGGTGAACTAGAAACTTAAGTTAAGACTACTAGTTTTGCCCCTTTTGATCTTAAACTTGATTTTGACTCTTGTCTAGTTTCAATTGAACCTCAAACATTATAAAAAAGTTGTTTCACACATAATTACATAATAATACCATTATTAACTCATCACACACACTATAATCGATCGAAATCAACTAAAACAACACCTAGCTCAAGCTAGTAACATTAGTTTTCTCATTTGAACTCTATCCACACTTAAAGCCTTGTTTATCCTCGAACAACTCTTTACTATAAGCATAATAATCAGAGAAGACTCCACACTTCTACTACAAGCAAGACACTCAAGCTAGTACTACAATAACTATACAGAATGTAAATCCTTATACTAAGCATGTTATACACAATTGGAAGTTCAAGAACACTACTCCAAAACGTCTTAGACTCAAGAATTTACTCACCAAGTTGGCAAACTCATATACATTTCTCAATCAAAAACATCGTACAAATTACCCAACTATCATAAAACATGTGCCCTCACCACAAGAGATTATTATAACCACTCATATAGATGTAATTTATCACGGAATGGGTATAAGAATCAAGTTACACTCCCTCTCACAAAGAATTTACAAGGTACACAAGATGAACCACAGGCTTGCCCTTAGTGTAGTACTCCACTAATATCAGAATGATGAATCTTCAGATCAAATAGGTCTTCAAGGATTGTAATGTAGGCTAAGAGATGGGAAGGAACTATTTTGGCCAGTAATAGTGACTGTCTTCCCTAAGAAATTTAATACATCACACTTTTCATTCAATTCACCTCTAACAACCCATTTAGACTACTTCTATCTACCCACATATTTTGTGTTTTCCCATCTTATTAAGCTCACTCACATACACTATGGTGGGAGTATTCTATGTATATATTATTCAATTTGAATAGTCTTTATTCTTTGCATTATACAACTTCCAACCACAACACATATCAATTTTTCAACACAAAAATCTATTTCTTTGGGGCTTCATTTTCACCTTTTTCCTTCTTGAATTTTAAACTCCTTAACTCACTTAATTTTTAACTGAAGCGCTTAGGAGCATTGGATCAAATTACGGTCAATCAAAGAAAGGGATTAGGCTAGATATGAGGCTGCTAAATAATAAGCTAAAGGCTCAATGGGGTTAACTAGGAGTATGTACAAGGGTAGGTCAGAAAAGGGTATAAATATGGCTATCAAAGAAATGCCTATATAATATCCTAAACCCACACTCTTTATTTCTCTTTGCACACACTCTAGGTAAGTTCTAGAATCAAATACAACAAGGACTATACAAATACCTCACACACATATAGAACATGCTCAACTCAAGTAGGATCATTATAAACTCTTAACCAAATAATAGCATGTCACACCTTAAATCCTATTGGGGCGGACTGGCACCCATAACCGAGGAGGCCCGGGAGAACCAGCTCATAACCTTATATATAATACTTGGCTGTTGGAACCATCACGTCTATTAACAAAATACCACCTTGACTGTACATTAGGTCTACAAAGCCTCTAGACAATACACAGAGTTTAACTAAGGTCAGGACACACCCCGCCATATAACTAACTTCTATACAATACCAAAAGTGACTGGATATGACACAGAAAGCCCCGAAGCAAATTGGAGCTCACCAAAAACATCTGGATATCCTGGCTCCTACTTGTGCTGTGTATGAGCTGAGGTACCTGTGCCTGCAGCATGAAATGCAGGTCCCCCGTGGGGAACGTCAGTACGAAATATGTACTGAGTATGTAAAGCTGTAGATAATCACATATGATATAGGAGCTCAATAGAAATCAGAAACAAGTGAATAAATCATAATAGGAGTGGACCACACTTACTAGAACTTGTGAAAACCTTTACATTGTATTTATTCAATCACTTTACCTTCGTTCTTATCATCTTTATAATCATTACTGTATTGTACTGTGACCATTAGGCTGCCTCCAGTACATATCAACTGGGATCGACCCATGATAGGCTTATGCCCCTGGGATACCACCCATAAACACATAAATAGGGATCGACCCATGATAGGCTTATGCCCCTGGGATACCACCCGATAAGATAGAACTTCCATTACTTAGTTCAATTAATCTTTGAGATTGTTATTTCAGTAGCCACCGCATTTTTGATACTTTAAAACAATGATACATCAATAAGAGACATATAAATATACCATCAATGCAATAACAATGAAGTAAGAACTCATTGGCACATCAATGAAGTGTTTTGGAGTCATCAATGCCATAACAATGAAGTAGGAACTTATTGGTATATCAATGAAACATTTTGGAGTCATTAATAGCACATGGATCTTGTTTGAGTAACCGGATACTTTCTGACATTCATTAGTGCAATAAACATGTAAGATTTGGAAAACAAGTAAGTATTGGAATGTCTTGACATCTTGTAGGGTGGAAACAAGTTCATTGGTAACGTAGGACATCATACAAAACCATTATGGATCACATGTTACTGAATAACTTTGGAAACTTTCTTAATAGAACAATTGTTCACTTTCATGCCAAAGATATGGTATAGAGTATGCTTTACATACCTGACTGTCAACCTTCAATACTAGTCCCAAATGGACTTCCCGTCTTTTCGGATTACTTATCTACAATGAACATATATAGCAATCTAGTATTAGCGACCAAACATCACAATTCAATTATTTGAATTCACCAAACTAGTGGTTAAGTATTAAGCCTTAATTACACCATAAAGGGTGTCACTTTAACCCTCTTATACTCCAATTACATTCACATGCCATGCATATTCATACAACATCCTCCAATATCAAGTTTCGATTTATTTATCCTTCCAACCAATCCATTAAACCAAATTGAGCCATAGACATAAATAATCATCAATTCAATAATATATCACCATATCCACCTTCCATAACTCAATTACCATACCCACCTTCCACAATTCAATACAACCAAACCATGCAAAATAGTCCATAACCCTATTTTCATCACCTTTCAATAACAACCAATACATATAATCCTCTATCACACATATACATATGGAAAAGAACAAAGGCAAACAATATTCATACCATAGAATTCACCTCTTGATTATGAAATCCTGTTTGCACAAATAATAGGTGTCGTTCGAAGCTCTCGAGATGAAAAACGCAGTTATCAGATTACTTTAAAATTTCTACGGTTGAATCAAAAGTAATTTAAAGGTCAAATTTGGCTAGGGTTTGTTCTTTCTCAATTATTGATGATGAAAATGAGTTTGTGAACTCATATACATGTATATATACACATATTCCCATCCATAATATAATAGGAAATGACTAAAATGCCTTTAAAAGTTAAATAATGTCAAATCTGTCCTTTGGTGGACTGTTTTGATAAGCTAAAGTAGATCAACCATAACTCTTTTCTCCGGTATCGGATGTGGGTGAAATTGGTATCGTTGGAAGGATAATTAAAAGGGCTTTCATTTCATATAAAGTAGGCCACTCATTTCGTCCTGTACAAGGAGTTATGCTCGTTTGAAGTTGACCCTAAAATTTGGATGGCCTCAGTAGTTTGTGTGCAGGAAATTTTCCTGCACATTTACTATTCCCAAATATCCCGGCCACCATTTTATAGTTTCGAACGTACTCGATTATATCCAAAACCTATCCATTTTTGGAAATCTTTATATCATTGGAAAGCTTATTCAATAACCTTCGCATGGAACCATCGACGGGCAAATTCTGGTATAAATAAAATAAAAAAATTAATTCCATATAAATAAGACCAATACACGTACTTGAATACGATAATACACGTACTTGAATATGGGGTGTTACATAGCATGTCTTCAATTATTTAGCGAACAATATACAAGAGTCATAAAGTTGAGTCTAGGAGTCTCAAAAGTAGTAATTCACATCATCAGCATACTTCTTACATTTAAGAACCACTTAAATCATGTAATCACACATGGAGAAACATTGTTTTGGGTCCCTTACGAAGCTCCCTATGTGTGGCACGTTCCCCATAGTATTGGATTGGGTTCGCGATGCGCCATAGACATCTAAGGTATTCGTTTTACGTCAAATCTTGTCATGTGCTTTTGTCCATCCATTCTAAGCCTTGTGGTGTTGTTTCCACTTGATTTTCAGCTTTTGCATCATCTATATATCATCATAATAAACTCACAAAGCATCCTATAACATCAAACACCATGAATTAGAGTTCAAAACAACACAACATCCAAGACGGTGAACTAGAAACTTAAGCTAAGAATACTAGTTTTCCCCCTTTTGATCTTAAACTTGGTTTTGACTCTCAACTCACTTCAATTGAGCCTAAAACACTATAAATAAGTTTTTCCATATATAATTACACAATCATACCATTAGGAACTCATAACATGCACTAGAATTCATCAAAATCTATTAGAACAACACCCTGCTCAAGCTAGTAACACTAGTTTTCTCATTTGAACTCTAAGTGACCGATTTTAGTCCTAAATTGTTTGAAAAACACATTAAACATTGTAATCAATTACTTTAAAACTTATATGCTCATTTATATCATTATTAACACATTAATCACACAATAAGTCCTCAAAATAAAGCTGAATTAGCCCAAATTACAACTTTGAGGTTCATAAATCCACATTAGATCAGTTTTCTTTGGATATGTATTGATTATCGCCAATTGAATAAAGTGACCTTATAGAATATATATCCACTTTTGAGGATTGATGATTTCTTTGATCAGCTTCAGGGTGATAATTTCTTTTCTAAGATTGATCTTCGGTCTGGGTACCATCAGTTAAAGATTAGGGAGGTAGATATCCCTAAGACTGCTTTCCAAACTTGATATAGTTATTTTGAGGTTTTGGTGATGTCCTTTGATTTGACCAATGCCCCAACCACATTTATGGATCTCATGAATTAGGTTTTTTGTCAGTTCTTAGACTTGTTTATTATTGTCTTTATTGATGATATTTTGATGTATTCCAAGATTGAGGCAAATCATACCGATCACATTTGCCTTGTGTTTCAGACCCTAAAGGATCAACATTTGCATGCAAAGTTTTTTTAGTGTGAGTTATGGTTGAATGTCGTGACTTATTTGGTTTATGTTATTTCTAGTGTAGGGATCATCATGGATCCACAAAAGGTTATGGTGGTTAAGAAATGTCCTAGACCTATGACTCCATACGATATTTGGAGCTTCTTGGGTTTAACTGGCTATTATAGAAGGTTTGTGGAGAGTTTCTCTTCTATTGCAGCCTCATTGACTATATTGACTTTGGCTCTGATCTTAACTCTACCTGAGGGCACTAATCTTTTTGTTATCAATTGTGATGTATCTTGGGTAGCATTGGGTTGTGTGTTAATTTAGCATGGCAAGGTAGTTTTATATGCTTTTAGGCCATTGAAGGTTCATGAGAAGAATTATTCAACTCATGACTTAAAATTAATAGTTATGGTATTTGCATTAAAGATCTAGCAGCATTATTTGTATGGAGTCCATGTTTATATTTATTCTGATTATAAGAGCCTACAATATGCATTCAATCAAAAGGAGTTAAATCTCAGACAAAGGAGATAGCTTGGGTTGCTAAAGGACTATGACATAAGTTTTCACTATCATCCAAGTAAAGCTTATGTGGTTGTTGATGCTCTTAGCAGGTTGTCCATGGAAAGCTTATCTTATATGGAAGAGGAGAAGTCAGATTTGGTGAAGGATATTCCCCATTTGGATAATCTCAGAGTTCATCTTTTTGATTCCGAGCATGGTGGTGTAATTATTTAAGAGGTAGCAAAGTCATCTCTTGGTGCTGAAGTGAAGGAGAAACAAATCTTGGATCCTATCTTGATGCAAACCAACAATGACATGGTTAGATAGAAAGTGATGGTTTTGGAGATCGATGATGATGATATCTTAAGGTACCAAGGTAGATTATGAGTTCCCGATATTGATGGGTTGCGAGGTAGAATTTTGGATGAAGCTCATGAGTTATGTTATACTATTTATCCTGGTTTGAAAAAAATGTACCATGATCTTAAGATGATTGGTGGAATAATATAAAGCAGGATGCGGCTAAATTTAGGGCTAAGTGCATGATGTGTCAACAAGTGAAGGTTGAACACTTGATACTAAGTGGATTATCTCAAGAGATTGAGTTTTCAGTGTGGAAGTGGGAAGTAGTCATTATGGATTTTGTTACTGGTCTTCCATGGTATCTCCAACAGTTTGATTCGATTTGGGTCATCGTGGATAGAATGACTAAGTCCGCTCACTTTTTGTCAACGAGGACTAATTTCTCTTCTAAGGATTATGCCAAGCTATTCATCGAGAATATCGTGAAGTTGCTTATTACTTTGGTTTCTATCATATCTGTTTAGGGTATTCTATTCTTATCTCACTTTTGGAGGTTGTTTTAGTGAGGTTTGGGGACTAAGGTGACCCTTAGTACCGCTTTTCACCCGTAGATGGATA
The DNA here is from genome assembly GCA_030864225.1 of Capsicum baccatum var. pendulum. Lineage (NCBI taxonomy): Eukaryota > Viridiplantae > Streptophyta > Magnoliopsida > Solanales > Solanaceae > Capsicum > Capsicum baccatum. The sequence goes on along the minus strand of CM061553.1, from coordinate 206,783,828 downwards.
GGCAAGTGAAAAGGACAATTTAGGTCTGGAAGGATATGCTTTGAGCTTGTGTATTTAAATTTAGGGATGGGTGGGTTGACCTCCTTTCTCTTATAGAATTTGCCTATAATAATAGTTATTACTCTAGCGTTAGTATGGCTCCATTTGAGGCTTTATTTGGTAGGAGGTATCAATCTCCAATTGGGTGGTTTGAGGTTAGTGAAAATAAGTTGTTTGTTCCTAATTTTCTTTACCAATCCATGGAGAAGGTAAAGCTGATTCAAGATAGACTTAAGGCCTCCCAAATTCTCTAAAAGTCCTACGTGGATATGAGGTGAAGGGAGTTGGAGTTCAGTGTTAGAGATTAAGTTTTCCTAAAAGTATCTCCCATGAAAGGAGTGATGTGGTTTGGGAAGAAGGGGAAGCTCAACCCCTGCATTCTGTATGTGGTTTTGAAGAGGGTTGGTAATGTCACATATGAATTGGATTTTCCCTCTAGTTTGATCTTCTTTCGTCCAATGTTTCACATTGTGATGTTGAGAAAGTATGTAGGTGATACTTCGACTATTGTTTATTTGAAGGGGATGGGTATCTCGGATTTCTTATCTTATGAGGAAGTCCCAATTGAGATTTTGGATTAGCAAGATGATCGGTTGCAGACAAAGGATGTGGATTCGGTAAAGGTTCTTTGGAGGAACCAAAAGGTTGAGAAAGCTACTTGGGAAGCCGAGGAGGACATAAAGTCCAAGTATCCTTTCTTGTCTCCTGTTTTGGATAATCTTGCTTGAGGTATGAGTATTTCTTAGCATCTTTGTTTTCTAACTTTGTTAAAGAAAATTGTGATTTCCTTGGTATCTTAGTTTTCTGTCTTTTTTAAAGGTAAGTGTGGTAGTGTTTGGAGTCAAATCATGTTAATAAATGCCTTGTCCTATCATTCGAGGACAAATAATCCTAAGGGGGGAGTATGTAGCATCCCAGGGTTTTGGCCTTTGAAAATTTTCTGAGTTCTAAGCTCACTGCCTTGACTACGACTCACTCTACGAGTTGTAGGGTGTATTGACATTATGGTGATCCTAGTTGTAAGGTATCCAGTAAAGGGTTCTTGAGTTTTTGTCTTGGGTATAACTTGGGGACAGGAGTCATAAAGACTCATGACGAGTTATTGAGATAGAATCGTAATCAAATTAGAAATTAAGTGGCTAAGTTCTGCTCTGAGTACGAGTGGCTCTCTATGAGTCGTAAGGGTTTATTGTGAGTCGTTGGGTGTAAATAGTAGGATTTTTAGTGTTTACCAAATTGGGTTCTGTGCTGACTACGACTGGACCCTACGAGTCGTAGGGTCTCATTATGAGTGGTACTAGTCGAGTCGTAGGGTCAACAGTGTGTGGGGGTCCTAGAGACTATCTTAGTTATGACTCATTGTGATGAGTCATAAGGAGTGGCTATAAGCTAACGGTTGATCCGTAGTCAACGGCGGCATTTTTCCAGCTTTTAAGTTAAGGGCATTCTGGATATTTTGCCTCTCACACAACTTGAAACCCATGTATTATAACCCCTTTAGGGTGTCATTAGCACTCAAACACAAATCAAAGTAACTTCTCAAACACTCCAAAAATGCTCTCTAAATTCCCCCAAGCAAGTCAAGCTAAGGTTTCATTAAGTTGGTCATCTAAGGGTTTAAAGGTCGATTTCTCTCCAAATTTCTTGGTGTTTAAGGTATGTTACTCTTCCTTCATTGTTAATTTGTTAAAAACACATGTTTTAAAGCATTATTCATGTTAGTTTTATAACAAGGTTTGGGGGTTTTGAATGCTTAATGATGAACAATGTTTTCCCATGGTTTACATATGACTTTTCATGCTTTAATTATGGTTTCGAACTTATGCGTGCATGGGTATGGTGAATAAACTAAGGAATTATGATTTTCCCAAACTTGTGACTTTTAAAGTGGTTATGACCCTAACTTCATAATGTGAAATTTGTTGTTAATTATGAGAAATGTGGGAATTTATAAAATTAAACCAAGGGGGTTATGAATTTCCCCAAATAATGTAATTGATTTGGCATGTTGATGTTACCTTGAAAGTGTAGTTGATATGATGATAGCAACAATGTATGCTTAAATATGTATTGTGGTTCAACGAATGAAATTGTGTGATAAATGTTTTAATTGGGCTTTAATGAGGGTTGTGTAGCTGAGTAGTGAAGTGGAGGTCCAATGAACGATACTGGAAACTGTGTTTGCTGACATGGGGGTCAAAGTAACCAGGGAGGTTCAAGTCTCCCTCATTATTATTACATGATTAGAAAGGTTCGAGTAGCCTATAAATCATCACTTGATCGGGTGCTTAAGTTACCTTAGTATATGATTGGGAGGTTCAAGTCCCCTGGGTATATATATGAGATTTTTCTTTGATTCATACAGCTACATGCACTGGATCCTAACTAGGGGGTGAGAGCTGGCACCCATATAGCCTGTGGGTACATGTTATGATGATTGAGCTACACAATTCAGGCTAAATTCTTAAAGTGCATGTTTAGCCTCGTTCCCTATCCTGACATGTGAAATATATATATATATATATATATATATATATATGCATTTGATTATATGCATTGAACTTTGAATGATTTCAAACTGTTGATCATTGCATTATGTTATCCTTATCCCAGAGTATCATGCTAACGTTCACCCTGCTAACCATCTTTGAACGTTGTATCCCCACGCGATGTAGGAATTAGTCATACTTCCACTCCTCATGCCCAGTGATTAGGATTTGAGATCAGCACGAGAGTTGACATTAAAGTGGTGAGCTTTCATACATGGAAAGTCTACATTTCATATTTTGGTCTCTTATGTCTTAGATTGTTTAGACTTTTTTTTTGGCTATAGTCGGGGGCATGTCCCGACACTTTATTGATATTCAATTTTGGTTCTTTTTTTAGAAGGCTTTGTTTGGATTACTGTGTAATTGGGCAGTGTTGGTTGATTGTTTGGCCGATCACCGGTCGTCAATGATAAACATATTTTAAATTTTCTTAAACTTATTACTCGTTATCTTGTTATATGTTTTGAATTCATCCGACCTTGAGGGATGATGTGTTATGTTTGGTTAGGTGTAGGGGCTGATCTCCGGTCCATGTAGGACTTAAGATACCCGTCATGGCCAGGCCCTAGTTCGGGTCGCGACACCTACCCACAGCAACCAAACTCTGAGTGGACATGCAAAGAGGAAGTATCAATCCTCAAATAAAGCAACAGACCCTCTCATAGATAGTAGTTAGAATAGAAGTAGCATGCCTAGCCAACTCATAAAAATAAGATTCATACTCCACCACAGACATGGAGAACTGTACCAAACTCGAGAACTAATCTCTCAAGCAATTCCTAAGACTGCAAGGCATGTACTTCTCCAAGAAAATCCTAGAGAACTGAGTCCATGTCAAAGAAGAAGATCAAGCTAAACTAGAATCAAGATGACCTATCCACTAATGTCGAGCTGCCAAGTTCAACTGAAAGGTAGTGTAATCTACACCACAAGTCTCAATTAGGCCCAAATTACAAAGTCTATCCTCACAAGAAATCAGAAACTAATAAGCATCCTTGCTTGGTGCACCAGAAAACCTAAGCGGATCCAATCTCAACAATCTTCCCAATATCTTCTGCTCTTCAATAGACATAGCTAGCTGGACAACCACTGGTTGAGCAATTACTGGCTGAGTAACCACCGATTTAGCAACTGTTGTTGTAGGAGAGAACTCAATTCTGGGAGTCGCAGCTACATGTTGCGCCCTCGCCTCAATACCGCTCTGATATGTAAACTGCACATCATCAGACAGTGCACCACTAACTAACCCTAAAAGCTGAACCAAGTCATCCCTGAGCATTGAAGAAGAAATAAATTTTGATGGAGCCTGGGACGGTCCTTGGCCCACCACTGGCTGAGGCAGAAGAATCTCTGGCTCAAGAGCGAAAATAGGGTCTAGTGAAGACCTTATATCATGGCCCTTGGCTGGGGACACATATCGAGGCTGTCCATAACCTCTAGATCATCCACGAACAGGGATAATATCCCTAGGTTTAGTATCGGGACCCTCATCTAGTGTAGCGATAGCACATGTCCGAGCTATTTACAAAAGAGTGAAAACACACGAATGTTTTAGAAACCAACTCAGACACTTAGCACGAAATGAGTGAAAGAAGTGAAGAACTCCTAAAAATATTTTATAGCCTCCCAAAGATAACAAACGAATGTCATCATTCCAATCCGCGGGACTCTACTAGACACTTGATCTTGTACCAATAATACTAGTGAAACCAAGGCTCTAAAACCAATTTATCACAACCGAATTTACATGTCATGATGGCACCTACTCTATCCCGCCAGTAGGTAATTCGAACCGTAGCCCGGAGCTATTTACAATGGTCTAACTTGGTGGAAATGCCCTAAAAGGGTGAAATAGACAATGCAACTCGTAAATAAGCAAGGTAATAGAAATAGTCTGAAAGGCAGCCATGACATAGAAAACCACCTCACGATAACATATCATAAGTCCTAAAACAGTCAATACAATCTGTCTCGAAACAAAAGACTAGACATAGTTAAACAAAAGAAAAAATAAGGAAACCCCAGCTCTAAGAGCTCACCCTATCTCCAAAATCCAACAGCATGATCATCGAATCAGCGGTAGAAACTAGTACTTGGATCTACACTAAAAGGGTATAGAAGTATAGTATGAGTATCAAAGCAACGGGTACTCAGTAGGCATCATTAACGGACTGTGCTAAATCATTATATAAATACGATAAGATACAAGATAACATAACTAAGTCAAGAAAGGGGCAAACTTGGAAGCAACTCCAACCTTGTTGTACATGATTAAGTAAATAATTAGGAACACTAACACAAAGAATATGATATAAAAACTACAAAATTGGCCCCCATAAGCAATAATTACAAAAAACTAAATAACCCAATGCAAGCCCTATAATCCTGAAAGGTACAATCAAGGAAAAAGATAACACATATACCTAAGAAACCACAATTTGCCAACCTTTATGCTATCACTGGGAACCCATACGTATTATGTCACACTAAGAACCACTCCCCCTACCAGACTCAGATCGGTGTTCATATCATCACTATCAAATAAATTATCAAACTCGAATCAATATTTGTATCATTAATATAATTAATCATCGGACTCAAACATACATGTATCATCAATATCATAATCAGTAGCCAGACTCAAACCGATTCATATATCATCAATATCATAATCAATAGTCGTACTTAAACTGGTTCATATATCATCAATATCATAATTAATAGCTAGACTCGAAGCGATACATATATCATCAATGTCATAACTACCAAGTTTTACCGTAATTAGCATCAACTCCTAATATCAAACCATCATGACCATTAATTACTTAGCCTCATAGGGACTCAAAATAAGCATTTTAGATATTTGACGAGCGTATAAAGATCTAACAAAACTAGCTCAAGTCTTGGCCTAAGGCATGTTGAAGGGGGCCCATTTCAAATCCCTGAAATCCTTTATAAGGCTAACTCTACCCTGGACTAAGCTAAGGCATCTAGATCTACTTTTAAATATTAAGCATGTCTTAATTAACCCTAAGATAGAGATTATATTAAGTAACTAGGCAACTAAGCCAACTATAACTAAATTATGGATTTTGGATAGCCTAAACGGTCTAATAACTCAAGTATTGTCAAATATATCACCAATACGTAAAACCCATCTTAAATTTAACATAATATCATAAACATAGTATGAAATAGTTTAATCTATGATGGGTGAAAACCTAGCCTACCTGGATACCGAAGAAGGCTCGAAGTATCCACTAAATCATTAATTTTTCCTTCTGGAAAGCTTCCATAAGGTGCCACACTATCAAAATAATAATATACTCATCAAAACAAGAACAATGATACCCATATTTAACTATGTGGGTCCCGTTTACAAAAATTGTATTTCCAAAACTACTCTAATGCTTCCCTATGCGGAGTATTTACCCTCAAAGTTGGGTGAAATCTGAACTATATTGGGGATAGAATCAAGTCACCAAGATTTTAGAAATTTAAGGTAGGAAAGGAAAAATCAACCACAAAAATGAAGGAATCTTACCTCAAATTTAAAGAAGAATTGAGTAATTAATCTTTATCTAAGCTCCCAAAATCACCCTCAATTGCTATCTCTAAGATTTTTCAATTTTTAGAGTTTAAATATCTTGAGAATAGATGAGAAATGGTGAAAAACGGGCTAAATAGGGTATTTATACCCTTTCTAGGTATACGAGTATCACATATGCGACCTATCGATCACATACGCGATACCTGGCCAAAGGGGCGAAGTCATTTATGCGACCTCAGTATCATATAGTAATACTTGTTAAGCTGCCCGGGGAATCGCCTATGCTACTACAATCGCTTATGCGACACTCTGTGGTATCTGCCAAATTACGTAGATGATCAATTGCTCATGATCGCGGATGCACCATCACCAGCTGAAACTTGAAAATCTTCAAATCTTCGCCAACTCCTTCGGATTTATTTGGAGTCTCGTATACGCAAACGGATTATGCTACCCTATCAAATTCGACGTGCTAGACTCACAAGCACAATCAAAATTTTCATCCAAGGTTTTTTCAAAAAAAAATGGATCCCACACCCAATTGTTCTTTTTCTTAACTTTCGATCAATAGCTCAAAATGAGTTTGAGTGTCTCGAGATCCAGACAAAGGGTCCACTTAGCCTCAAATCAATATTTCAGAGCTGATGAAATAGTTAGATTTGGCATATGAGATCGTTTAATTGAAGTTTTCATCCGATTGCTATTTTGAACAAACGAAGACTCCAAAATACGGAATTTGCTCTAAAAACCAAATGAACTGCTCAGTAACTGAATTGTGAGTCCCAGTAAGTCATAAATGACTTGGGGAAGCTATAGTGAAGCTCTAACAGCAAAAATACAAAAAATGACTTAAAGAGTCATTACATTGTTACAAGTTGATACCGAATATGTGAGAAAAATAAATTTATCACATGATAGATATTTACCTTGCAACAAGATACACTTTCTTAAAATCAAGAAAACCTTGCATAAGTAGAAGCAATCAAATGAAAGGAGTTGAGTGGTTTAGGAATTATTAAGAGAATTCGTTGATTAAATATGAGCTCAATTTGTAATAGTCAAGCTACAATAGTTCGAGCATATAGAGATTATATAATAAAAAGTCAAAACGTATAAGTTATTGACATGATTATACAAGAAATTCAAGATGGAATAACTTCTATCATATTGGTAGAGTCAAAAGAATTTGACTAATCTATTTACTAAGTTTCTTAAAAGAAAATTATTGAATACAATTTCAAGTTTGATTATGTTAAAACTCCTTAATTAAGTCCACCAATAATGGCAACTCTACCAAATACTGTGAAATGAATAGTTATGATTTCAAATGGTAACAACAAGTTATTGATGTGTGAATGTTTCAGTACTTAAGTAAGAGATATACTAGTATTAGTTGGCATAGATTAGAGAATTGAGTTCTAATACTCTTAATTAAGTTTAGTTCAAGAAATAAATGTCTCAAATATGACAAAGACACTGAAAGAACTTCATCTATATAACATAGAAGTGGTGTCACGTCAACTGGGAGTTGGAGTTGTTCTCCTAAATGGTAGTGAATTTTTGGTAGCGCATGGCCATAAAAATGCTAAGCATGTTGAGTGAAAAGTAGGAATGAAATATTTATGTGTGTTGTGTCACCAGTTTTATCACAAGTAATAACACGTTCAAGGTTATTATGCTACGTGAAATTTTGATTTCGTCTTGTGACGTTGCACTAAGGTATTGTTCAAATCGAAAGATATTTTACTCTATGCGTGAACATGACTTGATTTTTGTGTCTTAATTTATATTTAAACAAGTGAAGAATTGTTAGATAATTTGTTTAAATTAAACTAGTAAATAAGTTGTTATGAAAAGTTGAGATGTGTCTTTTGGATGAAGAGGTGTCTCTTCGATAAAAGGTAAAAGGATGTGTCCTTTCATTCTTTGAATTCCACCAAATTCTATTAAAATCCAGCCCCTTGAACTTCTAATGTATCTTTTACAGAGAGACGGTGTTTACAATTTTCTCTAGAGAATTCTTTTCTTCTTCAAGAAAATTCAAGTTCCAGTTCTTGTTTTTTTTAGAAGAATCTCTTCAATATTTGCTTAGTGCAGAATTCAATAGGCTTGTTATATCCACTAAAATTATTTGCACATAATTTCATAGCAATCTCACAGATGAGAGGGAGCAATATCATTTTTAAGAAATTATTTCGCATGTGTTAAACCTTTATTTCTGTATTCGTTATTCGAATTATTGAGCCTTTATGCTATTGAAATATATTTTGTTCGGAAAAAAAATGTAAGAAAAATACTCCCAGCCAGTTTCAAGACCACTGGTACCCAGACTACGGACGAATTGAAAGTAATTAAATTAAAGAAATGAGAATCCCGCTCATCAAGTATCTTTGTCAAAAAGGGCCAAAACCAGATGAGACACAACTTAAGACTATACAATTATTGATCAACTTTTCATCGCTTTCCAGCTGGTCGTTGCCATCATATTGTTTCATCTATGCCACTTTTATATTTCTGTCTCCACCATCAGTAGAGTAGCGGATTTAGGAATTTTGAACTTGTGGATGTTCAATTTTTTTGAAAGTATAGTTATTATTAGTTATAGAATATAAGAATACAATTATTTAATGATTGCAATAAAAAAAATTTGATCAAAATTATTAATATTTATATTATGAACATCGTGAATCCTTGATGAAAAACGCAACCAACAAAGGAAAAAAAAATAGTTTGTTAAGTTGTTTAGGGGTAAGAAAAAAAAAATATTGAGGGCTCAAACTTTGAAGTAATTCTTTATTTATGAAGCCAAATTACTTTCTTGTTATGATATAGTGAATTATTTATAAGTAAAAAAAAAAATAAGAAGATAAAACAAAAGTAGCATTTGAATTTGGATCAAACAATGGCTAAAAATATGCCTAAAAGGGACCGAACTTCCACAAAAGTCTCACTTGAAAATTTCCAACACCACACTTAAATCAAAGTAACCAGATTTTAATATTTATGGGTGCTTTCTGATTTAATATGTCTTTTTTTTTTTAATTTTTTATATAATTATACCTATGTCGAGTCAAGATCAATCTCGAGTCAAGATCAATGGGTTCTCGAGCACCTATTTTTTACCTGTAGGTTCGCCCCTGCACATCACCACTTTCCTTAATTAGGTTTTAATTTTCTGAATTGCTTAAGTTATTTGGGTTCGGATGTTTGATGCGGGTTTAGATTTAGGGGTTGAAGCTTTCATGATCTAAAATTTAAAAAATCGAAGATACAGATGCAGGTGTGGATACGGATGCAGGAATTTAGTTAAAACATAAATATCTAAAAGTATAGTTATAAAGCCTAAATTATAATAAGATGTTATGTAGCAAATTAGAGGAGAAAAAATTGATCAAGAAGACACTCCTTGAAGAAGTTAAAAGGAAAAGAGTGACATAGAAAATTCTATATACAAGATATTCTATTTTCTTCAATTTCACCTGAGCTTTTGCTTTGATTACAAAAATCGTTAAATCTGTTCAAATTTTTTCGTTGATTTAGATCAAAGAATCCAAAATTGGCTAATTAAATTGGGTACGGATCCGACACTAACACCCACATCATACGCCATAAAAAGTGAAGAGTTCAAAAAAACCTAAGAACTACCATTTCATATAATACCAATTCATCGATACTTTCCGCTGGGTAGTAGACTATAGTAGAATACAATAGTAACTTAAAAGGGTTTTTAATATATTTGACACTTGATAAAAATAATTATAACTGCTAGTTAAATATATCAAACATATACACTAATTGCAAATTTACAATAATTATAAAATATTCACTATAATCTCATAAGTGAAATTGGAGAGAGTGACTCGATATACTGTCGATAAAATAAAACATAATAAAATAAGAAGGAAAACATCTACCAATAGTAAGGATGATGAAGATTCCTCCCACTTCTATAGCTGAAAAAGACTACCTGGCAGTTTAGTCACTATATTCTAGTGTCTGAAATCGATTACATAACAATCTAGTCACTATTATCCAATAGTAGCAACAACCACAAGAATAAAATGTTTGTCATTCTCACCTTTATTATTTAATAATAAAATATAACTAAATATGAATTAACATCAATAGAAAAACATCAGTAATAAATAATCTGGAAATTAACTCCTATTCTATTATGTATGTTTTAAACTGGTAATATCAACTTGGAAAGAGACTTGTTGACGGTTAGGGATGTTCATGGGTTTGGTTAAAAATCAAATCAAACCGTAAACCAAATCAAATTGATTAAAAAAACTGATGTTGATTTGGTTTTACATTTTAAAAAATCGATGCTATTTGGTTTAGTTATGATTTTTACTTACAAAAAATCGTGAAAATAACCAAATCGAACTGATAAATCTTATATATATATATATATAATAATTATTTATATATAATTTATAAATATTTTATTAAATTTAATCTAAAACTAAATTTTAATCTATGTCTAACCCAACCAATACTTTAGCCCATTTGCCCAAAGCCCCAAACACAAGCCCAACTCTACCTACTATTTCTAATAATTTAACCCTACGGTCACTATCCTACTTTAACCCCAAACACAAGCCCAACTCTACCTACTATTACTAATAAGTTAATCCTACGGTCTCTACCCCACTTTTTCTACTTCAACCTTCGCAATACGAGTTACCATGATCGCTTGTTCACATGGTAGTTTTATGTCTCCTTGTTTATTCGATCGTTTCCCTATATGATTAGCTCATCTAGCTCGTCTTTAAAGTAAACAGATAACTCAAATTTGCCCAACTCTGTCTCTTCTTGCAGTACACTACAACAGAATACAAAACTTTGTTTTACAATATACATGTATGTTGTTGGATAATCTTAGTGCCTACAATACAAAGTTGGTGTTTTTCTTCTCAATGTTGGTTTTGTTTAATGTGTTTGTTCTGAGTTTTAAGAGTTTATAGTGTCATTTGTCCATCACTGTACAAATATTTCATGAGAAATTGTTCAATGTGATACTATTTTCTACGGGTTAAAAAAGAAGTTTATTCTAGAGATGGTTGGAGTAGGCTAGTCAAAAACCGAAAAACCGAATCAAACCGACGGTTTTTTTTTTTGTGTGTGGTTTGATTTAGTATTAGAAATTCAAAAACCGACTAAATTGATTTTGATTATAATTTTAACCATTAACCAATCCAAACCGATCCATAAATACCCCTATTGACGGTTCACTTAAAAACATTCAATAATATGACCGACAACGTCTCCTATCACTTTAGCAACAAGTTATTAACTAATTATAAATTAGTGTCAATAGAGATAATTTTATTTTCGGTACTTCTTGTACAGTATATTTTTATCTTGAATTCGAGAGTCTATCAAAAATAGTCGATCTACTTCTAAGGCAGAAGTTATAACTTCATATGCCCCACCTCTCTATGTTACACTTTCTGAGATTACCCGGACTATAATTTATTAATGTTATTGTCTATAGATATAATATTTTTTAAAATAAAAAAGATACATAAATGATACAGAGGAGAAAAAAAAAACATATTTTCTCTTTCTATTTATTTTTATTCAATATCCGATATACTTATTCAAACTCAAAAAAATTTAAGTTCGTGTTTAAAAAATCTATACTAAGAAATAAAAAAAAATTATTAAAAATAATTTTGAAGTCACGATTTAAATTCGTGATTTTTATAGAAAGACTAGATACCGAGGACCGTGCTAGCACGGGCTCATATAAAGTATTTTTTGTTCTTAATTTATGTGATATAAATAAGATTTAAATAATTAATCATATTTTTAATATGTTTTTAAATATTTTAAGTGGTTAACTATTGTAATTTTTAATACTTTTTTATATAATTTTCAAATTATATATGTTACTTTCCTTGTTCAAACTTTTGTGGTATTGATAATTAATTATATTTTTTAAATAATTTAAATTTTAAATTATTGTGATTTATAATAATTTTTCTTCTATTCTACTAATTAGAAGTGACATAATAAAATTATTATAAAAATATCTGTGAAAAAATTTAGTGAACCCATATAAGACGCCAAGTTAATTTAAAAGATCAAGAGTTAATTTATCATTTTATAAGTACTTTATTTTTTATTAAACATTGTTAATTCTTAATACTTAGATGACTTATAATAATTAACTATGGGTGATATAATAAAATCACGAATTAAGCAGCTAAAACAGTCATGTTATTAATATTTATTTACTTTATTTATTAAATATTATTATTTTCTAATACATAAATAACTTATAATAATTAATTAGGGGTGGTATAGTAAAATTATGGTTAAAGCAGTTTAAGCATGTCGACCATGAGCAGCCTGCTTCATTGTCACTTATAATATAGGAGAATTACATTAAAAAAATACATATAAAAAAAATTAAAAGGGTCTTATATAAGCCGTCAAGTTAATTTAAAATATCGGGAGTTAATTTTTATTTTAAGTCTATTTTATCTTTTTTATTAAATATTATTAATTTTTTAATATTTAGATGACTTATAATAGTTAATTAAGGCTGATACAGTAAAATTATGATTGAAGCAGCTGGAGAAGATATGTCATAAATGTCTATTTTATTTTTTATAATTAAATATTATTAAATTTTTAATATGTAATTGACTTGTCGTATTTAATTAGAGATATAATAATTAATTAAGGGTGATATAATAAAATTACGGTTGAAGCAGATGAAGCAGACATGTCATAAATGTCTATTTTATTTTTTATTAAATATTATTAATTTTTTAATACATAAATAACTTATTATAATTAATTAGAGATGATATAGTAAAAATCACAGGTAAAGCAGTTGAAGCAGGCATCTCGACCTCGTGTCTGCTTCATCACTCAAACTCGATAAAATTACGGTTGAAGCAGCTGAAACAAAAATGTCATAAATATCTATTTTATTTTTTATAATTAAATATTATTAATTTTTTTAATATGTAAATGACTTATAATATTTAATTAGAGACATAATAATTAATTAGGAGTGATATAGTAAATTACGGTTGAAGTAGATGAAGTAGATATGTAATAAATGTCTATTTTATTTTTTATTAAATATTATTATTTTTAATACATAAATGAATTATAATAATTAATTAAGAGTGATATGGTAAAATCACAGCTAAAACAGTTGAGGCAGACATATCAACCGCGTGCTTGCTTTAGCACTCCAACTCCCTCTTATACTAGTTATTGAAGGTCTGTGCAAGCACGGGGAAAATATATATTATTTTTTAGTCTCAATTTATGTGACACAAATAAAATTTTGACAATTAATTATATTTTTAATATTGTTTTAGATATTTTAAGTTATTAGCTATTGTAATTTATAATAATTTTTTGACATTGTAATTTACTATTTTAAGCTGTTAGCCATTATAATTTGTAATATTCTCCTTGTCCAAATTTTTGTAACACTGATAGTCAATTATATTTTAAAAATAATTTAAGTTTTTTAATTATTGTGAATTATAATACTTTTTTTGCAATTCCAATTAAGGTGACACTTTTATAATTTCAAGAGTCAATTAAATATCACGATTGAAGTCGTGAAACAAACATGTCTTAAATGACTCATAATAACTTATTTAAAGTGATACAACCTCATATAAAATGTCAAGTTAATTTAAAAAATCAATAGTTAATTTATCATTTTATTTTATTTATTTTAACCTTTTTAATAAATATTATTTAATATTTAGATGACTCATAATAATTAATTAGAGATGAAATAGTAAAATTAAGGTTGAAACAGCTGAAGCAGACATGTCATAAATGTCTATTTTATTTTATTTTATTAATATTATTAATTTTTTAATACGTAGATGGCATATATAATAATTAATTAGGAAATAACTTATTAGAAGTGATATAACAAAATTAATATAAAAAATAGTTGTTAAAAAATTTAGACGGACCTCATAAAAGATGTCAAATTAATTTAAAACATCAATAGTTAGTTTATCATTTTTTGTTTATATTATTTTTTTATTAAATATTATTAATTCTTTTAATACATAAATGACTTATAATAATTAATTAGGGATAAAATAGTAAAATTATTATTGAAGCAGCTGAAGCAGACATGTCATAAATATCTATTTTATATTTTTTTATTAAATAATATTAACTTTTTAATACTTAAATAACATATAATAATTAATTAGAGATAATATAATAAAATCACGGAGAAAGCAGACATGATGACCTTCACATGCTTCCTTGGCTCTTCTATATATTAAAACTACCCGGCTTATGCCGTGCTACGCACCGCCCAATGTTGATCCTTAAAAATTCTACATTATGTATAATTCTATCATTTAGTTAAAACCTTTATTTGTTTGGTTAATAAATTTTAAGTTAGGCATATGTTATTATATTTAAATTTATGAAATTTGTATAATAATATTTTAAGTTGTTCAAACTTTTGTGGCATTGATAATCAATTATATTTTTAAAATAATTTATTTTTTTAATTACTGTGATTTCTAGTATTTTTTCTTCTATTCTACTAATTAGAAGTGACATAGTAAAATTATTATAACAAATACTTGTGAAAATTTTTTAAGTGCTTTCATATAAGACATCAAGTTAATTTAAAATATTAAAAATAATTTCTATTTTTAAGTGGTCACATATAAGACTTCAAATTAATTTAAAATATCAAAAAATAATTTATCATTTTATATCTATTTTATTTTTTTTATTAAATATTATTAATTTTTTAATATTTAAATAACTTATAAAAATATCAAAAAATAATTTATTATTTTATGTCTATTTTATTCTTTTTTATTAAATATTATTAATTTTTTATCCACTTGTAATTCGGTATCCATACCAAAGACTAGGAGGGAAGTCTTGTGTGCCTGAAAATAGATTTGATTTGCTTCACCTATGAGAATTTCTACCAATTCTTTTTTTATTCATCAAAGATCAATATTTAAATGACTTATAATAATTAATTACGAGTGATATAGTAAAATCGCGGTTGAAGCAGCTGAAATAATCATGTTATAAATTTTTATTTGAATATTTTTATTAAATATTTTTAATTTTTAATACATAATAACTTATAATAATTAATTAAGGATAATATAATAAAATCACAACCACAAAGGTTGGTGTGGTGTTTCATGCTTCTTTGCCACTTATATAAATTAGAATATAGTTAAAAATGAAAGCGATTCTCGATATTCTAGAAAGTGATATGTTTTCTATATTTTCTTTTATTTACTACATGGAGTTTTGACAAGGTAAAGCAAATGCCGTTCCTTTCCCTTTGTAGAAGCCATACTTTTTTGTCTTAGAACGATTCCTCCCTATTTATTCTAAAATGAAATGCGATTAAATTCTATCACAATTTTAAATAGCAAAAGATTGTAAATGAAGAGATTTTAATTGTACAAGCAATTGGCTATTTAAAATTTTTATTTTATTAGTGAAAATACAATTATCCACCTTCTAATCTCCTTACTCATTTCCCTACTACTGTCCGACCACTTGTGTAATTTTAAGAGCAAAAAAAAAGAAACTATTATAAATCAACTTACTATTACTAAAAGTAGATAAAGTATTGTAGAAATTTATAAAACTAATATATGCGATTCATCAAGCAACGAAATGAGAATGACTTTTTATTTTCTATATAGATATGTACACTCCTACAGTCCTACTTATATGTAGACATCTCAAACATATAAAATGAGAAAACTTTTTTAAAAAAAATTAAAACTTGTTGTCCTAAAATTTTTATTAATATTTATATGATTATAAAACTAAAAATTAAGTTGAACTGCTTATTTAACAAAATGTCATTCTTTTAGAATGGATTTTAAAAAATTTTGCTATAAAATTGAGCATTGAGACCAATATATCTTTAAAATTATAAATTTTTGTCAATTATTTATTATAATTTTTTATAAATATTTATACATAAATTTATATGTTTAGGAAGTTGAAATTTTTTGTAATATTAGAAACATAAGTTATTTATTTGTGTAATTTTTTCAATTTATATTCTATATCAAAATATCTAATTTTGATTGAATATCAAAATGAAAGAAATTCGGATAAATTGAAATGGAGGAATACTTCAGTCATTCACTAATTAAGCCAAAATGGAATATTTAAAATTAAATCAATTCAAAACTTTCATTATTATTTTCTAATTACAACCACTATTAGCACAAATACAATAGTACATTACAATTTAATTATTCAGGTATACTCACAAGCATTGGTCGCCAAACTCTCTTTAACAGCCGTCGCCGGAATGTCGCCGACAACGGCCGCATTGACCGGACTCGGGCGATTCCCCGTACTTCTGATCCACCGTCGGCACCATCATTTTCCGGCGAAAATTCTTTCTCTGAAAACAACAAATCCTTAAGCTTATGACTTCTGACCAGTTCCTTAACTTTCTCCGGCGAATCTCCGTCGCTGGAGATTCGATCCGGCGAAGTATCATCGCCGATAGACGGCGGACGATCACTTCGGCCGCTGCTGCCGCGGTTGAGGAGCATGCGAAGAGTTTTCCTGCGGCGGAGGTGAATGACCGGACTAGTTGTTGGGCTTCGAGTTGGACTTCCTGCTACTGCACATTGTGTAGCTAATAGCTTGAACTTTTGAAGAGTTGTCATTTCTGTTTCGATGTGAGAAATTATATGATTGGAAGTGAAAATGAATATAAATGATTCAAAACCACAAACTATATCTTCCCGCGGATCGAAAAAACAAAACCCTCCATTCAAATCCAAGCAATGTAAATAAGATTGAGCTCGTAGCTATTTTTTGTTAAATCTCATGCCAAAGTCAAAACAGAACAATCAAACTAAAAATGAAAAAAATATTTAGTTTTTTTTATATGTTCATCTCCGCATACTAAAACTTTTATATTTGAAGGTGAGTTTCTAGAAAACCGCTTGAATTATAACAAAAATGACTCCGAAATCGTATCAATTGGTTGAAAGGCTCTAAAGAGAATGTTGTGCAATTCGATTATTGGAAGTGAAATGGGTGGGAATGAACGAAAATAGATCCACCACTGTGTCATGAAAGTTCTACCTCGCGTGTAGGTTAAAGAAAGAAGAAGTAAAGGAAGAAAAATGGAGACGATATCAAAATTAAATTTTTGTATCTGTTCATTTCTAAATACTCAATTTTATATCTCAAACGAATTTTCAGAAAAATTCTTCTATTTTAGCAACAAACTCTCTTCGAAATCGTCTCGACTGGTTAAAAGACTTAAAGAGAACGTTGTGAAATTCAATAATTGGAAGTGAAATGTGTGTGGGGGTTAAGGAAAGAAGAAGCAAAAGGAAGAAATATGGAGATAGAAAATGAGATCTAAACTTTAATGGGTAGGGGACGGCCATGGGATTCGTTGTGTTTCGTCTAAAATATTGTGCAGTAATAGTAGTACGTAGCCATAATAGTGATAAATTATATTCAAACTATAAAGTAATTTTTTTATTTATTTTTTTTGATATTTTTGCCCCTTTCATCTTAAATTTAAAATTTTTATTTTATTACTCTTTTCCAATACATTGAAAACTATCTCAATACATGAGAATTGACAAATAACATTATTTTCATAAATATGATTGCATAGTATCTATTGCTTGAAAAAAATAGTGTAGGATAAAAATAAAAATATTAAATTAATTAATTATATTCTCATATATCTAAAATTAGTGTGACCAAAGTAATATTATCTCAAACTTTAAATTTAACATTATATATTTATGTATCATATCTACTTAATTATGCATTTTTGGAAACTATCTCAATACATGAGAATTGACAAATTAACATCATTTTCATAAATATGATTGCATAGTATTTATTGCTTGAAAAGAATAGTGTAGGATAAAAATAAAAATATTAAATTAATTAATTATATTCTCATATATCCAAAATTAGTGTGACCAAAATAGTATTATCTGAAATTTTAAATTTAACATTATGTATTTATGTATCATATCTACTTAATTATGCATTTTATCCTATAAATAATTTTTATTTTTATTATTTAATTTTAAATTTTATATCTCTTTATTTTATATAGATAAATAAGAGGTATATATATATATATATATATATATATATATATATATAGAGAGAGAGAGAGAGAGAGAGAGAGAGAGAGATTAAAACCTATTAATATTTTGAATAACTTTTAATTTTTTATTTTTTTTTTGAAATCTGATTCGTAGTTTAGTATTAAATAAAATAAGCAATTATCAAAATATTCAACACAAAAATTTAATTATTTATTTATGAATTCAGTTGTACAATTTTAATTATACTATAATTTTTCTCATGATAATTCAAATGATTTTTTTTTTCATTTCAAATCTTTTCTATTTATTTTTAGAAGTACAGAGGAAAGAAGTCACATAACATTTGAAAATTTCGCATAAAAAATTTCTTAGTTGATAAAAAAAATTACCCTATGTTAATCTTACACTTAAATTATATATAAATGATAAGAAAAATACATAAAGAAAAGAATAAAAATTATTTACGAGTTTTAAAACTAAAAGTTTGCATAGTTAAATAATTTTTAATATAATATGAAATATTTTAATTAAAACAATAAAAACTTAAAACACTTTAGACGTGATAGACATTGACAAGTTATAAAATAATATAGTTCATAAGTGTCGACTTTACTTAACAATAACCTAAGAGAGTCACACATTGATGTTGTAGTCTTGCGTCACTATGTTACACCAATTTGATAACGTAGGAACCATTATTTATATTTTTATTAGTACATATGACTTCTAATTAATGAACTATATTAATTTTTATGTTTATATAAATTTAAACTACATATTTGAATATTTTTTTTAAATATAATTTAAAAATATTTCAATAGTGATAGTCAAAGCTCAAATTACTTTAGACATGATAAATATCGACACAAAATAAAAATTATATAGTTCAAAAAAAGTCGATATTGGTTAAACATCAACTCAAGAAAGTCACACGTTAATGTTATGGTCTTGCAATCCTACATACTTTATTATTATATTTGTTAACTGGTGAATTAAAAATATATTTATTAACTGGCGAATCATTAATTATATTTGTTATTAATATGAACTTTAACTACGTAATTTTATTTTTATATTTAAAAAAATCAAACAACATATTTAAATAGTTTTAAAATATAATTAAGAACTATTTCTATAACGATTGTCTAAATTCAAAATTCTTTAGACATGATAGATATTAGCACATTATAAAAATCATAGAGTTCATAATTGTTGACCCTAGTAAACATCAACCTAAAATAATCACTCAGTATAGATATTAAGCTAACCATTGTCATAATTTGTTAGCACTCTAAATAAAAATTAACTATGTCCACACTTAATTGTTTTCACATTTCTTAATAACCTGAAGTAGAAATATTGATTAATTATAATATTTTTTTTTGAAATATTTTACTGAGGTCACTTTTGCTAAATTAGCTTTTATCGTGTGAAAAATATTATTTTTTTTCACTTACACTAGACATGTTGTAGGTGAAAATTAAAAAGAATTGAAAAATTGAATAACTGAAATCAAAGATAGGTAAAATTTATCTGCTGTTACATAACATTGATTCTATCACATAAAAAAACTTCAAACATAAACGTCATTTAAGTTTAAAAATTAATATGTGTGTGACATAAAAATATTCTATCTTTAAAATTTAGAACTCAAAAATTATTTGACCACAATTTTTGTGTACTATTAGAAAATAACAAAGTAAAGGACATATAATAGCTATAATATCGATTTGAGACACATAATAAATACTAATTCTCATAGCACTTGATTAGGATAAGCTTGGGTGAGACTTATTAAAATTTTGTTTAGATTTGATATAATTAGTTAATCAAAGTTAATATAATTACTTATTTTTAAAAATTACATTTAAAATTTATAAGCTATAAAATTGGATCCAATCGTCGACAACTCTAATGACACTTCAAATACTCCATATGTAAGATAAGACTATCAATTAATTTTAATCGTGGATATATATATATGCTTAAGATACTGAAATAGCTCATTATTGGTATCAAATCAATAATAATTCATACAAGCTAAATCTTCTAATCGATAATTAAGTCAAAAAATGAAATTTAATTTATTCATTTTGCTCTTTATAAAGAGGTTTTCTTTCATCCATAAATTGACTATAATTTCTTACATAGATTTCATTTAAAATATTGAACTTCTATCGACGCCATTACAATAAAGGTATTATTATCGAACAAACATAACGCAACACTTAGTGAAATTAATTTATTTAAAATTAATATAATTAGTTGATCAAAAGCAATTAAATTTAATTATCCATTTATTTAGATATAAATTATTGTATAGATACACTTTTATAATTATTATGTTCACTTATTAGTCCTTGTTCAACTAACAATAATTACATTTGCAGTAATTATTAGTTAATTCAATTTAATAATAGACCATAAAAGTATTATTCCAATAAATAATATTTGAGAGTCATAACAATTATCAAAATATCTGATCAAGATAAAACTTAAGTTAAAACGCAGGAACATTTTATTTGAATTGGCTATAATTAGTCAATTAAAAATAATTACATTATAATCATTGATCTATTTAAATTATATTTTAAATTTACTTGTAAGATTCGGTAAGATTGTATCAAATCAAATCAAATGTTTAAAAATATAATTTAGTTAGACTGAAAAATATATTATTGTGATGAAACTTAGTGTTTGATTTTATGATAAAAAAAATTAATCACTATGTAGACACAATATAAATTTTGTATTGTATTTTTGAAATCTTTTTTCAAAGAAGTTTATTCAACCTAGTTAACAACAACCTAGGGGAGTATTAACAAAATAATATTATAGTTTTTGTGCCTTTATTTAATGCCAATTTGACAACTTATGAATCATTATTTAAATTTTCTATTAATATGAGCTCTAATAAGTAATTTTATAAATTATTATGTTTGAATAAAATTTAAACTATATAGACTTTTAAATATTTCAATAGCAACTCT
This sequence comes from Capsicum baccatum var. pendulum, assembly GCA_030864225.1. Classification (NCBI taxonomy): domain Eukaryota; kingdom Viridiplantae; phylum Streptophyta; class Magnoliopsida; order Solanales; family Solanaceae; genus Capsicum; species Capsicum baccatum. The sequence goes on along the minus strand of CM061553.1, from coordinate 206,762,587 downwards.
CAAAATTCAAAGCACTTTAGTTATGATAGACATTGACATGTTATAGAAATCACGAAAATTATACAATTCATAAGTGTCGACCCTAATTATGAAAATCAAGCATAAATATGCTATATTATAAAAATCTTACACCTATACTTTCCGTAATATTGTACCTATTTTTTAAATACTTTAAAAAATTATGTATAAAACAATTTTAAAGTGAAAGAATAAAATAAAATATTACATTTAAATAAAATTACAAATAACTTAAGTATTTAAAGTGAAAACAAATTATTACTAATAGTTATTTTATCCACCCCTCTTCCCCATCCCAACAACACTCATATTCATATGACTCAAAAAATTCAAATTTCTCAAAAATTTACATTACTCGAAAATATTTTTCACTGTGATTTGCTTCAATTTTTCACTGCTTAAAATAAAAAATAGTGAAGCCCAAATTTTTTCCATTTCCAATGTTCATTGAATGTATTGTTATTTTCATATGCATAGAGGAAGACTTACCTATGTTACTTTTACTAATTGCATATTTCATTTTGTCATCGATGTAACTTATTTCACGAGGTTGAATAAGCTTGTCGTTTCGTTATATTTCTATTGATTGTAGTATCTTCAGATTGTCCTGACAAAATATTGAAAAGTGTCTCCTATATTTGCTAATTAATAGTTGCTTAAATTTAGTAATTGTAATATTTTAGTATTCAATATTGATATTATTTGTTATGCTTAAATTAGTTCTTACAAATTGTTGAGTTGCTAGATGCACTGATATACTAGTTAACAGTTAGTAGTATTTTCTAAAAAAATATTTTTTGACTCACCAATCAAATACTAGAAAATGTTTTTCTAAAAAATAGTCTCTACTCACTAACCAAATACCATAAAATATTTTTCGAAAAATATTTTCCACTCACCAATCAAACATGAAAAAATAAGTAGAAAATCAACTTATTTTCCAGGAAAACATTTTCTAAGAAAACATTTTCCATAGAAAATATTTTCCATCATACCAAACGCAACCTACAAGTGAAATATTCCTTCTATCCCAATTTATGTAAATGAATTGGAGTACGATTGTTGAAACTCTTAATTTAAACTGTTAAAATCTAATATATTCTTTAAAAGTTCTAAATAAAATTTAAATGTCACATCCCAAATCTAAGTGGGAGTGATGGCTCCCTACACTAAACCACAGTTCAACAAACCCTAAACTTAGCCAACAAGCCTGAAATAACAAGTTTGTCACCAACTAAAAATTTGCGATCGAAAAAGAAACATAATATCTACTAGGCTAAATCATGAGCCTCTACGACTGTTAAAGATATATGTACTCATGAGATGCATAAATAATATTAGCATATTATTTTTAATTGCTTTATATTGAAGTGTTTCGTTCAAACTTGTTAAATTATATATACTTTAACAAATATTAACTAATATATTATTTTTCAATAAAATATAAAAAAAATTAAAATATCTATCCCCATCCAAACCTCCCACCCCTCCCCCCACTTGTACATCCATCTCCACAACCTCGTAATTTTTTTTAACAAATAAAAGTAAATTCTACCCCTCCCATACGCATCCAATTCCCTCCCCCCTCTCCACCCCCACCCCACCCCACCCGACCCTAATTTCATATTTCTAATCAAGTTTTTAGGAAAAAAAAATAATTCTGTAATTATAAAAAAAAAATTTATTTTTAATATTTTTTATTATATTATTCATAATTTTAAAATGTTAGTTTGTTAACATTTCCTCCTCCCCCATCTCTAACTAAATTTATATGGTAAAACTAATCATACAATTGCAAAAAAAAAAAATATGTTTTATATTTTTCTTTATTATTATTTACTATTTAAGTAATAGACTACATATATAATTATTAAATACATCTGGGTTATTCTGTAATTAGTTATTCTTCAGTTCTCTATATATACAGCTGTAACCCCTTCAATATCAATAAGATCAATTATTATTAAATTATATCATGGTATCAAAGCTAGGGTTTCTTCTTCCGCCCAAACCCTAATCTCTCCTCTTTTCCGACGTGTGTGCGCTGCCGCCACCGTCTACACCACGCCGCACGACCTCCCTCCTCCGCCGTAGGTCGGCGCCATGGACAAGGTTGTTGATCCTCTGTCAAATTTACCGTCTGGAGTAAAATTACTGCTCAGGAATCTCCACAATCTCATCCCCAAAAAATTATCTGACAACAACTACCCGGCCTGGGCACTTAACGTCCGCACCGCCCTCGCAGCCAACTTGCTGCTCGGATGGATTGACGGTGCGGAGAAGCCGCCGCCCGAGACAGCCGAGGAGGACAGCGTCATGCTCCCAAATCCCGACTACCTTTCGTGGATGATCGTAGACACTCAGATCCGAGCTTGTCTTCTCGCCGTTATTAGCCCCTCTGTGCACAAACACGCCCGGAGTTTTCTCACATCGGCTTCACTTTGGGACGCACTAGCCACAAGGTACAACTCTGTGTCCACGGCTCATATTTTTCAGTTGCGTGACAGATTGCATACTCTTCGGAAGGGAACGAAGACGATGACTCAATACCTTGATGATGTGGCCTCTATTCTGTCTGACCTAGATGCTGTGAACGAGATTATTCCTGAACGAGACGTGGTTAATGCCGTGATACGTGGTCTTCCGTCTGGCTATTCCTCTCTCAAACAGCATATTCGCCTCTCACCTGTCGAAATCACTCTGAATCAACTGTCTGGATGGCTTAATGCAGAAGAATTGAATCTAGACATGGAACACAAATTACTGCTCGGAGAAGCCAGTTCCACCCCTGGCGTCACGGCTCTTTACTCGGCTGACAGCGGGGGCTCGGCCAGGGGTCGCGGTGACGATTGCCGTAACCAAGGGCGAGGCAGCGGCGACGGTGACCGTCGGAACGCCGGGCAGCAAGGCAGAGGCGGGCCTCCACCGAGGGACGTCTTCCAGTCAGGCCGCGGACAAGGACGAGGAAACCAGTGGGGGCCCACACGAGATCTTCCGACGTGCCAAATTTGTGCTAAACGGGGCTATTCTGCGGCTAATTGCTGGTATCGTTATGATGACTCGCAGAATGTAAATCGCCAGTCCGGCGGATCAAGGGCGATGCATGCGTCCACAAACGCTCAATCTGGCGATTGGTATCTAGACACAGGTGCTAACACCCATGTGACGTCGGATTATTCACAACTTCAAGCTCCTCATCCGTATCATGGCTCAGAAAATATTACAGTAGGCAATGGTCAATCCCTTCCGATCACAAACACCGGCTCTGGGTATGTCTATACCTCAAATGGTAAATTTCATCTCTCAACCCTTCACCACGTCCCTTCCCTCACATCCAATCTTTTATCTGTTTATCGCTTTACTAAAGAAAATAACTGCACCCTCATTTTTAATGACATCAATTTCCAGATAGTGGACAATACCACGAACCGGGTGCGGTACACGGGCCGCTGTGAGCATGGGCTATACACTCTTCCATCCAGGTCTCCGTCTGTTGTGAGTCAAGCCATTCTCTCGTCCACCTGGCATCGCCGGCTTGGGCACCCATCATCCGCCATCACCAAATCCATTTTATCTTCCTTAGGTTTTAATTTTTCTGGGAAATTACATTGCGAGTCCTGTTCAGTGTCTAAATCTTGTCGTTTACCTTTTTCACTGTCTGAACACAAGGCCACTGCGCCATTTCAATTAATTCATTCTGATGTTTGGGGTCCAACCTCAGTTCCTTCTGTTCAAGGTTTTCGTTATTATATCTGTTTTGTTGATGATTACAGTAAATTCACTTGGCTTTATCCTCTGAAATTTAAATCCGAAGCTTATACTGTTTTTGTCAACTTTGACCTAATGGTTCAAAATCAATTTAATGCCAAAATCAAAATTTTTCGAAGTGACAATGGCAAAGAATTTATCAACAATGCATTTGGTGTTTTTCTTCAAAGTCTAGGGGCTCTTCATCACACTTCATGTCCATATACCCCTGAACAAAATGGCGTTGCTGAGCGCAAACACCGTCACCTAATAGAAACAGTTGTTGCGCTCCTCCATGATTCCACCTTACCTGTTTCCTTTTGGGTTGATGCCCTTGCTACTGCCAACTACCTCATAAATCGCATGCCCACTCACACTCTCTCCAACTCCACTCCATATGCCCGTCTCTACAATCATCCACCCGACTACATCCATCTCCGCCCGTTTGGGTGTCTGGTTTATCCCTGGTTGCGTCCACACACTCAACATAAACTTCAACCTCGCTCCACCCCTTGTGTCTTTCTAGGCTATCATCCCACTATCAAAGGTTACAAATGTTTCGATCCTATATCTCAGAAAACTTATGTTTCCCGTCATGTTCGTTTTGTGGAGGAACAATTTCCTTACACAAGTCTTTCCTCTACTCCATACTCCCCCAATCCACTTGGCATTGTGCCATTATTTTCGTCCTTTTCACACGCTCATGCTCCGGCTCACTCGGCACCTAACCCGGTACCCCACTACGCCACTACCCACTCGAACCACCCACCCACCCACCCGAACCCCCAAACCCCCCACCCGAACACCCAGCCGACTGCCACACAACCCACCACTTCCCTACATCATACTCCTAACACACATACAGCCACCCTATCCACCGCTGCACATCCTAGCTCCCACGGCAGCCCCACCCAAACCCCGTCCACACATCATACAACTCCACCACCCCTTCCTAATCACCGTCCACTCAACACTCACCCTATGACAACCCGAGCCAAGGCCGGTACCTTCAAACCCAAAGTCTACCACACTCAAATACCCTTTGATGCACATCCCATAACTAAGCCTACTACCTACAACCAAGCCTCCAAAAATAGTTTCTGGTGCCAAGCTATGGATGAGGAATTTCAGGCTCTCAATGAACAACGTACATGGGATTTGGTACCTCTGACTAGTAACAGAAAGTCTATTGGGTGCAAATGGGTGTTTCGCATCAAACGAAATTCAGATGGATCTCTTTCTCGCTATAAAGCACGTCTGGTTGCAAAAGGGTATCATCAGGAGTATGGTGTGGATTATAAGGAGACCTTCAGCCCTGTTGTTAAGCAACAGACTATTCGTCTGGTCTTGTCTCTTGCTCTTCATTATGATTGGCCGCTTCATCAGTTAGACGTCAGCAATGCCTTTCTTCATGGTCATCTTGAGGAAGACATCTATATGGTTCAGCCACCGGGATATGTTAATCCCAACCGTCCTCACTATGTTTGCAAGCTTCGCAAATCACTGTATGGCCTGAAACAGGCCCCACGTGCCTGATACACACGCCTCTCTACTTTTCTGCAGGGTCTTGGTTTTCGCACCTACCATCATGACAACAGCCTCTTCACCCTTCACTGTTCTCGAGGGACAGTCATCATTCTTATCTATGTGGATGATATTGTTATTACAGGCAGCTCGTCATCACTCATCACTGAAATTACTGAGGCTATGCATCATGACTTCAAACTTAAGGACCTCGGTCCTCTGGAGTTCTTTCTTGGCCTCGAACTCATCCGCAAATCGGGAACCATATTGATGCATCAGATAAAATATACCCTTGAGCTTCTAAATCGAGCTGGAATGACAGACTGCAAACCCGCGGTCACTCCCATGGCAGTCCGCCAATCCCCAGGGCCGAATACTCTCTTTGCCGATCCTACACTATATCGGAGCCTCGTCGGTGGACTTCATTATCTTGCTGTTACTCGTCCGGACATCCAATATGCAGTCAATCGAGTCTCCCAATCAATGCATGCTCCCACAGAACAACACTTTCAGGCCTTGAAACGCATTCTGCGCTATCTTAAAGGTACTCTTCAATGTGGAATTTTATTTCAAAAGGGCTCGTTTGATATATCTGTTTTTTCTGATTCGGATTGGGCTAACGACAAAGATGATCGGAAGTCCACTACTGGATATATTGTTATGATGGGACCAAATCTGATTTCCTGGTGCACCAAGAAGCAAACGCGAGTGTCCCGTTCCTCCACAGAAGCAGAATATCGTGCCATGGCTGCGGGTGTTGCTGAAGCCATGTGGTTACGATACCTTACAGATGCACTTGGCATTCCCCCGACGAAACCACAGATTTATTGTGACAATCAGTCCACTATTTGTGTTACCAAAAATCCAGTCCTTCATGATCGTATGAAGCATGTTGGGTTCGACTGTCACTTTGTTCGCGATGAGGTACTTGAAGGAACGATGGCCACGCACTATGTCCCATCTACTGACCAGCTTGCTGATATTCTCACCAAGCCTCTTCCGTTACAGCCTTTTCAGTATCTCTGCTCCAAGCTGCCCCTCGTTGCCGCTGATCAGCTTGCGGGGGGATAATAGACTACATATATAATTATTAAATACATCTGGGTTATTCTGTAATTAGTTATTCTTCAGTTCTCTATATATACAACTGTAACCCCTTCAATATCAATAAGATCAATTATTATTAAATTATATCATTAAGAATTTCAGATTGTCAAAAATAATTTAAATACAGAACAATTCATGAATATGATATTAAATACAGAACAATTCGTTAATATGATATTAAATACAGAAACAATTTTAGTTGCATATAACTGATTAAATAAAGAAAATCTACGAAATAAAACAATATTAAAAAGGAGATCAATAATATCAAACATATGATTTAGAAAACTTAAGCCTGACCAACTATATCAATAAATTTTGTACTTTTACAATTGTCTACTTTTCTCTTTTCTTGATTATTCTTTTATCTCTTCTACAAATCAACAATAATAATAAAACAAAATCATCACAAAAAAAAGATAAGAACATTAATTCAAGATTGAATATAGTTGGAAAAATTATCATCATCTGCACGTAACAATAATAAAGTTAAATAAAAAAGAATTCATTTGATTGAAGAATATAACAATCAATAACGAAAATTGGAGAAGGAACTTAAACTTATACATCACCATAGAAGTATATATAAGAGAAGTTAAAAAAAATAGAACTTCAGTCCAATTAAGCTTTTATTAAAATTGAAATTCAATATCCGAATAAATATTACTCACTTAAATTTGGAGATGGTAGAAAAAATAGCATGCAATTACAATCATTACTCATTTATATATAAAAAATAAAAATGTTAAAATTAAAAAATAAATCATAAAAAGAAAAATATGAACAATGCAGTAAATAAGCTAATGATCAATGACAGAAGAATAGAAAAAAGACTAACATTTATGGATTATTATAGGAGTATATATATAAGAGAGGTTAAGAAGACGGAAATTCATTCAAACTCAAATTATTTAAATTCAAAATTCAAATATCCTATCAATTAGTTATAAATAGATCAGGTTGTTATTTTTTTCATCCTTACTTTTTAAAAAACAATACATACTTATTTGAGAAATGAAATTGTAATTTTAATTTTTGTTTGTTCATACATATAAAACTGAGAAATTCTTGAAACACGAATAGTACCTATCCTTCAACCGTGTTTTTAAAAACTTAAAATTGTTCCATTTTTTCTCAATAGTTTATTTATTTATTCCTAATTTTTGAGACTATACAAAAATTTTTAAGCTAATTCACTCTCTCCCCCTCTCTCTCTCTTTATATATATACTAGTTTAGGTGTACGTGCCTCGCGCGTGTACCTCACTTTGTTGAGTTCAAATATTACAATAAATATGATATTTGTTTAAATAATAAAGATGAACACAATAATTAAATTCAATATCTTTTGGAGAATTTATTTAATTAAACCTAATATTTACCAAAAAAATTTGTCAAAGTCGATCAACATTCATCTACCAACTATAAACTGCAAACTGCAACAATACAATACGATGATAGAGACATCAAAATAATATAATTAAATCTAACCTTTACATAAAAATTTTCTCAAAGCCGTCTGACACTCATCTACCACCTGTAAACTATAACAACATAATACGATAGTAAAAATATCAAAATAATACATCTAAACTTTACTTTTACATAAAAAAAAATATCAAAATAAAATCATAAAAATAATACAATTAAACGTAACCTCTATCATCCTTTGGATAAAAAAATTGGTATCATTGAAATATGACATGCAAATCACAAAAAAGTAGATATAAACCATGCAAATAACAGCTTAAATTCTTTCTTTTTCCGCTGCTTGATTTATTTATGGTAGGGATATTGTTGGCCTAACTTGATCATGACAAACTCAACCTTACAAATGAGACACATTAGTCAAGACCAATTATTATGAGAATAACCCTTGGTCCGAATGAAAGCTTCTTTTCCTTTTAAAATATTGTTAACGTGTATCTCTAATATTTATATAAAAGTATTTTCTTAGTATAATTCTATTTTAAGAGTATTTTTCTATCTTATTTTAGAAGTATTATTTTAATTGATCACTATAAAGAAAAATATTAATTGGTTCTCCTTCCATATATTTTAGGAATCTAATTATAAATATAATAAAAAAAATTAAATAATAATAAATTAACAAAATAGTGAAAAGACAATTTTGTCTAAAGGAGGGTCTTTGAATGAAGGACAAAAAGTTCAAATCACTTTTTTAAGGGGCTTCACACTTTTAATATATCATATATAATAAAAGTTGTTTTGGTAAATTTGAAAAATAGTGATAAAATAGATTTTATATTTTTTTCAATTTTTTTTTTGTGTAATTGCACATTGACATATAAATATAGATAACTTTTGTACGTATTATTATTATAATTATATTATTATTATTATTATTATATTATTATTATTATTATATTATTATTATTATTATTATTATTATTATTATTATAACTATTATTATTATTTTACAACTATTACTAATAACAACGCGTATGTACTACTATTATTACTTCTAGCTTATTATTATTATTATTTTATTATGAAATAGTTAGAGTTTGTTTAGGACCCTTTAACTATAGATTCCAAGTTTGAAGTTAATGAAATTTTTTTTCTTCAAAAAGCTTAATATTTTTAAATTTAAATATTTTTTATCTGTTAATATAAATTAAAATTCAAATTTATCTTTTAGTTAGTTCATATTCATTATCTAGTATAGAGTTTGTTTTCAATATTTAAAAGAATCTGTAACTTCCATTTGAAATTTAAAATTTAAAAATTTAATACCAATTCAACAAACCAATATTCAGGAAACTTTATGTCTATCTAAAGACTAATTTATATAATTTATATCTCTGAAAATATCATCTATCCTTTTATAGTTTTAATTAAAACTAAAAAATGTTATAAAAATTTCAAATGACATATTTTTCTAATCTTTATCTTTTAATTTGCATTAATAGTATATCAATTTTAATAAATTTATCATTAGTTACTTTTAATTAATTTACCATTTGAATTTCTGTGTTTCAAATAAATGAATAAGTTACCCTAATTAAAATCACTTATAACAATAATGTAGTCATCCTTATTTTTCTTTCTTGAATTATCTAAATACTAAACAAATTTTCCTTTCAAAATGCCTAAGAATAAGGTAATTTAAAGTTAAATTAGTTCACATCTGTGAAAATGCTTATCTGGCCAATTGCAGACATTTTAAAATTTAGTTTGAATTATTTAGTTTTTAATTATAAATAATTATAAAATCAAAGAGATTACAATACTTATTTTTTAATCATTATTGCTATCATCACCATCATCATCATCATCATCATCATCACCACCACCACCACCATCACCACCACCACCATCATCATCATCACCACCATCACCATCATCATCACCACCACCACCACCACCATAATCATCATCATTATCATCATCACTATCATTATCATCATCATCATTACCATCACCACCACCATCAATTTGAGTTCATTTTGACACCCCTAATTCTAAGGGTCGCAAATTCAAAGAGTAGTAAATACAAGGATATATGAACAACTAATAATTATAAATAACATAAACAACTCAAATATAAGCATAAGTAATCATGTTCTTTGCCTCAACCCTAGATAAGGGAGTTTAGCCACTCATGTAATTACAACGCATCACCATAATGAAATTCATGTATAAAATCCAAAATTAAACTAAGGAAAAGATTAAAGACCATAAGAGAACCCTCCTCAAGTGTATTACAAGCATCAAAAGTAGTCCAAGGTGTTTACAACAAGTCCCAAGTTTCCTATTTATAATATGACAAAACCTGTCCGTTTTGGTGCCTCGGGCATGTCACACTGGTGTTGCTCCACATTTATGGGTGTGGCAAGCCCTTAAAGAGGATGCATACTATTTTGGACACATTTATTTTGTGTCTAATGGTATGGCACGACCTTATCTCGGAGGTCCAAAGGCGTGACATGCTCTTGTGCTTAGAAACGTCAGATTTCGACATCTTGAACTCCTTCCTTTTGTCTTTGTTTTCTTACTTCTTGGGTATCTTCCCACTTCACCTTAAGCTTGTTTAGCTTCCTCACATTAATATTAACATCATAAATTTACTCCTATCACATAAAAAAAAGACTAATTAGTGCACACAACACAATAGAATCCACTGAGATACACTAGAACAATACCTAGCTCAAGATATTAATACTAGTTTTCTCATCTAAACTCTATGTGATTAAATTGATTCGAAGCTTATTTTGAAAACATATTAAACATCATAAAAAATTATTTTAACACTTAGATGATCAATTATATGAATATAAACTCATTATGCACATAAGAAGTCCTCAAAACAAGGCTAGATAATGATATTTGGGTGCATAAATCCACCTAAGATCATCACCCCACACTTAAATCCTTGTTCGTCCTCGAACAACTCATTAAATTAAGAACCATATAAGGTAATAATCCAAAATTACTACTACAAGCAAGAAACTCAAACTAGCACTACAATTACTACATGAATAACAAGTTCCACCCCAAGCATGTCATATACAATTGAAAGCTCATGAAAACTATTTCAAAACACTTTAGCTTCAAGAATTGACTCCACCAAGTTGGAAAACTCATGCATATTACTCAATCCAAGAAGTCATATAATTCACCTAACTATCATAGAATATGAGCGCTCACACAAGAGAGTTATCCTTAACCACTCACAAAGATGCAATATATCACAAGAATGGGTATAAGAATAAAATTACGGTCATCCTCACTAGGAACTCTCATGTCACATGAGATGGACCATAGGCTTGACCTTAGTGCAGTACTCCACTAATATTAGAATGTAAAGGCTCAAGATTAAATAGGACTTAAAGGATTATAATGTAGGCTAAGGGACGGGTTGAAAATATTCTAGCCAGTATTAGTGACAATCTTCCCTAAGCACTTTAATACATCACTCTTGTCATTCAATTTCTCTCTAATCCACCAAGTTTTCATCACCTCTACCTTTACACATCTATTTTATTTTGCCTCGTATCTTTAAGCTAGTTCACATATATTAAGGAGGGAGTATTTTCTATCAACACAGGATTCAATTTTACATGATTTTCTTTCTTTTCATTACATCACTCTCAACTACAACACATTAAATTTTTCATCACTAATGTCTACTACTCTGGGGCTTTACTTTCACCTCTTTCCTTTCTAAATTTCACACTTCTTAACCATATTAATTTTTCAACCAAAGCACTTAGGAGCATTGGATTAAATTACGGTGAATCAAATAAATAGAATAGACTACTTATGAGGCTACCAAATAAGATAGTCTAAAGGCTCAAATGAGATAACTATGATTGTGCACAAAAATAGATAAAAGAGGGTATAAAACATGGCTATCAAAAATGCCTATATTATCTCCTAAACCCACATTCTTTATTTCGCTTTGCACACACACCAGGCAAGATCTAGACATCAATATGCAATAAAGAATACAACAAAATACCTCACATCACACATGACGCATGATAAACTCAAGTAGGATAATTATAGACTCTAAACTAAGTAATAGAATCACTTCACAATTAAGCCAACACCGCACAAGAGTCATAGACTTGAGCCTAGGAGTCTCAAAAGTAGTAATTCACCATAATTTGCATAGTTTTACAAACAAAACCACTTGCATTATGTAATCATACATAGCACATATAAAGAATATCTCACTTATTCCTAACACCAAAATTTTAAAATTTACTCCTAAAAATAAAAAAAAGACATTGGGTTCAAAGGGCGTTCCCTAAAAAAGAAACTGAAAAGAAAAATCAAGGGGTGGGTGAAGTATGCTCCTACTAAAATGACACTAACAACAAAACTAAAAATAATCAAAGAGAAAATCTTTATATTTTTTTTTGCAAATTTACTCAAAACCTAGAAAACAATTGAGAATTAAAATCCTATAGAAACACTTCACCCAAAACCATAGAAAGATTCCCCACCCCACACCTAAAATCACACTTTGTCCCAAAAGTATAACTCATAAGCAAGGATAGAAATACTCCTTGAGGCCTCTACGCCTAGCTAGCAGCATCTTTAATAATCAATAAGGTTCGAGGGACCTCACACCCAGTCTTTGCCATGCTCCTTTGCTTGGGTTTTTAGTACTCAAATTTTCTATCAACCTGTGACTTAACACAAAAACAAAAACAAATGTGAAATAAAAACAACATACAAAATAAAATCCTACCTTAATTTGGATTGCCTCCCAAGCAGTGCTTGATTTAGTGTCATAGCACGAGCCACATAACTACGTTCAACCATATTTCTTCATTTTTTTCCTTCTACTCAGAGTCCATCTTCTCACTCTTTTCTGAACTCTTGAGTATGTATCATCAAGGTCTGAATCTTTGTTAACAATAGCCTTGTCATGATCCTTCTTAGGTTTTTCAACTTTGGGATTAAGAGGTATCTTGGAAAACTCTATAAAATGGTTAGGAGAGGTTATCGCTTGTTTGCACTCTACCACTCCACACTCATCCACTTTCATAGCCGTGATCATGCAGAAATCCTTATAGAACAAAGATGGATTGAGTGGTTTGTATACTTTGAAGACCACCTCTTTATCATCCAATCTTATTTTTAGAGTGCCCTTTTTAACACCAATCAATGCTCCTCACATTGCTATGAATGAATGTCCCAGTATGATTTGTACCCTGTTATCTGTATCATAATCAAGAACAATAAACTCTATAGGAATAATGAACTTACCAACCTTTATTAGCATGTTCTCTATAATTTCTTTGGGATGCATTCTGGTTCTATCTTCCATTTAGAGCACCACAGAACATGGCCTTGGCTTTCCCAAACCAAGAATACTAAATATCAATATGGGCATCAAGTTTATACTTTCCCCTAAGTTACTCAAGGTATGGACCACATCATTATCACTAATTTATATAGGGTGGGCAAAGCTCCCTAGGTCCTTCAGTTTCTTGGGCATTTTCCTCATTATAACCAAATAACACTGCTCAGTAAGTGCCATTGTCTCAGTTTCATTCAACTTTATCTTATTGGTCACCACATCCTTCAAGTACTTAGCATACTTAGGCATACCCTAAAAATATCTAACAATGGGAGGTTAATGTAAAGTTCTCTAAACGTGTCAAAGAACTTCTTAAAAGATGCATCCTCCTTAGCTTTTTAATATTATGAGGGAATGGTGGTGATGGTCTTTCAAAAACATGCTCAACTATCTTATTTTTGAAGTACTCAGACTTTTCTAAATTGTAAGTCTATTTAACTACAACTTTCTTATCTTTTACACTCTTTGGGACTAACTCTACCTGTACCTCTTAATTTTTTTACAGAGGCCTGTCAAGGAGATCTCTACCACTCCTTGAGGCAATTGCAATAACTTGCTTTGGATTCTCTGTATCACTAGGCAAACCACCTTGAGGTTTGGTACTCTACCCTTAAGCTAATTATCCCAACTGCAATTTTTTTTGGGAAAATTTCTATTTTTTTTTATCTTAATAGGCATTTGTTCTTGGTTGGCCAGGATCTTCTTCAATGTCTCCTCAATTTTACTGGCCTGCATGTTTTGTTGCTGCTGAAACTGCTGAGTCTGATTATTGCAACATGAATAGTTAGGATGACTCTGCCACTTGTAATTGTAGGCATTCCTATAGTTTCTCTTTTGTACATTACCCATAAAATTTATCGATTCTAATTTTTTTCCACATAAGTCTTCAGAGTGACCACTAATTCCATAAATTACATACCAAGATGGGGACAAATAGATTGCATTTACCTGATCCTAATTTTGGTTCACACCTAACTTGGTAAACTGCACCATCATTTGATTATGAAAAACTAACAGTGGGCGGCCAATGCTGTGACACTATTAACTTTAATCATACCCGCAGGCTTTTCACTACACTTCTAGCAAGATCAATATGCCAATAAAGATCACCTTGCTTAATTCGATTCAGCAAGATATACAACTCATCATAAGTATTCTCTAATGCTTGACCACCTACAATTGAATCTAACAAAATCTTTGTGTTATGGTTAAGAGCTTCAATAAAAGTATGAGCCAATACCTCATTGGTCTGTTGGTGATGTGGATATTCCCTGAGAAGAGATTTGAACCTTTCCCAAGCATGATACAAGTTCTCATCCAGTTTTTGCTTAAAACTAAAAATTTCACTGCATAACCTTACAGTCTTTGTAGATGAAAATAATTAGATAAGTAACTTTCTTGCCAGATCATACTATGTAGTGATGGAGCTTATTGGTTCTGCGTTCAAATATTTCCTTACTTCCCCCCAAAATTTAGAAAGGAAAGAGTGTGAGTCTCAAATAATATATGGAGACTTTAGTGGTAATGAAGGTGTCATTGATCTACAAGAAATTTTGCAAATGGACCTATGGATCCTTATGTAAAAGGCCTGTGAATTGCCCACTGTTGTGCAATAGTTTCACCATTTCTGTTTGAGCTCAAATCTACCTCCAGGTTTTTCTCAATGAATTGTAGTGGTAACATTAGTTGCAAGTGGGATTTCCACTTTGCATACTGTCCTGTGAATTAGTAGATCTTCAGCCATTGGTGTAGGAATAGCTTTATCTTATTGAATTTGAGGTATCCAATAGAGAAATACTGCTTCTCTCTGTAGTTGGTGTAAGCATTGCTCATGTGCAGGATATGCGTTAACCAAATCCCTTTCCCTTGCCAGCTTACTTAAGTTTCAAACCTATACCTGCAAATTCAGAAGCTAAGATCAAGTTGTGTTGTAAGAAAATTAATAAAATTAAAAGTAAAATAGTTGCCAATTTTAAGTCTCCAAAAATGATGCTAAAAACTTATTGTGCCCAAGCGCACACACAAATGTACGTGGTCCCTCAAGTACTAAAATGGCCTTTACAAGCAAGTATCGATCCCACAAGGACCTGTGCTTAACAATAATCTAATTATAGTCATACTATGAAGATTAAACAAGTGCAAAAGTAACCAAAAACTTTTGAGAATTGAAAACTAAAAGTCACCGTAAATAATTCGATGAGATAAAGTATTGGACAATAATAGGGAGAAACCTAGGGTTAAGGCACTACAAATAATCCTAATTATTTATATAATCTTGTTGGTTAGTTATTGGTTTTTGGTTCACTAGTTTGATAACATGACTATGTTCTTTCTATCCTCTAATTGTCTATCAAACATAGCCCCACAACTACATCGTTACGCGGGGGTGCGAGTACTAATTAAATGAATTTATATTTCATCCCTTATATGAAACAAATAGGGAAAATTAGGTATCTTCCTATCCTAAATGCAAATCTTAACTTCAATCCTTTGAATGATTAAAATCCTACTCCATACATCCCATGTTCTAATATATTGTTCCTCCTTCCTGGCTCATAATAGAAATATATATTTATTCTAAGGGTTGCGAATATGTAGAATAGTAAATACAAGGAAATATGAACATTAATTAATGATAAATAACATAAACCAACTCGAATATAATCACAAGCAATCATGTTCTTGACCTCAACCCTAGATGAGGGAGTTTAGCCACTTATGGAATTACAACGAATCACCATAATGAAATTCATGTTTAACATCCAAAATTAAAATAAGGAAAATATTTAAAACCTAAAATAAGCCTCCTCAAGTGTATTCCAATCCCCAAAATTTATTCAAGGTGTTTACAATAAGTCCGAAGTGTCCTATTTATAATATGACAAAAGTTGTCCGTTTTTGTGCCTTGGGCATGTCACACTAGTGTTGTTTTGATTTTAGGGGCATGACACAACCTTAAAGTGGATTCACAACATTTTGAAAAAATTTATTTTGTGTATAATGGTGTTTAATTCCCTTTTATCGAAGGTCTAAGGGCGTGACATGCCATTATGCTCAGAAACGTCAAATTTCGATATCATAAACTCCTTCATTTTGCCTTTGATTTCCTTGCTTCTTGAGTGTCTTTCCTCTTCACTTTAAGATTGTTTAGCTTCCTAAAATTGATATTAAAATCATCAATGGTCTCCTATAAGACCAACAAGATGAATTATCGTACATAGCACAATAGAATCCACCGAGATACATTAGAACAACACATAGCACAAACTAGTAACACTAGTTTTCTCATCTAAACTCTATGTGACCCAATTGATTATAAACTTGTTTTGAAAACATGTTAAACATAATAAATAAGTATTTTAACACTTATATACTCAATTATATGGATATCAACTCATTACATACATAAGAAAACCTCAAAACAAGGCTAAATAAGGCTAGATAATGATACTTAGGTGCATAAATCCACCTAAATCAACAACCATAAGACCCTTAGCATGTATGTACAAGGTTTGATTGAGTATGATGGTTCTATGAGTAAATCGGTGATTAAGTACTTTATTTTTATTTTGCTTTTTGGTGTGAGCCTGGTTGCATAATAATTATTTCATTAAGATTATTTGGATCCTTGAGAGGTCCGAGCCAATGAAAATAATATAAAAGACATATTGTTATTATTATTCATATGTTATGGTATTTGAGTCATGTGTTGTTGACTTGGATTCTTCTTGATGAACTTATCTTGACTTGACGTGTTACCTAGTTTAGCTCATAATGGCTTGTTTAATAAGACTCTTCAATATGGTTAAGTGTTGTAGGTTGAATAGAGTTTGCTAAGTAGTAAACATGTTTTAGCTTATTTTACTTAGTTATAGTTATGTGTTTATATTTCTCATCTTAAGTTATCCAAATGACCCTACCAGTACAATGTTGTTTGATTATATGCTAATACTATATATACTCTTACTTTAGTTGAGCTAAGAATCTTAGCAGGTACTGCGAGACCTCAGTTATGATTTCAGTGGTTGATTTGAATTTGAAGGTGAGCTACACAGATCATGCTACCATGGATTCTAATATTGATGGTTTAAAGTCCTTTAATATGGAATTATACACATTTATAGTTTTGGGGTTGTATTTCTTTTTTGACATTTTTAGCAGTTTTGATATAAAAGACTCTTGGGTTTTAGGGGTTTCTATATGTGCAATGTTTCTACATTTTACTGTGCTTATGCTTTATTCTTGTATTGAATATGATTTTTGGATTAATAGAATTGATTAGTAGTTTACTTTTACCCAAGTGTAGGTTAATGATTTGGGGTATTTGGTTCTTTCATTGAAGGGTAGTGTGGGTGCCACTTGTGATGGATTTAGGTCATGACAAAGTTGGTATTAGAGCCTAGGTTTGTTGATCTCATAGTACTAAAATGAGTCTAGTAGATTCCTACGAACGTTATACATATGTCTGTACTTTTTTTTGGAAGGATACAAAACCTTAGGAAACTATCAATTTCTTTCCTTTTTCTTGTTATATCTTGATTTCAATTGGTATCCGATAATCTAAATTAGTATATGACCCTCTTTATTTTTTGGTCTACAAATGGTGAATACTAGATCAAATGGAGCAAGATAAGTAGCCTCATCACCAGTAGCTCCAGATATCAAATTGACTATTGTAGGAGAAGGAAAATAAAGAGAGAAATATCCACTAGGGGTGGAGCTTAGGTAGGAATTGACTGGGTCTATCAGAGGTCAGTAGCACCTTCCCCACCTCAGGATCATTTTAAAGAGGTTGATGTGGTGGATGAGGATGGTTTGGAGCTAGAGATAGTGAGAATTAATGGAGATGCAGTTCTTTCTCTAGTGTCTTATGAGGTTATTCAGCAGGTTTTGGATTTTCTTAGTGGGATAAATGGAACTGGAGCCACCCCTACTATGTTGACTTTTTAGGTTTCAGGTGTTCATACCACTACTTTTGCTCCCAGGGTGGATAAGGATTCGGGTACTAATATGTATCCTATACAGTATTAGACCTTATTATGACTAAAATCGAACATGAGTTGTTGACCAAGTTTCTAAAAATAAAGCCTTCTTTATTTCATAGTACTTAGATTGAGGATACATATGAGTTTATCATTTACAGCTATGTGATACTTCATAAGTTGGGGATTAAACAACAATATGGTATAGAGTTTGTGACTTTCCAAGTGCAAGGGGATGCTAAGTAGTGGTGGTGAGCCTATGTGGAGTGCTGGTCACCAGTTGTGACTTCATTGTCTTAGGCTTAGTTCATGCCCTATTTTTGGAGAAGTATGTGGATAGTACTCTTCATAATCACAGTTAGGATGAGTTCTGAGGACTTAAATAGGATTGTGTGTCAGTTATGACATGTGAGGCCAAGTTTCATGCTTTGTCTTGCTATGTTACCCGACAGTTAGACACTGAGGAGGAGCAAATCTGGTTATATGTTAAAGGTTTGACCATTGATCTTCAAATTTTATCTGTTCACATGGCTTTTGTAGAAAATAGTTTCAATGATGTATATGACTATGTAAAGAATCTTGAGGGAGTTCAGCGGGCTGGTCTAGCTGAGGTATTAGCCAAGAAGTCTCAAAATACAGGCAACTTTAGTGATTCATATTCTAATGGTCAAAGTCAATAGGCTCATTCAGTCCTCCCCATTCAATTGGCATTGCCATCTTTTATTGTGGGTCGAAGAAGGACATCTTCTTAGCCTCTAATTACGAGGGTCCAGAGGGATTCTTACTCTTTTATAGGTCGGCCTTCTCTTGAGAGAGGTTGTTATTATTATGGTGCTACTAGTTATTTCAAGATAGAGTGACCTTTAAGACAATCAAGTGGCAGAGAACAACAAAAAACTCAGGCTATAGTACCAATAGGTAGAGTTGGAGATGGTAATATTAAGGGTCGTCGCAACTCTCGAGTCAACGATTCTAAATTTAAATTGATATCATCATCGCAACCCATAGATATGGAGTTTAACTCCAATAATTGATATTGAACTTTTATATCAATTGTTAGGTCAAGCGAATGCTTTTTTAAATTCTAAATTTGGGTCTGCTATATGAAGTTTTGATGATGAGCAGCTAAAATGCAAGGGACCAGGTCCCTGGATGTGCAACGTATAGTACAACTGGCACACAATATCTACACAGTTTTGTCCTCTTGTATAACAAACTTGCAGGTGCTATTTTGTACTGACTTGGACAAATGGTCTAATGATATTCCAACCCTAATCACCACCCAGATATAAAAGGAAAAAGAAGACTCTTCATCAAATGGATTTTGCAATTCAAAAAAGTAAAGTGAGGCAGCAAAAACCCAGTTCCATAACTGCTCAAGTTCATAGATGATGATGTGTGCTTAAATTGAAACTGTTCTTGAGTGTAGATTTGTAATAGAACTACTCATGTTATAAGAGTAATGTTTCCTTTTGAGAGAGCTTCTTAGGTAGAGTTATCTAAGCATTGTTTCTGATTAGAGTTAATCAGTAGAGAGAGTCCTTGGTAGAGTTACCAAGATGAGCTTGTAGTAGAGTTACTGCTAGCGCAAGGTGTCTAGAGGTAGGCTAAAATCTAGACTGTAATCAAGAGGTTAATTATAGTGGACTTGGAGGTGCTTGTGAGGGAAAGCCGTGGTTTTTCCCATCTTGGGTTTCCACGTAAAAATCCTTATGTTTTTTACTTTTTTTGTACTGTCTTTTACTTCCTGGTTGCTTTACTGTATTTTGCCTGTGATTGATCTTGAGAGACCTGGTACCTCACTGTATGGTGCAACCCCAAAGGGTTATATCATGTTACGACTTAGAAAATAAAGGTCATAATGACACTTTTCGTGGCGTACCTTGACAAGTAAGCCTATCACCCAAACCAATACAAAAAGAGAAAAAGACAGAAATATCCCAAGGTAAGGCTTCTAGAACAAAGCTGAACCATATAAGTAATCATAACAATGCGGAAAGAACTTTTCCAAAATACCAATCATTCCCAAAACCAGGTGTCAATAGTGTAAGAACTACAAATACAATCCAAGAGTCAAATACATCAGAAGAATAACCACAAAGGAATAATGTTTGTCTCCGAATACCAATAAAGACATAACTACTATAGAAAGATAGAGGTGAACTTCGAATGCATGAATGGCCAACCTCTACCTTGGAAGCTCCAACAATCACCCGAGTCAAGCAAGCTGAGGTGCACTTGAGTTAGGACCATGAGTACGGTCCACTTGTACTCAGTAGGTATCATAGGCCAACCAAGCAAAGTAGTAAATAAAGCATACAAAATATACACTAAGGGCACATCACCTGTAATCAGAAAATGTCCCACAATGGTAGCCCACACCGCTTGCACTAACAGTTCTAATATATCACATATATTGCAACATCATAACAAAATAGAACACAAGTATGCATTATATCACATATAAGTGAAACAAGCGGGAACATGCATATACAAGATCATCAAATACAAGTAAAAGAAGATAAGACAATTACATAAATGGCAAGTTAATAAGGCAATACAACACAATATAACCACAATAAAGTAAGTGCAATGTATATGATGATGATGATACACGAGGTCGTCGCAGAACCTCTAGGATTATCGCACAATCCCCGTATACACCTACGGAGTCCAGCCTTCCAATGCAAGACCCATGGGGGGTTCATCAACCCGTATACAATCCACATATCTCATATCTTCTTTTTGGCACATCCATCAAAAAGGGTTTTATAAGGCGCTACAGTATTTCCTCCCGAACACATTCCTCTGGGAGTTTTTTAAAAGTTGTTGCCAGCATTATTCAGGTGTTGCCACTGCGGTACCAATATTTGATGACTGAGTACAATAAGAGGGTGTAATGCCCACAACCAATCATAATGAGTATTTCCACAATCAATCACAATGATATATTTCCACAACCAACCACAATTATACATTTCCATAACTACGTGAGCCAATATTCACTCATTATTTTCGTTTCATCCATGAATTTCTGCATGTCTCATATAACAACAAGTATGAATATATCACCATACCAATGGTACCACCTTAGGCATTTCAACAACACAATACAATTATTCACATATATTCATGGCTACCAATATCACATAGGACCCCACATGGTTACACATATCACATAATATCTCAATTTCGACAATTACATCACATATAGGCCCCTACACAGGCACAACACAAAGATAGTCACTTTTCATGATTAGTTCACACCCTTAACAGGTATTTTGTATCATTATTTACTACCTAGCCTAGTCTGAAAAAGTTAAGTCATAAACTACCTCAAAAGCCAAAACCGGTCCGCTACACTTTAAATCCACGACCTTACTTTTTGCGAACAATCTGAACTCCACTAAATACATCAAATATGGAATCTGTGTGTCAAAACAAAACCAACAACACCCTCATTGACTACTTTTGGTTTGGGGTCAAAATGGATCCCCGAAATGGATTTTCGAAACTTCAAAAACATGTTCCCCATATTTTTATGAATCTACATTTGAAAACTCAAGTCAAATCGAGTCAAAAATGAAGTTCAAATCGAAAAAAAACTATTTTGAGCTTTACCGGATAAAATCTTTGAAATTCGGTCGAAGTTGCTTTGAAGGTTAAATTGATGAAAAACTAGTAGTTATAAGATAAAAACATTATTCAAGTTAAAGGAAGTGAAATTGAGGTTTAAAATCAAGCCCTAAGATTTTTGAGTTTTGAAAAATTAATCAAGAAATTACTAAGAAAAAAGTAAATTCTTACCTTAAATCCATAATAAAATCAAGAAATAGATGTTAATCTAGCTTCCCAAGCTCCCACAAACTTTACTTTTAAGCTCCCACACTACTTTAGGGTTTAACTCTCAAGAGGCAAGATGAAAAATGAGCAAAATGGGTCAAAAAAGAGGGGGAAATCTGCAATTTATAGCAAATTTTTCAGCTATAGCTAGTCTTTTTTTAGTCTAACGGACTACGATGAGGTGTCCGTGATTCGTTTGGAGTTCGTTATAGGCAAACGAACTATGCAACCACACTAAATTTGACGTTCTAGATGTAATGATGATACCAAATTTTCAAAAAAATATCGTTTACACAAAATTGACCCCCAAAATCTAAAATCATAGTTTTCCAAACCAAGGGTTAAAATGAAATTTAAAAGCCGTAAAACCATCCTTAAATCGATATTTTGAATCTGCTGGCGAAGTCAGATTTTCCATCCAAGATTGTTTTGAATAAATATGGGTCCCACACCCATATTTCTAATTTTTGAACTTTTCGATCAATAGGTCGAAATGAGCTCGGGTGTATCGAGACCCGAACCAAAGGTCCACCTAGCCTAAAATAGATATTCTGGAGCTGCTGGCGCAGTCCGTTCAAACATCCATCACACAAATCAAAATATATCCCCGTATGTCTTAAATAAAGTTCTCGAAGCCATAAAACGCCACAGTATCACATAAATGGTACCAAAATGCATTAAAAATGTGCCAATTACTCCTATACTCCATAAATACCATAGTGCAACTACGGGGAGGGGTAGAATAGTTAAATCACACAAAAACACAAATTTCATATATTTCATCAAATTTTTAGATCGTTACATCATCCACCACTAAAATCTAGTTCGTCCCAAACTAAGGAAAAGAAATACATGAATCAATGAATACTTGAGAATAAGAACTACACATATTAGACTCAACCTCCCAAGTAGCCTCATCTATGGGTCGATATCGCAACTGAACCTTAACCATAGTGATAACTGTAAAGTGCAATTGCCTAACATCCCTATCCAAAATAGAGACCGACTCCTTAACAAAGGACAACCGCTCATATGACTGAGCCAACTCCCAATGAATGACATGAGACTTATTAGGAATATAGTGACGAAGCATAGAAAGATGAAAAACCGAATGAACAACTAATAGATCAGAGGGAAAAGCCAACTCATAAACTACATCACCAATAGTCTGAAGAATCCCAAATGGACCAATATACCTGGGGCTAAGCTTTCCCCTCTTCCCAAACCTTATCAAACTCTTCATGGGTGAAACACAAAGGAAAACATGATCACCAACATTATATCTCAAGGCACGAAGTTTATGATCAACATAACACTTTTGCCTACTCTGAGTCACTCTAAGTCTATCCTGAATAACTCGGACTCTATCCAAAAACACATGAAGAAAGTCTGTACCTCGAGGTCTCACCTCTAAAACATTAAACCAACCCATTGAGGAGCGATAACGCCTCAAAAGGAGCCATATCAATATTGGAATGGTAGCTATTATTTTATGCAAACTCTGTTAAAGCCAAATGCTGCTCCCACTGGCCACCAAAATCCATCATGCATGCATGAAACATATCTTCCAAAACCTGAATAGTCCACTCTGACTGACTATTAGTTTGGGGATAAAACGCCGTGATAAGATCAACCTGAGTACCCAAATCATTCTGAAAAGTATTCCAAAAGTGAGGTATGAACACAGAACCTCAATCTGAAATAATAGACCCCGGCACACCCACAGATGCATACTTACGAATATCGATGTGGGCCAACCTCTCAACACTGAATGAGACCTAAACTGAAATAAAATAAACTAACTTGGTCAATCGATCTACAATGACCCAAACACTATCAGAATCATGAGATGAACGAGGCAAACCAATCATAAAGTCCATGGTTATCTGTTTCCACTTCCACTCGAGAATGGGTAACCTCTGAAGTAACCCACCAGGTCTCATATGTTCGACCTTCATCTACTGACAACATAGGCAACGAGCGATAAAATCCACCACATCTCGCCTTATACCACCCCATCAGTAATGCTACCTCAAATCATGAAACATCTTAGTCACACCTGGATGGATGGAATATCTAGAACAATGGGCTTCCTCTAAGATCAACCTAATCTAATCACGTACTCTCATCACACAAACTCGGCCCCAATCCTTAAAACTCCATCTAAATTAAGTGAGACTTCCTTAGCCTCTCCACTCAAATCTTTATCTCGAATCCACCTCAATCCAACATCGTCAAACTGATGAGCTTGAATCTACTCCATCAAAGAAGATCTAGGCTCTATAAATGCCAAAATATGCCCAAGTGTCAAAATATCAAGCCTATCTATTTGGTTAGCTAAAGACTGAACCTCTAAGGCTAAAAGCCTCTCCTGGGTCAAAAGATGCGTCAAGCTAACCATACTAGTAGACTTCTAACTAAAGGCATCTGGAACCATATTAGCCTTGCTCGAATGATAGAGAATGGTCAAATCATAATCCTTAAGCAACTCAAGACAATGATGCTGCCTCATATTAAGATCTTACTGGGTGAAGAAGTACTGAAGGCTACGATGATCTGAGAAGATCTCACAACAGACTCCATACAAGTAGTGCCTCCACAACTTCAAGGTAAACACAACTGTGTACAACTCCAAATCATGGGTAGGATAATTCCTCTCATGAGCCTTCAACTGACAAGAGCCATAGGCAATTACTTTACCCTCCTATATCAACACAACACCTGAAGTATCACAAAAGACGATAAAACCTACACCCTCCTTAGGTAAAGACAAGATAGTAGATGAAGTCAACAAATCCTTGAGCTTTTGAAACCTTGCCTCACAAACACCAGACCACTAAAATTTTTTTTTTCTGAGTCAACTTGGTCAATAGAGCTGGAAATGATGTAAAACCCTCAACAAAATACTGATAATACCCGGCTAAACCAGTAAAATTCTGAATCTCGGTGGCGAAATAGGTCTAGCCCAATCAAGAACCACTACAACCTTGGATAAATCAACTATAATACCTTTCTTATCCACTATATGATCAAGAAAGAAACAGACTCCAACCAAAACTTGCACTTAAAGAACTTAGCATACAAATTCTCATTCCTCAATATCTGAAGCACAATCAGCAAATGCTCTTCATGCTCAACCTCACTGTTGGAATACACCAAGTATTATCTATAAACACAATAATAAAGAAGTAGAGATACGTTCAAAATGCCTGATTTCTCAACTCCATGAATGCAGCAGGGGCATTCGTCAACCCAAAGGACATGACCAAGAAATCATAATGACCATATCGAGTCTAAAAAGCTATCTTTGGAATATCTGAAGCTCTAATTCGTAATTGGTGATAACTGGACCTCAAATCAATCTTTGAAAACACCGTAACCCTAAAGCTGATCAAATAAATCATCAATGCGAGAAAGATGATACTCATTCTTAACAGTCACCTTATTCAGCTATAGATAATCAATACACATCTGGATAGACCCATCTTTTTTCTTCACAAACAAGACAGGCACACCCCAAAGGTGAAATACTAGGTCGAATAAATCCCTTATCCAATAACTTTTGCAACTAATCATTCTATTTTTTCAACTCTGTTGGAGCCATCTTATAAGGAGAAATATAAATGGGCTTGGTTCCTAACTCAATATCAATAGTGTAATCAATATATCAATCCAAAGGCATACCAGGCAAGTCTATAGGAAACATATCCATAAACTCATGGACAACATGGACAAAATCCAAAGAAGAAGGCAAAATAACATTGGTGTCACGAATATGAGCCAAGTAAGATAAATATTCCCTCTTAACCAATTTATGAGTCTGAACATAAGATATAATCCTCTTAGGGTGCAAATAAAGTGTACCCTTCCAAGCTATCCTTGGCATACCCGGCGAAGCTAAAGTCACAGTCTTATCAAAACAATCTAAGACATCATGATAAGGAGCCAACCAATCCATACCTAAAATAACATCAATGTCAATAATATCTAATACAAGTAAATCTACCAAAGTCTCACGCATGACAAAAGTCACAACAAAGAGGCATGGCAAGAGGATCACTAACAGAATCAAAACCCAAAGCAAAATATAAAGAGACATAGGATAAAGTTGATCTAGGATCAAATAACATATATGCAGGTCTAAAATAAATAGGGAAGATACCTATAATCACAACATCAAAAGCCTCCGCCTCAAGTCTGGCTGGTATAGCATAGCACTGCCTACGACCACCAACCACTTGAGTAGTCCCACGACCAATCTATGAGCTCCACTGACTTTGCCTCTTGCACTTCTAGTAGTGCTCCTACCCCTTACAACTAAAATAAGAGTAGCCTAAATCACTCGATGGGGACAGTCCCTAGCCACATGGCCAATCTTTTCATACATATAGAAACCTCTATGACTAGTCTCAATAACAGAAGGTACAACTAGGCTCAAACAACCACCCTAAACTGCTAAACTAGAAGATCCACCACCTGAACTCTATAAATCCACATGCACTGGCCTACCATAGTATCCATGAGAACCTCTAAAATCTTTTCCTTGAGAAGTCTGACTCCTAAACTCACCAAACCAACATGCCTTCTTGGCGCCTCCCTGAGATGCACTAAGAATACCCTCTGTCATCTTAGCATGATCCACAATAATTTAAAAAGACACCCCAAGCACAACCATCTAAGACGTAGCCAACTAAAGAGAGACATCCAAACCCTTCACAAGCTTCTAAATCTTCTCATACTTAGTAGAAATACTATCATAGAAATATTTAGAGAGGGAATAGGAGTGTGCCTCATACTCAACCACTGTCATGGAGCCCTGCTCCAAACAATCAAAGTCATTCTGCATCTGATCCTTCAAACTATAAGGAATGAATCACTCCAAAAAGGTATCAACAAATCGATCCCATGACAACCCAGGAGCATCAATAGGCCTACAACCGACAAAAGTTCTACCAATATCTTATAGCATCTCTCAACTGATAGGCTGTATAAGCAACACCATCCATGCAGAAAGAGTGAAACACAACTCAAAATACAAGGTATGAAAGAACTTCACACGTTAAAGAATAAAATGATAAAAGTTTCATAAAGACGTCCTATAGCCTCTCAAATATAGATACAGATGTCTATGTACCGATCTATGAGACTCTATTAGACATCCCATTCTTATATCATTGAGACCAATGAAACCTGGTTTCTCTTAAACCAATTTTTCATAACCCTAAAAATGAAGGTCATGAATGCACTTGTTGCGGTGTACCTTTACAAGTAAGCCTATCACCCAAATTGATACAAATAGAGAAAAGACAAAAATATCCTAAGGTAAGGCTTATAAAAAGAAGCCAAACTATTTAAGTAATCATAACAATGCGGAAAGAACTTATCTAAAATACCAATCATGCCTAAAACCTGGTACTAATACAATCCAAGAGTCAAATACATAAGAAAAATAACCACACAAGAATAATGTCTGTCTTCAAATACCAATAAAGACATAACTACTATATAAAGATAGAGGTGAACTTCGGATGCATGAATGTCTAACCCCTACTTAGGAAGCTCCAACAATCTCCCGAGTTAAGCAAATTGAGGTACACTTGAGTTAGGACCTGCACCAAAAGGGCACAGTAGGCATGAGTATGGTCCACTTTTACTCAGTAGGTATCATAGGCTGACCAAGAAAACAAGTAAATAAAGCATGCAAAATATACACTAAGGGTACATCACATACAATCAGAAAATGTCCCACAATGGTAACCCACACCGCTTGCACTAACAGTTCTAATTTATCACATATATTGCAATATCACAACAAGATAGAATATAAGCATGCATTATACCATAAATAAGTAGAACAAGAGGGAACATACATATACAAGATCATTAGATGCAAGTAAAAGAAGATTAGAAAATTACATTAATGGCAAGTCAATAAGGCAATACAACACAATATAACCATAATAAAGTAAGTGAAATATATGATGATGATGATGATGATGATGCATGAGGTCATCGTTCAATTTTTGGGATCATCACACAATTCCCGTATACACCTACGGAGGCAAGTCTCCCAATGCAGGACCCATGGAGGGTTCGTTAACCCATATACAATCCACGTATCTCATATATCCTTTTTGATATATCCCTCAAAAAGGGTTTATAAGGTATTACAATATCTCCTACCTGTCACATCCCTCGGGGAGGGTTTTAAAAAGGCGTTGCCAGTGTTACTCAAGTGTTGCCATGGTGGTACCAATGTTTCATGAATGAGTATGATAGTAGGGTGTAATTCTCACAACCAATCACAATGAGTATTTACACAAATAATCACAATGATATATTTTCACAACCAACCATAATTATATATTTCCATAACCACGTGAGCCAATATTTACTCATTATTTATTTTGGGGTTAAAACGGATCCTCGGAATGGATTTCCAAATAAGAAGGGCAAAATTTAAAATTTCCTTCAAAAATATGTTTATCATATTTTTAGGAATCTAAAGATTAAAACCCAAGTCAAATCAAGTAAAAAAACAAGGTTCAAATCAAAGCAAAACTCTTTTTGCGCTTTACCTAGTAAAATCTTTAAAATTCGGATTAAAATCATGAATTGTAGTTGTTTAGATGGTTAAATTGATGAAAACTAGTAATTATATGATAAAATATTATTCAAGTGAAAAGAAGTAAAATTGAGTTTTAAAATCAAGCCCTAAGATTTTTAGTTTTGAAAAGTTAATCAAGAAATTACTTAGAAAAGGGTGAATTCTTACCTTAAATCCGTAATAAGACGAAGAAATAAATGTTAATCTAGTTTTCCAAGCTCCTACAAACTTTATTTGTAAGCTCCCACACTATTTAGGGTTTAGCTCTCAAGAGGCAAGATAAAAATGAGCAAAATGGGCCACAAAAGAGGGGAAAATCTACAATTTATAGCAGATTTTTCTGCTGCAGCTGTTTGTTTTATCTAATAGACTTCGATGGGGTGCTCCTAATTCATTTGGAGTCTGATATAGGCAAACCAGTTATGCAATCACACTAAATTCAATGTTTCGGATGCAATGATGATATCAAATTTTCAAAAAAATATTCTTTTCACAAAGTTGACCCCCAAAATTTAAAATCAGAACTTTCCAAACCGAGGGTCGAAATGAGATTTGAAAGCTATAAAATCACACCAAACATGTGACCACCATAAAGTTGATATTTCAGATCTTTTGGTGAAGTCAGATTTTTCATCCAAGGTCGTTTCGACCAAATGTGGGTCCCACACCTATATTTCTATTTTTCTAACTTTTTGATCAATAGGCCGAAATGAGCTCGGGTGGATCGAGACCCAAAACAAAGGTGTACCTAGCCTAAAATTAATATTTTGGAGCTGCTGCTGTAGTCCATTCAGCCATCCATCACACAAATTAAAAGATATCTTCATAAGTCTTAAATAAGGCTCTCGAAGCCATAAAAACCCACAATATCGCATAAATGGTACCAAAATGTATCAAAAATCATGCCAATCACTCCCACACCCCAAAAATACCATAATGCAACTATGGAAAAGAGTAAAATAGTCAAATCATACAAAAACATAAATTTCATATATTTCATTAAATTTTTAGATTATTACATACAATTGATATTAGAGCATGGTCACTCTGAAAGGGTCACACTAGGGTGTCTTGGTTAGTATGACTATTCCACCAAATCTAGAAGAAGGGTAATCTACCAATAGACCACAAAGATTCAATGGATAGTATTATGAGTGGTGGAAAACTAGGATGTTTGACTTCATTATGGCTAAAGATAGTGAGATGATGGACATAATCCTTGATGGTCCCCATGTTCCTCTTAAAGAAGTCAAAGAAGGAGATGTTATAAAAATAGTCATAAAAAGTAGAAGGGAGTTCAATGAAGAATATAGAAGAATGATTAAGAAAAACTACAAGGCCAAAAAAATTATTAGTCTGTGGAATAGGGCCTGATGAATATAACATGATCTCAGCTTGTGAAAATACTAAAGAGATCTAGGATTGCTTGAGGACTTCACATAAAGGTACTACTATGTGAAGGATTCAAAAGTATACATTCTGACTACTCAGTATGAAACCTTCCCTACGAAAGAATAAGAAACTATCCAGGAAATGCATACGAGATTCACTTCAATCACAAATGAGTTTCATTGCTTAGGAGAAGTGATTCTAGTGTATAAGCGAGTAAGAAAGATTCTCGATGTTCTTCTAAGTCCTGGGAAAGCAATGTAGATTCTATAACTGAAGGTAGAAACTTGAAGATCCTCACCATAGATTAACTGATTAAAAATCTAAGGACCCATGAGCTTAAGAAGATGCAAGAGTTGGAGAAGAAGGACACAAAAAAGGAAAAATCCCCTGGCATTGAAGGCTTCTAAATATGATCCAGCTGATGATAAAGAGACTGATATTGCCTATCTGTCAAATAGGAATGTTTGAGCAATGAAAAAGAGTGGCCTGTCTCAAATAAGAAGACGTAGTAGTTGAAATAAAAACAAGGTTAAGGTGCGTCACAAATGTGGAAGTCCTGAATACTTTATTAAGGACTATCCAATGCATAAACTGGATCATTAGGATTACCTCAAGATTGAAGGTGATAGAAGAAAGAGCAGGGACTAGGTCCCTATAAAATTAAGAATGCAGGTTGTAGTTGATTATGCAGTAAGGCAAGCTCTAGCAATATTAGGAGATTTCTCTAATAAATCCAAGGAAGATGGGAAGTAGGAAGATGCTTCCATACTTGCAGTAGAGGATAGTAAAGTGACCTTTGATGCCTTATTTGATTTTATGGCAAATACTGAAGATGAAGAAGAAAATAAGGTAACACTTTCTGACCTTAAAGAAAACTTGGGCAAATATTCTGATAAAAAGATAAATAGGCTTGCAAATGTGCTGATTGACTCTATGTATAAAATAACTAGAAAAAACCTTGCTCTACAAGAAAAAGTGAAATGTCATGAGCTTGAGTTAATTGTTCTAACTCTCCAAATATCTAAAACTGAAGAGCAGGTTACTAAGTTAAAATCTAAAAATTCGAGTTTAGTTGATAAATTGAAAAAAAAAATAGTGCCAGTGATAATGAGAAAAATAATGCTTTGAAAGGAAAAATAAAAGACCAGGAGCTTGAGATGATAGCTTTGTCCCTCCAGATATCATAAGCTGAGAAATAAGTTGCTAAGATGAAATTTGAAAATCTGAGTTTGATAAGTCAACTGGAGAAAGAAGATGCCTCTGAATGTAAAGAGAAAAAGAAAGTCTCAAAGTTTCAAGTTGATCTTGAAGAAAAACTAGAGGATTCTCAAAGGCTTCTTATGACTGCACTTCAGGAATAAGGAGTTAGAAAGGGACCTGGTCCGTATAAGAGAAGAACTTAAAAATCCCTAAAGTGGACTATATCTTCTCAGATCCTTTCTAACTTGACTAATAAAGGTGCTAACAATGAGAAGGAGCTTTTTTTATAAAGAAGGAACCCAACTTCATGGGTCTCAAGGAAAAGTTGCTCATCATGCTAAGAACAAGGTCCACAAATATCTATGTGCTCATTATAGAAGAGATAGGTACACAAGGGATAATTGTTAGAGCTAGATTAGAGCTATATTGAATGGTTCTAGATATGTTCATCATGAGAATGCTCTATCTATGGGTCTCAAGTAGTAGAAAATAGTGAAAAGAAACTCTCTACCTAGATGCGCAAAAAGAGATTTGATCACACCATTGTCTTCCTACTCAGAACTTAAACTTAAGTGGGTTCCCAAATCAAACATGTGATCATGATTTTAGGTTGAGAAAGGGAATTGTAGTCAGGATTTGTTCTGTGATATTGTATAAGCCAAGCTTAATTCTTGAAAGTCTGACTGTTCTCTCTCTCCAAATATTTTAGATGAAGGTGTCTTACTGTGGGAAATTGCTTTCAGGGACCTGATCCTTGGTTATATAAGTGAGCATGCTCCAACAAATAAAAAATAGAGGGGGAGGAAGAATAAATGAAAACCTATCAATTGAAGAAAGAGGGATGATAATTGCTGAAGATGCAGAGGCAAAAGGCTAATGTTGGTTGATCTAATCAACCTGACCTATCTTTTGATTTAGTGTTTCCACTCAAAATTAGCTATGCTTAGAATACAGGTATCATTGGTAAATTAGGTGCATATTAGTCTAACTCAATATTATACCCTTGCAGGTATGCACCCATAGCAAAAACTTAGGAAGTGGACAAATATGACAAGCATAAACTGAAGAATCACTCAAAGAAGAGGGACCTGGTCCCATCTCTCAGGTTAGTACCAACGCCCAGTTTCCTATTCAGTAAGGGACCGCAATGGCGCCGTATCGCGCCATCAGCCCACTTCCCAGTAGTCCGCTTTTCAGTGAGCCAGCACAATTGTACCACATTGTGCCAGGGTAAAAAATTAGGATTCCTAATTTTCAGTTGTTTACATAGAGCCAATGTCAGTTATAGAATTGTATCAGTCATGTCTTGATTGGTAGAATTCAGTTAGCTACAAAACTCAGTAGAACTCAGTCAATTATAGAACTAAGGAAAACTCAGTATCTGTCCAGTCCTATTCTGTATACTCAATTCAGTGTCTTTTAGTTGGGAGTAGGATTTAGCACCAAGCGAGTGCAGGGATTGCGTAGCCAGCACAGGATGAGGAGTTACCCATCAGACTAGGCTTGACTACCTCCCAGGGGTCACCCATTAGATTAGGCTTGAGTTCGGCCAGATGTGACCCGTTAGTTAGGCTTGTCATCCTGGTTTTTCGGTATTAGTACCCATGGCACGATATTAGTACCCTTCCAACTGGGGTCACAGTTTGGATCCCTATCAGCTCAGATTTAAGGCATGCCAGTTAGATGATTACCTCCCACAGTCTCAGTTTCAGTCTCTGTTTAGAATTTAGTTTAGTTCTACAAGATTAGGACTGTCGGACAGAGTCACTCAGTATCAGTAACTTCATATATCAGTTACTCAGTTATCAAAACTCAGTACTTAACTTCAAAAAAGCTTATTTATAATATACATATATGCACAGTATTACATACTCAGTATTTATAATAGTTTCAGTTATCTATGTACTCTCATATTCAGTTACTCTATATCATTTAGTCAGTTACTGTTCATGTATATAGACCCTTGCATTCAGCCTTACCTCATATAGCATACCTATATATTCCATGTACTGATGCATACTCTTTCTTTGAGCTATGATGTCTCATATCATAGGTTTGAATGCACAGGTTCTCGATCGCTCTTAGGCAGATCCAGTCAGCAGTTGTAGATTTAGTAGTGAGTCCTCATCTATCGAGGATGTGCTTTTATTTTAGTATTTTAGTTTATCAGTAGTTCAGTAATTAGATTTAGTTGGGGGCTTGACCCATCAACTCCATATTCAAAAATTTCAATTAGAGGCTTTCAGACTAGACCAGTTCAGATAGTGTCTAGTTTTTGGATGATTTTACCAGATATTATTATTTATTAGTACTTAGATTTTGAATTTATGGCAATTCATCTTAATTTTGCATTTATTTAAGTATTATTATTTATTGGTCACAATAGATATCAGTCATGGGTTAGCTTGTGGTCTTTCAGGGTCGAAAACATCGTGTGACGCCCAGGGTGTACTCTCGGGGAGTTACAAACTTGGTATCAGAGCCTAAGGTTTTAAAGTGAGGTTTTAAAGTGTCCTAGAAAGTCTAAAATTCGCATTAAGTAGAGTCTTGTGCATGGGTTTGTAGCGTGCCACACTTATGGACAGAAGGCTATGAGATGTTTAACAAAAAGTTTCCCTTCTTTAAGTATTCATGTCGTACGAGTGAGAATGACCTCAACTTAAACTCCCAGTCTAATCCTTATCTTCATTCTGGTTACAGAACATTCCTCCCAAAAATATTAATGGAAGAAGAACTGGAAATCAGCCAGCCCCTCCACCCGTTTCGACAAATCCCCTGAATGAGCACGTCTCCCATGCAGAATTCAGAGCTGCATTCACCACTTTATCCAATTTAGTAGTTGCTCAAAACAACCTATAAGCTGTTGTCCTATCTAGTCTTGGGGTTCATACTCATCAGAGCAAGGGGAGAAGCGTATGAAGAAAGATAAAAAGAATAAGAGAGTCAGAACAAGTGGTTTTAGGCCAAGGTCAGAAGGTGGTAACCATCTCTAGTTTCATCAAAAATTCTCATCCCCAGTTTCACCTTTAGTTAGAGCGTTATTTCCTAAGTCTAAGAATGACAGTCGACATAGAGAACCAGGCTCTAAGTCACAAGGTAGTAGAAAGGGTGTTCGTACTAATCCACTTTGCAGAGAATATGGTAAGAACCATAAGAGAGTGTGTAGAGCTGGCAGTGATTTTGTTTTAGGTGTGGCAAGATAGGACATAGAGTCAGAGATTATCCTTAATTAGGTTCATAGGGTCAGTACCACCGTCCTTCATCTTAGTCTGATCGCCCAAACTAGCAGGGTGCCACTTACAATGCCGCCAATGGGCAACGCCCAAACAAAATTTATGCACTTCAGTCCAGACAAGATCAGGAAAATTCTCTTGATGTGGTCACTGGTATGTTATAGATCTTCTACTTACATCTTCATGCCTTATTAGATCCAGAAGCTTCTCTATCTTTTGTAACTCCTTGATAACAGTCAACTTTAAGTCAGACTAGAAATCATAACAGAACCTTTCCTAGCGCTTGCCTTAGTATGTAAATCTATTCCAACCAGAAGAGTATACAGAAATTGCTTGATTATAGTATTTCAGAAAATCCATTCAGTTATTTTCAGTAATGTAGTCGTTCTATTTCAGTTTCCTGATGGACCCATTATTGAATGAAGGGGTAGTACCTCAGTTTTAGTTGATTTAAGTTTAAATCTCTAGATTGACCTATTAGAAAGAGAAGTTAAGAATTTTACGTTATTTAGTGTTGAGGTTGCTATATGATGATTGTTAGGGCAATAGAAAACTAAGAATCATGTATCAGAAGGAAGTACTAGCAGTGGACCTTACATTATCAGGAGTAGTCCTTCATAATGAGTTTAGTGTTTATGAGCATTGTCTTATCTCAGACTCTGGAGTAAAGTGGTCTCAGTTCAATTTAGAGTTTATTAAGGGGTTTACAGACTTAGAATAACGGCTTTAAGCTAAGGGGCAGATGGTAGAACAAGTAACCAAGTCAGACTTACAGATTTTAGTAGTAATATCAGTGTATGTAGAGAAGCAGTGGGAGAGATTGATGCCCAACCTAATCCTTACCTTAGTGCAAAGTTTTGCACTTTAGCTATCACGATATCTACTCATGCCTTACATGTCAGATCTATGATCAAAGTTCATATTTGTGCATATTATTGAAAATTATGTACGCTTACAGTTTCTAGTATAAGGAGTTCCAGTTTCCTCAGTATTACGAATCATGTTCCATGCATACATAAACTCCAAACTTAGGTCATGAAACTTATGACTCATGTACTCATACCTTATAATATGCTCAGTTTCCATGACTTATGTTATACTCCTAATTATCAGTTAAATTCAGATTATGTTATGTATATTCTCAGTCATAGTCTCAGTTCAACATTTAGTTCAAAGCTCAGTTCAGTCTCAGGTTTGCTTGACCATAGCGTATAGTTATTAGTTAGTCAGTTATCAGGACATGTTATACACTTGGTCCAACATTCTCAGATAATATAGTTTACATGCATTCAAGCTCAGTATCTTATATTGCTCAGTCAGTCCTTACCTCATATGTATAATACTCTACAATTTTAGTCCAGACTAAGTGATGTTCAATCTTACTTGACCAATATTCAGCTATACCCATTCAGTTAGCTAGATAAGTTAGTAGGTTTATGCATTCGTGCTCAGCACCCATGTGAATATTTTTCAGTAGCCTCAGGTGAAGTGTCGCACTAAGGTGGAGAGTATAGTTGAGAGAGTATTCAAGGGATATGTATAATCTTAAAAATTTATAGTTGCAGTGCATAAGGCTTAATCACTCTATTTTATATGATGTTTTGTAGGCCTCGCCTCATGTTACAGAATTATAGCCATGTTGCGAATTTTATTTAGATGTTTTATTCAGCCATGCCAAGATTTCCTTGCTTCCTAAAGGAAGTAGAACATTATATAAAGAGTGTCAAGGAATGCTTCAGATGAGTATAAGTTTTCAATATGAGTTAGTCCGTAAGGCCAACAATTCAGTTTAGCAATCAGGCGAACAAGTTCGTACAGTTTCCCCATTTTTCCACCCAGTCATACTATCCAAAAATTCATGAATATAACTATTCCAAGATAGAGTATCCTAGTGGTTACAAGTCCAGCCCAGTTCATGTATCATGTATCAATTTCAGGTCTTGAATATTCAGTCACGATTCAGTTCGTAGGTGCCCTGTGCATTGTCTAAGCTTTTCCTCAGTATCTCATCCAAGTCAGTATTCTTTGAGGGACATAATGTTCCAAGGGGGAGATGCACTATGACCCCTGAACTTGCATGTCCTAAACCTTCCAGTTTATCTTCATGTAAAAGGATTTAGTTTGAAGTAACGGGTACTCATAAGTTAACTCTCTCATTCCAATCTCAGCCGTATGACCATTCCATGGCATGACATGTATTTAAGAAATTAGTTCAGTTTATGTATCATGTTTCAGACCCAGTCATGTTCTCATGTTCTCGTTCATGCATGTTCGATAAATGATCTCAGGTTAGGTGACAGTCTTCCTTAGATTTACTCAGATCCATAATTCAGTTATAATTGTAAGCTTGGTATTCCTTACCGTTACATATTCAGTCAAGTATTCACAAATCAGTTCAGTCATGTACTCATGCATCAGATATGTATGTTTAGTATGAAAACTCACCTTATCAGTAGCTTCAGTCATGTATTCCATGCATTAGATATGCATGTCTAATGTGTAAACTCAGTATATCATTATTTCTCAGCTTAATCAGTCTCATTCGAGGTGAATGATCCCAAGGGGAAGATATTGTAATACTTCGTATTTCCCTAGCCTAGATTAACTCTTAGTACATGAGTGATCTAATATATTTTTTTCTAAATAATTAGTATTTTTCAGTTTAGAGCCTGCCATTGCGTAGGAAATTGAATTAGCTTTCCAATGATATAAAATTCGCCTAAATTCGATAATCGGGTGAGCAGTTATGTCTATTTTAAGTTTCAGTTGTTAAACACCATCATTCAGGCCAGTAGTACATCGCGGAGTATGTCTAAATGGCAATTGTCATTTTCCAGTGAGCCAATGCGATACCACCGCATAGCGCCACCAGCCAATTTCCCAATTGTCACTTTTCTAGTGTTGCTCCGTGATAATGTGTCGCGCCAAGGACTAATTTCTTATTAAATGAGTCACCACGATAGCGCCGCGTCACTCATCATCCTAGTTCCTAGTTGTCCACTTTCCAGTGAGCCGATACAATTGTACCGCATCGCATCGGGGTGAAAAATCTGGATTCCCAGCTTTCGTTATTTAATTTCAGGGGCTTTTTGATCAATTCTCAAAATCCCTAATCAGCCTAAACTCAGAATTTATACCCTAAATAACCTAATATCTCATTATTCACTCACTTTTTTTAAGATTTAAAACATTCTCTCTCAAGAGGCAAAAACCCTAGCTTCAAGAATCAACGTGAATCCTCAAGAAATACTCCAAGAACCTTCAAGATCTCTTCTTCTCAGGTATGTCAGGTGTTCTTTCATGGGTTCCTTTCACCCATGAAGTCCAAGAAACCTTTAAACATACAAGATCTCATATTCATAATTTCCGTATTTTAATTAGATTGAATTCATGTTCATGATATTAGTTGGGTTTCAATCCATGATTTAATTGCAACTTTCATGAAAATTGAATAACATATATGATGAATATGCGATTATCTTGATAAACCCTTGAATTTACAAATTGATTAATGATCATGATGTTCATGTGTTGGCCATTATCGTGTAAATATTTCATGCTCCCTAAGTGTTTGCTAAATTGCCTATGTGAAGTAAATAGTGGAATCATGACATGTTATTATATGATCCCAATCATGTACAAGCTTATGACTTACAAGTGTTTGATGAAATTCTTAAGTGAATTGACTAGTGAAAGCATGCCATGTTATTATGTGATCCCATTCATGCACAAGTTCATGTATATCAAGTGCTTGACAAAATTTCTAAATGAGTGCATTGTTCGTAAGCAAGTATTGTTATGCCTTTATGATCATGTTATGTCTTTCTTGTATGCTATTAAGTCCTGGGGGTATTTAATACCCGACAATCTAGCTGTTTACCTAGAGCCAATGTCAGTTATAGAATAGTATCAGTCATGTCACGATTGGTAGAATTCAGTCAGCTACAGAACTTAGTAGAACTCTGTCAGTTATAGAACTTAGGAAAACTCAGTATCAGTCCAATCCAGTTCTGTATACTCAGTTCAGTGCCTTTCAGTTGGGAGTAGGATTCAGAACCAAGTGAGTACAAGGATGATGGCTTCCCCATCAGAGAGGCAGAGTCGTTAGTATTAGTCCTTGTACTCTAGACTGCGTAGCCAACACACGATGAAGAGTCAACCATCAGACTAGGATTGACTAGCTCCCAGGGGTCACCCATTATATTAGGCTTAGCTCCGCCCAGGTGTCACCCGTCAGTTAGGCTTGGCATCTTGGTTTTCCAGTGGCATGGTATTATCACCCTTCCAACTAGGTTCACAGGTTATACCCCTATCAGCTCAGATTTGGGGTATATCGATTAGATAATTACCTCCTACAGTCTTAATTTCAGTCTCAGTTTGGAATTTCGTTCAGTTCTATAGGATCAGGACTATCAGACACAGTCACTCAGTATTAGTAATTCAATTATTAGTAACATCAGATAGCAATTACTCAGTTATCAGAACTTAGTACTTAGCTTTAGAAAAGCTCAGTTATAACATACATATATGCATAGTATTACATACTCAGTATTTACAGAAGTTTCAGTTATCTATGTACTCTCATATTCAGTTAATCTATATTATTTAGTCAGTTACTATTCATGCATATGAACCCTTGCATTCAGCCTTACCTTATCTAGCATACTAGTACATTTCATGTACTGATGCATACTTTTTCTTTGTGCTATGATGTCTCTTATCATAGGTTTGGATACTCAGGTTCTCGACCGTGCTTAGGCAGATCCAGTTAGCAGTCGTAGATTTAGTAGTGAATCCTCATCTATCGAGGATGTTCTTTTATTTCAGTATTGTAGTTTATTAGTAGTTCAGTAGTTGTAGTTAGTTGGGGGATTATCCCATTAACTCCATATTTAGATGGTTCAGTTAGACATTTTCAGACTAGACCAGTTTAGATAGTGTTTAGTTTTTAGATGTTTTAACCAGATGTTATTATTTTTTAGTACTTAGATTTTAAACCTTATGGCAATTCAGCATAATTCTGTATTTATTTTAGTATTATTATTCAGTGATCACAACAAATATTAGTCATGGATTAGCTTGTGGTCCATTGGGGTCGTAAACACCGCGTGACACCCAGGGTGTACTCTTGAGGCATTACACCTGGTCCTAAGAAGAGAACAACTTTGGCTAAGAGAAGCAAAAAGTACAGAGCTCAAAATGAAAGTTGTAGAAATGACTGGTGAAATTTAAGGACTTAATGTTGTAGAGAAGGTTCTCACTAAACAGTTGTTGGATGCCCATACTACAAAAATTTTAAAAATGGAGTTCCTAATTGAAACTCTTTCCCCGGAGCCCCCCTCTACTTGAACCCTTTTATCCTCATCCCCTCATCAACTTTATGTCTGTTTTAAATCTTGATTCTCATAATGGATTTTTATGACAGTTATCTTATGATGATTATTTTAGCTTACTGTACAGGCACTGACTATTATGAGTGGATGAATTTTTGCTTTTTGTGTAACATTTGTTCTTTTTAAAGTGCAAAACTATTCTTAATGGTATTATTTCCCAGTGGCCATGAGTTGACTAATTTATGCTTAATTTACTCTTGGTTTACTGTTCATATTTTTCAATGATGCTAAAAGGGGGAATATTTAGTTCATGAAGTAGGGTACCAGGTGAATTGAGCTACATATTACTACAGATTTGAATGGCATGCTGATAGAGAAAAGAAAGTGATGTGCCAAATATAGAGTACCAGGTGAAGTTGAGCTACAAATTATTGCAGATTTGAATGGTATGCTAATAGGGGAAAGAAAATAATGTGCCAAATATAGGGTACCAGGTGAATTGAGCTACAGATCATTGTAGATTTGAATGGCATGGTGATAGAGGAAAGGAAGTGATGTGCCAAGTGTGAATAATAAGGTACAATGATAGGAGAAAGCAATTGCAGTTATTACTGCAAATGACAACAAAGTACCAGGTTCCTGTATTTCATGATGAAAGAGAAAGCATGATGATAGGGGGAATATTCATCTTCAGGTGGTAATCACTCTTATTAAATGTGATGATGTGCACTGATGCTCAAATTATATGGTTTGTTTTTTCATCATTAAAAAGAGATAAAATTGGTATAAGAAGTTTTGATGATGAGCATCTAAACTACTAGGGACCGGGTCCCTAGATGTGCATGTACTATACAGTTGGCGCACATTATCTGCATAGTTTTGTCCTCTTGTGTAACAAACTTACAGGTGCTATTTTATACTGACTTGAACAGCTGGTCCAATTATATTCCAGCCCAAATTATCACCCAACTATAAAAATAAATATAATCCTCTTTATAAAATGGTTTTTGTAATTCAAAAGAGTGAAGTGAGGCAGCAAAACCCAATTCCAAAACTGCTCAAGTTCATAGTTCATTATATAAGCTTAAATTGAAACTATTCTTGAGTGCTGATTTATAAAAGAATTACTCATATTATAAGAGTAGTGTTTCCTTTTGACAGAGTTGCTTAGGTAGATTTATCTAAGAATTGTTGCTGATTAGAGTTAATCAGTAGAGAGAGTCCTTGGTAGAGTTACCAAGATGAGCTTGTCATAGAGTTGCTACTAGCACAAGAAGTCTAGAGGCAGGGTTAAATCTATACTATAACCAAGAGGTTTATTATAGTGGATTTGGAGGTGCTTGTGATGGCAAGCCGTAGTTTTTCCCATCTTGGGTTTCCACGTAAAAATCCTTGTGTGTTTTACTATTTTTACACTATCTCTTACTTCTTGGTTGCTTTACTGTATTTTGCCTGCGCTTGATCTTGAGGGACCTGGTTCCTCACTGTATGGTGCAACCCTCGAGGGTTATATCAGGGTCTAAGATCCCTAGTTTTAGCTTTTTGAATAACATGATTTCATGGTTCAAATTCATGAAATTAACATATAACCATTGTCGTACCTTATTTTTAATAAGCCAAAATATGTTTGCAATATCCAAATCTTCTACCTTATTTTTAAAAAGGTTAGAGTTTTCTACTAATTTTTAGGATAAACATTAAAAAACCATTTGTAATATGTAAACTCTATTTTAGTTTGAAAAAATCTCTGAAATTCTAGGTAAGAATCTATAGCAATCATGGTAGTGACTTTTTTTATTTATGTATTTTGATCATTTTTTACTTTTTCGAAGTGGTTACATGTTATTCTCGAGTTATGGGAATGGTTTACATGGTCTTCGATGTATTAGAGGGAGTGCTAGGTGAGTTTGAGACCATTTGAGGCTTTAAAAGCCATTAGTTTGGCTTCGGTAAACACATTGAGTTTAGGGCATCAGATAAAAATTTGGACGGTTTCATTAAATTTAAAATATTGATTTTGGATTAGTAGTGGGTTGGGTTGGACACAGCGTTTTTATTTTGCATTTTGATCCTTTTTTTTTTGATACAAGTGAAATAAGCCAAAATGGGATTTTGAGGGCTAATTTATTGTAAATGGGTAGTTTTTAAAAATTCAAAGTTGCCATTGAGTTAAAAAAATTGAAAATAACTTAGTAGCATATATGATTTACTTCTGTGGGGTTTCGAATGAATTACAATGGTCCGTTCGTTCAATTTAAAACATGCAAAAATCAGCCAAGTTGTTGATATCTGTTGCATCAGGCTTCCGTCTTCACAAACATGGAGAAGGATAAAATCCTCCATTATGATCACGAGGTGGTGGCTGTAATAACGAAACATAATTTAGGACCGGATTAGTTTTTTCTTCATTGCAAAAATAATCAAAACCATGCAAACGTGATAGGTTCTTGTCATTAGCCCCCACGAACATGAGAGATTGACCACGATCGTAAAGGCTATTTAATTGGCCTGGTTACTATTGATCCTTACAGATGAAAAGGGTTGACAGTATTTGTCAGGTACTTTTTGCAACAATATAAATACTCAATTTCTCGCGATCTTCACTTTTTTGAACTTTGGAGCTTAGAGAAGGGGTTATTTTTAGGGTTTTCTTCACCATTTAAGTTTGGGTAAGCTTCAAACTCTTATTTCCATTAATTTCTATTGATTATATCTTCAAAAAAACCTTCCAATCTCATTTTCAAACTAGAATTTAGGATTTTTTTAGGGAAACTCGTAAAGTAGTTTTTCATCAATCAGAACACCAATTTCAACTCATTTTCACTTTGATTTTCATACATAGACTCCTTTTGACTTTGGAAACATGTTTTTAAATAAAATTATGATTTTACCCTATTAATTTTGAACTAATTTTGGATTCAATTCAAATATAGCTAATATGGGTATCATTTACTTTCTTTTGACACATAGATTATGTTTTTAATAGTTTTAGCTTGTATCGAGACCATTCGTGAAGAAAAGGCTCTACGTTGAAGGCCTAGACTTTGATTTTTGGATTTTTGAGGTAGTCTATGGGTTAACTTTCCTTAGATTAGGTTGAGTATTTAAATTTCTTGTAAAGCATGCTGTTAGTAACTTTCTTGTAAAGCATGTTGTTAGTTAGGAAATTTAGTTGAGAGAGTAGTATTTTAGAATTTTGTTATTATCGTGTGCCTATGTGGAGGCTTATTTATATATTATTGTTGACTTGGGAGAATATAATTATTGTGATGCCTGAGTGGAGGCTTTATTTGACATTGTATGCCTCATTTATCCATTGATTACCATTAATATTGTTGTGTTTCCCTTGTGGGGACTTGAATAGATATTATAGGTCTTTCTAAATATTACTTACCTTTATCATGATAAAACTACCCGATAAAAGCATTTTTGAGATGATATTATTGATGTTTACATAATTATTCACTTTAGTGGTGCCGGGGAGGGTTCACGTTATGTATATTATCATATTGAGGAGATTTGAGCATACCATTATTTTGTTGATTCTTTATTATCATATTTACTTAGTTATGAGCATGCATCCTCATCTTATTTATTCATATTTATGAAAAATAGGTACCATTGAGAATCACTTCATAAAATCCTTGATCCGTGAATATTTTTGAGTGAGGTGAATAAAATACTTTATAAAATTCTTGATCCATAAATATTGGTTGGAGAGGTGATTTGAGATAAGAGAAGGTATACGAGTAGTGAATCCATCATGGATCCTGTCTTGAAGCACTGAGGCTTGAAAGGTGTATATTAAAAGTCATGCAATGACTTACATTTATTATTATCACATCATCATTTCAATGCATTGCATTAACTTCACTTATGTATTTTTCTTTATGTGTTGTTGTCGTGTAGTTAGTTTCATTTTTATTATCTTTATATCTTATAACTGTTAGTAGAGACAACATGAGCTACCATTTGGGAACTTTTTATTTTGCAGGTGACGTGCTCATAGTATATTTTACTTGTATTTATTTTCTACTTTGCTCAGTCGGCCTATGATACCTACTAAGTACAAGTGGTCTATACTCACTGTTATTGTTCCCTTTCATTGTAGATTCTAGTACGGGTACTAGTCATGGTAGCTGATTTATGTGGTGGTAGATGATCTTTAGAGTACCTAGTAAGCTCCCCGTTCGAAGCTATGTTCCAGCCTCCATCCCTCTTTATCTTGTCTTTATTAGTGTTCAAAGATAGACTTTGTATATTTAACTTCCAAACTATGTATTAGATGACCTTTCTACTTATGATACTATTTAGGGATTTATGTATATTGTTCAGATTACTGCGATGTTATATATATATACATATATACATACATACATATATACATACATATATATATAATAGCTTGACTTCATTCTAGATGTCTCGCCTTTATGGGTTTTATTTTACATTTTGCTTGTCTTTATTTTGTGAGTTCTTCAGCTTACCTAACAAGACTGGGTCGATGTAGGTGCCATCATGACCTCAATGTTGGGTCAGAAAAAATGTTATTTACTTAGAGGAAAAGGTGTTAGGCAACCTCACAACTAATTTGAAGATAGAATAGTTCAAATCTATTACATAATAACCATGAAAGTTCCTTGGCTCTGATATCAATTACAGGATCTTTCAGGGCTAGTAGTAATCCGCGTGGCCATCCAAACCTATAAGTTAATAGCGGAAATATCCAACCGAAATATATAAGAATTTCATATAGCTTATTGATTGTATGAGAGTTTTACCCTAACAAAGGGCCTGTCAGAACTTAATACATTCTTGAGTTGAGCCCATGCGTCAAGCAGTTCTAACCGTGAAGAAGTACACCCTCTTCTTCTATTATATATATATATATATAAGTAAAATTTAGATGCATATGTCTAACAACCTTTATTGTGATCTTTTATTTTTCGTATATTTTGATCATTTTATCCTTTTCCAGAGTTGCTTTATGGTAATTTTGAATTGTGTGTGAGTAGCATGGTTCTAAGATGGTTGATTGAGTATTACATGACTTTTTATTTTAAAAGATTTTA
The DNA here is from genome assembly GCA_030864225.1 of Capsicum baccatum var. pendulum. Classification (NCBI taxonomy): domain Eukaryota; kingdom Viridiplantae; phylum Streptophyta; class Magnoliopsida; order Solanales; family Solanaceae; genus Capsicum; species Capsicum baccatum. The sequence goes on along the minus strand of CM061553.1, from coordinate 206,717,692 downwards.
GAATCACATGATTGACTTTGGTCAATATTTGGGGATAATTTTTCACCAGTATTATTAGCTTCAGAATGTCATGTTTAGATTGGTAGGACCTTTGGTTTAGATTTTGAGGCATTCAGATAAATTTAGAGTATTTGGTATGAGAGTTAGAAGTTTAATGATTAAAGTTGACTTCAGTTAACATTAATTTAAGAATACCTCTATTTGGTGATGATATGACAATTTCATTGAGTCCAAAATATCATTTTAGTTTAGTTGTATAGTCTGTTAGTGTTTCACGAATTCTGAGTGATTTCTAAGAGTTCATTGTCACAACCCGAACCGAGGCCCTGACCGTGACGGACATCCCAAACCATGAAGGTCCGATCGCCCTTTTCTATCTGGTAATCATACATAACGTTCATACAATGTAAAGAAATATGGAATATTAACATACGAAAACATGGTCAATCTCATAACTCAACTGATCAATACAAAAGAAAGTTCTAAACATTCAAAACACACGACACTAGTTTGTGAAATCTATACTAACTGAAAATCAACATCTGTCTAAAAACTGAGACAAGGCCCCCAGTCGGACCATGGACTGAAATCAAATAATATTTTTCCATAGATACGACCTTTCAAAATAAGAGAGGCTCACTAACTGCAAACTTCTGACAGATCAATCTACATCTTAGCGGGACCCCGAGACTGTGTCTCAGATCCTGAAATATAGGGGGTCAATACAAATGAACTGGTACGTAGAACAATCCAAAAATAAAATACATTTATATGAAACATAGGTGAGAGCATTTTAAAAGATACATATTACCTTAAAACAACTGAAAACACATGGGCATAATCTAAATCTTTCAAGACACATTCTGCAAGTCACGACTCTACTCTTTCTTTTTACTTCTAAGCTAGATACAACACCATACAACTCTGCTATTCCATGGGCTATATGGAATCCGCCCTTGACTCGGCGGCCAAGCCCCCAACCCAAGTTTGCCACAAGGTTGGAGTATCTGCTTATCTACTACGCCACAGGGCCGTCGCCAGCGTAAAATCTCCCTCTTGGGTAATATGAACCCATGACGACAAATCATGGTTTTGGGCAATGAGTCATCTAACTCGTTCCTTCTTTGAGTAACTATCTAACTCTCTTAAGCCCAATTTAGATTCTTTAAAACACATCTTCTATATCTTAAAGTTATTTCTTTCTTAAAATCTTCGGGAATATTAAAAATAGGGTATCTTCATACCCAAACTTGCAAGTCATGTCACAACATCTCTGCTGCCCTTATCTTATTTCAAAAGATGTTTATTGACCACTCAAAAGGTCTACTATTTGATCAAAAGTTCATATTTCAAAACAGTTGAAAAACCAAACCATTCTCAATACTTATTCTATGATGGTCGCCTTTTTCAATCACCTTTAAGCCATTCTAAATAGGAATCATGATCATCATGAAACAAGTAAATCACTCTTCCATTATCTCATGAAAACAGTTCAATGTATACATAGTAGGCTCAAACATTTATCAATTTGCGTAACCCATTCTCAACATGTAAAATCAATATAATTTTATAACAAAAGAGGGAATTATATATCCCATGCTCTCATTTAAGTTCACAATCTAATCATCATCATGATCACATGAAAACAATTCCAGTTTAGGGATTCATACCATAATTTTTGTAACTCTTCATCATGATGTAATAATTTCAGCACAAGTTTATCAATGATCTTGAAACAATTTCGTATAAACATATATATATCCTTTAAAACAAATTTAAAAACCAAAAATCAATGCCCATAGGGTTTAGGATAGTCCCATGTACCTTAGATTACTTGGTTCGAATAATAAAACTCAAATCTTGACTTGTTTCTTGAAATTCTTGACTTAGGAGCTTAATTCTTGATCTTTGGAGGCTTAGAGTTTTGATGATAGGCGAATTTACACGCCTATATCAATATATTTTGCCCATATTTTAGCTTAGTTTTGAGAACAAATTATATATTTCATGCACTTTTAGTCCTTTTTCCTGTAAATGAGCTAACGAACATGATTAGTAAAGTTTCAGGTATAAATGATGCAAAATACAGCATTTTATGGCTTACTTGACGCAAAAGAAATCTCACGAAGGAAGGAAAGAAAGTCTACACGCCTAAGGACCAAAACTGCTGCATGGAAAATCTGTCCCGGGCTAAAACAACATTTCTGAAGACTTTGGGGACTTACAGACACAAAGCTGGATTTTGACAATGATACATTAACCTAGTACAATTGGGTTATGTATTTCATTAGTTTATTTGGATTAGGAGAATGTTACACAAACCTAGTACAAATGGGTTAAGTATTTCCTTAGTTTAGTAGGATTTGGTTATTTATTTCATTAGCATAGTAGGAGTAGGATAGGAGTATTATAAATACCCTATAATGCTAGAGATTTTTAATTAACTCCTCACTTAGTGGAGAGATACATTCAACAATTAATCTTCTTCCATCACTCTCTTCTTCCACCACAACAATTCTACAACTCTTCTAATCTTTCCATGAATTCTATTCTTCTTCTATTCTTAAATTCTACAACAAGAGAATCGTTACCAAGCCAAGGAAACACGCCACACGCCTATCACTTGATCTACACGCCATTACTCAATATCGTGATATAATAACAATGTCAATCGTGATCTCCTTCGCATTCATGGGTAACTAAACTTCTCTGTTGGGGTTATGGAAGCCGAATGAGATACTATCTATTGCTGTGAGTTTGTGAGTTCGTGACACGTATATTGCTTATATCATTATTCTCTTCATCTTAATCTACATTCTTTTCGGTTGCAAACACAAGAATACGCCAGTCTAACATTTAACTTGTTCGAGAGAAAGGTTATTTGTCTGGAAAAGAGATAATGTCAAGGTAGTAGGACACCCTTTCCTATGAAAAAGCTAGTGCCGTAACTGGACTAACCTCTTGGAGAATTCGTACCGTTAGACATGCTTTAAGCTCGAGAGAGTTAAAGTGAAATAGTCCTTGTTTAGGTCAAGAGATGCTTGGATTTACCATCGAATACAATTCTCTATAAGCAATTGCATGTCAGAATTCTACACACTCATAGCCAATAGAGACGTATACCTCAGAAGGTGGACATAACCCCAACACTTCAATTCTCATTGTTTACAACCAACGTAACAATCTTTCTCTTTTTACTTTATTATTTTCAGCTTTTGTTTACATTACTTGCACGACTAGAATTCCCCCCTTTTTACGAGACTTGCACCAAAAGTTTAGTAATTTTACTTACTTGTTGGCCAAGCTATTCCCTGTGGGATCGACACCCAACCCAGGTTGGGTTCTATATTTGCTAACGACCGCTTTACACTCCCACGAGAGCTGTAGATTGAGCGTTATCAAAAATTGACGCCGTTGCCGGGGAATACGAGTGTCAATTAAGTTCGTGATAATTACTAGACCCTTTGGTCAAAGATTCTCGTACTTTTACTTTTAGTTTTTGTTTTTGTTTCTTGCAGGTTTTTACTTTAGTGTATGCCCCATACTAGAAGTTCTGGTCAACCGTTATTACCAATCAATCCTGAACCACAACGAATTAGAAGAATGGAAGCACAAGCTGAAATCGACCGGATGGCTGCTCAACACGAGCAAGCAAGATTAGCTGCTCTTGCCGCTGCTCAAGTCCAACAACAAAACATTGATAATCCTGGGCGAGCAACAAATCCTGACGATGAAGATTTAGGTGATGACGAGTTACTAAACCCTAGGCGTGATGCTGAAATTATAACACCTGCCAACAGAAGAGGTCGACAAGCTCGGTATAGGTATGATCGCCTACCTTTGCAGCCAGCTTTCGACGATGATGATGATGATCTTGATGTTGCCGGAGCCACTGGAGCTATAATTCCACCACCATTAGTGCCCGGAGCCAAGTTCAACATCACAAGCACCATGATTCAGTTATTGCAACTCAAGGGATTATTTGGTGGACTAACAGGCGACGATCCAAATATGCATCTCATCAACTTTATTTCTACATGCAAGTCTTTTGACAATCCTGGTGTTGGTCAGAATGCTATTCGATTACGTCTATTTCCATTGTCTTTGTCTGGGGAGGCAACACTATGGTTAAATGGGCCGACTCCTGATTAAATTACAAATTGGAGGCAATTGAGAGACGCTTTCCTAGAAAGATTCTTTCCGCCATCCAAAAGGGCTCAATTGAGAGATGAAATCAGCAACTTTCGTCAGCTTCCCTCTGAAGCTCTTCATGAAACATGGGAGAGGTTCAAGACAAAGCTAGCGAGATGCCCAAACCATCACATGACTAATGTTCACCTCATGGAGATCTTGTATAGAGCCTTGAATTCAATAACTAAACCAGTGGTGGACAACGCAGCTGGAGGTTCTTTCATGGACCTCACCTTTGGTCAAGCAAGCAATATGCTAGATCGTATGACGAAACAAAGTAGAGCTTGGCATACCAAGGATTCTGTGGTAGCAAGCCCCACTTTATCTATTGGCATGACTGCAGACCAAAGAAGAAGAGAAGAAGAACGTGATCAAGACATGGCGCACATGAAAACACAAGTGGATCTTCTGACAAAGCATTTATTATCAGGGAAGACCGAAAAAGTGAAAGCTGTAGCGCTAAAAGGAAGAGACGAATCTGATTCTGAAAAGGAGGCCAACTACTTGAACAATCAGGGGGGTTTCCGCGGGAATGCCCAAGGAAACCAAGGTCGGAACTATTATGATAAATCTGGAAGCAAAGACCAAGGTAGTTGGAAGAAAAACAATGAAAATAGTGGTTTGTACGTTCCCCCTGGTAGACGTGACCCACCACATCTAATTCTGGAAGTATGGAAGACATGATGGCTAAGTTATTGAAAGGAGTGGAAGCAACGAGCGCGGGAGTTACGGAGGTGATTAATGATTTGTCCTCCATGAAGCAATTAGTTGATTCTCATTCCACTTCTATCAAGCAAATAGAGCAGCAATTAAGCCAACTTTCAGCAGCATTCAATCAAAGAAAGGCTGGCACCTTATCGAGCGATACGGTGCAAAACCCAAGGAATGATGGGTCATGCATGGCCATCACTACCAAAAGTGGTAAGGTGCTGGAAACTTCAGCAACAGGTAAGAAAGTGGTTGACGAAATTGCGGACATGGACGTTACACCTAGTGACGTTGCAAAAGGAGATGATGCCGCAACAACTACTTCCAACGTCAAGGACGTTACACCTAGTGACGTATAGCCTGAAAAAAGGGAAAAACGGAAGCAAGAGGAGAAGAAAGCCACGGAGAGAACACTTCCATACCCACCACCACCTTTTCCCTAAAGATTGAAGAAGGTGGCGGATGATACTAAGTTCAGCAAATTTATGACTATGTTGAAGCAGCTGACCATTAATGTTCCACTGGTAGAGGCACTTGAACAAATGCCTGGGTATGCGAAGTTTATGAAATATCTTTTGACTACGAAGAGGGCAGCAAGTTATGAGCTGAACGATGATGTGCATCATTGTAGTGCAATCGCTACCCGATCGATAGTTCAGAAGAAGGCCGACCCCGGAGCTTTCTCTATTCCTTGCACCGTCGGATCTTTGAACTTTGCCAAAGCATTATGTGATTTAGGAGCCAGCATCAACTTGATGCCATTATCGATCTACAAGAAGTTGGGGTTAGGAGATCCTACACCAACCAATATGAGGCTTGTCATGGAGGATAGGTCGGTAAAATGACCTGTTGGTATTTTATGCGATGTCTTGGTAAAAGTTTCTTCATTTATCTTCCCAGCAGACTTTGTCATCTTGGATTGTGAAGCAGATTCTGAGGTTCCCATAATCTTGGGGCGCCCTTTCCTTGCTACAGGAAGTGTGCTCATTGATTTGAGAGCTAATGAGCTTTCATTCCGAATAAATGACGAAGTGGTTTGTTTTGATGTTTGCAAATCAATGAAGCAACCCAAAGATCTGAGTGTATTTTCTGTGGCTAATGTTGTCCTTGATGATGAGAAAGAACGACTTGAAGAAAATCAAATTCTTGATGATCCTTTGGAGGTTTTGTTCATCAAAGAAGAGATTGAGGATGTTGAAATTTCTGAAGAAGCTATTTGTGCTCTATCGGGATTAGGGACCTATCGCTATACTCCCAAGAAGCTGGATCTTGATCTTAAGAATCGACCCACACCACCAGCTAAGCCATCTATTGAAGAACCACCCACGTTAGAATTGAAGAAGCTGCCAAGTCATTTAAAGTATGCATTCCTAGGAAGCGAAAACACTCTTCCAGTCATAGTGGCAGCCGATTTGGGTGAGCAACAAGTTGCAGCTCTTATTGCAATCTTACGCAAGCATATTAGAGCCATTGGATGGACCATTGCGGATATTATTGGTATTCCACTTGGGATTTGCACACATAAAATTCAGCTTCAAGAAAAGTGCACACCCACCATTGAACATCAAAGGCGTTTAAGCCCACCTATGCAAGAAGTAGTGAAGAAGGAGATTATCAAGTGGTTAGACGCAGGAGTTGTATATCCTATCTCTGATAGCACATGGGTAAGTCCTGTACAATGTGTTCCCAAGAAAGGAGGTATGACGGTGGTCGCAAATGCAAAGAATGAGCTTATTTCACTCAGGCCCGTTACTGGATGGAGAGTATGCATGGACTACCGCAAGCTGAATTCTTGGACACTCAAGGATCACTTTCCCATGCCATTTATGGACCAAATGCTAGATCGATTAGCGGGGAAAGGATGGTTTTTCTTCTTGGATGGTTATTTAGGTTATAATCAGATTTGTATTGCTCTCGAGGACCAAGATAAGACAACGTTTACATGCCCATATGGTACGTTTGCCTTCAAACGTATGCCATTCGGGTTATGTAATGCACCAGCCACCTTTCAACGTTGTATGATGTCTATTTTCTCTGATATGGTTGAAGACACTTTGGAGGTATTTATGGACGACTTTTCAGTTATTGGTGAGTCTTTTGAAGCGTGTTTGGCAAACTTGAGCATGGCATTGCAAAGATGTGTAGAGTTCAACCTTGTGCTGAATTGGGAGAAGTGTCACTTCATGGTAAAAGAAGGAATCGTTCTTGGGCACAAGATCTCTGAAAGAGGAATAGAGGTTGATCGAGCAAAAATTGAGGTTATTGAGAAGCTACCGCCTCCAATTTCGGTGAAGGGAGTTCGTAGTTTTCTTGGCCATGCTGGGTTCTATCGTAGATTCATCAAAGACTTTTCCAAAATTTCTAGTCCATTGTGCAAACTACTAGAGAAAGATGCAAAGTTTGACTTTAATGAAGATTGCTTAAAGGCATTCGAATGCCTTAAAGGAAAACTCATTGAAGCCCCTATCATGGTAGCACCAGATTGGACGCTCCCATTCGAAGTCATGTGTGATGCTAGTGGTGTAGCCGTTGGTGCTGTTCTTGGACAGAGAAAGGAGGAACTATTTCATCCTATCTACTATGCGAGTAAGGTCCTAAATGAAGCCCAAAGGAACTACACTGTTACTAAACAAGAGCTCCTAGCGGTCGTGTATGCGTTTGAGAAGGTTCGTGCCTACCTATTGGGTACCAAGGTGATCGTCCATACAGACCATGCAGCTCTTAGGTATCTAATGACGAAAAAGGATGCAAAACCAAGGTTGATTCGATGGGTGTTGCTACTACAAGAGTTCGATTTTGAGGTCAAAGATAGAAGAGGTTGCGAGAACCAAGTGGCCGATCATCTATCTCGACTTGAGAATGAACATGTGGCGCAACCTGAAATTCAGATTGATGATGCATTCCCTGATGAGGAGATATTAGCAATAACAATAGAGAAATTACCATGGTATGCTGATTTTGCAAATTTCGTGGTGAGTAATATGCTCCCTGCCAATTTATCCTACCATCAAAGAAGGAAGTTTATGCATGACGTTCAGCACTACTATTGGGATGAGCCTTATTTGTTTTGAAGATGCGTGGATGGTATCATTCGACGATGTATATCCCATGAAGAAGTGCCCACTATATTAGAAGCATGCCACACTTCGCAAGTTGGAGGACATCATGCAGGCAATCGAACGGCAAGAAAAGTTTTGCAAAGTGGTTATTATTGGCCTTCGATATTCAGAGATGCATACGACTATGTTAGAAGGTGTGACCAATGCCAACGTCAAGGTGCTATTTCAAAACACCATGAAATGCCCCTGTCCAAATTTCTGGAGGTAGAACTCTTTGATGTGTGGGGTATTGATTTCATGGGTCCATTCGTGAATTCGTTTGGAATGAAATACATCTTGGTTGCGGTGGATTATGTTTCGAAATGGGTTGAAGCTGTAGCATTGGCCGACAATGAAGGAAAGCGTGTTGTAGCGTTCTTAAAGAAGAATATCTTCTCTCGCTTTGGAGTACCTCGTACTATCATAAGTGATGGAGGATCTCACTTTTGCAACAATCTATTCAAATCTGTATTGGCTAAGTACGGTGTCAAGCAACATAAGGTGGCTACCCCTTATCATCCCCAAACTAGTGGACAAGTAGGGGTTTCCAATCGTGAGATCAAGCAAATCCTTGCAAAGACGGTTAATGCTAATAGGAAGGATTGGTCTAGGAAGCTAGATGATGCACTATGGGTGTATAGGACTGCTTTCAAGACACCCATTGGTATGTCACCTTATCAGCTAGTTTATGGGAAGGCTTGTCATCTACCCATTGAGCTCGAGCACAAGGCATTGTGGGCATTAAAGCAATTGAACTTGAATTGGGATGATGTGAAGAATCTGAGGTTGGAGCAGCTGAACGAACTAGATGAATTCCGTCTCCATGCATATGAACGATCGGATTTATATAAGGAGCGGATGAAGAAGTATCATGATCAGCGGATTGTTCGACGAAACTTCCAAAAAGGTGACATGGTACTACTCTTTAACTACAGATTTAAGCTCTTCCCAGGTAAGTTAAAATCGAAGTGGTCTGATCCATTTAAAGTCATCCAAGTCTACTCGTCTGGAGTGGTCGAATTGGAAGGCGATAAGGGTGTTGTTTTCAAAGTGAATGGCCAACGTGTTAAGACTTATATCGGTCCTCTTGACTCGATGAATGACATGGCCATCACTTATCTTGATGAAGTCTAAGTAATCGAGATTATTACGTCGAGCCACAACAATAAATAAGGCGCTAGATGGGAGGCAACCCATCGTTTTATCGTTTTATCATTTTATTGTTCTATCGTTTTGTCATTTTGGTACTTGTTTCGTTTTTGATAAATGAAAATCCAAAAATAAGAGTCGTGCCACGACCAAAACTAAGGCGCTTGGTGGGAGGCAACCCATCGTACTAATCGTTTTTGTTTGGTTTTGAGCAAAAATAGGTGCAAGAAGTATTCAACGAGGAGATTGATTTCAATTGACGATTTGGACGCATTGTATGGTAAAGTTGGTAAGTTAGGAATGGTGATGCACAAGGCTATGGATTGAGCATTTCTCACGCCAAAATAGGCTTCGAGGAAGGCTAGGCCTTGGTAAAACTAGGCCACGAACGATGCACAACCTATCCTATAGCCTAAGGTCTCGGAATCTAGTGTGCTATACACTATGCGCCGCCTATTCCTAAGTGTGCTTTTGACTATGCGCCACCTATGCTATGGCATTTGGTCTCAGTATCTCATGTTCCATAGACTATGCGGCGCATATGTCTACAAATGCCATAGACTATGCGGCGCATATGTCCCATTATGCTATAGACAATGCGCCGCATATGTCATGTCTATGCTAAGCATTATGCGCCGCATATATGGGAATGTTGTCTCCAAAACCGATTGTAAATGGGTCATAACCCGACCCATACTCTTCCTATATAAAGGGGACTTAGTTTTATATAACAACCACACTAGAATATACCCTAAAGGCGCCGCACACTCTTCCAAATCTTCTCAAAATTTTCTTCTTTTGCTCTTCCAATTCACTAAACCATCTCCACAAGTTTCAAGTAAGTAAGTACTCTCTTATTCTCCATTTATTTATCGTAAGTACTACGTTGCTATGTTTATTATGAATTGCTAAATCGTATAAGATTGATGGTGATGTTTATGTGTTTGGATAGTTGATACAGAATCATGTGAGTGAACATGTACGTAGGAAAATCTTGACTTGTTTCCGACTGGAAATTGGTTTTAATAGCATTGTTATACTATTTGCGGATTTACTATGGCAATGAATAGTGCTTAAGATTGTTGTTTGGATACTTACATGTTAGACTATCCCGGCCATCGGGATAAGACTTATAGTGCCTACCGACATAAGAGGTTATGATTGTTGTAAGAATAACTATTCCATGTGGTAACCCCTATGTAGTAGTGTTACTATATCTACCATGAAAGTAGTCCAATGGCTGCAAGTAAGTGATGCATTGCTGATTTTCTTGTCGGAATACAATCCTAAAACGTATGTCGATGAAATCTGAGTAAATCGACCACTTTCACTTCACTGATTTGTGTTAACAAAACTAAGTGTGGGGTGGTACCCCTAATGCTTGCTTATAGATTGTATCAAGTGAGATTGTGCTGCAACTAACACTATTTCTAGTCTCAGGTACAATGGCACCTAAAGCAAGTCAAGGCAAGGAGAAGGCTACCACGTCTCAAAAGGGCAAGAAGAGAGGTCGAAAGGACCAAGGAGAATCATCCTCAGCACAACTACCCCGCAGAATGTTTGGAATAAAATGGGTTCTTGAGGAAGAAGCCAAAGCTTGGTACAGCAACAATAAAGAAAGAAAATATGTGCACGTCGACTTGATCAACAAGGAGACCTTAGCAAAGAAGGAGCCGCGTATGTTAGCAAAAATAATGGCATTGAAGCTGGATTTCATCTTCCGCGACATGGGAGAATGCAACCTTGATTTAACAAGAGAATTTTATGCCAACTGGTCTCCGAACACAACAGGCAATGAAGTCAAAATTCGGGGCCAAGTGTTACAGCTCACCGCGGATTGGATCAACTCTTTTCTTGGCTTACCTTCGGTCGAAACAACACCATTCAAAGAGCTGTACAGCAGGCCTCCTTATAGAGCAATACGACACACACTTTGTGGAGGCAGATCGATGACAAGGTGGGGCAGACATAAAGAAACAGGCCGACACAACACCTTCCCCTATGCTCCACTAAATAGGGAAGCAAGAATCTAGATGCGCATTGTCAACTCATGCCTTATTCCTGGGACTCAATACACCAAGATATCAAGAGATAGAGTGTGTTTGGTATATGCTTTGATGACTAATGTTCCTATCAACTTTGGGGCAATCATTCGATCTACCATGAGGAAGGCCAGACTCCACAAAAGGTCCCATTTCACATTTGGCAATTTGTTTACAGCAATCTTACGGAAGGAGGATATCGAAGAGGAACCAGCTGACCACAAACTCCCACATAACCCAAAGAAGGTTGACCTCACCAAGGTCAAAGATTCTGAAACAACTCATGGTGTCAACCTTACTACTGCGGAGAGACATGCTCGTGATGAGAGTTTCTTCCGTCATCTCTATGGCATGACACGATTTACTATGATGAGTGGTGGACGTATTCCAACTGCTGAAGAGCTCCAACAGCTGAACCACGACTACCCAATGAACATGCATGCACGGGAGATATGTGGAGTGGGCGTATACTTTGAGGAACCTCTAGATGATGATGTGCCGACTGATGACGATCGACGCTTGCCTGATTCTGATTAGGAGGAGAACTCTGACGATGACTCTTATGATGATTCAGACGAAGGGAGTATGACCCCCGACATTGAGGAAGAGTCCGACTAACCAGGTTCTTCGTATTTATTTTCCACTGAGGGCAGTGTCCCATTTAAGTGTGGGTGAAAAAAAGATAAAGAAAAATAAAAATAAAAAAAAAGAAGGTAAATTCCCCGGCAACGGCGCCAATTTTTGATAAGGTGGCGGTATCGCATGCTATACTTCTCTGTTTGCACCTATGTTTGTTTGTTTACTTGGTTTTATAAGTTTTTTATTTGAGTTCGTTTTTTTTTTGTTTTTTTAGGAGTAAATTTTTTCTAGCTTCGCATGAAATTATTTTGATAGGCAGCATGAGATCATAGCAAGAGTATGTGCTACAATTGTGACTATTGAGACGTTTAGGCTCTATTGGTGACTCATTATGTGATATTGTGTGATTCAATTCCTTCAATTGTTGGGTCGAGAGTCTATATTACTTCCAATCAAGTCGACCATGTACCTTGTGTGTGTAAGATAATAGTATATTCTATGTTTGTGGCTGATGCTAGAACTTGCCTGGTATGTATGCGAAGCGAAAATAAGGAGTGTAAGTTAGGATATGATTTATGCATTTCTTTGGCAACCTATATTTGTTTACCTTCATTTTTACCTACCCATGGACATCATCCCTAGTTAAACCCTTTTGAGCCTTTAGCCTATTTCTTTGACAACCTTGTATGTAAGCCTAATCCATTTTTTTTTCAAGACCGTAATTTGATCCAAATTCCTAAGTGCTTTAAAGTGAAAAAGTCATGTGACAACATAAGAGGAAATTGGGTGAGTATGATGCTTTAAATTGTAATGGTGCTTGAATGTGTATGAAAAAGAAAGTGCTATCATAAGAGGTATGGTATGAAAAGAAAAAGGAAAATAAAGCTGAAAAGTGAGTTGTTCTTAAAATTGAAAAACAAAAGAGGAGAACAAGGGTGGTAGAATAAAAGAAAGAAGACAGGTTGAAAGAAAAAAAGTTTCAATGATACAATGTGATGTATTAAAGCGCTTAGGAGCTTAGTCACTATTTCTGGCCAAAATAGTCCTACCCGTCCCTTAGCCTACATTACAACCATCAAAAGACCTACTTGATACTAATCTTAACATTCTGACATTTAGTAGAGTACTACACTAAGGGCAAGCCTATGGTCATCAGTTGCTACATATGAATTCTTTGTGAGAGCGAGAGCAAGGATATTTTGATACCCATGTTTGAGAAATATGCTATACTTGTGAGTGATTATGGGTAATATATGGTGAGACACACATGGTTGATGAAGTTTGGATAGTTGTATATGATTCTACGCACCTTAACGTTTGCATGCGAGTTGATCACCATCACGAGTCTATGCTAGAGGTTAAATTGTTTCTACTTATAATCGGAAAGCTACTCTTTGTTGATAATTGTTGTGCTTGTCTTGATAAATGTTTTGTGTTGTTGTTGTAAAAACCCTAAGTTGATGTTTAGAAGGACATGATGTGTTGTTCGAGGACGAACAAAGCTCTAAGTGTGGGGTGTTGATGATAGGCGAATTTTACACGCCTATATCAATATATTTTGCCCATATTTTAGCCTAGTTTTGAGAACAATTTATATATTTCATGCACTTTTAGTCCTTTTTCCTGTAAATGAGCTAACGAACATGATTAGTAAAGTTTCAGGTATAAATGATGCAAAATACAGCATTTTATGGCTTACTTGACGCAAAAGAAAGCTCACGAAGGAAGGAAAGAAAGTCTACACGCCTAAGGACCAAAACTGCTGCATGGAAAATCTGTCCCGGGCTAAAACAACATTTCTGAAGACTTTGGGGACTTACAGACACAAAGCTGGATTTTGACAATGATACATTAACCTAGTACAATTGGGTTATGTATTTCATTAGTTTATTTGGATTAGGAGAATGTTACATTAACCTAGTACAAATGGGTTAAGTATTTTCTTAGTTTAGTAGGATTTGATTATTTATTTCATTAGCATAGTAGGAGTAGGATAGGAGTATTATAAATACCCTATCATGCTAGAGATTTTTAGTTAACTCCTCCCTTAGTGGAGAGATACATTCAACAATTAATCTTCTTCCATCCCTCTCTTCTTCCACCACAACAATTCTACAACTCTTCTAATCTTTTCATTAATTCTATTCTTCTTCTATTCTTAAATTCTACAACAAGAGAATCGTTACCAAGCCAAGGAAACACGCCTATCACTTGATCTACATGCCATTACTCAATATCGTGATATAATAACAATGTCAATCGTGATCTCCTTCGCATTCATGGGTAACTAAACTTCTCTGTTGGGGTTATGGAAGCCGAATGAGATACTATCTATTGCTGTGAGTTTGTGAGTTCGTGACACGTATATTGCTTATATCATTATTCTCTTCATCTTAATCTACATTCTTTTCGGTTGCAAACGCAAGAATACGCCAGTCTAACATTTAAATTGTTCGAGAGAAAGGTTATTTGTCTGGAAAAGAGATAATGTCAAGGTAGTAGGAAACCCTTTCCTATTAAAAAGCTAGTGCCGTAACTGGACTAACCTCTTGGAGAATTCGTACCGTTAGACATGCTGTAAGCTCGAGAGAGTTAAAGTGAAATAGTCCTTGTTTAGGTCGAGAGATGCTTGGATTTACCATCGAATACAATTCTCTATAAGCAATTGCATGTCAGAATTCTACACACTCATAGCCAATAGAGACGTATACCTCAGAAGGTGGACATAACCCCAACACTTCAATTCTCATTGTTTACAACCAACGTAACAATCTTTCTCTTTTTACTTTATTATTTTCATCTTTTGTTTACATTTCTTGCACGACAAGAATCCCCCCTTTTTACGAGACTTGAACCAAAAGTTTAGTAATTTTACTTACTTGTTGGCCAAGCTATTCCCTGTGGGATCGATACCCAACCCAGGTTGGGTTCTATATTTGCTAACGACCGTTTTACACTCCTACGAGAGCTGTAGATTGAGTGTTATCAAGTTTTCTTGAAGAGGAAGAGAGAATAATCATGTAAAAAATGCTTTTTGGGGGCTTAAATCTTATATTTTGGACGGTTTTGGGTAAGGTAAGTGACCCTATTTCCCTCAAATATACGAAAACAAAAATTGTAAAATTAGGGGTGAAATGGAGTGTGCGTCGCACGCTAATCGTGCGACCTCACTGTCTCTCTCATGAAAATGGCTATAACTTTTTGCTCAGGTATCGGATTAAGGCAAAATTGGTATCGTTGGAAAACTAACTAAATTATCTACAATTTGGTGGGTCTTGATCTGGAAATTCTACTTGTATAGAAAGTTATACATGTTCAAAGATGACCCTTGTAAAATCGAATACAAAGATTTAGCTGAATCAAAGGTTCTTAGCTCAACTTCTCTCTAAGTGATTCCTATAAAGATTTTTCACCTCGTAAGCACTTCAAACACAAGGATTTAGATCATGAGACTTATTCTCACTTGGAAATAGTTTCTATTAGAGCATACACACTTAGGAACAACAGTTCAATTTCTAGTTCAAAAATGCGTAGTGTTACATTCACTCATGGATATTGGACTTGGTTTCATAAGCTGTCATATTTGATATCTGGTGCATGGTATTCCTTCTTCATGTTTATGAAGTTTCTATCATGATTGTGGAGAAGCAAATTCCTCAGTATCGCTATTGTGGAGGGTAATTTACAATCGCAAAGAAGGGTTTGTCCAGGTCAAATTTGGGTTGGTGTTTGGCCTAGAAAATGTGACTAGCTACCTCAGTCTAGCAGATTTGAATAAGGTGACCATAAAGAATAAGTATCTTCTCTACAAATTGATGAGTTATTTGATTATCTTTAGATTTCTTCAGTATTTTCAAAGATTGACATGAGGTCAGGTGACACGACCCAACCGGGGGCCTTTGTCATAATGGGTATCCTAAGTCTATTCGAGATTGGGGACCACCCACAAATGCCCAACCCAACCTACAATGCATAACCTGATGCGGATGAATTTTGAACATATAATAAGATAACGTATAACAATCTAAATCCAGACTCTGGGATAGGTCTATAACCGCGACCAACCTAAACAAGTCCAACCGTCCCCAAACCAACCGATAGACATAACCAAACCAAACCATTATCCAAACCATAACCATATGAGTTCCATAATAATTATACATATAATCCCAAAATAAAAGAGGATGGAACAACTAACAATACAGTCAACCGGTGTCAACCCAAATACTAATACCAATACTAAGGATAACACCAATACCGATCCCACCCATGCCAACCCATAGTAGTTCCGCAAAAGCCTCAAGCCAAAAGAATAACAATATTCGATTAGGATATTCCTCCAACCATAGCCAAAACCAATACCCATAAATAATCCAAAGTATGAAATAACATCCGTGAAATAGAGCCTTTCAAAAAGATGGAAGCTCACCACTTCAATCCAAATGCTGATCCAGAAGTCTGATCACTAAGCATGAGAAGTGGAATAGACGATTCCTGCATCGCATGGGGATACAACTACCAAAAGATGGGTTAATAGGTGAACACTAGCATGAACTCAAGATAAGGATAAATTAATGCCATTTAGGAAAACCAAGTAAAACCATCCATATGCACACAACCAATTCACATACATACATACATATATATATATATATATATATATTATATAACTATGTCAGGAAAGGGAAGCGGGTTTAGCATACATTTGAAACCATTAACCTGGGTATGTGTATCTTAACCGTCCTAATCCACCCATAGGCTCTATAAGTCCAATGTAACCCCCTGAACGGGCCCCGATATGTGTAGATGCATAAACCAAAGATAGAATAAGAGTAAGGGATTCCCAAGTACCCTCACCCACCATGATACATATGTATAATGTACTTAGAGGATTCTCGTATACCTCATAGTATCATATAAGGGTCGCCATGCCCTACCCCTCTTGTCGGCAAACATGAGTTTCCAGTGTTTGTTCGTTGAATTCCCACTTTCACAATTATCTATAACACCTTACCATTATTTCCCAATTAAAACTATTTCCAACTAGCCAATACATTATTCTATTTTTTATTAACCAAGGCTATTAGATAGTGGTATTGTCATACCAACTATAACTTGCAAGTACTTTCCGTAGCCAAACCTTTTAAAGTAAAGGGATTCTCGTGTATCCATTCACCAAGTTTACTTGGGGGAGTCCTATAATACCCCGCAAAATCCTCTTCCATTTTAAGCCTTAGAGAGTATTTGGTCAAGCAAAAATCCGAGTCAAAATGTTTTAGGAATATCTTTCCAAGTATGAAATACTTTAAATCATGTGGAATTTCCCTAATTTCTAATTTATTCATGTAGAACATTAAATAAGCTTTCCATCGATATCAAATTCACCCAAATCGGACACTCGGGTGAAGAGTTAGAGCTATTTTAGTGAGACAGTGTGTCACGTGGCATTCTGGCGCGTCGCGGAGCTAGCCAAAATGGTAGTATTCATATTCCAGTGGACCTCCATGATTCCTCAACATTACAGTGAAGTTCCAGTTTGCAACAAGTTGCCAAAATGATCCCCACCGCATCGCGCCACTGAGCAATTTCACAATTGTCCAAATCCAGTGAAAACCCGCTATCCTGGCACGTCGCGCCAGGGCCAAAAATCAGAATTTTTCAATTTAAAATATCCAAGGGTTTTTTGGTCTTTTCACCTTATCCCCTCTCTATATATATACCCGGTTAAGGGCTTTCAGCCCTCATTTTCTCTCTCTCCACCCAAAAACTAGGGTTTTTAAATTCCAAAATCCTCTCTCCTTCTTCCACAAATCAAGAGAAAATCAAGAGAAACCAAGAAGTCTTTCTAAGGCTTTCAAGAAAGAGTTTCAACAATGTATGTAGATGTTCATTCTTGGGTCCTTTTCATCCAAGAAGCTCAAGTACCCTTTTCTAAATCTTAAAGAATTTATGTTTATGAATTTTAATGATTCTTGTGAGTTGAAATTGATCTTTTTGCTATGGTTGAGTTGTGATTCATGTTTGTTTACAGGATTATCAAGCCTTTGCCCTAGCATGTGGTATTTATATAGTAAATAGATTGTGTTCTAGTTGTTGATGTTGAATGATTTCCAAGATGAAATATTTAAATAGTTTGTATGAATATATGCGATTATGTGAGTTGGAAACATGTAAAATTGGTTGATTAGGGTGAGTATGTCGATGAATACACCTATGCCTATGTTGTGAATGTAAGGTGTCCGATGAAATGTCTAAGAGACTAGAAATCAAGTATTGTAGTTAAATAGTAAGACTAGATGGATGGATGGCATATTGTTATATACACTCCCTTTCATGGATAAGACTTTGAGAACTATGTGTATCGTGAAATGAACAAGTGAACGAATTACTTCACAATAGTAAGAAATCCCAAAGTAGGTGTAAAACCGTACATGTCTTGTGGTTGTTGTAAGACCGTAGTGAGTAAGTTGAGACAAGATAGTGGTAAATTTACCCAAGTAAGTACTCTTTGATATATGATAAGCTTCCCATATATGCCAAGTGGTTAGCAAGTAAGTTATGACATGATAGTGTGAAGTTTCCCCAAATTACGTGATATTCGAAAATACAGAAAGATTGATATAGGTATGAAGTACTTGATATAAGTCCTTGTTGATTGAGGTATAATATAATAGCATGTCTACCCTAGGCTAGTACATGATAGTGAACCTATGTTGATGATCCTTGAATGTTTGAAGTGACCCTTTGGTGATTGTGATGATACATGAATTGTTGTAATGATGAATGAATGCTTGAAATGATGAATGAATGATTATGTTTTACTTTTATGTTATCGAGTCCTGGGGGTATTTATACCCGACAATAGAGCTGTTGTCTAGTGCTGATGTTAGTTTCATGATAATTCCAATCGAGCCCTGATTCTCAGAACTCAGTGAACTATAGAAACTCTATATCCTCAGATAGTTACAAAACTTGAGAAATCTCAGAAATCTCCGTTATCTTAGTATTCTCTATATCGCTAGTAATCTAGACTTAGGGTTGTACTTAACTTAGATCTTGTAGTATTCCAATGTTCAGTTCTAGCCTCAGTAATGACCAAGTAATCTATTCAAATTTTGTATCATCAGTCAAATACCATGATTTAGTAGTACTTCGTCAGATACGGAACCATGTGAATTCAGCTTAACTCAGTCGAATCATTTGAGAAATATGATCAGTGTCAGATTTAGCCCAGTTTATG
This sequence comes from Capsicum baccatum var. pendulum, assembly GCA_030864225.1. Lineage (NCBI taxonomy): Eukaryota > Viridiplantae > Streptophyta > Magnoliopsida > Solanales > Solanaceae > Capsicum > Capsicum baccatum. Next base: position 206,698,685 of record CM061553.1, on the reverse strand, counting down.
TTCAGTTGAAAGTTCAGTTCAGAGTCCTTCAGTTGGGAGTATAAACTATCACCGAGCGAGGAAAGGGATGGTGATTCCTCCCGCTAGAGAGAGAGGTCGTGGTCATTATTAGCAATCTCTGAACTCCAGAACTGCGTAGCCAGCGCAGGATACAGGAGTCCCCATCAGTAGAGGCTATCACCGGCAGAGAGGTTGACAATTATATTTCCTTATGTCGACTTCCTGTGAGGGTCATCCTATCAGACAAGCTTGACTAGAGAGTGAGTCTTTACCAATGGTACGGTATTGGCGCCCTTCCAGCTGGGGTCATAAGTTGGACCCCACCTGTGGTAGGTCGGGGCATGTCGTTTAAGTAACTACTTCCCACAGTTTCAGTTTCAGTATAAATCTTCAGAAATCAGGACTGTCAGATACAGTCATCTATCATTATGAGGAACTCAGATAGTTCTATTGATTCAGGGACCTTCTCGACAGTTAGGCTTGGTCATATATATAGTTGTTTGATATCATATTCAGAGATAAGCTGCCAGATAGGCTTGATTCACAGTCTCAGATTCTATTGGGTATACTTGTTATCAGATTCTGATATAATCATATTTTTTATCATTGATAATAGTTTCTGAATATCATCCATTAGAAAGGTTAATCTCTAATCTTGTCAGTCGAAAGCAGTAAGCTCAGAATTCAGTCCTTGATGCTAGTACATCCAGATTCTCAGTTATCAGTATCAGATGAGTCAGTGATTCAGTATCTCAGTGTCAGTAGTGAGTTCAGTCTACAGTAAAGTGGTATCCGAGTTTTAGTACCTAGTTGTGATGATTGTGTTTTTGGTCTGTGCATTCATATATGTGTTCTCATGCGACATTTTCATGATTATTCAGTTTAGATATTGTGCATGCATGAGCCTTTGCATTTAGCCTTACCTCATCTACATACTCAGTACATTCTTGTACTGACGCATTTGCGCTATGGTGTATTATTTGTCACTATAGGTTCAGAGGCACAGGATCCAGAGTATCCTTAGCAGTTCAGCCCAGTCAACAGCAGTAGCAGTGAGTTTTCTTCTTTCAAGGATAAAATCTCAGTTGATTATTATTGCATCGGATTTTGTTTATATTTATTTCAGTTGACGATGTTAGTTGGAAACCTGTCCCATCAACTCCACAGTTCAGACAGTTAGAGGCTTTTCAAATGGATGTATTGGAATTTAGTTTTCAGTTGTGAGTATGTATAGATGTGTTGAACCTTATGGCTATTTTCCGTCTTTATTTCAGATATTATGTAGTGTACAGGTACAAATATTAGTAAAGGGTTAGGTTGTGGTCCTTCAGGATCATAAGCACCGTGTGACGTCTCTAGATGGGATCTCGGGGTGTTACAAGTCCCATGTACCTCGCAAGTGTCCCATTATTATATTAGCTTGGGGGATTCCATTGTACCTCATAAGTGTTCCATTATGTTTGCTTGGGGGATTCTATTATACCCCACAAGAATGATTATAAACCATAATCACTCCATTTTACCATTCAAAAACCATGTAAACCATTTAGGGTTCCTTTACCAAGTTTAAATTATGCAATAGTTTCATTAAAAATCCAATAACATAGTGAAACCGTTATCATCAGCATTTAATCAAACATATTGGCAGCATAGTATTTCAAAAACCAAAACTAAATACCAAACAACCATTCCCATCCAACCAATTATCCAAAAACATCGTTAATGCATATCAAAGCATAATTGAAACATGGGAAAACCATAACCAAGCATTTGTAACCAAAACCCCCAAATTATATTTGAAAACCCAAAATCATACAATATTCAAATCATGAAAACATTGTATAAAATTCATGCCTTTAGTTGGAACTAACAATGAGGGAGGACAACATTCCTTAAACCAAGAAGATGATGGAGAGAAATTACCAACACAAGCCCCAAATTAATCCTTAAGCTAAAACCCTAGCTTTCTTTGCCCAAGAGCTTTAGATAGGATTTAAGAGTGTTTTCTCAGTGTTAAAGAATAAAATAATAGGGAAAATAACCTCCTCAGTAGGTTAAAAGTTGTGGGGCATTGTTAGTTTAAATGGGGAAATGTCCAAATTGCCCTCACTTAAACTGCATTTAATTCCAATCATAGGGTACTACTGAGCCACACGGCTCATACCTTCCCTGTACGAGTGGCATCACTCGTATCCTAGGCCTCCTTATTAGACCTAACACTGTCTAAGGTGCGACTCACCCAAATCCAAGTCGTACCCAAGTATACGACTAGTACCCATAAACCGTACTCCTGGCAAAATAGAACCAGAAGAGGATTGAACACTGTCCATCATACGAGTCCATGGTACGACTCGAACCTTGGCTTATGGCTCATGGTGATCCACTCATGATCAAATAAAACCTAAGTCACTAAGTCTAAGATAAGTAAAGTTACCAACCAATCCATACCCACCGATATGCTTATACCATACAAATCATACCCATTACTAGGGGGAGATTGAAATACCTTAGTTTCTGGAACTTAGGAAAAATTCCTGGATTTCTAGTGAGGGAGACTGGTCAGCATACGACTGGACGATACCACCGTACCCAAGTGTACGACTCATTTTCCCAGTCATATCCTGCCCAGAAATGAAAAATCTAGGAAATTTTCCTAAGGTACATAACACCAGGGTGTTTCAGTCTCCTTCACTAGGAATATTTATCCCCGAATGACGGACAAGGTATGGTAAACACAAACACGATTCATTTGCATTATCAAATATCAATCCAACCTTTAACCAGGTTAGAAAACAAGGATGCAAATATATTAATATTTCCTTTAACAAAATTTGAAAACAAAAGTATGTTGAAGAAACATACCTTCCATATGAATCCCAGAAACACAAAACATATGTGGATACTTGGACTTTATTTCCTCCTTCGCTTCCCATGTAGCCTCTTCCACCTTATGGTTCCCCCATAGAACCTTAACTGAGGCCACATCTTTGGTTTGTAACCGACAAACCTACCAATCTAAGATCTCAATTGAGACTTCTTCATAAGAGAGAGAATTTGAGATACCCAATCCTTCCAAAGGAACAACCGAAGAAGCATTACTAAGATACTTTCTCAACATTGAGATGTGAAGTACTAGATGAAAAGAGCTCTAACTAGAAGGCAACTCTAATTCATAAGCCACACTACCAATTTTCTACAAAATCGTATAAGGACCAATAAATCGGGGACTGAGCTTTCCCTTCCTACCAAACTGCATTACTCCCTTCACAGGAGATACCTTTAAGAACACCCTATCCCCAATTTCAAACTCTAAGTCTCTATGCCTTACATCCACATAGGACTTTTGAATGACTTTGGGAAACCTTAAGCCTATCCCGAATTAACTTCACCTTTTCCATAGCCTGATAAACCAAATCTACACCGAACATATCCGTCTCACCAAGCTCGAACCAACCAATAGGGGAACTACACCTCCTACCATATAATGCCTCAAAAGGGGTCATACCAATACTAGAATAATAGCTATTTTTGTAAGCAAACTCCATCAAAGGTAGATGCTCAACCCAACAACCACCATAGTCAATCACGCACGCCCGAAGCATATCCTCCAATGCCTGAATAGTCCTCTTTGCTTGCCCAGCCATTTGAGTATGGAAAATAGTACTCCGACTAACCTTTGTACCAAATCCCTTCTGAAAAGACTGCCAAAAATGAAATGAAAACTGTATACCATGATAAGAGACGATAGAAATAGGTAGCCCATGTATCTTCACAGTATTCTGAAGATACAACTTTGCATAATCCTCCATAAAAAAGGTAGCCCTCAATGGCAAGAAGTGAGCAAACTTTGTCATCCTATCCACGATGACCCAAATAATTGGGTTCGAGACATAAGAAGACCAGTAACAAAATACATATTGATTACCTCCTATTTCTATTCAGGAAAATCAATCTCTTGATACAACCCACCAGGTTTTATGTGCTTAACTTTAACTTGTTGACACACCTTGAACTTGGCTACTAAATCATCCATATCCCTTCTTATACCATTCCACCAGTATATCTCCTTGAGATCATGATACATTTTTATCGAACTAGGATAAAAAAATATAGCGCGATTCATGCACCTCAGGAAAAATCCTTTGCCGCAAACCATCGACATCAGGAACACACAAACTCTCTTGGTGCCGTAAAGTACCATCGCCATAGATCTCAAAGACCATTACCTTTTGCCCACCAACACCACTCTTAATTTTCATCAAGAAAGGATCTAACACTTGCTTCTCCTTAATCTATGTACCAAGAGATTACCTAACCACTTCCTGAACCATCACATCACCATTCTCAAAGTCCAAAAGACAAACTCCAAGATTAGCCAAGCAGTGAATATCCTTCACCGATTCCCACTTTCCTTTCTCCACATGAGCCAAATTCCCCATGGACAACCTGCTAAGAGCATCAATAACCTTGTTAGTTGTACCTAGGTGATAGTGAAGACTCATATCATAATCCTTGAGAATCTCCCACCATCTCCTGTGACTGAGATTTATCTCCTTCTAAGTGACCACATACTATAGGCTCTTATGATCAGAAAAGATGTCCCTGTGCACTCTATACAAATAATGTTGCCATATTTTCAGAGCTAATACCACCGCCAACAACTCAAAATCATGAGTAGGATAGTTCCTCTCATGCACCTTTAACTACCTAGAAGCATAGGCAATCAACTTTCAATGCTGCATCAAGACATAACTAAGTCCCACCCAAGATGCATCACAATAAACCACAAACCCCTCATTGCCTTCAGGTAATGTCAAAACCAGAGCCGAAGTTAGCAACTCCCCTCATAAGCATTTGACCAAGAAAACTTGACCTTCTTCTGAGTCAATTTGGTCAAAGGAGCAATTATCATCAAAAAGCTTTCCACAATCCACCTATAATACCCAGGCAAACCCAAGAAGCTCCGAATATCGGTTGGAGTCATGGGTCTAGGCCACCTTTTAACCATATCCACCTTTTGTGGATCCACCATGATCCCCTTACTAGAAATAATATGACCCAAGAAAGTTACAGCTTTCTACCAAAACTCATACTTGGAGAACTTAGCATACAACTGTTGTTCCTTTAAAGTTTGCAACACCATACAAAGGTAATTACCATGATCCGCCTCACTCTTAGAATTAACCAGAATGTCATTAATGAACACAATGATAAAAAGATCCAAGAACTAACTGAATACCTTGTTCATCAAATCCATAAATGCCGCCAGGGCATTAGTCAAACCAAATGACATCAGCAAAAATTTGAAGTGCCTATACCGAGTGCAACAACTTGTCTTAGGGTTATCCTCCTCCCTAAACTTAAGCTGATGAAACCCAGACCGAAGATCTATCTTAGAAAAGAACTTGGCACTTTTTATCTGATTAAACAAGTCATCTATCCTTGGAAGAGGATACTTGTTCTTTACCTTACCTTATTAAACTATCGATAGTCAATGTACATCTGAAGGGAACCATCCTTTTGGTGTACGAACAACACCGGTGCATCCTATGGGGATACACTAGGATGAATAAACCCCTTATCCAAAAGATCCTTAAGTTGCTCCTTGAGTTCCCTCAACACAGTCAGAGCCATTCTATAAGGTGGAATAGATATGGTACTAGTGTCCAGAACCAAATCAATACCAAACTCAATTTCCCTATCTGGAGGAACACCGGGAAGATCATCTGAAAAGACCTCAGGAAATTCACTTACCACCAAAACTGAATTTAAAGAAAAACCTTTCGAGTTAGAATCTTTAACCCAGACCAAGTGATAAAGATACCCTTTAGAGATTAATCTCTGAGCTTTAAGATAAGAAATAGACCTACCCCTAGGAGCTAGGGAACAACCTTCCCATTCTATAATTGGTTCACCAGGGAACCTAAAGATAACCTTACAACTCAGATAATCTAAGGACACGTAATAAGACTGTAACTAATCCATCCTTTAAATAACGTTGAAGTCTACCATAGCCAGTTCAAACAGATCTACCAAGGTCTGCCTACCACCAACAGATACCACACACCTTCTATAGACTCCTTTAGCAATAATCGAGCCACCAACCAGGGTAGAAATAGAAAAAGGATCTAAAATAACCTCAATTTCAAAACCAAAACATACAGCCATATATGGGGTCACATCAGAAAGAGTCGACCCCGGATCAAGCAGATAATACACATCACAAGAAAAGAGTTGTAACGTACTAGTAATGACATTAAGTGATGCCTCAGATTCCTGCCGAGATGTAAGAGCATTAGACCTATTCTAACCAAAACCGACACCAAAAATAGGAGCAGTCTTTGAAGCTATAGCACTAGGTGCAAGAGCAAAAGATGAAGCAATTGGAGCTTTGAATGCTCCCAAAGCACCCATACCAATCAAAAAATTCCAGAGCATATGGCTTGGCTGGCCATATTTAAAACATCGATCTCTCCTTTAATCATAAAATCCCCGATGAAGATGACCACATAACCGGCAAGAAGGGCATGTAGAAGCCGACTGTGCCCCACTCTCCTGAGATTAGGCACCCTAAGCCCATAAATTATCACCACCTTGTTGACGCCTATCACCCGACTACTTTAGGTAAGAAGCGCTAGTAGTAGAGATTGAAACAAAACTTCCCAACTTTTTTTTCTAACATTTACCGCCATCCTAACCACCCGATTATTGAGCACCTCCCTACTTATAGAGCCTACTCCTCTTACCCTGCATTTTCCCAAACTCTGCCTGTTTCCTCTTTTCATCCTCCACCTATTGCATGTGAAATTCCAGCCTCACAATATCCATATTTTTAATTAACAAGGCTATTTTGCTTTTAAGGATCAAATCCTAAGATAGCCCAAAAGTGAACTTTCTCATCCTCACTCTCATATCAGCCACCAAATCTAGAGCATACCTTAACAACTGATGAAACTTTAAGGAAAATTCCTTGACAGTTATCTTCCCATGCTTAAAATTCAGAAATTTCTCCATCTTTACTTACCTCAACTCCTGAGAAAAGAAGCAATCCAGAAAAGCTTTAGAAAAGGCCTCCCATAAGGATGCCTTCTCAACATCACCTCTATCTCTATCCCACTCCTCGTACTATTGGTAAACAACATTCTTGAGCTAATAATCCATAAAATTTACACCTTCCATAATTGTGGCCTGCATCACCCTGAATATTTTCTTAATTTTATCCAAAAAGCCTTATTAATCCTTTTTCACCTTTACTCCAGTAAAAGTAGGAGGATTCATCTTCATAAACTGGCCAACCATTGTGGACACAATAGATAAAACACCAAATGTATTCCACTCAGCCTGAGCAGCAACTAACTAAATAATAATATAAATAGATTGGTTAAATTCTGCATTAGTCACCTCACTTTAAGGAGGACTATTAGCAATCAGAGTAACTCCAGAATAATCAGGGATAGGACCCTGAGATCGAGTGCGAACTCTAGGTGTAGGGCGTACACCATCAACATCGTCCCCAGATGGGATAGAAGAATTTTTTAATGTTCCATGTCTTCCAGGCATGATCTAAAAAGTGGACAAATAAGGTTTAGAGAAGATTTCAGGACTCAGACTCCAAGCCTGAAAATAGAATATGAAAAAAGTAAAACATTCCTAAATACCATGTAGCCTCTCTCTAATGAATGTGGCAGACTACATACCCCTAAAAAAGACTCTACTAGACACTATTTTGTGGACTCCCAATTGACTATGAACCTAATGCTCTGATGCTAACTTAACCCGACCTGACTCGGGGCTTTGTCATAATGGGCATCCCAAGTTCATCTAGAACTGGGGACCACCCCTAAATTCCCAACCAAACCGTACAACGCATATCCTGATGTGGATGAATTTTAAACATATAACAAGATAGCTTATAACTATCCAAATCCAGACTCTGGGATAGGTCTATAACTACAATCGACCTAAATGAGTCCAGCCATCCCTAAACCAACTAATAGCCATAACCAAACCAAACATTATCAAAACCATAACCATATAAGTTCCATAATAATTATATATATAATCCCAAAATAAAAGAGGATGGAAGAACCAATAATACAGTCAATTTGTGTCAGCCCCAATACTAATACCAATGCTAAGGCTAACACTAATACCAATCCCGCTTATGCCAACCCATAGTTGTTCCACAAAATCCTCTAACCAAAAGAACAACAATATTCGGTTAGGATATGCCCCCAACCATAGCTAAAACCAATACCCAAAATAATCCAAAGTATGAAATAACATCCATGAAATAGAGCCTTTCAAAAAGATTAAGGCTCACCACTTCAATCCAAATACTGATCTTGAAGTCCGATCATTGAGTAGGAAGAGTGGAACGATCAATTCTTGCATCGCGTGAGGATACAACCGCCCAAATATCGGGTAGCGGGTGAATGCTAGAATGAACTCAGGATAATGATAAAATAATTCCATTTAAGAAAACCAAGTAAAACCACCCATATGCACCAACCCATACATACACACACATATATATATATATATTAATATATATAACTATGTCGGGAAAGGGAACCAGGTTCAGTATATATTTGAAACCATTAACCTAGGTATGTGTAGATAAACCATCCCAATCCACCCACGGGCTATATTGGTCTAGTGTAACCCCTTAAGAGGGTCCCGATACATGTAGCTGCATGAATCAGAGATACCATAAGAGTAAGGGATTCCCAAGTACCCTCACCCACCATGATACATATGTACAATGTACTTAGAGGATTCCCGTGTACCTCATTGTATCATATAAGGGTCGCCATGCCCTACCTCTCATGTCGAAAAACATGAGTTTCTAGTGTTTGTTCATTGAACTCCCACTTTCATGGTTATCTATCACACCCCGCCATTATTGCCAAACTAAAATCATTTCCAACCAACTAATTCATTATTTTATTTTTTATTAACCAAGGCTATTAGATAGTGATATCGTCATACTGACTATAACTTGCAAGTCCTATTCTTAGACGAACCTTTTAAGGTAAAGGGACTCCCGTGTACCTATTCACCAAGTTTACTTGGGGGGTCCCATATACCTTGTAAGTGTTCCATTATTATATTAGCTTGGGGATTCCATTGTACCCTACAAGTGTTCCATTATGTTTGCTTGGGGGATTCTATTACACCCCATAAGAATTTTTAGTAACCATAATCACTCTATTTTACCATTCCAAAACCATTTAAACTGTTTAGGGTTCCATTATCAAGTTTATACCTTGCAATAGTTCCATTAAAAATCCAACAACATGGTGAAATCATCATCATAGATGTTTTATCAAGGATGAATAATTATATGCTAAGTTTTTGAAGGATGGGTTTTTGATTAGTTTTATGGCTTTCTTGGAGAAAGTAGTGTCCAATAAGGTTTTATAGTTGATATGACCAAGGTAGAGGCAACAGAGGATTAGTCTAGGCTTACTTCACCTATCGAGTTTGAGTTTTGTTGGTTTGGCTAGTTACTATAGATGGTTCACTGAGGGTTTATCTACTATTGCAAATTCTTTGGCCATATTGACTCAGAAGAACTTTGATTTTTAGTGGTCTAATGAGTGTGAGGCAAACCTTCATAACATCAATACTTAGTTGAATTCAATACTAATCTTGACCTTACTGGTGGAAGGTGAGGATTTTACTATGTATTGTGATTCTTTAGGATTTTGAGGAGTTTTGATGCAGAGAAGAAAGACTTTTACCTATGCTTTGAGCCCATTGAATATTTATGAGAAGAACTACTTTGCTCATGATTTAGAGTTTAAAGAGGTAATGCTTGTTTTGTAATTCTGAAGACATTACCCATATGGAGTTCATTGGGAGGTGTTCATAAAAATCAACGTGAAAGTAGTTTAACTTTTTATCACTAATTCCATAAATCCATAATCTGTTTATTCAACTATTCAAGCACTCAACAACAAATCTACTTTGGGATTGAGTAAGAAAAAGAGAGATGCTATAACAAAGATAATAAAAAGGGGGAAAAGAATAAGGAAAATCTATAGCAAGGACAACAGAAGTTTGTTCTTGTAACTGAGAAAGCTGGTACATATGTTGCTCGTGTACAGGCTTATTATAATTCTAAATATGTTTGTGTGATTAATAAGAGGGTTGTTTTTATGTCCCGTAAATTATAATCAAATCGCGAGAGAGAAATCAAAGATTTAATCAAAAAGAATTGGGATTTTGTTGATAAGAGTTCAGTACAATTGTTACAATAGTATCCACTACTATAAGATTATTGTGAACCAATCTCCATTGATAAGTTTCCATCTCTATAACCTGCAATAATGTGTTAATAGTGAGAAGGAATTAATCGAGGAAGAAGGAAAAGTAAAAAAGAGAATAAGAAAAAAACTACCAGTCCAAATCTGTCTAGGCTCAACTCCACTTATGTTGATATAACCGCTTGGGCTTGATCCATCTGTCACCCATCATCTGGGTAATTCATCACTTTAATGAAGGATTCATATCGTCCATTTATTTCGTCTTATCCAATGGTTGTCACACGGACACGTGGCCTAAGCCTGGCTACCTAATGACTTGACATATAATCCTAAGCTACTTTCCTAATTCACACTTTAGGTTCTAACAATACCTCTCTGACCAAATCTACCTTATCCTCAAGGTCAAGACTGAGTTGTAAATATCAAAAATTAATGACGAAGATAATTATAGTCCTCTCAGGTTGCTTCCTCAGGGATAAAATTAGTCTAACGGACAAACACCTTAACTAAAGTAGTGTTTTTCTCTTTCACCATATGACACTGAAGAATCGGTTAATGGTTGAACAATGACTGGAACATCGTCATCACCAATTAGGGCTTGAGGATGTGGTATAACAAAAGGAAAAATGCAATGTTTCAGCTGTGAAACATGTAAAAATAGGGTAGATCATAGATCCAGCAGGCTTTTCGAAATGATACACTACTGCACCTACTCGCTGCAAGATCTTGTAGAGTCTGTAGTAGCGATCACTTCATTTTAAATTCTATTAAATGGCTAATGAAGTCTGATGGTAAGACTGATGTTTGAGATATACTAAGTCACCCTCCTAGTGCACACTCTTCAATCTATTTTGATCTACATAAAAACTCATACACAATTGAGCCTAGATAAGATTTTCCTTCAAAGTGTGCAAGAGTTGTTATCGGTAAGTCAAGTACACTCTAGCCTGGGATTAGGTAGGATATAAAAAGGGCCCAGCAGAATGTGAGGTGGGGGAAACCCATACAAAACCTGAAAAGTTGTGCTATTGAGAGTAGTATATTGGTTAGTGTTGTACCACTACTCAGCCAGAGGTAGCTAGGTGGTTTACTGCTTAGGATGGTTAGAGGTCATAACCCTTAAGTAGGATTCAATACAATGATTTAGACTCTCAATTTGACCATCGGTTGGGGGTGGTAGGAGGTTGATAATTTGAGTTGTGTGCCCATAGATTTAAAGAGGGTTTGCCAGAATAAAAATAGGGTCAAGATCAGAAAATACTTTGAGGGAGACCATATAGCTTGTAAACCTCTCTAACGGATAAATGAACCACATCTTGAGCAATGTAGGAATGTTTAAGGGCAAGAAAATGTGCGTACTTGGTTAGTCGATCAACTACAACCAAGATAATATTTGTATGACCTGAAACTTAAAGGGCTTCTATAAAGTCATAGCTATGACATGCCAAGGAAGCTCAGGGATGGGTAAGGGTTAAAGAATACCAGAGGAGAGGAAATTTTCTATTTTAGACTTCTGACAGGTATCGCATATTGAGACCCACTTAATAAGATCAACCTTCATATTAGGCCAATAGAACAATCTCTTAACTCTTCGATGGGTCCCATGTTGACCAGAATGTCCTCCTAAGGGAAGAGATGCAAGGACTGGAAAATGTTAAGCCTCAAATTAGTGCTATTAACTACATAGATTTTGTGGTCATACCAGATAACTCTTTGAGATAATGAATAGTGTGGCTTGGATCCAGGTAGAGTAATAAGTTATGTCAATAATTGAGCTGCAAAAGGATCAAGGTCATAACTCAAAGTCACTTCCTGCATCCTTGTAGTTTTAACGGTAAAGATAACATGGCATTAAACAACTTACTCTCCTCTTCTAGATAGGACATCTACAACCCTATTCTCAGTGCCATTTTTAAACTGTACCTCATAGTCTAATCCAAGGATCTTGTTAATCCTTTTTACTGTAGTATAGTATTCACCCTTTGCTTTAGAAAATAATTTAAGCTATGGTGGTCGACTTTTATGATGAAGTGAGCCGCTTGGAAATAATTTCTCCATCAATCAACAATAGATAAAACAACTAAGAATTCCTTTTCATAAGTAGATAATCCTAAGTGTTAAGGAGCTAGGGCTTTGATAAAAAAGCTATAGGCCTATTGTCTTGCATAAAAATAGTTCCTATACCTATAGAACATACATCAGTATCTACCATACATACCTTGGAAAAATTGGTCAAAGCTAGAGCTAGAGTAGATAACATAGCTTGCTTGAGAAGTGCAAAAGTAGTGTCAGCTAATATATCCCAATAGAAGGCATTCTTTTTCAGCAAATTGGTGAGTGGTCTACTAATTGTTCCATACGATCTAATAAACCCTCTGTAGTAACCTGTGAGGCCTATGAAACCCATCAATGACTTGATTGTCTTAGGAATGGGCCAACTTACCATATATTCCACCTTAGTAGGATCATTAACCACCCCTTTCCATGTGATTATCTAACTCAAATACTCAACTTTAGCTTGGCCAAATGAACACTTAGATAGCTTAGAAATCAATTTCTCTTTCCTCGGGATCGCAAGTACCTTACTGAGGTGAAGGATATGGTCTTGAAGTGATGCACTATAGATTAGTATATCTTCAAAGAACATAAGAACAATTTTTCTTAAGTTAGGGTTGAACATCTAATTCATAAGGGACTAAAAAGTGGAAAGAGCATTAGTCAAGACAAAGGGCATGACCTTAAATTCATAGTTACCTTAATGTGTTATAAATACAGTTTTAGGAATGTCCTTAATACAGATCCTAATTTGATAATGACCAGCCTTTATGCCAATTTTAGAGTAAATGCAAGACCTATTTAGTTCATCCATCAATTCGTTCACCAACGGAATGAGGAACTTATCTTTGATGGTATGTTGTTCAATTTTCTATAGTCTATGCAAACACTTCAAATCCCATCATTTTTCTTAACAAGCTACACTGGGGAAGAGAAAGGGGCATGGCTGGGCTGAATTATACCATTATTAAGCATTTTACTAACCTGTTATTCAATTTTATTTATTGGAAAGAAATTATATCCATAAGGTCTGATGCTAATACGAATTATATTTGGTTTTAGGGGAATGTGGTGGTCATAGCTTCTAGAAGGTGGAAGCGTTGTGGGCTTAGAAACCACATCAGGAAACTCTTGCAACACATATCTGACCTCAACAAGTATTACATTCTCTTATGCAACCTCTATAGATGATAAGGAAAAAAGTTAGGACCAAATAGTTTGTCCTTTCTTTACTAACTGTTTGGCATCTTTAACAAATATACTCTTCAAATCTCCTTGATGGTAGACCCGTCTCAATTTTACCCTCTTACCTAAATGATTAACCATAATTTTTTAGTCCACAAAATCCAATAGAACTGGATTGTGCACCTTTATCCTCTCACCTCCTAATACTATATTATTTCCTCCAACCTCAGGAGTTTGATGAAGTTTTCAAACTCCACTCCATGAATTTTCACTTAAAATTATTGTAAGTGTGCCAACTAAAGATATGATTTCCATCAGCTGCTATGACTCCCATGCGAACAACTCGAGTAATAGGATAACTAATCTTCTTTGCAGTTTCTAGGTCCAAAATACTATGTATACTACCCGAGTCAACCAAAATGGTTAGACTGTTCTTCTTATCTTCCCCTCTTAATTGGATGGTATTAGACATATCTACACCAGACAAGCCATTAAATATTATGGATTCATCCATAATTTCCCTTTCTTGCAGCTGATTTTCCTCTAATGTCACAACTTCATTCCCTTATTCTTCAGGCAAGTCAGTATCATCAGTCATGGAATTAAGGTTCTTGGGCTTGCAATGATGGCCAACAAAATATTTCTATCCACATCTATAGCATAAGCCTTGTGCTTTTCGTAGCTTAAATAGTTTGTTATTGAGTAGTCCTATCAACTCCCGACCATTTATTAGTCTAAACTAAGTTGGAATTGGGAATTTGGGGAGAATTGGTTATGCTTATTCCCCTTCCCCAACCAGTCCTATTTTTCTTAATCAAGGACTTTATCACCTTCTCTTGATGTCTATCTTTCTACTTCTTGACTTAAGGTATACGGGTTAAGCATCTTGACAGTGTGCCTAATTTCTTCCTTAAGCCCTTCCACAAAGAACTCTAAAAAAATTTCTCGGGGATAGTAGGTTTTCAAATCAAAACCTAGGCCTTCAAGTCCTCAAAGCATTCCAAATACTCGTTGAGTACCAGATTATGAAATTTTATTGAATTCCCCAACCAAATTGAACTTACTATTCTTAGCATCTTGGAGCCTTTTGTATAATTCCTTGTAGAACTATATTCAAGTGACTCCATCTCTGCTCAACTGATAAAAGAAGTACCACGACTTCGCCCTTCCTATCAAATGCAGGATCAATCCATATAATTTTGCATTGGATTTGTAATATGGTTATAATCATAATATCTCTCACATCTACATAACCATAAAAAGGTTTCAGCTCCAAGAGTGCCATCAAAATAGGGAAACTCAATCTTGGAACTGTAGTGATAATGCTATGGTCTATCTGTCGCCATATTTAGGGATGCATGGTCACCTCGTTGTCTACAAGTAGGCCCATCTCCAGTTTATGGGTGCACTATTAGTGTATTACCCAACACTCCAGGTTGGATTTGTAAGCATCTTCTTCAACAACACATCAAAATTCTTAGCTAGATCATCCAATTTTGCAGCTGTAGCCTCTAATTTTTTGTTTGATTCCACCATGAATCCTTGTAATTGAGACTCTAATTTTCTGACATTGTTCTCCATGGTTTGGTCCTATTTTCTGTGACTATCATTGTTGCAATTGAGTTGTACCCTCAAGTTTCAAGAGTGGCTCTGACCAATTGTTATGTCCCTTAAATCGCAATCAGATCACGAGAGACAAATTGAAGATTTAATCGAACAAAATTGGGATTTTATCAATAAGAGTTCAGTACAATTGTTACAATAGTATCCACTATCACAAGATTACCGTAAACCAAGCTCCATTGACAAGATTCTAACTCTGTAAACTGTTATAGTGCATTAATGGTGAGAAGGAATTACTCGAGGAAGAAGGAAAAGGAAAGAGAACAAGAAAATAACTACCAGTGAAAATATGTTTAGGATCCGCTCCACTTGTGTTGATATAACTGCTTGGGCCTGATCCATCTGTCACCAATCATCTGGGTTGTTCATTACTTTAATGAAGGATCCATCTTATCTGTTTATTTTATCTCATCCAATAGTTATCACATGGACACGTGGTCAAAGTTGTTCTACCTAACCACTTGACATATAATCCTAATCTACTTTCCCAATTCACACTTACTTTCCCAATTCATACTTTAGGATCTAACAATTACATCTATTGATAACAATGGCAATTATAGAGTAATTCATTCACAAGATAAATTTGATCAAGATAACTAACTAGTGGATGAGCATGTTGAAGATGAAGAAACTAGTGGCCATCGTATTATTAAAGCTTTGGTTCTACATTTGAAAACAACGTCCAAGAAGAAATTGACCAAGTTACTAGAAAAACTGACTTATCTCCAAGAGGTCAAAATAAGAATAACAAAAACACCAAACAAACCTTTACCAGCACTTCTGCTACTACTATTGCTACTATTGGCAGAATTAAAACTAGGTCCCAATCTCACGGTCTTCATGATTAAAACTAAATGTTGGAATTATAGGAGTATTAATACTTAGGTATCTATGGAAAGACTTAAAAAACTCAAGTATTTTCACAAGATTCTATGATTGTAGTCTGACCCGCCCCGCCCTAGGGCCTTGTTATAATAGACATCCCAAGTTCCATGGCTTTGCTACACATCTCTCCATTATTGCCCAATTAAAACCAATTTCTAAATAACCAAACCATTATCCATTTAATTACCAAGGCCATTGATATTGGTATCGTCATACAAACCCTTACTTGCAAGTATCATCCATAGCCAACCATTTATAGGTTTAAGGGGACTTTCAAGTGCCCTTCTATTTACCATATTAAATCACTTTGGAGACTTTCACGTTCCCCATAAGAAAAACCAATTAGCCTTTAGACTTTCCAAACCATTTAAACCATGCATAATTCCTTTACTAAGTTTAAAACATGCAAGAGTTCCATGAAAAAAAAGCAATGCAACGAACATATCTTTATAAATATTTTGTTAAACACACTGGGGGTATAATATAACCAAAACAAATTCCAAATACCATTAAACCATTCCTATTCAATCTGATTATCCAAAACCACCATTAATGTATATAAAAGAACAATTAAAACCATGGGAACCATAACTAAGAAATTAACATCAAAACCCCCAAATCAGATTTGAAAGCCAAAGTCATGTAATAGTAAAACCATGAAAACATTCACATAAACCATGTCTTTAATTAATTTAACAATGAGGGAAGAGAAACATGCCTTAAACAAAGATGATGATGGAAAGAAATCACCAAGACAAGCCCCAAATTTATCTCTTTAGATGAAACCCTATCTTTCTTTGCCCAAAATCTCTTAAGAGAATTATGAAGTGTTTAGGAAAAGTTAATAAGTGTTAATTAATAGAATATTAGGGTAAATAACCTTCCAAGTAGGTTAAAAATTGTGGGACCCTATTAGGATAAGTACGAAAATTTCTAGACTACCCCCACTAAAGTTGCAAAAAATCCTATCGCAAGATACGACTAGCCTTTACGAGTCGTACCCTCCCAATATGATTAGTATCCGCCACTCGTATCCTGAACCCCCACCCTTGGACCAAAAATTGTCCAATATACGACTCATCCAACCAAGTCGTATCCACAACATACGATCCGTATTCATTACCCGTTGCCCTGGCAGAATAAAATACTAGAAGGATTGAACACTGCCTACTATACGAGTCCTTAGTATAATTCATACCCTGTCTTACGGCTCATGGTGAGCCACTCATACTCAGATCCAACCTAAGCAACCATGTATAAGATTAAGTTAAGGAACCAAATGATCTATAACCATCAATATGACTCATACCCTTAAGTGGTACCTATTTCGGTAAACAAAATCCATCCCACCAACAAATACTGAGCAGTATATGACCGTACCATATCACTCGTACCCCAATATATGGCTCATACCTATTAGTCATATTGGGTCCAGAGATCAGAATTCTAGGAAATTTTCTAAGGTCAAGATGTTTCAATCTCCCCCACTAGGAACATTCGTCCCCGAATGACGGACAAGGTATGGGTAACCATACGCTAGAGTCATTTGTATTATGTTATCAAACATATTCCCAATCTTTAACTAAGTTTTAAAACAAAGAGGCAAAGATATAAATCTTTCCTTTAACAAACTCATAAAATAAAGATGTGTTGAAGACACATACCTTCTGCACGAATCCCAAGATCAGAAAATAAATATGGATATTTGGACTTTATGTCCTCTTCCGCTTCCTAAGTAGCTTCTTCCACCTTATGGTTCTGCCAAAGAACCTTAACCGAAGCCATATCCTTGGTCCATAAATGATGAACCTGCCTATCCAAGATCTCAATCAGAACCTCTTCATAAGATAGAGAGTTTGAGATACCCAACCCCTCCAAAGGCACAATCGAAGAAGGATTGCCAATGCACTTTCTCAATACAGAAACATGAATGATTGGATGAACTAAGCTCGTACGAGACATTACCACCTTTTCGTAGAATCTCATAAGGAACCATATACTGGGGACTGAGCTTCCCCCTTTTTCCAAACTGTACCACTCCCTTTATAGGAGATACCTTGAGGTAAACTTTATCCCCAATCTTAAACTCTAAGTCTCTACGTGTGCAGCCTTAAGACTATCCCGAATCACCATCACCTTCTCCATGCCCTAGTAGACCAAGTTAGGACCAAACATGTCCGCTTCACCAAGCTCAAACCAACCAATAGGAGATCTACACCTCCTACATATAATGTCTCAAAAAGGGCCATACCAATACTAGAATGATAACTATTGTTGTAAGCAAACTCCACCAAAGGTACATGCTCAACCTAATTGCCACCATAGTCAATCACACAAGCCCAAAGCATATCCTCCAATGTTTGAATAGTTCACTCTGCTTGCCCATCCGTCTGCGGATGAAAAGAAGTACTTAGACTCACCTTAGTCCCTAACCCTTTATGGAAAGACTGGCAGAAGTAAGACATAAATAGTGTGCCACGATAAAAAATAATCAAAATAGGTACCCCATGCAGCTTCACAATCTGCTAAAGGTACAACTTCACATAATATTTCGCTGAAAAGGTAGTCTGCACTGTTAAAGAGTGCACAAACATTCTATCCATAATAACCCAAACTGAATCATATTGACTCCGAGATTGAGGAAAATCGGTAGCAGAGTCCATGTTGATGACTTCCCACTTCCATACAGGCAGAATCAATTACTTGATACAACCTTCCTGGCCTCATGTGCTCAACCTTAACCTATTGACACACCATGTACTTGGCCATAAAGTCAGCTATATCTCTCGTTATACCATTCTGCTAATAAATTTCCTTGATATCATGATACATCTTACTCGAGTTGGGATAGATAACATTGCGCGACTCATGTGCCTCAGCCAAAATACTTTGCCGCAAATCAAGAATATATACCCTCTCCTGGAACCGTAAAGTACCATCACCACTGATCTCAAACACCACTACCTTTTGCCCACCAACATTACTCTTAATTTTTTCAAGACATAATCCTGCACTTGCTTCTCCTTAATCTCCGCACCAAGACATAAACTTCTTGCACCACCACACCACCATCCTTGGAGTCCAAAAGGAAAACTCCAAGATTAGTCAAACAGTGAATATCCTTCGCCAATTCTTGCTTTCCTTCCTCCTTATGAGCCAAACTTCCCACGAATAACTTGCTAAGAGCATAAATAACCACATTAGCATTACCTGGGTGATAGTAAAGCCTTATATCATAATTCTGGGAAGCTCAAGCCATCTTCTCTGCTTGAGATTAAGCCCTTTCTGGGTGAACACATACTGTAGACTCTTATTATCAGAAAGATATCCATGTGGACACCATACACATAATTGCACCATATTTTCAAAGCAAACACAACCACCAACAACTCCAAATCAAAAGTAGAATAATTTCTCTCATGTACCTTCAATTGCCCGAAAGCATAGGCAATCACTTTCCCATGCTGCATCAATACATAACCAAGCCCTACCTGAGATGCATCGCAATAAACCATGAACCCATCGTTGCCTTCTAGCAAGGTTAAAATTAGAGCCAAAGTTAACTTATCCTTTAAGTTCTTGAAACTCCCTTCACAAGTATCTGACCAAGAAAACTTAACCTTTTTCTCAGTTAACTTAGTCAAAGGAGAAACTATCGATGAAAATCCTTTCACAAATGGCCTATAATACCCAGCTAAACACAAGATGCTTTGGATGTCGAGTAGAGTCATAGGTCTAGGCCATCCCTTCACCACAGTAACCTTCTATGGATCCACCATGATCCCTTCACTAGAAATAATATGACCAAAGAAAGTCATAATGTTCAATCAAAACTCACACTTAGAGAACTTAACATACAACTGTTGTTGCTTTAAGGCCTGCAACACCACATGGAGATAATTATCATGATCCACCTCACTCTTTGAATAAACTAGAATGTTATCAATAAACACAATGATGAAGATATCCAAATACTGCCTGAATACCCTATTCATCAGATCCATAAATGCTATCGGAGCATTGGTCAACCCAAATGACATTACCAAAAACTCAAAGTGCCCATATCGAGTATGATAAGTCATCTTAAGGATAGCCACTTCCCTAATCTTTAGCTGATGGTACCCAAACCAAAGATCTATCTTAAAAAAGAACTTGACACCTAGCAACTGGTCAAATAGATCATTTATTCTTGGAAGAGGATACTTATTCTTGATCGTCACCTTGTTTAACTGCAGTAGTCAATGCATATTTGAAGGGAGCCATCTTTCTTAAGAACAAACAACACCGGTGCACCCCAAGGAGATACACTAGGATGAATAAACCCGTTATCTAAAAGATCCTTAAGTTGCTCCTTGAGTTACCTCAACTCAGCCAGAGCCCTTCTATATGGAGGAATAGAAATTGGACAACTATCCAAAATTAAATCAATACCAAACTCTATTTCCTTATCCGGAGGAACACCAGAAAGATCATTCAGGAAAACCCATAGAAACTCATTAACCTCCAAAACTGATTAAAAAAAAAGACCTTCCGAGTTAGAATCTTTAATCCGAACCATGTGATAAAGACAACCTTTTGAGATCAACCTTCGAGCTCTAAAATAAGAAATAAACCTCCCCTTAGGAGCTAAAGAAACACCCTCTCATTCTATAATTGGCTCACCAGGGAACCTAAAGATAACCCTATGTGTTCGACAATCCTAGGATGTGTAACAATAGTGTAACCAGCTCATCCCCAGAATAATATCAAAATTCACCATATCCAACTCAAACAGATCCACCAGGTTTGCTTTCCATTGATAGATACCACACCCTCCTATAGACTCTATGAGCAGTCACCTACCAGGGTAGAAATAGAAAAAGAATCTGAAGTAACTTTCATATCAAAACCAAAAGATACAGCCACATAAAGAGTCACATAAGAAAGAGTAGACCTTGGGTCAAGCAAAATGCATACATCATGAGAGAAAAGTTTTAACATACCAGCAACGACATCATGTGATTCCTCAGATTCCTGTTGGGATGCCAAAGCATACAACTTACTCCGACCAACACTAGAACTAGGAGTAGTAATAGAAGTAGATGTCACACCATCAGGTGCAGGAGCAGAAGATGAAGCCACAAGAATCTTAGTTGTTCCTATATCAACCTTATTGACCGGGCAATCTCTAAGCTGATGGCCTACTTGGCCGCACTTAAAGCTTTTATCCTTTTCTTTATCGCAATAAACCCAATGAGAACAACTATAAAATCGACAAAGGGGACAAAAAAAACTGACTGACCTCCACTTGCCTGAGATTGGGCACCCTGTGCCCAAAAATTGTCACCACTATGATGACGTCTGTCGACCGATTAATAAAGAGAATTAGAAGAAGAGTAGGAACAAGAACTCCCTCACTTCTTTTTCTACCATTTTCCACCTTCTCTACCACCATGAGACTGAGCACCTCCCTGATAAAAAAACCTGCTCCTCTTTCCCTGCCTATCTTTGAAATCCACTAACTTTCTCTTTTCATCTTCTACTTGCTGCATGTGAATAGTCAGCCTTGAGATGTCCATATCCTTAAATAGTAAGGTAGTCTTACTCTCCAAAATCAAATCTCAATTCAACCTAGAGGTAAACTTCCTCATTCTAGCCCGTATGTTAACCACTAAATATAACTCTCCATATTCTGAAACTCGGATGCTATACGGTGCTTATAACCTTGAAGGACCACAAGCTAACCCATGACTGATATCGATAACTGAGCACTAAATAATATACTATAAAATTGTAGAAAACTGGCAGAAACTTGCCATAAGGTTCAATACTTAAATAAAACTGAATAAAGTATAATAATACTAAAACTAAAACAACTATCTGAAAATACTCTAGTCTGAAAAAGCCTCTAAACTGTCTGAATAAGAAGTTGATGGGACAATCCCCTAACTAACTCTATCTACTAAAATGCTAAATCTAATACAATAATAAAATAAGAAACATCCTCGAATGATGAGGACTCACTGCTAAGTCTACTACTTCTGGCTGAATTTAAACTGCTAAGGGTGCTCTAGATCTCATGCTTCTGTTCCTATGGTATAAGACACCATAGTGCAAGAGAAAAGTATGTGTCAGTAAGCGGGAATGTACTAGTATGCTAGATGAGGTAAGGCTAAATGCAAGGGTTTATATGCATGAGCAATACTGACTAAATAATCTAAGTATACTGAAAGAGAATACATGCATGAGTGCATAAACTATAACTGAAATCATAGTAATACTAAATACTGAATCCTAATAACTGGATTTTTGATAACTGAGTCTACTGATACTGATATCTGATTGACTGAGGTTGAGATCAGTCTTATTTAATGGGTGATCTCTGAATATACTAATAATAAAGATGATTAACTGAATCTGAGATCAATCCTATCTAATGGGTGATCTCTGAATCTAATGGTACTTGATACTAATTGACTGTATTTGACATCATTTCTATCTAATGGGTGATCTCTGAATTTGTTGGTACTAATACTGATACTGCTTGACTAAATTTGAGATCAGTCCTATATAGCGGGTAATCTCTAAATCCATTGATAATACTAATGAGTGACTGTATTTAACAGTCCTGAATCTGTGCTACTGAGCTGAATTCTTTTGCTGAGACTGATTGTGAAATTGGGACTATGGGAAGTAATCATGTAACTAATATGCCCTAAATCTGAACTAGTAGGGTCCAACCTGTAACCCCAGATGGAAGAGTGTTAGTACCGTGCCACGGGTAAAGAAAACTGCTATGGGGTTAGTCCTAATCTAGCGGGTGACCCCTAAGATCAATCCTGTACTAGCAGGTGATCCCTGAGTATGCCAGTCATATCTAACGGGTGACATCTCATAACCTAAACGGGATGCGTAGTTCAAGAACTTAAGGATTGCTTCTAGGGATCTCAGTCCTATCTAATGGGTGAGCCCCCATCCCTAGGTTCGCTCGGTGCTGAATCCTACTCCCAACTGAAAGACTCTGAACTGATTCTTAGACTGTACTAGACTGAGATGAATCTGTTACTGATCATACTGATTAAATGAGATAAGCTGAGTTTACTGAGTTTCATTGAGTGACAGAATACTACTGAGTTCTAAATTAATTAGTGAACTGAAGCTGGAATGCTATTGATACTAAGATTACTGAGATTTCCTAAGTTCTATAAATGTCTAAGTTCTACTGAGTTCTGTAACTGACTGAGAGTACTATTAATCATGGCATGACTGAGATTATCATGAAACTGACACTGGCTCTAGACAATCAGCTAAGTGGTAGGGAATTAAATACCCCCAGGACTCGATAACATAAATAATACAAGACAGGACAACTCATACATAACATGGCAATAGGCTATCATTCACAATATAATCAATGAAGCATCTCTTCAAGCACTTGGAGGTCTTAGACATATAATTGTATAGGGAGGCATGCTATTGTCTAATAACTCATTCAATAAGGAATACACATGAATAGGAATGCATGTAACATATGATAATTCATTCACTAAGGCTTTTCAATAAACACTTGGCATGCATGAACTTATACATAATTGGGGTTTCTTGTCAACATGCTATAATGACCCTATTTCCTTCACACAAGCATTTTATAGAACATATGGGGAGCATACTTTGGTCATACAACATTCAATACACCTAATTAACATAGTTACATCAATCAACACGGATCTTCTAGGGTTTATTATGAATATCATGAAATTCACCTCATACTAGGACCAAAGTTTGGGACTTTGTAACTAAAACATGAATTAAAACTCAACAACATCATAAACTTCAATCTCAATTCACATAAATCATGAAAACTCATAAATAACAATCTTTATAATTTAAAAAGGGATTCTTCAACTTCTTGGGTGGAAGGAACCCAAGAATCAACATCTAACATACCTGAAAATCTAGATTCTTGAAGTTCTTGAAGAATCTTGGAGGGATTCTTAAGATTGCTTTTGAAATTTAGGGCTAGGGTTTTCTATTTTTGAGAGAGAATGCTTTTGTTCTTGAGGAATAGTGAAAATAAATGAGCAATTTTGGCTATTAAGGGTTTAAATCCCGTGTATAGACAGATTGGGGCTTTAGGGAAATTACTAAATGGTCCCCGAAATTAAATAACGGAATCTAAAAATCCCAATTTTTTACGCTGGTACGACGCGGTGAAATCTCGCCAGCTCACTGGAAAGTGGACGACTGGAAAATTGAATGGTGGCGCGACGCGGTGGAACTCATGTTGGTGCACTAGAATTTGACAATTCAGAAATTGAGCCTTGGCGCAATGTGCCATAATTGCGGAGGATCACTGGATTTTGATGATTGCTATTTTGGATGGCTCCGCGGCGCGCTAAAATACCAGGTGGTACACCATCTTACTAAAATGGCTCTAACTCTTCACTCGAGTGTCTGATTTGGGTGAATTTGGTATCGATGGAAAACTTATTCAATTTATCACATGATAAAAAGTCAAAATCTTAAAAATACCATAGGGAGTAAAAAGGTATTCATCTATGAAGCAAGATCTTTGGTGTTCTAGGGACGAATCGAAACTAAATAGAAATACGGGGTATTACACTAAATTAGGATCATACCTTGGAAACTAGTGAAACTTTAAGGCATATTCCTTTATAGACATCCTCCCTGACTTGAGGTTCACAAACTCCTCCATTTTTTCTTCCCTCAACTCTTGGGGAAAGAAACGATCCAGAAAAGCACTAGAGAAGGCATCCCATAAGGACGACTCCTCCACATCTCCTTTATCCCTATACCACTTTTTTTTACCACTGATATGCAACCTCTTTGAGCTGATAAGATGCAAAGTTTACCCCTCTATATTGGTAGCCTGCATCATCTAAAATATATTCTTCATCTAATCCAAGAAGCCTTGTGGATCCTCCTTCACCTTCACTCCAGAAAAAGTGGGAGGACCCATCATCATAAATTGGCCAAACCTTGTGGCCTTAGCAGACAAAACACCAAACACATCCCACTCATCGTGAGAAGCAACCAACTTAGCAATAACATGAATAGACTGACATAATTCAGCATTTGTCACCTCTTCTTGAAGAGGACTAGTAGCAATAGGTAGAACCCTAGAATTATCAGAGATAAGACTGTGATCATAAATGAACCCCAGAAGTAGGATGCACCCCTTCAGCACTATCCCAAGATAGAATTGAAGAATTTTATTGTGTTCCAAATTTATGAGGTATGATCTAAAAGACGAACAAAAAATGATTAGAGAAGATTCCAGCATAGAGAATTCAAGCTTGATGATAGAATACCAAGAAAGTGAAACATTTCTAAATGCCTTGTAGTCTCTCCCATATGAGTGTGGCGTGCTAAACACCTCTAAAAGAGACTCTACTTGTCACGGATTTATGGACTTCCAATTGACCATGAGCCTAGGCTCTGATACCAAATTAACACAATCGACCCTGGGGCCTTATCATAATTGGCATCCAAGATCGACCAGGATCGGAGACACTCCCATTACCCAACCCAACCTCCAACCGGCCTGCCATGAGTTGGATAAATTTTGAGTATTTAAAAATATAGTGTAATAGCTCACATAAAGACTCTAGGAAAAGATCACAACCATGACTGACCCAACCGAGTCCAACCATCCTAAACTAAGAATCCAACCATACCAAAATAAGGGACATAAACCAATCCATAACCAAGGATGTCCAAAAATATAGCATAATTAATCCCAAAATAAAATGGGATGGAACAACCAACAATATCGTCTGATGATTTCAACTTTCCAACCTATTCCAATGCCAAGGCTGACACCTATATCGATCCTGCCCATACTAACCTATAGAAGTACCACAAAGCCTATATCCAAAAGAGTTATAAAATACGGTTGGGATATGCCCCCAACCATAGCCAAAGCCAATATCCAAAATAAAATCAAAGTGTCTAGAAATATCCATAACATGAAATGGAACCTTCCAAAAGGATGGAAGTCACCGCTTCAGTCCAAATATTTTCCCTGAATTAATCACTATATAGGAGGAGTAAAATAGTCAGTTCCTGCATAGCGTACATATACAACCGCTAGTAGACGGGGTTAGTGAGTGACCACTAGCATGATCTTAGGATAAGGATAAAATAATGCCATTAAAAAACTAAGTAAAACTATCATATATATATATATATAACCATGACTAAAAAAAGAACCGGGTTTAGCATACCTTTAAAACCTTTACCTAGGCTGTGTAACTTTTGCGTCCTAAACCACCCACGGGTTATATGGGTTCAGCTTTCCCTGCTAAAAGCCCCAACACATGCAGCCGCATGATCAGGGAAGTATCCCATGGGATGAATAGTAAATCCCCAAAATATAGTGTGACATCATGCACACGGTCACCAAGACCAACCTCATATCGACAAATATAAGTTTCCAGTTTTGGTCCCCTCGGGACCTCCACCTTTCACGGATTTGCTACACATCTTTCCATTATTGCCCAATTAAAACCAATTTCTAAATAACCAAACCATTATCCATTAATTAACCAAGGCCATTGATATTGGTATCGTCATACCAACCCTTACTTGCAAGTATCATCCATAGCCAACCATTTATAGGTTTAAGGGGACTTTCAAGTGTCCTTTCATTTACCATATTAAATAACTTGGGAGACTTCCATGTTCCCCATAAGAAAATTCAATTAGCATTTAGACTTTCCAAACCATTTAAACTATGCATAATTTCTTTACTAAGTTTAAACATGCAAGAGTTCCATTAAAAGAAATCAATGCACTGAATATATCTTTATAAATATTTTGTTAAACACATTGGGGGCATAATATAACCAAAACCAATTTCAAATACCATTAAACCATTCCCATTCAATTCAACTATCCAAAACCACCATTAATGTATATAAAAGCACAATTAAAATCTTGGGAAACCATAACCAAGCAATTAATATCAAAACCCCCAAATCATATTTGAAAGCCAAAGTCATGATATAGTAAAACCATGAAAACATTCATATAAACCATGCCTTTAATTAAATTAACAATGAGAGAAGAGAAACATGCCTTAAACCAAGATGATGGCGGAAAAAAATCACCAACAAAAGCCCTAAATTGATCCCTTTTGATGAAACCCTAGCTTTCCTTGCCCAAAAGCTCTTACGAGAATTATGAAGTGTTTAGGAAGAGTTTCTAAGTGCTAATGAATACAATATTAAGGAAAATAACCTTTCAGGTAGGTTAAAAATCGTGGGACCCTATTAGGATAAGTAGGTAAATGTCCAGAATACCCTCATATAAGTTACATAAAATCCCATCAGAGAGATACGAATGACCTTTATGAGTCGTACCCTCCTAATACGATTGGTATCCACCACTCATATATTGAACCTCAACCCTTGGACCAAATACTGTCCAGTGTAAGACTCATCCAACCAAGTCGTAACCATTATATATGATCCGTATCCATGACCTATAACCCTGGTAGAATAAAATGCCAGGAGGATTGGACACTGCCTACCATACAAGTCTCTGGTACGATTCGTACCCTGGATTATGGCTCATGGTGAGCCACTCATACTCACATCCAACCTAAAGAACCAAGTCTAAGATTAGGTTAAGGAACCAAACGATTCATAACCACTAATACAACTCGTACCCTTTAGTCGTACCTATTCCAGTAAACAAAATTCGTCCCACCAACCAACACTGATTAGTATACGACCGGAACATACCACCCGTACCACAACATACAACTCGTACCCATGAGTTGTATTGGATTCAGAGATCAGAATTTCAGAAAATTTTTTAAGGTCTAGAAACTAGGGTGTTTCACAATCCTTGAACTATTTTCTATAAATGTTCAACTCAACTTCTATAGAATTCAACTTCACTTTGATCATGTAACTTGTAAAATAGTGGCAAGATGTGTTTTTTTTTTGGACTCAAGATGTCAAATGCTCAGTCATGGAACAAGATGATCAACAAATCACTTGTGAGATCAAGCATGTATCTCACCTTAGTAATTTTCAAACCATCTTTATTTATGCTAAGTTTAGGGATTATATGAGAAGACTTTTGTGGGACAAGATGTTACTATTTCCTAGTCTCAACATGCCTTGGTGTACCATTAGAGATTTTAATGTTATTACTGATATTGGAGAAAAAATGAGGCCAACCATACAACATAAAGAAAAGTTCTGATTTTATTAGTATGATTGAATCCTGTGGGTTAACAAATCGTGGTTTCCATGTCATGAATTCACTTGTGCAACCATAGATATATAGATTCTAGAATTTAGAAGAATCTTGATAGGGCTATGGTAAATGATAACTAGTTGGATATCTATGCCTCTCATCTATCACTCATTTGCCTTCTGTAGGTTCAAATCTCTGTCCTTTCCTACTGGAGACTATTAAAGACAAGTAACAGTGATCAAGTACTTTAGGTTTCTGCATTGTTAGGTCGATAACCCAACTTCTCTTGGTACTGCCAGAGCTTGTTGGAAAAGACCCATGGAGGGTAATCCAATTTTATCTTTTCACATGAAGATGAATAGAGTTTCCAACACTTTAAGCAACTGGCCTAGAGAAGAATATGGAGATATCTTTGCCACTATGGGAGATTATGAAGAAAGGACTAGAGTTGCTGGAGAGAAAATTCTTAATGCTAATACTAAGGTCAACAGAATCGGATTGAGTTGTGTTAATATTGTATATATTAGATATTTCAAGTTGGACTAGTCCATCCTCATACAAAAAGACTCAACTACAGTAGTACAGAGAAGTGTTAGGGTTTTTTGCCCAAAGAAAAATATAATTCTTTTCCATATTTGGCTAACCTCTTTCTTGGAGTAAAGGTTTTGGACATCTATAAATAGAAGACCCCCTTCTCATACCATAACACAATAACATCCACAATGTTTTCTTTAAAGAGTCAAGTTTAGGGAGAGATTTTCTCTCTCATTAGCTTCTATGTTTTGAATTTTATGTTTTATATGTAGGCCGTTTGGCCAAATCATATCAATAATATAGCTTTTTAATATTGTTTTTCTTTTCGTTTGAATTATCGTCTCAATAGTTTTTAAACTACTAGCTTCCGCATGACGCCCCCTCGATTTCGAACCCAACAAGAAGGAGATGCTAATTCAAAGTATTTTTATGCTATTATAAGAGGGAAAACTTTTTATTCATAAAATCAGTGATAACCTGGATAATTGTATTTAGGGTGAGGAGAATATTGCTAAAGATGCTTGTGAACACTTTGAAGACATTTTTACTAGTAAGGAGAAACTGATAAATGAGCATGTGCTTACATATATTCCTAGAATGGTCATAAGCAATCAAAATTAGTAATTCTAGGAGATGCCTACTTTAGAGGAATTGTAGACTGGTTTTTTCCTTGAGTTCCACTTTTGCTGCAGGTCCTGATGGAATAAGTAGTAACTTCCCCAAGCTTGTTTGGAGGTGATATGTAAGGATACTTTAGAGGTAGTGCAGTAACTCTTTCGTGGTCACACTATGCCTAAATACTTCTCTCGTTTATGCTTGGTTATACTCCCAATAGTGGACCATCCTAATAAATTATTAGAGTTTAGACCTATATCTCTAAGCAACTTACAAACAAAGTCATATCTATATTTATTTTCTTGAGACATACACTATTCTTCCTCAACTTCTTTTTTACAATCATTCAGGATTTATGAAAGGGAGAAGCGTCTCTGAAAACATTATGTTAGCCCAAGAAATCATTGATAACATCAATATACCTAAGAAAGGTAAGAATCTAGTGATCAAGTTAGAAATGGCTAAAGCCTATGAAAGAGTTTCATGGCCTTATATTTGTCTTGTTTTGAGAAGAAAGAGCTTTGGTGAGATTATTGTTGACATGATCTGGAGAATTCACCTCAACTTGCAAATTCTCTCTACAACTTATTATCAAGATTTTTCAAATTTATGAAAGAACTTTTGGCCTGCTCATCAACAAGGAGAAAAGTCACTTTATGATCCCTACAAAAGTTCCTCGTGATGTAGTTGATAGAGTCAAGAATATCACTATTTCAACCTCAAGGATAGTCTTATTACTTACCTTGGTTGTCCTCTTTGCATTGGAAGACAAAGAATTATATATTTTATAGGTATGGTGGATAAAGTCATTATTAAGGTCAAGGGATGGCAAAATTAGCTACTGAGCTATGGGGGAAGGGTCACTTAAGTGAAGTTTGTCTTGCAATCTCTTCCAATTCACTTACTGTCTGTTATTAATCCTACCTCAACCACTCTCAAGTAGTTAAAAGCTCTCGTAGTTGATTTATTTTTGGTGTTGGGAAATGAGAATAAGAAGTGCCACTGGGCATCACGGGAAACACTCAGGTTTCCATGTAAAGGAGGGATTGCTGTGAAACAGTTGGATGATATTTGCTTAGCTCTCTAATAGAAAAAATCGTGAATTTTTAGATCTAAACAATCTTTATAGAGTGATTTTCGTAGAGCTAAATATTGCCAAAAAGCTAATCCTGTGATAAGAAAATGGACCACTGGTCAATCTCTTATATGGAAGCACATGATTATCAACAGGAGCACTATTGAAACTCATATTCAGTGGTGTCTTAATTCTGAAAATTGTTCATTTTGGTGGGATGATTGACTTGGTTTGGACCCTTGGCTTATCATAATATTTATCTTCCCAAGTTGAACAGTATGCTTGTTTCACAACTTTTAACGATTGGGAATTGGGGTGAAGATAAGGTGAGATTCTCAACACCTACTTCAAGGATCAAGGAAAACTTTATTTTTTTTTTGATTTAGAGAGCTGTTAAAGGAAAACTTCCTACTAATGAAAAAATCACCTTCTTTGTGCATGATGCAGTGGCTTAGAGAGCTCTTAAAGAAAAACTTCCTACTAATGAAAAACTCACCTCCTTTGGGTATGATGCAGTAGCTTGTTCATGTTTTATACCTCACGACTTGACACTATAGAATAGAACATATTTTATATCTAGGAATATTGCAAAACACATTTGGAAATAGTTTTTTGATTTCTAGGTTGTTCAACATGCAGTCAGTCCTTTAAGAAATTTGCTTATAAAATGGTGGATTACAGTGTATAATATGAAGTTCATAAGCTTAAGATTCAACCTACCCCTATCTTTAGCTGTTGGAACTTGTGGAAAACAAATGTTCAAGTAAGAATGGAGGTGAACATTCCAAGTGCTTCTAGAGTAAAGTACTTGATCATCAAAGAACTTAGCATGCTCTTGAACTCTGTCTACCCTTACATTCAATGGCTTAACAACTGGAGAGATCTGGTTCTCATAGTTGATAAATGTAAACATGAAGTGAGAGTAGTACAAACCAATTGGATGAAACCTCTATCATCCAGTGGTCAATCCCAATACAGATGGTAATGCACTTGAAAATCGGAAAGTTGAAGCTGGAGATATTCTCAAAGATTACAAAGGAAATTTAATGTAAGATATTCTTAGAGATTACAAAGGCAATTTTAATTTATGCCTTTGCTGCAACTTTAGGTGTTGGTTCAACCAACTATGCAGTAGTCTAGGATACAATTTTTGGGATCACCTGGTACATTCAACATGGATACAGTAGGGTCATTCTTGAGGTCAATTTTGAACTTCTCTCTAAGTGTTTTAAACATGAAATCACATTACCTTGGAGCATTAGTAATTACCTCAGAGTTACACGACATGATCAAAATACTCCAGAGTTTCTAATGCAAGCATGTGTTTAGAGAGGCCAATTACACTACAGATACTCTATCAAAGTATTGCCACTCAATTGATTCTACTCATCATTTCTACACTTACGAGCAGCTACCACAAGAAACAAGAGGTTATTTTACAGTTGATAAAATGGGGATACCAAACTTTAGAAGAAAATCTAAAGAGGATTAAGAAACCACCTTAGGCCTTTATTTTTGATTTCTTACGAACTTGTTATCACTGGTTCCTTTCTTGGTCTTGATCTTCATCTTCATCTAGGCTATTTACTTTAGTTTATAGCTTTTACGAAGTGATATAGTTTTGTTTATGCTCTTTTCTTACTTGTAAGGGGGAGTCTCCCTTATTTATGCTTTCCTAGAATTTTGTAATGAGAGGAGTCTAGGTGCATAGTTCTGGATTTATTTTTCTAGTATCGGGGATGAGTTAGTTGGCTAGCTAACGGACGCACCACTATAGGATCGGAGGTAAAATTTATTTCTCCCTCCTTCTATTTTCTGCTTTATTTTTTTATTTATGTTAAGGCTTGGTGGTGTTGTTCAGCCCCTGATCCCCTTAAGGATCATTAAAACAAAAAAAGTATCAACCAAGTAACTCGTTGATTCTTTAAGCATATTTGTTACTCTATATAATATTGTTGTGTACGATGAAATGATACACATCACAATTAAACACTCACTCACATCGAGAATTCACTCGATAGAGCATCTGTGACACCTTTGTCCTATATCATAAGCCACCATCTCCGCTATTTATATAGAGCCTACTATAGTCCCGTAATGTAAGGTTATAGAGGGTAGGGTATATGTGAGTTCGGAATCAAAATATACCCTTACTTAAAAAAATGACCAATTTATTCTATAAAAGTAGAAAGTGACATAAATAGGTTTTGTGTACTTATTTAGTATACGATACTTTTTTTCACAGACAAATGATGAAAAGTGAATAGTGGATAATGCTTTTTTTTTTGGTGCACTATCCATTTTTTTTTAGATAGTGCAAAAAATAGTGCAATATTAATTATTATTTTTTTTAGTAGTGAAAAGTTCACTTTTTCTTGTGCTATCTGAAAAATGAATTGTGTACGCTAAAAAAGTACACTATTAATTATCTTTTTGTGAATAGTAGAAAATACACTTTTTTGTATGCACTATCCTTTTTTTATCCACATGGTGCACGAAAGAAGTGCACTATTATTAAATAGAATCATTTGTGTATAATATAAGTTGCTTTAAAAAAGTTAAAGGTTTCTATATAAATTTATAATTACACCAAATTATTAGGTAGGTTTTTCTTTTTGTAAAATAAATTGAAAATAAATAAATTCATTTGTGTAAAATATATTTTATCATCAAGTTCAAAAAACTAAACATTAGAAATTTTGTTTTGAGCTTAAGTTGATTAAAAGACTACAAACCAGTATGTAGTTTACGCCAAAAGTTCAACTTCAAATTCTATTATGTTGCTCGTATTAGATATCTTTTGAGTAGCAATTAATAAGCTACAAAATATTTCAATTAATTTGGATAGCAAGCTACAACGTATTGGATATTTTTACAACTAAATGTGTAGTTTAATTCTTCTTCAAATTTTACGTGTAGCGAAAGTATTAATTTATTAGATTGTCTTTGAAAATTTTATAGGTCATAGTAGACTTAGCTCATGAATCCTATCCTGATTAATTTGTTTCTACTCGTATTATTTAAATTTTTTTAATCTTCATTTAACTTTGTTTTCCATTAATGTAAAATAATAATGAAATGAATCTATACTCTTATCGTCTTTCATGTTCGCTTGATTCGTCACCTTTTATATAGTAGAGTTGTCTAAAGTTTTGCTAAGTCCTACAAACGTATACATATTATTGTGTCATAACTTTTAATTGTAACACTTACATGACATCCTTAAAAAATAATATTTATCAAAACCCAACCGAATTGCACTGCTAAAAAATATTGGAAAGTGTTGATTGGAAAAACAATGGACCTTAGGAGGTCGATTTTTCTAAAATAATTTTTTAGGAAAAATAATTTTATTTTAGTTACAGAATTGTAGAAATGCAGCATTAGAGTTCAAAACCCTATCTATTTTTTGTGCACTTTCAGTTGTTCACAAAAAAATAATTAATAATACGCACTATGTGAATAAAAAATAAATAGTGCACAAAAAAGTGTACTTTCCACTATTCACCAAAAAAATAATTACTAGTGTACTTTTTTTATGCATTATTTATTTTTTTAAATAGTGGGTAAAAAAGTGCACTTTTCACTATTCACAAAAAAATAATTAATAGTGCACAGTGCACAAAAAAGTGCACTATCCACTATTCACAACTGTCTTAATATTTCTGTTATTTGTCCGTTAATAAAAATATTGTGCACTAAATAAGTGCATAAAATCTATTTATGTCACTTTTTACTTTTATGGCATAGATTGATCATTTTTTTTAAAAAAAATGAGGGTATATTTTGGTTCCGGACTCTGTATATGTTCGCAACAAATTTTTGTTGTGCTGAAAATTAACTGCAAGCAAAGATAAATAAAATAAAATAGTAAGTTTTTCTTGATGAATCTTGTAAGTACAATTCTATTGTTCTCTTGATTCTTCTCTACTAAACTTAGAAATGATATGAGGGCCTTCAATAGCGTATTTCTCGAATCGTTGGATGATTTGAACTCCTAGAGACGTATTTCAATCGTCGAAAATGTCGGAGAGTGTTTTATCGCTTTGGAATAATCTCCGGGAAGAACTCCGTTGATTGATCCTTGCAAGAACTTGATAGTCATTGCTGATGTTGTCAATGCTTGTCAAAGTTCTTTTTTTCGAGTCTCCCCTTTTTGAACCCCTCATCCTTAGAATGTTTTGTTACCCCCTATTTATAGTTATAGGGATAGGCCTAGTTGCTTGTGATTGGCCGAAACATGTCACTTTGACACTTGGCGCCTTTTGACTAGTTGTTGAATTTGAATGAGATTTCTACATCAGTTGTACATGTGGCGGCGTCTCATTGGTCTTGAATTTAACTGGGATGCCATGTCACTTGATGATTTCGGGCTTCAAAACGAGATGGACCTTGATGAGGAATAAAATAGGTTTATTATTTTTTTAAGCCCAAAATAATTTTAGACCTAATAAAATATGGATCAAATTCAAATTTTATATGAATTTGATCCAATAAATTTTACGTGTCTACAGATGCCACCTACTGCAAGGTTGGTCGACGTATAGGCTTGTCTAAACTTGGCGGCGAGGCTTGAAGTACTCATGAATGCATTTTCATTCTCGTGAC
Source organism: Capsicum baccatum var. pendulum (assembly GCA_030864225.1). Taxonomy (NCBI): domain Eukaryota; kingdom Viridiplantae; phylum Streptophyta; class Magnoliopsida; order Solanales; family Solanaceae; genus Capsicum; species Capsicum baccatum. The sequence goes on along the minus strand of CM061553.1, from coordinate 206,663,621 downwards.
TTCAAAGGTATTTGTTTCTCATCAGTGCATCCTAGTTAGATCAATACTTGCGAGTGGTCTAACTAAAGTTTCCTCCATGAACTTTCATGTCGTGAAAGTCTTCGTCAAAGCAACCAACGATTTGTTTGTGGTGATCCTCACTTTTTGTCCACAATCGAGTACAAACTCGATATTATTTCAAGAGTATTAAAAAAAATGACCAACTTGATTTGTTTTTACTCTTCTTGGATAAGTATGAACATGAGAAATCACCACCGTAGTTTTGACTTGCACAAAAATGTGACCTTTTCAATATATTTAAATTAAAAGGATCAATACAAATCCTCCAGTTGACATATTGCACGTATAAAGTAAAAAAGTTGACTTAATCTTTTTGTACCAAAGGAACATATTAACTTTCCTTTTAATTTCATGTACCAAAGGAAAATATCAACTTCCCTTCTGGTTTCATGTACCAAAGGAAAAAAATATTAACTTTCCTTTTGATTTCAAGAAAGAATTAAAGTCACCTCCAAAGAAATCTCATCAATATGGTAATTTTTCAACTAATTGGTAATTTGAAATTCGCAGAAATTCTCATCTTCTAATTTCACCACAAAATTCCTTGTACACAAACTGAAAATTCTTCATAGGAGCCTCTATCTAAGGAGATGTTATAACATCACATCAACCACAATCTTTTAAAATTCGTAACACTTACAAAGACATCTCTTGGACTCTTTGTGACCATGTATTTAGAAAACAACCTTTTTGACAGCATTGGTAGACGTCACGCAAAGTATACAACCTCCTCACAACACCGACCGAAGAAGTACATGGAGTGTCTTTCCTGATTTTCAACTTCAAACACTCGATGAGTAAAAATCATATCTGATTGTAGAAATGTCCAAATATTGAACGACTTAGTTCTAGAGAGGCTAGACATGTATTGTTGTGTCATATCCAAAAATCAATGTCAAACTCCTTCTATATTGACGAGAATCAATTTTTGAAGTTGACGTTATAAGCTGTCATGTCGTGACTCTAGATAGCATGTTCGTGATCACTCCTCTTTGCTTTATTTTTTTGTAGGTTCATGAAAAAATGCAAGTAGTGTCGATATCACACCAAGTATATACAAACATTGTCAAGATTATTGGTCAGTAACCATTTGAGGCATTATTTTTTGAGTCGCAGTTTTTAATGATCAACAACTAGGTAGTTCACCCATTTTCTTGAAGATTTAGCGAGCAATATTTCCTCTAAAGGCTTGGAAACGAACACTCGGAGCAACTCTTTTCTATCCTTGGCATGAAAATTTATGCCTATTTCCTTAAATCTTGGCATAGAAAACTCATTGCATCTTGGCATAGAAAATCAATGGTTGAAAATCAAATTTCATGCTAATCAGCATCGATATCAGCCATGTCAAACTAAATTGATGTGTTTTTCCAATGTTGATCATGCCAAATCGAAGCATCGTGTCTTTGATACCTACACTTATTACTAGATTGAAGTTTCGCGTAGTTGACATCAATCTACATAAAATCAAGAAGCTTCATCCGGTCAACACTATAGATGTGTTTCATCTTTTTTTTTTTTGTGCAGTTTTATGCAAATGGTCTTGATGTCAAGCCAAAAAGGTTGACATGATTGATGTTGAACCATTTGATGCATTACTTCTTTACTGCTTAATAAGAAAGTGACTTGGAATGATGTGACTTCATCCTTGACGACGCTGAAAGTTCCCTTTTTTAGCTTCAGTGAGCATGTACTAGGCACACATCTACGAAAATATTTATTCTCCAATGAGAGAACAAAAATATGAGTTATTTGATTCATAAGAAATGAAATTCAATATCCAATGTCACGATAAATTCCATATTTTAACATAGGAGTATCGAAAATAGGAACCATTTTTTGTATTGGAAATCAGACTCGTAGAGCTACGTCTCATTTGGGAATTACAATCATATTGCACCCAAATAGTTTCAGATATTTTCCCAAAAACCAATCCTCTAATCTGGGTTCGCTAGTTTAATCAGTTTTGTACATCATCACGATAAATTTCGTATCTCGACGTAGAAGTATCAAAATCAGGAGCCATTTTTTTTGTTGGAAACAAGACTCATAGAGCTACGCTCATGTGGAAATCACAATTATATTTCACCCAAATCATCCTAGATATTTCCCCAAAACCGATCCTCTAATCTTAGTTCACTAGTTTTATTAGCTTTGCACAACATCACTATAAATTTTGTATCTCGACGTTGGAGTATCAGAATCAGGTGCCATTTTTTTTGTTGGAAAGTATATTTGTAGATCTACAATATACATAAAAACTACTCTTAAATCCCTTATGGATTTATACAGATACATCATCAAAGTCAGCTTAGTTTGAAATCTGATGGCCTATTTTGCAACTTTGAGCGGCTATGATAGAAATTCATAACTTGGAGAAGGAACCTTTGAATGATGAGCTGTCTTTTTTTTGCGGAGAAGTCTCTAAGATCTACCACATATGTCAAAATGATGATGAACACCTATACGAATTTATATAAATATGTGGTCGAAATCGATTTTGCCTTGCTGGTCTCTTCACCTTTACACATCTGTGGTAAATTTAGTGAAGGAACATCTATCCTCATGTGATATCTACATCAATTCAAAATGTTATTGTCGTGCTCAAATAATGACACACACTTTTCTTTCTTTTTTAATTTTTTTTAACTCATACAACTGAACTTAGAGTAAAAATACTCTAAGTTGCCTACGTACCTCGGAAGGATCAAGTCATAACGTAGTTCAAGAATGATGAGTTAATTTACTTTTTTTTACATTTCTTTTTCTTTTATTTTTTTTCTTTTTTCTTTTTTTTAGAGAACCGTTCATAGTTTAGACTCATGTGTGTCAGGAGTGACGTGCATTTTAAGCTCATTCCTTAAGAAGCGTTTTGACTTGCAATTTAGTCTTGTGTGTCGAGGAGCATTTTTGACTTGCAGTTTAGGCTTGTGCATCAAGGAGCATTTTGACTTGAATTTTAGGCTCGTGCATCAAAGAGCATCTTGACTTGTATTTTAGGCTCGTGCATCTAGGAGCATCATGTATTTATGCTCGTGCCTTAAGGAGCGACTTAGGGAAGAATTCTTGTAATGTAACTTAATTTCCTCCCAACCCTTTGTAATGAAGTATTGTTGCACTTCAATTTGGTATTTACTGCCCCCATTGGTTGAAGTAGATATGTATTTGATATTGTGTCATCTTTTGAAAGTTGGAGTTTAGAAGTTTTTTGACATTGTTTTCTTTTGCGAGCGACCAATTTCCAAATGTCACCCTTCTTTCTATTGGAGAAGTCGTTTGCCATGGATTTACTTGTCATTTTCTTCAAGGCTGGAACCCCAATTGGGTCAAAGCTCCCAAATTGTAGCATGATGATTTCTTCAAATTTTGGTGATTTCACAGAGTGCATGGCTTGTAGAGCTTTTGAAATTGAACCTTTTATATGTGTAGTTTAATGCTAACATGATTTGCATAAACTATATTGCCATCATCAATGATGATCTTTCCCTCTTGCACTAATGTCATGATTTTTTTCTTTAAGATGAAGCATTTTATGGTATGATGACTAACAATATGGTGAAATTTATAGTACTTAGGATCGCTGACTTTGTTTGATTCTTCAGGTCGCTTTGACTTAGGAAGCTCAATGACTTCTTTGGCTAGAAACTCATTAAGAATTTCAGGAACATCAAAGTCGGGAAAAGGATTTACCCTTGCTTGTAACTCCTTCATGGTTGGTTGATTTTTCACCTCTCGCATTTATTGCTTTGGAGGTTTCTCTTTTAACTTTTGTCTTGTGGAGGCCTTTTTAAAACTCACAGTTGTCATCATAGATTCCCTAATTTGGTATTCAGACGAGTCTTTGAATTTTGTGACTTCTTTCCTAGGATCAAAAATAGGTGATACCATTCCATGTCTTGTAATACTTAGCTCCATGTCATGAGCACGTGTAGCTAATTCTTCAAAAGTTCGAGGCTTAATTTCTTGGAGGATATACACAAGGCCCCAACACATTCCTTGAATGCAAATTTCAATCATGGAAGTTTCATAAAGTTGATCCTTGCAATTAAAGCTCAATGTTCGCCAATGATTTATGTAGTCCACTACAGGCTCATCTTTACTTTGTCTTGTGTTTATCAATTCCATCATGTTGACCTTACGACGGGTGATGTAGAAACGATTTAGGAACTGGCTTTCTAGTTTCTCCTAAAAATCAATTGATTCAGACTCCAAGTCTGTGTACCAATCAAAGGTGTTGCCTTTCAAAGAGCAAACAAACTATTTGACAAGAAGATCACTATGTCTGTTTGCACTGCTACAAGTTTTAACAAAATAAGCGATATGTTGCCTTGGATTTCCCTTTCCATCAAATTGTTGAAACTTTAGCGGTTGATATCTAATTGGCATAGGTAAGCCCTTGATTCGCTTAGAATTTTGGTTTGAGTATCGTATGAAACTTTATGATGAACCGCCATATTTGCCTTGATGGTGTTTGCAATCATATCTTGTAGTTGTTGAACTTTTAACGTTGGCACTGAAGTAGATCGATCAACGCATTAATTTTTACTTGACTTAATGAGAGATTCACCATCAACTTTTTCTCATGGTGTTAGATTATAGTTTGACTCTCCAGGATTGTGGAGATCTAACTTGCTCATAAGTCGGGTGATTTAATGATCTTTCTCATCAACAGACTTCTTCAAGGCTTCAATAGATTGCTTCATCATTTCAAACTTCTCATCTATGTCAATTGCATCAACCATGAAGGTGTTGAGTTTCATTGAAGTTGGAGAATTCATTAAGTCTTCAGATTCTCCAAAGTTGCAGACAGTTTCAGACGATTCATCTGCTAACATAGATGCAAAGTTCACCCCAGGGATTGTAGTTATAGTCAAAATTTGAGATTTTTTTCTTTTCGTCATCTCCCAAAAGGTGAGGTATTGGGATCCATCCAAAGCACAAGTGTTGACATTGCATTGATTGATGGAGCCAACAAGTGTGATCTCAGTAGACGTGGCAATAGTGGACTTCTTGCATAAAACCTTATTGATTTTTCTGGAGTAAATTGCAGTAGTTGAATTTATGATTTTTCAATTTGTAGAAGAAAGAGATTAAGGGTAGTACTAGTGCCACTAGATGTGTCAAAATTTGTTCGTAATAAATTTTTGTTTTGCTGAAAATTAACTGCAAGCAAAGATAAATAAAATAAAAAATAATTTTTATTGATGAATCTTGTGAGTACAATTCTGTTGTTCTCTTGACTTTTCTCTCCTAAACTTAGAAATAATCCGAGGGCCTTCAGTAGCGTATTTCTCGAATCATTGGATGATTTGGACTCCTAGAGATGTATTTCAATCATTGGAAATATCAAAAAGTGTTTTGTCACTTTAGAATAATCTCCAGGAAGAACTCTATTGATTGCTCATTGAAAGAACTTGATAGTCAATGCTGACGTTGTCAATGCTTGTCAAAGTTCTCTTTTTCGAATCTCCCTTTTTTGAACCCCCATTCTTAGAATGTTATGTTACCCTCTTATTTATAGTTGTAGGAGATAGGCCTAGTTGCTTGTGATTGGCCGAAACATATCACTTTGACACTTGGCGCTTTTTAACTGGTTGTTGAATTTGAATGAAATTTTCACATCATTTGTACATGTAGCGGCGTCTCATTGGTCTTGGATTTGACTGGGATGCTACGTCACTTGATGAGTTTGGGCTTCAAAGCGAGATGGACCTTGATGAGAAATAAAATAAGCTTATTATTTTTTTAAGCCGAAAATAATTTTAGACCTAATAAAATATGGATCAAATCTAAATTTTATATGAATTTGATCCAATAAATTTTACATTTCTACAGTATATGTTGACCTTACTTATATTTTAGAGGCAGAAAGACTATTTCTAATGGACCATCAATCAAAATCAAGCAAGATAACAAATTTTAATGATAGATTAGTGTTTTAGAGAACGAATTAATAAAATATCCATTGGATTAGAGGACCTATCAACATTAATCTAACATTTGGATATATGTAAAACACTATCTCCATTGCATTTTGGAGATGTTCCATCAACTACAATTGCAACAACAAAGTCATCACCCTCGAAATGCTTAGCTCCAATTTTACAAAATTTTAATGTTATAAATTAGTCCCAACCCAACATAAATACATATAACATAGAAGTAGCTATTGGGCTAAGAAGAAACAATATGACCAACAAGGCTTCACAAAGAATGATTTGGGATCCAGGCCCAGTTAGCAACAAGTTAAAAGGACTAAGTGTCGAAAAGAAGCAATTATTCATATTATGAATAAAATGTATACTCCTCTAGTCTTGTTCTAGATTCTACGCTTCTCATTTTCTTTCTTATCTCTATCCTTAGTTACCTGTTATTGCAGTATTCCCCATTATAATTCAATAGTTTAAGTATTGTTATAATTTGGCTATTTGTAATTATGCAATCATTGCATAATTATATTGAAATTTCGAATTTGATACAACCATGAACTTGACTCCATGTACAACTTCTTGTTCATCCTAAATGGTTATAACGAGCCTCGATAATGTCCTTACATGCTATGACATCAATTAGTAATTGTAGATGGCCCAATAGTTTACATAATTTGGATTGTTCATTGGGATCATATGTAAAAAAAAGAAAATATTTTCCTCCATATGTATGAAACACACCCTTAGAACAATTGACCAGTCAAATTTAAGTTAATTAACTAAGTGTTAGTAGTAAAATAATCATATTTGAGATAGTAGTTCAAAATTAGATAACATAGATTTTGTAGTGCACAAATTATTGATTTTAATATCTTCATTTAAAGACAATAAGTATTATCTCTCTCTCGGTTCATGTTTAGAGAAATTTGCTAACTATTTCCATGACAAAGAGAGGTCATGGGCGAGCTTCGAAGGTTTAGGCACCGACAAAGAATATCTCAATAGCTACTATGAGCTGTTTTAAAGAAGGTATTTTGAGATCAAGAAATATAGAAATGTAGTATATGTTCAGCAAAACAGAGATGGATAAGGGAACCCATTGTAATAATGTTCCTACAACACCATCTACTGTATGTCTGATGGTAGATCTGGGGAGAGTGACACCAACTTTTATGAAGGATCTAGAGGATAACGCTAATTCGATGTTGTGAAAGGTGGCCTTAACTCAAAGAAAATATGAAATTCTGCTGGATGGAGGTGTTAGTTATGCATAAAAAAAGGGTATTTTAACCGAGTCAGTAAATAAGGAGATTTTAACAGAACATAAGGAGGCTTCAACTTAGTGGGTGGGTTTGTTCTTAAAAAATTAAAATGCTACCAATAGTATGACCCTATTCTATTATCCACCAGTTGGCAGTTTAATTAGAAAGTGAGGAGATAGAGGAAAAAACAAATGATTGGAGTATTGTTGTTTCCTTATACACTAAGAGAAATACCCCTAATTATACTTACAAAGGAAACTTGTTGGGAAAACCAAGTAATTTTCCCACTACAATAGAACAACTTAGTGAAATAAACTGGTTTAGAAAAATTAAACCAGACAGAACACTAACAAAATTACGCGACAAATAATATTGAATACTAAAAATAAAGACATCAGAGAAATTTAATAATGGAGTTTAGCCAAAAAGGGCTTAATCTCCAAGCACCGCTCAAGACAACCTTTTCTATTAATTATGAGAGAAGAGAACAGCTTTGAATCTTTAAAATGAGAGGAGAGAGAGTTCTTTTATAACTCTAAAACCCCTCCCAAAATAGTAAAATTCCAATGTGGGAGAGAAAAGAGCCAAAAAAACAAAAAATCTCCACCTTGGCTCAATTTCAATCTCACCCAAATACAAATCTTCTCAAACAAACAAATAATAATAATAAATTACAGAGCTTTTAATTTTGCGCCGTGAGGTGCCAACTTCAAATATGCAGGATATTAACCAAGTCTAAACAATGTTCGACTTTGGCCTTTGTAACCACCTTGGTCAGCATATCTACAGGATTCTCCATAGTATGAATCTTTTGGAGAAGTATCTCTTCTTCTTCAAGAATTTCCCGAACAAAATGATAGCGAACATCAATATGCTTTGTTCGTGCATGAAAGACTTGATTCTTTGATAAATGAATAGCACTCTGACTGTCAGAATACACCTCAAGTTGTTTCTGATTAACTCCCAAGTCTTTAAGCAACCCATGAACCCAAATTGCTTACTTCACAACCTCTATAATCGTCATATACTCTGGCTCTGTTGTAGATATAGCCACTGTAGACTGCAAGGTAGACTTTCAACTAACTGGTGCCTTTGCTAAAGTGAACAAATATCCAGTTGTAAATCGTTACTTATCCAAATCATCTACATAATCAGAATCACAATATCCAACTATGCATTGATCAAGTGATTTATCCCGCTCGAATGTCAATCTAATATCTACGGTATTTTGGAGATACCGCAGAATCCATTTCACAGCTTACCAATGACCCTTTACCGGATCATGTATATACCTGCTAACAACACTAACAGTTTGTGAAATATCTAGTCTCGTACCCACTATTGCATACATCAAGCTTCCAACTGCATTTGCATATGGGACTTTTGCCATGTATTCTCGCTCTTCATCAGTTGTCGAAGATAATCTGCTACTCAGTTTCAAATGAGGAGCAAGTGGGGTATTTACAGGTTTTGTATAATTGTACATACCAAAACATTATAGTACCTTCTTCAAATACTGTTTCTGTGATAGCCAAAGTTTGCCCCTCTCTCTATTCCTACTTATCTCTATGCGGAGAATCTTCTTGGCTTCCACCAGATCCTTCATCTCGAACTCTTTACTCATTTGAGCCTTCAATATATCAATCTCAACTTGGATCTTTGCTGCAATCAGCATATCATAAATATATAAGAATAAGTAGATGTAGGAACCATCTTAAAGTTTGCACAAATACACACAATGATCGTATTTGCTTCTCATGTACTTCTGACCCTTCATGAACCTGTCAAATCATTTGTACCATTTTTCTCGGAGATTGTTTCAATTCGTACAATGATTTTCTAAGTTTACAAACCCAATCTTCTTTATGAGCAACCTTATATTCTTCTGGCTGAGTCATATATATTTTCTCCTTCAAATTACCGTGTAAGAATGCGGTCTTCACATCAAGTTGAGCTAGCTTCAAATTCAACTGCGCTACCAAGGACAACAAAATTCTAATGAAGGAATGTTTTACAACTGGAGAAAATACCTCATTATAATCAATTCCCTTCCTCTGAGCATAGCCTTTAGCCACCAATCTTGCCCTGTAGCGAATGTCTTCTTTATCAGGAAATCCTTCTTTCTTTGTAAATACCCAGTTACACCCAATTGCCTTTCTACCTTTTGGTAATTGTGTCAGCTTCCACGCTTTGTTCTTCTTAAGAAATTGTATTTCCTCTTCCATTGTACCTGCCCAACTACCACTTTTTGTGCTTTGATTGGCCTCTGGGTAGGTGGATGGAACATATTTATCAGTAACTGGAAGTGCATAAGCTACCATATCAGTGAAACGAGTAGGCTTTTGAATTTCTCATCTCTGTCTTCTAACTGCAATTTGTTCTGATTGCCGCAGAGGTTCTTGGGTCAGAACCTCTTCTTTATCTAACTCTTTTTCTGCCATAGTAGAGTCAGTGGTCGTGCTTCGTGCTGGGGTCACCACTGTTTGTTCAAACTCTACTTTCTTTGGATTACACTCCACCTGCTTCATAGTACTATCAGCTTTCTCTGGATTTACCTTGTTCAACATAGTAGATTTATCAAACGTAACATCCCTGCTGATAATCATCTTCTTTGCCTCAAGACACCAGAAACTGTATCCCTTCACTCCAGTATTGAAGCCCATGAAAAGATTCTTCTTTGCTCATGGATCTAACTTTGATTCAATCACATGATAATATACAATAGAACCAAAAACATGCAAAGTATCATAATCAGTTGCAGGTTTTCTAGACCATACCTCTAATGGAGTTTTACCACCTATAGCAGATGATGACAAATAATTGACGAGATGTTGAGTGTACGTCACAGCATCAGTCCAAAATTTATTGCCTAACCCAGCCTTAGACAATATCAACGAACTTTCTTCACAAGTGTCTTGTTCATATGCTCTGGTACCCCTTTCTGTTGAGGTGATTTTCTAACAGTGAAGTATCAAACTATGCCACAATCTTGGCATACATTCAGGAATGGATCACTCTTGTATTCTCCTCTATTGTCTATTCGGAGAATCTTGATCTTTCCCTCTGTCTGGTTTTCAACTTGAGTTTTCCACTTAAGGAAGATTCCAAGCACCTCATCCTTGTTCTTCATAGTAAATACCCAAACTCTCCTGAAAAACTCATCAACAAAAGTGACAAAATAATGCCTACCTCTGATGGACAGAGTTTTGGCAGGTCCCCACACATCTGAGTGCACATAATCCAAAATACTCTTGGTTTTATGAAATGCAGTGCCAAACTTTACTCTTCGTTGCATTCCCAAAACATAATGCTCACAAAATTCAAGTTTGCAAGTCTTCGTACCTTTCAATAATCCTTGCTTGGAAAGAATTTGCAAGGACTTTTCACCAGCACTTCCCAATCGCATATGCCACAGCTTCGTTACCTCAACATCTTTCTTGGTGCTAGAAGTTGCTGCTGCTACTGTCCCCAATACTATACTACCTTGGTAGTAGTACAAATTGTTCTTCTTCACGCCTTTCAACATCACCATTGCTCCTGAAGTTGCTTTAAGAATTTCATCTCGTATCATCACAACTAGGCCCTTAGATTCAAGAGCCTCCAATGAGATGATATTTTTCTTCAACTTTGGCATGTACCGCATATCCCTCAAAATTCTAGTGGATCTATCATGATTCCGCAGCTTGATCGAACCTATCCCAATTGTTTTATATGGATTATCATTACCCATGTAAATAACCCCACTATTAAGTTCCTGAAATTCAAAAGACCATTCCCGAATGGGACACATAGGATAGGTACATCCTGAATCCAATATCTACTCATCTGGATGAGATAATGTTGAAGGCATAATAACTAAGGAAATATTTGATTCCGCATTACTTTTGCATTCTGCGCCATTTGTATCTTGCGAACTCTTCTCTTTCTTTTTCAACTTCGGATAGTCTTTCTTTCAGTGTCCTTTCTCATGACAGCAAGCAAACTCATCTTTGGCAACAGCTCGACCTTTGATTTTGACCTTTCTCTTTTCCCCTTAGTCTGGCTTTGCTGACGACCCCTTGCCACCAATGCAGCTTCGGATGTTGTTAATTTGGTTTTCATCTTATGCTGCTTTCTCAATTCATGACTATATAAAGCAGAACAAACAACATCTAATGACACATTCTCCTTCCCGTGAAGTAACGTAGTTTCCAAATGTTCAAATTCACCAGGAAGAGATGATAACAACATCAAAGCCAGATCCTCATCCTCAAATTTCACATCTAAATTCAACAGGTCTTCTACTAATTGATTAAACATAGTGATGTGTTCATTGATAGTAGTACTTTGTTGATAATCAAATTGGAACAACCTTTTCTTCATAAGGAACTTGTTCTGGCCACTCTTTTTCAGAAACTTGTCCTCCAATGCCTTCCATACTTTTTGCGCTGAAGTCTCATTCTTGAAAGCATACTTCTGCTCTTTGGACAGGCATGATCGAATTGTTCCACACGCCAACCGATTAATGATGCTCCAATCTCTTTCTTCTACCTCTTCTGATTTCTTTTCCTCAATAGATATATCAAGACCCTGCTGAAAAAGAGAGTCCAAAACCTCTCCTTGACACATGTCGAAATAGCCAGTACCATCAAATATTTTCATCGCCAACTTCAGACTGGATAGTGGGAACCTCGACCATGATAACGAGAAGCCTGATTCCCCCGGCGTAATATTTGAAATAGGATCCTTCGTTTCTTGATCTTTATTTGCCATTACAAATTCAATAAAAAGTATTCAATATTACAACAACTGCAAACAACCCAAGATTTCAAGAGGTCCAAAGTAATTGGTTTCTGATGTGGAAGATCAGGCAGAACTGCAACCACAGAGCATATTCAGACAAAACCTTGGCTTTGATGCCACTTGTTGGAAAAACCGGGTAATTTTTCCACTACAACAGAACAACTTATTGAAATGAACTGGTTCAGAACAATTGATCCAGACAGAACACTAACAAAATTACCCAACAAATAATATTGAATACTAAAAATAAAGATACCAGACAAATTTGATAATGGAGTTCAGCCAAAAAAGGGCTTAATCTCTGAGCACCGCTCAAGACAACCTTTTCTATTAATTAAGGGAGAAGAGAAAAATTTTGAATCTTTAAAATGGGAGGAGAAAGAGTTCTTTTATAACTCTAGAAACACCTCCCCAAATAGTAAATTCTGATTTGAGAGAGAAAAGAGCCTAAAAAAAAAAAAAAATTGTTTCTAGAACATGGAACTCTGTTTCTTGTCAGAATTTGTGTTACCTTGATGAGGGTTTTTTAATTTTGAAGTTTAAATCTAATCAGGATAGGGAAAAGATCTTGTCATCCAAACATTATACTACGAATAGCGAGCCCTTGATATTGAAATATTGGACAACAGACTTTGATTTTAAGCAAGAATACCCCAAAAAAATTCCTCTATGGGTGTGATTTCCTAATTTAAATAGCAAGTCGAGAGGGTGAACCAATGTTTGGCGATGAGTGCACCAAGAATCAGATCAAAAATCGCATATGCAAGAGTCCTTATAGAAATAGTTGTCACACAGGAACTTCCACATGAGATTGATCTGATTGAGCCTTCAGGCAGACTATTCTCCCAGAAAGTAAAAGAGTGAAAATCATTATTTTTCACAAAGTTGGGGAAATGTGTGCAGAGGAGATTCTAAGAGGGGGAATAAGCAGAATACTAAAATGGATCAAATCACTGGGCAGCAACCAATAACCTAAAGAAGCACAAAAAGGTAGGAGATTAGTACAACAGTGGCGCACTAAATATCCTGGTCAGATTAGTCAAGATGAAATATGACAGCTATGGATGTGAAAAAGAAAATAGTGGCAGAACATGCAACTAGAATAGATCCAAATCCATATGAAGTGTATGGTACTACACCAACGAAGAAAGTAGCTAGTTGTTCAACTTCACTTAGTGGGCACATTGGAAGTATTTCCAATTCAGTGTTTGTACTACATAATCCTATTCTATCTCATAACAATGATTTGGTGTAGACATTTGATAGACTCACATCTTTAAGTAAGGAGAAAGGTGGGGCTTTGAGGACTGATAAACCTCCTGAGGGAGCTAGGTAGCCCAATTACTACTATATGAATTGGCTTATCTAAAATGTGAGGGGGCTCTAAAATCTCTTAAAGCAAGGGGACATGTGGAATTATCTGATGAAATACAAAATAAATTTAGCTGGTTTATTAGAAACTAAGGTTACTGAAAAGAAATTTAGTGGTAGTCTAAGTAAAGTCGCTAGGGACTAGCATTATACTCACAATTATTACCATATAGTTTAAGGTCGGATATGGTTAAGCCTACTATCTCAGTAAACATATTAGAGTCATAGTTAACTTATTCATTGTTTTGCAGCAGATACCCAAATAAAATTCAGGTGTGTGCTTACTATGGTTTATGGAAGCACATGAAGCAATGAGAGATAGGCCCTATGGGAAGGTTTGACAAAGATAAGAACCATGTGCTTACTATGGTTTATGGAAGCACATGAAGCAATGAGAGATAGACCCTATGGGTAGGTTTGACAAAGATAAGAACCACTATCAATGCACCATAGTGCATTTGTGGAAACTTTAATAATGCTTTACTACCCGAGGATAAGATTGGAGGACAAACTGTTACGGATGTTGAAACTAAGGATTTTTAAAAACTCGTGGATACCTTCTCCTAGCTTATATGAAGGCCACTGAAAGATTATTCACATAGACGAATGGCCATGTTTGGAGCAGAATTGATAGAGCCAAATGTAATAATCAATAAGTGCTAGAGTATGGACACATTACTACTCAATTCAAGGAGTAATTCTTCTCCAACCACTTAACTATACATATAGAAGTGCCAGTCCCTACAGGCCAAAAGAAGAAACCATTTTAGTTCCTAAATGTACTTGCTGATGATGAGCAGTTTTTGCCCATTGTGTAATAATATTGAAGGACAAATATGCGGGGTAGTTACATGTTTCCAATTTAGACCAAATTAAAACTATGCAAGGATCCATTAAAGTAGGAGAAACAAAATGGCGTAGGGAGTATGTACATTAGAGTTGACCGGGTGTAGATTATAGGACATTCAGGAGCTCATAACGATACATTCTAATAGTGATCTTTAGTGAGGGAAAGAGCAGATTAAATTCAAATGACAATGTGGCTGAAAATCCAAAAAAGAATCCTAAGGCCTAAATTTAAAGCACACTTGATTCCAAGGAAATGGCAGTAACAAGTTTTTCCAACTGTATGATATTGTAACGCCCTGAGTCTGGTACCCCGGACGCTATACGGTGCTCATAATCTCGAAGGACCACAAGCTAACACATGACTGGTACCTGCTGCAACAACTGAGTAATAATATTTTATAATGCGGAATAATGGGCTGAAATGCCATAAGGTTCAAAACTGTAATACTGATAAGAGAAATGATAAAATCTGATAAAACATCAGAATCTGAAATACTGAATCCTATCTGAACATCTATCTGTAAAACGTATAAAATTGTTTGAACTGTGGATTTGATGGGACAAGCCCCCAACGAACTCCAACTACTGAAAATAAACTGAAGTACTGAATGAATAAACATGTCCTCGAACTATGAGGACTCACCACTACTCTGTCTGCTTAAAGTCTGATCTGCTAAGGGTGCTCTGGAGCCCGTACGTCTGAACCTATGATATAAAACACCATAGCGCAAAAGAAAAGTATGCATCAGTATGTGTGAATGTACTGGTACGCAAAGTGAGATAAGGCTGAATGCAAGGGTTCATATACATTAACAATAACAACTGAAGAACATGAATATGACTGATGGGTGTACATGCATGAATACGTGAACTTTAACTGAGACCATGATAATACTGAATACTAGTCTGAATACTGGTTAATTGATGTAACTGATAATTAATATACTGTTTACTGAGTGATTATATCTGACAGTCCTATTTCTGATGGAACTAGCTGAGTTTCATACTAAGCTGAGTAATTATATCTGACAGTCCTAAAATCTGTAGAACTATCTGAGTTCTTTACTAATGACTAAGACTGAGACTGTAGGAGGTAATCATCTAACCGATATGCCCCTTTATGAACTGTTTGGGGTCTAACCTGTAACCCCAGTTGAAAGGGTGTCAGCACCGTGCCATGGGTAAAGACAGGCTGTAAGTTAACCCTCTCTGATAGGAAGCTCTTCCGTCAAACCCTCACTGGTAGGAGAACTCGAATGAGATGTATTAACCCTAGACTTGTAGGGTTATATCTCAACCTATGCTGGCTATGTAGTTCTGGAATACAAGGATTTCTTCTAAGGATCACACTCTTTGCTGGCGGGTGAACCCCCATCCTTGGTCTCACTCGGTGCTGAATCCTACTCCCAACTGAATAGACAATGGAGTGATTTCCTAGTTCATACTAGGCTGGACTGATCTATTACTGATTGTACTGACTAATTGAAGAACTGAGTTTACTAAGTTCTGTTGACTGACAGAATACTACTGAGTTCTGTTAGCTGACTGAGATTACTGAGGACTGAATTGAATACTGATTGGAACTGGATTGATACTGAGTTTACTGATTTTTCCTGAGTTCTATAACTGAACTAGAGTACTACTGATCGTGACATGACTGAGACTATTCTATAACTGACACTGGCTCTAGGCACACAGCTAAATTGTCGAGTATTAAATACCCCTAGGACTCGATAGTATAAAATAATAAGACATGACAATTCTTGAATACTTGACAATAGTCAACAACTCACAATACAATCTATGAGGCATTTCATCAATCACTTGAAAGTCATGAACTTGCACATGAATAGGAAGGCATGCTAACACATCATAATCTCATTAAACCAATCTCATCAGCATTCCTTTAAACAGATACAAGGTATAGCTTTAGCATAGAAGACATTGTGAACATGTGGGTATAGCATAAGTTCATCATTTAGATCACCACAGGATCATAAAATCACCATAATCTCAATTTAGCATTTTATCAAACACATGGTAGGCGTAGCTTCATACTTGGCCATGAACAATAATTCTAATAAATCATGACTTCATAATTCAAGGGTTTCAATATAAGAGAATCAAAATTCAACTTACATGTTATCATAATATCAAGAAATACATAAAGATTTCAACTTGTAACACATACCACAACATCAACATGATTGCATTCAAACCCACAACATGGAAATTACAATTCATGTTTTTAAAAGAAGTTTCTTGAACTCCAAGGGTGGAAAGGGACCCTTGGATGAACACTTTACATACCTTTGTTGAAGAATTTCTAGAAGTTAATGGAGGAAATCTTAAGTTGTTGATTTGAAATTAAAAACCCTAAGGCTTGTTCTTGAGAGAAATTGAGAAAGAAAGAGTTTATTTGCTCTCTAGGGTATTAAATTTTATGTTTTGGGGGATGAGGATCGAGGAAAAAAGACCCAAATACCTCTAAGAATGCGGTCTTTTAATGACTGATAAATGGGTTACCAACGTGCAGATCGACGTAGCGCATTGATGGCATCGACGCGATATCCAATGCGTCGCGCCAAGATCGCGCTAGTCCACTAGAATTGCATGCTGGTAGCTAGGGAAAATATTAACCAACGCGATAGTCGACGAAGCACGCCAAGATCGTGTTGGTTCACTATTTTGGGATTCCAAACATGGTCTAAACGAGGTCCAAAAAATCCAAAACTCGTCCGGAAACACTTATTGACCCTCCTGATCATTTAACTAAAATATTAATATTTAACAGACGTATAGGTCGCGAAATGAGATTGCCAACTTTCTAAGTCTAAAAATAAACTAAGCCTGAATACTTAGCTAGAATTTTCTAAGTTTGGGACCCCTTAACAAGCTTAAAGGACTGAATTAAACTAGAAATTTTGTGAGTTCTTACAATATCTCCCCCTTGGGAACATTTGTCCTCAATTGGGATGAACTGAACTGAGAGTGCTAGTTGGCTAAATCTACTTACTGGACATAAACATCTGGAACATGATTATAGAAATGATATTACTGATATACTGAATTATCACACTGAACATGCATATCTGATGCATGAGTACATAACTGAACTGATTCATGAATGCACGACTTGGAGTACTGATAAACTGAGTTTTCTCATATTGATCACGCATATCTAATGCACGAATACATGACTGAACTGACTCATGAACATATGACTGAACATACAATGGTATTTGATACCAAGTTTATAACGGAGATCTAAACATGAAACTGAATAAGCTTAGGGAAAACTATTACCTTGGGTTGAGTCTGAGTTTGCGGAGAAGAGGTGAGGATACTTGGTCCGCATGTATGCTTTTGCTTCCCAAGTAGCTCCTTTAACGGACTGATTTCGACAAAGAACTTTGACTAAAGGGACTTCTTTGTTCCTCAATCTGCGAGTCTAATAGTCAAGGATTTTGACTGGAATCTCTTTGAATGAGAGATTGTTCTAAATATCTATGCCCTCTATAGGGACTACAACTGCTGGGTCACCTATGCACTTCTTTAGCAAAGAGTCATGAAACACTGGATAGACTGAAGCTAGATCTGAAGGCAATTCAAGCTCATAAGATACTTTGCCAAAAAAATTGAGAACTTTGAAGAGACCGACATATCGAGGACTGATCTTTCCCTTCTTGCTGAACCTCTTCACTTCCTTCATGGGAGAGATTTTCAAATACACATAATCTCTAATCTCAAACTTGAGATCTTTTCTCCACGCATCTGCGTACGACTTCTATTGGCTCTGAGTTGTCTTAAGACTTTCTCTGATCAAATAACTTTTTCTAAGGTATCGAATACTAGGTCAGGACCTACAACTGTGGCCTCACCCACTTTGAAACAAACGATTGGAGATTTGCATCTCCTACTATAGAGAGCTTCAAATGGAGCTATTTGAAAGCTGGAATGATAGTTGTTATTGTATGCAAACTCAATCAAAGACAAATGGTCATCCCAACTACCTTTAAAATCTATCGCACATGCTCGCAGCATATCTTTGAAAGTCTGAATGGTCCTTTCTGATTAACCATCTGTCTAAGAATGAAAGGTTGTACTGAGATGAACTCGGGTACCAAGACCCTTTTGGAAAGCCTTCCAGAAATGAGGGGTGAACTGGGTACCTCTATCTGATATAATAGATAATGAAACACCGTGTATATTGACTAACTCCCTGATATAGAGTTTGGCGTAATCCTCGGCTGAATAAGAGGTATGAAATAGAAAAAAATGAGCTGATTTGGTCATCCTATCTACAATGACCCAAACTGAATCATACTGACGATGAGTACGAGGCAAACCCATCACAAAGTCCATGTTCACTTCTTCCCATTTCCTGGTGGGAATACTCAACTCCTGCATGGACCCACTAGGCTTTTGATGCTTAATCTTAACTTGCTGACATATTGAGCACTTAGACACAAATTTTGCAATATCTTTCTTTATCCCACTCCACCAATAGATCTACCGTAAATTGTGGTACATCTTAGTAGCCACTGGATGACTAGAGTAGCACGCACCATGCGCTTTTACAAGAATTCGCTGCCTCAAGTCATCTATACTTGGTACACACAGACGACCCTGACAACGCAATACACCATCTTTTCCTTAGGAGAAAACCTCCACTTTTTTATCTCTGACTGACTCTTTCAACTTGACTAAATTGGAAGCTCTATCCTATTTTTCCTTTACTTCAGAAACTAGAGATGATTTTGAACTATTCTAAACTCAAATATTACCTTCTTCTAAGTCAAGTAAGCTGATGAACTTTCTGAACTAACTTCTTCTTATTGTCCTCAACATGAGCGACACTGCCCATAGACAGTCTACTGAGAGCATCAGACACTACATTGGCCTTTCCCGGGTGATAAAGGACACTCATGTCATAGTCTTTCAATATCTCCAACCATATTCTCTGACGGAGGTTTAAGTCCTTCTGAGAAAACACATACTGAAGGCTTTTGTGATCTGTGAACACATCTACATGCACCCCATACAAGTAGTGCCTCCAAATTTTTAAGGCGAATACTACTGCTGCTAACTCGAGATCATGAGTCAGATAATTTTTCTCATGGGGCTTAAGCTGCATAGAGGTGTAGGCTATGACCTTACCATGCCACATGAGGACATAACCCAAACATACTCTGGATGCATCATATTATACCACAAACACATCTGAACTATCTGGAAGAGTCAACACTGGAGTTAAGGTGAGTCAAGTCTTCAACTCCTAAAAACTTTTTTTGCATAAATCTGACCACTAAAATTTGACTTTTTTCTAAGTCAATCTGGACATAAGGGGTGCAATAGATGAAAATACCTCAACAGACCCCCTGTAATAGCCAGATAAACCGAAGAAACTCCTGATATCTAATAGAGAGATGGGTCTGGGCCAGTTTCTCACCACTTCGATCTTGTGGGGATCAACCCTAATGCCATCATCGGAGATAATCTAACTAAGGAATGCTACTAACCTTAGCCAAAATTTGCACTTACTAAATTTAGCAAACAATTAATGGTTTCTGAGAGTCTGCAATATTATTCTGTTATGGTCTGTATGATCATGCTCACTACGGGAGTAAACAAGAACGTCATCTATGAAGACTATGATGAACATGTCCAAGTACTTCTTGAACACACAATTTATCAAGTCCATGAAGGCTGTTGGGGCATTGGTAAGACCAAAGGACATAACTAAGAATTCGAAGTGACTAGACCGAGTTCTAAAAGCTATTTTTGGGATGTCACATTCTCTGACTCTGAGCTGATGATAGCCTGATCTGAGGTCTATCTTAGAAAAGTAACTAGCTCCTTGAAGTTGGTCAAATAAGTCCTCAATTCTGGGAAGGGGATGTTTGTTCTTGACTGTGACCTTATTGAGCTGATAATAGTCTATGCACATCCTAAGAGAACCGTCTTTCTTACGGATGAATTAAACTGGCGTACCCTACAGGGACACACTAGGTCTGATGAATCCCTTGTCTAAGAGATCCTTCAACTGTTCTTTTAATTCTCTTAGTTCTGTAGGTGCCATTCTGTATGGCGGAATAGATATGGGTTGAGTGTCCAAAAGAAGGTCTATTCCAAAATCAATTTTCCTTTTAAGAGGAAATCTGGAAAGATCTTCTGGAAAAACATTCGAATATTCATTCACTACTGGAACTAACTGAAGACTGGGAGTTTCTGAATTAGAGTCTCTGACTCACACAAGATGATAGACGCATCCCTTAGATATTATTTTTCTTGCCCTTAAGTAGGAAATAAACTGACCCTTGAAGGCTGAAGTACTACCTCTCCACTCTAGGACAGGTTCATTCAAAAACTGGAACTGGAAAATTCTATTTCTACAGTTGACTTAGGCATAGCAGGAATGAATCCAATCCATGCCGAGAATGACATCAAAATCGGTCATCTCTAATTTGACTAAGTTTGTTGAAGTAACTTTTTGAGATATCATAACCGAACAGTTCCTGTATACCCACCGGGCTATGATAGATTTACCCACTAGGGTAGAGACTAGGAAAGGCTCTGCTAAAATTTTGGGACTAACTCTAAAATTAACTGCTATATAAGGAGTAATAAAAGACAAGGAAGCTCCTGGATCTAGCAAGGCATAAACATGTATATGAAAGATCTGTAACGTACCAGTGACCATATCAGGAGAATATTTCTGATCCTGTCGGGACTGGTGAGCATAAAGTCTATTTGGGCGCTACCCACTGGTGGCACTGGATGTGGAACCTTCCTGATTCGTGCGACCAGACTGAGCTGGAGGATAGTTACGCTGACCTTAAAAAATTGACTGGGGACAATCTCTGACTCTGTGTCTTGGCTTGCCATATTTGAAACAAACATCACTGCTAGCTCTGTAAATACCCTGATAGTTCTTACTATAAGTCTGATAAAGAGGATTGGTTCGAGCATTGTTGACACTACCCTGAGACTTAGAGCCTGACGCCCTATCTTTATTGCTTTCTCTAAATTTCGACACTGGAGCACTGGTTGAGGATGGAGCTTGAACTAAAGATTTTGAGCGGAACTGAGAATGGTTTTCACCCTCTGACTTAGGCTGAGCAAAGTGGAAGCTGCCCGTTCTAGCTCTCTTATTTTATTTTTCTCTCTCCTTATTCTTCTGCTCCTCTATCTACTGAGCATGGATCATCAGCTTAGCCAAGTCCATCTTACTGATCAACATTGTGGTCCTGCACTCTTTGACCACACTATTATTTACTCCAGACACAAACTTGCTCATTCAGGATCTGCTATCTGCCACCACATGAGGAGCATATCTAGCTAATTGAGTTAACTTGAGAGAATACTATTTCAATGTCATATTTCCCTACTTCAAATTAATAAACTCTAACACCTTAGCTTCTTACAGCTCTAGGGGAAAGAATCTATCTAGAAAAGCAGTGGCAAACTTCTCCCACTCAATAGGCCCTGGATCTACTACCCTCGCTGCTTTCTACTGTTTGAACCAAGTGTGAGCCACATCCTTTAACTGATATGTCGCTAACTTAGCACTCTCACTAGCTGTCACCCCCATAATATCAGTAACCTTTTACACCTGATCAAGGAGTTCTTGAGGGTCCTCATCTGACATAAACCTTATGAAAGACAGAGGGTTCATTCGGGTAAAGTCCCAAATCATGGCTGCTACAGCATTGGACACTAGGTTGGTCGGAACGACAGTTGGACGTTCATTCTGAGCAACAACCAAATGAGCTAGGGTGGTGAAAGTTGCTTTAAACTTAGCGTGGGAGACATATTTGCCCAAAGGATTGGGCTGGTCAGGCTGATGGGTTGGTTGATCTCCCGTTCCTTTTTCGTGAGTCCTCTTTAGAGGCATTTTCTATAACAGGAAGAGAAACTTGGATTAGAAATTGAGTTTAACTGGAGCTCATGCTCACTCATACGATATGAATACTGAAAGAAGGGAAACTATTCCTAAAATATCTCATAGCCTCCTACCCATAAGTGTGGTGTGCTACACACCCATGCACAAGACTCTACTAGATGTGGCTTTTAGACTTCCTAGGATTCTATTAAACCATAGGCTCTAATACTAAGTTTGCAACACCCTGAGTCTGGTATCCCGGATGCTACACGGTGCTCATAATCCCGAAGGACCATAAGCTAACCTATGACTGGTACCTACTGCAATAACTAAGTAATAATATTGTATAATGTGGAATAATGGGCTAAAATACCATAAGGTTCAAAACTGTAATACTGATAAAGAGAAATGATAAAATATGATAAAACATCAGAATCTGAAATACTAAATACTGTCTGAACATCTAGTCTGAAAGGCCTCTAAAACTATCTGAACTATGGAGTTGATAGGACAAGCCCCCAACTAACTCCAACTACTAAAAATAAACTGAGGTACTGTATGAATAAATATGTCCTTGAACAATGAGGACTCACCACTACTCTGTCTGCTGAAAGTCTAATCTGCTAAGGGTGCTCTGGAGCCTGTACGTCTGAACCTATGGTATAAAACACCATAGTATAAAAGAAAAGTATGGATCAGTACGTGTGAATGTACTGGTACGCAAAGTGAGGTAAGGTTGAATGCAAGGGTTTATATGCATAAATAATAACAACTGAATAACATGAGTATGACTAATTGAGAGTACATGTATGAATACGTGAACGGTAACTGAGATCGTGATAATACTGAATATTGATTAACTGATGTAACTGATAACTAATATACTATTTACTGGGTGACGGAGTTTGACAGTCCTATTTCTAATAGAACTAGCTGAGTTTCGTACTGAGCTGAGTGACTATATCTGGCAGTCCTGAAATCTGCAGAACTATCTAAGTTCTTTACTGATGACTGAGACTGAGATTGTGGGGGGTAATCATCTAACCGACATTTCCCTTTCTAAACTATTTGGGGTCCAACCTGTAACCCCAATTGGAAGGGTGTCAGTACCGTGCCACGGGTAAAGACAAGCTGTAAGTTAACCCTCTCTAATATGAAGCTTTTCCATTAACCCTCGCTAGTAGGAGAAATCAAATAAGATGTATTAAACCTAGATTCGTAGAGTTATATCTAAACCTACGCTGGATACGTATTTTTAGAGCAAGGATTGCTTCTAAAGATCACAGCCTCTGCTGGCAGGTGAGCCCCCATCCTTGGGTTCACTCAGTGATGAATCCTACTCCCAACTAAATAAAAACTGGACTGATTTCCTAGTTCATACTAGGCTGGACTGATCTGTTACTGATTGTACTGATTAACTGAACTAAACTGAGTTTACTAAGTTTCGTTGACTGATAAAATACTATTGAGTTCTATTAGATAACTGAGATTACTAAGGACTAAACTAAATACTGAATGGGACTAGATTGATACTGAGTTTACTGAGTTTTCCTGAGTTCTATAATTGAAAAAGAGTACTACTAATTGTGACATGACTGAGACTGTTCTGTAACTGACACTGGCTCTAGGCACACAGCTAAATTATTGGGTATTAAATACCCGCAGGACTCGATAGCATAAAATAATAAGTCATGATAATTCTTGAATACTTGACAATAGTCAACAACTCACAATACAATCTATGAGGCATTTCATCAATCACTTGAAAGTCATGAACTTGCACATGAATAGGAAGGCATGCTAACACATCATAATCTCATTAAACCAATCTCATGAGCATTCCTTCAAACACATACAAGGTATAGCTTTAGCATGAAAGACATTGTGAACATATGAGTATAGCATAAGTTCATCATTTAGATCACCAAAGGATCATAAAAGCACCATAATCTCAATTTAGCATTGTATCAAACACATGGTAGGTATAGCTTCATACTTCGGCATGAACAATAATGTTAATACATCATGACTTCATAATTCAAGGGTTTCAATATAAGTGAATCAGAATTCAACTTATATGCTATCATAATATCAAGAAATACATAAAGATTTCAACTTGTAACACATACAACAAAATCAATATGATTACATTCAAACCCACAACATGGGAAATCATAATTCATGTTTTTAAAAGAAGTTTCTTGAACTCCAAGGGTGGAAGGGACCCTTGGATGAACACTTTACATATCTTTGTTGAAGAATTTTTGGAAGTTAATGGAGGAAATCTTGAGTTCTTGACTTGAAATTAAAAACCCTAAGGCTTGTTCTTAAGAGAAATTGAGAAAGAAAGAGTTTATTTTCTCTTTAGGGTATCAAATTTCGTGTTTTGGGTACTTAGGGTCGAGGAAAAAGGATCCAAATACCCCCAAGCATTGCGGTCTTTTAGTGACTGATAACAGGGCTACCGATGCACAGATCGACGCAATGCATCGATGACATCGATGCGATATCCAACGCGTCGTGCCAAGATCGCATTAGTCCACTGGAATTGCACGCTGGTAGCTGGGAAAAATATTAACCAACGCAATAGTCAACGTGGCGTGTGAAGATCGCATTGGTTCACTATTTTAGGATTTCAAACATGGTCTAAACGAGGTTTGAAAAATTCAAAACTCGTCCGGGAACACCTATTGATCCTCCTAATCATGAATTAACTAAAATATCAATATTTAACGGATGTATAGGTCACGAAATGAGATTGCCAACTTTCGAAGGCCAAAAATAAACTAAGTCTGAATACTTAGCTAGTTTCTTAATCTGGGACCCCTTAACAAGCTTAAAGGATTAAATTAATCTAGAAATTTTGCGGGGTCTTATAGATATCCAGGGCCAACTTAAATACTATGTCTATGCTTTAGGATGTAAATGGTAACACACTACATAATCAATGTGATATAGATTAAGAAATATTGAACTTTTATGAGAGGTTGATGCGTATAGTTGTAGAGAGACTAACTAGTATTGACCTGACAATTATGAGACAAGGGCCCCAAGTTACTCAATAACAGCAACTAGATATGTGCAGACCACTGACCAATAAGGAAGTGGAAAGGACTTTATTTTTAATTAATGATAATAAAGCACCAACAGCTGATGGTTTTAATGCATATTTCTTTAAGAAGGACTAGTCAATTATCAAAGAAGATTTGATAAAGGTTTTCTAAGAATTCTTCCAACACAAGAGACTCCTGGGAGCTGTAAACAACAAAGTGGTCACTCTTATTCCTAAAATCCCTCATCCTATCAATATAAGAGATTTAGGCTAATTGCATATTGTTCAACAGTATATAAGATTATCTCTAAAATAATATTCGATAGAATACAAGGATGCTTGAATGGGATACTTGGTCAGAGTCAGATAATATTTATTCCAGGAAGGCTTATTTCAGATAATATCATCCGAAGACATGAGCTGGTCAAATAATATACATGAAATATATTCTCTGCTAGATGTATGATCAAAATAGATCTACAAAGGCTATTATTCTGTAGAATAAACTTTATTAAGTAGTTACTAAAGGAGATAGATTTTCCTTGTATGATGGTGCAATAATTTATGATTTATATCAAACCAATGACTTATACCATTGTCATTAATGGTACATTAATAGACACCATGGTAGCAAAGGGAGGGCTTAGACAAAGGGATCTAATGTCACCCTGCATCTTTGTCTTAGTTATGGAAAACATTCATAGATGCATGGGGACACTACAATAAGTACTTGAATTCAATTATCACTCGAGATGCCAGAAACTAAGGATCACATACCTATGTTTTGCAGATAATCTACTGGTGTTCACAAGAGGGATAAATAGTTTATCCAACTACTTAATGATAGATTTCAATAGTTTTCAGCAGCTTCATAATTGAGGTCTAACCTCAACAAAGCCAGGTTTATTTTGGGGGAGTAGAGCTACTGAACAAGCAAAAAATTCTGGATATATTGAGGTGTAAGATAGGTGAACTATCCTTTCAATACCTTGGAGTGCCCCTATATACCAAGAGGCTAACTGTAGTGCAATGCAGACCATTGGTCAATAAGATAACTACAAAATTAACACATAGATGGATAAGAGCTTATTATATGCAGGGAGAATACAATTGATAAAAACTATGCTGTTTGGGGTGCAAGATTACGGGGCTCAGCTATTCTTACTACCATAAAAGATCATGAAGATGATAAAGGCTATATGCAGAAGCTACCTATGGACTGGTGAGACAACTATTTCCACGAGTGAACTAGCAGCTTGGTCTACTGTATGTCTACCACAGAGTGCAGGTGGTTTGAATTTACTAAACCTGAAGATTTGGAACCAAGCTTCTATATGCAAATTACTACGGGCACTGAGTGAGAAAAAGAAAAGCTTCAGATAATATGGATACACACTTATTATATAAAGAAATGGGTGTTTTAATACTATGGTTGTTTCAACACAAGCATTTTGCATGATTCGAAAGGTAATGACTATAAGGAAGATATGGTTGACTCTTGGAGACACAAATAAACTAGTACAAGGGGCAAACTCATCAATATGTCTAAAGTATATACATAAATAAGAGGAGAACTGCCTGATATGGCTCGGAAGGACCTAGCTTGTCACAACTATGTTGAACCTAAACAGACCTTTATATTATGGTTGCAACTACATGGGCGATTACAGACTAAGGACTTGCTGCTAAATGGAATGTTCCCTTATTCGCTGAGTGTGATCTATGCTCTACAACCCTAAAAACTGTTGCACATTTATTGTTTGAATGCTCTTACTCACAGAAATTATGGAAAAGTGTATTAGAATTATAACGATAATGTAGAAGCATCTAAGTTTGGAAAAATGAATGATGTTGGTTGAAGCAAAATATTACGGGGAAAACTCTATGAGGAGTTATCTTGAAGGCTAATTTTGTGGGAGTAATATATGACATCTAGAATGAAAGAACCACGAAATTTTTTCAATATAAGAGTAGGTGATATATCTTTTAGGACACCATAATAGTTATATTTATGTATTTATATTTGATTATAATTGTATAATTTATCTCTTAGAGAGTTTGTGTTCAACTACACTTTGTATAGCATCTTGTATATATAGAGGAAGACCTCCTTCGTGAATGATATTGAGTTTTATATCTTTTAAAAACCTTTACATGGTATCGGAGCCTTGTGAAGACTCACATCTCACAATGGCACTTACCTCAATTACCAATATCACCTCACAAACCCTTTCCCAGAATTTTTGGTCGCTCACAACCAATGTTGTTCAGTCCCCTCTTCTCAAATTAGACAATCATAACTATATTGTATGGAAATCATAAATTCTTCTAGTTCTAAGGGGTCACAAACTCGAGGGATATATGATGGTACACACAACTGTCCTCCAAAGTTAACTCTAAATAGCCCTTTTCTAACGCAACCTCAATTGATGTGGTTATCAACTTAGCGTACAGTTTATGGATCAAACAAGACCAATTTTTATTGAGTTAGATTCTCTTAACCCTCACCAAAGGGATTAGCCCAAGTAGTGGGTTGTATAATATCTCAGACTATTTGGCAGGCATTTGAGATGATGTTTGCATCACAATCCAAGGCTAGGATATTGCAACTAAGGATGCAATTACAAACCACAAAGAAAGGCAACTCATCCATGGCAGAATATCTTCAAAAAATAAAGACTTGTGCTGATAATCTCCTAGTTGCAGTATACCCTATCACTGATGATGATCTTGTCTTATATATTCTTGGAGGACTTAGACAAGAATATGATGTCGAAGTTGTCTCGGTCACTACTAGGGCTGAGTTAATTTTATTAACCAATGTTCATGGCTTGCTTTTAAGTCCAGAGTATCGTTTGGAGAAGATGACAAATATAGAACAAGGATTAGGCCAAGACAACTTGTCTACTAGACAGTCCAACAATACTAAGAATGATAATCTCTTTAAGAAGCCTCTAATGTTAATAATAATCGGTCTTATAATGGAAGATCTGTACGAGGATGAGGTTAAGATTACAACGCCAACTCGTCCAACTAAAATCAATGTCAAGTTTGCCATTACTTTGGTCACTCCGCCATGATTTGGTACCATCATTTTGACCATGCCTATTAAGCTTCATCCAAATTGCACATGACTGCTCTCATTGCACAACCTTCTATGATTGGAGACTTGAATTGGTATTCGAATTTCAAGGCTACTCATTATTTAATTAACGACATGTAAAATATGGTGGTACGAGGTGAGCATCTGGGAAATGATCAAATTCATGTTGGTAATGGCACAGGTTTGACAATTTTTCACTTTAGTAATGCTACTATTGAAGATATGTCTCATAAATAAAGTAAAAGTATATAACAATTACTCTCTCCGTTCCAAATTATGTTTCATCATTTTCTTTTTAGTCCGTCCCAAAATAAGTGTCGTCTTTCCTTATTAGGCAACTTTTTAAAAACACAATTACCCTTTTACCCTTATTGGTCCTACTTAATTAAAAAAAAGATATTGACACATTTTTTGATAAAGGATAATTTGGTAAACTTTACCAAGTCTTCCCTTTTTTCTTAAACTTCGTGTACGGGTCAAATGGCGACACATAAAATGGGATGGAGGGAGTAGTAGTTTTAAATTATTAGAGTTCTATGTGGCTTAGACTTAGGAATTAGTTATCCCATTGTTATTTGAATTTGAATTTGAATTGAAGTCTAGTTAGAAATCTAGCTATAAATATATGTTTTGAGTTATTAATAAAACAATTCCCTTTGACGATACAATTGCACTATTTTTTTCTCTCCGAGTCTTTAATTTCTCTACTATTACTTTAAGTTTAAAGCTAAAAACCAAAAATTGGTATCTAGAGCCAATTTCTTGAGGGATCTGTGATTGAGATGAATTTTGAAAACAACTTTTTCTAAATAGCTCCTCCTGTCTTTGATGATGAGAATTACATACTTTGGGTAGTAAGAATAGAGACTTATCTTGGGGCTTTAGACCTTTGGGAGGCCGTGGAGGAGGATTATGATGTTCTTTCTCTTCCTGATAATCCCACAGTGGCCCAGATCAAAAGCCAAAAGGAAAAGAAAATAAGAAAATCATAGGAAAAAAAACAACTTTGTTTGCTAGAGTGTCCCCAATAATTTTTATGAGAATTATGACCCTGAAATCAACAAAAGAAATTTGGGATTATCTGAAGTAAGAATACACAGGAGATGAAAGAATACAAGGCATGGAGCTGTTGAATCTAATATGAAAATTGAATTGCAAAAGATGAATGAATCTGAGACCATCAAAGAGTACTCAGACCGACTTCTTGACATTGTTAACAAGGTAAGATTGCTCGGCATAAAATTTAAAGATTCAACAATTATTGAAAAAATTCTTGTTACAGTGCCTGAAAGACACGAAGTATCAATAACTACTTTGGAAAACACAAAAGACCTATCTAAGATTACCTTTGAGGAATTATTAAATACACTGCAGGCATAAGTGCAAAGGAGTCTTATGAGATAGGATGGTATGGTTGAAGGAGCTTTGGTATCCAACCACAACAGTTAAAGCATGGGTAATAATTTAAGAAAAAACTACCCACCTTCCCAGCACTGTGGAAAAATAGGACATCCTCTTTTTAAATATTGGAAGAGACCAGATGCACAATGCAAGATCTGTAATTAACTTGGCCATGAAGTTGTGATTTGAAAAAACAAATCTCAAATATGTGACGTAGATGCCTAAGTCACTAAAGAAGAAGAAGAAGAAGAAGACGAAGATCACTTATTTGTGGCAACATATTCTATAATCAAGAAATCTAATTTTTGGATGATTAATAATGCATATGAAAAAACTCTTATTAAAGAGTTTTTGCCTTTGGAAAATAAAAAAATTAGAACAGGACTGGTGACTATATTCCTACAGAAGGAAAAGGGAATGTTGCAATCAAAATAATTCCAGGTACAAAAATAATTTCAATTGTCCTTTACGTGCCTGATATTGATAAAAGTTTGTTAAATATTGGCCAGTTAATGGAAGAAGGATTTAAATTATTATTTGGGGATAAATATTATTGAATCTTTGATTTCACTAATCATGAGATTTTACAAGTTAATATGAGAGGAAAAAGTTTCTTATTTAATCCAACAGAAGATGCACACAAGCCTTGCAAGACCAAAGATGAATTGACAGATTTATTCAAGAGGTCAAATTCAGCTGACCTGCAAGTTACAATTTCAAATCTAAGGTGAAGTGTTGAAGATATATCTCAAAAATAAAGTAGAAGTAGATAACTATTAGTAGTTTTAAATTATTAGAGTTCTATGTGTCTTAGACTTAGGAATTAGTTATCCTATTGTTATTTGAATTTGAATTAAAGTATATTTAGAAGCTATAAATATATGTTTTGAGTTATTAATAAAACAATTATCTTTGACAATACAATTGCAGTATTTTTTCACTCCAAGTCTTTCTCTGTATTTCTTTAATTTCAAAGTTGGAAACCAACAACTACCTTACCTATAGTTGGTCGGCCTTGACATTTATCTAATATATTACTGTTTCCTAAAATTACCAAGAATTTGCTTAGTGTAGAAAAGTTCACTTTTGATAATGATTTTATATTTAAGTTTCACCCTCATTTTTGTCTTATGAAGGATTTGTCAATGGGGAAAGTACTACTATGTGGGACTCTTGAGCATGTCCTTTATCGTCTCCGTGCATCCTAGTTACTCGACCAACCTTCTCCCTCAAATAAATAACATGTTTTTCATGTCTTCAAGTCATCTTTTGATCTATGGAATAGTCATTTAATTAGGTCATTCATCTCTACGATCAGTTAATAGTATTATTAGGAGTCTTTCTTTACCAGTCAAATCAAGTCCTCGATCTAATATTTGTTCTTCTTTCCAATATGGCAAGAGTCATAAATTGTCATTTTCTAATTCTAGTTCTAGTCCTCGTTTTCCTCTTGATTTGATCCACAGTGATGTATGGGTTCCTGTTCCATAATTTGATAGTAATAAATTTCGTTATTATGTTTCTTTTATTGATGACTTTAGCAAATTTGCATGGTTATTTTCTATGAGTTCCAAAAATGAAGTTTATACAATATTTTTACGCTTTAAAGCTCAGGTCGAGAAATTCTTTGAGCATCATATAAAAATGGTATAATATGATTAGGATGGCGAATATAGGAAATTATCAACCTTTTTTTCTCAAGAGGGAATCACTCATCACTTATCTTGTCCCCATACCCATGAACAAAAAGGTACTGCCAAAAGAAAACATCGCCATATTGTTGAAATGGGTTAAACACTTCTCGTACATGTGTCCCTTACTCTCACCTTTTTGGGATCATTATTTTGCTACTGTGGTTTACACTATGAATCGTATTCCATCACCCTTACTTAATAATATTTCACCTTATGAGATATTGTTCAAACAGATTTGTAACACCCTGAGTATGTACCCCCAATGCTATACGGTGCTCATAATCTCGAGGGACCACAAGCTAACCCATAACTGGTACCTACTGCAATAACTGAACAATAATACTAAATAATATGTGGAATTAGGCAGAAACATGCCATAAGGTTCAAACTAAAAATAATATTGAATAATACTGAATGCGGTATTAAATACCAAAACTGAACAAAGTACTAAAATCTGAATAACTATCTGAAAACACTCTAGTCTGGGAAGCCTCTAACTGTCTGAACTGTGGAGTTGATGGGAAAAGTCCCCAACTAAATCCATCTCCTGACATAAACTAAAATACTGTAAGTAGTAATCATGTCTTTGAACTAAGAAGACTCACCACTACACTAATGCTGAAAGTCTGGTCTACTTAGGGTGCTATGGAGCTCATGCATCGAAACATATGATATAAGACATCATAGTGCAAAAATCATGCATCAGTACTTTGAATGTACTGGTATTGTAATACCCCATACTTTGCTCTAGATAATTTCATCTCAAGAATGTCTAGTATTAGCTTCAAAATTGAATGATGGTTATTCCATGAGGAATTTTCAAGATTTTCACTTTTTTCATGTGGGAAATTAAATAAGCTTTCATCGATATAAGATTCGCCCAAATTCGATAACCGGATCAAAAGTTACGACTATTTTAAGTTCCCATCGTAAAACAGTGCCATATTAGTCAGTGGTGTGCCACGCCACAAAAGAAAATGGTATTTGGCAAATTCCAGTAGGGGTCCACAATTATGGTGCATTGCGCTAGGACCCAAATTTAGAATTCTCCTTTTCCTGTATCTTAGCGCAATTTTCTCCGCGTCGCGCCAAACTTTCAGGTCGCAAAAGAAGAGGCAATGCGATGGATCCATGTCGTGCCATCCCTCAGTTTCCCAATTGTCAAATTCTAGTGACATGGCGTGATAGCTCTGCGTCGTGCCAGGGGGTCAATTCGGGAAATTTTTATTGAAATTACAAGACGCGTTCAGGGTTGAAAGGGTCAATTTCCCACCCCTATTTAAGCCTTTTAACACGTAATTCAGCCACTTTTCACCCAAAATACACTCTCTTCTCTCAAAAACCTCTCAAGAACAACCTAGGGCTTTTCATAGAAGATTCAGAATCAAGAATTTTCTTCGTCAATCTTCACAAAACCACGAACTAAGGTATGCATAGTGTTTATTCATGGACTCCTTTCGTCCATGAAGCCCAAGAATCTCTTTTCTAAGTTTAAGTTTATAGATTTCTTTATGAATTTCATGTTGGGTTTGTTTTTTTTATGTTGAGAATGATCAATTGAATTCAAATCCATGTTGGGTGATAAATTTTATGTGGAATTGATTTGTATAGATGTATATTCATGTGAACCTATGAATAAACCTTAGATGATGAAATAACAGATGAATCATGATGATTAATTATTGTATAATGTTGTCTACATGTGCTATGCCTACCATGTGTTTAATTAAATTCCTAGATGAAGGAACAATGTCCAACTAGTAAGATATCATGAAATCCCCATGTATGTACAAGTTATGCCTATCACATGTTTTGATGAAATGCTTCTATAAATGTATTATGGATTATGATGTTAGTTATATGTTCAAGTAAGTTATGCTTGGTCAGTTTTCCTTTCATCGAGTCCTGGGGGTACTTGTACCCGAAATATTAGCTGTGTGCCTAGAGCCATGTCATGTTTCCATGATACTCTAGTAAAGCTATGAATCCTTAGACTTCAGACAGTCTTATGACTCAGGAAATCTCCATGATCTCATGAACTCAGTTAGTTGTCAGATATCAGTAATATTTCGTCAGTCAATGGAATTTAGTAACTCAGTCCATGTTCAGTTCAATAAATTTAGGGATGGCAATTGTCCAGTGCGGTGTGGGTTTTTTTCTAAACCTGCAAGTTTTAAAATCGTACAGCACCGCATCACCTTTAAACCCGCCCCACATTCATACCCGCACATAACCGCACTTCCCCATGTTTTAATTTTTTTCTTTTTTTAAAAAAAATTTGTAACTCCATTGAAAGTCATAATATTTTTTAATCTACAACTAGGAAATAATAATTTCTATTATATCACTTTTCACGAAAATTTGTTAAAAAGTATAACGTGTACAAGTAATGATCAAATAACATATTTTTATAAAATGAATAGAGAAGTTAAAAAAACTACTATAAAATTATTTATTTGTAGTGTTATACATGTCATTTTAAGTATCATCAATTTTTAAGTAAAGAATGCATATAATTTTAGGTATATTCACAAGAACAATACTAATTTTTAGTTTTTTAATTTAAGCCCGCATATACCCGCAACCCGCACCGTACCACACCATTTTAAAAAAACTTACTTTAACGCGACCCGTACCCGCACAACACCGCATAACTTAAAACCCGCACTGCCCCGCATAGCTTAAAACCCGCACCACCCCATTGCCATCCCTAAGTAAATTATGTTCAGTGTCTATTTAGATGGGAGTAGAAATTAGCACTGAGTGAACCCAAGGATGGGAACTCACCTGTTATGTGAGGGTGTAATTCTTCGAAGCAATCCTTAAGTTGCAGAACTATGTAGACAACATAGGTTGAGACATCATAGCCTGCTATATAAGGGTAGATGATGTGGCTTAGCCTGCTATATGAGGGTCCCCACTACTCTTACTAGAGTCACCTGTTATATTAGGGTTACTCGCATATTGTCCTTACAAGTGGCGCGGTATTGACACCCTTCCAATCAGGACATAAATTGGACCCCAATTCAGTTATAATGCATTATTTGGAGAATGTCGATTAGATGACTACCTTCCACAGTCTCATTATCAATCTCAGTAAAAGAACTCATATAGTTCTTCAAAATTAAGGATTGTCAGATACAGTCAACTCAGACAGGGTATGAAACTCAGATAGTTCCATCAGATTTAGGACTGCCAAATACAGTCACTTATGTTATCAGTTATATTCAGATTCAGTAATCATGTTTTCATAGTATTAGTGTTAGTTGTTATGTCCCATGCATGTATTCTCACACTCATGATAGTTAGTCAGTTATTATTATTATTCATGCATATGAAACTCATGCATTCAGCCTACCTCACATGCATACCAGTACATTCAAAGTACTGACGCATTTGCGCTTTGGTGTCTTATACCATAGGTTTAGAGACAGGAGCTCCAAATTAGCAGTAGATTCCAGTTTCAGCAGTCAGAGTTAGAAGTGAATCCTCATCATTCGAGGACCTAATTATTCCCTATTATCTCATTAATTAGTTTATTAGTTGGAGTTATTTGGGGACATATCCCATCAGCTCCTTACTCAGACAGTTCAGTCAGTTAGAGGCTTTCTAGACTATCATGTTTCAGACTTCAGTATTTTCAATTTTGTTTTGGGTATTCTATTACCCTACACAGATGTTATATCATTCGGATTATGTTCAGTATTGAACCTTATGCCTTTCAGTGCATGTTTTTGCATTATTATGTCATATTATGCAGTGTACAGGTACAGATATTAGTCATGGGTTAGCTTGTGATCCTTCGGGGTAATGAGCACCGTGTAGCATTTTGGGTACCAAATTTGAGGCGTTACAAACTTGGTATCAGAGCCTAAGGTTCAATAGAGTCCTAGGAAGTCTGAAAGCCACATTTAGTAGAGTCTTGTACATGGGTGTGTTGCGAACCACATTTTGTACATGAGGCTATAAGATGTTTTAGGAATAGTTTTCTCTCTTTCAGTATTCATATCGTGCCAGTGAGCATAATCTCAAGTCAATCCCTCAGTCTAAATCGTTCTCCTTTTTTTCTACAGAATATGCCACTTAAAAGAAGAAACAGAAATTAGTCAGCCCCTTATCCCGAAGATCCTTTGGGAAAATATGTTTCTCATGTAGAGTTTTGAACTGCATTCACTACTCTTGCTAACTTAGTTGTTGCTCAGAATGAATAACCAATTGTCGTTCCGGCCAATTCAGTGGCCAATTCAGCTGCAGCCAGGATTCGGGATTTCAACAGAATAAATCCTCCATCCTTTCTTGGGTCTAAGATGGATGAGGACCCTTAGGAATTCCTAGATCAGCTTCAGAAGGTGACAAACATAATGGGGGTTACTTTTACTAAGAGTAATGAGCTAGCTGCATATCAGTTGTAGGATGTGGCTCATACTTGGTTCAAGTAGTAGAAGTCAAAGAGGGTAGATGATACATGGTCAGTTGAGTGGGAGGAGTTTTCTTCAGGGTTCCTTGATAGATTCTTTCCCCTAGAGCTTAGAGAAGCTAAGGTGCTAGAATTCATCAACCTCAGGTAGGGCAATATGAAAGTGAAAGAGTATTCTCTTAAGTTTACTCAATTAGCCAGATATGCCCCTCATGTGGTTGCAGATAGCAGGGAAAGGATGAGTAAATTCATTTTAAGGGTGAATGATAGCGTGGTTAATGAGTGTAGATCTGCCATGTTGAATAGTGACATGACTTTAGCCAGGATCATGACCCATGCTCAGCAGATAGAAGAGCAGAAGGTTAAGCAGAGGAAGAAAAAGAATAAAAGAGCTAGGACAGGTAGCTTTAGTTTTAGTCAGCCTAAGTTAGAGGGAGGAATCGCTCTCAAATTCATCTTAAGTCATCAGTTCTATCTCTTTGTTCAGCCAGTGCTCCAGTTCCTAAGTTCAAAGTGGGTAACAAGGATAAAGTGCCAGACTCTAAGTCCCAGGGTAGTGTTAGTAGTGCCCGTACTTATTCACTTTTCCAGACTTATGGCAAGCAACATTAGGTTATTTAAAGAGCTGGCATTGGTATTTGTTTTGGATGTGATAAGCCAGGCCACAGAGTCAGAGACTGTCATCAGCCAGGTCCTCAGGATCTACAAAATTGCTTCTTAGCTCAGTTCGGTCGCCCAAATCAGCAGGGTGCCACCTCTAGTGCTACTAGTAGGCCACGCCCAAATTATCTCTATGCTCTTCAGTCCAGATAGGATCAGAAAAATTCTCCTAAGGTAGTTACTGGTGCATTACAGATCTTTCATGTGCATGTTTATGCTTTGCTAGATCCAGGAGCTTATTTGTCTTTTGTTACTCCCTATATAGTAGGCGATTTTAAAATCAGTCCTGAATTCCTAGCAGAGCCCTTTTCAATCACTACCCTAGTGGGTAAAACAGTCATAGCCCGGCGGGTATACAGGAACTGGACAATTATGATATTTCAGAAAGTCACTTCAGCAGACTTAGTTAAATTAGAGATGACTGATTTTGATGTCATTCTCGGCATGGATTGGCTTCACTCCTGATATGCCACAGTCGAATGTAGAAATAAAATAGTCCAGTTTTAGTTCCCAAATGAACTCGTCCTTGAGTGGATGGGTAGTGCATCTTCTTTCAAGGTTCGGCTTGTTTCCTACCTTCGGTCAACGAAAATGATATCTAAAGGATGTGTTTATCATCTTGTTCGAGTTAAGAACACTAGTTTCGAAACTTTCAGTGAATGAATATTTAGATATCTTTCCCGAAGATCTTATAGGAATTCCTCCCAAAAGTGAAATAGACTTTGGTATTAATCTTTTTCCAGATACTCAACCTATCTCTATTCCGCCATACAGAATGGTATCAGTTGAACTCAAAGAACTGAAAGAACAATTAAAGAATATCTTAGATAAGGGATTCATCAGGCCTAGCATTTCCCCTGGGGTGATCCAGTATTATTTGTTTGTAAGAAAGACGGTTATCTAAGAATGTGTATAGACTACCGCCAACTCAATAAGGTCACGGTCAAGAACAAATATCCTCTTCCCAGAATCGCTGACTTGTTTGACCAACTTCAGGGTGCCAGTTATTTTCTAAGATAGACCTCAGATCCGTCTATCGTCAGCTCAGAGTCAGAGAATGTGACATTCCAAAAATAGTTTTTCGTACCCGGTATGGTCACTTGGAATTCCTAGTCATGTCATTTGGTCTTACCAATGCCCCAGCCGCTTTCATAGGCTTGATTAACCCTGTGTTTAAGTAGTACTTGGATATGTTCATCATAGTGAGCATGATCATGCAGACCATCTCAGAACAGTACTTCAGACTCTCAGAGATCATCAACTATTCACCAAATTCAGTAAGTGCAAATTTTGGCTAAGGTCAATAGCATTCTTGGTCATATCATTTCCGATGGTGGCATTAGAGTTGATTCTCAAAAGACCGAAGCAGTAAGAAACTGTCCCAGACCTGTCTCTCCATCAGATATTAGGAGTTTCTTGGGTTTGAATGGCTATCACCGATGGTTTGTTGAGGGATTTTATTCTATTACATCCCCTATGTCTACATTGACTCAGAAGAAAGTTAATTTTCAGTGATCAGATCGTTACGAGAAGAGTTTTCAGGAGTTGAAGACTTGACTCACCTCAGCTCCAGTCTTAGCTCTCCCAGATGGTTCACATGGGTTCATAGTGTATTGTGATGCATCCAGAGTAGGTTTTGGTTGTGTCCTCATACAGCATGGTAAGGTCATAGCCTACGCCTCCAGACAGTTTAAGCCTCTTGAGAAAAATCATCCTACTCATGATCTTGAGTTAGCAGCCATAGTCTTTGCCTTGAAGATTTAGAGGCATTATTATACGGTGTTCATGTAGATGTGTTCACAGATCGTAAGAGTCTTCAATATGTCTTTTCTCAGAAAGATCTCAATCTTCGTTAGAGAAGGTACTTAGAGGTCTTGAAAGATTATGACATGCGTGTTCTTTATCATCCGGGCAAGGCCAATGTAGTGGCCGACGCTCTCAGTAGACTATCCATGGGTAGTATTTCTTATGTTGAGGACAGTAAGAAGAAGTTAGCTCAAGAAGTCCATCATCTTGCCAGACTAGGCATTCACTTAGTCGATACAGATGAGGGTGATGTATGGGTTCAGAATAGTTCAGAATCATCTCTAGTTTCTGAGGTGAAAGAAAAGCAAGATAGAGATCCCATCCTTGTCAAGTTGAAAGAGTCAGTCCAATATCAGAAAGTAGAGGTTTTCTCCTAAGGGGGAGATAGTGTACTTCGTTGTCAGGCTCGTCTTTGTGTTCTAGGTGTAGATGACTTAAGGCAGCGAGTTCTTGCAAAAGTGCATGGTGCGCGCTACTTTATTCATCCAGGGGCCACAAAGATATACCGCAACTTGCGGGAAATCTATTGGTGGAGTGGGATGAAGAAAGACATTGCAGAGTTTGTGGCTAAGTGCTCTACATGTCAGCAGGATAAGATAGAGCATCAGAATCCTAGTGGGTCCATGCGCGAGTTCAGTATTCCTACTTGGAAGTGGGAAGTTGTGAACATGGACTTCGTGATGGGTTTGCTTCAAACTCATCATCAGCATATTTCAGTCTGGGTCATTATAGATAGAATGATCAAATCAGTTCATTTTCTTTCAGTTCATATCTCTTCTTCAGCCGAGGATTATGCTAAACTCTATATCAAGGAGTTGGTCAGATTGCACGGTGTTCCATTGTCCATTATCTTAAATAGAGGTTCCCAGTTCACCTCTTATTTTTGGAATGCATTCCAAAAGGGTCTTGGTACCCAAGTTCATCTTAGTACAGCCTGTCATCATTAGACAGATGGTCAAGAAGAAAGGATCATTCAGACGTTAGAAGATATGCTAAGGGCGTGTGTAATCGATTTCAAGGAAAGTTGGGATGACCACTTACCTTTGATTGAGTTTGTATACAACAACTACTATAATTCCAGTATTCGGATGGCTCCGTTCGAAGCTCTCTATGGTAGGAGATGTAGATCTCTAATTGTTTGGTTCGAAGTTAGTGAGGCCTCAGTTATAGGGCCTGACTTAGTATTCGATGCCTTAGAAAAAGTCCAGTTGCTTAGAGAAAGACTCCGGGTTGCTTAGAGCCGATAAAAGTCTTATGTAGATATTGTAGAAAATATCTCGAGTTTGAGATTGGTGACTATGTCTATCTAAAGATCTATCATATAAAGGGAGTGAAGCGGTTCGGCAAGAAAGGGAAACACAGTCCTTGATATGTCGGTCCCTTTAAGATTCTCAGTCGATTCGGCAAGGTAGCTTATGAGCTCAAATTGCCTTCAGATCTATCCTCGGTTCATCCTGTCTTTCATGTCTCTTTGCTCAAGAGCGTTGATGTTCAGAATACTATCTCTTATGAAGAGATTTCAGTCGAAATCTTAAACTATTAGACTCGTAGATTAAGGAACAAAGAAGTCCCTCTAGTTAAAGTTCTTTGGCAAAATTAGTCCATCGAGGGAGATACTTGGGAAGCGGAAGCAGATATGCGTACCAAGTATCCTCACCTCTTGTTCGCCAACTCAGATTAAGCTTAAGGTAACAGTTCTCCTTAAGCTTACTCAGTTTCATGTTCAGTGTTCATTACAAACTTGGTATGCAATTTCATTCTCACGTTCCCATTATAAACTTGGTATCAAGTACCATTGCTTATTTAGTCATGCACACATGTATCAGTTCAGTTATGTAATTATGCATCAGATATGTATTCTCATTGTGAGAAACTTAATTCTTTAGAACACTCAGTCATGCATTTATGAATCAGTTACACATGCATCAGATAAGCATGTTCAGTATTATATGTTCAGCTTGTTAGCCATGTCATTCATGAAATCATATTCCAGTTATTCATGTTCAGCATATACGTCAGTTGTCTTTTCTCCCCACTCAGTTAGTCTCATTCGAGGATGAATATTCTCAAGGGGGAGATATTGTAATACCCTATACTTTTTCCTAGCTAATTTTGTCTTAAGAATGTCTAGTATTAGCTTCTAAATTGAATGATGGTTATTCCATGAGGAATTTTCAAGATTTTCAGTTTTTGTCATGCGGAAAATTCAATAAGCTTCCATCGATATAAGATTCGCCCAAATCCGATAACCGGGTCATAAGTTACAACTATTTCAAGTTTCCGTCGTAAAAAACGCCATATTAGTCAGTGGCACACCGCACCACAATAGTAAATGGCATTTGGAAAATTCTAGTTGGGGTGATTATGGCGCATCGCGCCAGGGCCCCAATTCAGAATTCTCTTTTTCCAGTATCTTAGCGTGATTTCCTCCGCGTCGTGCCAAAGTGCCAAGTCACAAAAGAAGTGGCAGTGATGGCTCCACATCGTACCATCCCTCAGTTTCCCAATTTTCAAATTCCAGTGACACGGCGCGATAGCACCGCATCGTGCTAGGGGTTCAATTTGGGAAATTTTTACTAAAATTACAAGACGCATCCAGTGTTAAAAGGGTCAATTTTCCACCCCTATTTAAGCCCTTTAACACGTGATTCAGCCACTTTTCACCCAAAATACTCTATCTTCTCTCAGAAACCTCTCAATAACAACCTAGGGCTTTTCATAGAAGATTCAGAATCAAGAATTTGCTCCATCAATCTTTATGAAATCAAGAACTAAGGTATGCGTAGTATTCATTCATGGACTCCTTTCATCCATCAAGCCCAAAAATCTCTTTTCTAAGTTTAATTTTATGGATTTCTTTATGAATTTCATATTGGGTTTGTTTTGTTTATGTTGAGAATGATCAATTGAATTCAAATCCATATTGGGTGATCAATTTTATGTGGAATTTATTTGTATAGATGTATATTCATGTGAACCTATGAATAAATCCTAGATGATGAAATTAGAGATGAATCATGATGATTAATTGTTGTATAATGTTGTATACATGTGCTATGCCTACTATGTGTTTGATTAAATGCCTAGATGAAGGAACAATGCGCAACTAGTATGATATCATGAAATCCCCATGTATGTACAAGTTATTCCTATCACATGTTTTGATGGAATGCTTCTATAAATGTATTATGGATTATTTTGTTATTTATATGTTCAAGTAAGTTATGCTTGGTCAGTTTTCCTTCCATTGAGTCCTGGGGGTACTTGTACCCGAAATATTTGTTGTGTGCCTAGAGCCATGTCATGTTTCCATGATACTCTCAGTAAAGCTATGAATCCTTAGACTTCAGACAGTCTTGTGACTCAGGAAATATCCATGATCTCATGAACTCAATCAGTTGTCAGATATCAGTAATATTCTGTCAGTCAACGAAATTCAATAACTCAGTCCATGTTTAATTCAGTAAATTGTGTTCAATGACTATTCAGATGGGAGTAAAAATTAGCACCGAGTGAACCCAAGGATGGGAACTCACCTGTTATGTGAGGGTGTAATTCTTAGAAGCAATCCTTGCATTCTAGAACTATGTAGATAGCATAGGTTGAGATATCATAGCCTACTGCAAGAGGGTAGATGAGGTGGCTTAGCCTGCTATATGAGGGTTTCTACCATTCTTACTAGAGTTACCTGTTATATTAGGGTTACTCGCATGTTGTCCTTACTAGTGGCGCGGTATTGACACCCTTCCAATCAAGGCATAGATTGGACCCTAATTCAGCTATAATGCATCATTTGGGGCATATCGGTTAGATGACTACCTTCCACAGTCTCAGTGTCAGTCTTAGTAAAAGAACTCAAATAGTTTTTTAAAATTCAAGATTATTAGATACATTCAACTCAGATACAATACGGAACTCAGATAGTTCTATCAGATTCAGTACTGTCAGATACAGTCACTCATGTTATCAGTTATATTCAGATTCAGTAATTATGCTTTCACAGTATTAGTTTCAGTTATCATGTCTCATGCATGTATTCTCACGCTCATGATAGTTAGTCAGTTATTATTATTGTTCATGCATATGAACCTCATGCATTTAGCCTACCTCATATGCATACTAGTACATTCAAAGTACTGACACATTTGCACTATGGTGTCTTATACCATAGGTTCAGAGACACGAGATCTGGATCAGCAGTAGATTCCAGTTTCAGCAGTCAGAGTTAGAAGTGAGTCCTCATCATTCGAGGATATAATTATTCCCTATTATCTCATTAATTAGTTTATTAGTTGGAGTTAGTTGGGGATATGTCCCATCAACTCCTTACTTAGACAGTTCAGTCAGTTAGAGGCTTTCTAGACTATCATGTTTCAGACTTTAGTATTTTTAGTTTTGTTTTGGATATTCTATTACCCCACACAGATGTTATATCATTCAGATTATCTTCAGTATTGAACCTTTTGGCCTTTCAGTGCATGTTTCTACATTATTTTGTCATATTATGCAGTGTATAGGTACAGATATCAGTCATGGATTAAATTGTGGTCCTTTAGGGTCATGAGCACCGTGTAGCATTTCGGGTACCAGATCTGAGGTATTACAGGTATGCTCAGTGAGGTAGGCTGAAATATATGGGTTCATATGCATAAACAATAATAACTGGATAAGATGAGTATGACTGAATAAGAGTACATGCATAAATACATATACCGTAACTGAAATCATGATAACACTGAATACTGAGTCTGAATACTGATCAACTAATTTACTGGATAATTGATACTGTACTACGGATAACTAGATGATTGTATCTAACAGTTCTGAATTCTGTGGAACTATACTGAGTTTCGTACT
The DNA here is from genome assembly GCA_030864225.1 of Capsicum baccatum var. pendulum. Lineage (NCBI taxonomy): Eukaryota > Viridiplantae > Streptophyta > Magnoliopsida > Solanales > Solanaceae > Capsicum > Capsicum baccatum. The sequence goes on along the minus strand of CM061553.1, from coordinate 206,620,492 downwards.
GAGTTGAGTTGGGTGACTATATCAAATAGTCCTGAATCTATAGAATTGAACTGAGTTCTATTCTAAGACTGACACTGAAACTGAGACTATGGGAGGTAATCATCTAACTGACATGCTCCTCTCTAAACTGATTGGGGTCCAACCTGTAACCCCAGTTTGAAGGGTGTCAATACCGTGCCACGAGTAGAGATAAACTGTGAGTTAACCCCCTCTGACAGAAAACTCTTTCTTCAACCCTCGCTGATAGGAAAAACTCAAATGAGATATATCAACCCTAATAGTATCTGGCAGGAAGATATCTCAACCTATGTTGGCTACGTAGTTCTGGAACACAAGGATTGCTTCTAAGGATCACACCCTATACTAGCAGGTGAGTCCCCATCCTTAGGTTCTCTCGGTGCTGAATCCTACTCCCAACTGAATAGATACTGCACTGATTTCTAGTCTGTACTACACTGGACTGAATGGTTACTGAGATTACTATTTAGTTAAACCAAACTGAATTCCTTTAACTGATGGAATTCTATTGAATTCTATTAACTGATAGAGTTTACTGAGGTCTGAACTGAATACTGGGTTAGACTGAACTACTACTGAATCTACTGAGATTTCCTGAGTTCTGTAACTGACTAAGAGTACTATTGATTGCGACGTAACTGATACTGTTCTATGACTGACCATGGCTCTGTAATCAGCTATATTATACCCCCAGGACTTGATAACTTAAATTAAGAGACATGGCATAAATATGAAACATGTAAACTATAAACTTGATCATCATTTATTCATCGGGGCATTTTAACAAACACTTGCATGGCATGAATTTGAATACATGCTAACATGATATAATTTCACTATTCAACTCATATACTTAATTCAACAATCACTTGAAAGGCATAAAATATGCACATAACACCAATCAACATGTGAGCATACGATTCCAAATACCAAATTCACAATTTGAAGTCTTTAGCATGATTTCACATGATAACACATACAAATCAATTTACCCCACATGAAACTTATCATGAATCATGGATTTGAAACTCAATTTGTCATTATAAACATGAATATTATCAAACCCAACATGGGATTCATGAAATTCATACACTTGAAGTTTAAAAATGGTTTCATAGACTCCAAGGGTGAAAGGAACCCTTGGATGAACACTTCACATACCTTAGTGCCTGAATTTTTAAAACTTGATGGTGTATTCTTGAGTTCTTGATTTGAAATTTGAACACCTCGGGTTTTGTTCTTGAGAGATTTTGAGAGAAAGTGAGTATACTTTTGTGAATTAGGGATAAATTTCGTGTTTTGGGAGGCTGAAGGATGGGCAAAATAACCCAAATACCCCCAAGGATGGGCAAAATAACCCAAATACCCCCAAGGATGCGGTATTTTAATAACTAAAAACTAGGCTACCGACGCGGTGCATCGATGGCATCAATGCGATAGCTAATAATCGCATTATATTCACATCGATTCACTGGAATTGGACGCTGGTAGCTGGGAAAAATATTAATCAATGCGATAGTAGATGTGGCCCGCCAAGATCGCGTTGATCCACTTTTTTAAGATTTCAAAGGAGTTTTAAACGAAGTCCGAAAAATTCAAAACTTGTCCGGAAACACCTACGGATATTCCTGATCATGAATCAACCTAAACATCAATATTTAATGGACGTAAAGGTCGCTAAATAATATTACCAACCTTCATAGGCTAAAATGATACTAAGTCTGAGTACTTAGCTAAAATATTCCAAGTTTGGGACCCTTGACAAGCCTAAAGGGCCGAATTAAGCTTAGGATTTTGCGGGGTCTTACAAGATTCCTGATTATCATTTCATGAAAACTTTTGGCTGCATGTGTTTCCCATTTTTTCGTCCATATAACTCTCACAAACTAGCCTTTAGATCCTTAAAATGTATTTTCTTGGAGCATAGTGAAAATCATAAAGGATATTAGTATTTACATGTCCCTAGTGGCTGAATATATATCCCTCGACATATAGTTTTTTATGAGTTAGAACTTCCAATAGAGCACCGACCACTAACTCTATTGTCATGACCTCATTGCCCATCATTGCTCCTTGTAATTCCTCTTCACAAATCACTGCTGCCAATAATAATTCCATAGCAACTGCTGCCTCTCCAACTCCATCATTAAATTCGTAAAATCCTTCTTCTCCAAGTCTATCGTCTAGCTCACCAATGTTTTATTCGGTCCCATCTAATTTGTCTCGATCTTCCATCCCTACTATTAACCTTACTATTAATCTTCCAATAAATATTTATACTCATAGCATTGCTCATAATTCTCAACCACTGGTTGCTCAGACCACATCCTTTGTACCTCATCCTACGGTCTCCATGAGTAAGACTAAATCACAATTTCCCCAAGCTCATATTGCTACAAAATATCCTTTGTCTTCATCTACCCTTCCACCTGAACCTACATATTTTATCCAAGCCAACAAGGATCCAAAATGGCAAAAGTCTATGTAAGAAGAGTATAGCGCCCTCTTGTAAAATGGTACATGGTCCCTTGTTCCATCCTTCACAGCAAAGAATGTTGTGGGATACAAATGAATTTTTAAGTTAAAACTCAATACCAATGGCTCAATTGAGTGTTACAAGGCCCGTTTAGTGGAAAAGGGATTTAGCCAAGAGGATAAAGTGGAATATCACTAAAAATTTAGACCCATGGTGAAGCCTACAACTATCTGAGTAGTTTTGTCTCTAACCTCTATCCAAAAGGTGGTCTTTACGAAAGGTTGACGTCAAAAATGCATTTCTTCATGGGCAATTACACGAAAAGGTATACATGTCTCAACCTCCTGGATTTACTAACCCAAAATATCCCAACCATGTGTGCAATCTTCATAAAGCCCTTTATGGTCTTAAAAAGGCACCTCGGGCATGGTTTAAGAAGCTCAGATTAAAATTGCTTGAACTCAATTTTGCACCTTCTAAATATGATACGTCTCTATTTATATGAAATTTTTAAGGCCATATTACTATTATCTTGGTGTATTTAGATGATCTTATTATAACAGGAAACTATAATGAATTCATTGCAAGCCTTGTTCTTCAACTATCTAATGCCTTTGTTGTAAAAGATCTCGGTAAGCTACACTATTTTCTTGGAGTTGAGGTCCATTGTTAGCCCATTGGATTGACCCTTACTCAGTCACAATACATTAGAGAACTACTTTCTCATACCAATATGGATGGTGCAAAGCCAAATGGCACACCTATGTCATAGGACGTCAATTGTCTCAACATGGGAGTTCATCATTTTCAGATTCATCATTGTATCGCAACTTGATAGTAACTCTTTAATATATAACCAATACGTGTCCAGATGTGTTATTTACTGTCAACAAATTATGTCAATTCATGCATAAACCTATGGAGTCTTATTTCACTGCTATGAACGCTTGTTGTGCTATTTAAAGGTAACCATAAACCTCGGTTTGCACTTGCGTTCCACTAACTCCTTACAACTTTAGGCCTTCACAGATGCAAATTGGTTTGGTTGCTCAGATGATTGGCGATATACCAATGGTTATTGTCTATTTCTGTGACACAATTTAGTGTTATGAAGCTCAAAGAAGCAACGAGTGGTTGCATGATCTAGTACCAAGGCTGAATATAGGGCCTCAGTTGTGGCTACTTCCGAAGTTACCTGGATGGAACAACTTCTTCAAGAGTTGCGTGTCTCTCTTCCCCAAGATCCCACACTATGTTGTGATAATTTATTCGCTACCTACCTCACTGCCAATCTTATTTTTTATGTACAAACCAAACATATTGAATTGGATTTTCATTTTGTTCGAGAGAAAGTGGCCTCAAAGGCATTGGACATTCGCTACACTAGTTCCTTGGATCGGTTAGAAGACATCTTCACCAAGAGTCTTAGCATCTACATAGGAAGAACTCCTCAATGAATGATATCGAGTATTATATCTTCATAAAACCTTTACAATATCGTGCTACTTCATCAACACAAACTTAGCCTCTGCATCAGAGTCAAAGGAAATAGGAGGTTGACTGAATGGATTAATACATATTAATAGATGAATGTAACTCCTAGGACCTGAGTAGGTGCGGTCTGTATCTCCTTTGTGTTTTGCAAGCTATTGCATAGTGAGCAGGTTACCAAAAAGTGCTCATCACAAAGTACTCACTTTAAGGACAGAGATTGTGGGTTTCCTCGAGTGTTCTAACAAAAACAATCTACGATAAAAGATGTCGATATTGACTTTTTTTTAATAGAAATGTTTATTCCTTATAGTAAATCATTTTAACATTTCAAAAAGAAAGTAGTGAAAAAAGTAAATGTTAATTTGATGTTATAAATCCTAAAGAACAACAATAATATTATATTGATTGTTAATTTGCATAAATATTTTTAATTGTTGAATTGAAGCCTGATACCATTAATTATTGAATTCTAAACTTATGCTACTTTTCTTTTTATATTCGGTGACAATGTTAGATTAATTTTTTGATATATTTTTTTTACTTTTTTCATTATTTTTATCCAATGATAATGATACATTAATTCTTGAATCCTAAAACTAATTTTGTTGAATAGAATAAGTATGCTTTTTTAAAAATTGTTGAGCGACTTAACATGATATTAGTTGTTCAATTCTAAGCTGATTTTATATTTCTTTTTATTCAAAGACAATGTTAGATTAACTTTTTACTATTACTCTTTTACTTTTTTTTTATCTTACTCCAATGGCATAGACACTTGAAGATTAGTCACATTGACTTCTGTAAAGTAAAATGTGACAAGTAAAAGTAAATGGAGGGAGCATATGCAGAAGTACGTTGAACAAATACTTAAGTTTACACAAAAAAAATATTTCATATGAAAAAATTAATATTTCCTTTACATTAACAAAGATGCATAGGAACAAAATTATTCAGCATCGTTTCACAAAGTGTAAAGTTAGTTCTACCCATTGAAAAAAGCTACTAATTCTCTAATTAACAAGGTGTGACACTCTTCTATTCCCTTTAAAATGACTTTTCTCACTTGGAGGTTATGAAAAAATAAGCTCCTTTTGAGGCTGTACTTAATAAGTTTGATAAGCAAATGGATTTCAAATGTTATTACTGCCCAAATGCTTGTGATTGGACTTTAAATTACATTTTCAGTCAAGGAGCAGTAGATAGTTATATCTTTTTATCTTCTAATTTTATTCTCGATCTATGGATCTTTCTACCAAGGATTATGTCATGATTAGAATAATTCAAATATCCATGGATATAACTGTCCATCTAGTTAAATTAAATAAGAAGGAAAAATTAATTTTTATGTGATTTCATATTTAGGTAAAACAACAATGATAATAACTACGCCACAGTCACAAAAAAATTGAGGTGATATAGGCAACCAATGAAGGAGAAATCTTATACCTCTAGTAAGAGAATAGGCAATAATATTGAAATTGTAGTCAGGTAGTCCTTGTACAAAGATCTATTTCAACACAATAAGCAAAAATATCACTATCATGTAAACAACAATAAGCAAATATAAAACAACAAGCAAAAATAAAACACACACATATGTGCATGTGTGTATGTGTCGTCTTTTCACTTTTTTCCTTAAATTATTATTTAATTATTTTTATACTATTAACTATAATCTCTAAAATTTAAGGAGTCTAATAGACTACATATATAATTATTAAATACATATGGGTTATTCTGTAATTAGTTATTCTTCAGTTCTCTATATATACAGCTGTAACCCCTTCAATATCAATAAGATCAATTATTATTAAATTATATCATGGTATCAGAGCTAGGGTTTCTTCTTCCGCCCAAACCCTAATCTCTCCTCTTTTTTGACGTGTGTGCGCCGCCGCCACCGTCTACACCACGCCGCACGGCCTCCCTCCTCCGCCGTAGGTCGGCGCCATGGACAAGGTTGTTGATCCTCTGTCAAATTTACCGTCTGGAGTAAAATTACTGCTCAGGAATCTCCACAATCTCATCCCCGAAAAATTATCTGACAACAACTACCCGGCCTAGGCACTTAACGTCCGCACCGCCCTCGCAGCCAACTTGCTGCTCGGATGGATTGACGGTGCGGAGAATCCGCCGCCCGAGACAGCCGAGGAGGACGGCGTCATGCTCCCAAATCCTGACTACCTTCCGTGGATGATCGTAGACACTCAGATCCGAGCCTGTCTTCTCGCCGTTATTAGCCCCTCTGTGCACAAACACGCCCGGGGTTTTCTCACATCGGCTTCACTTTGGGACGCACTAGCCACAAGGTACAACTCTGTGTCCACGGCTCATATTTTTCAGTTGCGTGACAGATTGCATACTCTTCGGAAGGGAACGAAGACGATGACTCAATACCTTGATGATGTGGCCTCTATTCTGTCTGACCTAGATGCTGTGAACGAGATTATTCCTGAACGAGACGTGGTGAATGCCATGATACGTGGTCTTCCGTCTGGCTATTCCTCTCTCAAACAGCATATTCGCCTCTCACCTGTCGAAATCACTCTGAATCAACTGTCTGGATGGCTTAATGCAGAAGAATTGAATCTAGACATGGAACACAAATTACTGCTCGGAGAAGCCAGTTCCACCCCTGGCGTCACGGCTCTTTACTCGGCTGGCAGCGGGGGCTCGGCCAGGGGTCGCGGTGACGATCGCCGTAACCAAGGGCGAGGCAGCGGCGGCGGTGACCGTCGGAACACTGGGCAGCAAGGCAGAGGCGGGCCTCCACCGAGGGACGGCTTCCAGTCAGGCCGCGGACAGGGATGAGGAAACCAGCGGGGGCCCACACGAGATCTTCTGATGTGCCAAATTTGTGCTAAACGGGGCCATTCTGCGGCTAATTGCTGGTATCGTTATGATGACTCGCAGAATGTAAATCGCCAGTCCGGCGGATCAAGGGCGATGCATGCGTCCACAAACGCTCAATCTGGCGATTGGTATCTAGACACAGGTGCTAACACCCATGTGACATCGGATTATTCACAACTTCAAGCTCCTCATCCGAATCATGGCTCAGAAACTATTACAGTAGGCAATGGTCAATCCCTTCCCATCACAAACACCGGCTCTAGGTATGTCTATACCCCAAATGGTAAATTTCATCTCTCAACCCTTCACCACGTCCCTTCCCTCACATCCAATCTTTTATCTGTTTATCGCTTTACTAAAGAAAATAACTGCACCCTCATTTTTAATGACACCAATTTCCAGATAGTGGACAATACCACGAACCGGGTGCGGTACACGGGCCGCTGTGAGCATGGGCTATACACTCTTCCATCCAGGTCTCCGTCTGTTGTGAGTCAAGCCATTCTCTCGTCCACCTGGCATCGCCGGCTTGGGCACCCATCATCCGCCATCACCAAATCCATTTTATCTTCCTTAGGTTTTAATTTTTCAGAGAAATTACATTGCGAGTCCTGTTCAGTGTCTAAATCTTGTCGTTTACCTTTTTCACTGTCTGAACACAAGGCCACTGCGCCATTTCAATTAATTCATTCTGATGTTTGGGGTCCAACCTCAGTTCCTTCTGTTCAAGGTTTTCGTTATTATATCTGTTTTGTTGATGATTACACTAAATTCACTTGGCATTATCCTCTGAAATTTAAATCCGAAGCTTATACTATTTTTGTCAACTTTGACAGAATGGTTCAAAATCAATTTAATGCCAAAATCAAAATTTTTCGAAGTGACAATGGCAAAGAATTTGTCAACAATGCATTTGGTGTTTTTCTTCAAAGTCTAGGGGCTCTTCATCACACTTCATGTCCATATACCCCTGAACAAAATGGCGTTGCTGAGCGCAAACACCGTCACCTAATAGAAACAGTTGTTGCGCTCCTCCATGATTCCACCTTACCTGTTTCCTTTTGGGTTGATGCCCTTGCTACTGCCAACTACCTCAAAAATCGCATGCCCACTCACACTCTCTCCAACTCCAATCCATATGCCCGTCTCTACAATCATCCACCCGACTACATCCATCTCCGCCCGTTTGGGTGTCTGGTTTATCCCTGGTTGCGTCCACACACTCAACATAAACTTCAACCTCGGTCCACCCCTTGTGTCTTTCTAGGCTATCATCCCACTATCAAAGGTTACAAATGTTTCGATCCTGTATCTCAGAAAACATATGTTTCCCGTCATGTTCGTTTTATGGAGGAACAATTTCCTTACACAAGTCTTTCCTCTACTCCATACTCCCCCAATCCACTTGGCATTGTGCCATTATTTCCGTCCTTTTCACACGCTCATGCTCCGGCTCACTAGGCACCTAACCCGGTACCCCACTACACCACTACCCACCCGTACCAACCACCTAGCCACTCGAACCAACCAACCACCCACCCGAACCCCCAAACCTCCCACCCGAACACCCAGCCGACTGCCACACAACCCTCCACTTCCCTACATCATACTCCTAACACGCATACAGCCACCCCATCCACCGCTGCACATCCCAGCTCCCACGGCAGCCCCACCCAACCCCCGTCCACACATTATACAACTCCACCACCCCTTCCTAATCACCCTCCACTCAACACTCACCCTATGACAACCCGAGCCAAGGCCGGTACCTTCAAACCCAAAGTCTACCACACTCAAATACCCTTTGATGCACATCCCATAACTGAGCCTACTACCTACAACCAAGCCTCCAAAAATAGTTTCTGGTGCCAAGCTATGGATGAGGAATTTCAGGCTCTGAATGAACAACGTACATGGGATTTGGTACCTCTGCCTAGTAACCGAAAGTCCATTGGGTGAAAATGGGTGTTTCGCATCAAACGAAATTCAGATGGATCTCTTTCTCGCTATAAAGCACGTCTGGTTGCAAAAGGGTATCATCAGGAGTATGGTGTGGATTATAAGGAGACCTTCAGCCCTGTTGTTAAGCAACAGACTATTCGTCTGGTCTTGTCTCTTGCTCTTCACTATGATTGGCCGCTTCATCAGTTAGACGTCAGCAATGCCTTTCTTCATGGTCATCTTGAGGAAGACATCTATATGGTTCAGCCACCGGGATATGTTAATCCCAACTGTCCTCACTATGTTTGCAAGCTTCGCAAATCACTGTATGGCCTGAAACAGGCCCCACGTGCCTGGTACACACGCCTCTCTACTTTTCTGCAGGGTCTTGGTTTTCGCACCTACCATCATGACAACAGCCTCTTCACCCTTCACTATTCTCGAGGGACAGTCATCATTCTTATCTATGTGGATGATATTGTTATTACAGGCAGCTCGTCATCACTCATCACTGAAATTACTGAGGCTATGCATCGTGACTTCAAACTTAAGGACCTCGGTCCTCTGGAGTTCTTTCTTGGCCTTGAACTCATCCGCAAATCGGGAACCATATTGATGCATCAGACAAAATATACCCTTGAACTTCTAAATCGAGCTGGAATGATAGACTGCAAACCCGCGGTCACTCCCATGGCAGTCCGCCAATCCCCAGGGCCGAATACTCCCTTTGCCGATCCTACACTATATCGGAGCCTCGTCGGTGGACTTCATTATCTTGTTGTTACTCGTCCGGACATCCAATATGCAGTCAATCGAGTCTCCCAATCAATGCATGCTCCCACAGAACAACACTTTCAGGCCTTGAAACGCATTCTGCGCTATCTTAAAGGTACTCTTCAATGTGGAATTTTATTTCAAAAGGGCTCGTTTGATATATCTGTTTTTTCTGATTCGGATTGGGCTAACGACAAAGATGATCGGAAGTCCACTACTGGATATATTGTTATGATGGGACCGAATCTGATTTCCTGGTGCACCAAGAAGCAAACGTGAGTGTCCCGTTCCTCCACAGAAGCAGAATATCGTGCCATGGCTGCGGGTGTTGCTGAAGTCATGTGGTTACGATACCTTACAGATGCACTTGGCATTCCCCCGACGAAACCACAGATTTATTGTGACAATCAGTCCACTATTTGTGTTACCAAAAATCCAGTCCTTCATGATCGTATGAAGCATGTTGGGTCCGACTGTCACTTTGTTCGCGATGAGGTACTTGCAGGAACGATGGCCACGCACTATGTCCCATCTATTGACCAGCTTGCTGATATTCTCACCAAGCCTCTTCCGTTACAGCCTTTTCAGTATCTCTGCTCCAAGCTGCCCCTCGTTACCGCTGATCAGCTTGCGGGGGGATAATAGACTACATATATAATTATTAAATACATCTGGGTTATTCTGTAATTAGTTATTCTTCAGTTCTCTATATATACAGCTGTAACCCCTTCAATAACAATAAGATCAATTATTATTAAATTATATCAGAGTCCTAATATATATGATAAAAAAGATATGGAGAATTAATGTTGATAGATTGTTGTTTCCTTGTGTAACTAAACAAGGATTCTTTAAATATATAATAAGAGATGAAAAAAGGAAAAATTGATGAAAATTTCTTTTTGACATACAAAAGCAGGACTTTCAAAAATTTTCAAATATACTAGTACTTACTTTATCTCAACTTATGTGTCCTAGTTTGAATTTCGAGAGTCAAATCTCATTTGATGCTCTAAACAATGAAAATTTTAAATTACCAAAGAGAAAAAGAAAAAAAAGCATGAACAATGTATAAAGCATTAAAAAATTCTTCTTTTTTATTATATTTTTGTGTAAGGATATAATACCATATTGTAAATATAGCTGGACAAACTTGATAGGACTAAGATCGACATGAGTACTTATACAAAACTTGATATTTAATCGATGAAATGTTTGACTTGGATAAAAAATGAAATTTCGCAGCAATACTATTCCATATATTAACAATATGCACAACAGACGTATGTAATTCAGTTAAACCATCTACAAGCAGTAGATCTTTAACCACTGCAAAATGAAACATGTGCTCTTCTGTTGTTGCAACCCATCTCCATTGACATCTCTTAGTGAAGTTGGATAGTTTTCACCTGTCTATTGGACGTGTAACAACTTTTCTAATTACAACACTAAATATTTTACTAATAAAGAAAACCTATATATTATGTTAGGAATAAGAATTATGATTCATAGCAAAACAAATCAAAAGTACATAGTCCATGACAAACCTGGAAGGTGCTATTTTTGAGAGGTCTTGATTTACAATCTGGGTTAATAATTGTTATTTAGCTACAATATCGAGTTAGCACAACTCCAATACGAAGAACAAAGAATTATGTTTGCTTAACTGCTTCTCATCTACCTTACTCTAGTGCCAATATGCACTCGGTAAGGTCGAAATAGAAGGCCTAATAAACAAAATTCAGAAAGAAAACGTCCTAATTAGCAATTGTTTTCAAGAATACATCATAATAATTTATTATTATAAACTTCACAAACATATTAAAACTTTAGAACAATTATCTCAATTCTATTAGCAATTGTCTTCAAGAATACACAATAATTTCGTATCAAACTCCAAAAACAAATCAAAACGTTAGAAAATTTATCTCAAATTTAAAGATATAGTAAAATACTTACCTCAAATCATAAGTAATTAACCCTGCAATCATCAACACTATCTGAACTTCATGTTAAAGAATGTACCATTCAAGAAAAATAATCTATTATTCTACAACTTAAAAGTAAACTAAAGATATAGAAATTTTACCTTAATTCATAATAAGCAAATTTATCAACACTATTGAGACTTCATGTTATTAAAGAGAACTTAATAAAATTAATATAAATAATATTAGTCGGTAAAAAAAATCCAAAAATTAAAATGACAATAAATGTCAAATCTTAAACAATTTTTTCCATGTAGGCAACTTTTTGTAAAAGAATCCCAATACCAATTGTAGGGGGTGCGGATAACTTGTGTGGTAAAATAGATTTATTATAAGTAGAATGGATCTATTTTTATTTATGCGTGGATATTTCTTAACTTCTCTAAATATTTTTATTTTGAGTTTATTTATGTTAGTTTTATCGATATTCATATCTTGGGGGTGATTATATGGTAATTGGTTAAATGTTTTACTATAGTATTCTTTATTTTTTTTCCTTAGTTTTTGTAATTCTTCTATATTATTTTGAAGGTATTCTAAATATTCTATATTTGTTTCAAAATATCCAATTAGATTATCTTTCATAAGTTTTTCTAATAATATTATTTCTTCCATATTTTAAATATTCATAGTCTATCATTTTATCCTGTAGTAATTGCAGAGTTACAAATTTCTGTATAATAATTTATCCTAATTGTACTGTAATGTATATCTGATTCTATATTTTCAATGTTATTTATTATCTTGTATTGTTCTTCTCGTAGCGAGTTTTTTAAATTATATAAACTATCACATGTACTTTTTCCTAAATTTTCTAGGGTTTCTTCTATCCATATTAATTTTTCTTTTAGATTCTCCATTATTTTTCTAATTCGATTTCTATAATTAATTTCTTCATTTAGATTATCTTGATTTTCTCTAGTTTTTCTAATATATTCTAACATTTCTTAATCTGAATAATATCCATCTGGGTAATTATCCAGGTATAACTGTTCTATCCAATTTATAGTTTCAATTTCATAGTCTAATACTTTTTCTAATATTATTCTCTTAAAATCTATAATTTCTATATCTCTAAGTATATATAAGATTAAGATTTTTAGATTATCTATCATTTAAAATTGGTTAAATACTTTATTATAATATTTTTTTAGTTGTTTGTTTTAATCTCATTAATTCTTCTATATTTTTACTAAGAAATTGTATATATTTTATATCTATTTTCCAAAATTCTAAATATACATAATTTATTATAGTTAGTGTGTGGGTTTGGTATGTAAGTATTTATAAGAGTAGTTCGGTAGGTGTGGTATATAATTAATTCTAGTCATAAAATATATATCAAATATTTTTTCCAATATGATTTTTCTTATATCTACTATTTCTATATCCTTAAGTACATATAAAACGAGTATTTTAAATTTATCTACCATTTCGTCAGATAAATAATTATTCATTTTTCATAAAATTGTTATTTTCAAAATATTCCCTTCAATCATGCACATAACAAAATATGATCACTTTAGATTGCTATATACTAGATTATTCTTAAATAGCATATTCTTCGGTCACTATTAGCACGGTAATCTAGATACTTTTCCCTTAAACAGCGCCTCTACTCTGGTTACTCCCCTATCACGGCTTTCTTGTCTCACCGATTTCACCTTTAGGATGGCATAGTTCTTAGGGATTTTTCTCCTTTTCCACTTTGCTAATAAACTTCTTAACATGCTATTTTTTGAATAATTCTACTATAAAGCAACTAACATGAATTTATTTTATCATATCATGATTGTTAGGAATTTATGAATTTAGCTATTTATAATGGTAAATGAATATACCTGTTCTGGTAGGTTTGGTAATTCTAAGCTTTATTCCTCCATAGATTTTTTCATTAAAATATACCTGTTTTTTTTAATAAATAAGCAAAATATTTGTTGTGGACAAGAGAAATTTTGTGCTTCAATGCATGAAGCCTTACCTTCATCTGAGCAAATGCTCTTCCATTTATAATATTGAAATCGAATATTTTACACTGTTCTAAGTTTATACGTATCTACATACTATTCCTAGAAAAGACTAATCTTTTAGCTAAAGTCTTAAAAACTTAAAAAGGTCAAAAAGCCTATAGTAGGCTAATAATGGTATCTAACCTAGTAAAGACTAACTATACAATGTCTTTTACGTAAAAGAAATCAAAAGCTATCAAAATTCACATGTTGAAAACTATAAGTCATATGTCCTTTTCATATCTTTAATGACTTTTTGATAACTTTGTCTTCTTTTCTTTATCCGTGGTTGATTTTCCTTTGTTGATGTATCTATCTTCTTTTTATTGCTTTGTATCTCCATTATTGCTTCATATCTTGCATCTTCCAGTTGTCGTTTTTATCTTCTTTTATTTCAGTTGAACTTCTGGGACAATATTATCTTCTCCATTACATTTTGAACATTGATGGCCTGGATATTTTTGTCCAATTAACTTGCAATATCTGGTTAATAATTCTTCCAAAATATTTTTTTCTCTAATGGCTCTGGCAATAGTTTTTTTCTCTGGATTGAGTAACGTCAAGATCCATTGCCTAACGTCTTCCATACCTACTTCTCGTAGTTCCTTTGAATTTGAGTATACTATTACATTACCTCTTGAATAATAACTCTATATAGGATTTCTGTTGCGATAAGTGTTTGCTAACTCTTGAAGAATCGTGGATAGTCCGATAATTCTCTTATTTGCATAAAAATTTGGTATCTCAATTCTAGGTATTTCTAGTTGTTGAGTAATATCTTCTGGTATAATCATATTTCGGGTCATTCCTATTTTTACAACTTGTATAGGTGATTTAACTTCATCATACAATATCTCTGCTGATGTTGTGTAAAATTTTATAAGAAAACAGGTTACCTTTGGTTATTCTTTTAAAAATATTAAATGACTCATATATTTCTGATATAGTGGATGTTTTATTTCCATCTTGGAAATATGTATGTTACTAAGTATTCCATATTCGTAACAGATTTTAACTATACTTGGTTTGATTTTGGGTAAAGCAATTAGCTTATTGTATCCGGTTAGCTTCTGGGTTATGTAATTCGTATGTGGTTCTTGGATGTTTATAGCTCTGGGGTTGGTATTTAAGAAGGTTTGTATTGTGTAAATATTTTCTTTGTATGTTCGGGTTGTATAGTTGTAGGTCTTTTTGTCTTGATTTAAACTATCTCGGTATGTGGTAATTTGTGGGGGTATGAACATAGGATCTTTTGGTATATTTGGAATAAATGATTTATCAAATAGCCTGTTTAGGTTCATATTTGTGTTTTTCCTAACTCCTTTGCTTTTACCTGCAGAAGTAGATTGATAAACGTTATGGGTTTTATGGAGTATCCTAATGTCTCCTTCTAGCTCTGGAATTTTAAAGTCTTCCAATCAACATAGCTCTGCACACTGCTGAGTTAGCTGATTTGTAGCTTCATACTTCAGTTTAACTTCATTAGTCTTTAGCTTTTCTATTTCATTACCCATACTGTCCACTTTCATTGAAAGCGTAGTTAGGGTGTTGAATATCTTTTCTAGAGTATCCTCTTCTATTATATCAGTCTGTGTAGCTTTGTCTTGATATGTAATCTGCAATAAAATTTTTGTTAGTACTAATTACTTCAATTGTAAATGTGAAATTTAATATATTCAAGACTAGTCTCCGAATCTCTTTTGTTGTAACTGAATTTTGTATTTTCTTTGTTAGCCACCAACGTACCTGTGTATTATCTGTTTGTACAATAAACTTGTTATATACAATATATGGCTCAAATGCTAATAAACATTTATATAATGAACATAATTCTTTTCTATTTATTTCATATTTTATTTTGGTTTCATTAAACGTACCTGAGTAGTATCTACAATGGTGTTCTAATTTTTCTTCTTCATATCTATATTTAAGTACTCCTCCATAACTACATTCACTAGCATCTGCTTCTACTATATATATAAATTTTCTATTTTCGTCTGGAAATTATAATTTTGGTAATTCTTTACAAAGTATTTTTATTTTTTTGAACTTGGTTTTTATCTTCTTCATTGTAATTATATTCTACATCCTTTTTTTATTTTTTCTGTAAAGGCTTTAGGTTTTCTGCTAATTTTGGTAGATATTCTCTTACTTGGTTTACTAATCCTAAAAATGATTGTAATTTCTTTTTTGTATCTAATTCTTCTTTTGAATTTATTATTTTTTGTCATATATGTTGTAGCATTTTTACTCCACTTTTATTTATTTGTATTCCTAAAAATTCTATCTGATTTTTCATAATTTCAGCTTTCTTTTCACTTAAACTTATTCCCGATTTTTCTATTATATACGTAAATTGTTCTAATAATTTTAAATATTCTTATTTGGTTTTTGTATATAATAGTATATCATCTATATATACTTTACAATTAAGCAATTGTTTAAAATAACTATCCATAAAATGTTGATATCTACCTGGTACATTTTTATATCCAAATGGTAGTACATTCCATTCATAAAATCCTTGTGGTACCGTAAATGCGGTTAATTCCTTAGATTGTTCTTCTAACTTTAAATGGCAAAATCTTGATTTACAATCAAATTTACTAAAGTAATTATATCCTTGTATTTGTCTTATTTTTAATATCTTATTTGGTATTGGTAATTATATGTCATAGTTTTTGCATTTAAATTTCTATAATCAATAACCATTCTACTTTTACCTCTTTTTTATTTACTATGTTTATTTACTATAAATGTTGGGCTATTATGGTTACTATTAATTTTTTGTATATATTGTTTTTCTAATAATTCTTCTATGTGCATTTTAAATTCTTTTAAATCGTCAAAATTATATGTTAATGGTTTTTGAGTTATTATGCTATTTTTATCTATTAATTCAATTTTTATAGTGGTTTTATGTTTTTCCCATCCTTTTAATGGGTCTTCATTATATAATTGTTCTAATTTTTTCTTAATTATTTCTATCTTACTTATTGAAAATATAGTTATTTCCTTTTAATTTATTGAAAATACGACCAGTCTATTGTATCTTCAGTATATTTTATATTTTTCAATTTTTGTGTAATTTTTTCACTTCCTTCTATACAATCAATTTTCTTTCTTATTTTATTAGTAACTCTTTTTGCTCTTACTTTCTGTTTACATGGTGTTGAAAACCACCAATCCATTCTAGTTATTATATGTGGGTATAATTTATCTAAAAACAACATTCCTAAAAGTATATCTTTTGATGTTAGCTCATAATTATAAATTTTTTCTATTGTTAATATTTTATCTCATACTTGTGTTTTTACATTCTTAGCTTTATAAGTAATTAAGTTTCCTTCGTTATTAAATCCTTTAACTATTATTGGTGTCTTTAATTTATCTCATTTACTTTTTGGTAGACAATTATATCTACATAAATTAGCTTCTGCTCCTGTATCTATCATAGGCGTATAATATCTACTGTAATACCCTTCTACTACTATCTTCATTAATACATATATTTTCATATCATGTTAAAGCTCTTCTTAAGAATAATTTCTCTCTGTTATATGTTATAGATAATTATGTATGCTCTATATTATATGGTTTTACTTGTTCTAGCCATTTTACTCTTAATATTATGTCTTCTTTTTGCATTTCTTCCTTTATTTCAAATTCTATTTTTATTTTTCTAACTCCTATTGTTATTTCTTTTTCTGCTATATTTTTAGTGTTTATTAAGCTTCTTGGTAGATCTAGGCATATATTATTGTCAGATTTTATTTCCTTATTTTTTATTAGATATCTTGCTATATAATTTTCTTCTTGTCCTGTATTTAAGTGTATTAAATATTCTTTTTCATTTATTGTTCCTGTTATGCAATATTGGTTTAAATTAGTTGTTGAACTTGTTTCGTAACTTATTCTTTTTGATGAACTTGATGATTCTGGTTTTTCATAAGCTATTCTTTTTGTTGTGCTTATTCTATCATTTATTATTTCTAAATTTTCTTCTATATCTTTGTATCTATAATTATAATCATTATTATCAATTATTTTTACAAATTGTTCAAAAGGACTTTCAATTTTTATTTTGTTAATTTTATTTTTTCCTGTTATTTTATGTTTTGTTGTTAATACATATTGATTTTTTACATTTTGTTGTAAATATTTTACTTCCTGGGGTTAGTTCTATTCCTAATATTTTTCAATATAATACTAATGATTTATCTATATTTTTATATGTTATTACTACTGAATAATTCGCAGTTATTATAAATTTAAATTTTTGGTATATTAAAGTTCCTTTTATGGCTGTTATTATACTTTTTTCTATAGATTTTATAATTCTATCATTTGTTAGGTATAATTCTATTGGTGTATCTATTCCTTCTCTGAAACATGCTTTTATTAATATCTCTATACCTCCAAGGTGTACATATTTTATTGAGTCTCTACTTTTTATATCGTTTATTTCTTTATTAATTATCCTTTTTGTTACTAGTGGTATACTAGCTTTACTTTTTGCATATCTACAGTCTATTACATGTTCTTTTTGACTTACTACATTGTATTCTTCTTTTTTTTTGCTAAATATGTTTTTTATTGTTGGTATTTTAAATATTTTTGATACACTTAAATCTAATTCTTTTTCTTTTATTTCATCAAATATGTAACTATCAAATATTATTTTTTGATCTGTTCCTTCTTTATTTAAATATTCTTCCTTTGTTATTATTTTTATATCTTCTTCAGTTATTTAATTCATCTATTTCATTATCTGTTTCATTCTCTGAAATTTCATATATACTATCTCCACTTTCTAATTCGTAATCTATATAATCTATCTGCATATATTCTGTATTTTCTATTTTTATTTCTGATATTTATTTATCTTTTAGGTTTTTAGGTAATTTACAATCTCTAGCTAAATGTTCTAATTTTCCGCAATTATAACAAGTTCATTCTTTTATAGATTTCTTTTTCCTATATGATCTTTTATATTTATAATTTTTTTACATAATATCTTTTTCTTGGTTTCTTATATTTATATTTTGATTTTTGTATTTCTTACGTCTTTTTCTTTTCTTATAATATCTTTCTTCGCATCCAAATTGAGGTGCTATTTTATCTTTGCAACATGCTAAATTTCTTATTAATGTTTTTTTTTCTATTTCTTCTCTATATTTTTCACATAGGTTTCTATACCATTGTTGTAAAAATGTTATTCTTGCTCCTAGAGTATCTACTATTTTTGCTTCATCCCAATTCTTTATTATTTTTGAACTAAATGGTTTGGGTAATTTACTAAAATATAATCTTCTTATTTCCTTACTTTCTTCTATATTATATGTTCTTTTATAATTATATTCTTTAAATGCGCAAGTATATTCATCTATGTAACACATATTACATATTGCTAATTTTAACATTAAATTTCTATTTGTATCTTTCTTTTCATTCTGTTCTTCTTCTGTTGTTGTCATGCTGCTAAATTCGTCTTTTATAGCTATTTCATATTTTTTTAATAATTCTATAGGTGTTAATTTAGTTGTAGTTGTTGATGATGTTTCTTCTGTAGGTTTGTCAGTTCTTAATACCTTTTTACTATTTTCAGTTAGATTTGAAAACCATAATTTCACTGTTCCTATTAGTGTTCTTTCTATATATTCTGGTGCATCTGTTACATTTATATTATTATCTAATAATTATTTTGTCATATATCCTATCCATAATTGTATTGTTTTTTCTGTATCTATTACACAATCTAAGTTTAAAAAGTTATAATTTTTATTAAGTATTTGTTTTGGTGTCCATTTGTCATATTCATCTTTTAGATTATATCTTTTAAACTTATTCTTATAATATGTTGGTTTTCTTATTTCTGATGTTCTTGGTATTATATTTTCATCTTCTTTTTTATCAAGAGTATTTATTTTTGTGTTTCTATTTTCTAAGTTTTTTTCATTAATTACTTCTTGTTTTTCATTGATTTCTAAATTTTTTGTATTTGTTAAGATTTTTGTATATGTTTCACTATCTTCTGAATCATAATTATCTGTTTCTTCAATATCTATTGTATTTATTTCTAATTTTTCTTTAAATTGATTTATCTCGTTTAATAATTTTTGTTCTATATTTTTTTCTTCTTTTTCTTTCTATCTTTTTTCATACAAATCTTTTAGTATTTGTAGTTCTTTTTCTAATTCAGCAATCCTACTATTTTTAGTTTCTTCTATTTTTCGTATTTCTTCTGTAGTTTGTTGTTTTATTTTTTCTATTTCCTTTTTTCTATCTATTTCTTTTTTTTTTTTTCTATTCTTACCATAGCTGTCAATTTATCTTCTAATTTTAATTCTTCTTTTTCTAACATTAAATATAAATATTCACCTATTTTCTTATACCTTCTTCCTAGATTAGAAAATAATATTTTTATTTTTAATCCTTCATGGTTTTCATATATTTTTTCATCTATTATAAATTCTTCTTTGTTCATTTTTATTTAATTGTTAATAGATCATGTTGGTATGTATATTCTAGACTATCTATTGTTGATTCTAAATTTGGTATTTCTTCTTTTTGTGCATTTATTGAGTTTTTACTAACTCCGGCAATTATGTTATATTGTAGTCTTTCTATCATTATTTTTAATTCTTTACGTTTTTTAGATATTATTTGATTTAATTCTTTATATTTTGGTAATTTTTGTACTTTATTCATCTAAATAATATTTTAGGGAATATCTAAATTTAGTTTTATCAAATAAGTCAGTCATAATTAATAAATTTAATTAAATAATAAATTAATCAAATAAATCCAAATATATACTACTTCCGTAACTTTAAACAACATATCTGATTTGTAGTAGGATATACTGTATTTGACAGTGAAAGAGACTACAATAAATCTATTTATTATCCTAGTTATCCGCACCCCCCTACAAATGGTATCAGAGCACAGTAATTTAAAAGATATGGAAGTGATATACGTGTTAGAGTTAGTTAAAATAGCTATGTTGGAATTAGTTAAGTTAGATTTAGTTATTTATTAAATTAATTATGAGAAGACCATTTAAAAATAGAGAATCTTTTAGAAAAATGAACGAATCTTTAGTTAGTAATTATTCAGAATATATAAGTCTAAATAAAACAAAAGAAAATCCACAAAGAATTAAAACAATTTATCTCTGAAAAACGTAAAGAATTAAAAATAAGAAAAGAAAGATTACATTATAATATATTTGCCGGAGTTAGTAAAAATTCAATAAATATACAAAAAGATGAAATATCAAAATTAGAATCACAAATAGATAGTTTAGAATATATATATATATCAACATGAACTATTCGCAATAAAATGAATAAAGAAGAATTTATAATAGATGAAAAAATATACGAAAATCACGAAGGATCAAAAATAAAAATAGTATTTTCGAATCTAGGAAGAAGATACAAGAAAATAGGAGAACATTTATATTTAATGTTAGAAAAAGAAGAATTAAAATTAGAAGATAAACTAACAGCAATGGTAAGAATAGAAAAAGAAAATGAAGAAATAGATAGAAAAAAGGAAATATGACAAATGGACACCAAAACAAATAGTTAATAAAAATTATAACTTTTTAGACCTAGACTGTGTAATAGATACAGAAAAAACAATACAATTATGGATAGGATATATGACAAAACAATTATTAGACAATTATATAAACATAACAGATGCACCAGAATATATAGAAAAAACACTAATAGGATCAGTAAAATTATGGTTTACAAATTTAACTGAAAATAGTAAAAAAGTATTAAGAACTAATAAACCTATGGAAGGAACATCATCAACAACAACTAAACTAACACCTATAGAATTATTGAAAAAATATGAAACAGCTATAAAAGATGAATTTGGTAGTATGACAACATTAGAAGAAGAAGAAGATGAAGAAAAAGATACAAATAGGAATTTAATGATAAAATTAACAATATATAATATGTGTTATATAGATGAATATACTTGCGCATTTAAAGAATATTATTATAAAGGAGCATATAGCATAGAAGAAAGTAAAGAAATAAGAAAATTATATTTTAATAAATTACCCGAGCCATTTAGTTCAAAAATAATAAAAAGTTGGGAAGAAGCAAAAATAGTAGATACATTAGGAGCTAGAATAAAATTTTTACACCAATGGTATAGAAATTTATGTGAAAAATATAGAGAAGAATTAAAAATGGAAAAAACATTAATAAGAAATTTAGCATGTTGCAAAAATAAAATAGCACCGCAATTTGGATGCGAAGAAAGATATTATAAGAAAAGAAAAAGACATAAGAAATATAAGAAATATAAAAAATCAAAATATAAATATAAGAAACCAAGAAAAAGATATTATGTAAAAAATTATAAAAACAAAAGACCATATAGAAAGAAAAAATCTATAAAAGAATGTACATGTTATAATTGTGGAAAGTTAGGACATTTAGCTAGAGATTGTAAATTATCCAAAAATCCAAAAAATAAACAAATATCAGAAATAAAAATAGAAAATACAGAATATATGCAAATAGATTATATAGATTATGAACTAGAAAGTGAAGATAGTATATATGAAATTTCAGAAAACGAAACAGATACTGAAATAGATAGTGAGATAGATGAATCAAATGACTGAAGAAGATATAAAAATAATAACAAAGGAAGAATATTTAAACGACGAAGGAACAAAACAAAAGATAATATTTGACAGTAATATATTTGATGAAATAAAAGGAAAAGAGTTAGATCTAAGTGTAGAAAAAATATTTAAAATACCAACAATAAAAAATATTTTTACTGGAAAAAAAGATGAATATTATGTAGTATGTCAAAAAGAACATGTAATAGACTGTAGATATGCAAAAGGAAAAGCTAGTATACCACTAGTAACAAAAAGAATAATTAATAAAGAAATAAATGATATAAAAAGTAAAGGAGATCCAATAAAATATGTACACCTTGGAGGTACAGAAATATTAATAAAAGCATGTTTTAGAGAAGGAATAGATACACCAATAGAATTATATTTAGCAGATGATAGAATTATAAAACCTATAGAAAAAAGCATAATAACTGCCGTAAAAGGAAATTTAATATACCAAAAATTTAAATTTATAATAAGTGCAAATTATTCAGTAGCAGTAACAGATAGGAATATAGATAAATCATTAGTATTATATTGGAAGATATCAGGAATAGAATTAACCCCAGGAAGTAAAATATTTACAGCGAGATGTAAAAATTTATATGTATTAACAACAAAACATAAAATAACAGGGAAAAATAAGATTAACAAGATACAAATAGATAGCCCATTTGAACAAATTGTAAAAACAATAGATTATAACGATTATAGTTATAGAGACATAGATATAGAAGAAAATTTAGAAATAGTAAATGATAGAATAAGTACAACAAAAAGAATAGCTAATGAAAAATCAGAATCATCAACCTCATCAAAAAGAATGAGTTATGAAACAAATCCAATAATTAACCTAAATCAATATTACATAACAGGAAAAATAAATGAAAAAGAATATTTTATATTATTAAACACAGGACAAGAAAAAAATTATATAGCAAAATGTTTAGTAAAGAATGAAGAAATAAAAACTGATAATGATATATGCCCAGATCTACCGAGAAGTTTAGTAAATAGTAAAGATCTAGCAGAAAAGGAAATAATAATAGGAGGAATTCGAAAAATAAAAATAGAATTTGAAGTAAAAGAAGAAATGCAAAAAGCAGATATAATATTAGGAATAAAATGGTTAGAACAAGTAAAACCATATAATATAGAACATACACAATTAGCCATAACATATAATAGGGAAAGATAATTCTTAACAAGAGCCTTAACATAAAATGAAAATATATGTATTAATGAAGATAGTAGTGGAAGGATATTACAGTAGATATTATACGCCTATGATAGATACAGGAGCAGAAGCTAATTTATGTAGATATAATTGCTTACCAGAAAGTAAATGAGATAAATTAAAAATACCAATAGTAGTTAAAGGATTTAATAATGAAGGAAGCTTAATTACTTATAAAGCTAGGAATGTAAAAGCACAAATATGGGATAAGATATTGACAATAGAAGAAATTTATAATTATGAACTAACATCAAAAGATATACTTTTAGGAATGCCATTTTTAGATAAATTATACCCACATATAATAACTAGAAATGATTGGTGGTTTACAACACCATGTAAACAAAAAGTAAGAGCAAAAAGAGTTAATAATAAAATAAGAAAGAAAACTGATTGGATAAAAGGAAGTGAAAAAATTACACAAAAATTAGAAAATATAAAAACCACTGAAGATACAATAAAATTAGTAGTATTTTCGATAAATAAAATAGAAATAACTATATTTTCAATAAATAAGATAGAAATAGCTAAGAAAAAATTAGAACAATTATATAGTGAAGATCCGTTAAAAAGATGGGAAAAACATAAAACTACCATAAAAATTAAATTAATAGACAAAAATAGTATAATAACCCCAAAACCATTAACATATAATTTTGACGATTTAAAAGAATTTAAAATGCATATAGATGAATTATTAGAAAAACAATATATACAAAAAAGTAATAGTAAACATAATAGTCCAGCATTTATAGTAAATAAACACAGTGAACAAAAAAGAGGAAAAAGTAGAATGATTATTCATTATAGAAATTTAAATGCAAAAACTATAACATATAATTATCCGATACCAAATAAGATATTAAAAATAAGACAAATCCAAGGATATAATTATTTTAATAAATTTGATTGTAAATTAGGATTTTACCATCTAAAGTTAGAAGAAGAATCTAAAGAATTAACCGCATTTACGGTACCACAAGGATTTTATGAGTGGAATGTATTACCATTTGGATATAAAAATGCACCAGGTAGATATCAACATTTTATGGATAATTATTTTAAACAATTACCTAATTGCATAGTATACATAGATGATATATTATTATATACAAAAACTAAAGAAGAACATATAAAATTATTAGAACAGTTCACAGATATAATAGAAAAATCAGGAATAAGTCTAAGTGAAAAGAAAGCTGAAATTGTGAAAAGAAACCAGATAGAATTTTTAGGAATACAAATAGATAAAAGTGGAGTAAAAATACAACAATATATAGTACAAAAAATAATAAATTCGAAAGAAGAATTAGATACAAAAAAGAAATTACAATCATTTTTAGGATTAATAAACCAAGTAAGAAAAATATATTCCAAAATTAGCAGAAAACTTAAAATCACTACAGAAAATATTAAAAAAGGATATAGAATATAATTATGATGAAGAAGATAAAAAACAAGTTCAAAAAATAAAATTACTTTGCAAAGAATTACCAAAATTACAATTTCCGGATGAAAATAGAAAATTTACATACATAGTAGAAGCAGATGCCAGTGAATATAGTTACGGAGGAGTACTTAAATATAGATATGAAACAGAAAAAACATAACACCATTGTAGATACTACTCAGGTACTTTCAACGAAACAGAAATAAAATGGAAAATAAATAGAAAAGAATTATGTTCATTATATAAATGTTTGTTAGCATTTGAGCCATATATTGTATATAACAAATTTATTGTGCGAACAGATAATACACAGGTACGCTGGTGGCTAACAAAGAAAATACAAAATTCAGTTACAACAAAAGAGATTCGGAGACTAGTTTTAAACATATTAAATTTTACATTTGTAATAGAAGTAATCAGTACTAACAAAAATGTTATTGCAGATTACATATCAAGACAAAGCTACACAAACTGAAATGATAGAAGAAAATATACATGAAAAGATACTCAACGCCCTGACTACGCTTTCATTGAAAGTGGACAGTATGGGTACTGAGATAGTAAAGATGGGTACTGAGATAGAAACGCTAAAGCTAAAGACTAGTTAAGATAAACTGAAGTCTATAGCTATGAATCAGCTAACTCAGCAATGCGCAGAGCTATGTCGATCGAAAGACAGTAAAATTCCAGAGCTAGAAGGAGACGTTGGGATACTCCATAAAACCCATAACGTTTATCAATCTACTTCTGCAGGTACAAGCAAAGGAGTTAGAAAAAATATGAACCTAAACAAGCTATTTGACAAACCATATACACCAAATACATCAAAAGACCCCATATTTATACCCCCACAAGTTACCACATATCGAGATAGCCTAAACCAAGATAAGAAGACATACAACTACACAGCCCGCACATATATAGAAAATATTTATAATGTACAAACCTTTTTAAATAGCAACCCCAAAGCTACAAATATCCAAGAACCAGATACAAACTATATAACCCAGAAATTGACCGGATACAATAAGCTAATTGCCTTACCTAAAACCAAACCCAGCTTAGTTAAAACTTGCTACGAATATTGATTACTTAGTACCGTATATACCACGGACGGAACTGAGATATCCACTATACCCGAGATATATGAAGCATTTAGCACATTTAAAAGAATAACCAAAGGTAGTTTATTTTTTATAAAAATTTATACGGCACCGGCAGAGATATTATTTGATGAAGTTAAAAAGCCCATACAAGTTGTAAAGATAGGAATGACACGAGATATGATTATTCCACAAGATATTGGTTCACAGCCAGAGATACCTAGAATCGAGATACCAAAATTTTATGCGAACAAAAGAGTTATCGAACTATCTACAATTTTACAAGAGCTAGCAAATATATATTGCAACCAAAATCCTATATGGAGCTATTATTCAAGAAATCATGTATTAATCTATTCAAATTCAAAAGAGTTACGAGAAACAGATATGGAAACTATTAGGCAATGGATTATCACGTTGCTTAAACCAGAAACAGAACCTATCGCCAGAGCTATCAGAGAAAAATTTATTTCAGAAGAATTATTGACCAGATATTGCAAGACTATTGGACACAAATACCCAGACCACAAATGTTCAAAATGTAATGGAGGAGATAATGACGTCCCAGCAGTGCAGCTAGAATAAAAGAAGCTAAGGACGACAGCTGGAAAGATAAGACCAGAGCAATAATGGAGATACAACAAATACGACAAAATAAACGGAAGACAAGATATTTAATATATTGTATAAAGTCTTGAGTATATTTAATGTATTATAAGACTTTAGTCTTAAACTTTAGTCTTTAGGAAACTTACGTAAAAGAAAAAGAAAAAGTAGTTAGCATTTATTGTAACATTTATGTAAAGTTTGAAAATTTTAGGGTAGGTAGGTAAGAAAAAAGACTTTAAGTCTTTTAGTTTTTTTTTAGTATTTTATTGAATAGTTTTTAGACAGATGTAAAAAATTTTTGTTCTATAAATAACAGAAGGAAGGCATTGCAGAGGGCAAGCCTTCTTACATTAGCCAAAAAACCTCTCTCCATTTCGTTCAAAAATATTTAGCCCAGTTAATTAAATATATACACTGTAATGGAAAAAGCTATGGAACAACAAACCTCAGAAATATCAAAGCTACCGGAACAGGTATATCTATTTATGATTATGAATAGCTAAATTCATAATTCCCGACAATCATGATATGATAAAATAAATTCATATTAGTTACTTTATAGTAGAATTATTCGAAAAATAATATGTTAAGAAGTTTATTAGCAAAGTGGAAACGGAGAAAAATCCCAAGGAACTATGCCATCCTAAAGGTGAAACCAATGAGGCAAGAAGCCGTGGCGGGGAGTAACCAAAGTCGAGGCGCTGTTTAAGGGAAAAGTATCCGAATTACCATGCTAATAGTGACCGAAGAACATGTTATTTAAAAATAATCTAGTATATAGTAATCTGAGATGACTATATTTTATTATGTACATGGTTGAAGGGAATATTTTGAAAAAAATAATTTTATGATGATGAATGATAATATATCTGATGTGATGGTAGATAAATTCAAGATACTTATTTTGTATGTACTTAGAGATATAGATGTTGCAGATATAAGAAAAATTATATTAGAAAAAGCATATGGAGAAAATTATACGGATAGAATAAGTTATATACCACACATACCTAACTACTCTTATAAATATTTATTATGTTAGGATCATGTAGAAATTTTAAAGATATGCGAAATATACAGTTAATAGAAAAACAGATAAAAATAAATATAGTAAGATACATGGAAAATAAAAAATATATAAAATCTCTTAATATAAATATGCAAAAACTACTAAGTCTAAAACAAATAACTATGAAATATCAATTTTAGAAAATAGCTCATTTAGACTACCTTAGAGTTTTAATCTTATATATACTTAAAGATATAGAAATAATAGATATTAAGAAAATGATATTAGAAGAAGTAATAAACTACGAAATAGAAATGATAAATTTGCTAGAACGAATATACGAAGACATTTACCTAGAAGGATATTATTCAGACCAAGATTGTGGATGTTAGAATATATTAGAAAAACTAGAGAAAATCAAGATAATCTAAATAACGAAATTAATTATAGAAACCATATTAGAAAAATAATGGAAGATCTAAAAGAAAAGTTAATTTGGATAGAAAAAACCTTAGAAAATTTAGAAAAAAAACACATGTGACAGTTTATATAATATAAAAAACTCACTACGAGAAGAACAACACAAAATAATAAATGACATAGAAAATCTAGAATATTATATAATTATTATATAAACTGTCACATGTGCTTTTTTCTAAATTTTCTAAGGTTTTTTTTATCCAAATTAACTTTTCTTTTAGGATAATAAATAGATTTATTGTTCCTTTTAACCAACTATATCATCCTACTTATTTCTCAGAATATATTTTGGGACTCTTTCTTCACTTATACAAGGAAAAAAAAAACTTATCAATATTAGTTCTTAATATATTTTAGGACTCATTAATTTTTAAAAGTTATAATCAATATTATAAATATAATGGTATAATAATTTAAGAAAATAAGTGAAAAAATGATTTTATTTATTATAAAGTCTTTTAATGAATGGCAAAAAGTTAAAATCATTTTTTTAAGGTTTTCACACTTTTGATATATATATACTAGTTTAGCCGCACGTGTAACTTTTGATTATTTGAAATTACATGATTTTGTGTATTACGAAGGTTCTTAATGTAGTGCAAAAAGTTCAAAGATATATTTTACTGTAAGCACATATATATATTTTACCGTCAAAAGTTTCAAGTGGTTAATGACACTTTTGCGTTTGTCATGCAGTACATCTTTTCCTTGCTACTAGAGGCTAAGAGAGACACATCGGTTTAAATTATATTTAGAGTACGACTATTTTTTTATACTTAAATTTTTTTCTTATTTTTAAATTTAAATCTTTAGAAAATCTTTGATTACTTATAACTTTTACAAATTTGATATTTCTTATATTTTCTTATGCTAATGCTTTCATATTTATTTCTATATTTCTCAAATATTCTTAAGATCAGTTTTAGTTGATTTAGAATTTTTAAACTAATAAAAAATGTGTTAGCTGTCACTAATTTAGATGACTTCTAATAAGAAAATGTTTATTATAAGTATTTAATTAATTTTCAAACTCTTAAATATTAGAAAAATAGTGAAAAGACGATTAATCCACGTCTGCTAAAATATTTTATTTCTGGTTGAATTCTAAAATGAAACTTTTGGTTACTGGAGGCGCTGAATTTATTGGTTCTCACCTAGTCGACAAACTGATGGAGAATAACGTAACACTTCTTGTTCTAACTTTCAATCATCTATCAACTCATTGATATCTTCTAACTTATAATCCTATTATTTATCTCTTAAACCCCCCCCCACCCCCCCCCCGTCCCCCCGGCTTATGTGCATGAAAATACTTTTGGTGTTTTCACGGGTCTTCCGACTGAATGTTTAATCGAGTGAAATAAAACCAGCTAATAAAATGATGCCCTAATGTATAATTGACTTAATTTTTTAAAAAAAGTCCCAACCTAAATAATGTATAATATTAACTTATTTAAAAGAAAAAATCCCGAATCAACTTTGATTTTTTAAAAGAAGTACAATAAATAAGACATAAAAAACAGTTTTGTAAACTAAATAAATCAAGTTATAATTCTATACAAAACAAAAACAATATACATCACAAATAGTAGTAACAAGTGCTATACTAATATTTGGGCAACTTTGCAAAAATCAAATTTTAGTTAGTTTTAAACTATTAATATTCTAAGAGTTTTCACAATTTTAATATATTGTAGATGTAAATGTAGATTTATAGATTTTTTAAATCTTCTATAAATCAAATTTAATTGATTTAGAATTCTTAAATTAATGAAAAAAGTATTAGTTGTCATTAATTCTGATGACTTCTAATAAGGAAAGGTTTTACCATAAATATATTTAATTAATTTTCAACTCTTAAATATTAGAAAAAAAATACTAAAAAATAATTTTGTCTAAAGTAAAAACCGGTATTTCTTAAATTTTTACTATTCGAACGCTTTTATATTTATTTCTAGAGTTTTCAAATCTTTTTATAATCAAATTTAGTTGATCTAAAATTATTAAACTAATGAAAAAAGTATTATTTGTGATGAATTCTGATGACTTCTATTAAGGAAAAGTTTTATTATAAATATTTAATTAATTTTAAACTAATGAAAAAAGTATTAGTTGTGATGAATTCTGATAACTTCTAATAAGGAAATGTTTTACTATAAATGCTTAATTATTTTTCAACTCTTAATAGTAGCATAAATAGTAAAAAGATGATTTTTTTTGAAGCAGATACTTTCAATAAAGGGGAAAAAAAAAGTTCAAACAACATTTTTAACGTCTTTCACACTTTTAATATACAATAGATAGATATGTTAAACTCATTAGTTATAATTAATATTCAATATTACTAATATAATTAAATAAGACCCTACGACACTTCTTTACTTTTTTCGAGAAATTATTAAGACATGTATGATTCATACACAAAAAGGATTTCTAAAAGACCTTGCCTAAAAAGGACACTTATATGTAGGGGTGTACAGACCAAACCGTCAAGTCAAACCAAATTGAAGAACCAAGGCAAACCGAGAAAAAAAAACCGACTTATGATTTGGTTTGGTTGGTTTAGCGTTTGAAAAAAAAAAACGATCATTCTTGGTTTGGTTTGGTGTTAACAAAAAAAAAGTCAAATCGAACCCAAATCAAACAACATAATATATATATATATATGTGTGTGTGTGTGTGTGTGTGTGTGTGTGTGTATGTGTGTGTGTGTATGCTAGTTTAGTCGCACGTGCCTCGCAGTGTAATGTTAGATTATTTAAAATTAAATAATTTTATCTATTGCGGAGATTTTTACTAAAGTGTAAAAATTCAAATCACTTTTCAAAAATCTTTCACACTTTAATGTAATAATGTAAACATAAATATATACATATATATGTTTTCCAATTCCAAGTGGTTGATGATATCACTTTTACATTCGTATACCTCTTTCCCTTGTTGCCACAGGATAAGAGAGACACATCAATTTAAATCATATTTGTGTTATGATTATTTTATATGTAATCGTTCCTTATTTTTAAAGTCAAATCTTTACAAATTTATTGATTATTTTCTATTACGTACTTAAAACATTTAAAAATCTGGAACTTCTTAATTTTTTCTTATTCTAATAGTTTTATATTCATTTTTAGATTTTTCAAATCATGTTAAAATCAAATTTAGTTGATTTAGATTTCTTAAACTAATAAAAAATGTATCAGTTGTATGACTTCAAATAAGGAAAGAGTTACCATAAATATATTTAATTAGTTTTCAATTCTTAAATCAGAAAAAAGATATAGAAGTTCTGATGTCTAATAAGGAAATTTTTTTTTACCATTAATACATTTAATTAATTTTCAACTCTTTAATATTAGGACGAAATAGTGAAAAAGACGATTTTGTTTAAATATTAGGAACAAATAGTGAAAAGGATGATTTTGTTTAAAGCAAGGATTCCAATGAAGGGCAAAAAGTTTAATTCACTTTTCTAAGGATATTCACACTTTTAATATATAATATATATATATATATATATATATATATATATATATTCATATTTGGGCCTTTAAGTTGTAATATTTATCCATTAATTGCTAATAAAATGATCCAAAATCCAATATAAACTTAAAACCTAAACTTTTTACTCTTCATCTTATTTTTTAGTTTCAAGAGAGTTTTTCGTTCCTCAATTTTTCATAATTGTGGTTTTTCATTAGCGCATGAGTGAAAACATACTTGATCTAAACTTCAATCACAATATAATTATAAAAAATAAATATTATAAAAAAAAATTGAGAAAAACTGCAAAACTGACTAAAACCTAAACCGAAAAAACTAGTTTTATGTTGGTTTGATTTGGTTTATAGTTTTAATAAACCGACATAATTGATTTAGTTTTTTTTCGACAGAAAACCAAATCAACCCGACCTATGTACACCCCTACTTATATGTAACCAAAATATAGTTTATACTACAACACTTTCAATTTTCTCCAATAAAATAACTAGGACATACATGATTTATAAATCTAAAAGAAGTCCACCTTAATTATTCTTATACATACATATATATATATATATATATATATATATATATATATATATATATTAGATTCATTAAATATTATCAGTATTCAATATTATTAATATAATCAAATATTAAATAAAATAAAATAAAATAAAATAATAAAAAGACGATTTTATCTATTTTCAAAAACTTGTCCTAAATAAAAAGTAATAGTTGAAGGATTTCCTAAATTAAAGAATACTTTAAAAAAAATTGTCCATAATTGTTTATTACTATTTGTTAATTTCGATGGAAAGCACCGATTTCATGCCATAGTTAAATACAAAGTACTAATTTTTTTTTGTTTTGATGGAAAAAATTTGACATTTTCCTTTTTACTCTTACATATATTAAATCCATGTCATAGTTAAATACTAAGTACTAATTTTTTGTTTTGATGGAAAAAATTTGATATTTTCTTTTTTTAGTCTTATCATATATGTTTTAAGACTCCTTTTTTCACATTAAAAAAAATCTATCAATATTAATTTTTAATATATATTTTTATATATTTTAAAACTTCTTAATTTTTAAATATTATAATCAATACTACAACGATATTTAAATAATAATTGATTTCGTTTGACCAAAACACCCAATTTTTTGTTTATTGTGATTTGTATTATGTATGTTTTTTTTTTTTTTTTGGGTGTAATGTATTATATATGTTAAATGAACAACTACTAAAATTAATCCTCCGTCCCATATATTTTTAAAGTCTTTTTTTAATCCTCCATATGTTTAGTCTTTGCTTCTCTTATCACATGTTTTTCCGAACAATTTCTAAAGTGTTTGGAAGTTGAAAATCAAGGACTCAAATTCACTATCTTTTAAAGTGACAAATTCAATACTATTGTCAATATTGACATATTATGTAAACCTTGAATATTTTATTATCATGAATTATTAGGAGTAAGAACTAAGAGCTGCACGGGGATCTTTTTGATGTCAAATTTAGATTTTGAATAATATTAGGATATTAAAGTGCAATCACTTTCTTGTAAAAAGTGTTGTTTTAATATGAATCTTTACAAATTTTAAGGAAATTTTTTTTTAGAAACATGCATTCTATGTGACATTTTAAGTGACAATTTGAATTCTACATGAAGTTCGATATGGCATCCTAACTCCTAAGTGCCTTTGTGTATACATTCAAAGTTGGGGATATGCATGTAAGTTGAGGTCAAGTTAAAGAGTATATATATGTGTATATAAATGTATATATAAATGTATGTATTATGTCAATAATTAAGGGATACCATACTTCATAAACTCTTATTATCATGAATAGTAATAGTTTGTCCAAACAATGAAAAAAGCAAATAAAATGAGTCCAAAACTCGTACAACATTATTTGTTAATAAATGACGATATGTGTAGCTTATTTCATACACTACTGTGAGATAATTACATTACCTATAATAAAAGATGAGCAATACAAAAAAATTATATGAATAGTCGGAGTTGCTAGTTGATATGTAAAAGTGACTTTAAAAACTGGAAACACTCAACAGAGCTAATAAGTCCTAAGATGATAATGCTTCTCCGCTTTGACTTTTTTTCCCCACCAAACTCCATCATATCTTCATCTACAAACATTAATGCATTTTTTGATATTTCAACCAAATTATCTTTTTATTATTTACCTGGCCTCTGTAAGTCGTGGCATTGCTGTAAAATCCTGTAACGTTCTGTACTCTTTCCTGTCCAGCCTTGATTTCACAGTTCCGTGATCAATAGGATGCTTGATGATATCAAAATACTTATAAAGATTCAAACGCTTAATATCCACTGCTTTGTTAAACACATGGCCATGCCTTTGCTTCATTATTTTCATCAATATATGCTGACAACTCCTCACCATACTTACAAAAAAACTTATCCCCTTCCACTGTTGGCCGCTTAGGATCTTTCCTCAGGACTAATGCTCTTGGTCTCTTTTGTCCAGTGGGCTTCTTGTTCTTTCCACCAACTGATTCAATTTTCTAATAATGCTGGCCAACTGAAGTTGTGGGGCTATCGGTGACTGACTAACATCTCTAGCATGACAAGACGCCTCGAGGATGAAATCTTGAGTTTCATCCTATCTAGAAGTGCCCCTGACCTGACCTAGATCGATTGAATGAGCGTGTTGATATCTGCGAGTACAATATATAGTATTCTTTATATATATTAAAATATTTATGTATATTTAAGACTCTTAATTGCTTCCCATATATTTTAGAATTCTTAATTTCTTACCATTTACACTATAGTTTAATTAGGAGTTGTTACCTTTTATAAATAAGTAAAATTAATTATTAAAATTATAATTAAATAACAATTAATTGAGAAAAATAGCAAAAAGATGATTTAGGATCTATTGCATATAAACACCTAATTTTTTACCAAATCTAAGTGTTTTTTTTTCTTTTTAGTGTTCGATTTTTTAGGGTCTAAATTAGATATTTTAAGTTTATCTTATTTTTACTAAATATGTTTTAAAAAAAATATTTGAAAAGCTACGAAAAATAGAGTCACAGTTTTTTTTTAATAAGTTCTTTTATTGTTTATTTATTTATTTTTAGGAAAAAGAAATTTGCTAAACTATATTTGTTTTATTCTTTTAACTTTAAATAAATAATCTAGTGATATTAATACTCCGTAATCATATTCTAAGACTAATTATTTAACTTGTATTTTATTGGTTTTAGTTAAATTTTATTTTATTTTTTATTTTTATTTAAAACATTAATTTTTAAAAAAGTAATTAAAAAAAAGGAAAAAAAAATAATAAGACCTAAACTGCCCAAACCACCCCACAAGTCCCACTTTCACAAAACCTCTCCCCCATTATCTGCCAATTTTCCTGTAAAACAAAAACACACACACACGATATAACACAAACACACACACACACGAAATAATACAAGACACGACACACACACACATGCACTAAGTTCATATATATAACACACACATACACATATTAGACACACACACACAGAGGAAAACATACGGAAGAACAAAACCAAAGAAACAAAAAGAAAACAGAAGGAAATAGAAGGAGAAAAGAGTTGAGAAAAAAAAAAGAAAGAGGCAAAGAATCAAGAAAAAAAAAAGAGAGTGTTTTCCAAAGGATTCACAGGTTGGAGTTTGACTTTGGTTCCTATTCGAGTTTCCGAAAAAGGCATCCTAGCATTTATTTATTTCTACCATAGAGGTTCGTATTCTATTCGGGTTCTATATTCTCAGGTTTCGTGTAAGTTTGAAGATTCGAATGTCAATCCTTATTTTAATTCTTTGGAATCTAAAACTTCGGATGTGATATTATTATATTCATGGCCTGGTTTCTACGGTGTTTAGATGGTTCCTTAAATTGCTTTATGATTTAGTGTCATTCTTCCCTCTCTACCCTATTCACTTTAAACGAGTTTGAGTAGCAGTACATAAGTAGTGGAATGGATTGCATGAAACTAGGGTATAAACAATGTAAATAGTGGTTCATGGAATATATGGAATTAGCATGATAAATTGGTGGATTGTTCCAAAACCATATTTAGCATCCTGATTATCTAATGACGAAATAGTGATTTAAGATTCAAGTATCGTATGCATGCATGCATTCATGCAAAACTTATGTGAAAGTTCTTTTTTAGGCTATATATCGATAACAGAATATGAGAGTAACAAAGAATGAAATCTTGGGAGAGTTTACAAGGAAGAGTGGAAAAGTTTGCTTCTAAAATTTCAGTCTTTGTCCATTGATTCCAAACAACTTCTGTCGTATACTTTGGCTAAAAAAATAAAAAATTCTTTTTGCAAAAGAGATTTGACACAACAGTTTTGTTATTTATTCCTTATACCAGTATATACTATGTTATTGCTTACGTTCTTACATGTTAGAATTATCAAGATAAATTCTTTTACACCTTGATATCATTCTCGTTGAGATTATTATATTGTATAAGTTTCAAAAGTATCATGAAGCATGCTTTCTCAAGTTGGGTTTATTTTATTTTGTCATCAATTGATTTATGTGGATGATTAATAAGAGTTTCTTTCACCGTCTTTTAATTGATATGCCTAGATGGGGTTTTCATTTACCGATTTAATGTAATGAATACTATTATATCTATCTAGTTAGTTATGAATGCAACTCTTAACTAATAGCTTCAATTCCTATTTCTTTTTCTCACTTGATCTCTCGGATTAATTGATATGTTTGAAATAAGATTGTTGTCAGTTATAGATTTAGTTCAAAAATCAAAAGGCCCATGTGTTGTTGGTTCAAATATTATTCCTTCTTGTATTAATTTTTTTTTTAGCCTTATCGATTTAATGTGAAGTTGTGTGAGATGATTTAAGAATTTACTCAAGATTCACCGTCATCGATAAAAGAAGAGAGAGGGAAAACCTATTTATAAGGGAGTGATTTCATAAAAGAACGAGTTAGGTTCTTAATCTCAGATAAATTAAGATTTAACTTACAAGTGAAAATTAACGATGAAGTTGGAAAGCCCTGCTACGGACCATTCGTTATAATTAAATTAATTTACCATTTGAAGCCAATTGAATCGGGTTGGGTAGGTTTTAAACCTATTAGGTGCTTATTTAGATTAGGAAAATGGGGATGACTCATAAATGCTGTAAAGGCACGAGAAACATGCCAAAATTTGTGGTGAGGCCAAAAAGTACTACTATCGGTAAGTCACACGTCAATATAATAAATAATTTCAAAATAAATTAAAAACGGGAGGCAAATAACTTTTAGGTTAACAAATATTATAAGTCCAAAAAAATTTTAATTTAAGCCAGACGTAAGTCTTTAAAGAGACCGTGCTAGAACCACGGGACTCGAGTGGTGCCGAACACCTTCCACTCAGTCAACAGAATTCCTTATCCGGATTCCTAGTTCGCAGACCAAAAATAAAAAAAATAAAGAGTCATTTCCTTTTGAATAGGGATTCAATAAGGTGACTTGGAACACCCAAACTCAATTCCAAGTGGCGACTCTGTAAATAAAATAATCCCTTTTCAAAACGTCACTTTAATTGGAAAAACCTATTTTCTCTAAAACCGACTCCCTAGCGGGGTCGGATGCGGTGAAAAACAGGGGGTGTGACAAATGACGACTCTGCTGGGGAATAACTAGAATTTGAGTTTTTATATTGACTTGTTTGGCTTTATTTAATTTTGATATTTTATATTGTTGGCCTAAATGTGTTCTTTGCCTACATGTTTATCGCTTTGATATTATTTGAATCGCAATATAAACTGTCTTCTCTCGCACACCCATCTGAGTCTTTTGAGATAATGTATATTCGGAGATGCGGTATACGCTCCCGATCTTGAGATACCAGAGATGCGGCAGCGCTCCTGGTAAGGATTCTGTAGTCACCTATGATTTAGGACGGAAAGGGACCAACAGTGAGGCCGGAAAGCCTTGCTACCGGTAAAGCTGTCTCTTGCCGACTCAAGTTGTCCGCTCGTTTTACAGCCAGTCTAGATACCTAACTCCACCAGGTTGAACCTAGCATAACTGTAACTTAGACATGGCTATCCCTAATAGACTGCATTTTATTGGTGTCACGTGCATTTTTTGACTTAGTGGGGCTCGACACGGGGTTCGAGTCCGTCTAGGACAGGTGTCACCTTTGAGACCATCATGTACATTTTATGTGCTACTTGTTGCATTATAGGAAATGCCATATCGAATGTTGACTGGCTTTTAAGTGAATTAATTGGTCTAAAAAAAGGGGTTAAACAAAAATTTTTAAAGATTTATTTTAGAAGATATATAATATTTTACATAGAACTTTTTGTAAAGATTAAGTCGTTTTAACGTCGTGACCTCGTTATGTCCATTTTTCTTTGATTTTAAAATCTCTCTTAGGAATACCATAGAGCCCATTTTTGTCTAACACAGTTAAAATTTTGTCAAACAATTCGGTCCACTATTTTGTCTTAATAATTTAATTATTTCAAATGTGTCTGGTCCAAACGTCATCAAATTATTGTCTCCACTCTAGGATGTTTTAGAAGATACTTCCTATTGGGTTGGGTGATTTTCTCATGATCATTTTGAAATCTTATTTTGTGTCATTCCGTCAACTTTATTCAAAAATGATTTTTGTCTTGTTTTAGGATGCTTAAAATAGAATTCTTATTTGCTTTCATTATCCTATAGGGCAATATGAACTCATTCGGAAGGAGTGACAAGAGGCCGAGGGATGATGAAGTACCCCATTTCATGGTGTTGGATAAAGTTCCAAAGCTATTGCGGACATGGTACAACAATATGACTGACTATGGACAGGGAGAAGTATATAAACACTTGGGATTTTTAAGGAGTCTGTTGAATGTTGAACCACGAAGAGACGTGATAGAATCTTTGGTACAGTTTTGGGATCCTTCAAACAACGTATTCCGATTCTCCGACTTTGAGCTTACTCCCACACTGGAGGAAATAGGAGCATTTATTGGAAAGGGAAAGAACCTCCACCGAGGAGAACCTATGATACCGAAGCATGTCACTTCCGAAAGATTTTTCGAGCTATTACACATAAAAGAGAAGAACATAGGAGGCTGTGATAACGCTCAATCTACAGCTCTCGTAGGAGTGTAAAGCGGTCGTTGTCAAATATATAACCCAACTGGATTGGGTATCGATCCCACAGGGAATAGCTTGGTCAACAAGTAAGCAAAGATTACTAGACTTTTGGTGCAAGTCTCGGAAAAAGGGGGGATTTTATCGTGCAAAATAATGTAAACAAAGTAATAAAGTAAAAACGGAAAATAGCAAAGTAAAAAGAAAGAATGTTTGGTAAGATGTAAAACAATGAGAATTGAGAAGTTAGGGTTATGTCCACCTTATGAGTTGTACGTCTCTATTGGCTATGAGTTATGTGGAATTCAGACATGCATGTGCTTATAGAGAATTGTATTCTATGGTAAATCCAAGCGTCTTTCGACCTAAACAAGGACTATTTGACTTTAACTCTTTCGAGCTTAAAGCGTATCTAACTGTACAAATTCTCCAAGAGGTTAATCCAGTTACGGCACTAACTTTTTAATAGGGGATGGGACCCTATTACCTTGATATTATCTCTTTTCCAGACATATAACTTTTCTTTCGAACAAGTTAATGCTTTACTGGTGTATTCTATGTGTTTGCAACCACAAAGAATTTAGATTAAGATGAAGAGAATAGTGATATAAGCAGCATACGTGTCACGAATTCACAAACTCATAGCAATAGATAGTATCTCATAAGGCTTCCATAACCCCAACAGAGAAGTTTAGCTATTCATGAGTGCGATGGAAATCACAATAGACATTATTATTATACCAAAATAAAGATCTCACGTGTAGTGTTGTTTGGTAGTGCTTGTGGCGTGATTTCCTTTTAGAATAGCGTTTCTCTTGTTGTGGAAATTAAGAATTGAATAGATGAAGAGAAAGTAATTAAGAATTAATTGAAAGCAAATTGTTTTGAGTTGTAGATGAGTGGATGGATAGGTGGATGGATGAATGGGTGAATGAATTAGAGGTAGAATGAGAATTATTAAAAATCTCTAGCAAAATAGGGTATTTATAATACCCATATCCTATTCCTACTAAGCTAATGCATTACTTAACCAATCCTACTAGGTTAATGCATCATTATCCTAATCCTAATGAATTACTGCATTATTATCCTAATCATAATAAATTACTGCATTATTGTCCTAATCCTAATAGGTTACTGCTGGTCCCCAAAGTCTTCAGAAATGCTGTTTTTGCCCGGGACAGGTTTTCCATGCGTCACTTTTGGTCCTTGGCATCCAAGCTTTCCCTTCCTTCTTTCGTGAAGCTTCCTTTGGCGTCAAGTTATCCATAAAATGCTGAAATCTGCATCATTTATACCTGAAAACTTGCTAATCACGTTTGTTAGCTCAATTACAGGAAAAAGGACTAAAAGTGCATGAATTATATATTTTGTCCTCAAAACTTAGCTAAAATATGGGTAAAATATAGTACTTTAGGCGTGTAAATTCGCCTATCATCAACAACCCACACTTAAAGATTTGTTCGTCCTCGAACAAAATATCATGTCCATATAAACATCTACTTAGGGTTTCACAGTAAC
Organism: Capsicum baccatum var. pendulum; assembly: GCA_030864225.1. Lineage (NCBI taxonomy): Eukaryota > Viridiplantae > Streptophyta > Magnoliopsida > Solanales > Solanaceae > Capsicum > Capsicum baccatum. Next base: position 206,580,226 of record CM061553.1, on the reverse strand, counting down.
AACACAAAATAGTCATCAAGACAGGCATAGCAATCATTAACAAAGAGTAGTTTTTTGATCACTTCTAGAAACAATTCAACCTCTAATATAGACTCGTGATGATGGTTAATTCGTATTCAAAAGTTAAGGCATAAAGAATCATACACGACTACCCAAAACTCATCAACCATGTGTGTCTCGCCATATATTACCCATAATCACTCACAAGTATTGTATATAATTCAAACATGGGTATAGGATTATCCTTGCTCTCACTCTCAAAAAGAATTCATATGTTGCAACTGATGACCATAGGCTTCCCCTTAGTGTAATGCTCCACTAAATATCAGAATGCTAAGCTTAGGATCAAATAGGTCTTCTACAGGTTGTAATGTAGGCTAAGGGACGAGTAGGACTATTTTGGCCATAAATAGTGACTATGTTCCTAAGCGCTTTAATACATCACATTATGCCATTAATACTTTCTTTTCAAACAACCTTTCTTCTTTCTTTTATTCTACCACCCTTTTTCTCCTCTTTTGTTTTTCAATTTTAAACATAACTAACTTTTTAGTTTTCCTTTCCTTTTTCTTTTCATAACACACCTCTTATGATAGCAATTCTTTTTCATAACAAATTCAAGCACCAATACATTCTAAGGCATCATACTCATCCAATTTCCTCTTATTTTGTCACATGACTCTTTCAATTTAAAGCACTTAGGAATTTGGATCAAATTATGGTCTTGAAAAAAATGGATTAGGCTTACATATGAGGTTGTCAAAGAAAATAGGCTAAAGGCTCAAAAGGGTTTAACTAGGATAATGTCCACGGGTAGGTAAAAAGAAGGTAAACAAGTATAGGTTGCCAAAGAAATGCCTAAATCATCTCCTAAACTTACACTCTTTATTTCCGCTTTACATACATACCAGGCCAGTTCTAGCATCAGCCACAAGCACAAAATATACTATTATCTCACACACACAAGGCACATGGTCGACTTTATTGGGAGTAGTATAGACTCTTGTCCCAACAGTTGGAGGAATTAAACCATATAAATATCACATAGTGAGTCACAATTAGAGCCTAAACGTCTCAATAGTAATGATTTTATCACAGACTCTTGTCACAATACCATGCTACCTATCAGAATTATTTCATGCAAAGTTAAAAATTTTTTTTATCTAAGAAAAAAAGTTAACTACTAAAAAATTTAACTACTACTAAAACAAATTTACTACTAAAATAAAACAAACAAACATAAATAAATGCAAATGTAGATAGAGAAGTATAGCATGCAAATACCAGTGCACCCCACACTTAGACGGGACACACTGCCCTCAGTGAAAAATAAACAAGAAGAACCTGGTTAGTCGGACTCCTCCTCTGTATCTGGGGTCATACCCCCTGCATCGGAATCATCATCAGAGTCGTCATCCTCAGAAGTTCCTCATAAGTACCCCACTTGATTCCAAGAGTGCATCGAGGTATTTGCAGTATGGAGGATTCAGCTTGCTCTTTTCTTCCCTTTTTCTGGCCTTTTTGTGAAGTGGTTGCTTTTCTTGTCTTTTGGTGCCATTGTACCTGAGATCTCAATAGAGTCATGTTAGATTCATCTCGGAAGATTCAATCAACAAATAGACAATAGTGGCACCACCCCACACTTAATTTGTTGACACAAATTAATTAAGTGAATGCTGTCGATTACTCAGACTTCATCGACATACATTTAGGTGATATGTTCCAACCATATGTTCAGCGCAGTCATACTTTCATGTCATCTTACTATCCTTTTCGATTCTATTGCATGTAATCTTGACTTATGTTTTCATGTCTTGGACTAATGCATCAAAAACTACTACATAGATATTGTATCAGTTTATGGCATAGAAATAATCACAACATCTTATGTTTGTAGTTAACCCTGATTTTCATCTCAATGAACAAGTCATTCAACGCATGCAAGCTTTCAAGTTACAAGATTATGCAATTATCTTGACCATGTTGATTCCATAAAAGTATGACAGTGTATCGAAATTAAATACAAGTTGGAAACAAGTCAAGATCATCCTTACATTTTGTTCACTCACTTAGTTGTATCACAACAAATCAACCACATTCAAATCACTACTACTATTTCAAGATTTAACAATTCACTATAGGTGTAGTAGTGTAGTACTTACAGAGTATAAATGAAGAACAAAGAAGTACTTACATGGTTGATGGCCTTGGAAGATGTTCTTTTAAAGTAAAGAGAGCAAAAGGAAAATTTTTGAGAGAATTTGGAGAGGTAGGCGATGTTTAGGTATGATTTGCAATGTGTTTTTTTGTCTAAGACTAAGGTTCTTATTTATAGGGAAATCTTGGGTCGGGTTTTGACCCATTTGGAATCAGATTTGGAGACCAAAAGTGACCATAGGCGGTGCCTAATGCTTTGCCTAGTTGAGCAGAATGCCATAGCATAGGCCATGCCTAATGCTTTGCCTAGTTGAGCAGAATGCTTTTGCATAGGCGGCGCCTATGCTATGGCATTGTTGAGCATAGGCGGTGCCTTTTGCAAAGCATTGTTGAGCATAGGCGGCGCCTATGCTATGGCACTCTAGAATCCGAGAGCTTATGCCATAGCATAGGCCTTGCCTTGTTCGTGGCCTAGATTTACATAGGCCTTACATTGTTCTTTGCCTATGTTTTCATAGGCAATGCCTAACCTATAGCCTTTTGCTTCTTCATTCCTAACTTACCACCTTCAACATGCAATTCTTCCAAATCAAAATTTGCAACCAATCTCCTCTTTTACACCTCTTGTACCTACATTCACTCAAAAACAACAAAAACGATTAGAACGATGGGTTGCCTCCCATCAAGCGCCTTAGTTTTGGTCGTGGATCGACAAAATCCTAAGAAAACAAAAACAACAAGAACATTTAAAAACGATGGGTTGCCTCCCACCAAGCGCTTGATTTATTGTCACGGCACGACATAGCTATCTCGATTACTTAGTCTTCTTCGAGATAGATGGGGCATCATTTTCTGAATGGATTCAGACGACGTTGATACTTACTTGTAGGCATGCAATATTCTTCGATATGACTCTTGTGCATACATACCTCAGGAGAGATACCAATTATATCATCAATAGTCCAACCCATAGCTCTCTTGTTTCTCGTCAGAGCAGAGATTAGTGTCTCTACGTGCTGTTCACTAAAATCATCCGCCACACTTACCGGTAGTGTATTTCCACTTCCCACGTATGCATACTTTAAATAATTGGGGAGCTCTTTCAATTCTAGCACTGGTGGCTCTTCAATGGAAGTATTCATTGTTGGTGATGGTTGATTCTTAAGATCAAGGTCCGGCTGTTTAGGAGTATGAGAATTGGACCCTATTTCTGTTAGAGCACACGTAGTTTCTTCACAATCTTCATCATCCTCTTGCTCAACATTCAGTGGCGCGGTAGACAATGGCTCAACAGTAAGCTGTTTCTTTACAGATAGTGCTTTCTTATCCTCATAAGCTACGGAGAACACATCCATATCGCTAGGCTGCTTCATTGCTTTGCATATATCAAAGCGTACCACTTCGTCATTCAACCGAAACAAAAGCTCATTAGCTCTCATGTCAATAAGCACACTTCCAGTTGCAAGGAAAGGACGTCCCAAGATTATGGGAACTTCAGAGTCCGCCTTACAATCTAGAATAACGAAGTCTGCAGGAAAGATGAATGAAGAAACCTTCACCAACACATCATTCAAGATACCCACAGGTCGTTTTACCGACCTATCAACCATCACGAGCCTCATATTGGTTGGTGTCGGATCGACTAACCCCAACTTCTTGTAGATGGATAGTGGCATCAAATTGATGCTAGCACACAGATCGCACAATGCCTTAGCAAAATTCATAGATCCAACCGTGCAAGGAATAGTGAAAGCACCGGGGTCAGCCTTCTTCTGAACTAGTGATCGGGTAACGATTGCACTGCAGTAATGAACAGTATCCTTCAACTCATAGCTTGCTGCTCGCTTCTTTGTCAAAAGATCCTTCATAAATTTTTCATACCCAGGCATTTGTTCTAGTGCCTCTACCAACGGAACATTAATGGTCAACTGCTTTAACATATTCATGAATTTGCTGAACTTTGTATCATCCACAAACTTCTTTCTCCACGGCTTTCTTCTCCTCTTGCTTCCGTTTTTCAGCCTTTTCAGTCTGCAACATACTTGGTGTGACGTCATGGATGTCGTGGGTGGTTTCTACGACAGCTTCTCCTTTTGCCTTATCATCGATGTCTGCTGCCTCGTCAACCACTTTCTTGCCTTTGGATGAAGTTTCCAGCTCCTTACCACTTCGGGTACTAATAGCCATGCATGATCCGTCATTCCTTGGATTTTACACAGTGTCGTTAGGTAAGGTGCCAGCCTTTCTTTGATTGAGTGCTGTTGAAAGTTGGCTCAATTGTTGCTCTATTTGCTTGATTGAAGTGAAATGTGAGTCAACCAATTGTTTCATTGAGGACAAATCATTTATTACCTCCATTACTCCCGCGCTGGTTGCTTCCACTCCTTTCAACAGTTTAGCCATCATATCTTCCATACTTTCGAAACTAGATGCAGTGGCGTCACGTCTTCTTGGAGGAACGTACAGACCACTCCTGTCAGTCTTATCCTTCCAACTACCTTGATCACGATCCTTGATTCCAGATCTATCATAATAGTTCCGACCTTGGTTTCCTTGGGCATTGCCTCGGAAACCCCCCTGATTGTTCAAGTAGTTGGCTTCTTCTTCCGAATCAGATTTGTTTCTTCCTTTTGACGCAACAGCTTTGACTTTTTCGGTCTTCCCTGATAATAGATGCTTTGTAAGAAGATCCATCTGCATTTTTATGTGAGCCATGTCTTGGTCACGATCCTCTTGTCTTCGCCTCTGCTCTGCAGTCATGCTAAAAGATACAGTAGAGCTTGCTACCTCAGAATCCCTGGTATACCAAGCTCTACTTTGCTTAGTCATCCGGTCTAGCATATCGCTTGCCTGCACAAAGGTGAGGTCCATAAATGATCCACCTGCTGCATTATCTACCACTGGCTCAGTCACAGAATTCAAAGATCTGTATAATATCTCCATCAAGTGGACATTGGTCATATGGTGATTTGGGCACCGCATAAGCTTTGTCTTGAACCTCTCCCATGTTTCATAAAGAGCTTCGGTTGGAAGCTGCCGAAAGTTGCTGATTTCATCTCTTAATTGTGCTCTTTTGGATGGCGGAAAGAATCTTTCTAGGAAAGCGTCTCTCAATTGCCTCCAATTTGTAATAGAATCAGGAGTCAACCCATTCAACCATAGAGTTGCCTCGCCGGACAGAGACAATGGAAATAGACGTAATCAAATTGCATTCTGACCAACGCCAGGATTGTCAAACGACTTGCATGTAGAAATAAAGTTGATGAGATACATATTCGGATCATCGCCTGCTAGTCCACCAAATAATCCCTTGAGTTGCAAAAGCTGAATCATGGTGCTAGTGATATTGAACTTGTCTTCAGGTGCCAAGGGTGGCAGAATAATGGCTCCTGTGGCACCAGCTTCATCCAAATCGTCATCATCGTCATCAAAAGGAATCTGCACAGCTCGGCGATCAGGCCTCAATCGCGCTTGACGATCTCTCCTCTGAATGGGTGCCGCCACCTCAGTAGTATGCCGTGGGTTTAGTAGCTCCTCATCGCCCAGGTCCTCATCATTAGGATTTGTTGCACGACCTAGGTTATCAATATTCTGTTGATGCACTTGAGCAGCTGCCAATGCAGCTAACCTAGCCTGCTCCTGTTGAGCAGCCATTCTTTCTATGTCACGTTGTGCATCCATTCTGTCAACAGAACCCGAATAGAACAAAAACAACAACTAAAAGTAAAAGTACGAGAATCTTTGACCAAAGGGTCTAATAACTATCACAAACTTAGTTAATAACCGTATTCCCCGGCAACGACGCCAATTTTTGATAACGCTCAATCTACAGCTCTCGTAGGAGTGTAAAACGGTCGCTGTCAAATATATAACCCAACTGGGTTGGGTATCGATCCCACAGAAAATAGCTTGGTCAACAAGTAAGCAAAGATTACTAGACTTTTGGTGCAAGTCTCGTAAAAAGGGGGGATTTTATCGTGCAAAATAATGTAAACAAAGTAATAAAGTAAAAATGGAAAATAGCAAAGTAAAAAGAAAGAATGTTTGGTAAGATGTAAAACAATGAGAATTGAGAAGTTGGGGTTATGTCCACCTTATGAGTTGTACGTCTCTATTGGCTATGAGTTATGCGGAATTCAGACATGCATGTGCTTATAGAGAATTGTATTCTATGGTAAATCCAAGCGTCTTTCGACCTAAACAAGGACTATTTCACTTTAACTCTTTCGATCTTAAAGTGTATCTAACGGTACAAATTCTCCAAGAGGTTAATCCAGTTACGGTACTAACTTTTTAATAGGGGATGAGACCCTATTACCTTGATATTATCTCTTTTCCAGACATATAACTTTTCTTTCAAACAAGTTAATGCTATACTGGCGTATTCTATGTGTTTGCAACCACAAAGAATTTAGATTAAGATGAAGAGAATAATGATATAAGCAGCATACGTGTCACGAATTCACAAACTCATAGCAATAGATAGTATCTCATAAGACTTCCATAACCCCAACAGAGAAGTTAGCTATTCATGAGTGCGATGGAAATCACAATAGACATTATTATTATACCAAAATAAAGATCTCACGTGTAGTGTTGTTTGGTAGTGCTTGTGGCGTGATTTTCTTTTAGAATAGCGTTTCTCTTGTTGTGGAAATTAAGAATTGAATAGATGAAGAGAAAGTAATTAAGAATTAATTGAAAGCAAATTGTTTTGAGTTGTAGATGAGTGGATGGATAGGTGGATAGATGAATGGGTGAATGAATTAGAGGTAGAATGAGAATTATTAAAAATCTCTAGCAAAATAGGGTATTTATAATACCCATATCCTATTCCTACTAAGCTAATGCATTACTTAACCAATCCTACTAGGTTAATGCATCATTATCCTAATCCTAATGAATTACTGCATTATTATCCTAATCATAATAAATTACTGCATTATTGTCCTAATCCTAATAGGTTACTGCTGGTCCCCAAAGTCTTCAGAAATGCTGTTTTTGCCCGGGACAGGTTTTCCATGCGTCACCTTTGGTCCTTGGCATCCAAGCTTTCCCTTCCTTCTTTTGTGAAGCTTCCTTTGGTGTCAAGTTATCCATAAAATACTAAAATCTGCATCATTTATACCTGAAAACTTGCTAATCACATTTGTTAGCTCAATTATAGGAAAAAGGACTAAAAGTGCATGAATTATATATTTTGTCCTCAAAACTTAGCTAAAATATGGGTAAAATATAGTACTTTAGGCGTGTAAATTCGCCTATCATCAGGCTGCCTAGAAAATGGATGGGTTCGTCTAGAATTTTTATGCGAAAGATATGGCTAGGAAAGGGGATTTGAGTTGTTTAAATCAGAACTTAACAACGGGGGATGCTACCAAACCTGAAAAAAGCACAGTTCTGAAGCATTCATAGTGTTTTTTTGGGAATCATGGTATTTCCAAAAAGAGGAGGAAAAATCAGCACCAATCTGGCTGCGTTTATTACCGCTTTTGAGAAGAATCCTATGGATGCTCGAGCATATTAGTTACCATCCATTTGTCGTGGATTTTTGAGTCGAGTGGAATGATTATATCAATGGCCATGAGAAGAGGATGGAGGACCAAAACTTTCCCGAAGGAATAAGAGCTTGGAAGGAGTACTTGGAGGGGTTGACGACGGACAAGATAGTGTGGATTGGTTCCCCTCAAAAGAGGTGATATATATGTCTACTTTTCGACCCTTCATCGTCTTAATGGGTCTCCGAGGTGTTCAGCCCTACGTGCCACTAAGAGTCATGCGACAATTCGGTCGACGTCAGCATATACCGCTAGTCGAGGATATGAAAGAGTTCATGTATGAATTCCTCCCTGACATCCCTATAAGGAAGACTGAGATACTTAAGATTTGGGAAGGATGCGTACTTTCAGGTTTCGATCACATGGTTGAAGACCGCGACAAGGGCGAGGTAGACTGTTGGTATCTGCCATGGTTTCATGACCAGCCTCCTCCTAAAGCTATGCAGAAAGGTCATCTAGAGAGCCAGTGGATCGAGAAGCAGAGATCGAAGTCAGAATTAAGCAGGCTCGATGAGAGGTAGAAGAGAACTATCAGTCTACTCTGCACGTCTTAAAAAATAAGTTGGAAAGGGCTAGAGAAGAATTGATTCACCATGAGGCAAAATTTGAGGCCAGAATTAGGTCGGCTCGTAAGGAGATTGAGAGAGAGAACCGTGTTGCCATGCATTCCCTACAAGAATACCTGGATATTGTCACCGGTGCTATGGATTAGCAATCGAGTGATTTTGAGAAAGAGAAGGCCTTGCTGACAAGTACACAGTCGAAGCTTCGGGCTTAGCCAAAAGCTTCCATGGAACGGGAAAGAGAAATAGCGAGACGCTTCACGACTTTTCAGAAGGAAGTTGAAGTTGATAAAAACTAGTGGATGATCGAACGACAGGCGCTTCACTATCAGATCGAAGACCTTTATGAACAAGAAGGATACCTAAAGTATACCGTCCACACTATGCAGCATTGGGTGCAAAACTGCCATGAGAGTATGATCGAGGCCAGGGGAGAAGTACTTCAGCTTAGTGAAACCTTGATTAATGTTTATGCTAAGTATCTTCACCAAGGTGATGAAAATCTAGGCCGTCAGGCACGTGCTCTCGCTCTACATTTGCCAAAAGCATTATCCAGGATCTACTCAAGTCTGAGGGAGGATTAAGTTGCAAGACATCTTGATGATAATTATTAAAGTCCTTGTTTTCTTAGAGTTAGTTTCTTTATAGGTTTTTTTTAGTATTTCTCCACTATTCTGAGTTTGTTCTAGTTTTAGATAATTTTAGTTTCTTTCATTAAAGCTTTGTTTTAAGAACAATTGGAAATGTATGGAAAATTTCTCATCTGTTTCAAGTTTTTATTCTCTTTATTTCTGAATATATATAAATTTACCATATCCATGAACTACGTGATGATCTGATTCATGTAAAACATGATACGTAGGCAACCCTCGACGGGTGCGATCAAATATTTTTTTTCAAGTTTCAAGTAACAATTTTAAGATGTTGGCGTTAAATAATGAGACAAAAAATTAATTCACCAAAGCCGGGATGAAACAAGAGGGTTTTCCTAAGTCCATTTCAGGAAGGAAATTACTTAGATGCATGGCATTTGAGTTAGTTATGAATATATCAATATTTTTAAAAAAAGCTCTAAATCCTAACATATTTGTTTCTGTTTCAAAGAGAGAGAGAGTAACATGGTTGGTTGTGGTTAAGATGGCCTCTCACCCGTACAACACAAGGTATAAAGGAAAAAGGAAGATGACTCGAAAAGATGGAACAGAGTCTGATAATGAAGAAGGTCGAGATCAGTTAGTTCCACGAGAGTTCGCATCTTTGGAGGAGAATAGGTTATTGAAGCAACAAATTGCGGAAATGTATCAGGCCTGGGCGAATGGACAAGCCCCGCCTTTCTTGATTCCTAGCCTTTCAGATGCAAATCATCCCAGTTCTACTCAAGCCCAAGTCGACGATCCACTTTATCCGCTCGGATTTGGTCTATACGCTAATGTGTCTAGCGCTGCTGGCACAACCACCATGCGTCCTCCAAATCCATCATTCACGAACAACCCGCTTTTTATTTCGGCCGTGACAACTAATACAAATCCTCCATCAATGATACAGAAGCCTATCAACGAACTAAATCATGATCATGTCTATCCTCCTAAATTGACATTCAAAACCGTAAATTCATATCAGCCCACTCATCAGCCTGAGTCTCATATCATGATTGAGAAGGATATTATGAATGAAGAACGAGAAGAGATAGTTAGAAAAGTGAGGAGTCTGGAGCAGAGTATGAGAAAACACACACGAATTGGGAGGACACAAAAATGTCTCTTTCAAAGACCTGTGTATGTTCCCTAATGTTCATTTGCCAATAGGGTTCAAGGTCCCAAAATTCGACAACTATAGTGGTCATGGTGACCCAGTGGCCCACTTAAAAAGGTATTGCAATCAACTCAGAGGAGCAGGAGGGAAAGAGGAGGTGCTTATGGCCTATTTCGTAGAAAGTCTAACGGGAATAGCCTCCGAATGGTTTATCGATCAAGAAATCTCCCATTGGCACATTTGGGATGATATGGCTCAAGATTTTGTACAACAATTTCAATACAATCTCGATATTATCCCTGACCGCACTTCTCTCGCTAATATGAAGAAAAAACCATCTGAAAGTTTTTGAGAGTTTGCCATAAAATGGAGAGAACAGGCATCTAGAGTCAAGCCGCCACTGAAGGACCAGGAATTGATTGACGTTTTTCTCCAAACTCAAGAGTCCGATTATTTTCATTATTTATTAGCCGCAGTTGGTAAATCTTTCGCCGAAGCAATAAAAATTGGGGAAATGGTGGATAATGGCATCAAATCAGGAAAAATCATGAGCCAAACCGCCCTCAGGGCCACTACACAAGCCATTCAGAGTGGATCAGGTAGTTTCGGAAATCGGAAGAAGAAGGAGGAAAGATCCATGATGGCATCAGGACCGGGCAATACCCAAAGGGGACGTAACTCTCCTTACGTTCATGTCCAACAGGGACAACCCAGCCCTCCTCAACATTATTATACACCTCAACCTACTGTTCTTAATGCTCAAGCGTATGCCCAACCTCCTCAGCGTCCACAATGGCGGGCACCTACGCCACAAGGTTTTCGTCTGCGGCAGCCAAATTTACAAGCCCCTCGTAATTCGTATGTTCCAGTAGACTATACAAGAGAACAGAGCCAAGGGAAAACTTCACCCCAATTGGAGAATCATATACGAGCCTGTTGCGGAGATTGGTCAAAATAGGATGGATTGAACCTGTTTTGCCTTTCAAAGTGGATTCGAATGCAAGTTGGTTTGATCCTAATGTAAGGTGTGAGTACCATTCCAACGTCCAAGGTCACAGTACCAAAAATTGTTGGAGTCTAAAGAGAGCCATCGAAAAGTTAATTGAAAGAAAGACAATCATAATACAAAAAGAAGAAGCACCAAATGTCACCGACAATCCACTTCCTAATCACTGTAACACACACGTTGTGGGGATGATTTTTAACGATAGAGACTATGGGCCAACAAGCCAAGCAATGATGGAAATAGGCGCCTTGAAGGAGAACCCGGGTGAAGCACTGAAGTGTATGCAAAGAGAACCACTAATCGTGAAAGGAGCGAGTTCCATTATAAGACCCCGAGATCCAGAAAAGATGGTATTGTATGTTCCTGCAAAGCTAAAAGGAATAGCACAAGATGGGCCAAAACTATATGTTTTGAGTGGTCCCGCATGGTTCGACCAACAGCACAACAACATGAGAAAGATAACAGAACCAATTGTCATAAGAAACACAACACAGCTCCCAGTGACAAGCTTGAAAACCATTCCATGAAACTACAACAAAACCACAGTGATGTACAAAGGAAAAGAGGTCATAGAAGAAACAAACGAAACAGGGGGTTTGACTCGATGGGGAAGATGCTATGTTCCAGAAGAATTAAGGAGACCAAAACAGTTTAAAGATAGTCAAGGGCCAATGAAAAAAGCAATCACAAATGAAGAGGCTGAGGAATTTCTGAAGAAAATGAAAACCCAAGACTATTCCATTGTCGATCAATTGAGGAAAACCCCGGCTCAAATCTCATTATTATCCCTGCTGCGACATTCTAAAGAACATTGTCAGGCATTGATTAAGTTATTGAATGAAGCATACGTCCCGAAGGAAACTACGGTATGTCAAATAGAAAGGATGGTTCATAGAATATTTGAAGAAAATAGAATCACTTTCACCGATGATGAGTTACCCACAGAAGGTTCTGGTCACAACAAGGCTTTGCATCTGACTATTAAATGCGAAGGATATTACATAAAAGGGGTAATGATCGATGGAGGTTCAGGAGTAGATATTTGTCCTCTCTCTATTTTGCAAAAATTAAAAATCAGCCCAGGTAGGATTCGATCCAATAATGTATGTGTTCGGGCTTTTGATGGTGCAAAACGAGACATAATTGGTGAGGTAGATCTTGCTTTGGTTATTGGACCAGTTGAGTTTACGATCACCTTTCAAGTAATAGACATGGATACTTCCTACAACCTACTTTTAGGAAGATCATGGATCCACACGGCCAGAGCTATACCTTCTACTTTGCATCAAGTAGTTAAGTTTGAACACGATAATCAGGAAATCATTGTACATGGAGAGGATGACCTTCCCATACATCGAGATCCTTCTGTACCTTGTATCGAAACAAAAAGGGGTTGTGAATCTCCCATTTATCAAGTCTTTGAAATTGTGACAGCTGATCAAGTCGTGGAAGGCACGCCGATTCCAGGGCCTCATCTCTCTTCTAATTCAATCATGGTGGCTAGCCAAATGCTACAAAATGGTTATGAACCGGGAAAAGGACTAGGGGTTTCATTGCAAGGAATTACAAACCCTGTAGATCCATGTGGTAGCCACAACTCCTTTGGCTTAGGCTTTAAGCCTACCACAACGGATAGAAAATGGGCAAAAGAGCAGAAGAAGAAGGCTTGGAAATTGACAAGTTCGGTTCCACACATTAGCCAATTTTTCATGAAATCTCAAAAAGAAGAAAATCAATACCCATATGCTAACAAGGATATGGATAAAATATGTCAAGGTCTCAAGGAAATTTTTTATGAAATAAACATGGTTCAAATGGGTGAAGGCCCTAGCCATGCAGATGTACAGTTCGTCGGGACAAATATCAAGCTCACTAACTGGGAAGCCACTCTTCTCCCCACAAGGAAGGAGTCTTGGTAGTTTATTTTGTTGTTTTATTTTTCTTTCTTTTGTACTTTGGACTATTCTTAGGGTTGTAGTGCACATAGTTTAGTTGCTCTGCCTTCATGTTAACCCTTCTATCCTTTCCGATTCAATGAAATGAAATTCAAGTTTTCTAGTAAATTTATCTTTTCTTCCCTCTTTTAACCTTTATTTTTCTTTATCTTATTTCAATTATGTTAATACTGGCTTCGATAACATGGCATGTACGTGGAATTCACATTTAGATCCTAAAAAGTTGTCTAATCTCAAATCAGCAAACCAAATGGTAGATGAATACGATGAAGGTGAAGCTGATAAGGAAGTCAAAAAAGGATTGGATCAATTTGAGGATAAGACCAAACCCAATTTAAATGACACTGAGATAATAAATTTGGGAACTGGTGAGGAGGTTAGAGAAATAAAAATAAGTATTCATGTGGATCAGAATATCAGGAATGATATTGTTCAGATTTGATCGAGTACAAGGATGTTTTTCCTTGGTCTTATGATGATACGATGGGTCTAAGCACGGATTTGGTAGTCCACAAACTGCCTACATACCCTGATTTTTCACCGGTCCAGCAAAAGCAAAGAAAGTTTAAAACTGACATGAACGATAAAATCAAAGAGGAAATCATGAAGCAATTGAATGCGAACGTGATCAGGGTCGCTTAGTACACTACATGGTTGGCTAATGTGGTGCCCGTACCGAAAAAGATGGTAAAATCAGAGTTTGTGTTGATTATAGGGATTTGAACAAAGCAAGCCCTAAAGATAACTTTCCGCTGCCCAATATTCATATCCTTGTTGATAATTGTGCTAAACATGAGATCCAATCTTTCGTGGATTGTTATACCGGATATCACCAGATCTTGATGGATGAAATAGATACAGATAAGACTGCTTTCACCACCCCGTAGGGTACTTATTGCTGCAGGGTCATGCTGTTTGGTTTAAAGAATGCGGGAGCTATGTACATGAGAGCTATGACTACTACTTTTCATAACATGATGCACAAGGAAGTAGAAGTATATGTTGATAATGTCATTATCAAGTCCAAGACACGAGACGATCACGTAGATAACTTGAGGAAATTCTTCGAAAGGTTGCAAAAGTATAATCTTAAGCTCAATCCAGCCAAGTGTGCATTTGGAGTTCCATTCGGAAAACTTTTGGGTTTCATAATTAGCCGCAGAGGCATTGAATTGGACCCCGCCAAGGTAAAATCCATTCGAGAATTGCCGCCTCCGAAGAATAAAATTGAGGTCATGAGTTTTCTTGGAAGGCTGAATTATATAAGCAGATTCATCGCTCAGCTCAGCACTACATGTGAGCCGATATTTAAGTTGCTAAAAAAGGATGCTACTATCCAATGGACAGACGAATGTCAAGAATCGTTTGATAAGATTAAAGAATATTTGGCAAATCCTCCAGTGCTGGTCCTACCGTAACCTGGTAGGCCATTATTTCTATATATGTCAGTGATGGACAATTCTTTTAGTTGTGTTTTAGGACAGCATGATATCACAGACAAAAAAGAACAAGCAATCTATTATTTGAGCAAAAAGTTCATGAGTTACGAGGTAAAATATACTCTTTTAGAAAAGACATGTTGCGCCCTAACTTGGATTGCTCAGAAGTTGAAGCACTATCTTTCGTCCTATGCAACCTACCTCATATCTCGAATGGATCCTTTAAAGTATATTTTTCAAAAACCTATGCCCATAGGAAGATTGGCGAAATGGCAGATTTTACTTATAGAATTCGACATTGTGTATGTTACTCGTACCACTATGAAAGCGCAAGCATTGGCCGATCATTTGGCAGAGAACCCAGTTGACAATGATTATGAGCCTTTGCAAACTTACTTCCCTGATGAAGAGATAAATTCAATTGAGGAAGAAGTTCAAGATGATATGTATGCGTGAAAATTATATTTTGATGGTCCAGTCAATGTCAAAGGAGTAGGAATTGGGGTGGTTCTTGTCTCACCGACCGGGCATCATCATCCTGCCACAGCACGACTCCATTTGTTTTGTACTAATAACACAGCAGAATATGAAGCTTTCATCATGGGGTTAAATATGACAATAAATCTGGATGTACACAGGCTAGTGGTGTTGGGAGATTCCGAATTACTCATTCGACAAATTCAACGTGAATGGGAAACGAGAGATATCAAGCTCATTCCATACAAACAGTTCTTAGAGGACCTTAGAAAAAGGTTCAAGTCTATCGAGTTTAGATATATTCCCAGATCCCATAATGAGCTGGCTGATGCCCTGGCTACCTTAGCTTCTATGCTTCCATACCCAGGAAATACGCATCTCGACCCATTAGAGATACAGATACGAGATCAACATGGTTATTGCAATATAATTGATGCAGAACCAGATAATGAACCTTGGTACTATGATATCAAACACTTCATAAAGTCAAAAGAATATCCAATACACGTCAATACAGATCAAAAAAGGACTATCAGGAGACTTGCTAATGGTTTTTTCTTAAGTGGGGAGATTGTGTACAAACGAACCCCAGACTTGAACCTGTTGAGCTGTGTTAATATTCAGGAAGCAGAAAGAATCATGAAGGAGGTACATTCGGGTGTATGTGGTTCGCATATGAATGGTTATGTTTTAGCAAAGAAGATTATGCGGGCAGGATATTATTGGTTAACTATGGAGCGAGATTTCTTTAGCTTTGTTCGCAAGTGTCATCAGTGTCAAATCCATGGCGATTTGATTCACTTGCCGCTTTCAGAGCTGCATCCTATGTCTGCTCCTTGGCCATTCATTGCTTGGGGCATGGATGTAATCGGTCCAATAGAACCAAAAGCTTCTAATGGGCATCGATTCATACTGGTCGCTATTGACTATTTCACCAAATGGGTAGAAACTGCTACTTTCAAATCAGTCACGAAGAAAATAGTAGTGGATTTTGTTCATTCGAACATCATATGTCGTTTTGGTATACCAAAGTCCATTATTACAGACAATGCAACCAATCTAAATAGTCATCTAATGAAGGAGGTTTGTGAGCAATTCAAGATCGTGCATCATCATTCTACCCCTTACCGTCCTAAAGCAAATGGAGTTGTTGAAGCAGCAAACAAGAATATTAAAAAGATTCTTAGGAAAATGGTCCAAGGATCTCGACAGTGGCATGAGAAATTACCGTTTGCTCTTTTAGGATATCGTACAACTATCCGTACATCGACCAATGCAACTCCTTATTTACTAGTCTATGGGACTGAAGCTGTGATACCCGCAGAAGTCAAAATTCCCTCGGTTCGAATCATTAGTGAAGCCGAAATTGACGATACTGAATGGGTCAAGTCTAGACTAGAACAATTATCTCTAATAGATGAAAAAAGGTTGACGGCAGTTTGCTTTGGTCAATTATACCAGCAGAGGATGGCGCGAGCTTACAATAAGAAGGTACGTCCAAGAAAATTCGAGGCCGACCAACTTGTTGTAAAATGCATCCTTCCACACCAAGAAGAGGCTAAAGGAAAGTTTGCTCGAAACTGGCAAGGTCCATAAATATTTAAACAAGTATTATCAAACGGAGCTTTGCAACTTGCGGATCTGGACGGAAAAATGACAGAAAAAGCTATCAATGCCGATTCAGTCAAAATATATTATATTTGACACACTTATGCTTAACATTCTCAAGTTGAGATGACGAAAGACCATCATTCTACTTAACTAAATGTCATTAATCCCTTGTCAGCCCTTCGTGCCTTATTTACCTTTCCTTGCTTACCCTCTTTGGAGTAAAAAAAAAGATAATACGTTAGCATTGAACTACGTTCGACCTGATTCCTAAATGGATACATAGGCAGCCCTATCTTGGGGTTCGGTCCGACAAAAAAAAAAATTAAAAAAAAAAAAATAAAAAAATAAAAAAATCTTGGTATTTAAAAAAGATGAGATATATATATCCTATTGTCACTTTTACATGGCTCTCAAGTTGTAATTTATCCTAAAAAATTCTTTTCCCTTTGTCCATTAAAGACCTTCCGATCAATTTTTGAGAATGTCAAGCCTTGTGTGTTGTGTATATATATATATATATATATATATATATATATATATATATATATATATATAAGGGATTGTAGGTGAAAACCCGTGGAGACACCACAAGATATTAATAATAATAATAATAATAATAATAATAAAAAAGTAAATCTTATTGGTGAAAATCCTCAGGGGCGCCATAAGACAATGATGAACGAGACAATCAAAATTAGAGAGGTCAATTGAGAGAATCCTAGAAGGAATAACTTTTGTCATACAAAGTTTATCATGACAAGACAAAGATCAAGAAGAATGATTTGATTTGATTGAAAAATGCAGCCTAATTCGAGATTAGACAGTTTTGAAGGAATATCTGCTCCAAATTGTGTGTCATGCGTTATTGAAGTCAATATACACCCCCAAATAAGCTTTCTTACTTTACTGGTAGAAATACCTTCTATTCAAACATAATTCTTTTATTCCTTCTGTTGATTTTTCCTTATTTCATTTTTACACGCTCTGTTTTTATGGTTAAGTCTCGCACTAAATGCAAAATAAAGAAAAACGCGCAAAATTGACTATGACTCCCAGTGAAATTGAGCAGAGATTGTTGGGCGTTCACCACCTTGACAAGGACAGAGAGTCAGTTAAGATAAGTGTTACGAGTGAAGCATTTGAAAATGAAGAGCAGAATCGTACTGAAACAAACAGAGATGCAACAGAATTTGAAAGACAAAGAACCAAGCTCGCCAACCAATTAGTTGAGTCAACTGTATCAAGTTGGGGCAGAGATAAGGAAAACCTCTAAAGAATTTAAGGCCACAAACAAACCACCAATTTTAAAACTCACAATTTTTTTCCTCTTTTCTTGAACAGCGGCAAAGCAATCCTGTGAAGTTTAGTGAAAAAAAAGTATAACAAAGTTAAGTTTTCTTGAATTTTTTCCTTTTTGTTATACTCCTATAATTCTAAGTTCGTATCAATATAATTATAATAATAATAATAAAACCCCTCATATTCAAGACTGGGGCATTTTTTTTTCTTTTCTAAAAAAATAAAATAAAAAAATCCTAATCTTTATTCGTCTACATAGGGGCGCCGTCCCCTAGTTGACATCTTATTCGTCTTCATAGGTCACCATCCCCTAGTTGACATCTTATTCGTCTTCATAGGGCGCCATCCCCTAGTTGACACCTTATCTAGTCTTCATAGGGCGCCATCCCCTAGTTGACATCCTTTTAGTCTTCATAGGGCGCCATCCCCTAGTTGACATCTTATCTCGTCTTCATAGGGCGTCATCCCCTAGTGGACATCTTATCTCGTCTTTATAGGGCGCCATCCCCTAGTTGACATCTTTTTCGTCTTCATAGGGCGCTATCCCCTAGTTGACATCTTATCTCGTCTTCATAGGGCGTCATCCCCTAGTTGACATCTTAGCTCGTCTTCATAGGGTGCCATCCCCTAGTTGACATCTTATTCATCTTCATAGGGCGCCATCCCCTAGTTGATATCTTTCTCGTCTTCATAGGTCGTCATCCCCTAGTTGACATCTTATCTTGTCTTCATAGGGCGCCATCCCCTAGTTGACATCTTATTCGTCTTCATAGGGCGCCATCCCCTAGTTGACATCTTATCTCGTCTTTATAGGGCGTCATCCCCTAGTTGACATTTTATTTTGTCTTCATAGGGCGCCATCCCCTAGTTGATATCTTATTCATCTACATAGGGCGCCATCCCCTAGTTGACATCTTATCTCGTCTTTATAGGGCTCCATCACCTAGTTGACATCTTATTCATCTTCATAGGGCGCCATCCCCTAGTTGACATCTTATCTCGTCTTTATAGGGCGTCATTCCCTAGTTGACATTTTATTTTGTCTTCATAGGGCGCCATCCCCTATTTGACATCTTATTCGTCTTCATAGGGCGCCATACCCTAGTTGACATCTTATCTCGTCTTTATAGGGCGTCATCCCCTAGTTGATATTTTATTTCGTCTTTATAGGGCGCCTAGTTGACATTCTAGGAAATAAACCTTCCTGTTTTTCTCCTTTATGTCTTCATAGGGTATGATAATCCCTAGTCACAATTTTAGAAGCAAAAATCCTAATTCTTTTTTCATGCATTCATTAGGCATAACTTCCTTTGGTTGCATTATTGAGAATAGGGTTCTTATTTTATTGCGTACCTAGCCTAAATTCCTATCGTTTATTTATAATTTTCACAAAATTTTCCTAGTGCAAACTGGGGCAGAAAATTTTGTTCGTTCTATTTTGTTTTCTTTGATGGCTAGCTGGTTTTTCTGCAAAGCACAGGTTTGACGTCGAGAATGGAATTTTATCTCCGTTCAGAATATAGAAGAATGATCAGGTTGAAGATAGTTAGAGTCAACTCTGTATCTGAAACGGCCCAACATCTCAAGAGATATCTTTTTAGCTTCTGATAAGGAGAACAAGCATCCAAAGTATTCTATGAACTGTTCTTTGGTAGAGTGTCAATGACTCAATCCAAGTTGCAAGTTCAAATCTCAAATCCTAACTGCAAGATCAAATCTTGAGATCAAGGTACCCATCAGAAGAAGGTGAGGCGATAACTGAAGATCCAAGAGGAAGATCTGAAGCAAGGGAATCAAGACAAATAGAATAAATAGGATCTTGTACTTTTATTTCTATTTTCATTTTTGATGTAATAAAAGGAGCAACGAACCGGAAACTCGACGGGACCTCAAATCGACTCTCCAATTCATCCACTCATTCCTATACTCATTTGAACTACACATGTCCTGATTCTCGTATAACCCGAGATATGTAGGATGCCCAAAGCCAGGGCTCGATTACACTTCTTTCTTACATACTTACGCATTACTTTTGAATAAATGGTTGGGCCAAAAAATTAGTCATGTTTACTTCTTTGCTTGAAAATTCTCCATATTTCCAAGCAAAGAGGGGTATTCTATAAACACCTAGTTTTTTACCAAACCTAAGTGTTTTTTTTTCTTTTTAGTGTTTGATTTTTTAGGGTCTAAATTAGATATTTTTAGTTTATCTTATTTTTACTAAATATGTTTTAAAAAATTTTTTTTTCTTGAAAAACTACGAAAAATAGAGTCACAGTTTTTTTTTAAAATAAGTTCTTTTATTGTTTATTTATTTATTTTTAGGAAAAAGAAATTTGCTAAACTATATTTGTTTTATTCTTTTAACTTTAAATAAATAATCTAGTGATATTAATACTCCGTAATCATATTCTAAGACTAATTATTTAACTTGCATTTTATTGGTTTTAGTTAAATTTTATTTTATTTTTTATTTTTATTTAAAACATTAATTTTTAAAAAAGTAATTAAAAAAAAAATAAAAAAAAAATAATAAGACCTAAACTACCCAAACCACCCCACAAGTCCCACTTTCACAAAACCTCTCCCCCATTATCTGCCAATTTTCCTGTAAAATAAAAACACAAACACACAGACGATATAACACAAACACACACACACACGAAATAACACAAGACACGACACAGACACACATGCACTAAGTTCATATATATAACACACACATACATATATTAGACACACACACAGAGAGAGGAAAACATACGGAAGAACAAAACCAAAGAAACAAAAAGAAAACAGAAGGAAACAGAAGGAGAAAAGAGTTGAGAAAAAAAAATAAAGAGGCAAAGAATCAAGAAAAAAAAGAGAGTGTTTTCCAAAGGATTCACAGGTTGGAGTTCGACTTTGGTTCCTATTCGAGCTTCCGAAAAAGGCATCCTAGCATTTATTTATTTCTACCATAGAGGTTCGTATTCTATTCGGGTTCTATATTCTCAGGTTTCGTGTAAGTTTGAAGATTCGAATGTCAATCCTTATTTTAATTCTTTGGAATCTAAAACTTCGGATGTGATATTATTATATTCATGGCCTGGTTTCTACGGTGTATAGATGGTTCCTTAAATTGCTTTATGATTTAGTGTCATTCTTCCCTCTCTACCCTATTCACTTTAAACGAGTTTGAGTAGCAGTATATAAGTAGTGGAATGGATTACATGAAACTAGGATATAAACAATGTAAATAGTGGTTCATGGAGTATATGGAATTAGCATGATAAATAGGTGGATTGTTCCAAAACCATATTTAGCATCCTGATTATCTAATGACGAAATAGTGATTTAAGATTCAAGTATCGTATGCATGCATGCATTCATGCAAAACTTATGTGAAAGTTCCTTTTTAGGACATATATCGATAACACAATATGAGAGTAAAGAAGAATGAAATCTTGGGAGAGTTTACAAGGAAGAGCGGAAAAGTTTGCTTCGAAAATTTCAGTCTTTGTCCATTGATTCCAAACAACTTCTGTCGTATACTTTGGCTAACAAAAATAAAAAATAAATTTTTTTTTTGCAAAAGAGATTTGACACAACAGTTTTGTTATTTATTCCTTATACCAGTATATACTATGTTATTGCTTACGTTCTTACATGTTAGAATCATCAAGATAAATTATTTTACACCTTGATATCATTCCCGTTGAGATTATTATATTGTATAAGTTTCAAAATTATCATGAAGCATGCTTTCTCAAGTTGGGTTTATTTTATTTTGTCATCAATTGATTTACGTGGATGATTAATAAGAGTTTCTTTCACCGTCTTTTAATTGATATGCCTAGATGGGGTTTTCATTTACTGGTTTAATGTAATGAATACTATTATATCTATCTAGTTAGTTATGAATGCAACTCTTAACTAAATATTAGCTTCAATTCCTATTTCTTTTTCTCACTTGATCTCTCGGATTAATTGATATGTTTGAAATAAGATTGTTGTCAGTTATAGATTTAGTTCAAAAATCAGAAGGCCCATGTGTTGTTGGTTCAAATATTATTCCTTCTTGTATTAATTTTTTTTTAGCCTTATCGATTTAATGTGAAGTTGTGTGAGATGATTTAAGAATTTACTCAAGATTCACCGTCATCGATAAAAGAAGAGAGAGGAAAACCTATTTATAAGGGAGTGATTTCATAAAAGAACGAGTTAGGTTCTTAATCTCAAATAAATTAAGATTTAACTTACAAGTGAAAATTAACGATGAAGTTGGAAAGCCCTGCTACCGACCATTCATTATAATTAAATTAATTTACCATTTGAAGCCGATTGAATCGGGTTGGGTAGGTTTTAAACCTATTAGGTGCTTATTTAGATTAGGAAAATGGGGACGAGTCATAAATGCTGTAAAGGCGCGAGAAACGTGCCAAAATTTGTGGTGAGGTGGAAAAGTACTACTATCGGTAAGCCACACGTCAATATAATAAATAATTTCAAAATTAATTAAAAGCGGGAGGCAAATAACTTTTAGGTTAACAAATATTATAAATCCAAAAAAAATTTAATTCAAGACAAACGTAAGTCTTTAAAGCGACCGTGCTAGAACCACGGGACTCGAGGGGTGCCGAGCACCTTCCCCTCGGTCAACAGAATTCCTTATCCGGATTCCTAGTTCGCAGACCAAAAATAAAAAAAAAATAAAGAGTCATTTCCTTTTGAATAGGGATTCAATAAGGTGACTTGGAACACCCAAACTCAATTCCAAGTGGCGATTCTGTAAATAAAATAATCCCTTTTCAAAATGTCACTTTAATTGGAAAAACCCATTTTCTCTAAAACCGACTCCCTAGCGGGGTCAGATGCGGTGAAAAACAGGGGGTGTGACATTGCATCGTCTTTTAATAAAGGGCAAAAAGTTCAAATCACTTTTCTAAGGGTCTTCATACTTTTAATATATTATAGATTATAGATATAGATTATAGATTATAGATATAGATATAGATTATATATATATATATGTGTGTGTGTGTGTGTGTGTGTAATTTAAGCCACATCAAATCTAAATTTAAGCATTCGTGATTAGAGATACAAATATTTGTTATGACGTTTAGTAACTTCCAACATTTTTACCTGAAATTACAACTATATATAAGGGAGGATCTTTGAATTTGGTAATCCTCACATAAATTTCTTTTGTCCATTTTAACCCTAGTTAAATTTTAATGACTTTGCAAGTTTTTACCTATTTTAATAAATTTGAATAATCATATGGACTTATTAAATGCATGCAAAAAGTGATGAGTCATAAAATAAGTGAAAGTAACACCATGAAAGATATGTAGAAAGAATCAAAATTAGAGTTATTCAAAATCAAACTGCATTCGATAATTCAACTACAAAATTAACTTTAGACTATCTCTAATGAGTTATCGGACTAATGGTTGGTGAACAAATTAAAATTTGTAGTTAATGACTTAATGATGCGGGCAGGTTACTTAATTTTCTCATCGGACAAATCGTTAACCCATTAAGAATTGTCATATTTACATGTTTATCCTTAGATATATAAAGTATCTTTTGTATAAACTCAAAAATGAGAACCTCAATTAGTATTCTATTACTTCTTAGATTAAGAAATAAGCAACTTCTTGTAACTTCTAACCATATGTAGTTGGTATCCCTAAAAAATAAATGAAACCTGAAGTTAATTCTTACTTGAAAAGATAAATTATTCTTGACAACATGAAGGACCACAATAAAAATGAAACAACTCCAATGTGTTCTTCACAAAGTTTGGTATAAAACTGAAAAATTTCAAACCCTATTAAAGGTTTGATTTTTATAGTCAACGCAATAATTATATAGTATTTCTACATACATTTTAGTTTTGAAGAAAATTCTCATTTAATTCTATGTTATAACCTATTAAAACTATTGTACGAATAAAACTCAGCAAGCCTAAATAATTGATAAATAGATGAGCACTATATACAAACAACTTAATGAGTGAAGAAACGAAGGATATATAGATAACCTCTCAATATCTCTGTAACGCTCCAAATCTGGTACCTGAAACACTACACGGTGCTCATGAACCCAAAGGACCACAAGCTGACCCATGACTGATATCTGTACCTGTATACTACATAAAATACTTTATAATGCGGAAACATGCATTGAAAGGCCATAAGGTTCAATACTGAACATGATCTAAATGATATAACATCTGTGTGGGGTAATAGAATACCTAAAACAAACTAAACATACTGAAGTCTGAAACATGATAGTCTAGAAAGCCTCTAACTGACAGAACTATCTGAGTAAGGAGCTGATGGGACATGTCCCCAACTAACTCCAACTAATAAACTAATTAATGAGATAATAGAGAATAATTATGTCCTCGAATATGAGAACTCACTTCTAACTCTGACTGCTGAAACTGGTACTGCTGATCTGGAGCTCGTGTCTCTGAACCTATAGTATAAGACACCATAGCGCAAATGCGTCAGTACTTTGAATGTACTGGTTTACATGTAAGGTAGGCTGAATACATGGGGTTCATATGCATGAACAGTAATAATAACTGACTAACTATCATGAGCGTGAGATACATGCATAAGACATAACAACTGATACTAATACTGTGATAACATGATTACTGAATCTGACTATAACTGATAACATGAATGACTGTATCTGACAGTCCTGAATCTGAAGAAACTATTTGAGTTTCGTTCTGTATCTGAGTCGACTGTATCTGACAGTCCTAAATTCTGAAGAACTATCTGAGTTCTTTTACTGAGACTGATACTGAGACTATGGGAGGTAGTCATCTAACTGACATGCCCCAAATAATGCATTATAGCTGAATTGGGGTCCAATCTATGCCCTGATTGGAAGGGTGTCAATACCGCGCCACTAGTAAGGACAACATGCGAGTGATCCTAATATAACAGATAACTCTAGTGAGAATGGTGGGAACCCCCATATAGCAGACTAAGCCACCCCATCTACCCTCATATAGCAGGCTATGATGTCTCAACCTATGCTGGCTACATAGTTCTGGAATGCAAGGATTTCTTCTAAGAATCATACCCTCATATAACAGGTGAGTTCCCATCATTGGGTTCACTCAGTGCTAATTTCTACTCCCATCTGAATAGACACTGAACATAATTTACTGAACTAAACATGCACTGAGTTACTGAATTCCGTTGACTGATAGAATATTACTGATATCTGAAAACTGACTGAGTTCATGAGATCATGGAGATTTCCTAAGTCATAAGACTATCTGAAGTCTAAGGATTCATAGCTTGACTGAGAGTATCGTGAAAACATAACATGGTTCTAGGCACACAGCTAATGTTTCGGGTATGAGTACCCCCAAGACTCGATGGAAGGAAACTGACTAAGCATAACTTACTTGAACATATAAATAACATCATAATCCATAATACATTTATAGAAGCATTTCATCAAGACATGTGATAGGCATTACTTGTACATATATGGGGATTTCATGGTATCATGCTAGTTAGACACTTCTCCTTCATCTAGGCATTTAATCAAACATATTGTAGGCATGGTATATGTAAATATCATTGTATGATAATTAAACATCATGGTTCAATTCTAATTTCATCATTCAAGAGTTGTCATAGGTTTGCATGAATCTATATCTATAATAATTTAACCCACATAGAATTTATCACCCAACATGGAGTGGAATTCAATTTCTTATCATTCACATGAACAAGAGCATCCCAATCATGAACTTCATAAGAAAATCCATAAACTTGAATTTAGAAAAGGGATTCTTTGACTTCATGAACGAAAGGAGTCCATGAATGAACACTATGAATACCTTAGTTCGTGATTTCATGAAGATTGATGGAGAAACTTTCTTGGAATTGGATCTTCTATGAAAACCCTAGCTTGTTCTTGAGAGGTTTTTGAGAGAAGAGAGTGTATTTTGGGTGAAAAGTGGCTGAATCACGTATTAAAGGGCTTAAATAGGGGTAGAAAGTTGACCCTTTTAACCCTGGACGCGTCATTTAATTTCAGTAAAATTTTCCCGAACTGAACCCCTGGCGCGACGTGGCGCTATCGCGCCGTGTCACTGGAATTTGACAATTGAAAAACTAAAGGATGGTGCAATGCGGAGACATCGCGTTTTCCCTTCTTTTGCGTCCTGGAACTTTGGCGAGAGGCGGAGGAATCGCGCTAAGACACTGGAAAAGAAAAATTCTGAATTTGGGCCCTAGCGCGACGCGCCATAATCGCGGACCCCTACTGGAATTTGCCAAATGCCATTTACTCTTGTGGCGCAGCGCGCCACTAACTAATATGGAATTTTTTACGACGGAAACTTGAAATAGTCGTAATTTGTAACTCAGTTATCGGATTTGAGCGACTCTTATATCGATGGAAAGCTTATTGAATTTTCCATATGAAAAAAGTGAAAATCTTGAAAATTCCTCATGTAATAACCATCATTCAATTTAGAATCTTATACTAGACATTCTTGAGATGAAATTAGCTAGGAAAAGTACGGGGTATTACAATCTCATTATTATTTAGATTTATCTAATACATCACCCAATAACCGTCTGTTCATTGCTAGTTAATCTGATATTGTACCAACTGTTATCTTATCAGTTGGCTACCAGATTAGTACATTTAAAAATAAAAAACTAAGAACCTGAACCGATAATTATAATTATCTGCCCAGTCTGGCGATAAGCAATCTAACAAAAAATCTTTTAATCTTATATTCTTAAACATGCCATATGAGAAGTCAAAATTAAGGGTTCCCAAGAAAGGAAAGAGAAATTCTTCAAAACGAACTGAAAAAGAAAATGGGACAAAAGTTGAAATTGATATATAATCTAAAATTTTAGAAACTGTTAAACTATCTTTAATGAATATAATGTAACAAAAACAAACAAAAATTAAGAGTAACAGAAAATAGGGAAAAAAAATATGAATGTAAATGTTAATATAGTTTGGACACGGGCTTAGCATGGGCCACATGACACTAGTTGTAGGACAGAAAATTGCATGCAATAGACCAAAATATAGGTGGCTTTAGACATTTGATCCCAATAAGAAACGTCTTTAAAGAATAACCATCCTTACTTTTTAAGTATAGTAGAAGTACCATTTTGCCCTTCTACACCTCAAATATATTTTTTAAACTTTCCATACTTATTTGTCTCTCAAATTTTATTTTTTATTATTTTCACTTTTTACTTTTTCCTTTAATTTTATTATTCTATTTTTTTATTATTTTTACTTTTTTTCTTTTAATTTTATTTTCATGTTTTAATTCATTTGTTGCAACTTTTATTTTTTTCTCTTTTTTTTTCTTAAGCATTATCTATTTCTTTTTTTTTCTTTTTTAATTCATTTGTCTTTAAACTTTATTTTTATTTTATTTTTGGTTTTTATCAGTTCTCTTTTTTCCCCTCATTTTTCTCAAACTTTATTTTTATTTTTTCCTCTCATTTTTTATTTTCTCAATTTTTTTAATTCTTCACTTTTTTCTTAATCTTTATTTTTTGCTGGCCTTTTTGTCTCTCTTTTATTTTTATTTTTCTATTTTGTTTGATCACTTTTTTCTTTTTTTAGTTCTTTTTTTTTCATTTTTCTCAAACTTTATTTTTATTTTTCCTCTCATTTTTATTTTTCTCAATTTTTTTAATTCTTTACTTTTTTCTTGATCTTTATTTTTTTCTTTCCTTTTTTTCTCAATCTTTTTTTATTTCTTTATTTTGTTTGATCGTTTTTTACTTCTTTCTTAGCTTCTATTATTTTTTTCTAATAAATAAAAATTAGATAATCCGCAAAGGTATCTTTTTTTTTTGACATCAAAGAAAATTTAAGGGAATAAATTATTGTTACGAAGTTCTTTAAAAATTCTTGAGATAAGTCGTGTCTCTAAGGCGAGAGTTGTAGCATATCGCATAAATAAAGGCATAATATGGTAGTGTCAACTCTTGCCCATGGGGCATAATTTATTATTTGAAAGTCCTTGAGCTAAGTCTTGCCTCTAAGACGAGAGTTGTAGAACATCTCATAAATGAAGACATAACGTGGTAGTGTCAACTCTTGCCCGTGGGCTTAATTTGTAGTTTGAGAGTCTTTGAGCTAAGTCTTGCCTCTAAGGCAAAAGTAGTAGAACATCTCATAAATGAAGACATAACGTGGTAATGTCAACTCTTGCCTGTGGGCCATAATTTATAGTTTGAAAGTCCTTGAGCTAATTAAGTCTTGCCTCTAAGGCAACAATTGTAGAACATCTCATAAATGAAAACATAACGTGGTAGAGTCAACTCTTGTCCATGGGGCATAATTTGTAGTTTGAAAGTCCTTGAGCTAATTAAGTCTTGTCTCGAAGACAAGAGTTGTAGAATATCTCATAAATGATAACATAACGTGGTAGTGTCAACTCTTGGCCGTGGGGCATAATTTGTAGTTTGAAAGCCCTTGAGCTAAGTCTTGCCTCTAAGACAATAGTTATAGAACATCTCATAAATGAAAACATAACATGGTAGAGTCAACTCTTGCCCATGTGACATAATTTATAGTTTGAAAGTCCTTGAGCTAATTAAGTCTTGCCTCTAAGGCAATAGTTGTAGAACATCTCATAAATAAAAATATAATGTGGTAAAGTCAACTCTTGCCCGTGGGGCATAATTTGTAGTTTGAAAGTCCTTGAGCTAAGTTTTGTCTTGAAGGCAATAGTTGTAGAACATCTCATAAATGAAAATATAATGTGGTAGAGTTAACTCTTGCCCGTGGGACATAATTTGTAGTTTAAAAGTCCTTGAGTCAACTCTTGCCTCTAAGGCAAAAGTTGTAGATGATCTCATAAATGAAAATATAATATGGTAGAGTCAACTCTTTCCCGTGAGGCATAATTTGTTGTTTGAAAGTCCTTGAGCTAAGTCTTGCCTCTAAGGTAATAGTTGTAGAACATCTTATAAATGAAAACATAACATGGTAGAGTCAACTCTTGCCCGTGAGGCATAATTTGTTGTTTGAAAGTCCTGAGCTAAGTCTTACCTCTAAGACAATAGTTGTAGAACATCTCATAAATAAAAATACAATGACTCTTGCCCATGAAACATAACTTGTTGTTTGAAAGTCCTTGAGTTAAGTTTTGCCTCTAAAGAAATAGTCGTAGAACATCTCATAAATGAAAACATAACGTGGTAGAGTCAACTCTTGCCCGTGGGGTATAATTTGTTGTTTGAAAGTCCCTGAGCTAAGTCTTTCCTCTAAGGAAAGAATTATAAAACATCTCATAAATAAAAATATAATATGGTAGTGTCGACTCTTGCCCATGAAACATAACTTGTTGTTTGAAAGTCATAAGTCTTGCCTCTACAATGTAGTTGTGTCAACTCTTGCCCATGAAACGTAACTTATTGTTCGAAAGTCATAAGTCTTACCTTTATAATGTGATAGTGTCAAATCTTGCTAATGAGATGTAACTTGAATGGAAGAAATCGAAGAAAAGAACAAAAATAATAAAAATTGTAAAAAAAGAAGAAAATGAAGAAATAAATTAAAAAAAATAAAAATCAAAGAAAATGTAGAAGTTGAGAGAGAATAGGAGAAAAATAAAGGTTGATAAAAAAAAAGAAACATTAAAAAAAAATAAAGGTCGAGAAAAATTTAAAAAGAAAAAAATTAAAGAAGAATAAAAAAGGGTTTTGCTTTTTATAAAAGTAGACGTTGAAAGGTGTAAAGAAAAAAAAAGGTAAGGGTTGAGAAAAACTAAAAAGAACAAAAAAAAGAGGAAAGAAAAAAAAGTTGAGAGGAAAAAAGGAAAAAAGTAAGGGTTGAGAAAATTAAAAATAAAAATCAAAGTAAAATTAAAAAGAGAAAAAATAAAAGTTGAAAGATATAAATATGGAGTTGTTATGCATTATGAGGATCATTTATATATTTTACTCCATTGATCAGGGGCAATTTTGTTCAAAAAAATATTAGTTAATAGGTAAAGGCTATTTTAAGAAAACTTTTTTATTTGGAGCTAAAATTTAAAAGCCACCTCAAATTGGGTCTATTTGTGAGATTCACCCGTTGTAGGATATAAGCAAGAAAAATTGGATGCCTAGGATTTAGTCATATATGACTAACTAAATATCAGCCGTATAAATTACCAACATAAATATATGAATTAGCTTGTCAAAGCCTGTCTAAAGTTTGTATTCATACTACCCAAGTTTTTAGTTTCATGATGAATTGTTAGTAGTTGAGGAAAGTTATTTTTCATTTTGAAAATCAAAATAATATGCATTTATTTTTTTTCTTAATATTTTGTTGAAATGAAAATCTAGAGTGAATTATTAGTGATTAGCAACTTTTAATGCTACTAGTCTCTATGCCATGTGCCTCGCACATGTAATCCCTGCAGTTATTATAAGGATTATGGGTGTGTTTAATGAAGGAAAATATTTTTCTAGAAAATATTTGGTTGAAAAATAAGTGGTTTTCTTATTTTTTTAGTGTTCGGTTAGTAAGAAGAAATATTGTTCCAAGAACATTTATATATAATCTGACAAATATTGTGATGTCAAACTCCACTCGCGAACTTAGCTAGCAACTCTAATTTGAGACCCAACTGTGAATGTGAGACCTAAACTCTCAACATCAACCCCAACTCCCAATCCCCACCATGACTCTCGATCCCAACCTGAGTCCAACCCCTGAGTTACGATCAAACTCTCTACTCGGGACCCTACTTCGAACTTCATCCCATTCCTACTATGAGTTGAGACTCCGCAGTCAACCTCGACTCTAAATTCCGATCTCGATCTTGACTCCCAATCTCAACTCGATTCTCAACCCTGATTTGGAACCCAACTCCCGACCATGACTCAAGACCCGACTTTCGACTCGAGAATCGATTTCCAAACTCAATTCCGCACCCAAAAATTTGAGACCAAATCCTAATACTCCGACTCCTGATCCCGACCTCATCTCGAGTCTCAATCCCGATTCGGAATCTAATTTTCGACCCTGACCCCAACTCAGGACCAATGTAATACATATTAGATATATGGTATGAATTCTCAAGATTATACTTATCTTTTGCACTGAAAATATTACATGACACTCTAAAATAGAATAATGACTTTTATTTAATGATTAAACTCAAAGTTAAATAAGTATCAGTGAAATCTACTAGTCTATTGTTTATGGTTGAAGTGCCCATAAATTAGAGTATTGTTTTATTATTGGCCTAAAATCTTGAACACAACAACAAATACAAAATTCATTTATTAAATATTATTATTAAATTGACGTAAAAACTTGAATACAAAAGCAAATATAAAATTCATTTAGTGGATATTAATATTAATAGCTATAACTATTTTATCAAATATGAATATAGCCTAATTTAGAAATATTCTTATTATTAATTGACTAAAAAATTAAAGTCCAAAATATTGGATAAAATCTTCAAGATATAATTTTAGGAAAAATTTATAAGTAACAAACTTAATCACATAATTAGGTATTTCATAACAATAGTTTCATAATTATTCGAAATAACAATTTATATATGTATTTGATGCTCAAGACAACATTAAATACATACGTAAATACAGTTAATTACCTTTTTTTAAGGTAATAACTTGAGTTTAAAAAGACAAAAAAATTCCAGCTTCCTTAAATCACGTTCACCTAATTAAATAAAGATTAATCCATGATTGCATTTCTAAAAATAGAAAGCCCTTTTAAACGAGTTTCAAAACTCAAAATATGACCGAATGATTAAAATTTTTTTTTTCTCTCTCTTCTTTTTCTTCGTTTTAAGTGTTTTCTTTTGTATTTTTTATTTTTTATTTTTTAATGTTTCTTTTTCTCTTTGAATTTTTTTTGTATTTTTTTTTCTTTTTTAGTTTTCTCTTTTTTTTTTTTTTACATTTTCTTTTTTCTTTGCACTTATTTTTTGTATGTCCTTTTTTTTTCTTTATTTTTTCATTTTTTTTGTTCAATTTTTTTATTTTTTTATTCTCTTATATATTTTTCTAATTCTTTTTTGTTGTATTTTATATTTATATGTTTTTTACATCTTAAATTTATTTTTATCAAACTATATATTTTAAATACGTTTATTTTTTATATTTGAATAATTTACTTGTGTATATGCACAACTTATCATTTGTATTTTTGTACAAACAAGTATATGTATTAATTATATTTGTTTAAGTCTAAAATATACAAATATGCAATGCACCAATGTAGCGCTAGTATTTATATGCCAAATTTATCATTTATATTTGTATATGTGGGTATATATATGTGTGCGTGTGTATATATATGTGTGTATGTATGTATGTATGTATGTCTAAACATTTTCATTTGTATATGTATGGTTCAATTTGCATAAACATGTATCATTTGATACAAATGTAATATTTGTATTTGTAGAATATATCATTTGTATATGTATTATTCAATTTGTATCAATAAAATATAGTTCATATCAATGAATATAAATACAAGTGTTCATAGAAAGAAATATAATAATTTTTTAACTTGTTTAAAAATACAAATGATGCAATCAACTATAAATTCAAGACGAATAAATGAAATTAGAAATACAAATAAATATATGGTCAACTTAAAAATACAAATACAAAATAGTTTTTCAAAAATATAAATGTATCGATGAAAATAAAATAAAAATAAAATAAAATTACAAGATAAAAATACTATATACAGTCAACAATACAATACAAATACAAAATAATTTTTTAAAATACAAATGCGAATTATAAAAAATATAAATAGTTCAAACTATAAAATCTATATCTATAATCTATAATCTATAATCTATAATCTATAATCTATAATATATTAAAAGTGTGAAAGCCCTTTTATAGTGATTTGAACTTTTTGTCCTTTATTAAAAGACTCTCCTTTAGACAAAACTATCTTTTCACTATTTTCGTCAATTTATTATTTAATTAATTTTATTATATTAACTAGACTCCTAAAATATATGGGAATCCTAAAATATACGGAAGGAGAATCAATTAATATATTCCTTTGTACTGATCAATTAGAGAAATACTCCTAAAATAGAATATAAAAATACTCCTAAAATAAGACTATT
This sequence comes from Capsicum baccatum var. pendulum, assembly GCA_030864225.1. Taxonomy (NCBI): domain Eukaryota; kingdom Viridiplantae; phylum Streptophyta; class Magnoliopsida; order Solanales; family Solanaceae; genus Capsicum; species Capsicum baccatum. The sequence goes on along the minus strand of CM061553.1, from coordinate 206,547,273 downwards.
AATTAAGAAATACTTCTATAAATATTGCGATGCACGTTAAACTAGAGAAGAAACTGATTTACTTATTGGAAAAATATGATTGGTGCTCATCTAACTTGCTTCGGTTGCATGTCTAGACTAGTGGATGCTTAATTTTCTAACCCTCAATTTCTTCATTATTTTTGTCAACATAATAAAATTCAATGTGTGTGTGTATATATCTTCTTTATTTTCATTCAAATCATTCTTTAGTGTCAAATGTTTTGCTTAGACAAGAATTATTTTCACAAAAACTGAAGCTTCGTGATCATTATTGTATTATTTTATTGTAGTTTACAGGTTGTAGATGAATTTACAGGTCGTAATGAATGTCAGTCAGCTTTGAGAAATTTTTTAGGTAAATGTTAGGTGAAATTGTATTGTTTTTATATCTCTATTTTGAGAATTTTTTTCATGTAAAGGTAAATTTTAGTTATATTATTTTGATATCTCTATTGTCGTATTATTTTGTTATAGTTTACAGGTAGTAGATGAGTGTCAGATAACTTTGAGTAAATTTTTGGGTAAAGGTTAGATTTAATTATCTTGTTTTGATGTCTCTATCATTATATTATTTTTTTGCAGTTTACAGCTGGTAGATGCATATCGATCGACTTTAAGAATTTTTTTTTGTAAAGGTTAGGTTTAATTAAATAAATTCTCCAAAAGATATTGAATTTAATTATTGTATTCATCTTCATTATTTAAACAAATACCTATTTAGTGTAACATTTGAACTCAATAAAGTGAGGTACACGTGTGAGGCGCGTACACCTAAACTAATATAAATACAAGTGAGAACTATAAAATAAAAATACAAGTGCAAACTATAAAATACAAATACAAGTACAAACTATAAAATACATACAAATACAAGTGTGAACTATAAAATGCAAATATAATAGTATCAACGAATATAAAATGTAAATAATGGTGAGAATACAAATACAATAAATGATTCTTGTATTTTCATTGTCATTCATGACTTGTGCTCGATGTAGTCATATTTTTCAAAATTCAAATAAAATATAAAATATAATCCAAAAGAAAATGAGAAATAGAAAAATAGAAAAAGGGAAAAAGAATAGAAAAAAAAAATAGAAGTTAGAGATAGAAGACTAAAAAAAAAAAAAAGCGCAAAAGAAAAAAATAGAAAAAGAAAAAAAATAAAAAATAAAAAACCCAAAACAAAAAGAAGTGAAAAAGGAAAAAAAAAAAGAAACAAAAATAGAAGCTAGAAATAGAAGAGTAAAAATAAAAGTGAAAAGAAAGAAACAAAAAAAAAATAAGAATAGAAAAAAAAGAAGAAAACAAAAATAGAAAAAATACGAGAAAGAAAAAAATAAAAAGACGAAAAATAACAAATTAATAAAGAAAAAAAGGAAAAAGGAAACCGCCAAAAAAGAGAAATAAAAGAGAGAAGAAAGTGGAAAAGAAAAAGAATGATGAAAAAAACTAACAAGAAACAAGAAAGAAAAAAAGTTAGAGATATAAAAGAGAGAAACCGAGAAAAAATACGAAAGAATAAGGAGTCACTAAAATATTGCTATTGTTATTATCCCACATTAGCTTTTCATAGTATTGCTATTTAGTTTAATTATAGACTTAAGTTTGATACTTCTTGTATTTTTTTTCATAATTTTATTAACATGTACAATCTTTGTCTTAAATAAAATTTTTACTTTGATTTAGTCAACTCTTAGTCCATCTAATAATTACCTATTTATTTGGTATGTTAATTTTTTTTTTTTTAAGTTTTAGTATGGATAAAGAGTTGAAACAAAAAAGTATGGATAAAGCCTTCTTTCAGTAAGAAAATATTGGTCGTGCAAATAAGGCTACCAATTGAATCTCCTTATCAGATTGAGATAGTAAATCAGAATTAATTTGAATAGCCAACTAAGTAGAAAACTGCAAAACGAACATATATACTTTTTGCTTCTTTTTGTGTCATCCCGTCATCAAAACTATTTTTGTTATGAAATATTAAAGTAAGAACAATAAAAATAAAGAGAGAAGAGAGAATAATTCTTATTTCTCTTGAGAATGATTTACAATGAAGAAAATCTCTTTATTTATAGAGAAAATTCCACTTAGCTTCTCTGCAAAAGGTAGACTTTCTAACTTGATAGATATTTACTAAATTTTGATAGATATTATATATATTCTTGATACACATTCACTATAAATGATACACATCAATATTATAATACTCCCCCTTGAATGTATAATAGACAATGTGTCTCTTTAAAATCTTGCTAAAAAAACTCAAAATAGAAAAACTCCAGTGAAAAAAAGAGAGTACACATATCTAATAATACGCATATAGGTTGCTTCATTAAAAAATTTATAAGAAAAACTTAGTGGGACAAAATCTCGTAAGAAAAAAAAGTACAACGTGTATTAACTCCCCCCAATGAGAACACCCTTGAACCTTTGCATCCCAATCTTGTGCACCATTTTCTTGAAAGTTATAGTTGGAAGAGACTTAGTGAATAAATCTGTCACATTGTCACTTGAACTAATCTGTTGCTTATTAATTTTATCATTATTTTGTCACTCATGTGTATAGAAAAGTTTTGGTGAATGTGCTTCGTTTTATCTCCTTTTATGAATCTTTCTTTAAGTTGTATTATGCATGCTGCATTATCTTCATATAAAATCACAGGTACTTTGTCACATTTCAAATCACATTTTTCTTGAATAAGATGTATCATGGACCTCAATCACACACACTCTCAGGTAAGTACCCAACATCAGCATGACCAACAAGATCGGAACAACAATCTTTAGAATAAAATACACTTATATTAGTTGTCCCATTAGGTACTGTAATATGTGTGTGATCCCATTCCAGCGTCTTCTAGTAGGAGCAGAACTCCACATTGATAACAAATTAACTGAAAAGGCTATATCAACCTTGTAGTAGTTGCAAGATACATTAGTGATCCAATTGCACTAAGATATGGTATTTCGAAACCAAAGAGTTCCTCATTCTTTTCTTGAGGTCAGAAATAGATCCTTATTCACATCAAGTGATTGAACAACCATTGGAGTACTTAATGAATGTGCTCCATCCATATTAAATATTTTCAACACCTTTTTTGTGTAGGCAGATTGATGGACAATGATAGCATTTGTCAAATGCTCAATTTGCAAACTAAGGCATGATTTAGTCCTTCCAAGATTTTCATCTCAAATTCTTTCTTTAAGGAATCAATTGCCCTGTGAAGCTCTGTTGGAGTTCAAAAAAGGTTTATGCCATCGATATAGATAATAAGTATAACAAATATTGATGTTGTCTTTTTATAAAAACTAATGGGCAAATTTTATTATTTGTATAATCTTTTTTAAATAAAAACTCACTAAGACGGTTATATCACAAATATTTAGATTGTTTCAAATCATATAATTATCTTTGCAATCTAATGGACTACATTTCCTAAGGCTTTGAACTATATGCTTCAGGAATCTTAAATCCTTTGGAAACTTTCATGTATATCTCATTATCAAGTGATCTGTACAGATAGATAATAACTACAAATGTATTTCAAATCTTTCATGGACAGTGAAACTAATAAGATCACGTAATGTTATTGCATTCAAAACTGGTGAATATGTCTCTTTGTAATTGACATCAGGTTGTTGTGAAAATCTTTGTGCAACAAGGTATGCCTTATACCTTTGTATTTTATGTTTTTATTCATTTTTTACAAAAAAAACTCATTTATAGCCAACAGGTTAGGTGTTTGAGATATAGGTTCAAAAACTTCACGTTTGACAAGTGAATTCAACTCTGATTGAATTATTTCTTGCCATTTTAGCCAATTATTTATTTATTGACATTCTGTGACAGATTGAGGTTCAAGATCCACATTGTATTACATGATTTTTGTTGCAACATTATATGCAAAGACCAAAGCTATTATTATTTCATATTGATTCAGATTGATTTCAACATCACTTGAATTTATGGATATTTTCTCATTTTTTTGAGTCTTAGGCTCATTGCTTTTGTTAGGTATATCAAAATTGCTCAAATCTTGAACTTCTATATGAGGATCTTTCTTAGTGTCATCTTGATCATTTATTTTTTTAATAGAATTTCGATCCTTAGAATCCAATGGTCTACTATGCTTCAAGCGTGCTTTGGATTCATTAGTTATGATAATAGTAGATGGTTCTTTAGGGACATCAATTTGAATTAAAACATTCTCTGCAGGAATATGTGATTTGGCGTTCCTTTTCAAATCTGTAAATGCGTCTGGCATTTGATTTGTGATTTTTTGCAGATGAACAATCTTTTGTACTTCTTGCTCACAAATAGAAGCACGTGGATCATAATGAGATAGTGATAAATTTTTCCATAAAATTTCTCTTTTGATGTCACTATCTTCTCCCCCTAATTTTGAAAAAACTATCTTATCAAATCGATAATCTGCAAATCGAGCAATGAATATATATCTTATTAATGGTTCAAGATAGTGAATAATAGAGGGTGATTCAAACCAACATAAATTTCTAACCTTCTTTGGGAGTCCATATTGATGTGATTTGGTAGTGCTATAGGCACATATGCAGCGCACCAAAAATTTCTTAGATGAGACATATTAGTCTCTTGACCAAAACTCAATGACAACAAAGAAAATTTATGATAATTTATCTGTCTAAGATGAACAAGTATTGCAGCATATAGAATTGCATGACCCAAACAAAAATGGGCAACTTAGATTTCAAAAACAATGGTCTTGCTATCAACTGCAGAAGTTTAATTAATGACTCAGTAAGATTATTTTGAGTATAAACATGAACTAAAGGATATTTTACTCTTATTCCAACCGATAAGCAATAATTATTAAATGTTTGGGATGAAAACTCTCCAGTATTGTCAAAGCGAATAAACTTAATCTGATTATCATACAAATGAGCCTATAATTGTATTATTGATACCAATAATTTTGAAAATTCCAAGTTTTTAGATGACAATAAACGCACATGAGACATAATGCTCCAAGACTACACCCTGTGCATCACACGGTGCTCACAACCCCATAAGACCATAAACTAACCTATGACTGGTACCTACTGTGAGCACTGATTAATAATCATGAAACATATGTGGAAGTAAAACTGAAAATGCCATAAGGTTCATAAAACTAATTTAATATTGAGGACATCTGTAGAATAACTGCTAACTATTAGTGTCTAAAAGCCTCTTAACATCTGAAATAAAAAAGATGATGGGACAGGCCCCAACTAAATCACAACTACTGTCTGGAAGTAACTAAAATGCTGAAATACTGTAAATAATAAAATGAATAAATGAGTGTCACATCCTCGATGGATGAAGACTCACTACTGCAGTTGTGGCTGATAGACTAATCTGGCTAGGTACAGTTAGGAACTCGAGTGTACGAACCTATGATATGAGATATCATAGCACAAAAAAAGAGTATGTGTCAGTACTTTGAATGTACTGTTATGCTAGGTGAGGTTAGGCTGATATATATGGGTTCACGTGCATGAGAATAATAACTAAATATCATGAAATAACTGGATGAGAAAATATGCACGACTAGGAATACTGTAAGTACTAAACATGTAATACTAAGCATATATCGTCTGTCTGAATTAGTCTGAAGCTCAAGTACTAAGTGTCTAATAACTAAATAACTGTAAGTCATGATCGTGTAGAACTAAAATGAGTTCTGTACTAAATACTGAATACTCGATACTGATTACTGAATACTAAAATTATAACTGTAGGAGTTATTATCTAATTGACATACCCCAATTATATACTGATTTAGGGTCCAACTTGTAACCCCAGTTGGAAGGGTGTTAGCACCGTGCCACGAGTTACTAACATGAGCTGGGTCAACCCTAATCTAGCAGGAAGACCCATGAGATGTATAAATTACGTCAACCCTAGTCTGACAGGAAGATAATTTACCCTACATTGGCTACGTAGTTCTGTAATGCAAGGACTACTACTAAGGGTCAAACCCTCTGCTGGCAAGAATGCCCCCATCCCTGGGTTCGCCCGGTGCTGAATCCTACTCCCAACCAAATCGATACTGAACTGATCACTAGACTGTACTAGGCTTGACCGAGCTCACACTAATTCTATTAACTAACTGAATACCACTGATTGGAATACTATGAAATCATTCTATTTTGACTGGAGAATAGACAACAGCTAAATTTGGGGTATTCAATACTCCAAGGACTTGATAGAATAGATAATGAAATCATATCTCAATTCTGAAAGCATCATACATAGGTTATCATGCACAATTCCTTCATATAGACCTTTTGTCAAACACCTAGGATACATAACTCTTGTACATGAGAATGAGCAATAGATGAATATCATGACTACCATATTCAACACCAAAATTCAAAGATTAAACATGGGGATTACATAAATTAATATACATTCTAGTTAATTCACATGAAACTCAGATTATTCTTGGATTGAAATCCTCACAATATCACATACATGAACATAATTCCATTTAAGAATGTAAATCATAATCTAAGTTTTTGAAAAAGGATTCTTGAACTTCAAGGGTGGAGGAAACCCAAGGATGAACACCTAAACATACCTTTATTGTTGAATTCGTGAGAATTATTGGTGAATTCTTGAAATTTGGACTTGAACTTGAAGAAACTAGGGCTTTGTTCTTTTGAGATTTTATGAAAAGATGAGTATATTTGCCCTTTTGGATCCTTAATTTTGAGATATAGGTGGGTTAAGATAGGTGGAAAATGACTCATTTGCCCCCACAAACTCGTAATTTCGTAAGCAAAAGTGCCTAGTGACATGACAGGCAATGCTTCACATTGATGGCATCGACACAATTACCGATGCAATGCATCAATGGTGACGATGCGATAACCAATGTGCCTTGTCCTGATCGTGTTGGCTTACTATTTTGGTCATCCAAACGTATCTCAAACGATGTTCAAAAATTTCAAAACTCACCCGAGATGACCTATAGATAACCTTGATCATGAATCAATTTAAAAATCAACAATCTAAGGCCAGAAAGATGGAAAATGAGACCATTGAAATATTGAGGCCAAAATTGAGACTAAGCCTTAATACTTAGCTGAAATTTTCTAAGTTTGGGACCTCTTTTGGCTTGCTATAAAGGACTGAAATAGGCTAGGACTTTACGGGGTCTTACAATATCTCCCCCGTGAGAACATTCAACCTCGAATGAGACTGATTAAGCTGAGAGGCACTGAGGTACTGCGACTGTACTGACGTGCATAGCTAAAACATGACTGAATGTTGAGACATGACTCATAACTGAACTGATTCATGAATGTATGAATTATATGAGAATGATATGCAACTGAAATTAAGCATGGAACAGAGTAAATCTAAGGAAAACTATAACCTTAAGTTGAGAATACCGAAGAATCTGAGATCCTTTATTGAACATGCATGAATAAGAACATGAGATCATAACTGAGTCTGAAGCATGATACATGAACTGAATATCATGAACTGACTATCTGGGATCTAAAATATGATGCATGAATTGAACTGGATTCATAATTTTCATGGATACAAAGAAACTATTTCTTAGAAGGTATATATTCATGAAACTTCAGATAGTAAGACTAGATCGAAAGATGGAAAAACCATAGGAACCTGTCTGTCTGACTGCTAATCTGAATTACTGGCTATGCAGACTAACTCATACTGCAATCTTATACTTAACTGGAGTACTTCTTCGACACACTTTCTAAGAAGTTCTAATGACTTTTATGGAGTAAGGAATCTTAGGCATGGTCATAATAAGACATTCGGATAAGAAATCACAACAAGGCTAAAATTCGGTAATATGAAACACAGGCCTATGAAACATCAGCTAGGATAGAGCTACTAGGCCTTATGCACTGCAACTACTATCTTTCAAGCTTAGACATACTCCCTGAATACTCTCTTAACTATAATTTCTACCTTAATACTGCACTTCACTTGAGACTACTAAAAATATTCACATGGGCACTGATAACTCTACCTACTGCAGTCTGAGCTGGACTAAATTCTCATACTATGCACAAGCCTACTTGGATCTAAGAAATGCACACATAGCACTGTAATACTAGTCTGAATTATGAATTCAACACACCCTATATTTTCACAACCTCTCATCTCATGAAAAATTCTGATTTCCCATTTAACAACTAAATACAACCTCTTACTAGTCATTCACTAATGCATAATGCATTTATCCACTTACACACCAACATGATGTTCAAGCCTATCTTCATAACTACAGCCTCGAGTAAAACAAACATGCAATAATATTTCCTTAACATAAAATATTTACTCTCTTCCATCTAAGAAATTGCTCACACTACATTATTTCATAAAGAGAGGTCACTGAAAGGCTAAAACATGAGGACCTGAAGTATGAATAAATAATACATAGAACTTGACACTTAAAAGAGGATTGAGGAATAGAATATCAACATCATGGGTTTATCCAGAGACCTAAACTGAGGATATACATGTCATAATCTGAATTTCACTGATCATTAGTAGTATTGTATGAATACTAGAACTAAAATACTGTAGAGCATGAACACATAAGTCATGAGCTGCATGACCTGAGTTTGGAATTTTTGAATTCATGGAACATGATTCGCACTGCTGAGCAAAGTGGAACTCCTCATACGAGGGACTGGAATCGTACATGATTCTATGGAAAGTGCATGAATATAAGCTATGAGCATAAAGATGATATGTAAGGAATGTGTAGATATCATAATAACTAAAGTAAAAATACTGAAATAAGCATGGGTCGAGCATTCCCTCTCTAGTGTTGTTTTACAACACATTAGCATCACTACTAGAATCTGAGAGCTTGACTTGGTCACTTATTCTACCATCTCTCTCTTAGATTAAAGCCATCATTATAAGTCTGTGGACCACTTAAATAACATCTCTAAACTGTACTGAAACTATTTTACTCTAGAGTATGAGATATAACAATACTCACAAACACTGAATTCAACCTAAAAGACTGCACTTGAAAGTATAAAACCCTACTACTGATACGTCCTTCTGAGATAGAACTCTTAACTTTCTATAGACCCAAATACATCATGTAACAACTTAAGAACTGACTAACTTAAAATTTTCAACTCCTCTTTCTATTAGGTCAACTTTCAAAGATTCAAACTTAGATCCTAACACATAACAAGGATATCCCCAATTCTTTAATAACTATAATACTTTCATCATAGCCTACAAATATCACATCCACAACATATATTTTGAATCAACAAACTTAAATTCTTGTATACACTACTTTAAGCATACTAATTCACCTTTCACATGACTAGTCCCATGAAATATATAATCTGCTCAACTTCATATAACACCATTCCAACTCTATTATTGTTGCTAAACTCCGGGTTTCATACTTCTAACTATAGATCATATGTTGTCATATGATTCTGAGAAGGAAATGGAAATCATGTTTGACTCCTAAGCACTGAGGTACTACCCCTTCATTCACTAACTATTCACTGAGAAAGTAAAACCGAACTGCTCTATATCTAAAATCAACTGAAGTGATTTATTGGGATACTATAATCAAGCAATTTCTGTATACTCGTCTGGCTAGGATAGATGTACCTACTAAGGTAGACACTGAGAAGGGCTCTGCTAAGGTTTTGGGACTGACACTAAACTTGACAACTACATTGGGGGTTACAAAATAAATAGAAGCTCCAGGATCTAACAAAGCATAAACATGTAAATTAATGGACAATAACATACCCATAACAATATCAAAAGAACTTTTCTAACCCTGTCGGGACTAAATTGCATATAACCTATTTTGACGCTGACCACTATTAGCACTGGAAATGGCAGCACCCTGAGTCAGGTGATTGGATAAAACTGGAGGACGATTGGACCGACCCTGCTGACCATTCTTTGGGCAATATCTGACTCTGTGGCCTAGCATACCACACCCAAAATACACATCACTGCTGGCTTTACACACGCTCTTATGATTCTTACCACATTCTTCTCAAAGAAGATTAGTATGAACACCCTTCCCACTACCTTATGACTTAGATCCTAGTGATCTATCTTGACTTTCATTCTTAAACTTAGGCATTGGCTGAAGGTAGAGATGAGGCTAAGAATTTTGATGGGATTGGGAGCAATTACGACCCCTTGACCGAGGCTTAAAACTACTTGTTTTGGACCTCTTATTCTTTCTCTCTTTCTTTCTATGCTCCCTCTTCTTACTTGGATGAGCATAAATCTATAGCCTAGAAAGGACAACAACCTGCAGATTGTTATGAGAAACTACTGAATAAGCTAAGGTAGTAAAAATAGCTTTAAATTTGGTGTGACAGACATGGTCATTCAGGTGATCTTTTTGTACTGGCAAAGGTACAAGTTGATTCTCATTTTTTTCTGTTAGTCTTTCTAAGAGGCATATTCTGTTAATGGAAGAAAGATTGGAATTATAAGAAGAGTTTAACTTGAAAACATTCTCACTCGCATGATATCAACACTAAAATAAGGGAACTTTTCTTAAAAATGCCTCATAGCCTCTTGTCCATAAGTGTGGCGCGTTATACACCCATGCACAAGACTCTACTTGACGTGACTTTCAGACTTCCTTGGACACTTTAGAACCTTAGGCTCTGATATCAAGTTTGTAATGCCCCGAGACTATACCCTGGGTGTCACACAGTGCTCAAGATCCTGTAGGACCATAATCTAACCCATGACTAGTACTTGCTGTGAGTACTGATTAATAATCATGAAACATATGTAGAAGTAAAACTAAAGATGCCATAAGTTTGATAAAACTGATTCAATACTGAGTACATCTGCAGAATAACTAGTAACTATAAGTGTCTGAAAGCCTTTAAACATCTAAAGTAAAAGATTTGATAGGACAGGCCCCAACTAACTCACAACTACTATCTAGAACTAACTAAAAAGTTGAAATACTATAAATAATAAAATGACTAAATAAGTGTCACGTCCTCCATGGATGAGGAATCACTACTGTACCTGCTGTTGATAGACTGATCTGGCTAGGTACGGTCAGGAACCAGAGCATTTAAACCTATGATATGAGACATCGTAGCACAAAAAAAGAGTATAGTTAGTACTTTAAATATACTGGTATGGTAGGTGAGGTTAGGTTGATATGCATGGGTTCACGTGCATGAGAATAATAACTAAATATAATAAAATAACTGGATGAGAGGATATGCAAGACTGGGACTACTGTAGGTACTGAACACGCAATACCAAGCATATATCATCTATCTAAATTAGTCTGAAACTGAAGTACTGAGTTTTTGATAGCTGAATAACTGATAACTATAAGTCATGATCGTGTAGAACTGAACTGAGTTCTATACTAAATACTGGATACTAATTACTGAATACTGAATTCAAAAATGGTAACTGTGGAAGTTATCATCTAACTGACGTGCCCCAATTATAGACTGATTTAGGGTCCAACCTATAACCCAGTTAGAAGGGTGTTGCACCGTGCCATGGGTTACTAACATGAGCTAGGTCAACCCTAATCTAGTAGGAAGACTCATGAGATGTATATAATTACGTCAACCCTAGTCTAGCAGTAAGACAATTTACCCTACGCTGGCTATGTAGTTCTGTAACTCTGGGACTGCTACTAAGGGTCAAACCCTCTGATGGCAGGAATGCTTCCATCCCTGGATTTTCTCAGTGATGAATCCTACTCCCAACTGAATCGACACTGAACTGCTCACTAGACTATACTAGGCTTGACTAAACTCACACTAATTCTATTGACTGACTGAATACCACTGTTCGGGATACTATGGAATCATTCTATTTCGACTGGAGAATACACAACAACTAAATTTAGGGTATTCAATACCCTAAGGACTCGATATAATATATAATGAAATTATATCTCAATTCTGAAAGCATCACACATAGGTTATCATGCACAATTCTTTCACATGGACATTTTGTCAAACACCTAGGATACATAACACTTGTACATGAGGATGAGAAATATATGAATATCATGACTATCACATTCAATGCCAATATTCAAAGATTAAACATGGGGGTTACATAAATCAACATGCATTCTAGTTAATTCACATGAAACTTAGATTATTCTTAACTTGAAATCCACAAAACATCATATACATGAACATAATTCCATTCAGATATGTAAATCATAATCTAAGTGTTTGAAAAAGGATTCTTGAACTCCAAGGGTGGAAGAAACCCAAGGATGAACACCTAAACATACCTTGATTGTTGAATTTGTGAGAATTATTGGTGAATTCTTGAAACTTGGACTTGAAGAAACTAGGGCTTTGTTCTTGAGAGAATTTGTGAAAATATGAGTATATTTGCCATTTTGGATCATTAATTTTGGGATATAGATGGGTTAAAATGGGTGGAAAATAACTTCTTTTCCCCCACAAACCCATAATTTATTAAGTAAAAGTACCCAGTGACATGACAAGCGACGTGCCACATCGATTGTTTCAACGTGATTACTGATGAGCTGGATCGATGGTGATGGCACGATAGCTAATACATCGCGTCCTGATCGCATTGGCTTGTTGGTTTGGTCATTCAAATATGTCTCAAACGATGATTAAAAATTTTGAAACTCATGCGAGATGACCTATAAATAACTCTGATCATGAATAAATTTCAAAATCGATAATTTAAGGCTAGAAGGATCGAAAATAAAACCATTGAAATATCAAAGCCAAAATTGAGACTAAGTCTTAACACTTAGCTAAAATTTTCTAAGTATGAGACCTCCTTTGGTATGCTATAAAGGACTGAAATGGGCTAGGACTTTACGAGGTCTTACATGAGACCATCTAGAAGACCCATCTATTAGTACCATAAAGTATCTAAAAGACCCACTAGGTGGGTGAATAGGTCCACAAATATCTCCATGTATGCGCTTCAAGAATGCTGGGGACTCAATCCCAAGTTTTGTTAGTGATGACCTCACAATTAACTTTTCTCGATAACAAACATTACATAAAAATTCACCGCTAGAAAGAACCTTTAAGTTCTTTAATAGATTCCTATTTAAATTTTCTATAATTTATTTCAGCGTTATAGATCTAGGATGTCCCGAACGATTATGTCAAAGTACGGACATATTGAAATTAGTAAACTTTTGGTTTACTATAGAATGTGTCTTCACTAATCTTTGTCCAATGGAGGACAGAAGATAAAGAAGAGAACTTTTCTATAACATATGCCTTCTTGGAGACATTATTGATGATACCAAGATATTTAATTACAAGTCAATAATTGATCAACTAATTAAATAAATTTTTTTTACCTTTGAAATCTTACAAGTTAAAAAACATACAACCTGGATTTTGTTGAATCCAAGAAGTCTTCAATAAAACTTCATGACCACACTTACTATATCAAAAGTCCTTATCACAAAAAATAGTAGAAGATAAGCTTGACATAGTCAAGCTCAATTGGAAAAAATGATAAAAAATAAAAAAAAACAAAGACAAATAATTTGAAGAATTTGGTTAAAGAAAAAAGATGAAGAAGAAGATTTGAGAATTTATGGTTAAATTTTAGGAAGAAGATGAATATATAAAACAATGGGGGAAAAATAACCATTAGGGGCCAAATCAGATGCCAAGTCAGTAAAAATATGGGTTCAACGCGCCTTGGCTGCGCAAATTACACGCGAGATGCCAACAAGGCAAAAAGTGCCAACTGACACATTTGATGTCTATTTTAGGTGTTTAAAATAAACACTATCTACTTGAGGTACCAAAGTGAAAGATTGCTATAACTTTAGGTGTCTGTCGATGGGTTCTGCATTTTTTATTTCAAGTTACTTCACTTTACATGTAGTGACAATTTTTTTTATGTCTAATGAAAGTTGAATTTTTTTTATAATGCAACAAATTGTCTATCTGTTGTAACAGATATTCTATCTATTCTGACAGATGGTTTATCTGTTGCATTAGGTAGGACATCTATTGCAGTATACCAATATTTCTATCTAAGTCTATCTGTTGCAACAGTGGGAAGACCTGTTTGATAATTTCCAACAGATGGCCTACACGTTGTAATATATGTCTAAATTTGTTTGATATTTTCCAATATATATGTTATCTGTTGCAACAGATACCTTATATGTAGCAATATTTAAATCTAGTATTCTATTTCAATTAATAATTTCAAATCTAAAGATAAAATAAAATTCATAGACAAAATAAAATAAATCAAAGCCTTCAGAAATTACATAAAATAAATCAACAAATAAATGAAATATAAGAAAATTGTTATGGGTATAAATCTCAACAAATAAATCAACAATTTAAGTTTTGATGCCAACAATTCCTAAGGAGGGTGAGGTTATTACATTGACAGACTCAAGCTATAAAGATCTACTCAATATGGACAAGTTGTTCTTCATCCAGTGCTATGAAATTCCGCTTTGGTCAGCATGGATCTTTAATGTCGCTTGCATACGGTTTTTACGCTTTCGCTTTTCTGTATTTCCATAAAAATATTAGCATATTATCAATGCTGTTCAGAAGTAGCTTCTATTGTGACATCCACATATAAAGCCAGAATTGTCAATGCTAATCAAAGAGATACAAAAAAAAAAGAAAAATGATAACTCATCTGTTTTAGAAAATAGATTATTTTTCTGTTATAGCATATGGATTATCTATTGGGACAAATTAAAACATAAGAAATACATGTATTATAATTTCCAACAGATGAACCATCTGTTGCAATATATGACTCAACTATTTGAAAAAATTGAAATAGTGGGAAGTCTTGATTTAATTTATCCCAACAGATGAGCCATCTATTGCAACAGATAGGTCATCTATTGGTATAAATAAAAAAGTACATAGAGTTGTTTGATTTGCTAAAATAGATGATACATATGTTGCAACAGATACTGCATCTGATGCAATAGGTTAGTCAATTATTTCCATAGATGTATATATCTGTTTGATAATTTTCAGCAGATGTGTCATCTATTGAAACATATATATGTCTGTTTGTTGCTTGGAACAAATGTTATATATTCACCTTCTTGAGCTCATCCTGCTCTTCCGTAGACCTTGTATATTTCTCAATATTCCAACACAAAGACAGCGGAGTTGCAATTTTACTTTTTTGGATGCTTGATAATGCTTTAGAAATTACTTTCCTTCTCCTCTTAGCCTTAATCTCTAATGGAGTGGATGACTATGAAATTACAAAAGCTGTTAATTCAGTAATAACAGTAATTACTACATCATGTTTTGCCTTGCAGTTTGGACATTTGCATGCAGAACATTCGCTAGGAGGGGCAAAATCTGTATAATAAGTTTGATCATACTCATAATGGTTTGTTTTAAAAACTGTAAGAGGATCATCATTAGCCCCAACAGCAGCACCACTACCACCACCAACAGCTCCATCACCACTAACACCATTAAAAATAACATGCCCACCCTCCAAAATTATTTTTCTTGTGATGACTATTGCTCCAAGCAACAACAATAACAACAACAACATACCTAGTTTGTTCCCATATAGTGGGGTCTGGGGAGGGTAGAGTATGCGCAGACCATACCACTACCTCAGGTGAAGTAGAGAGGCTATTTTTGATAGACCCCCGCCTTAGAACAGATACCAGTATAACAAACACAAAAGCTAAGTGCAAAATAAACTAACACCGCTAGTAATAAGATAATACTACAACCATAAGACAAAATAATGTAATGCCTCGAGTCTGTACCCTACATGATACACGGTGCTCATAAACCCAAAGGACCATAAACTAACTTATGTCTGGTACCTGCGGCAATATCTGTATAATAACACTGTAATAATTATGGAAATTAGGCGGAAATATGCCATAAGGTTCAAAACTAAAATAAACATTGTTTATGGTATCATAATACCAAAACTGAAACATGAATACTAAAATCTGAACAACTGTCTAAAATACTCTAGTCTAGAAAGCCTCTAAACTGTGGAGTTGATGGGACAAGTCCCCAACTAACTCCGACTACTAAAAATAAACTGAAATCCTGAAATAAATATTCATATCCTCAAACTATGAGGACTCACCACTAACTTTGTACACTGAGAATCTGAACTGCTAAGAGTGCTCGAGGGCCTGTGCATCTGAACCTATGATATAAGAAATCATAACGCAAAGAAAAACATGCGTCAGTACTTTAAATGTACTGGTATGCTTAGTGAGGTAGGTTGAAATGCATGGGTTCATATTCATGCACAATAATAACTGAATAACATGAGTATGATTGAGTAAGAGTACATACATGAATACATAGACTGTAACTGAGATCATGCTAATATTGAATACTAATAACCGATATATAAGTTTATGAATACTATATTACTGATTATTTAAATAACTGTATCTAACAGTTCTGAAGACTATGGAACCATAATGAGTTTCGTACTGAGTTGAGTAACTATGTCTGATAATCCTGAATCTATAGAACTGAACTGAGTTCTATTCAGAGACTGAGACTAAAACTGAGACTGTGGAAAATAATTATCTAACCGACATGACCCTTCTCTAACTAATTTAAGGTCCAACCTATAACCCTAGTTGGAAGCGTGTCAATACCGTGCCACGCTTAAGGATAAGTGTCGAGTCACCCTTATCTGGCAGGTACTCTAAACGAGAATGGTGGTACCCTCAACTGGCAAGTAGATCACCTCATCAACCCTCAACTAGTAGGTTGATGTCTCAACCTATGCTGGCTACGTAGTTCTGGAATACAAGGATTGCTTCTAAGGATTCCACCCTCTACTGGCAGGTGAGTCCCCATCCTTGGGTTCACTCGATGCTGAGTCCTACTCCCAACTGAATAGACACTGGACTGAATTCCAAACTGTACTAGGCTAGACTGGACTATTACTGATTGTACTGTATTACTGAACTGAACTTATTTTACTGAACTAAACTAGACTGATTCTGAGTTCATTGAGTTTTCCTAAGTTCTGTACTAACTGAATTCTATTAATCGTGACATAACTGATTCTACTCTGTGACTGACCATGGCTCTAGACAAGCAACTAAATTGTTGGGTATTAAATACCCTAGGACTTAATAGCATAAACTTAAAAGACATGACATAATTCTTGAGACATGGTAACTAACTACTTAGTCATTATTCATTCATTTGGCATTCAAGCAAACACTTAAATGACATGAATACTTGCATACATACTAAACATGATATAATTTCACTATTTAACTTACATGGACAATTAATCAAAACTTGTAGGGCATAATATATGCACATAATACTAAAATAACATGCATGCAACGTGATTCAATTCCAATTACATATTTCCAAGAGTTTCAACATGAATTCATATTACAAAGCACACATATCAATTAACTCTACATGAATCTTGCAATAAATTATGAATACACTTTTATTCAACTCATGGAAATCATGAAATCCCTTTGCATGAACTTTAAAAGAGTTTCTTAGACTCCAAGGGTGGAAGGAACCCTTGTATGAACACTTCACATACCTTATTTAAGGAATTTATAAAAATTGATGGTGGAATCTTAAGTTCTTGATTTGAAATTGAAGCTTCTAGGGTTTGTTCTTGAGCAAATTTGAGAAAGAATGAGTTTAATTGCTCTCAAAAGGGGTTAATTTCATGTTTTGAGGGCTGAAGGACTTGGGAAAAAACCCAAATACCCCTAAGAATGGGGTCTTTTAAGACTAAAAACTGGGCTACCGATGCACAGATTGACGCGGCGCGTCGATGCCATTGACGCGATAGCCAACGCATCACGCTATGTTCTCATCAATTCATTGGAATTGGATGCTGGTATTTGGGGAAAATATTAATCAACGTGATAATTGACATGATGCGCAAAGATCACGTTGATCCACTATTTTAAGATTTCAAAGGAGCTTAAAATGAAGTCTAAAAAATCCAAAGCTTGTTCGAAAACACCTACAGACATTCCTGATCATGAATTAACTTAAACATTGCCAACCTTCGTAGGCTAAAATGACACCAAGTCTGAGTACTTAGCGAAAATATTCAAAGTCTTGGACCCCTTGACAAGCCTAAAGTACCGAATTAAGCTTAGGATTTTGTGGGGTCTTACATTATATTCCCCTTGGGACCATTCATCTTTGAATCTGACTGCTGAGATAGAGACTACTGAGAGACTGACTTACTTACTGGACATGAACATCTGGAACATGACTATATGATTGATATGACTGGTATTCTAAATTATCATACTGAACATACATATCTAATGCATAGATATAGCTGAACATGATTCAGAAATGGATGAATGGGATTTCTAATAAACTGAATCTATATACTAAACATGCCTATCTAATGCATGGATACATGACTGAACTGGCTCATGAACGTATAACTGAACATGCAATGGTAACTAATACCAAGTTTGTAACTGAAATATGAATATGGAACTGAATAAGCTTAAGGAAAACTATTACCTTTAGTTGAGTCGGGATTAGAGAAGAATAGATGAGGATACTTGGTTTTCATGTCTGCTTCTTCTTCCCAAGTAGCTCCCTCAACGAACTGATTACGCCAAAGAACTTTGACTAGAGGAACTTCTTTATTCCTCAGTCTGCGAATTTGATAGTCAAGGATTTCGACTGGGATCTCTTCATAAAAGACGTTGTTCTAAATATATGCCCTCAATAGGGACTACGACTGCTGGGTCACATATGCATTTATTTAGCAAAGAGATATAGAACACTGGGTGAACTAACGATAAATCTGAAGGTAAATCAAGCTCGTAAGCTACATTTTTGAAACGGCTGAGGATTCAATAATGACCAATATATTGGGGACTAAGTTTCCCCTTCTTGCTAAATCTCTTAACTCCTTTCATAAGAGAGATTCTCAAGAATATGAAATTACCGATCTCAACTCAAGATCCTCTACTGAACACACATGATCGAGAATATGCAAACATAACTGAGCCTGGAACGTGATATGTGAACTGAATATTGTGAGCTAAATTGATCCCCTTAAATACATGGCTTACGACTGAGATTGGAACTTGAGGGTCAACCTATGAGTACCTACCATTATAATTGAATTCGTTACGTGAGGAGAAGCTGGGAGGTTTAGGATATGAAAGCTTTAGGGGTGGGTTTAAAGTGCATCTCCCCCTTAAGACATTATGTCTTTTGAAGAATACTGACTCGACTGAGATACTGAGGAAAATTGGGATGATGCACAGGGCACCAATGAACTAAGTCGTAACTGAGTATCTGGGATCTAAAACTGAGACATGATACATAAACTGAGCTGATCATACAACTACCTGGTTACCCCATCTTGGAACAGTTACATTCATGGGACTTTGGATAGTGCGACTAGTGGGGAAAGATAGGAAACCAAGCCATACGAATTTGTCCACCTAACTGCTAAACTGAATTACTGGCTTTACGAACTAGCTTGTGCTAAAAACTCATACTCGACTGGAGCATTTCATTGACACTCTTTCTATAGAGTTTTTAGTGACTTTAGGGAGCAAGGAATCTTTGCTTAGGATGAATGAAGCATCTGGATAAGAAATCATATTCTAGCTAATTTTTGTAATATATTGTGAAGCCTATGAAACCTCATCTAAGATAGAGTGACTAAGTCTCATGCACTGCAACTAAAATTCTTAAAACCTAGACATATCTCTCAGATTCCCTCTCAACTATACTTTTCACCTTAGCACGATGCTTCACCTGAGACTACTAAAATATTCACATGGGAACTGAGCACGAGCACGAGCACATGAACATACGATTTTATCTGATTAACTGAATGATTAATAGCTGAATACTGCTCATGCAGGATCAAACTGTTCTTAGTTTGAATGGCTTGACTGAAACTGTAGAGTATTATGCCTCTGAAGTAAGGACTGATTGAGGAACATGAGATAAAGAGCATGGATTTATGAAAGACTGTATTATTTGAAAATGCAAGACCAAATATATAACATGGTTCTGAAATAGTCTATAAACTGAGGTGCTAAAACACTGATAACTGGATGACTGATAACTGTACACTTTGGTTAAGCAAACCTGAAACTGAACTAAGCTACTGATTTGATTATTAGAATAAGACTAGGATCGTAACTTGGATGGTAGTTGGAATTGTAATTGAGACTATAATTGGGTTTGTAACTGAGACTTATACTGGAACTGCATATAGAGTTTTAATAACTGGATACTGGTAACTAAGGTTTAGACTAATACTGAAGTACTGGATTCTGATGGCTAAGCAACTGATAATTGATAGTCATGGTTCTGTAGAACTATCTGAGTTCTTTACTGAATTATGAGGCTGAATACTAATTACTGAGTACTAAATACTATACCATACTCGACATTTAACTGAGGCCTGAGGGATAGAATATCAACATCGTGAGTGGATCTACCAAAAGATCTAGGCTGAGGATATACATGTCATGATCTGAATTTAGCCAATTCGTTAGGAGGGTAGCATGAGTCATGGGTATTGAGCCCACTGTAAAGCATGACATACGGACATGAGCCACAGGCTGTATGACTTGAGTCTGGAGTTTTTGTGTTCATGGAACATGATTCCTGACACTGAGTGAACTGGGATCCTTTATACTAGAAACTGTAAGTGTATATGATTTAACGTGTATGAACATGAGCTATGATTATAGAGTTGGTATGTAAGACATGGATAGATATCATGATAACTGATGGGTTTCAAGAGTCTGAAATACAATTCTAAGATGATTTGCATGATCATTTTTTCTACCAGAATAGACAAGAACGTCATCAATAAAAATTATAAGGAACATGCCTAAGTACTGCTTGAACGTGCGAGTCATTAAGTTCATAAAAACTGCTGGGACATTGGTAAGACCAAAGAACATGACTAAGAATTCGAAGTGACCATACTGAGTTCTGAAAGCTATCTTCAGGATATCACATTCCCTGACTCTGAGCTAATGATAGCCTGACCTGAGGCCTATCTTAGAAAAGTGAATGGCACCCTGAAGTTGGTCAAACAAGTCATCGATTCTGGGAAGTGGATACTTGTTCTTGACCATGACTTTATTTAGCTGACGGTAGTCAATACATATTCTTAGAGAACCGTCTTTCTTACGCACGAATAGGACTGGTATGCCCCATGGGGACATGCTGGGTTTGATAAATCCCTTATCTAGGAGATTCTTCAACTATTTCTTTAATTCTCTAAGTTCTACTAGAGCTATTCTGTATAGCAGAATAGAAATGGGTTGAGTATTTGGGAGAAGATCAATTCCGAAATCGATTTCCCTTTCGAGAGGAACTCCAAGAAGGTCTTTGGGAAAGATATTTGGGAACTCACATGCTACTGACACTGATTCAAGAGTAGGGATTTCTGAACTAGAGTCCTGGTCTCGAACGAGATGATAAATACATCCTTTTGATATTATTTTTCTAGCCCGAAGGTAAGAAATAAGCTGACCACTAAGTGCTGAAGTACTACCCCTCTACTCTAGGACGGTTTCATTTGGAAACTGAAACTAGAAAATTCTGTTTCTATAGTCGACTGATGCATAGCATAAATAAAGCCAATCCATGTCGAGAATAACATCAATATCAGTCATCTCTAATTTGACTAAGTTTGCTAAAGTAACTTTCTGAGATACCATAACTGGACAGTTTCTGTATACCCACTGGGCTATGATAGATTTACCTACTAGGGTAGAGACTGGAAAAGATTCTACTAGGATTTTGGGACTGACTCTGAAGTCAACAGCTATATAAGGAGTAACAAAGGACAAAAAGGCTTCTGCATCTAGAAAAGCATAAATATGCAAATAATAAACTTGTAACATACCAGTGACCATATCAGGATACCTCTCCGAATTATTTCGGGATAGAAAAGCATAAAATATATTTGGCCGTTGTCCACTGATGGCACTGGAAGAGGCACTGTGCTGATTCGTGCTATCGGATTGAGATAAAGGACGTATGCCGACTCTACGAACCCACCTGAGGACACTGTCTGACTCTGTGTCCTGACGTGCCACATCCAAAGTGCACATCACTGCTAGCTCTGCAGACACCTTGATGGTTTTTGCAACACTACTGGTAGAGAGGATTTGTTTGGCCACTTTTTGGCCTAGGTATTCTGGCACTCTTATTCTTCCTCTCTTCTTTCCTATGCCTCTTCTCCCCACTCTGCGGAGCATGCCTTGATAGGATAATGGACAAATTATTATTCTGAGAAGCTACTGAATAATCAAAGATGGTGAAAGCACCTCTAAATTTAAAGTGGGAGACATGCTTATTAAGGGGATCTGCCTGAATGGGCAGAAGGGCTGACTGATTTTCATTACTTCTCTCATTAGCTTCTCTAGAAGGTATGTTCTGTAAGCATAAGGAAGAGAGAGATTAAATTGAGAGTTTAACTTGAGCTTGTGCGTACTTGCACAATATGAATACTGAAAAAAGGGATACTGCTCCTAAAACATTGCATAGTTTCCTATCCATAAGTGTGGCGCGCAACACACCTATGCACAAGACTCTACTAGATGCGGCTTCCAGACTTCCTAGGACTCTATTGAACTTTAGGCTCTGATGCCAAGTTTGTAACTCCCCGAGTCTGTACCCCGAACGCTACACGATGCTCATAATCCTGAAGGACCATAAGCTAACCCATATTTGGTACCTACTGCAATATCTATATAATAACACTGTAATAATTGCAGAAATTAGGCAAAAACATTCCATAAGGTTTAAATCTAAAATAAACACTATTTATGGTATCATAATACCGAAATTGAACATGAATACTGAAATCTAAACAACTTTCTAAAATACTCTAGTCTGGAAAACCTTTAAACTATCTGAATTGTGGAGTTGATGGGCCAACTAACTCCAAATACTCAAAATAAACTGAAAATCTAAAATAAATAGTCACGTTCTCGAACTATGAGAACTCACCACTAACTCTGTACATTGAGAATTTGAACTGCTAAGGGTGCTCTAGGGCTCGTGGATCTTAACCTATGATATAAGACATCATAGTGCAAAGAAAATCATATGTCAGTTCTTTGAATATACTGGTATACTTAGTGAGGTAGGATTGAATGCATAGGTTCATATGCATGCACAATAATAACTGAATAACATGAGTATGACAGGGTAAGAGTACATGCTTGAATATATAGACTGTAATTGAGATCGTGCTAATACTGAGTACTAAATTTGAATAGTGATAACTGATACCTGAGTTTACGAATACTGTATTACTAATTATTTGAATGACTATATTTGACAGTTCTAAATAATATGGAACCATACTGAGTTCTGTACTAAGCTGAGTGACTATGTTTGATAGTCCTAAATCTGTAGAACTAAACTGAGTTCTATTCTAAGACTGAGAATGAAACTGAGACTGTGGGAAACAATTATCTAACTAACGTGCCCTTTTCTAACTAATTTGGGGTTCAACGTGTAACCCTAGTTGGAAGGGTGTTAATACCGTGCCACAGGTAAGGACAAGTGCTGAGTCACCCTTATCTGGTAGGTACTCTGAACGAGAATAGTGTTACCCTTAACTGGAAGTTTGATTACCACATCAACCCTTAATTGGCAGGTTGATGTCTCAACCTACGCTGACTACGTAGTTCTAGAATGAAAGGACGGCTTCTAAGGATTCTACCCTTTACTGGCAGGTGAGTCCCTATCCTTGGGTTCACTCGATGCTGAATCCTACTCCTAATTGAACAGACACAGGACTGAATTCCAAACTATACTAGGCTAGACTGGACTGTTACTAATCGTACTGTACAAATGAATTGAACTAATTTTACTGAACTGAACTGGACTGATTCTGAGTTCACTAAGTTTTCCTAAGTTCTATACTGACTGAATTCTAGTAATTATGACATGATTGATTTTACTCTATGACTGACCATAGCTCTAGACAAGCAACTAAATTGTTGGGTATTAAATTCCCTCAGGACTCGATAGCATAAACTTATTAGATATGGCACAATTCTTGAGACATGGTAACTAACTAATTAGTTATCATTCATTCATTTGGGCATTCAAGCAAACACTTGCATGACATGAATACTTGCATACATGTTAAACATGATATAATTTCAATATTCAACTCACATGGACAGCTCATCAAACACTTTTGGGGCATAATATATGCACATAATACTAAAACAACATGTAGGCCACGTGATTCGATTCCAATTACATAATTCCAAAAGTTTCAATATGAATTCACATGACAAAGCACACATATCAATTAACTCTACATTAATCTTGCAATAAATCATGAATACACTTTAATTCAACTCATGGAAATCATGAAATCACTCTACATGAACTTTAAAAGAGATTTTTGGACTCCAAGGGTGGAAGGAACCCTTGGATGAACACTTCACATACCTTAGTTAAGGAATTTCTGAAAATTGATGGTGGAATCTTGAGTTTTGATTTGAAATTAAAGATTCTAGGGTTTTGTTCTTGAGCAAATTTGAGAAAGAATGAGTTTTTTTTGCTTTCCAAAGGGCTTAATTTTGTGTTTTAGGGGTTGAAGGACGGGGTGAAAATACCTAAATACCCTCAAGAATATGGTCTTTTAATGACTGAAAACTGGGTTATCGACACGCAGGTCGATGTGGCATGTCGATAGCCAACGCGTCGCTCCATGTTCGCATCAATTCATTGGAATTGGATGCTGGTAGATGGGGAAAATATTATTCAATGCGATAGTCGACATGGCGCGCCAAGATCGCGTTGATCCACTGTTTTAAGATTCTAAAGGAGCTTCAAACGAAGTCTAAAAAATCCAAAACTTGTACGAAAACACCTATGGACCTTCCTGATCATGAATCAACTTAAACATCAACATTTAATGGACATAAAGGTCACAAAACAAGATTGCCAACCTTCGTAGGCTAAAATGACACTAAGTCTGAGTACTTAGCTAAAATATTCTAAGTCTGTGACCCTTTGACAAGCCTAAAGGACCTAATTAAGCTTAGGATTTTGGGGGGTTTTACAAATAAGAACTATCTAACCAAAATCATAGACATCACATAGCACCACAAATAAAAACTACAGACACAAAAGAACACTTCCTTATTGTTACCGATGCACTCCCACCCCCTAACCCTCTACCCTAATCCGCGTCCTCCACACCTTTCTATCAAGGGTTATGTTCTTCATAAGTTATAACTGCTCCACATTATGCCTAATTTTCTCCCTTGAATATTTCTTTCCTCATCACGTTCCCAAACCAACGTAACCTCACTTCTCACATCTTATCCTCCACCGAAGCAACTCCTACCTTCTCTCGAATAATCTCATTCCTCACCCTATCTTTCTTGGTAAGTCCACACATCTATCACAAGATTTGCATCTCCGCCACTCATATCCAAACAATTTTATTTTTATTCTATCAATGACCTTAGGATTCAATAAAGTCTAAACAGACCATAGAGTAAGAAAAAATTGCATCTTTAACTCTCGATTGGTCGGAACAAGCAACAAATGCACAATCTAACATAAATCAGTATATATATATAAGAATAATGATTATATCATTCAAAATATCATTAATCAATATAAAAACTTAATTATAATTAAATTTACTGCATCCTTGGGGGGTTGAAGAGATTAAGAAATTTTTTATTTTTATCAGTTTTGGCTGACAACCATCTCAAGATTCTTGGACAGAAAACTTTTTCCTGGTAGTTCACTTGTTGTCTGAAATAAGAAATGACTTCAAACGACCAAGCCTATAAAATAACGCCAATAAATCAAAAATATTATAGAATAAAAAAATGAATCATATCATAATAAATGAAATAGTTACCATGAAAGCCCATAAAAAGCCATATAAGTTGACAGTCTTTGGCGCTAATGGAGTTAAAAATAACGCCAGTAAATAAAAAATAATTGCTTGTGCTTCTTTGAAAGTCTTTTACCTTTTAACGCTTCTGTCACTTTTTTTTTATTTTTGAAGCTTGGACCAACAAGGGAGACCAAGTCTTCACGATCACTTGACTTGCATTTACATTTTTTGGGTGTACGGGCTATTTTTTTGGGTTAGAATAGGTATAACTTGAGAAGAAGAAGGAGGATAACATTTTAGTCTAGTAACTATGACAAACTCCTTCCAACCAAAATAAACAGGCATGCCATAATAATTTATCCACACCCCATCCATCTTATCTTTATTTTTATAGATAAACTTACGCTTGAGAAGATCATATATCATTTTCATTTGGAAATGAGCATTGTTGTCCTTCAGTAAATTAAGATATTGCCCAAAACAGCTGTCCCTGAAATAATCATCCAAAATTTTTTTCTCAAAGTATTTTTTGAAGCCGTCGAAAGATTTTCCCATGGCTGACTTAACCACGAAATCACCCGTTAAATTTGTGGCACTATTACACTGCATTCTCATAGAATAACTATCAATGCTGAAGGTTTTGGCCAACTCTTCGGTGGAATGGCTATTAGAATTTGGATTATCTCTTCTGAAATATTCCCCCTTCCCATATTTATTATCTTCAGCTTCTGATTGAGATAACGTATGTAAAGCATGCTCATAGAGTGTTAGTTGTAGCCTAGCTACTTTACTTGTTCCTTTACTTGGACTTGATTCAATTTCTATTCTTTTAGGATCCATATAATCTAAATATAACATGAAAATAAAATAGATTATAATTGATTAATGTATCATTAAAAAAGAATAACAATATATCTAACATATACAACAGTAAAATTAAAGTTCTAAAAGATCACACATCTGTTGCACCAGGTAGGTTATTGTTGCAATATATAACTAACCTATTACAATAGATAAGTAATTTGTTGCAATAATAAAAATATATCACTCATATGTTGAAATAGATGACTTGTTTGTGCAACAGATCACACATTTGTTGCAATATATGAGTGATCTGTTGCAACATATAAATAACCTATTACAATGGATGGGTAATCTGTTGAAAAAATAAAAATAAATCACTCATCTGTTGAAATAGATGACTGGTCTGTGCAATAGATCGCACATCTATTGCAATATATCAGTGATCTATTGAAACTGTTATTAGCAGTCAATATCATTTAGATTTCTTCCAATAGAAGGATCATCTATCATGAAAAATGAATGATCAGTTGAAAAAATTAAGTCTTGGACATGTCCTATTAGAATAGTTGATAGGATTTTATTCAACAGAAGGTTCATCTGTTGCATCAGATTTTTAATCCGATGGTTCCTCAGTTACATCAGATGGTAAATCTTTTGCATTAGATGGTTAATTTGGTGCATTAGATTTTTAATCCGATAGTTCCTCTATTGCATCCGATGATAAATCTGTTGCATCATATGATTAATCTATTGCATTAGATGGTTAATCTATTGCATTATATGGTTAATCTATTGCATTAAATTTTTAATCCGATAGTAAATCTATTGCATTAGATGGTTAATCTATTGTAGCAAAGTTTTAATTCGATGGTTCCTCTGTTGAATCATATGGTAAATTTGTTGCATTATATGGTAAATCTATTGCATCAGATAGTTAATCTGTTGCATCATAAGGTTAATCTGTTGCATCAAAAGGTTAATCTATTACAAAAAAAATAGTAGCATGATTTTGTTCAATAGAACAACAACAATATCACCATTTTTACCAAGAAAAGGAACAAATCAACCCAATAGCGGGAGCAACACCAAAAATACAAACATCGTTGTTTTATTTGTACAAACACAAACAACAAAAATCAAACTTTAAAAAACACAACAAACAACAAAAAATCATATTTCACTCCGAAAAAAGAAGAGAAGAAATACCAAAAATTAGAGTTTTATTTAAATCGCATTTCAAATTAAAGCAACAAATATTGAAATTATTAACCAATACTAAAAGAGAAGTTGACTCAAGTTCCTTTTTTTCTTCAAAACTAAAAAGGCCATAATTTTTTACCTGTAAAAGAAGAAAAGGGATGATGAAAAACTCAAAGTTGTTGTGGTCGAAGAGAAAAACTTTCACGCCGATTGACGGTTGAAAGTCGAAAAGAAACTCGAAGCCCAACTATTTATCGTCGGAGGTTGAAGTCACTTGGGATTGAAAGGAGAAATTTGCGAAACTGTTGGTTGGGAGAAACTGTCGAGAGAGAGAAGAGAGACGGTTGATTTGGAGAGGAGAGGGGTGTGGATCGATTTGTATTTTTAAGAAATTAGAAAGTTTTGAAAATATTAATCAAGTCCACAATTAACTTTTTCAAGTTTTCTAATTATGTTTGACTCTTTAAGTTGGTCAATGTCACCAATCCTTCATTCAAGACTTGACACCTTTCCTTCAATTTTCTCTTGAAAGTCCTTTTCTTTTTCTCTAAAAATAATTGAACGCAACTTAAAATTTTGATATTTTCTTCAATTCCAGAAGTGTTCATAATTGTTTGAAGATTTCGTTTTCAAAAGTTTATTTTTAGGAAAAAAAGTCCAATACTATTAAATAGGTAAATACAAACTTTCTAGATCTCACATAACACTAAGTTATTCGTACAGAAAGAGAAGATGATGATAATTTTAGCATGGACACAAATACTTGTTTAATAAATTTATTAACATAAAAGGTTTGTAAATTAAAATATTTTTATAAGATTGAATATATATATATATATATATATATATATATATATATATATATATATATATATATATATATATATAAAGCAACACACACCAACACACTAACAATTTCTAAATTCTATAGCAGCAGAAGGAGGAATATGCTATTATAGGTTCTACAGTATTTAATAAACTAATAAATTCGATCATAAAATATAGTATAAAAAAATGACTAAATAATTTTTGTTACGAATTTTCTAATGAAAATTATTTTACTAATTAAATAAGTAACATAAACGATAGAAACATTCATTATTTATGAATAAGCATGAGAACTTTTTGATATTTAGAAATTGAATACTATATACGATGGTGAAGTTTTGTTGGCACAAAGTCAAAAATGCACCCTCCATATTTTTTGCTTTTTACACACAAGTTCCTAAATTCTTCTTAATAAAGTCTTTAGCATCCTTGGTAGAGATAGTGTGTAGATCTTACAACAACAATAACATACTCAGTATATTTCCATAAAGTGGATCTGTGAAGGATAAAGTGTACGCAATCTATACCATTACCTCAGAAGTGAAGCTTGTGTAACTTTAAGATTTTTTGTTGTTTCTTAGAATGATCAAGATATTCCATCAAACATCTGTATGAATTATTTTGTTAACAATTCAATATATCTAATCTAAGGATGATAAGAAATAACAAAACCAATTACGAAATTGTTAATTACCATCTATTCACTTGTAATTAGCTATTTCTTGTTTAATAACAAAAGATCCATGAATATATTTTTACAAGCAAAAAGAGTTAAAAATCAATAGAAATAAGATAAATATCAATGTTGACCTAAGAGAGACGTTACCTTATTTTTTGTAAGACTAACTAACAAATATTTCAAACTACTTAGTAAGATCAGCCTATTAACAAATAGAGCAAAGAAAATTTTGCGTCTTACAAATAATAATTGATCAAATGTTTAAAAGAAAATTAACACAAATTTTTATTGTCCTCTGCTCTGTTTATTTAATCACATGTAGTAAGTTCCTTAATTTAAGAAGATCATTTTTAGTCTCGACTTTATCATATGAAGTAGTAATACTTTAGAGAATAACTTTTATTAGTAAATAATAACTTTCAATATTTATTCTGAACTTTAGAGAAGAAATTAATAAAGAGATAAAGGTGTAATTAAGAGTATTTAAATTGAACAATTTAAGTTATCAATGCGCATGCCATTTATTTTTAGAAGTCAAAATGTAATTAGACATTTCAAGAATCAACATTATTAGTCATTTAATGATTAAACAATTACTACATTAAAGAGAGAAACATAATATAAATGTTTTTTGATTTAGCTAACATCATTATAAAGGCAAACTGAATTTGATATTTAAATTAAAAATTATATTGACCTACTTTTCTTTTTAGTCTGTTTAAATTAAAAAATATGACCCTTGATCTCCTCTCATAATTCCAACAAATGGGTCTCTTGGTCTCCTCTCATTTATGTTTTTAAGCATCTACTCCCATCATTTAAAAAAGAATGACCTACTTTCTTTTTAGTCCGTCTAAAAAAGAATGATCCCTTTGCCTTATTAGAAATTTTTTAATTGTAACTTTCCACATAACATGTTTAAGACCACAAGATTGAAGGACATTTTGGTACATTTGACATATCTTTAATTTAACACTACAAGATTCAAAAGTCGTTTTTATTTTTTTAAACTCCGTGCCAAGTCAAACCAGGTCATTCTTTTTTAAACGGAGGAAGTATTTATTTCTTACTTTGTGATTGTTGCTATATTGAATGTCATAATATATAGTAGATAAAATTAGATACAACAAGACATTATTTTTCTATTATCTTCTTCTTTAGTGCTGTTTTTGAAGCATATAATTAAAAAAAAATCTTAAAAAGGAAAAAAAAAGAACAGAAAAGGGCCTAAAATGCCCTTTAACTATGTGAAATGACACAAAAATACCCTCATCTATCTATTTGGCCTAAAATAACCTTCGTGCCTACCTATTGGGCCTAAAATATCCTTTCTGTCTACCTATTGGGGCTATTTTGTCCTTTTATTTAAAAAAAATTATATAATACCACACCTTATCTTTATTAAACTACATAAAATGTCTATTATTTTTCTTAATATTAACCAAATAAATAATGCACAATATTAATTTTTCGTCATTCTAAATTGATCTGATAAATAGAAAAAACTATAAATAGCCATTTTTAAAACTTATTACATATACATAGCCGTATTAGTTGGTTGTCAGATATAACATATAAAATATTTAGCCGTATTAGTTGGTTGTCAGATATAACATATAAAATATTTACTTTTATAATAGATTCTAATATATATAAAAATAATTATATATTAAATTTCCATATTTCTTACTTCTTGCCTATTTTTATTGAAGCCTTTGTTCATCCATTTTCTATATATTATATCAAAATTTTATGTTTTTCATTTTTGTTGCCTTCTTTCACGATGCCTCCATAAAAATATATGATATACTTATATCATAAAAATTCATGGTATATTTATATATTATACAAATTATATTTATATCATAAAAATATATGGTATATTTACACTATATAAATTATATTTATACCATAAATATACATGATATTTTATATATAAAAAGTTTAAACCATGTAATACTGTAAATATATATTTATATTAAATAAATAATTTTTTAACAAGAAAATTACTTGGGACATAATGGATGTACCATGAATATTTATCCCATAAATTATATGAAAAATATAATAATAATAATAATAATAATAATAATAATAATAATAATATGACTTTGTCATTAATTATATTTATACAACAAAAATTACATGATATATCTGTACTTCCAACATAATAATTTTTATTTCATAAATATTTATTCATAAAAAATTATGATTAACTCATTACATTAGAACTAAAAATACACGATAATGAAATAGTACTATATGATTAATACACATGAAAATAAAATGAAACATACACGAGCAAATAATGAAATACTTAGTTTATTTAAAAATATTTGAATCTTGAATATAAGAGAGAAAAATATTTGAAAGCAGAGATTATCTTTTCCATTTTTAATTTGAAGATTGAAAATATATCTTTTAAATTAAGGACAATTGATAATTAGTTATTCATTAAATTAAGAATTATAATTATCTTTTCTGATTTTTTAAATGGCTATATATGTTAAAAAAAAACTTTTATTTTTTGTCATATAAAAAAAGTACTATTATTTATGTAATGAAATTTTAAGAATGGCCGTTCATATAATTTTCCTAAATAAAAGAGAAAAATACACCCAATAATTAGATGAGAAGGATATTTTAGATCCAATAGGTAGGTAAAAAGGGCATTTTAGACCCAATAGGTAGACGAGAAGCGCATTTTAGACCCAATAGGTAGACGAATGACGTTTTTGCACCATTTTACATAGTTGAACGAAATTTTAGGCCTTTTTTCAACAACAAAAAAAAAATGAGAATGGAGGCATTGAGAAGTGCCACATCACCTTCTTCTCCATCCTCCTTTATTATTATATATTGATTGAATTAAATACTTGATAACTCCAAAACGGTCAACCAAAATTTTTTAAAATTTGCTAATTTTTAAAGTGTAATTATTCTAATTATTATTTTTAGGTATGAAATATATCTCATTTAAAATAAAAGTATCAAATTCACCTCATTTTAAAAAGATTTTTGTTTCGTTTAGTTAAATGATAAAGAGAAAAAAATTGGGTGCACTTTTACTAAGATAATGTGATATTTCTACAAATTTTGTGACAATACCAGATAGTGTCGTTGATCTTCTTTTCATTAACTTGGTTCTCTCATCTTGTGCAAAGCCTTCCCACGAGGTCAGGTAAACTAGTTGTAGAATATAGAAGTTCCCGAAAAAATAATTAAATAAATAAATATATAAGGATTGAATGTGAAATTGTTCTTATCATATATTTTAGAATATTTTTTTTTTTTTTTATGTACACAAAGAAAAAGAAAATCTAAGATATGTGTACGGTTATTGAAAAGTGAATCCAAAGATGTAAAACTTTCTCGAAGTCAGAATATCTCAATTAATGACTATAAGTATATCTAAAACTGAGGATATGTGTAAAGCTTCAATTTTGTTTAGGTTATAATGGCCTATGCAAATCAGTTTATTCCAACTTCACTTTTGAAATCATAAAAAAAATCTTTGATCTGCAAGAACTATCCACTACCCAATTTTTATAAATTAATTTCTATCAAAATCTCTAAATTGTTAGCTGGCTAGCTTCATTAACCATGAAACCATTTTCTACATACCCAGGATTAAAATGTCAATTCCTTTTTTATATATACTGCAGATATTAAATCTTTTTTATTTCTTTTTAGATTTACTTCTTTTATATTTAGAATTCTCTTAGTAAAATTTTTTGATTCGATTACAGATATTTCATTTGGAAAAACGTCTTATCATTACTTGCAAAGTGAATCTAGCTAAATTTTGAATTTCAAAGAATAGAAGAAATTAACTCGAGCACATTTAAAGTTGTTTGGAGTAATTGATTTTGAGGGGAGAAAATATACATTTTCGAGAACACTTGCCACTGGATCGACAACACCAAGTGTTGGTTATTGTTCATTAAACCATCAAGAAGAAGCATGTCGGAAATTTAGATGTAAAATGAGTAGTTTAATAAGATTCTTCTTTTCATAATCTTAGGATGACACACTGAAAATTAAGGAAAATACAATGTACACAAAAGCAAAATTATACAAATTTGTTTAATTTGTAGTTGTAGCTTAACAACTTTAACGTTTAAAGCAACATATGTATCTTGGCACTAACAAAGTGTAGCTATAAGTCCACGAGAGATTTATCATCCGCAATTACCACCACCAATGCTACCGGACCCACTCCCTACTCCAACATTCCGGCAAGCTCCAACACCAACTCCTATACCGATTCCGATTCCAATTCCAATTCCAAGTCCTCCGCCATGTCCACCTTCTAATTCTCCTCCCACTCCTTTTCCTTCTTCTAATCCTTCCCTTTCCCCACCACTTATGCCTCTACCCACACCAAAACCACCACCATGACCTGATCCTCCTCCTACTCTACCTCCACATTGTCTCCAAATCTGCCTCCACCTCTTACTTCTCTAGCAATTCTGCTTCCAACTCCACCTTCTGCACCAAATCCACCACCATGACCTAACCTCCTTCAAGACAACCACCACCTTATCCTCTGCCACTAGCTCGTCCTCCTGATTATCATACGACTCATACGACTCAGGCTTACTTTTTGTATGATGTGGGTATGGTTTAGGGGTCTTGGTTGTATGTTACTCAGTGTGGTTTTGATTATTTTTTGTCCAAGGTACGAGTGGACATCATAAGAGTTGTATGTGCATGATACGAGAGATAGGGTTCAAATCGTATGTTGTGCATTGTCTAGCCTTGACATTCTACTTAGGGTACGACTAGGTGGTACTTATCATATGGTGATGGTACAATTTGGGTAAGGGGAGTTATATTCTGGACAGAATATGGAGTCCAACTTTCTATTTGGGTACGAGTTAGGGGTACTACTTGTATGATATGGTATAAGTGAGGTGCCCAAACCGTACCCACCTGCGTTTATTTTTTTTGCTTTTAAACTGAGAGTATTTTGAACATTTTCCCTCTTAAATTATTTTGAACCCACGACTTAAGAAATTATTGTGACTTTATTTACCCTATTATTCTCAATCAAAAATACTTTAAACACTCTCAAATCTCTCTCAAGCTTTTGGTTCAAAAAAGAGGCTAGGATTTCCTTAAGGTTCTTCAATTAGGGGATTTCAAGAGAAAATCTCTCCATCTTCTTTAGTATCTAAGGCATGTTACTCCTCCCTCATTGTTATTTCAAACTAAAAGCATGTTTTCCTTAATGGCATTTTTGCGGGTTTGTGTTGGTTTTAAAATTTATGTTGGTGGTTTTGATTGCTAATGGTTGGATAATGTTTTCCCATGTTGTATTTATGGTTTTTTATGTTATAATGTTGGTTTGAACATATGGTTACATGAGAATAGTTAATTGGTTCTTGGTTTTGGTTTTGGAAACTATGTTCCCTCGACATGTTTGTTAAAATGCCTATGAGGATGCTTTTGTCGCATAGTCTGACATTTATTGAAAACCTTGCATTGCATATTATGGTAATGGAATCCTAAATGGCTTAATTAAACTAAATGATTTGGAAAGGACTTGGTGGCCATGGTTTTGATTGATTGAAAATCCTATGGGATATATGAGAATCCCCTAAGTATTGACTAATGACATTGGTTGCAAGCTATAGTCGATATAATGATACCACGACAAAATGCCTTGGTAATTAATTTTTGAATTGGTGTTTTGGTTATGTGCTAAAGGTTTTTAGTTGGGCAATAATGGCGTATTGTGATAGTTAACCATAATGGTGTAAGTCCAACGGACGAATATTAGAAACTCATGTTTGACGATACGAGGGTTGTTCATGGTGACAATATACTTGTGGGGTACATGAAAATCCCTTAAGTTTATACTCGTATATATGTATCATGAAGGGAGAAGGGTACACAAGAATTCCCTACCCCTATGATATCTTCGATTCATACGGCTACACGTACTGGACCCATGTAGCCAGTGGGTGGGTTTAGGACAGTAAAGCTACACAACCCAGTTAAGGTTTTAAATAT
Source organism: Capsicum baccatum var. pendulum (assembly GCA_030864225.1). Lineage (NCBI taxonomy): Eukaryota > Viridiplantae > Streptophyta > Magnoliopsida > Solanales > Solanaceae > Capsicum > Capsicum baccatum. Next base: position 206,511,811 of record CM061553.1, on the reverse strand, counting down.
ATGCTAATCCTGGTTCCCTTTCCCGGCATGGTATATATATGTATATATGTATGTGATTGCATGTGTTTATTTACTCTGATTTTGAATTATGGAATTATTTTATCCTTATTCCTGAGTACATACTAGAGTTCACCCGCTAACTTATCATCAAGCACTGTATCCTCACACGATGCAGAAACCGACCGTACTACTCCTCCTGCTCAGTGATCTTGGATTTAGGAACAACTTGTATTGGACTGAAGTAGTAAGTTTCCATACTCCAGAAGACTCCATTGTATGTTATGAATATTATTTCATACTTTTGCTTATTTCTTGGACTTTGGTTTTAACTATGGTTGGGGGCATGTCCCGACCAGATATTCCTTATTTTCGATTAGAGGCTTTGTGATATTAATTTTGGTTGACATGGGCGATGTCAATATTGGTATTATCCTTGGAATTGGTATAGGGGATGACACCATTTGACTGTATTTGGTTTATGATTATTCTATCTTATTATGTTATGTAATTAAAATTCATCCGACATCGGATGTAGGGTGGTTTTGGTTGGGTATTGGGTGTATTCTTTGGTCCCGATTATGCTTGAGGCACCCGACATGACTAGGCCCTGTTTTGGGTCATGTCAAATTAATATCAGAGCCCTAGGTTCATAGTCAATTAAGAGTCGACAAAGCCATGTTGAGTAGAGTTTCTTTAAGGGTGTGTAGCACGCCATACTTATAAGGAAGAGGCTACAAGGCATTTTGGAATATTTCTCTTTCTCTTGTTTTGTTTTCAAGATACAGAGTCTAAGTCCTAAATTCTTTTCTAATTCCTGTATGTTCTCTTTTCAAATTATGTCTCAACGATATGAAGCTCATGAAAACTCCTCTTTCCTAATCGAGGACAATGTTGATGGGACCCATTCTACTCATGGGATCCCACTCGATCTAGGGTCTAGTTCTGGAGTTCCATCAGTTCTCTTTTGTCCATCTCAAAATCCTCACGCTGAAGTGATGAATGATGTGTTTCGTCAATCTATTCATACGTTGGAACAGTTGTTAGCTACTCATCTGATCGTGGGGTTTCTGTTACTTCATTATCTTACGCTACAATGGTTGGCCAATTCATGAGGTTGAACCCTTCGATATTTACTGGTGTTAAGGTTGAAGAGGATTCTCAAAGTTTTTTGGATGAGATAGAAAATATTTTTCATGTTATGTATGCCTCGAATGTGGAGGGCATTGAGTTTGCCGCCTACCAGCTTAAAGATGTGGCATACCAATGGTACGAGGAATGGGATCAGGCAAGGGGTGAAGATGTTTAGTCAAAAGATATTTCTAATGATTTTCTGGATCTCTCCTTTCCTCAAAAGTTGAGGGAAGCGAAAGCGTAAGAGTTTGTTAATTTGAAGCAAGGCAAGATATTTGTCAAGGAGTATGCCTTGATGTTTTACTAATTGTCTCGGTATGCTCCAGAGATGGTTTCTAGCATGAGGGATAGAATGAGGAAGTTCGCATCTGGGTTGTCTAGGGAGTTGATATTAGAGAGTAAGGCTACTTTGTTGATCAAGGACATGGATATCTTCAGGTTGGTTGTGTACATGCAACAGGTAGTGGAAGAGAAGAAAAAGTAGGCTAAAATAAGAGAGAAGAGGGCAAGAAGTTTAGGCTCTCTAACCAGGGTGGTCGCCAATAATAGAATGGAAGAGATAGTGGTAAGTGGCCCAAGAATAAGTGGGGAAATTCAAGATCTTACTTAACGACTAGTGCTCTCTACCCAAAGCCATTGAGTGATAGATGTTTCTATGGTGGTGATAACTTCTGGGAACAATATGCCCAATCTTAAGCTAGTGGGCCCCAGTCAGCTCCATTATATCTTCCCTGCAGGTTTTGTGATAGATCGCATTGGGGATAGGTGCTTCAACTGTGGTCATCCAGGGGATATGCTTAGAAACTGTCCCATTGGTAAGGTTGCTTTGGGGGCGAACAAGGTTCCAGTTTTATCATCATCAGCTCCGGCACCAAAGGGTGTAGCATTTAGTTCTAATGCTGGTTGGAACTGTCTCTATGCTCACACTACCCAATAGGAGTCTGAGGCATCACCCGATGTCATGATTGGTATGTTGAATCTCTTTTCCTGTGATGTGTACTATTTACTTGATTTGGGGTTCATTTTCTCTTATGTGACCCCATTTGTGGCAGTGCATTTTGGTTTTGGTTTGGAGTGTATTGCAGACCCTTTTTGTGTTTCTATCCCAGTAGGTGACTTTTTGATTGCTAAAACAGTCTTCATAGGGGGTGTGTGGTATTTGTTCGTAATAAAGAAACTTTGGTGGATCTTTTGAATTAGATATGGTGGATTTTGATGTTATATTAGGATTGGATTAGTTGCACTCATGCTATACTTCTCTAGACTATTGGACCCATAAGGTTGTCTTTAAATTCCCTAATGAGCTAGTTATTGAGTGAGAGGGTGGTTCCCTAGCTCCTAAGGGGAAATTCATACCATATCTTAGAGCTCGAAGATTAATATTCAAGGGGTGTCTCTATCATCTAGTCTGGGTTAAAGATTCTAACTAGGATGGTCCTTCTTAGCATTTTGTCCCGATGGTGAATAAATTTCCTAAGGTCTTTCCTGATGACCTTTCTGGTGTTCCTCCCAATAGGGAGATTGAGTTTATGATTGATCTTGTTCTTAACATTCGTCCAATTTCTATTCCCCGATATAAGATGGCTTTAGCTGAGTTGAAGGACCAATTTAAGGATCTTATAAATAAGGGCTTCATCCACCCCAGTATGTCCTCATGGGGTTCATTGGTGTTATTTGTGTTTAAGAAGGATTGTTTCCTTCGGATGTGTATTAATTATCGGCAGTTGAATAAGGTGACGGTAAAGAATAAGTATTCTCTTCCAAGGATCGATGATTCATTTGATCAGTTGTAGGGTGCTAAGTTATTATCTAAGATTGATCTTCGATCCGGGTATCATCAATTAAATATTTGGGAGGAGTATATCCCTAAGACTGCCTTTTGAACCTGGTATAGGAATTTTGAGTTCTTGGTGATGTTATTTAGTTTGACCTATGACCTGGCGGCATTCATGGATTTGATGAATAACACATTCCATTAGTTTCTTGATTTGTTCATCATTGTTTTCATAGAATATATTCTAGTGTATTCTAAGAAGGAGGTGGATAATATGAATCATCTCCGTATTGTATTGCAGAACTTCAAGGATTAGCAATTGTATACCAAATTTTAAAAATATGAGTTCAGGTTGAACACTGTCACTTTTCTAGGTCATATCATTTCTAGTGAAGGGATCATAGTGGATCCATAGAAGGTTGCAGTGGTTCAGAAGTGGCATAAACCCATGACTCCAACCGACATTCAGAGCTTCTTGGGTTTAGCTAGTTATTACAGGAGGTTTGTGAAGAGTTTTTTGACTACAGATGCCTCGTTGACTAAATTGACTCAGAAGAAGGTAAAGTTCTTATGGTTTGATTCTTGTGAGGGAAATTTTAAAAGGTTGAAGGATTAGCTCACTTCAGCTCCGGTCTTAACTCTTCCTGAAGGCATTGATGGGTTTATGGTCTACTGTGATGCATCCCATGTGTGACTTGGTTATATTCTAAAGGAGCATAAATAGGTGATAACTTATGTTTCTAGACAGTTGAAGGTGCATGAGAGGAATTATCCAACTCATGACTTGGAATTATTAGTTGTGGTGTTTGTGTTGAAAATCTAACATTATTATTTGTATGGAGTGCAAATGGATATCTTTTTGGATTATAAAATCCTGCAGTATGTGTTTACTCGAAAAGAGCTTAACCTCAGGCAAATAAGATGGCTTAAGCTTCTCAATAATTATGACATAAGTATTCACTCCCATCTAGGTAAAGCTAATGTGGTTGCTGATACTCTTAGCAGGTTATCCATGGGGAGTCTAGCTCATATGGATAAGGAGAAGCGGGAGTTGGTGAAGGATATTCACTGTTTGGCTAACCATGGCATTTGTCTCTTAGACTCCGAGGATGGTGGTGTATTCATTCTTGAAGTGGATCAGTCATCCCTTAGTGCAGAAATCAAGAAAAAGCAGATGTTAGATCCAGTCTTAATGAGGATCAAAAGTGATATAAGTGGGCAGAAGGTTATGGCTTTCAAGATTAGTGGTGATGGTACTTTGCGATACCAAGAGAGGTTACGTGTTTACAATATCAATGGTTTGCGTAGGAGGATCTTTGTTGAGGTGAACGAGTCATGCTATATTGTTCATCCTGATTTGAAAAAATATATCATGACCTTAAGGATATGTATTTGTGGAATAATATAAATAGGGACGTGGCTAATTTATTGGCCAAATACATGGTGTGCCAACAAGTGAAAGTTGAGCACATGATACTCGGAGGATTATATCAAGAAATTGAGCTGCCTAAATAGAAGTAGGAAGTGATCAACGTGGATTTTGTTACTGGTCTTCCTCAGTCTCAGAATTAATTTAATTCAATTTGGGTCATCATGGATAGGATGACAAAGTCAACTCACTTTTTGTCAGTGAGGACTAACTTCTCGGCTGAGTATTTTGCAAGGTTGTACCTCCATGATATTATTTAGTTGAATGGGATGCCAGTTTCTATTATCTCTAATCATGGTACACAGTTTACATCTCACTTTTGGCAGTAATTCTAGAAAGGTTTGGGGACTAAGGTTAATCTTTGTACTGCTTTTCACCCATTAGTCGGATGGGCAAGAAGAGAGACCTATTCAGTTATTAGAGGATATACTTTGAGCATAAGATTGACTATGGTGGTAGTTGGGTTGAGCATTTGCCTCTTGCAGAATTTGCTTATAATAATAGCTACCACTCTACCATTGGGATGGCTTCATTTGAAGCCTTGTATGGTAGGAGGTGTAGATATCCTATTGGGTGGTTCGAGGTTGGTAAGGTAGAGATGTTTGGCCTAAACTTGGTTCACCAGGCTATAGAAAAGGTAAAGGTTATTAAGGATAGACATAAGGCTACATAAAGTTGCCAAAAGTCCTATGTGGATGGAAGGCGAAGAGAGTTAGAATTCGAGGTTGGGAATAGGGTATTCTTGAAGGTGTCTCTCATGAAAAGAATAAGGTAGTTTTGTAAGAAGAGGAAGCTTAGGACCCAATATGTTGGTCCGTACTTAGTTTTAAAGAGGGTTGGCAATATTGCATATAAGTTGGATTTGCTTTCTATTTTGAGCTCCATTCACCCAGTGTTCCATGTTTCTATGTTTAGAAAGTGTATGTGTGATCTATCTCAAATCATGCCTACCAAGGATATTAGTATTTCAGATTGTTTGCCTTATGAGGAGGTACCATTTGAGATCTTAGATCGATAGGTTCGTCGGTTACAGACCAAGGATGTAGCTTTAGTTAAGGATCTCTGAAGGAACCACAAGGTTGAAGAAACTACTTGGGAAGATGGAGAGGACATGAAGTCCAAGTATCCATTCCTATTTTCTATTCTGGAAATTCATGAGGAAGGTATGTATTGTTCATAAAATTTTTGTTTCAAACTTTGTTAAAAGGGAGATTAAGTCCTTGCATCTTTGTTTTCTAACTTAGTTAAAGGTCATAATCGAGGTGTTGGGGTGTAAATCGTGCTTGTACTTCCTTGTTCCATCGTTTGAGAATGAATGATCCAAGTGGGGGAGAATTGAAACACCCTATGTTCTGGTCCTTAGAAATTTCTTGAGTTTGAGCGTTTTGATCATCATACGACTCAGACTTACTTGTCGTATGATATAGGTACGGTTTAAAGGTCTTGGTTATGTGTTACTCAGTATAGTTTTGGGTATTTTTTGTCCAAGTATGAGTGGACATCATAAGAGTTGTATGTGCAAGATATGAGAGATAGCGTCCAAACCATATGTTGTTCATTGTCTAGCCTTAACATTCTACTTAGGGTACGACTAGGTGGGTACTTGTCGTATAGTGATGGTATGATTTAGGTAAGGGGAGTCGTATGTTGGACAAAATATGGAGTCCAACTTTCTATCTGGGGTATGAGTTAGGGGTACTACTCTTATAATGGGGTACAAGTGAGGTACCCAAACTGTACCCACATACGTTCATTTTCCAGGTTTTAAGCTGAGGGTATTTTGGACATTTTCCCTCTTAAATTCTTTTGACCCGATGACCTAAAACACTGTTGGGACTTTATTTACCCTATTATTCTCAATTAAAATTAATTTAAACACCTTGAAATCTCTCTCAACCTTTTGGTTCAAGAAAGAAGTTAGGGTTTCCTTAAGGTGGTTCAATTAGGGGCTTTCAAGAGCAAATCTCTCTGTCTTCTTTAGTATCTAATGCATGTCAATCCTCCCTCATTGTTAGGACAAACTAAAAGCATATTTTACTTAATGATTTTCATGACGTTATTTTAGGTTTATGTTAGTTTTGAAATATATTGCGGGTTTTGGTTACTAATCGTTGGATAATGTTTTCCCATGTTTTAGTTATAGTTTTTATGTTAAAATGTTGGTTTGAACATGTGGTTGCATGGGAATGGTTAATTGGTTCTTGGTTTTGGAAACTATATGCCCTTAACATGTTTGTTAAAATGCCTATGATGATGCTTTTGTCACAAAATTTGACTTTTATTGAAAACCTAGTATTGCATATTATGGTAATGGAACCCTAAATGGTTTAATTGAACTAAATTATTTGGAAAGTTTTGATTGATTGAAAATCCTATGGGGTACATAGGAATCCCCTAAGTATTGGCTAATGACATTGCTTGTAAGCTATAGTCGATATGATGATACCACTACATAATGCCTTGGTAATTAATACTGGAATTGGTGGTTTAGTTATGTGCTAAAGGTTTTTAATTGGCCAATAATGGAAGGTTGTGATAGGTAACTTTGAAGGCGTGAGTCCAATGGAAGGACACTGAAAAATCATATTTGCCGATATGAGGATTGGCCATAGTGACCATATATTTGTAGGGTATAGGAGAATCCCCTAAGTTTATACTCTTATATATGTATCATGAAGGGAGAAGGGTATATAGGAATCCCGTATGATTATGATATCTCCGGTTCATATGGCTACACACACTGGGGTCTGTTCAGGTGGTAACATTGGACCCCTATAGCCCATGGATGGTTTTAGGATAGTTCAGCTACATATCTCAAGTTAAGGTTATAGCCCGACCGAATGTTCTTTGTTTTTGGTTAGAGGCTTTATGAGACTACTTTGGGTTGGCATGGGCAGTGTCGGTATTGATATCAGCCTTGGCATTGGTATTAGTATTAGGGCTGACACCGTTTTAGTATATTTAATTTATGATTCTTCCATCTTGTTATGTTATATAATCAAAATTCATTCGACATTGGATGTAGGGTGGTTTTGGTTGGGTATTGAGGGTGGTCTTCGGTCCTGGTTGTGCTTGAGACACCTGACACGACTATGTCCTAGTTCGGGTTGTGTCACTGCAGCACCTTATCCAGCTCCACCACCTGCACCACCTTCATCTCCAACTCCTCTACTATGTCTAGAACCTTCTCCGACACTTTCTTCATCACGACTACCTCTATCACCAAGCCCTCTCTCAACGCCTCATTCTCTAGCTCCAAATACACCACCATGACCTAACCCTCAACCTACATTTCCTCAACCACCACCACCAAATCCACCACTTCCACCAGCACCTCCTCTAATTTCGGCACCACCACCTTCTCTACCACCTATTCTACCTCCATCCCTTACTCCTCTATAACAACTAACTTTTTAATGAAATATGTGAAATGTGTGTTTTTGTGTGATTTGAATATTTATCCCTTCTCATAGTTTCTTTGTGATATTTCTAGGGTGTTGGGATGATTGACAGATTTTTCGATGCATTTTGGTACCATTTATGCGATATTGTATTTTTTGATGACTTCGAGAGCCTTAGTTTGGAATTATGTGGATATTTTTTGATCCTTGCAATGGATGACTAAAATAACTATGCCAACAGCTCCAAAATATTGATTTTAGGCTAGGTATACCTTTGATTCAGGTCCCGATGCACCCAAGCTTATTTCGACCTATTGGTTAGAAAGTTGGAAAATTGGAAATATGGGTGTGGGACACACATTTGATCTAAATGACTTCGTATGTAAAATCAAACATCGCCAGCAGCTCTGGAATGTCAATTTTAGGGTATAACATATTTTGTATGATTTTACAGCTTTTAAATCTCATTTCGACCCTCGGTTTGGAAAATTATGATTTCGAGTTTCGGGGGTCAACTCAGTGAAAATGATATTTTTTCAAAAATCCGATATTGCCAATGCATCTGGAATGTCAAATTTAGTGTGGCTTCATAGTTTTCTTGCATATATCGAACTCCAAAATAATCCCGAGCACCCCATTGAAGTCCGGATTGGACTAAAGGAAAAATCTGATTTTTTATTCTTTAAAAAGTGGGTGCAGGGTATTAAAAAACAGCTTTTACCCCTTTTTTTTTGCCCATTTTGCCATTCTTTCACCTTTCCTCTTAGGAGTTAAACCCTAAAATAGTGTGAGAGCTAAACATGAAGCCCATGGGAGTTTGGAAAGTTAGATTAACATTTTTTTTTTTATTCTATTACGGATTTAGGGTAAGAATTCACCCTTTTCTTATTAATTTCTTGATTAATTTCTCAAAACTCCAAAAATCTTAGGGCTTGATTTTAAATCACAAATTCATTTCTTTTCACTTGAATAATATTTTATTTTATAATATTAGTTTTTCATCAATTTAACCTTCAAAACAACTCCGATTCTTGATTTTAACTCGGATTTCAAAGATTTTTACTTGATAAAGCTTTTAAATTGGTTTTCTTCGACTTGGACCTCGTTTTGACATGATTTGACTTGTATTTTTAGCTGTAGGTTCCTAAAAATTTGGGAAACATATTATTAAAGCATAAGTTACAATTTTGTCCTTCTTTTTTGAAACCAGTTCCGAGGATTCATTTTGACCCCAAATCAAAAGTAGTCCATATGAGTTTTATTTGTTTTGTTTTGATGCATAGCTTTTGTATTTGATATCTTTAGTGGAGTTCCAAATCATTTGTGGAAAATAAGATCATAGGTGCAAAGAGTAGCGGTCCAACTTTGGCATTTAGGGTAGGTTATGGCTTAACTCTTTCAAACTGGGATGACTAGTAAATGATGATACTAAATGCATATTAAGGGTGAGAACTAATTATAATAAATACTATCTATGTGTTGTGACCGTGTGGGGTCCTATTTGTGATGTAATTGTCGAAATTTAGATACTATGTGCTATGTGTGACCATGTGGGGTCATATGTCATATTGATAGCCTTGAATACATATTAATAATTTTATTGTATTGTTAATATACTTAATTTGGTACTATTGATGTATTGTGATTATATTCATACTTTATTGTCATATGAGATATATGGAAATTAATGGATGAAATAGAAATAATGAGTGGATATAGGCTGACGTGGTTGTGGAATTATATCATTATGGTTGGTTGTGGAAATATATCATGTGGTTGGTTTTTAAAATACTCATTGTGATTGGTTGTGAGCATTACATCCTCATATCATACTCATTCATAAAATATTAGTACCACCGTGGCAACACCTGAGTAACACTGGCAACACCTTTTTAAAAATCCTCTCTGAGGAATGTGCCGGGAAGGAGATATTGTAACACCTTATAAAACCCTTTCTAAGGGATGTGCCAAAAAGGAGATATGCGATATGTGGATTGTATACGGGTTGGCGAATCCCCCATGAGTCCTGCATTGGGAGGCTCGCCTCCGTAGGTGTATACAAGGATTGTGCGATGACCCCATGCATCATCATCATCATATACATTACACTTAATTTATTGTGTTTATATTATGTTGTATTGCCATATTGACTTACCATATATGTAATTGTCTTATCTTCTGTTACTTGTATTTGATAATCTTGTATATGCATATTCCCCCCTATTTTACTTATATGTGTTATAATGCATACTTGTGTTCTATCTTGGTGTGATGTTGTAATATATGTGATATATTAGAACTGTTACTGCAAGCGGTGTGGGCTATCATTGTGGGATATTTTCTGATTGCTTGTGACGTGCCCTTAGTGTATATTTTGTATACTTTATTTACTACTTTGCTTGGTCGGCCGATGATACTCATTGAGTACTAGTGGACCACACTCATGCTTACTGTGCCCTTTCGGTATAGGTCTTAGCTCGAGTGCACCTCAGGTTGCTTGACTTGGGCGATTGTTGGAACTTCCAAGGTAGCGGTTGGACATTCATGCGTCCAGAGTTAAACTCTATCTTTCTATAGTAGTTATGTTTTTATTAGTATTTAGAGACAAATATTATTTCTTTGTGGCTATTTTTTTGATGTATTTGACTCCTAAATTTTGTTAGTAGTTTTTATACTATTAACACCTGATTTTGGGCCTGATTGGTATTTTGAATAAGTTCTTTTGCATTTTTATGATTACTTGTAAGGTTTGGCTTCATTCTAGAAGCCTTAACTTGGGTATTTTTGCCTTTTATTTTTCCATTTTGTATTAGTTTGGGTGATTGACTTAATTGTCAAGGTACATCACGACAAGTGCCATCATGATGCTTGTTCTTGGGTCGTGACAAACTAGTATCAATGCAACCAGGTTTCATTGCTCTGAATGGTGTAAGAAATGGATGTCTATAAAGTTTCGTAAAATGATACGTATACATTCATATCTATCTTTGAGAGGCTATAGTATATCTTTAGAAATTTTTTCTCATTTTATTCTTTACCGTGCGAAGTTCTTTTATATATGGTGTTTTGAGTTGTGTTTCACTCTTTTTGCATGAATGGTGTGGCTTATAAAACTTATCTATTGAGAAAAGGTCCTAGAGATTGGTAGAGGTCACTTGTGAGTTGTAGATCCCATAATTCTCTTGAGATAACTTAAGATCAGTTTGTTGATGCTTTCTTGAAGAGATTTATGTCTTTCAGTTTGAGAAATCATATATGAGATGAGTTTGATCTCTTGGATCAGGGCTCCATGACAGTTGCTGAGTATGAGGAAAAATTTCATGCCCTGTTCAGTTATTCCTATGATAGCATTTCCAGCGAGTCTGAACAAATTAGATGTTTGTGAAGGGTTTGGATGTTTCCCTTCAATTGGATACTTCTCAGATAGTTATTTTTGGAGCATTTTTTAAGAGCACTGTGGATCATGCCAAGATTACATAGAGTATTCTTCGAGTATGTTAGGGTGGCGCCAAGAAGGTGCATCATTTTGGTGAGTTCATAGGTCACTCTCCCCATGGTAGAGAATTTAGAGATTCTCGTATATATCAGGGTAGCCAATACAGGAAGCCTTATAGAGTTTAGTAGGTGGATTTTTGGGTTTAACAGTATAGGGTGGCCATTTGGGCCCATTGGTACCTTCTCCTATTGATGCAGGTCGTAAGACTTGTTATATGTGCGATGAGATTAGCTATGTGGACATGGACTGCCCCCGTCGAGTAGTTTAAGCTACTCCTATTTCAGCTGTGAGGGGTAGGGGTGATACTACAGGAGCAAAAGGTAAAGAGGTGGCAGAGCCTGTAGTGGTGGTCGTGGGGCCACTTAGGTAGTTGGTGGTCGTGGATAGTGTTATGCTATACTATCCAGACCTGAGGCAGAGACTTTAAATGTTGTGATCTCAGGTATTGACCTCATTTATTGCAGATCTACCTTAGTTTTATTTGACCTTAGATCAACTTTATCCTATGTATCTGCATATTTTACTTTGGGTTTTTATTTTGTTAGCGACCGTCTTTCCATGCTTATTTGTGTATCTACCCTATGAGGTGTTTCTTTAGTAATGAATTGGGTGTACCGATCTTGTGTTGTGACTTTTGTTGTGCGTGAGATGTTGGTGGACTTGGTTGTGTTAGATATGGTTGATTTTAATGTTATTTTGGATATGGATTGGTTGGCTCCTTATCATGTTGTCCTAGATTATTGAGCCATGACCGTGACTTTAGCTTCATCGGGTGCGCCAAGTATAGCTTGGAAGGGTGAACTTTATTTGAGCCCTAAGAGGATTATATCTAATGTTCAAGCTCATAAATTGGTTGACAAGGGATGTTTATCTTATTTGGATCATGTTTGTGTTACTAGTGTTGTTTTACCTCCTTTCTTGAATTCTGTCCGTGTTGTCCATGAGTTTATAGATGTTGTAATACCCCACAAACTCCTAGATAAGTTTCCAACTATTTGTCCTATGTTTAAAAACCTCTAAGAGATTATTTTAAACCATATGTAAGTGTCATAATAATTCACCTTGTGTGTAAAATGTTTTTGCTGCGAATCATGGTCATAGGAAGCACTTAAAAGAAAGTAGAGTTGATAACACTTGTATCAATTGAGTTTTAGCATCCGATCCTATAATGGTCAACTTTAAACATGAGGAACTACTAGAATATAATGAGTTAGGTAGCCTACTTTATATCTAATGAAAGATCTTCGAGTTTTCTTTCCAACGCATCTAATTTTACCTTAATCCAATGTCGATGTGGAAAATTATGCTTATTTTACTGAGAGTGTTTGTCTGAGAAAAAAAGGTTAAGACTAAGTTTAAAAGCCATCAACTAGTTGATAAGTTATCAACTTAGTCATTATACTTAACTATAAAATAACTTATGTCACTTAGGAAAGGTGGCAACTAAGTTGACAAGCCGTCAACTAGTTGATAAATTATCAAATTAGTCGTCAGCCTTAACCAGAAAAGACCTTATATCACTTAGGAAAAGTTAACCAGCCGTCTGCTAGTTGATAAGTTATCAACTTAGTCGTCAACCTTAACCAAAATGTGTTCAAGTCTAGCTAGAGGTTGACGACTAAGTTTATAAGTTATCAACTAGTTTACAAGCTATCAACTTAGTTGTCAACTAAAAATTTCTGCAATTTTTATTCAGTTTCTTTAGGGGTATTTTGTCCTTTTCCTCACCTCAAGCCCTACCCCATGACTTAAATCAACCAATAAATGATTGTTTTATATCACTAGTCAGTTTTCAACATTTATTCTCCTCTCTACTCTCAAAACAAAACTAATTAGGGTTTCTTTCCAAGTTCAACTTCCAAGGATCCAAATTCATGTTCTTCTTCAAGAAATCATGAAATTTAGGTATGCAGGCTTTTAGAAAGGATAACCTTTTATCCTTGTGCACCGAAGCTCTAGTTTTTGCAATTAAATTTATGAGATTTTTAGTTAGATACCTAATTTTCTTATTTTTGAGATTATGGCATTATCATATGATTTAAAGTTTAGTTTTCACAAGAATTTATCTTTACTCATGTTATTACTTACATGTTTTCTATTATGAGATGGATTTCATTATTTTGATATTAAGTTTTATGAATTGATAAAAGATTTTAATTTGAGCGTTGAATTTGATATTGATATGAAGTTCCTATGAGATAAAGAATGATTTCAAGTTCAAGCATAAGTTACCGATCTTGCAGGAAGTGTAAGCTTATAAGCTCAAGTTACAAGTATACATCGTGATTAAAGTTCATCTTGATCTTATGATCTAAGATAAGACATGAAATCCACAAGCTTCCTCATGAATATGATTTAAGTAAGGGAAACATAGTTGATTTTCAGTTTATAAACCCATATAAAATTTTAAGGTGGATTTCAAAAGTATGAGCATATAAGTATATGTTTTGGGAGTAATATTTAGCACCGAGAGGAGAATGTGTGTTTAGAACATCCTATTCTCCAGAAACTTAGTGCACCATAGGTTTAAGTTTAGGAGCCTCGCTATAGAGTGTCCCCTCCTCTACCTAATATAGGCTAAGTATAGTGATCACTCTAAGTTAAGGTTCTATTCCAATGGTAAAGGTAGAAACAATCTTCTCAATATGGGTAAGATGTTGGCTACATGATAGCTCACATGGTGTATGTCAGTTATAACAATCTCCCACAAAGAAAGCATAAGTACATTTTAAAAACTAAGTGTAATGATTCACTAAGCTTATCAGATTATGTTTTATTATTCATGATTTTTTATATTTCAATTTTTAGTTTTATTTACAATCAAGGTGATGAGTTCTCTTGATTTGAGGACTTGAGACAACTCTATTTTTAGTATTATATTTTATTTAGTCGTACTGATTAGGGATAGATGAATGGTCATGTATCGGCTACCAATAATCAGTATTAGTAGTGGCTTCATAGACAATCAGTCAGAGTTGATGTATTTCATTATATTCAGTTTTGATTTAGTTTTATATATTCCAGTGTTGTAAAAGTTTCAAATAGTTTTGTAATGAATAAATTTTGCCAATGACATCGCTTTCGTTATTATTTTTAGTTTTATATATTTTATTTAGTTGATCACGAGTTATGCTAGTATCATGGGTTAGCTTAGGATCACTTATGGTTGTAAGCACTGTGTGACATTTAGGGGGTAGTCTCAGGGCCTTAAAGATGTGTTCTCTACGAACTTGCCTGGTATGTCTCCGGATCAAGATATTTATTTTTCTATTGATGTTGAGTCGGGCACCAAACCTATTTCTATTCCTCCTTATAGGATGGACTAATCAGAGTTGAAAGAACTAAAGGATCAATTGCAGGAGTTGTTGGATAAGGCATTTATCCGACCTAGTAATTCGCCTTGGGGTGCATCTGTCTTTTTTATGTAGAAAAAAGATCGGTATATGTAGATGTGTATTAATTATCGCAGTTGAATAAGGTGATAGTTAAGAATTAATGTCCCTTTTCTCATATTGATGATATTTTTTGATCACTTTAGGTTATTGTGGTGTTTTAAAGATTAATTTGAGGTTTGGATATCATCGATTGAGGATTAGAGCTTTGGATATCCTGAAGACAACTTTTCAGACTTGATATGGTCATTATGAGTTCTTGGTCATGTCATTTGGATTGACCAATATCCCTACCGTGTTCTTGGAGTTGATGAATCTGGTATTTCAGCCGTATCTCAAATCCTTTATTATTGTATTTATAAATGATATCTTGGTGTATTCCAAGAGTGAGGATGAGCAAGAGGATCATTTGTGGATTGTGCTTCAGAGATTGAGGGATGAGAAGTTGTATGCCAAGTTCTCTAAGGGCGAGTTTTGGTTGGAGTCTATTTCTTTTCTGGGTCACGTGGTGACTAAGGAAGGTATTATGATAGATCTAACCAATATTGCAACAATTCATGATTGGGATAAACCTACTTCACCCACCAATATTTAGACTTTTGGTGGCTTGGTCGGGTATTATCGGCAGTTTATCGAGGGTTTCTCTTATATTATAGCTCATTTGACTAAGACTAAAAAGAAGATTTTCTTTTAATGGTTCGATGTTTGTGAGGTGACCTTTCAAAAGCTCAAGGATTTCTTGACTTTAACTTCTATATTGGATTTGCCCAAGGAGGGCGTAGGTTTTATCATGTTTTATGATGCTTCAGGTATTGTGTTGATGCAATAGGGGAAGGTGATTGCTTATGCATCTTGTCACTTGAAGCCACATAAGAGAAATTATCTTACCCATGACCTGGAGTTGTGCAAAGTGGTATTTTCCTTAAAGTTATGGAGGTATTACTTATAAGGAGTTCGTTATGAGATCTTCTCAAATCATAGTAGCCTTCAGTACTTCTTCACCCAGCGATATCTTAATATGAGATAGTGCCTTTGGCTTGAGTTTCTTAAGGATTATGACTTGACTATTTCCATTATTTGGGCATGGTTAATATGGTTATAGATGTCTTTAGCCGGAAGTTGAATAGCATGGGTAGCTTGACTCATCCTTTGACTCAAGAGAGGCCTTTAGCCTTAAAGGTTTAGTCTATAGCTAAAAGGATAGTTAGGCTTAATATTTCGATACCTGGGTATGTTTTGGCATTTGTGGAGGCTAGATCTTCTTTGATGGAGAATATTTGAACTCATCAATTTGATGATATTAGATTGAGGTTGATTCGAGATAAGGTGTTGAGTGGGGAGGCTAAGAATGTTTTACTGGATTTAGATAGAGTTTTATGGATTGGAGACTAAGTTTGTATGCCGAGAGTGGGTGATTGGATTTGGTTGATCTTGGAGGAGGCCCATTGTTCCAAATATTCCATCCATCTAAGTATTACTAAGATGTATCATGATTTGAGGAAACACTATTTGTGGGGTGGTATGAGGCGAGATATAATAGTTTTTGTGGCTCATTGCCTATGTTGTCAGCAGGTGAATGCTGATTATATGTGACCAGGTCATTTTCTTTAGAGATTACCTATTCCTGAGTATTAGTGGGAACAGATCATTATGGACTTCATGCCTGGGTTACTTGTACTTCTTATGGTTTCAATAGTATTTGGTTTAGTATGGATCGATTGACCACGTCAGCTCATTTCCTTCCAGTTCAATTTTCTTTCATTGCTGAGAGCATGACCCATATCCACATTGGTGAGATTATGCATCTGCATGGTGTTCCAGTGTCTATCACCTCAGATCGTGGTTTGGTGCTCACATCTCATATTTAGAGGACATTTCAAGATAAGTTGGGAACTTTGATTGATCTCAGTACAGCGTTTCACTCCAGACTAATGGTCTGACTATTCAGGTTGTAGAGAATATGCTCCACGCCTGTGTGATGGATTTTGGTGGCCCGTGGGAGCAATATTTTGCGTTAGTAGAGTTTTCTTACAGTACCAATTACTATTCTAGTATCGATATGGCTCCTTTTGAGGCATTGTATCTCTCTAGTTGGTTGATTTGATATTTTTAAGGATATACCTCGAGGTACGAACTTGCTTTGTGAGTCTTTTGAATGGAGTTTGGGTTACTCAGGATAGACTTAGAGAGGCTCAAAGTAGGCAGAAGTGCTATGCTGATCATAGACTTTGTGTTGGTAATCGTGTTTTCCTTCGAGTTTCACCCATGAAGGGTATGATGAGGTTTGAAAAGAGGGGCAAGCTTAGCCCCAGGTATATTGGTCTATTTTACATTCTTCGGAATATTGGTGATGTGTCTTATGAGTTAGCTTTAGCCCCTGATCTATCCGCTATTCATTCAGTTTTTCATGTTTCTGTGCTTCGCCGTTATATTTTGGATGAGTCTCATGTTATTCATTGGGAGTCAGTTCAGTTAGATGATCGGTTGACTTTTGTTTAGGAGTCGATCTCCATATTGGCTAGGGATGTTAGATAATTGTGCTCTCTAGTTATCCCTGTAGTTAAGGTTCAGTGGCGACATCGACTTGTAGATGAGGCTACTTGAAGGTCGAGTCAGATATACATAGTTCTTATCCCCAACTCTTTGTTTATTCAGGTATTTCTTTTGCCTTTAGTTTAAGGACAAAATAGATTTTAGTGGTGGATGATGTAATGACCAGCTTTTTGATGAAATATGTAAAATGTGTGTTTTTATGTGATTTGACTATTTTACCCCTCTTCATAGTTGATTTGTTATATTTCTAGAATGTGGGGGTGATTGAGATAGTTCCTGATGCATTTTGGTATCATTTATGCAATATTGTTATTTTGATGGCTTCGAGAGCCTTATTAAGGACTTACGTGGATATCTTTTGATCTGTGTGATGGATGGCTGAACGGACTATGCAACAACTCCAAAATATTGATTTTAGTCTAGGTAGACCTTTGATTTGGGTTCCGGTACACCCAAGCTCATTTCGACCTATTGGTCAAAAAGTTGGAAAATTAGAAATATGGGTGTGGGACACACATTTGGTCTAAATGACTTAGGATGGAAAATACGACTTCGCCAGTAGCTCTAGAATGTCAATTTTAGGGTGGTAACATATTTGGTGCGATTTTACAGCTTTTAAATCTAATTTCGACCCTCGGTTTGAAAAATTATGATTTTGGGTTTCGGCGAACACTGTGAAAATGATTTTTTTTTAAAATCCAACTTCTCACACGCGTCCGGAATGTTGAATTTTGTGTGGTTTCATAGTTCGTTTGCATGTATCAAACTCCAAATTAATTTCGACCACTTCATCGAAGTTCGGGTTGGACTTAAGAAAAATCTGGTTATTTATTCTTTAAAAAGTTGGTGCAGGGTATTAAAAGACTGCTTTTATCCTCTCTTTTTTTGCCCATTTTGCCATTGTTTCACCTTGACTCTTGGGAGTTAAACCCTAAAATAGTGTGAGAGCTTAAAATAAAGGTTGTGGGAGTTTAAAAAGTTATATTAACATCTATTTCTTAATTCTATTATGAATTTAAGGTAAGAATTCACCCTTTTCTAAGTAATTTCTTGATTAATTTCTTAAAACTCCAAAAATCTTAGGGCTTCATTTTAAACCTCAAATTTATTCCTTATCACTTGAATAGTAATATTTTAATCTTATAATTATTAGTTTTTCATCAATGTATCCTTCAAAACAACTCCAATTTTTTATTTTAACCTGGATTTCAAAGATTTTTACCCGATAGAGGTTACAAATATTTTTTCTTTGATTTGAACCTCATTTTTGACTCAATTTGACTTGAATTTTTGCCCATAGGTTCCTAAAAATATGGTGAACACGTTTATAAAGTAAAGGTATGATTTTCCCTTCTTTTTTAAAAATCCATTTCGGGGTTCCGTTTTGACCTCGAATCAAAAGTAGTCAATATGAGAGTCATTTTTTATTTTGACGCATAGATTCCATATTTGACATTTTTAATGGAGTTCAACATCGTTCGTGGAAAGTAAGATTGTAGGTTAACTATGTAGCAGACCGATTTTGGAATTTGAGATTGGTTATGACTTAACTTTTTCAGACTGGGTTGGGTAGTAAATAATGATATAAAATGCTTGTTAAGGGTGAAAAATATTCATGAAAAATGGCTATCTGTGTGTTGTGCCCGTGTGTGGGCCTATATGTGATGTAATTGTCGAAATTGAGATATTTGTTATATGTGTTACCGTGTAGGGTCAAATGTGATATTGATAGCCTTGAATACATATGAATAATTGCATTGTATTGTTAAAATTCTTAATGTGGTACCATTGGTGTATTGTGATTATATTCATACTTTATTGACATATGAGACATGTGAAAATTAATGAATGAAATAGTAATAATGAGTGGATAATGGCTAACGTGGTAGTGGAAATGTATCATTGTGGTTGGTTGTGGAAATATATCATGCGATTGGTTGTGGAAATAATCATTGTGATTGGTTGTAAGAATTACATCCTCATATTATACTCATTCATAAAATATTATTATCATTGTAGAAACACCTAAGTAACACTGGCAACACCTTTTTTAAAACCCTTCCCGAGGAATACGTCAGGGAGGAGATGTTGTAACACCTTATAAAACCCTTTTTGAGGGATGTTTCAGAAAGGAGATATGAGATGTGTGGATTGTATACGGTTTGGTGAACCTCGCATGGGTCCTGCGTTGGGAGGCTTGCTTCCGTAGGTGTATACAAGGATTATGCAATAATCTCGAAGGTTGTGCGATGACCTCATGCATCATTATCATCATATACATTTCAGTTACTTTGTTGTGTTTATATTGTGTTGTATTGCCATATTGACTTTCCATCTATGTAATCGTCTTATCTTCTTTTACTTGTATTTGATGATCTTGTATATGCATGTCCCCCTTGTTTTACTTATAGGTGATATAATGCATACTTTTGTTCTATCTTAGCGTGATATTGCAATATATGTGATATATTAGAACTATTAGTGCAACCGGTATGGGCTACCATTGTGGGACATTTTTTGATTGCAGGTGATATGCCCTTAGTGTATATTTTGTATGCTTTATTTACTACTTTACTTGGTCATCCTATGATACCTACTGAATACAAGTGGACCTTACTCATGCCTACTGTGCCTATTCGGTGCAGGTCCTAGGTCGAGTGCACCTCAACTTTCTTATCTCTGGTGATTGTTGGAGCTTCTAAGATAGCGATTGGACACTCCTACATCTGGAGTTCACCCCTATGTTTCGATAGTAGTTATATCTTTATTAGTATTTAAAGAGAAATGTTATTCCTTTGTCGTTATTTTCTGATGTATTTGACTCCTGGATTGTATTAGTAGTTCTTACACTGTCAATACCTAGTTTTAGGCATAATTGGTATTTTGGAAAAGTTCTTTCCGCATTGTTATGATAACTTGGGTATTTTTGTTTTTCCCTTTTCCTTTTTGTATCATTTTGGGTGATAGGCTTACTTGTCAAAGTACGCTGCGACAAGTGCCATCATGACCCTTGTTTTTGGGTCGTGACATCCTCCACCAAGACATCCTCCAACACCTAGTCCACCTCCACCATACAAAATATAAAACTTATTTTTCAAATGATGAATTTATATTTATGTGCTTTTTACCTGTGTATTATTTTTGGAGGATTCAAAAACTAATTACCTTTAGAGGATATGATATGCATTCCATGAAAGATTTGAAGAGTCCGAGCAACATATCTTATCTCTATCACTTTCCAAGGATAGTTAACCAAGTCTTTTTTTCTAGTTTTTAGGATCCAATGAAAGCTAAACATACCTCCTGCAAAATAAAATTGTCTTACCTAATTCATAGCCACAATCTCAATGCCATGCCCAGTCTGCATCTCTTAATTGTTCAACAAGTTAAGTGACTACTTCATCTTAAGTTCCTTAATTTCTTAATCTAAAACATATTACTTAACACACAAACGACTTACCATCCAAAACCATTTGTACCCAAATAGAAAATATATACACCTTTTATTTGCCTAGGAAGTAAAAGTGCAGTAACTCAAAATCAGTAGTAGATTAAATTTATTGCATTACATTTTCTAATGCCAACCAATATATAATAATATTGCAAGAGTTTTATTCATAAAACATATATAGGACTTTGTTTTCAGTAAGCATTAATTTTAGTGGGGCTAATTACAAGATACAACCTGGTTACGAAAAGATCACATCACAATTCCATGTACCTTTCTCAATTGCATCCTTGAGAAACAATTTCCTTCTGGTTTTCGAGCGCATACTAGAACTCCAAGCGTTTATCAGACCTGAAATCACCCATGCAGCTCCACTAATTTAAAGAATCTCTCCTTAATAATATGATAATACTGATATCAGTAATATGATAATACTAATATCAAATCAATACAATTAAATACAATCTGTACATAAAAATTTTCTAAAAGGCCTATCGAACATTCATCTACCACCTATTAAGCAAAAAATCACCAAATAGTAACAGATCAGAAACTACAACAAAATAATACAATATTTAAGATAACGAAAAATATCAACATACCAGAAACTACAACAGAATAATTCTATTTTTGAGATATTAGGACAATATGATTAAACCTAATCTTTGCACCAACCGAAGATTCATCTTTAATATAGACTTGAAATTGATGAAACTATTATAGACTGCACTTTTGAAGCTCATAGAAAAAGTAGTTATATGAATATCTCTGCAATAAAATTTCTAAATCTAACAAAAATATAGCAAAAGCATCATGGCAATTGCATTGGAGTTGTAGTTATGTAGAATCCTTGGGGGTTACACCACACAGTGAGGGACTAGGTACCTTAAAGTTAATCACAGGAAATCAAAAAATATAGTTCAAGAAAACTAAAGGCAGTGCAAGAAAGAACAAACACACAAGGTTTAACGTGAAAACCTCCTTGATCAGGGGAGGAAAAGCTACGGCTTGCCCTCAGAAGCACCATCAAAATCCACTATAATCAACCTCTTGATTACATATTCGATTTCAGCCTAACTCTAGGCTCCTTTCGCTTATAATAACTCTACCACTACAAAAAAATAACATTTAACAATGAAATTTAAAGACAGATCAATTTCCATCACAGTTTAGCAACGGATTAACAACAAAAACATCAATTTTGTCTCAAGCATAGCAAGTCTCATTTTTATTTATTATATAGCAACGGATCCGAGATGAATTTTTTTTTCATTGTAATATTTCAGCTCAAAAATTTGGCTCCTTAATTTCGTGATGAATTTAGCAACCAATTATGTGTAATCATTTTAATTAATTTGTAGCAACAGATTAGCAATAGATTTTAGCATCAGTATCATTTATAATATTTTTTATAAATTTTATTTATTATTAGCGACGAAATTATCCGTCGTAACTATTTATAAATTAAAAATAGTATCAGATATATTTCTCAAAAATAGATTAGGGCATCTCATTTCTTCACTCTATCTCTCTCTATATGCGACCTCTCTCTCTAAAATTTCCTCTTTCTAAAATTTCTATGCCCATTTGGTAGCTTGAATTAGGTAGCGATTTATGTTTTCTCTTTCTATACTTTCTGTCTCTAAATTATGTTCAATGAAGTCTCTAGTTTGGTTCCACTTTGGTTCTGTTGTTGTGTTTGTACTTGGAAAATCCTTAAAGACTTTACCTTTTTGTCTTAGTTTTCTAAATGTCGAGCTAATGTCCTCTACATTCTCTCTTTGATCTGGCCGTTAATTGAACTCGTGAATATGAAAGCTTTCAACTATTCTAATGTTAGATAAATGCAGATTTTTTTTAATATCTTGAGATTTTTTTGATGTTTTGCTTGTAGATCTTTGATTTTTGTGGATTTTATGTACTTTCTACTGGTTTTACTACTTTACCTCTTCTATATTTGCAATTTTGTTTTTTTTTGGATCTATGGACTAAATCTAGGGTGGATGCAAGTATTTGGTACTAAATCTATATATTTTTCATAGAAGTTTTGATTTTTATTTTGCTAATATCATAGAAATTGAAGTGTTGGGAAAGTGAAGGTTAGGTGAAAAAGCATGAGAAATGTGTGTTTTGGAGCTGACTGAAATTTTCAATTTCAATAATTTAGACTATCAGGTAAAATATTCTCGATAATTAGTATGGTGATTCTGGTATATGATTTAGCTATGTTAAAGTAGTATTGCTGGTTCTTATTTAAGTTGGTTTTTGTGGAAATCTGGTTTTACAACTTCTGAAATTTTATATGATTCAGTGAATACTACTGGCTGTTTAAGTTTTACATCTCTACTTTTCACATCACTGCTTGTTTTTTTAAATTTTTTTGTTGATATTGGTTTTATTATATATTTTTCTACCAATAAATTTATTGCAATGGCATAAGGATTATTGTTATTGCAGTTGTGTTTGGCAATTGTGTGTATCCCTAGTTAGGTAGCAATTTTATTCTGTGTGCTACTTAATGAAAGAGGCATTTGATATATAGTACCTTCAAATATCCCAGTAAACACCTAATATAAGAACCTCAAGAGAAAGACTCTCTATGGATTTGGTGGTTAGAATGTAGAAGTTTGGATTAGATCAGTTGATAGGTATTAGATGTAGATCTGATTGAAATTTTTGTTGTTGTTGTGTTTTATTTTCTGTAAAGCTCTGGATATTGTAATTTCTTGTAGCATTTTGTATGAAAAAAATTTAGTTCCTAGAAATTTCAGTTGTTATTCTCCAGCTGACTATTTTTTTGATAATTTGTTTTATCCACTTACTTTTTTCGTAGTGTTTTGATAATTTGATTGGCTGGAGAGTGTGTGTTTAATTGTACTTTGTTTTAGTAGCTGATTACCTTGATATTGATATATTGTCTCAAATCAGAATTATAACTCATTTCCTTGTTACAATGATGTTGATTGATGACTTTTGCTATGTTCTGAACTATTGATTAGATAGCATGGCGCTACTTCTATATGGTTTTCAGAGGTGATTAAATCATTTTGGTTTGTCATCTTTAGGAGATTTGTCTTTATTATGATGAATTTGCTTTATGTTATGGTGCTCTTTCCCTAGATATATATATATATATATGTCTGGTTTACCTTGTACTTGAATTGGTGGAATGAGTTAATTACGTGTTATATGATAATATAAGTGGGCAACTAAGCAATGCATAGGTGTTATGGGAACACACCTAGACTTCTTCATATAACTTCTCTATCATTAGACATGAAGGATAATGAAAATAATTATGAATCATGTGATTGGTTGTTGGCATTTATTGAAAATGTTTACAACAACTTTGATCCCTTTGTGCCCTCACCCCCCTAAAAAAATGAGTATAAAAATTTCCAGCATGTCATTTAATTAGCGCTGATTATCCTATTTTTTTATTTCAACATTAATAGGAACATGAATAATGTAGAGCTTGGTTGGATGTATGAGAGGTTAGATAGCCGAGGGAATTTATACTCTAGCTTTGTAACCGGTGTGAATATATTTATTTAATTTGCATGTTCTCAACAAAATTGCATGAGTGGTGACAAAATTAGATGTCCATGTGCAAAACATCAGAACCATAAATTCGTGGATGTCGAAACTGTTAAATGTCACCTTTATCAATCTGGATTTGTTGAGAACTATTTTATTTGGAAGCATCAAGGGAAAAGAGATGTTATAAGTGGAACCTGTATTTAGAGAGAATCCATATCGAAAAATAATTTTGGATACAGCTGGTCCCAACTTTTCTCAAGGTTCAAGTTGGCAATCTTATAAAAATATTGAACCTGATTCATATCATCCTTTTGAACATTCAATGAAGGAAGATCCTGATCAATTTTATGATTTGCTAGATATTGCCGATGCAGAATTATATCCTGATTCATCCCCCTCTCAACTTGCAGTAAGATTTTGATATTTTGATAAATGAACAGTAAGTTTATCTTTATTAGAGTATCCCATATTGGACTGTATTGGTTAAGTGAATGTACGGTGTGTCTTTATTTAAAGTATCCCATATTCGTTAAGTAAAAGTATAGTGTGTCGTTATTTTGATCAAAGAGCTACCATTGCTACTACAATTAAACTTGGGAGGGTAGATGAATAAGTGAAAAAAGTAGTCATGGCTGTAAATAGGGCCACCCCGGCTTGCAAATACAGTCGGTGGTTGAGTGTAACTGCTTTCAAGTTTTTTACTTAACCACAATTGTAACTTGTATATAATGAATGAATGCCCTTCACCATATGTATATCAATGAGAATAAAAAATTTTTGTCCCTTGTCAACCAATCTTAAAGAAAAGCTGGAAATTGTTGATTAGTTTTCTACCGTTTCTTTGCCATTTTAGTAGCTATGGTTGTGTTTAATTACACTGCTATTTTGTTTGGCCTGCTGCGATGTCCTTTTGGTTGCTTCTATGATACTTTTTTCTCTTTTTTTTTTATTGTTGTATGTCAAGTAGCTACTATATTTTCTGCAAGCAGCTAGCCCTGCTACTATATTTCCTGTGAGCAATTGGCCTTGCTGCTATATTTTCATTGTTTTACTGCTGTACCAAGAAGTTTTATGACTCTATATTCTTTTGGTTTGCTGCTACGTACATTGTTCTAATTCTAAGTACCTGGAAATTCTATATAGGCTCTTAAAATAAGTCGAGATCCAACTACAACTGAGTTACATTTGCATGTCCATACACATAATCATGATGGAAAATCTTTTGTTGGTGAGCATTCCCGACTTCTACTTGTAAGTTCATAATTTACATCTAATGATATGATACTCTTCTCTTATTTTTCTTTTTTATTGACATGAACTTGAGTTTATTTTAATAACTCTACTTGTTATAGAAAAAATATGAAGAACTTGTATGGGAAAACTTATAGTGTGAATCTGAAATTAATCAGTTGGAATCATATTATGAAGCTGCGGGAGGAACAAAGAAGAAAAGATTATTTGTTCTTGGGTCTGAAGCTGAAAGTTACATTGGAAAAAAAAACTTTGTGCCTGTAATGCTTCCATATCATCAGTATTACCTTCGGTTTCTTTAATGACAACAAATTTAGAGGATTTTGTGAAGCAATTGATTCTGTCACTTACTACTCATTTTATTCTGGTAGTTATTGAGTGTGTTGGTGGTATTAGGGTACAAGAAGGGGTCGTGCTTAATTCTCCTCCTACTAATGATGGTGATGACGACATTAATTCCTAGCTTCATAGTATTCGTAGTCCTTGATCGTTGTATTAATTTTTGATAGACTATTTTGTGTGGAAGTACAAAACATTTATGTAGTAATAAATACAAATTTTGATGGATGTTCATTTGACATTAGTTTATTTTTGACAAAATACTTGAAATTGTGGATGTTTGGACACAATTATTTTTTATTTTTCTATCTATATGAATGTTGGTCATTTTAATCATTCTATAATTTGTTTGTTTCAATTATTTTATTACAAAATTATTAGCGACAAAAAATTAGCAATTAACATTTGTTGTTGCTACTGAAAATTTTTAGGGATGGATAAATTTAGTTCCTAAAGACGGCTACTATTATCGACAAAAAATTAGTGACTAACTTTTATCATTGCTACTGAAAATTTTAGTGATGGATAAATTTGATCGCTAAAGACGGCTGCTCAGTCGACCAAACTATGTTGCAACGGATTAGCGTCAAAATATTTAGTCATAAATTTAGCCATGAATAAAATGAATTTTGGGAATAGCAATGGAATATTCCATCGGTAATAGCAACAAATAAAAGTCTTCGTCGTTAAGGGGTCATAAATTATATGACAGAAAATAATTTTTGGTCTCTATGAGCTAGAAACGAGCAATATAGTGACAAAAGATGATCAGTTGTTATTCCATCGCTATTTCTATTTAGCGACAGATTTTCATAAGATAGTGACGAAAAGTACGTGTTGCTAAATGCTTCTTTTTTGTAGTGTACTACAAGTTCTTCTTGGCAACTCTACCAAGGACTCTCCACAATGATTAACTCTAATCAGTATCAAGCTTAGGCAACTCCACCAAAGCACTCTTGAGCAACTAAAGAAAACACTACTCTTATAGCATGTGTAGTTTAATTTCAAATCAACACTCAAGAACACTCACCCACTCTTTAAGCATACTACAAAGATAAGAACATGAGCAATGCTTCAGCAATCTTGGAATGGAGTTTTTGCTGCCTGTCTTCACTCTTTAGATTTATCCAATAACTGGTTGATGAAGTAGCCTCTTTTTTCTTTTATAGTTGGGTGATGATTAGGGCTGAAATTTCATTGGAAAAAGTGCCCTAATTGGTATAAGAAACACCTGCAAGTTGGTTACACAAGAGGACAAAACTGTGTAGACACGCGTGCCCACTATATTGTACTATGAACATCTAGGGACTTGGTACCTTGCAGTTAGTGACTCATCATCAAAAATACATATAATAATTTCCCTCCCTTTTGATGATGAAAAACCAATCATACAGCTATGAGCACATCTATCACATTTAATTAGTTTGATTACCATTCTGAAGATGAATGTTCCACCTATTATCATGCTTCCACCATCATACAACATAGGGTCCTGGTCTTTTATTGTCATTTGTAGCAAAAAGTCTGATTTCTTTCCCCTGTTAACATGCACCTTCATTTAGTGCATTTGTATACTCCCCCCTGTCATCGTAACTTCCTTTATTCATATATTCAGCATATAACTTACTTCCCCCTATTAGCATGCCATTCTAATCTGCAACTCCATTCACCTATTACCCGATCCCTACTACATGAACTCAGTATTCCCCCTTTTGGCATCATTGAAAAGTGAGAACAGTAAATCATGAGTAAAATAAACACAAATTAGTTAACTCATGGCCACTAGGGAAACACTAACATGAATAATAACCTTGCAATTTCGAGGGGACAAATGTAACACACAAAGAAAAGTTTCATTCATGAGTAAAGGATAAATATCATTGTAGCGTATAAATTAAATATTCTTTGGAAAAATCCATAAGAATCAAAAAGGGTTAACAGGTGAAGGATTGGGAATTTTTTTTTAAAGGAGTAGGGTCAGGTTGTTGTTAAGATGACTTATCTCTGCATTCAAGCTAAGGAACTCATCAGTTAAGGTTGATACCCTCTTCTTCAGTCCAACATTCTTACTTCTGAGCATTTTAGTGTCACCTGGGCTTCTTTTAGAGAATTTCCAAATTGTACCCTGGAGCTTGCTAATTTCTTCATCCTTGGCAGCTAGGTTGAACTTCAATTCCTGTATTTCCTTGATGCGCTCCCTTTGATAAATTCTAACTGATTTGATACATTCAGTCTTGACCAGTTTTTTTATTCCAAGCATTTGAACCGCAAATCCTTGGGTTTTAGAATCATAGAAAATTCCACAACGATAAAGTATTTTGTTCAACCAATATCTATAAGGCATGCCATGCTTTCCATTTTATCCAAGAACCAAATTGAGAATGTGTTCTATTATCAATGAAGGTAGAATAATGAATTCAAAGAACCTATGGTATTCCACCACAGATAAGTCTGTAGATGAGGCAATGTTTCTCTTTTGTGACCTAGGTAGAATTACCTTATTTACAAAGTCAAAAACCAATTGAAACCCACTCTTCAATGAGTTCCTATTCATTGCAGCCTTAGATTTCCCTTTGACCTTGGATGTATTTTCTAAGAATTCTATTTAAGGCAGCTGCTTGGAGACAGTTCTCACCCCATATATAGGAATTTCCAAAAATTTTCCCAGTATTTCATCATTCAACTTTATTTTCCTTTCTTGGACTTGTGTAGTCAGATTCATCCCATCTTCTGAGAATTCTAAAGTGAAATAGAATTCCTTGCCTATCTCATCAAGAATAGTGGTAATAGGTCCTTCTATAAGATACATGCATCCTTGATGTTTAACCAGCTCAACTAATTCCACTATACTAGGTTCTATTAGCACATTTGAATCAAAAGTCCTTCTAGTTAACACCTTTTGATTTTGTAAGAACCTATTTCTAACTTCCTTGGACACAACGTTGCTTTTTTACCCATTCTTTTGTCAAGTATAAGTGATCACAAATTCCCTTTTAGCTATTTTTCTCTTCTTAGGACTAGGTTCCTCAAGAGTCAGTTGCTTTTCAGTAAAACTTCTAGACCATTTTTCATAAATTCTTAGTGTTTTACTGACATTAATTTTCTTATGATCATATAAGCTCTTTCCAGATCTATTTGAAAAAAATATGAGATTTTCAACAACCCAAGTTTCATCCATAACAATATAAAAAAATAGTTTTGAGGATTCAGGGATGATTCTTCATCAATAGGTTGAATGATAAAGGAGCTATGCTTTAAAAGAGTAGGATAAGAAGGATGTTTTACAGAAAAGTTTGGGAGGGGATATTTCACAATGCAAATCTCGAAATCCTTTGAAGGATATGAAAATGGAAGAGCTGCAGCTACCAAGAAGGTCCTTTTCTTAGAAGGGCTATTTGGGATTTGGATTTTCCTTTTTGATAAGAGAAGAAGTGGGTGCAAAAATATTTAAGGAATAATGAGCACAAGGAAGGGTTTTCTGGGGGAACAAGATATGATCAATTTTAGAATTTTAGGTGACTCAGCTTCCCTTATAGAATAGGTAAACCTTTTTTGACATAAAGACAAGGAGGATAGCTTTTTCTTGATAGAACAGACAAAATTTGAACATATAAGATTCTAACTTGAGAGATGCGACCAGGTCCCTCCCTAGGTTATGTGAATCTTCAAATTTGTCCTTGTCATATCTGTCCCCCTCCAAAGTTTCTCCCATGGGTGTATACCTACAAGGGTATAGTACTGAATTAGACCAATATGTACCTAATTTATCAAGGATACCTACCTCCTGAACATAGCCAAATTTTGGAAGAAAGGCTGATCTATCTAGTACATCAAGTTTATTTGATCAATCCTAGATACAGGTTTTTTGATTCATTATACCACATTATACCAATACTTGGTTTGGAAATAAATTTGAGGAGCAGGTCCTAGACTTGGCATTCTTCAGATGTCTAGAATTCGTTCTGCATTGCTTTGAACTTGTCAGCCTCTTTCACATTTTTGTGAGCTCATTCTTGGGATAAGAATGCTGAGAAAGCCATGAGATTTTTGACTTAGGATCTTATTTGTACCCTACCCTATAGATGTGAAGTTAGAATGTCCAGGGAGATAAAAGGATATGTGCTTCCAATTTGATCCTTTAAGATGAATTCCACTGGGGACCTGGTCCTTGTGTAATCTTGACTAAACATTTCTTGGAATTCCTCTATTTGAGATGATGTTTTTGATTGATATCTTGGATCATCATCTACCATTTTCTTCTGCATTATTAGGCACTTAACTATACCCACCAACTGCATGCAATTTTTAACCCTTTTTACCTATTCACATAAGACACCTTCACCTTGAAGCGTCTTAGGAAAGAGAATACAATAAGACCTTCCATTAATAGCCTTGAGAAATTTAAAATCAAAAAGATTGTTCTAATTGCAAACCCTTTCTCCCTCCCACACTTGTAATTATTTGTTAGACTTTAGAACCCATTTAAGTTTGAGTTCCCAGTAGGAGGACAGAGGTGAGATAAATCTTTTTTTCTCCATCTAGGTAATTGATGTGCTATAGAAATATAGCATTTTTGATGCTTAAAATAAGGAAAATATGCAAGTTTTTGAGGTTCTTTTGTTAGATATGATGCATGTTGGGTATGTTTGGATGCTAAGTTTGTGAAAAGGATGAAAAATATGTTTTGGCTACTTTTTGGATTAATTATGGGTGTTTGAGACACTTTTTGGCTTGTTCATGATCAAAGAATGTTTGAGAATTGAAGAAGAGATGAAAAGATGACTCCCGACACTTACTAAGTCAATATATGGACCGCAAGTAGGACCTACGAACCGCAAGTAGGCAAAGAAAGTGATAGAAGTCTAAAATCCCAAAAGCTTACCTACAGGATTTTTTAATCCTGGTACCTACGCCCTTCACCTGAGCTCACCATACTAACCGCAGGTACTACCTTCACGCAGGGTCAGGGCACAAGTGCAGACCACATGAGGCCACCGATCCTGTTTTCTACTATTTCATTCGGTCTTTGGCTTTAGGGTTTCCTCATGTACTATAAATACCCTTTATGTGTTTTTAATAGGAGTTACGCACTTTTGATACTCACAAACATATTTTGATTCCAAGATTCAATTTTGATATCGGGATTCTTTTTAATTGACTTCAGTCAATATATTCAGTTACAGTTATGGGTTTTAATACTTCTTATCATTGTGATTAAATATATGATTTTGATTATGAATGTTATTGATTTCTTCACAAGCATGAGCGGCTAAAAATCCATAGCTAGGCTTGTGAAAAGCCATCCAGATTGACGAAGCAGGGGAAGTGCTATTGTTATGCTGAACTGATACCCATGCATGTATTGGCTTATTGTATTATAATATTATTCTTAATGGGTGCACACTTAGAATCCCGCCTAGATATTGCTACTCACTCCTAAAGAGAAGTAGTGACTAGAAAAAGATAAGGACAACAATAATTTGGAGTTTAACTGTTGATCCATGCTTCTAGGTTTTATATAAGATGGTTAGGGTTCATCTAATAACTAGAGACTCAAAAGGTAATAGTTAACTAGGATCAAGATAAATATTAGTAAGGTGACATCCTGAGACTCAAAGGGTAAAGGGTGAAATCCTTTTACTTGTCCAAAAGACTATAGAAGATACATAACTTATCGATTCTATATGCAAAGTATCAGGTTGGTTCAACAAAGCATGATAAGCCTATGGAGTTGAGAAGCCAGAGGGAAAAAATCCTAGTGTTCACCTACGACTAATTACAACCTCAATTAATATATTTACTTGCACAATTACTACACAAAATCCCCCATTTACTTTTCTTCTTCTGCCCGCTGACTACAATTGCTGAGATCCACAATTCCACATGTTCCCTTGGGATTCAACCCTAACCTTTATTGGGATACTATATTTTGACAGTGACCATCATCTTTTATGAGGAGGTGTAGTTTGGATGTCATCAAAATTTTGGCACCATTGTCAGGGAACACGATGTTGATTTGTGATTTGAAGTTGTTGCAGCTTTTGGGTTTTTCTTTTTGTTTTTGTTCTTAGTTGGGCATATTCCAGTGTAGGCCTAGAACATAGAGTAGAGGAAATCCCTTACTCCTAGTGAATTCAAATCCAGAGAGGATCCTACAAAAACTTAGTAGGATTGTAGTACAGAAAAGAGATATTATTGATCGATAGATCAGTCAACTCTTAGCTCAAGTTGAGAATGAGAGGAGGGAAAGAAAAGAATATCAGTGAGTATATCGAGAGGCAAAACTAAATGAGCAGAGATATAAAACAGACCACTAGTAGTACTCAGTAGAAATTAGAATAGAGCTAGAGGTTCCCATGTTCAAGTAATCCCAGCATAT
The DNA here is from genome assembly GCA_030864225.1 of Capsicum baccatum var. pendulum. Classification (NCBI taxonomy): domain Eukaryota; kingdom Viridiplantae; phylum Streptophyta; class Magnoliopsida; order Solanales; family Solanaceae; genus Capsicum; species Capsicum baccatum. The sequence goes on along the minus strand of CM061553.1, from coordinate 206,479,678 downwards.
TAGTATGTGCAATCATATATAGATGATGAAGAAGACTTGGGATAAGTTGAGCCCATAGAGACTGAAGCCATAGTTCCTCCTATTTTACACCAGGCATCAAGTTTGACATAATAAGTGCAATGATCCAAATCCTTAATCTGAAGGGTGTGTTTGCAGTTCTGCCTACAGATGATGAAAATTTTCACCTTGCCAATTTCTTTAGGATCTGTAGTTCATATACAAATCCAGGGGTAATTCAGGAAGCGCTTAGACTGAGGTTGTTCCTCATTTTCACCTATAAGAGAAACATCTCTATGTTTAAGGGAACTACAAAGAGGCTTTATCACTACATGTAATAAGTTGCTTATAGAATTCATGAATAGTTTCTTTCCTTCATTCAGGATGTTGTAGCTTAAGGAAGAGATTTATAATTTCAGGCAATTGCAATCGGAGTCTATGTATGAGGCGTGGTTCAAGTTTAAGAAGAATCTGAGTATGATGCCCAACCATAGGTTGTTAGGGATAAACTTATTGGTGATATTTTATCGAGCCTTGACCATAAGCTCCGGAGCCATGGAAGACACCATATCTGGAGAAGCTTTTATGAGACTACATTGAGAAAAAACTTTAGAGATGTTAGATCAAATCATGCTCACTAATCAAGGGTGGAAAACTTATGAGGATGAGAAGAGATCTGGCACATATTATATTAGTGGCTTCTGTGACCAAAAAGTAGCAGATGACATGATAGCATAAGAGATTATGTTTCTACGAACTGATTTAGGGGTACTAGCAAAGTATCTTGCAGCAACAACTTTTGAGAAAGTAAACAAAGTAGCAACACAAAGGACAACTTCCAAAGCTTATGAGCTAGAATTAGAAGAGGAAACAAATTATATGGATCGTCAGTTGGCAGGTTTCCAAGCCCAAAGGCAAGGGAAACAAGGTTGAAACTATTATGACAGATACACAGATTATAGCTGAGAGAGAGATAAAGACTAGAAGAATAAGGATGACTATAGAGAGATATGAGATAGGTACATTCTACTTAGAAGATGAGATATAGAATCCAGAATGGAATAGATGCTGGCTAAGTTGGTGAGGGGTCAAGAAAATCAAGAGACCAACCTTAAGGAGATTAAGGCTGACATTTTAGGTTTGAACTAGAAGCTTGATTCATATGCCACTACTATGAAGTAATTAGAGAACTAGTTTGGTCAGATGTCAGTAACTCTGAACCAGAGACAGCCATGTACCCTTTTGAGCAACACGGTATAAAATCCAAAAAATGATAGTCATATAATTTCTATTACCATAAGGAGTGGTATACTACTATGGATCCCTTACTACCTGTTGCAGAAGCTGCTGCTGATGAGATACCTGTTGTTGAGTCCATAAAGGTAATAATTGATGAAATTAAAACTACTGAAGATGAAGGTAAGGATTCTATCATTGATCCAGAAGTCAGACAAATTTTGAGACCACCCCCACCTTTTCTATAGAGATCGAAGAAAAAAAATAGAGGAAGGTAAGTTAAAGTGATTTATTGAGATGCCGAAAGAATCAAGCTTAAACATATCTCTTCTTAAGGCATTAGAGTAGATGCCTAGATACTCTAGGTTCATGAAATAATTGGTCACATGGAAGAAATGAGTTATAATTAAGGATGTTGATGGTGTGCACCACTACAGTGCAGTCATGACTAGGTCTTTGGCATAGAAAAAGAGTGATCTTGGAGAATTTATTATACCATGAACTATTGGATCATCTCGATTTTCCAAATCTTTGTGTGACTTAGAAGCAAACATTAATTTAATGCACTGGTCGTATTTAAGCAATTGGGCTTGAACCCTCTGGAACTGACTTCAATGTGGCTATTGATGGCTGACTATAGGTAAAGAAACCTGTTGGCATTTTATTTGATTTTATTATGTAGGTGGATAACTTCATCTTTTTGACTGACTTTGTCATCTTAGAATGTGAGGTTGACACCGAGTTGCCCATTATATTGGGAAAACCATTTATGGCCCCGGGTAGAGCTATGGTTGACATGGAGAAAGGTGAGCTAAAATTTAGAGTCAACAGTAAGGAGGCTACATTCCACATCCAAAAGTCAATGAAATATCTAACTGACATGAGGGTAGTGTCGGCGATTGATTGTAGTGATGACCCTGGAGGATACTCCTATAGGTATCTTGATGAATCTTGAGTAATCAAGATACCCTCATCGTGCCCCGACATTTAATCAAATATTGTGTGGGAGGCATCCCATGGGCATGTTGGTGAATTCTAAGTAACCAACATAGTCGCGTCGTGCCACAACATTATATCAAGCATTGAGTGGGAGGTAACCCACTATTTTTTAGTGTTCACATTTTTTTTTTTTTTTAATTTTTTGTAGGTTTTTAGTTCGTGAACTTACTCGAAATATGGTAAAAATTGCTACATATATCAATTTCTAGGTAAGTGGTCTATGTGATCAACCCATCATGGTTGCAAGTCCTAGACGGTAAGTTGAGTATAAGTTGAAAAGTTGAAATTTTGAGGATGAAAAATTGGAAGTTGTTGACTTTGGAATCTAATTTTACTTTTGGGATCTCAAACTTAGGTTGTGGGACCATAGGTAGTTAGAAAAAATCGAAATGCCATGTTTGAATTTGTAATACCCTGTATTAAACTCAGCGTAGTTCAGATCCTAGTGCTGGCATAACAGGCATAAAACCTAAAAATATAGATAAGTGTTAAAGACTTAGCCTTATTTTGACTTCTTAACTTTAAGAATTCTTAAGTTGACCTTTCGGGCTTTGAGATGATGGTTTTTGAGTTGATTCATGTTTAAGGGTGTAAGGAGCATGTCTTTGGGAGGTTTCAGAATTTTTGAACGAGGTTTTGGTCGTGTTTGGATTTTGATTCCAGCAGCTCAACGCGATTTTACCGCGTCATGACAGGTTTAGCGATGGGCATATCACCGTGTAACGATGGCCTTCTAAATGGCATTCCACTTACGACTTTAATCTCCAAAGGGGAAATTACGTCATTTACCATCACCCCAAGTCATATAAACATAGGATTAAACATCGGTTCAAGCATTATACACCCATTCTCTATCAATTTTCTCTCTAAGAAACCCTAACCTAGTTCCAAGAACTCCAAAACTCCATTACTTTCTCTTCAAGATAATCAAGAATTTCAGTTTCTAATTCATGAAGTTCAAGAAAAAGCCTTCAAAAACATCTCCAAGAGTTCAAATTCAAGCTTTTACATCAAATCAAGCCTAATAAGGTATGTGGGGTTATGAACAAGGGTATCCTTTCACCCTTATACCCAAATTGCATAATTTTAAGATTTTATTTAATTGTTTTGAAGCAGGGTTCATACCCAAGTATGTAAATTCTTGAAGCATGTGATTTTCATGAGATTTAAAGCTTTAAGTATATCAAGAAGTTTTTATGTTTATGTTTTTAACATATATGATTTATAGTATGAATGATATTGCACTATCTTGACTTGTTATTGTTGAAATATTTTAAGATCGTTATTGAGCATGAACTTTTATTATGAATTGACATGAGTTTAAAGCATGGGTTTTAAGCCCTAAGTTTGAGTATTGAGACTTCAAGAAGATTATGCTTTTAAGTATTATTTGATAAGCTTATTTCAAGATTTAAAGCAAGAATTGATCTTTTGATCCTCAGCTAAGAGATGAAATCCACATTTATTTATCTTGATTATAGTTTAAATCAAAGGGAAGCATAACTAGTTTTCACTAAAACCATGATGTTATTTTATGGTGGATTTCCTAATTAGTGAGCACATAAGTAATATAGGAGTTGCATTTAGCACCAATTTGGGTATAAAGCCAAGGTCACATGCGCCAGAACTATGTGCCACCGTAGGTTTTAATGCCCATAGTGGGTTCAGTATAGTGATCACTCTAGTTTAGGTTCTATTTTGATGGAAAGGGTAGTTCAACTTTCCCAACGTGGGTGTGAGATATTGGACTCCATGATAGCTCATATGGTTTACGTTGGTTAGAAGAATCTCCCAAAAGAAAGAGTAAAAGTACAAATTTTAGAACTAAGTGTTATGGCTCATGAAGTTTATTCAGTATGCTTTATTATCCATGATTTATGATTTTTAGCTTTCAGCTATTCAAGCTCAAGGTGAGTCATTTACACTTAGCAAGCATCATTTAAAAGTTTATATGAATATTGAGTTATTGTTTTACTTATGCATTCACCCCCACATACTTAGTATATTTCAGAAATACTGATCCACATATATGTCTATGTGCTACATTATCTTATAATGTAGTTCTTGGTGCTCAATTCCAGCAGCGTGAATGATTTTGAGCATCTCCACCTACATTTCATCTCTTTGTAAGTCCTCATAGTTCAAGTGCCTATCCTACAAGATTTGTTATTGATGAAGTATTCTAGTTAATTGATGCCAGATTGAGTTGGGTCATATGAGGCTTATCCTAGTGGCTTCTTTTTAGAAGTAGAAGCTTGTCCGAATGTTCCCTATTTTAAATTCAAAGTGTTTGATTTCAAGATTTCTATGTTTAAGACTTTCAGTAAGATATTAATTCAGTTTTAGTTAAGATATTAATTCAGTATCTCAAAATTTCTTATGTCAAGTTTATTTTTACTATGAGTTCTGAAGTTGTTAGAAGTCTTAAAGGGTTAGCTTGGGACTACTTGTTGTCTTAAGCACCGTTTGATGTCTATGGCATATTTATGTGGCATTATAGGATTGTAGGAAAGTGGGCCAAAGTTTTTGGCTTGGCACTTGTGCCCTACACCTGCTGGCCGCAGGTGGAACCTACGCCCCATGTCTGGACGCAAGTGGTAGGCACAGATGGAAGCTGTAAGTTGGTGACCCAACCGGACCCCAGTCCTTGTCGTAATAGGCATCCCAAGTCCAACCAGGATTGGGGATCGTCCCCTGTTACCCAGCCCAACCACCTGTGTCCAGCCTTAGATGAGCTGAATTTCGAACATATAACAAGATACTGTTATTGTTCCCATTAAGACTCTGGAATAGAGTCACAATCATGACCGACCCAACCAAGTTCAACCATACCACAACCACCGCCCAACCATACCAAACCAACCCATAGATCATTAACCAAAGAGAATACCAAAACATAAGATGAAAATTAATCCCAAAATATAATATGATGGAATAGTGAGAAATTATGTCCGATGATGCTAGCCTCAATATCAATACCAATTCTAAGGCAAACACCAATACGGTTCCCGCCCATACCAACCCCCAGAAGTACCTCAAAGCCTATATTCAAAAGAGTAAACAAATTCGATTGTGACATGCCCCCAACCATAGCCAAAATAAAATTCCAAAATAAAAGATAAGTGTCTAAATAAATCCATAACATGAAATGATTCCTTCCAAAAGGATGGAAGCTCACCACTTCAGTCTAATTACTGATACCGAATCCGTATTCTAGACAGAAGGAGTAGGATTACTGGTTCCTGAATAGCGTGGGTATATAGCCGTCAGTAGACGAGTTAGTGGGTGAACACTAGCATGAATCTTAGGATAAGGATAAAATAATGCAAGTCATAAAACCAAGTGAAACCATCCATAATGCATACATATATATATATATATATATATATATATATATATATATATATATAAGTACCGAGAAAGGGAAATCAGATTTAGCGTGCATTTAAAACCTTTACCTGGGTTGTGTAGCTTTGCCAACCTAATCGCCCACGGGCCATATGGGTTCAGCTCCTCCTAATAAAAGGGCCTCAGTGCGTGTAGCTGCACAACCAGGGAATGTCCCCTAGGATGACTAGTACATCCCTCCAATATAAAATGCGAAACTCGCACGTGGCCATCGAAGATCGCTCATATTAGCAAATATGAGTTTCTAGTTTTGGTTCCCCCGAAACCACCACCTTCCATGGCTTAGCTACACTCCCCTCCATTAATTCTCAATTAAAACCATATCCAAACAATTCGTTTATCATTTATTAGCCAAGGCAAATATTAGTAGTATCGTCATACTACCCCATTACTTGCAAGTAATATCCATAGCCAAACCATTTAGGTTAAGGGGACCTTAGGTGCCCTTTCATATACCATCTTAAATCCACTTGGGAGACTTCCATGTTCTCCATAAGCATAAAAATTTATCCTTTAGCCTTTTCAAACCATTTAAACCATGTATAAATCCTTTATCCAGTTTAAAACGTGCAAGAGTTCCATTAAAAGGAGTCAATGCAATAAATATATCTTTATAAGCAATTTATTAAACACCTTGGGGGGATAATATAATCAAAACCAATTCCAAAAACCATTAAACCATTACTATTCAATAAAATTGTCCAAAACCACCATTAATGCATATAAAAGCATAATTATAACCATAGGAAACCATAACCAAGCATTTAATCTCAAAAACACCCCAAATAATAATTGAAAACCATAATCATGAAATAGTAAAACCATGAAATAAATCATATAAATCATGCCTTTAGTTGAAATTACAATGAGGGAAGAGAATCATGTCTTATACTGAAGAATAGACGGAAATAAATCACCAAATCAATCCCCAAAGTAATCCATAAGATGAAAACTTAGCCTTCTTGCCCCAAAAGCTCTTGAGAGAATTATGAGATGTTTTGGAAAATTTTGAAGTGTTAATGAATAGAATAATAGGCTAAATAACCTCCTAAGTGTATTAAAAGTCGTGAGTCCTAATTAGGGTAAGTAGGAAAATGTCCAGAATACCCCTACTTAAATCCCTTAGTGGTCGTTTGGTTGGGAATGTATTTATACTGGGATTAATTATGTTGGGATAAGTTATACTAGGATTAGTTATGCGGGAATTATTTTTTATTGAGTGTTTGGTTTGTTGTATTCAAAGTAATATGCATGGTATAATTTCTAAGAATAAATTAATTGATTACCAAAATACCCTCCATCTTATTTAACTTTTTTTTATATATTTCTTTTCAAGATTTAAATATTTATTCTTAAAAATTAAACTTTGATCTTATTTAACTTAATTTTTTTGTGCGTGTACATTTTCATGATTATATCGCGTGTATTTTAAAAATAAAACTTTCATCTTATTTAGCTTTAATTTTCTTGCATGTGCCTTTCCATAATTATGTCGTGTGTGTTTTAAAAAAAAATCTTACTACATCTTATTTAGTTAAAAATAAAAACTTCCAACTTAAGTTTGTTAAAATAAAAGAAGATTGTTGTTTATGTCACTTCATTTAGACAAATATCACTCATATAAAATAGAATATTAAAATTCATTTTTACTGATATATACAATGTTATTTATGTCACTTCATTTAAACACATATCACTCATATAAAATAGAATATTAAAATTCATTTTAATTGATATATACAATATCAATTTTCAAGTGATTAAAAAATTATTTAATTTAAAATATGTAATTGAACAATGGAGTCGATTGTGAACACGGATCACTCATATAATATAGTGATCAACATTTCAATTCAAATTCTTAACAATAGCTTAAAACTAGTAAAAGGCCTGTGCTAGTTAATTAAATTTGTCTTTGGCTGAAAAATTAGTTATAAGAGGCTAATATGGATTTGTGGGTTTAGGGATAATTTAGGTTGTCGGTAAATATTACTCAATTGAAGATAGGTTAATTAAAACTCTAATAATTTTAACATTTATAAAAATATTATGGATTAGTTCATTACAAATTTCATCTTAAAAAAACAAAATTTAATATTCATCTACATTTTATGCATTTATGAAAAGTTTTTAGCTTATTACTCATCAAATATTTAACATAAAATGTGAAAAATATTAATATGCATAAAATATTCTTATATTTATTTAACATGTCTACCTATGTTATATGTTAGCCATCCAGATGGCCAAATTGTAATGTTTATCGTTTGTATAAATATAAAATTACTACCTTACTATTTGGTTTACGTATATGGTTATGTCATTAGAATTTATGGATCGCCTAAAGTGGTTGAGTTAGATTGATTAATTAATTATGCACATACGTACATACATAAAGTGGCCCGTGCATGATTATAGGTAGGGGTAATTTTGTCCTTTTATAAATTTATCTGTCACAACCCGATTCTCGAGTCATGATGGAACCTACCACAACCCATCGGTAGGTAAGCTAACACCGTAACCGGAGCTAATGCAATGCGTTACCTTAGTAGTAATGTCAAACATGGACCCTATGTAGCAACACAATATAGCAACAACATTCCACAAATGAAACAATTAACATTCGAATACAAATCCCATGACCTGATAGTATAAGTACATGAGCAACTCTAAATCCGACAACAAAAATTATAATTCAAAGTATGACAACGTAAATAGTCTTATACAATTGTATCGAATACAAAAGAGAAGTCAAGATAGAAGGGAAAGAGGGAAACTCGAACTCCAAGATCTTACCTTATCTCTGATTGGTCAACACGGCATGAACTCGACTTAACAATGACAACTAGAACCTAGGTCAGCACCAAAAAGGTACAGAAGTGTTGTATGAGTACCAAACCATGGGTACTCAGTAGGCATCATTGGCCGACTGAGCTAAATTATAATATAAGGACGATATAAGGTAAGACAATAACTTAAAGTCAAAGTATAGGATCAAACCTAAATCTTCTTTAATATCACTGTATAAATACTAATCAACTATATCGATAATACGACATTCTATATCCACATATACCATAACCTTCATACAACATGAGTAATTGTTTTGAAAGCGTAAAGCCGCGTAAATATACAATAACAACCATGCATTATTGTAATCAACACTAGCCATCATTAGAATATAAAGCACAAGAACTTACCACGACATCCCATACCGCTGGGAAGTACACACAAAAGAACATAATATAAAAAATCATCATGGTGTCCCATACCACCAGAGAGTACACCAAAATATCAAACCATCAATATATCAAGACACAATTACACAATCACTTACCCAAAACCATGGGTCAACATTCCCACCATGGCGTCTTATTGAGGTCTATAGTCATCATCAAAACTGCATTTATATACAATGAAACTGAGATTAGCATAACATAGCTATATAGTCAGTTATTCTTTATTTCATTAATAAACTCCAAGTCTAGTCTATATTAGATAATCACCAAATCCATAAAGCACTAGTTTACAAGTCTTATAGTCTACTAATCATTGAATAAGGAAAAGCTACAAGTTACCAACACCATTATTTATTCACCTATCTCAAGGCCATTATCTAGTTAGCAACCTCATTATATAAGTCGTCATTTAAGCCACCACGGTCATATGTTAGAAGTCAACTTAACTATTTATCATACAATCCTAAGACCAATATCATTAGGCATATTATAACCTTAAGGACTACTTTCCATGTTTAAACCAAGTAAGATCCACCAACTAGTTATCATATAGCTTAACCGTCTAATAAGAAGAGAAGTCATAAGATCACATTTCAACTATAATCACATCATTTATAATGGTAAATAATCATGAATGTCCTGAATCTATGCATGTCATCACCAGTATTCTGTCATGCAATGCTTCATAGATTAAGAGTTACACTCATCTAAAATATTAAAATAAATATTAAGAATTATCGAGGTGTTAAATATTCAATCAGTGGAATAATAAGCATCATACTGCATTTTCCTCGTTGTCATGTTGTATGATGTATTCATATATGATATCCAATAGAAAATTACACGTCTATCTATATTATTCTTCGTAGATGCCAGATGCCTCTTGTGTGAGAGATGATGACATGCTTAATAATATTATACCTCCTATATGTGAGATGCCTCCTATATGTGAGATGATTAGGGATATGCTATGTCTTCTAAATATGATTATTGATATGAGTTTCAGATATGTGTATGGGCTTGAGGCCATGATTATGATGTTGTGATTGTTTTGAATAAATTAATGAGCCAAGGGTTGTGTTATGATATGATTGAATAGTTAAGAAGTGTTTATCATTATAAATGATGTGACTACAGTTTATGAATATAATATATATATATATATATATATATATATATATATATATATATATTTGTATACTCATCTCTTTGATTTTTCCAAGGATAAATTATGGTGGGATTATTATCCCACCAATTGTGCGGATAACTTATCCCGATACTATTTATTAGTCCTAGGATAAGTTATTCCGCATATTGCCAACCAAACCTGCATTAAAAAAATTTATCCCTGAATTATTATTTAACCCTGGGATTATTTGCTTTAGTACCTCACACCAAACGACCCCTTAAAAACCTATCATAAGGATACGACTTACCCATACGAGTCGTACTATAATACTCCATACTTTTCTTAGTTTATTTCAACTTTTAGTACACGCACAAGAGGCTTAGAACCTGAAAGTTTAGCAAAGTGTTGGAGACTTAGTTTTATTTTTGTTCTCTAAACTTTGATGAATTTTAAATTGACCTTCCTGACCCCGAGACTTATATTTTTAAGTTGATTCATGTTCAAGGGTATAAGTGCATATCTCGGGTGAGTTTTGGATTAATCAGATGAGGTTTGGACTACATTTGGATTCCTAAAACAGCAGCTCATCACATTTGCACTGCGTCACGGTGACTATAGTGGTGGAAGCCTTGGCACGTTGCGGTGAGAGCCCAAATAGCATTCCAGTTGCAAATTTTAATTTTTAGAGGTAGTTTAGTCTTTTTCCACCGCCCTCAAATCGTGAAAATACGGGATTAAACAGCTGAAAGGGCATATTTTACCCATATTCTCTAATTTCATTCAACAAGAAACCCTAAACTCTCTAATTGTTCAACTAGCTAAACCTTCTCCCCCTCTAACAAAGATTAAGAATTGGGGTTTCCAAGCCAAGAACATTTAAGCTTGTGATATTCTTTAAGATTTAATCCTTAGAGGTATGTTAGATGTTCATCCATGGGCCCTTTTCACCCATGGGGTCCATGAATCCATCTTTTATGTTTTAAATTATAAAATTACATGTTTATAATGATTTATCTCAATAAATCTTTTGTGAATTTTGATTATACATGATGTTTACAATCTATTTTATTTGAGAGCAGCCCTTACACGTTTGAAGCATGAATTTTCATTATTAAATCCCTAAGTATGGTTTTAGTATTGTAATTATGCTATTCCCACATGTTTCACTCATTTCAATATTTAAGTCCATGAATTTCGTACCATTTAAATTTCAAGTTAAGATTATAAATTGTTTCAAGTGGAATACATTATAGAATGTTTTAAATATGGTGGTTTCCATATCATGTTCATAAGAATTCAGAATAAATCCTCAGTTTATGATCTTGTCATGTGATCGTTCTATATCATCATGTTTAAAGGTATTCCCATGTTTAAATTCATGTCTCCGGTGTGTTTGATTAAATGCTTAAGTGAATAATTATGAACAATGATCTCCATTTCATTGTTTCAAAGTTTTTATGTGTCCCTATTGTTATAGTGATCGAGTCTTGGAGGTTATGAATACCCCAAATTTAGCTGTTTACTTAGTTTTCAGTATCTTAAGAATGATTTTAGTCATACCATGGGCAATATCATTCAGTTAGTTAATATGGTCAGTTGTGGGTTCAGTTAAGCTTAGTTTTGTCCAGTAATCAGTGTCAGCTTAGTTGGGAGTAGGATTCAGCACCGAGCAATAGAATTTAGCACCGAGAAAACCTAGGGATTAGGGCTCACTCATTAGTTAGGACTTGGTCTTAGAAGAAACTGGGTCCTTAAAAGCAATCCTTAAGTTTCAGAACTACGTATCCAATGTAGGTTATGAGATGTCACCCACCAGTTTAGAACTGACACTCTCAGGGATCACCTACTAATTTAGGACTGATCTCACAAGTCACCCACCATATTAGGACTGACTCCACAGCCATTGTTAGTACCCATGGCATGGTACTAGTACCCTTCCAACTGGGGTCATAGGTTATACCCTAATTAGTTCATTTTGGGGTATGTCGGTTAGATGATACCTCCCACAGTTTCAGTTTTAGTATTCATTTCAGAGCTCAATTCAGTTTTCCTTGACCATAGCATATACTTTATCAGTTATTTAGTTATCAGATTTCAGTATTTAAGTTTACAGACTATTTTAGAATCATGTTATATGCTTGGTCATGTATTCTCAGATTTTATAGCATTCACATATAGATATCTAGTTATCTCATGCTATTCATTCAGTCAGTTGTTATTCTTACACAAGAGCCCATGTATATCAGCCTAACCTCATCTAGCATACCAGTACATTCAAAGTACTGATCGCGTACTCATTTCTTACAATTTGATGTATCATATTATAGGTTCAAACACTCAGGTTCCCGACTGCACTTAGACATTCCAGCGTATCAGCAGTAGTAGCAGTGGTGAGTCCTCATATTTTGAGGGCCGATTATGTTTATTTTAGTACTTCAGTCCCATAGTCAGTCAGAGTTAGTTGGGGACATGTCCCATCAACTCCATAGTCATTCAGTTAGAGGCTTTTAGACATTTTTAGACAGTTATCCAATTTTTAGTTGATTATCAATCTTTACTTTATTACTTTTAGGCAGTTGTTTTAGATTTAAGAGTATAGTAATGTCTTAGTATTATAAAACCTTATGTTATATTCAATTATTCCACATATGTGTATCTTTTACTAGCAGTTTCGTTCAATGCTCACAGCAGGTACCAGCTTATGGGTTAGCTTATGGTCACTTGTGACGATAAGCACTGTGTGACATGCAGGGTGTACTCTCCAGTCATTACAATCTTGGTATCAGAGCCTATGGTTTTAAAGTGTCCTAGGGAGTCTGAAAGACGTATTGAGTAGAGTCTTATGCATGGGTGTAAAGTACGCCACACTTATGGATAAGAGGCTACAAGACATTTTAGGAAAAGTTTCCCTTCTTTCATGTGTCAGATCATGCTATAGAATGGTTCTCTAAGAACCTTTAGTGAGTGCACAAGGATTTATGTTCTTTTTTTAACAGTTTGAGAAACCTTTCCTTGTGACCCAAATGATAGAGTTTTGTGCTGATACTCAAGGCCCTTACCATTATTAACTCCTTGACTAGTCTAGTTAAAAAAGATTTGTGAGATGAAGTCCACTGAAGAGATTTTTTAAGTTCTTCACTTAGTCGGACCAGGTCCCTCTCCAACTCTTCATTCTTCTGGAGTGCAGTCATAAGATGCTTTTAGGAATCCTCTAATTTTTCATCAAGCTCGACCTGAACCTTTGATGCTTCTTTCTTTTTTTTACTCTCAGAGCCTTCTTCCTTATCCAGTTGACTTACCAAACTTAGATTTTCAAATTTGAGCTTAGAAATTTGTTTCTCAGTTACATATTTCTAAATAGTCAAAGATATCAATTCAAGCTCCTGATCTTCTATCTTTTTCTTTAGAGCATTATTCATTTCTTTATCACAAGCATCATCTCTTTCCTCCAGTTAACTCACTAAATTTAGATTTTTAGATTTTAACTTAGTAACCTGCTCTTCAATTTTAGATATTTTGAGAGTTAGAGAAATTAACTCAAGCTATTGACTTTCCACTTCTCCTGGAGTTAAAATTTTTCTCAGTCATTTCATACAGAGTCAATCAGTACATTTGCAAGCCTTTTATATTTTTAGCAAAATAGTTGTCCAAGTTTTCTTTATGATCAAAAAGCGTCAATTCATTTTATTCTTCATCTTTAGTATTTGACATAAAAGAAAACAAAGAACCAAAGGTCACTTTCTCATCCTCCACTTCAAGCATGGAAACATCTGCAAACTTCTAAGTTTCATTAGATTTACTGGAGGAGCCACCCCAACCAGCTAAGGCTTTTTTAACTCCAAAATCAACAGCAACCTATCTTCTTGATTTTACAGGGACCTGGTCACCATTCCTCCCTTTGTAACTTCCAATATTGAGATACTCCTGATGGTCCATATTCTACACAAGACAATCTTTTATGAAATGCTTAGGACTACCACATTTGTGACACACCTTCATAGTGACACCTTTTCTGCTGCTACTTCCACTTCTTTGGAATTGGCCCTTTTTTCTCATAGCTCTCATAATTTTTTCATCAAATAGGAAACATCAGTGTTTTCTTCATTTGAACCTGACCTTGAAGCTTTTAGTGCCAAGGATTTTCCTTCTTCTCTTCTCCTTGTTGCTTCTTGAGTTCATGGGTTTTTAGGTTCCCAATGAGTCCATCCATATTCAGGGTCCTCAGTTTTTTTTGCCTCAGTTATGGCATCCACTTTGCTTTACCATGACTTGGGAAGAACACCAAAAATCTTCCTCACTTTATTATACAATAGAATCACTTCTCCTAATCAGTGTAGCTCAGTTGTGATGGAAGTGAATCTTATATGCATTTCTTGTATTGTCTCTCCTTCTTTCATTGTGAAGGTTTCATACTGTATTATCAGCATGTCATCTTTGGAATCCTTCATATTTGTAGTTCCTTCATGGGAATTTTTCAAGAAGTCCCAAATTTTTATAGTATTTTCACATGCAGAAATCTTGTTGTATTTATATGGACCTATACCATACACTAGTATTTTCTTTGCCTTGTAATTCTTCTCAATTCTTTTCCTGTCTTCATTATTGAACTCACTTTTGATTTTGATAACCATTCTTATAACATCTCCTTCTTTGAATTCTCTTATAGGAACATGAAGGCCATCAAGGACTATGTCCATCGGTTCACTATCTTCATCCATTATGAATTCAAATATCCTGGTTTTCCACTACCCATAGTATTGTCCATTGAATCTAGGTTGTTTGGTGGTTGATTGCCTTTCTTCCAGGTTAGGTAAAGTAACTATGTTAACCAAGACACTCAAGATGTGAACCTTTCATAGTGACCTTTCTCTTCTACCAATTGTAGAACCCTTGGGGGTTGCACCACACAGTGAGGGACCAAGTCCCTCAAAGTCAATCAAAGGAAATCAAACAATATAGTGCAGGAAAACTAAAGGCAGTGCAGAAAAGAAATAACACACAAGATTTAACGTGAAAACCTCCTTGCTCAAGGGAGGAAAAGCCACAGCTTTCCCGTACAAGAACCAATGAAATCCACTATAATCAACCTCTTGATTACAGACTCAATTTTAGTCTAACTCTAGGCTCCTTTCGCTTATAATAACTCTACTACAACTCATCTTGGCAACTCTACCAAGGACCTCTACATTGATTAACTCTAATTAGTATCAAACATAGGAAACTCTACCTAAGCACTCTCGACCAACTAAAGAAAGTACTACTCTTATAGCATGAGTAGTTCAATGACAAATAAACACTAAAGAACACTCACTCACTCTTTAAGCATACTACAAATTAAAGAACATGAGCAATGCTTGAGCAATCTTGAAATGGAGTTTTCGCTTCCTCTCTTCGCTCTTTAGATTTGTACAAAAATTTGTCGATGAAGAAGCCTCTTTTGCTTTTAGTAGCTAGGTGATATTAGGGTTGAAATCTCATTGGTAGGTGTCCTAATTGGTACAAGAAACACCTGCAAGTTCGTTACACAAGAGGGCAAAACTGGGTAGACATGCGTGCCAACTGTACTGTACCATAAACAACCAGGGACTTGGTCCCTTACAGTCAGCTGCTCATCATCAAAACTACATATAGTAAGTTAGCAATTATATCATACTGAATTTTACCAAAGATTAAGGTACCAACATAAAAAATAAATTTTATATAAACTTAAGAAAAAGAAAGAAATTTTCTTTAGAGGGATGCTTTTACCAGTATATCCCACTTTTATACCCTTTAAAGAATTCGGCCGACATAAAACTTTTCATAAATTTAACATTTTTTCATATAATAGAAAATGTTTTTCATTTTTATATTTACTATAGTCAAATAATAACTGAAGGAATAAGCAGAGATTTAATGAAGAGCAAAAAGTTTCAATCACTTTTCTAAGGGACTTCACACTTTTAATTCATTATAGACATATTATAGATTATAGACATAGACTAGTCTTTACGAATGTGCTTTGCGTGTTATCCCATATCAATTTTAATCATCGAAAAAAATTATTAAATATTTATTAATAAATATATGAATTTATTTTATGCGGTAAAAAAATGTATTCCATCTTTGACATTAGACCCCAACCTCGACTTGGGTCCCGACACCCAATCTTGACTCAACACAGGACTTGAGATCCCGATTCTTGACTTGACATGGGACCTGAATGTGTAACCCAACTCGTAACTCGACTCTTGACCCAAATCCAAACCCTAAAACTCAACTCCTGAATCTGACTCAACACATGACCTGAGATCCTAACAATTAACCCAACATAAAATCCAAATTTGTAACCTGACTCATGACTTGACTCTTAATCCAACTCCAAGCCCTAAAATCCAACTTTAATGTTTAAAGTACCGTATGCTTTACATGAATTAATTTTTTTTGTTTATGGTAACAAAAAAACCCTCATACTTTTCTAATTTCTAATGAAACTCTTACCATATACTAAATTGCATTGCAATCAAATTCATGTTGTTCAATCAAAACCTTATTAAGTACACAATATATGATAAGTCAATCAATGTTTTAGAATTATTTTTGTTGTTTAACATTATTATTCGTTCTTTTATGTTTTCGATTGATTGCGTATAACCAAATTCAATTAATTGGTCTGAGGTTATCGACAAAAAAAAAGAAATTTATCTAAGCTACTTCTTTACTTTTTGTCTAAGTCACTTCATTTTTTGAAAAATATTATTGAAAAGCAATCAATGTAGGAAAAAGTGCACATTATGAAGGCTAAATAAATTTGATAATACTTTTCAAGAACTAACATTCTGTCGATAACAAATATTCTCAACTCATATTTGCTCTAAGTGTTTACTATGGACATTATTCACATCGAAAGCACTTTACACACTAGGTAAATGATCATGACACTTATATATGATTAAAAATAATTATTTGAGGCCTTTAAACATAGAACAAACAGTTAAAAGCTTAGCTAGAAATTTTGGAGTATTACAATATCCCCCTCCCCCCTTGGAATCATTCGTCCTCGAATGATGGATAGAAACTTATTGAAGCTCTGGAAGTTCGAAATAAAGGATGTGACCTAAAATTAGGAATTCTCCCTCAACATGACATACATAGACATCAAAATAAAAGAGCTTCATGACATTACCAAGTAAATCATGTCAGCATGAATCATGAGATAACGAGACTTAACATAGACACGATATTGGGCATGAGTTATATAGAACATGCTAATAGAAATGTAAGGCATGCATTTTTTTAGGAATTATTGGCCAAATTAGGATTGATATAGGATATGATATAAGATTTTTGAGATATAGGAGAACAAAAGCGGTCTCCACCTCAAATGATATGTCTAATAGTACTTAAACTTAGCAACGCTTATCAAATAAGCTTTAAGCTATGAATACCATACTTCACCATTTCAATCTTGTAATTATCTCGTGAAGCACATAACTACAAGAGATTGAGTTTAACTGCATATTTCTTTAATGTTAAAGCCTGACCCGAAGTTAAAAGGTGTAAGCTTAAGCTATGGGACCCTATACTCTACTCCCCTCCCAGAATACTACTCCCAATTATCACTATAATCAAATGAAATAATCTCTTAATCAAGGAGTACTAGCCATATAATACAATGATTTTTGTAACTATCGATCACAACATTCAAGCCTATGTTTACTACACCCACTTTATAAATTTGGATTTTAAAGAGTTTTTCTAGTGTTTAACTCATCTTTTGAAACATTGCATGATTAAATAGAATGCTATGACATCAATTAAAAATGGTTTAAATTGGACTTTTGAATTGTAATTTTAAGTTCAAATGGTTAAATAGAAATGACATGGCATTATATGGATGACTTGCAAGTCTTGGTATGACGATACCAATTTAAAAATGCCTTAAATTTAAAACTCCTTAGTTAATGGTATGTGAAAATGTTTTAGTTGGTTTGAAAGAGAATTGTGTATCTTCTCTGAGAAAGTGTAGTCTCAGGGGGACCAGGACTGGAAACCACATTTGTCGACGTTGGGGTCTATAACCACTATGTTCTTGGTTACGGCCGTATTGCACAGTATATTTGGGGAGGCTATTATCTCAATGACTTTAGACTAATTCCTTGGTCCATGCGGCTAACATGGATTGGAGCCCTTCTGACAGGAAGAGCCGGACCTATAATGCCTGTGGGTGCCTGAAGGTCGGTATAAGCTACATAAATCATGACTAAATTTTAAATGGTCATGTTTCATATTTTTCGTCCCCTACCCCATAATTTTTTTATACGTATGTTTGTTGGACAAAGGTTTATGACTGGTTTTGATAAATGTTTATTTATCCCTTTTCTTGGGTTGCAAGCCAGTGCTCGGCGTACTAACTGTCTGCGAATGCTACATCATTTCATGATGTAGGTTTTCAAGGATTTTCTTATGACCCTAAGTAGTATTAGGTGATTTGGTATTCCTATTGAATAGATATTGAAGTGGTGATCCCTCCATCCTTCAGAAGGCTAGGTTTCCTTTTTGTTTACTTTTACTATTCTAGAATTTTTAATTTTCTTTTTGCATAGTCGGGGTCATGTCCCAACTTGATTGGTATTATTTGGTTACAGGCTTTGTGGATAGTGTTGGTTTTCTACTCTATTAGATTTAATTTTAACTTACGAACTTGATCATTTGGTTCATTAAATTTCCTTTATTCTATGGGTTATCTTCCGTGGTTTCTTATTATTACTATGCTCACGAGGTAAGGCTATGGGGTCATCTCAGGCCTTGCTTGATTTGAGATGCCAGTCATGGATAGGGGCATGGTTTGGGTTGTGAAAAGATTATCACAACCCAAATCGGGGCCCTGTCCTTGATGGGCACCCCAATCCAACCAACGCCTGAGATGACCCCTTAGCCTTTCATCATAAGCATAGTAAAATAAGAAACATGCAGAAGCCAACCCATTATATAAGGAGTTTGATAAATCATAAAAATAACTTTATAATTAAAACCAAATCCAAAAAGCAATTACCCAAATAAAGTAGTGTCCATTTCTTACGAACAAAATTCAAACCAACAACTCACACCGTCTACGAAGCCTTTAACTTTAAAAGTAACTCCTATGTTGGGACAATACTTTGACTAACCATAAAATCAGGGAATATCATTATAGAAACATATGTGAAAAGTACAAATGCCTTGCGGATGATGGAGGACTCACCACTTCTCACCAGCTGCGAAATAGGATAACGAACAACCTATACTACACAGGGTTACAAGAAAAGCCCTCCAAACCTACATCATGAAATGAGGTAGGATCTTAGGACGATCAATATAATGAGTACTATCCTGCAACCCAAGAAAAGGAGTAAAATATATATTTACCAAAAACCAATCAGAAAAACATATGCTCAACAACACATTAATAGAATGCCGGGGTAGGGGCCAAGGAACATGGAACATGACTATTTATATATTTAACCCTAAAGTTTGTAGCTTGCACCGACCTATAGGTACCCACGAGCTATATGGTTCTAATTCCCTCTGTTGAAATGTTAGCCGCATGAACTGAGGAAATTTGGCTAAAGACACCGAAGTGATAGTCTTAAAAAAAATATATTGTGTAAAGCAGACACCGTGGTGAAGCCACACAATTCTCTTTAAGCCCAATTAAAATATTTTTTCATGTGCCTTAACCATGGAACCATTTATTAAGGCATTTCCGATTTAGTATTGTCATACCAACAGACTTTTAAGTTATTCGAATTATGCCATACCGTAACCATTTAACCTTTAGACGCCAAATTTCATTTTAAAATCCAAAACCATAGCCCCCAAGGGTATTTACAAAACCTTTTTACCTTTTTACCAGTTAATATTAAACAATTTTCAAATGAATAGTTAGACACTATAAAATCCTTGTGCAAAGGACAAATTATGATATGGGTTGAGTTTCATGGCATTAACATCATGTAAAAATCCATAAACATTATGAAAACCACATTGCCAGATTCCACCATTACAATTAGATACAAATTCAGTTTACAATCCACCATTCAAAATCAGGAATACACCATTTAAACCAAGAGAAATCAAAGCATGTGCGAAACAACTAAAAAACCTCAACCCTCGTTTAAACAAAACATTCAAGAAACATAAATATTTAGTAAATTGATGCAATATAACAATAAGTAAAATAGGGAGTATCCAACATGCCTTTTTGGCGAAACGAATTTTATCAAAACTTGAATTTGAAGCCTTGGAACCTTGAATGTTGGATAATAACCCTTGTTTGGTGTTCTTATGGGTTTGGGAGAGGAGGAATCGTGTATTTGGGTTATGGGATGAAGGAAAACACACAAATATTAGTTATAGGATGATTTAAGACATAAATGAATTGTTTGCCCTCGAAAAACTGAAGAGAAATGTGAGTTTAAGTGTCTCTAGAAACATGGGCGTGCCATACCCTAACGCGGTGTACACATGGCAGCCACGGTTTTATCATGGAGCGCACAGGGCATGCCATGCCCTTATCATAGATCCTCACTGGTTCGCTCATGAAAATGCTCATAACTTTTTCCCCGGGTATCAGATTAAGGGAAAATTGGACGCGTTTGAAAGAGGACTAAATTACCTTTTGTTTGGTAGGTCTTGATATGAAAAACTCAATACAATCTAGAATTTATATACATAATAAGATGACCTTTGTATGATCGAATATCAAAATTCAGTCGATAACAAAAGTTCTCAATTCAATTTGCTCTAAGTATTTCCTATTAACATTCTTCCCATCATAATCACTTTACATACTATTTAAATAATCATGACACTTATATTTACATAGAAATTATTGGGTTTTGTTTTATACACATAGAAATGACGGTTTGAATTCTAGATCAAAAAAATATGGGGTGTCACATTATATCCCCATTGGAATCATTTGTCCTCGAATGACTGGTAGGAAATTATTGAAGCTCTATAAGTATGGAATAAGGGATGTAACTTCACATTAGGAATTATCCCTCAGCACGACAAACATAGGCAACCAAAGAAAAGGGCTTCGTGACATCACTGGGTAATTCATGTAAGCACAAATTATGAGATAACGAGACTTGACATAGACATGATCTTGGGCTTGAATTTGTGGAACATGATAACTTTAATGTAGGTATGAATTTTGTAGAAATAATCAGCCTCATTAAAGATGATACAATACATGAAATAAGATTTTTGCAGGACATAATAATAAAAGCATTCTCCACCTCCAATGATACGTGTAATATCCCCTTAAATTTAGTGATACTTCTCGAACATGCTTACAACTACGAATACCACACTTCACCATTACCAATCTGATAATTCTCCCACAAAACAGATAACTACACGATCCTTAGTCTAACTATATACTTCTTCCATTTTAAAGCCTAAACCGGAGTAAAAGGGTGCAAGCTTAAGTTGTGTGACCCTATGCTCTCCATCCCTCCAAAAATACTACTTCATGTTTTCACTATAATCAAACAACTGCAGGTCTTAATTAAGGAGTGCTAGCCACATAACCCAATGATTTGTGTATCTATCAATCACAACATTCAAGCCTATCTTTACTACACCCTCTTTATGGATCTCCTCATCAAAAACTAGCTACCTCAATCACTTCCACAAAGATTTTCACCACATATCCCTTTCCTAAAAATTTCACATAGTAAAAGTTCATCCCACTCCTTACCATTCATCTATAACCTTAGCTCGAGGTTCATGCCACAACTTTCATAATAAAGAACATCTACTCTCTTATCTAAAACATTGTTATGGTTCTATAACCACTATCATCTTAACATAAGAAGTGTAACTGAGGGACTAGAGTGTAAGTATTATGAATGAAAGTGACACTATTTAATTATAACTTACATTGGTTTCACTACTCAAGGTGGGCCCTAGGATGTAAGATACCCAATAGGCACAAAAAGCTTCATGTAACAACACCTAGAGAACTCAGACCTTAGGCATAGGCACAATTAGAATACATGAGATATTGATAGAGTATCATCTTAAATAGAGGTAGGAGAAATTTGCTAGAATAAGAATAGATTCAAGATTATTCTTCCTTGAAGCTCTCCACCATGAGAAAATTCAAGATCTACCTTACTTCATAATCTCCCCCTTATCTCAAAGGTCACTATCCTAGACTTGCAGATATTCTCCCATTAAATCTATAAACACAACACTCAGCAC
Organism: Capsicum baccatum var. pendulum; assembly: GCA_030864225.1. NCBI lineage: Eukaryota > Viridiplantae > Streptophyta > Magnoliopsida > Solanales > Solanaceae > Capsicum > Capsicum baccatum. The sequence goes on along the minus strand of CM061553.1, from coordinate 206,457,436 downwards.
AATAGGAGCATCACTATGCACATAAAAACCATCATCCTCCTAGCATCTTTAACATGAAGATGCTAATTCTTTCTAGGACATCCCCTTTAGGGATATTAATCTTGACATTCGCCAGCTTCTATAGCCATAACCCTATAATTTATAATCCCATGGGTAGACGCATCTATATTCTCTGACACCTAACCATCAATTATCAACTCATTAGTTTACTAACATTAAACCTCTAACCGCATAACCTCATAATTTAACAAAATCTTAATCTATACCAATAGTTTACATAGTCTATTTATATTTTCCTTAATTCAGCTCTAAATAACACCATATAACAACTCCCTAGAATTCTCCATACTAAGAAATTTAAACATGAAATAGGTACACATGACACTTATAACTTAAGGTTGAGTACACCTTATTCTTATAACTTAAGGTTCTTATCTATCTAATGATTTAACAATAATTTTTACTTCAACACTAGACCTCATATATATATATATCACAATTTCCTAATCCAATATTTCATAACTTATCAACCTAAGCTCTTTCACGCATCAAATCAAGCCTACTAATTTACTCCCACAAACCTCACATCACTAGCCTTGAGCTAACATTCTTATCACCATAATCGACATCTAAAGTTCAAACTTAGGGTCTAGCATCAATCATGTACCACCGATGAAATATCCCATATAATATACTAGTCCATCAAATATAGAAATCACCTAGATTTGTTATTTCACTTAACTACGGCCTACAACCACATCTTATCCACAATATTACTACTATACCTTAAACTTTACTACATATCTTTTCACCTACCAAACTGGCTCACAACTATTAGATAAAACTCAAGGGACCCACTATGTAGTAAAACCATGCAGTAAGGATAGTCAATCTTAATATTATAACCTAACCAATTATGGTCTACAGAACAATCATTTTCCTCACATTACATCCACTTACCCATGCATACATCCCCACTACCTTCGAAATTCTATAAATATCACTGAGTCTCCCTTTCTAAGATCACCCCAAGTGACTTCTAAATTTATATATCACCCAATCTATTCTTCCATTCATAACCTATGATTAATTTTACTACTATAATAACTAGTCATCATGAGCTCTTTTCCTATTTTAACTAACTACGCAAATATTTTAACTAACCACTCTTTTTATATCATCTACCATAAGTTTGCTAATTTTTGGTAGTGCTTAACCAACACTATAAGGGCATACCACCACCACCACCACCCCCAATACTCACTTAAAGGTCATACAAATGCAACTATCCTTTTTTACTAAAAATTTACTCCTAATTTGACTTCTAACATATGATTTCATATCAACAACCTCAGGATCATCTTACTACTCATAGGTCATAACATCCCAATTTATACTACCTCTAGGATAGAAATATTATCCCCACATTATGATATGTATATTTTGCCTTAAGTGAGACACACATAATAAAGTCTTTGAAAGAGACTGAATGCATATCTTATTTTGGGCTAAAAAGCACGATTCATGAAGATAAAGGTATACATTTGAATCAATACACTTTGACACACTAATGGACTCTTTCTAAGTCCTTATGTTATTTCATAACATTTGATGACTCATTTATAAAGTACCACATCCTTAGAAAGCTAAGCCTTTGTACTTTTATTGCCTCGATAATGAGACATAACCAACAAATTTGGAGAAAGGAAGGACTTTGGATAACTTTTATATGGACAACACTATTGAACGATCTAGAGTATGAAAGAATAAGAAATATTTTCTAAATACCCCATAACCTCTTGATTATAAGTATGGTGCACAACACGCCCATAAGCAAAACTCTATTAGACATAGCTTCATAAACACCCTGGGACCCTGAACCTAGCTTTGATACCAAGCTTGTCATGACCAAAATCGGGGACTTGGCCATGACGGGCATTCCAAGCCAACCAAGGCCTGAGATGACACTTTATCCTTTTACCATAAGCATAGTAAAATAAGAAAAATGCACAAGAAAACCCATTATATAAGGAGTTTGATAAATCATAAAAAGTACTTTGTAAATCAAAACTAAATCCAGAAAGTAATAACCCAAATAAAGTAGTGTCCATGTCTTAAGAACAAAATTCAAAACCACAACCCATATTGTCTATAAAGCCTCTAAATTTAAGAATAACTCCTATATCTGGACAAGACTCTCACTCTATCATGAACCAAGAAATATCACTATAGAAATATATATGAAAATTACAAATGCCTTCTGAATTATGGAGGGCTCACTACTTCTCACCAGATGCCTAATAGGATAACGAACTACTAATGCTGCATAAGGTTGTAACGTCTTGGGAGTACACCTTAGGTGCTACATGGTGCTTATGATCATGAGTGACCATAAGATAACCCATGAGTTGGTACCTGTTGTGAGCCTTGAATAATAATAACAAAATACACATGTGTGGAATAACTGAATTCGCCATAAGGTTTTAAATACTAAAATATTTTTCAATCATATGTCTGAAAACAACTAGCAAAAAACAACTGTCTAAAAACTGATAAAAGTATTGACAAACTGACTAACTGTCTGAAGTGTTCAAAAGCCTTTAAAACTGAATGAATAAGAGTTGATGGGACCGAGCCCAACTAAATCCAACTGACTACTGAACTAAAAGCACTAAAATAAATGTAATCAATCGTCAAAATATGAGGACTCACCACTGTTGTTGTCGCTGATGCGCTGGAATATCTAAGTACGGTTAAAGCCTGAGCGTCTGAACCTATGATATGAGACATCATAGCACATGAAATGAGAGTGCAGTTAGTACTTTGAATGTACTGGTATGCTAGATGAGGTTAGAAGGTTATGCATGGGTTATGAGCATGAGTAATAACTAACTGAATGAGTAGCATGAGGTAACTAAATAACTAATATGCATGCGTGAATACTATAAAATCTGAGAATCCATGACCAAGCATATAATATGATTTTGAAACAATTTGTAAACTGAAATACTGAAATATGATAATTGAATAACTGATAAACTGGATGCTATGGTTGAGCAAAATTAAAATGAGTTCTGGATTAAATACTGAAACTAAAACTGGGAGGTATTATCTAACTGACATGCTGTTGATATGGGTCCTACCTATGACCCTAGTTGGAAGGGTTCTAGTACCATGCCACGGGTACTAATAATAGTTGTCTCAACCCTAATCTAGCGGGAAGCCACCTTGTCAACCCTATCTAACAGAAAGGCTCATAAGATATGAATCAACCCTAAACAAGCAGGAAGACATCTCAAACCTAGCTGGCTATGGAGTTCTATAACTCAGGGATGGCTACTAAGGGTCAAACTCTATACTAATAGGAATTCCCCTATCCCTAGGTTTTCTCGATACTGAATCCTACTCTTAATTGAACTAACACTGATTATGGGACTGAACTAAGTTTAACTAAAGAAAGATCTGACTCAAATTACTCAATTGATCTAAGTTTGACTGACATAATAAATGACTGAACTAATAATTCTCATACGTGTCTGAAACCATTCTGAAAATACTAAGACTAAGTAAACAACTAAATTTTGGGTATTCATAACCTCGAGGACTCGATAACAATAACACAGTGACACATGAAATCTTTGAAACCATGAAAGGAAATCATTGTTCACAATTATTCACTTAAGTATTTCATCAAACACATGGGGGTCAGGACTTTAACATGGGGGTGCTTTAAACATGATAAGATAGCATGATCACATGAACAAATGATAAACTGAGGGTTTTATTCTAAATTCGCATGATCATGATATGGAAACCACAATATCTAAAACATACTACAATGCATTCCCAATGAAAATAATTGAAATCATAACTTGAAATCAAATTATCAAGGTATAGATAAACATACTTCAGCTTTCAAATGTGTAAGGGCTCTTTCTACCAAAACTCTTGAAAACGTAATACAAGATCAAAATTTATAAGAGTTTCATGGAGGTAATTAAATGTAAACATGTAATTTCATTGTAAACATGTAATAAGTAGTCATTGTTCAAAACCTAATAATTTAGGCATTTCATCTAACACTCACAATTCATGGTTTAATCTAACATGGGAATAGTTTTAAAATTTGAATTAATAAAATGATTTCAATACTAAAATCACCAATTAATTCTTAAATTAGCGAACAACACCAATCAAATGTGTGGGGTTTAATAACAACACTAATTGTGTGTAAACATGGTAAAGAATCAAAATTCATGGGAATTCATGGTTGAAATTCATAATAACATGTAAAAATCATAATTCTGAACTTGAAAATAGATTTTTGGACTTCATGGGTGAAAGGGGCCCATGGATGAACATCAAACATACCTTAACGATGGAGAAATTGCGGAAAGATTGAACCTTTGAGCTTGATTGTGCAAATCCTAGTTGTTTTTCTCCTCTTGAATTCTAGATGATAAATTGATGATGTTATTAGGGTTAAAATATGTTTAGGATCTACAAATCTTGTGTAGTTATGTTTGGGGACATTTAAGAGGTGTCAAATGACTTAGTTTCCCTCGGAATAACTAAAAAATGAAATCTATTGGTCGTTGTGCCTGGGGTTTGCGTCACACAAGCTATGACAAACTTTAAGGTTTGTGTCTCACAACCTATGGCCAACTTTAAGGTTTGCATCACACACCCTATGGATAACCCTTTCCAGTGAACGTTTGTTATTGCTAGGCGACGCACACCCCTTTGCAAACTCGTAACTTTTTACTCAGGTGTCGGATTAAGAGAAAATTGGTATTGTTGGAAAGCTAATTCAATTATCTACAATTTGGTGGGTTTTAATATGCCAAATTACATATATACATAAAGTTATACTCATTCAAAGATGACCCTTGTGAAATCGAACACCAAAAATTGGCCGAATCAAGGGCTCTTAGATCACTTTGCTCTAAGTGACACTTATGAATATCTTTCCCACCTCATAATCTCTTCAAACTAGGTTAATGATCATGAAAAATGGACGTAGGTATGATACAATACTAGCTTTTACACTCATAAGAATGAAGGTCTGATTTCTATCTCAGAAGTATACGGGGTATTACATTGGTCATAAGAAAAGGCCTCCAAACCTACGTCATGAAATGATGTAGTGTCCGGGGATGGTCAATACAGTGAGTACTGGCATGAAACCCAAGGAAATGGACAAAATATATATGTACCAAAAAACAGTCATAAAACATATGCTCAACAACCAACATGATAATAGAATGTTGGGGTAGGGGAAAGTTACATGGAACATGTCTACCTAAAATAAAAGTCTTAAACTATGTAGCTTGCACCAACCTACAGGTACCCATGAGCTATATGGTTTTAGCTCTCCCTGCCGGAAGGACCCCAATCCATGTTAGCCGCATAAATCGATGAAATTTAGCTGAAAACACCAAGGCAATAGCCTTCCAAAAATATAATGTGTAAAGAAGACATAATGGTCATAGATCCTCAATGTCCACAAACGTGGTTTCCAGTGTTGGTTCCCCCGGGACTACAACTTCTTTATGAAGCTACATAATTCCATTTAAATGCAATTAAGATATTTTTTCATGTACCATTAACATGGATTCATTATTAAGGCATTCCCGATTTGGTATCATCATATTAATAGACTTGAAAATCATTTCAATAATATCATACAGTACCATTTAACTATTAGACTCCAAATTTTTTTTTAAAATCCAAAAAACTATAGCCACCAAGGGTATTTTCAAAAACTTTTTACCTTTTTACCAGTTAATGCTATGCAATTTTCTAATGAATAATTTAGACACTATGAAATCCTTGTGTAAATACAAAATTATGATATGGATTGAGGTTCATGCCATTGACATTATTCAAAAATCCATAAACATTATGAAAACCACATTGCCAAATTCCACCATTACCATGAGACACAAATTTAGTTTAAAATCCATCATTCAAACCATGAACACCATTTAAAATAAGAGAAATCAATGCAATTGTGCAACAATCAATAACCCTAAACCCTAGTATAAATCAAACATTCAAGAATACATAAATATTCAGTAGATGGATGCAATATAATAATAAGTAAAATAGGGAGTATCCAACATACCTTTTTGAAGGAAGAAATTTGAGAAGAACTTGGATTTAAAGCCTTGGAACATTTGGAGAAAAAGCCTTATTTGGTGTTCGTGAGGGTTTGGGAGAAGAGGAACCATGTATTTGGGTTATAGGATAAGGGAAAACATGTTACCATTAGTTATAGATGATTTAGGACATATATGAATAGTTTGCCCTTGAAAAACTAAAGAGAAACATGAGTTTTAGAATATCTAGGAACATGGGCGCGCCACGCCCTTTACACGGAGCACATAAAGCATGCCATGCTCTTTTCATGGAGCACAAAGAGTGTGCTACTCCCTTATAGTGGACCCTCACTGGTTCACTCATAAAATGCTCATAACGTTTTGCTCTGGTATTGGATTAAGGCGAAATTGAATGCGTAAAAGAGATGACTCAATTACCTTTCATTTATTAGGTCTTGAGCTCCAAAAATCAATATACTGTAGAAGTTATAAAGGTATAAATTTGACCCTTGTAGGATAGAATACTAAAATTCAGTCGATAAAAAAAGTTTCCAACCCAACTTTGCTCTAAGTGTTTCCTATGACTACTATTCCCAACGAAAGAAATTTACACACTAGTTAAATGTTCATGACACTTATATTTATATAAAAATCATTGGGTTTGGGTTTATACACATAGAATCTTGTTCGAATTCTAGCCCCAAATTATGTGGTGCTACATTTGTCACGGCCCAAATGGGGCCCTAACCATGACGGGCATCCCAAACCAACCAAAGTCTGGGATCACCCCTTATCCTTATCTCAATACAGGGATTAAAATAAAAAAACATCTAAAGCTAACCAATAGAATAAAAGGAAATTTAATAAACCTAAAGAGTAAGTTTGAGAATCAAAACTCAAAACCACAAAGTAACATCCCAACACTGTCCACAACGCCTCTAAGAAAAGAATACCAACCAAGTAAAGACATGACCCCGACTATGCCAAAAGAAAACCAAAAGTACTAGAATAGTAAAAGTAAACAAAAAGGGAACCAAACCTTCTAAAGGATGGAGTGCTCATCACTTCAACAACTGACCAACAAGAATACCAAATCACCTAACATTGAACATGGTCACAAAAAAATCCCTCAAAACATACATCATGATATGATGTAGCATGCAGGGATAGTCAGTACAATGAGCACTGGCATGCAACAAAAGAAAAGGGATAAAATATGTATGCACTTACCAAAACTAGTCATAAAGTATATATTCAACCAAAATAAATGTAATAGGACACCGGGATAGGGGCAAGGGACATGAAGCATGACTGTTTGAAAATTTAATCTTGAGCAATAAAGTTTGTACCTATCTTCAGGCACCCACGGGTTGTATGAGTCCAGCTCTCCCTGTCGGAAGGGCCTCAATCCATGTTAGCCACATGAACCGAGGAAATTTGGCAAACGACATCGAGGTGATAGCCATCCAAAATATACTGTGTAAAGCAGACATGGTCATAGACCCCCAACTTTGATAAACACAGTTTCTTGTATTGGATCCTTCGGGACTACATCATCTTGATGAAGCTACACAATTCCCTTTAAGCCTAATTAAAATAATTTTTTACATACCATTAAATACGGAGTCATTTATTAAGTCATTCTCAATTTGGTATCGTCATACAAATAGACTTTCAAGTCATTCCATTTATGCCATAGCATAACCATTTAACCATTAAAATCCATAACTATAGCCCCCAAGGGTGTTTCCAAAACCTTTTTACCTTTTTACGATTTAATACCATGCAATATTTTAGAAAATGAGTTAAACTTTATGAAATCCTTGTTAAAAGACAAATTACTATATGGGTTGACGTTCATGTCATTAACATTATGCAAAATCCATAACACTAGGAAAACTAAATTGCCAAATTCGTCCCTTACCATGAGACAAAAATTTTGTTTACAATTCATCATTCAAACTTAGAATAAGACACTTAAAATAAGGGAAAATCAATGCAAATATGTAATAACAAAAATCCTCAACCCTTGTTTGTTAGACAATTTTTAAAACATAGAAATATCAAGTATCACAATTTCTAGATAATTGAGATAAGGAAGTGTCCAACATGACTTTTTATGGAGTGAATTTAAGAGAAGTTTAAGTTTATGGCCATGAGTGTTGAATTCTAATGAAAACCCTGAGTTGTTTCTCTTGAGAGTTGAATGTGGGAAGAACAATGATTAAAAGTTGATAACTGATAGGTAATAGGAATTAAAGAATGTTTAAAATCATTTAAAAGGTGAAAGGATCAAAAAGCCCTTACCCCAAACAAAAAGAAACAAGACTGGGTGATTTATGACCTTGGGCATAGATACTCTTATCGCGAGGGTCCATGATAGCGTTAAACATGGAATAATTTATTAAGGCATTCTCGATTTGGTATCGTCATACAAATAAACTTTCAAGCCATTCCAATTATGCCATACCATAACTATTTAACCATTAAAATCCATAACCATAGCCCCAAGGGCATTTCCAAAACCTCTATACATTTTTACCATTTAATACCATTCAATATTTTAGAAAATGAGTTAAACTTTATAAAATCCTTGTTAAAATCCAAATTACAATATGGGCTGAGGTTTATGTCATTAACATTATGCAAAACCCATAACACTAGGAAAACAAAATTTCCAAATTCCACCATTACCATGAGACACAAATTCATTTTACAATTCACCATTCAAACTGAGAATAAGACGCTTAAAACAAGGGAACATTAATGCAAGTGCTTAATAACAAAAATCCTCAGCCCTAGATTGTTAAACAATTTTTAAAACATAGGAATATCAAGTAAGTATCATAATTTTGAGATAATTGAAATAAGGGAGTGTCCAACATGACTTTTTATGGAGCGAATTTGAGAGAAACTTAAGTTTATGGCCATAGGTGTAAAATTCATGTGAAAGCCCTGACTTTTTTCTCTTGAGAGTTGAAAGTGGGAAGAAAAATGATAAAAAGTTGATAAATGTTGGGTAATAAGGATTAAAGAATGTTTAAAATCATTTTAAAGGGAAAGGGTGAAAAAGCCCTCACCCTGAATAAAAAGAAATAAGACTGGGTGATTTGTGCCCTTGGGCATGGAATACCCTTATCGCACAATCCCAAGGGTGTGGTAAGCTTTTATTGCAGTTTTCCTAGAGCGTGGCACACTGCTATCATAGACCCTCACTGGTTTGAGATCCTGAAATAACCTTGAACGTTTGCGAAAAATTTTGAAACTCTCCCTAATTATCCCGTTAAAATCCTTCATCATATTTCAAGTCAAAAATCATTGTTAAACACGAAGGAGGGTCCAAAATAAATTTATCAAAATTTATGTGGTCTTACATTCCCCCCCCCCCCCCCCAAATTATTTATCACTGAATTAGAGATTAGGACACCCTTAGCACAATAATAGAAATAAATATAAAGCGATTCAAGAACAAATTCAAAATGCGACAAGAGAAGAAATAGAATTCGTACCTTGAGAACTTTTGTCCAACATTGTAAATAAGAACGATGGGTACCTAGATTTCATATCCTCTTCCTATTCCCATGTAGCCCCCTCTACCTTTTTGTTTCCTCCAAAGCACCTTCACTAAAGTTATTTCCTTAGTTCTTAATTTTCTAACTTGCCTATCCAAGATTTCAATTGGGATTTTATCATAGAACAACAAATCCTTAACGCCAATATCCTCAATAAGCACTAACAAGGAAGGATCACCCACACACTTTTTAAGCATTGACACATGAAAAAAAGGATGAATCGAGACCAAGTTTGCTGGTAAATCTAATTCCTAGGAAACATTCCCAATTCTTCTTACAATTTGATATGGACCAATGTAACGAGGACTAAGCTTCCCATTTTTCCCAAATCTCATAACTCCCTTCATAAGAGAAACCTTCAAGAACACCAATCATCAAATTTAAGTTCCAAATCCTTGGCCTCACATTCCCATAAGATTTTTGGTGACTTTGAGATGTCTTAAGTCTTTTTCGAATCACTTTTACTTTTTCCATCACTTGGTGTACCAAGTCAAGGTCAAACAACCTAATTTTACCCACCTCAAACCATCCAATCAGATATCTACACCTTCTACCATAGAGGGCCTCAAAAAGGCCATTTGGATGCTAGAATGATAGCTATTATTATATACAAACTCAACAAGCGACAAATGATCAACCCAGATACCCTTAAAGTCAATTATGCAGGACCTTAGCATACCCTCCAGAGTCTAAATAGTACGCTTTGCTTATCCATCCATTTGAGGGTGGAAAGCGATACTAAGGTTCACCTGAGTAACCAACCCCTTCTAAAAGGATTGCCAAAAGTGAGAACAAAATTGCATAGCACGGTCAGAAATAATAGACACCCGGGCTCCATGCAATTAGACTATCTCCTAAATGAACAACATAGAATAATACTCTCCTGAGTAGTTAGTACTCATCGGTAAGAAGTTAGGAGGCTTGGTCATTCTATCCACAATGACCCAAATTGAGTCATTGATTTTGATACCGCGGAAGACCCGTGATGAATTCATATTAATCATTTTACACTTCCACATGGGTAGGCATATATCTTGGTAACTTCCACTCGAGATATCAATAAATGCTCATCCTTGATTTGTTGACAAATCATACACTTGGCCACAAAATTTGCCACACCTCTTTTCATATTATTCCACCAATAAATTTCTTACAAGTCAAGATACATCTTTGTCGAACCCACATGAACCATATATCTGGACATATGAGCTTTGGTCAAAATTTTTTCCCACAACCCATCTACATCAAGAACACACAACCTACCTTGATACCTCAGATTCCATCTCCCCCAATCTCGAAAGCTATAAATTTTTGCTGACCCATATCATCTTTGATTTGCATAAGTATGGGGTCCAGAACCTATTTCTCCTTGACCTAAACCCCAAGATACTATTTAATTACTTCCTAAATGATTACTCCTCCATCTTCAGAGTCCAAAAGATGGACTTCCAAATTAGCCAGCCAGTGAATATCTTTCTGCAATCCTCTTTTCTCTTCCTTAATATGAGACAAACTCCCCATGGACAACCTATTAAGAGCATTAGCAATAACATTATCTTTACTTGGGTGGTACTGCAGGCTCATGTTATAATCTATAAGTAGTTCGAGCTACCACCTCTGCCTAAGGTTTAATTTCTTTTACGTTAGATATGATGATGGCATATGATAGAGTGGTGTGGCTCTTTCTGACTAAGGTACTAAGGAAGATAGGTTTCTGTGACTAGATCATAGATATGATATTCAGGTTGTTGTCTAATAATTGGTACTCATTATTATTAAATGGACAACCTAAGGAATTCTTTCAATCATCCAGAGGACTTAAGCAAAGGGACCATTTATCTCTTACTTTATTCATTATTGCAGCAGAGGTATTATCCAGAGGGTTGAAGGAATGATTGCTAAGAAAGGAATTCAAGATGTTTGGCATGCCTAGGGGAATCCTAAAACTCAATCATCTTGCTTTTGAAGATGACATGATCATTCTTTGTGAAGCTAAACTAGGGACTTTATAACTACTGACAACAACCTTGGAAAGGTATAGAAGGGTGTCTGGTTAGAAAATAAACAAAGATACGAGTGCATTATACTTACACAGTGGTGTATCCAATGGAGCAATGGTAGTGGAAGAAGTAGCTACAGGAATATTGAGGCAGGATTTTCCATTCAATTACCTAGGTTGTCCAGTGTTCTATATGAAGAAGAAGAAGAATCTCTACTACCAATACCTCATGAATGGAATCAGCAATAAATTGCAATCATCAAAAGGTAAGCTTTTATTTTGGGGGAGGGTTGTGTTAATTAAGCATGTACTTAAAAGTATTCCCATACATTGTCTGTCACTCATGAATCCCTCTAAAATTGTTCTATCATCTATTTAGATATGCTTTGATAGGTTCTTCTAGATTACTACTATAGGAGAAAGGGGTAGACATTGGGTAGCCTGGTCTAATCTGTGTTTACCAGAAGAAGAGGGTGGTTTGGGATTTAGATTAATTCAAGATGTATCCACAACTCTGTTCTATAAATAATGGTGGAACCTTAAAACAAAAAAACAATTTGGAGTGAATTTATGTTGAACAAATACTGTAGAAAGCTACATCCAAAGGAGGTGATATGGAAAGTAGGTGGTGGGTCCCAGGTTTGGAAGAAGATACTATATGTAAGAGACCTCATTGATCATCTTATTAATTGGAAAGTGAGGAGAGAAAATGCTCATATTTTATTTGATAATTGGAATGGAGTAGGGAACTTCTATTCTATTATGGAAGATAGCAGAGAATGGGATGGTAGACATCAAAGAGTTATAGACTTGGTGCAGAATGGGCAATGAAATGTAGAATTATTGAATGAACTGTTTATTGTGAAATTAGTAGATCACATAATACAGAAGGTATCTCCACCTCAACAAACTATACAAAAAGACATGCCAATATGGTCACCGGAAGCTAAAGGGAAATTTAGTGTCAAGTTAGCATGGCAATATGTAAATCATAGAGAAGACACAAATGATTTCTACAAAAAGCATTAGATAAAAGGTTTACTATTTAAGATTGTCTTTTTTATGTGCAGAATGTGTAGAGGGAAGGTATCAGTGGATTCTACTGTCAGGAGGTAGGGGTAGAGGGACCCTCAAAATGTTGGTGTTTCCAGAATTCAATACAAGAGACATTGTCTCATGTGTTGCTAAGATCTTATTATGCTAACAAGACTTGGTCCTACTTCTCTTCTTTTACAGGTATAAACATTCAAGGATTGAGTTTGAGGAGTACTATATATGTTTAGTGGAATGCACAAGTTAACCCAAGGGAGAGGATATATTTTAGAGCCATACCAGGGATAATTATGTGGGAGTTATGGCAAAGAAGGAATGCATTGAAACAAGAAGGGAAGGGTGTATAATCACAAAAGCTGATTTTTAATGTAACCATACATTTAAGGATGCTACTTAAGGTTAGAAAACCAACTTTAGATTTCTCATTTGAATTACCACTAATTTTACATCAGCTCATTCAGTTGAAGCCTAGAATTAAAGCAACACCAGTTCTATGGGAGCCACTAAAGATGGGTTGGGTCAAGTATAATACTGATAATGTTTCAAAGGGCAATCCAGGGAGTAGTTCTTGGGAATTTTGCTTAAGGGATGCACATAGAGATTTAATTCATGCAGTAGGAGCTTCAATGGAAGGTACAAATAGTATGGAAGAAGAGGTTATGGCTATTCTAAATGCAGTAAGACATTGTAGATCATCAGAGCAAGACAAAGTTATCATAAAGATAGATTCATTACTAATGCAGAAGTTATTTAAGGGACTGGGAGATGCCATGGAAGTTAGAAAACACAATCAAAAAAATATGGCAATTACTAGCTACCAAGTAGGTTCAAATAGTGCATATATACATAGAAGGCAACTAACTAGCAGATTACTTGGCCAACATAGCATTGGAAGAATATTCCTTAACATATACATCATTCCAACAGTTACCAAGCATGGGAAGAAAGATCCTAAATAGTGATAAACACCAATGTTCATACTTAAGGTTAGCAGTATCAATAAGATAGACAGACTGGGGATGCTACAGTAAAGTTATCCAGATGCATCACATTTACAACCTCAGAAGGCATACAAAAAAAGGAAAATGCTACTTAGCCTAACTACACCAACCAACAAACAAAGGACTTTCAGTAGATTAGGGGTCCAGAGGTCAGATCTTTATTTTGTATAGATGAGAATTTCTTTATTTTATACAGCAGAGGATTTTCATACATTTTGGTCATCAGTGGGTCCAAGCATCTTACAATGTCCATCTCTTCACTAACTGTACAAGAAGGAAATTGTTAAATTTCTGGTTAGGAGAAAGAAACAAACACAATGGGAGACGATGCTTGCCGGGATTAAACAGCGAAGCTCAGTGGACTAGACCTTTTGGTTTAGCATCAAAAATCATCACATATGCCCTCACACTAGAGATCTCAACTGAAGAAGGAAATAAAATAGCATCAACAGGCAATCACAAAACAAGAACCAATGAAGAAAAGGAGGAAAGGAGCTTACTCTTGTAAGCTGGACATGGAACCGAAGCTGCAAAACTAGGGCACAGTGGTTATGACCCAAAGAAGATATATCATAAGATGAGGATTCTCAAAGTCAGCCATGACAAAAGAGGCAGAAATCTAAGAGGAATAAATGAGCTAACTTAGCCCATTTTAAAAACCCTACCGACCCTTATATTTGTGTTGTTTTTTTCCTTTTTGGAATGGGCGTCTTTTTTAGACTCGATCTGAATTTTGTTTTGGATTTTTTTTTTGTATTTTTGGGTATGTGGTATTGAATGGGTTGGTCCATTCAATACAAAACTATTTTTGATTATTAATAAAAGTACAAATTAAACCAAAAAAAATTCCTTCTGTGTGAACATGTATTGTAACCTCTTATGGTCTGAGTAGATATCCACATGCACCTCATACAAATAGTGACACCAAATTTTCAAAGCAAAGACCACAGCCATAAACTCGAGATAGTGGGTTGGGTAATTCCTCTCATTAACTTTAAGTTTCCTGGAAGTATAAGTCACAACCTTATCGTGCTGCATCAAGACACAACCCATCCTCACACGGGATGCATCATAATACACAACAAACTCCTCAGTACCCTCGGGTAGGGCCAAAACAGAAGTAGAAGTCAACCTATCCTTCAACTTCTCAAAACTTCCCTCAAAAGCATCGAACCATAAAAACTTTGCCCTTTTCTGAGTCAACCTTGTAAGCACAGTAACAATAAATGAAAATTTTTCCATAAATCTCCTATAGTAACCTGTCAAGCTCAAGAAGCACCTAATATCGGTTAGAGTTGTAGGTCAAGGCCACTTCTTAACTACCTCAATCTTTTGTGGATCCATTATAATTCCTTTACTAGATACAACATGCCTAAAAAAATTCACATTACTTAGCAAAAATTCACAATTAGAAAATTTTGCATACAATTTTTTATCCTTAAGGGTTTGCAACACAATTCAAAAGTGATTGGCATGATCGTCTTCACTTTTGGAGTAGACTAAGATGTCATCAATGAAGACTATAACGAATAAATCTAAAAATTGTCTGAATACCCGATTCATAAGGTCCATGAAAGAAACTGAGCATTAGTCAACCAAAATGACATAACCAAGAACTCATAGTGGCTATATTGGGTTTGGAAAGTTGTCTTGGGAATAGAAACTTCCCTAATCATCAATTGAGGATAACTCAAATAAAGATCTATTTTACAGAAGCAATTACCATCCTGTAGTCGATTAAAGAGGTCATCAATCCTAGAAAGAGGGTATTTATCTTTTGTAGTGACCTTATTCAATAGACGATAGTCTATACACATCCAAAGTGAGTCATCTTTCTTTCACACGAAAAGCATAGGAGCACCTCAAGGATAAATAGTAGGATGAGTAAAACCCTTATCAATATGATCCCTTAATTGCTCTTTTAGTTCTTTCATCTCTACAGGAGCCACTATATAAGGAAGAATGGAGATGGGTTGAGTATTCAGTATAAGATCAATTCCAAAGTCTATTTCTCTGTTAGGAAGAATCCCAGGAGGGTCATTAGGAAAAACTTTAAGAAACTCATTTACCATGGGGACAGAGTACAAGGAGGGACTTTTGGAGTCAGAATCCTTGACCCGAAGTAGATGATACAAAAACCCTTTGGATATCTAATCCCTAAGAGAAGAAATATTCTCTCCTTTGGGTACTAGGAAACTCTTCTCCCATTCTAATACCAGTTCATTAGGAAAATAAGAAGTGACCTTTTGAGTCGCACAATCCAAAGAAGCATAGCATGAATGAAGCCAATCCATCCCCAAGATTACATCAAAATCAACTATATCAAGCTTTATCAAATCTACCAATGTATCCCTATGAAAGATGGACACCATGAAACACCTATAGACTTTTTTAGTAACAATAGACTCACCCACCGGGGTAGAGATTGAAAAGGGGTCGAAAATACTTTCGAGACAAAAAACCAAAATGTAAAGCTACATAAGGGTTCACATAATATAGGGTGGAACAAGAATAAAGAAAGCAATAAACATCATGATAGAAAATTTGTATCAAGTAAAAAGTTCATAAAGGCGATTCTAACCAGTTCCCATCCCTGGAGTAGTACCTTTAGCAGCAGAAGCTAAAGAAGTAGCATCCTGAGCTTTATTAGCTCCTGGTGCACCCATAGATGAAGGGCAATTTTATTGTATATTACTAGGCTAACCATAATTAAAGCACAAATTCCTCTCCTCCTGACAATATCCATAATGAAGCTACCCACAAAAATGTTAAGGAGGGTAAGGTGGGGCCGATTGAACTCCACTACCAGAGATTCGGCACCCTATGCCTTAGGACCATTGCTAAATTGAAAACACCGATCACCTGAAGTCTTAAGAGAAGGAGCACTAGCCGATGAATAAGAATACCCCAGTTTTTCTTCTTAGGCCATTGTCTACCATTTCCTACTATTCTGTTGATTTTCACTATGTTGTGCATACTTAAATTTTGTACTCTGTTTTCCCCCATTTCTACCTACTTTCTTTTTTATCTCCCACCTGCTGCGTAAAATCACAAGTCTAGATATGTCCATGTCATTGTTTAGCATACAAGACTTTCACTCTAACACCAAATCACTATAAAGATACAAAGCAAACTTGCTCATCCGAGACCTCATACGAGACACAATACTCAAAGCATAACGGGTCTATTAGGTCAACTTTAGTGATACTCCTTAACAATCATCTTATTCTGTTTTAGATTCACAAATGCTTCAGCTTTGGCTTTTCTCAACTCTTGAGGAAAGAAGTGATCAAGGAAAGCACCCAAGAACTCTTCCATCTAGTCGACTTAACATCTTTACCTCTTAGCCCTTCTCACTTTTCATACCACTGATAAGCCATTTCTTTCAACTGATAAGCTACAAACACAACACCCTCTGAATCACTAGTATACATAACTCTGAAGATCATTTCCATCTCTTCAATAAAATCCTGAGGATCCTTCTCAACCTCAGAACCTGTAAAGGTTGGGGATTTAACTTTATAAATTGGTCAACCTGAGTGAACTCAGACGAGCTGGTGATAGGACCAACATGATTAGACTAATGAGATTGTGATACCACAATCTGAGCAAACATATGGATGGATAGAAAGAACTCAATATTTAAGATATCTCTCTGAGGGGAATGATTATAAGTCATACCATCCCAAGAAGCCTGAGGAGGACTAGTGGGGATCGGTGGAATCCCAGGTAGAGTAGTAAAATTAGGAGTACGGGCCATATACTGAGTATGCAGTTTATGAGTAGGGTGAACTTTCTCCGTATTTTCCCTAGTGGGGACAGAGGTTCTAGTTGAGTTCCTATGACTGTCAAACCTTCATAGAGGCATGACCTGAAATATGAGTAAGCCAGGAGTTAGAGAAGATTCCTGGTACTAGACTTTCAAGCACAAAATAGAACACAAAGAAGGGAAATATTCCTAGCCTCCCCTTATAAGTGTAGCACGCTACACACCCATAAAAGAGACTCAACTCAACACGGATTTATAGACACCTACTGACCCTGAACCGTGCTCAGATACCAAGGTTGTCACGATCTGAATCGGGCCCTGGTCGTGATGGGAATCCTAAACAAACCAAGGCCTAGGATGGCCCCTTAGCCCTACCTCAAGAGAGTGATTATAATAATAAATTGTAGAAGCTAACTAATAGAATAAAATATTATTTAATAAACCAAAATATTAAGTTTGAGAGTCAAACACGAACACCACCAAAGTACATCCCAACATTATCCACAAGCCTCTAATAAAAGGATACCAACCAAGTTGGGACATGACCCCGACTATACCAGAAGAAAACCAAAAGAACTAGAATAGTGAAAGTAAACAAAAAGGAGACCAGGCCTTTTGAAGGATGCAGGGCTCACCACTTCAACAGCTGACTAACAGAAATACCAAATCAACTAACGTTGCATAGGGTTACAAGAAAATCCCTCAGAACCTACATCATAAAATTATGTAGCGTCTGGGGATGGTCTGTTGCGAGTACTAGCATGCAACCCAAGGAAAGGGATATAATATATATGCATTTACCAAAACCAGTCATAAAATATATGCTCAACTAATATAAGTGTATAGGATGCTGGAATAGAGGCAAGGGACATAAGACATGACTGTTTGAGAATTTAATCCTAAACTTTGTAGCTTATACCGACCTTCCAACACCTACGGGCTATATGGGTTCGGATCCCCCTATATACTATGTAAAGAAGACACAGTGGTCATAGACCTCCAACGTCAGAAAACATAGTTTTCTGTGTTGGTCTAGGACTACACCTTCTTAGTGAAGCGACATAATTTCTTTTAAGCCCAATATAAGCAATTTTCACATACCGTCAATCATGGAGTCATTTAGTAAGTCATTCTCAATTTGGTATCGTCATACAGACCTATAAGTCATTTCAATTATGTCATACCATAACCATTTAACCATTTAGACTCCAAATTCTTTTTAAAATCCATGACCATAGCCACCAAGGGCGTTTCCAAAACCCCTTTACTTTTTTTACCATCTAATACCATGCAATATTTCAAAAGATGAGGTCAACTCTATGAAATCCTTGTTAAAAGACAAATTACGATATGGGTTGAGGTTCATGTCATTAACATCATGAAAAATTCATTTGTACCATTATCATGAAACACAAGTTCAGTTTACAATTCACCATTCAAACCGAGAATAACCACTTAAAATAAGAAAAAATTAATGCAAGTGTATAATAACCAAAAACCTTCAACCCTAGTTTGGTAAACAATTATTAAAACATCCAAATATCAAGTGAATATCACAATTTAGAGAAAATTAAAATAAGGGAGTGTCCAACATGCCTTTTTATGGATTGAATTCGAGAGAAACTTCAGTTTATAGCCTTGAGTGTTGAATTCTTATGAAAGCCCTAAGTTGCTTCTCTTGAGAGTTGATAGGGGGAAGAACAATGATAAAAAGGTGATAACTGGTGGGCAATAGGGATTAAAATGTTTAAAGTAGTTCTAAAGGGGAAAAGACCAAAAATCCCTCACCCCGGACAAAAAAAAAAAAAAAACTGGTCGATTTGTGCCTTGCGTGGCACACCTTTATCGCGCTAGCCCAAGGGCATGGCATGCCCTTATTGCGGCATGCCCGGGGTATGGCACACTATTATCATGGACCCTCGCCAATTTGGAGTCCCGAAATGACCCCGAAAACTTTTTGAAAATTCCAAAACTCTCCCCAATGATCCTGCTAACATCCCTCATCATGTTTCAAGTAAAAAATCATCATTAAACATGAGAGAGGATCTAAAATAAATTCATCGAAATTTATGGAGTCTTTCAATATTTTGCAAGTTAATGAACTAAAATCAGGCAACAAAGTAAAATTTTGCACTTTGTATATATCAATTAGTAAAATTTACACGCTATATATTTTTCGCTGTGCACTCAGATTATTCTTTATCCAGTGTTGTAGTCCTAGTCAAATTGTATCCCATGACAACCGATACTATAATTTTAGCTATTACAGATAATCTTGTTGAATTACTAATAAAGATACGTTTGGATACTCCTAAAACTAATGGAATTTGGAACATACTCTTATTTTATTATTGATTAAAAGGTATTAAGAAAAAGAAACTTTGTCCTACCCTAATACAAAAATCTTTTCTTTGTCCTAAGATAAAATTAAATTTATATTCATTAGTAAATTTTTAGATGGAGGAAATTGTAACTTCAAGAGGCAAAGAAGCCAATTACTTTTAGTAAATACTAGTTTAGAGACACGTGCCTCGTACGTATAATTTTTGATTATTTAAAATTAAACGATTTTGACTATTGCAAAGATTTTTAATGAAGTGCAAAAAGTTTAAATCACTTCTGAAAAATCCTTCCCACTTTAATGTAATAATATAAACATAACATATATTTTATTAAAAATACATATATATTTTACCATTAGAACCTTTAATAAATTTAATTTTATAAAACCACTTCGATATTATAAAATAAAATATTCAGAGATTAATAAATCAAAGATATTAACGGCACGATAGTTAGTGCATACAATATTATGTACAAAATCAATGACTCCTTCACTCCTTTGAGGTTGTTGCTTTATGTTGAGAATATTTAGCTTTGAAATCAATAATAAATACTTTCATATTGAATATCTATAATGTAAAAGTTAAATCTAAGTAAAGTCATCAAGCAAAAATTATCTAGAGAACAAAATAGAAGTGAAAAGTAAGAGAAGCTTTAGGCGTGACCTATTATGGAGAGCAAATCTCATAACATCTGTGAAGCGATTGAAATAAAGTTTTTAATTGTGTTACAAAGTTTAAATAAATATACAAAGTAAAATTTTTCCAAAAAAAAAACATTATTCCAGTTTTTATTGGGATCTAATATTATTAGTAATATAGAGGATTATTAATTCTAGTACCATTTTCTGAAATTTCATATATACTATCCTCACTTTATAATTCATAATCTATATAATCTATCTGCATATATTCTGTATTTTCTATTTTTATTTCTGATATTTGTTTATTTTTTGGATTTTTAGGTAATTTACAATCTCTAGCTAAATGTCCTAATTTTTCACAATTATAACAAGTACATTCTTTTATAGATTTCTTTTTTCTATATGGTCTTTTGTATTTATAATTTTTTACATAATATCTTTTTCTTGGTTTCTTGTATTTATATTTAGATTTTTGATATTTCTTATATTTCTTATGTCTTTTCCTTTTCTTATAATATCTTTCTTCACATCCAAATTGGGGTGTTATTTTATCTTTGCAACATGCTAAATTTCTTATCAATGTTTTTTTCATTTTTAATTCTTCTCTATATTTTTCACATAAGTTTCTATACCATTGTTGTAAAAATTTTATTCTTGCTCCTAGAATATCTACTATTTTTGCTTCTTCCCAACTTTTTATTATCTTTGAACTAAATGGTTCGGGTAATTTATTAAAATATAATTTTCTTATTTTTTTACTTTCTTCTATATTATATGCTCCTTTATAATAATATTCTTTAAATTCACAAGTATATTCATCTATATAACACATATTACATATTGCTAATTTTAGCATTAAATTCCTATTTGTATCTTTTTCTTCATTTTGTTCTTCTTTTATTGTTGTTATACTACCAAATTCATCTTTTATAGCTGTTTCATATTTTTTTAATAATTCTATAGGTGTTAGTTTAGTTGTTGTTGATGATATTCCTTCTGTAGGTTTGTTAGTTCTTAATACCTTTTTACTATTTTCAGTTAAATTTGAAAACCATAATTTCACTGTTCCTATTAGTGCTCTTTCTATATATTCTGGTGCATCTGTTATGTTTATATTATTATCTAATAATTGTTTTGTCATATATCCTATCCATAATTGTATTGTTTTTTCTGTATCTATTACACAGTCTAAGTCTAAAAAGTTATAATTTTTATTAGCTATTTGTTTTGGTGTCCATTTGTCATATTCATTCTTTAGATTATATCTTTTAAACTTATTCTTATAATATGTAGGTTTTCTTATGAAGGAACAGACCAAAAAATAATATTTGACAGCAACATATTTGATGAAATAAAAGGAAAAGAATTAGACTTAAGTGTAGAAAAACTATTCAAAATACCAACAATAAGAAATCTATTTACTAAGAAAAAAGAAGAATATTATGTAGTAAGCCAAAAGGAACATGTAATAGACTGTAGATATGCAAAAGGTAAAGCTAGTATACCACTAGTAACAAAAAGAATAATTAATAAAGAGATAAACGATATAAAAAGTAGAGACCCAATAAAATATGTACACCTTGGAGGGATAGAGATATTACTAAAAGCATGTTTTAGAGAATGAATAGACACAGCAATAGAATTATATTTAGCAGATGATAGAATTATAAAACCTATAGAAAAAAGCATAATAACTGTCATAAAAGGAAATTTAATATACCAAAAATTTAAATTTATAATAAGTGCAAATTATTCAGTAGCGGTAACAGATAAAAATATAGATAAATCATTAGTATTATATTGAAAAATATCAGGAATAGAATTAACCCCAGGAAGTAAAATATTTACAACAAGATGCAAAAATTTATATGTACTAACAACAAAACATAAAATAAGATTAACAAAATATGAATAGAAAGTCCATTCGAACAAATTGTAAAAACAATAGATTATAATGATTATAGCTATAGAGACATAGATATAGAAGAAAATTTAGAAATAATAAATGTAGAATAAGTACAACGAAAAGAATAGCTGATGAAAAACCAGAATCATCAAGCTCATCAAAAAGAACAAGTTATGAAATAAATTCAACAAATAATTTAAACCAATATTACATAACAGGAAAGGTAAATGAAAAAGAATATTTAATACTCTTAAATACAGAACAAGAATAAAATTATATAGCAAAATATCTAGTAAAAAATGAAGAAATAAAAACTGATAATGATATATGCCCAGATCTACCAAGAAGCTTAATAAATAGTAAAAATATAGCAGAAAAAGAAATAATAATAGGAATTAGAAAAATAAAAATAGAATTTGAAGTAAAGGAAGAAATGGAAAAAAGCAGATATAATATTAAGAATAAAATGGCTAGAACAAGTAAAACCATATAATATAGAACATACACAATTAACCTTAACATATAACAAAGAGAAATTATTCATAAGAAGAGCCTTAACATAAAATGAAAATATATGTATTAATGAAGATAGTAGTAGAAGGATATTACAGTAGATATTATACGCCTATGATAGATACAGGAGCAGAAGCTAATCTATGTAGATATAATTGCTTACCAGAAAGCAAATGCGATAAATTAAAAACACCAATTATAGTTAAAGGATTTAATAATGAAGGAAGCTTAATTACTTATAAAGCTAGGAATGTAAAAATACAAGTATGGGATAAGATATAAACAATAGAAGAAATTTATAATTATGAACTAACATCAAAAGATATACTTGTAGGAATACCATTTTTAGATAAATTATACCCACATCTAATAACTAGAACAGATTGGTGGTTTACAACACCATGTAAACAGAAAGTGAGAGCAAAAAGAGTTAATAATAAAATAAGAAAGAAAACTGATTGGATAAAAGGAAGTGAAAAAACTACACAAAAGTTAGAAAATATAAAAAAATACTGAAGATACAATAGAACTAGTCGTATTTTCGATAAATAAAACAGAAATAACTATATTTTCAATAAATAAGATAGATATAATTAAGAAAAAATTAGAACAATTATATAGTGAAGATCCATTAAAAGGATGGGAAAAATATAAAACTACTATAAAAATTGAATTAATAGATAAAAATAGCATAATAACCCAGAAACTATTAACATATAATTTTGACGATTTAAAAGAATTTAAAATGCATATAAATGAATTATTAGAAAAACAATATATACAAAAAAGTAATAGTAAATATAATAGTCCAGCATTTATAGTAAATAAACATAGTGAACAAAAAAAAGGAAAAAGTAGAATGGTTATTGACTATATAAATGTAAATGCAAAGACTATGACATATAATTATCCAATACCAAATAAGATATTAAAAATAAGACAAATACAGGGATATAATTAATTTAGTAAATTCGATTGTAAATCAGGATTTTACCATTTAAAGTTAGAAGAAGAATCTAAAGAATTAACCGCATTTACGGTACCACAAGGATTTTATGAATGGAACGTAATACCATTTGGATATAAAAATGCACCAGGTAGATATTAACATTTCATGGTTAGTTATTTTAAACAATTATCTAATTGTATAGTATATATAGATAATATATTATTATATACAAAAACTAAAGAAGAACATTTAAAATTATTATGACAATTTACATATATAATAGAAAAATCGGGAATAAGTCTAAGTGAAAAGAAAGCTGAAATCATGAA
The DNA here is from genome assembly GCA_030864225.1 of Capsicum baccatum var. pendulum. Lineage (NCBI taxonomy): Eukaryota > Viridiplantae > Streptophyta > Magnoliopsida > Solanales > Solanaceae > Capsicum > Capsicum baccatum. The sequence continues at coordinate 206,433,258 of CM061553.1, read as the reverse complement.
AAATCAGATAGAATTTTTAGGAATACAAATAGATGAGAGTGGAGTAAAAATGCAATAACATATAGTAGAAAAAATAATAAATTCGAAATAAGAATTAGATACAAAAAAGAAATTACAATCATTTTTAGGATTAGTAAACCAAGTAAGGGAATATATTCCAAAATTAGCAGAAACTTTAAAACCACTACAGAAAAAATTAAAAAAGGATGTAGAATATAATTATAATGAAGAAGATAAAAAACAAGTTCAGAAAATAAAATTACTTTGTAAAGAATTACCAAAACTACAATTTCCAGATGAAAATAAAAAATTTATATATATAGTAGAAGCAGATGCTAGTGAATGTAGTTATGGAGGAGTACTTAAATACCGATATGAAGCAGAAAAATTAGAACACCATTGTAGATACTACTCAGGTACGTTCAATGAAACAGAAATAAAATGAGAAATAAATAGGAAAGAATTATGTTCATTATATATATGTTTGTTAGCATTTAAGCCATATATTGTATATAACAAGTTTATTGTACGAACGGATAATACACAGGTACGCTAGTGGTTAACAAAGAAAATACAAAATTCAGTTACAACAAAAGAGATTCGGAGACTAGTCTTGAATATATTAAATTTCACATTTATAATTAAATTAATTAGTACTAACAAAAATGTTATTGCAGATTACATATCAAGACAAAGCTACACAGACTGATATAATAGAAGTGGATACTCTAGAAAAAATACTCGACACCCTAACTACGCTTTCAATGAAAGTGGACAGTATGAGTAATGAAATAGAAAAGCTACAGACTAATAAAATTAAACTGAAGTCTATAGCTACACCGAGCTATGTCGATCAGAAGACATTAAAGTTTCAAAGCTAGAAGGAGACGATGGGACACTCCACAAAACCCATAACGCTTATCAATCTACTTCGCAGGTACAAGCAGAGCAGTCAGTAGACAAAGATATCAGAACATGAATATAAATAAGATATTTGAGAAACCATTTATACCAAAAACATAAAAAGATCCCTTGTTCATACCCCCACAAATTACCACATACCGAGATAGTCTGAACCAAGATAAAAAAGTTTACAACTATACAATCCAAAAATACATAGAAAATATCTACAGAGTACAGACTTTCCTAAACCTTAACCCCAGAGCTACAAATATCAAAGAACCAAATATAAATTATATAACCCAAAAATTACAAGGTTACAACATGCTAATTGCACTACCCAAAACCAACCCAAGCTTAGTAAAAACCTGTTTTGAATATGGATTATTAAATACCATATATACCCAAGACGGAGAAGAACTAACAGCTATGGAAGAATTACATAAAATATTCACCACCTATAAAAGAATAAACAAAGGAAATCTATTTTATATAAAGTGTTATACTGCACCAGCAGAGATATTATACGACGAAATAAAACCAGTTATACAAGTCGTAAAAATAGGATTAACCAGAGATATGATTATACCGGAAGATATTATGCAGCAGCCAGAGATACCCAGAATTGAGATACCTGATTTTTACGCAAATAAACGTCTCATTGGACTAGCTACAATTATTCAAGAATTAGCAAATAATTATACTAATGGAAATCCAATATGGAGCTATTATTCAAGAGACTATCAGATGATTTATTCAAATTCAAAAGAACTACGACAAGCAGATATGGAAGATGTTAGGCAATGGATAATGACATTACTTAACCCAGAAAAACAATCTACTGCAAGAGCAATTAAGAGAGGATTTATTTCAGATGGATTATTGACAAGATATTGCAAGATAATTGGACACAAATATCCAGACCATCAATGTTCGAGATGTAATGGAGAAGATAATATTATCCCAGAAGTCTGCCTAGAATAAAAGAATCAAGAAGATAAGCATGCCAGCTGGAAAAAAGATAAAAAAAATCAACAGATACGAACAAAAGATAAAAAGAAGACGGAGCAAAAATAGACAAAGCATTAAAGGAAGAAAGAGACATATGAAGAAAAGAAAAAGCTAACTTTGAAATATACGTGAATCATGTAAATAGCTTTAGCCTTTTTGACTTTTTCTTGTTTCATTTCTTAGCTTTCACCATTATTGTCTTTTTAGGACAAATGTATAGAGGAAACGTGTAAAGACATATTAGGATAGCCTTTTTTCTTTTGTAACATTAGAACCATGTAAATTATTCATTCTCTGATTATAAATAGAGGCATAGAAGGCAGCAGAGAAGGCAAGCCTTCATGTGTTGAAGCAAAAACTCTCTCTCTTGTCCATAACAAATATTTTGCTTAGTTATTAAAAAACAGATTTATTTCAATGGAAAAAACTATGGAGGAACAAACCTTAGAGATATCAAACCCACCCGAACAGGTATATTTATTTATGATTATGAATAGCTAAATTCATAATTCCCAACAATCATGGTATGATAAAATAAATTCATATTAGTTATTTTATAGTAGAATTATTCGAAGAATAATATGTTAAGAAGTTTATTAGTAAAGTGGAAAAGGAGAAAAATCCCTAAGTACTCTGCCATCCTAAAGGTGAAACCAATGAGGCAATAAGCCATGGTGGGGAGTAAACAGAGTAGAGGCGTTGTTTAAGGGAAAATTATCCAGATTACCATGCTAATAGTGACCGAAGAACATGTTATTTAAGAATAATCTAGTATATAGTAATCTAAGATGACCATATTTTGTTATGTACATGATTGAAGGGAATATTTTGAAAATAACAATTTTATGAAAATGAATAATTATTTATCTGATATAATGGTAGACAAATTTAAAATACTTATTTTGTATATACTTAAGGATATAAAAGTAGTAGATATAAGAAAAATCATATTAGAAAAAACATTTGGTAAATATTATATGACTAGAATAAATTACATACCATACCTACCTAACTACTCTTACAAATACTTACCTTGATAAATTACATATATCTAGAATTTTTGGAAAAATACATGAGAAACATACAGTTAATAGAAAAACAGATGAAAGTAAATTTAGCCAAATACATGGAAACTAAAGATATAAAATTCATAGAATTTCTTAATAAAAATATGCAAGAACTACTAAGAATAAAACAAACAACTACAAAATATTATATTAAAATATTTAGTCAATTATAAATGATAGATAATCTTAAAGTCTTAATCTTATATATACTTAGAGATATAGATATTATAGATATTAAGAAAATAATATTAGAAAAAGTATTAGACTATGAAATTGAAAATATAAATTGGATAGCACAGTTATACCTAGATAATTATCCAGATGGATATTATTCAGATTAAGAGATGTTAGAATACATCAGAAAAACTAGAGAAAATCAAGATAATCTAAATGAAGAAATTAATTATAGAAACCGAATTAGAAAAATAATGGAAACCTTAGAAAATTTAGGAAAAAGTACATGTGATAGTTTATATAATTTAAAGAACTCGCTACGAGAAGAACAACACAAGATAATAAATAATATTGAAAATCTAGAATTAAATATACATTATAGTACAATTAGGATAAATTATTATACAGAAATCTGTAACTCTGCAATTACTACAGGATAAAATGATAAACTACGAATATTTAAAATATTGGAGACAAAATATGGATAAAATAATATTATTAGAAAAACTTACGAAAGATAATCTAATTGGATATTTATCACCCCCAAGATATGAATATCGATAAAACTAACACAAATAGATTCAAAATAGAAATATATAGAGAAGTTAAGAAATATCCGCGCACAAAGAAAAATAGATCCATTTAGTATATAATAGATCTATTTCACAAGTTAGTTATCCGCACCCCCTCCAAATATATGGTATCACGTATAAGGAAAAGAAATCCACTAAATTAATTCCCTTAATACTTTTTACCATATATTTAGGAGTTTTATTTTATCAAAGTTCTTATTAATTTTCATTAATTCTGATGACTTTTAATAAGGAAAGGTTTATTATAATTATTTAATTAATTTTTAAATTCTTAAATATTAGATAAATAGTGAAAAGATGATTTTATCTAAAATAGAGACTTTTAATGAAGTGTAAAAAGTTCAAACAATATTTCTAAGGCCCTTCACACTTTAAAATAACATATAAAAAATTATTAGAAAATATCAATCAAGGTTAAAATAAATGTTATACTTACAAATTGTTAGTAGAATCGATACTTACAAATTGTTAAACTTTATTTATGCGATTTTCTTAACTTCGTCATTCTATAATTGTTGTCATTATTATTATGATTGGTATGAGATTAGATTTTGTTTAAATACAGTTTTATGATTGAAATTTAAATTATTCATAATAATTTAATTAAAATTATAGTTGTAGTACAATATCTAGAATTATTTATAAATAATTAAAGCTGATTATTTCTTCAAATTTAAGATAAATCTAATTTTGGGTGTGGCTAGCAACAATTCTCGAATGAGAATTATGTACAAAAAAGATATTAAAACTGAGTGAACAACCATAGAAACCTAATAAAACTATATATTATTATATTATTATAGATTGTAAGAATTCTTTATCTTTTAAAATATATTTTCTTTATCACATAAAAAATAATTAATAAATTGATTTTACAATTAATAAGTGTTATGACGTATCAATATTATGTAGTCAAAAGGATCCATATAAAAGATGTAAAGAAGTACTTATAGAATCAAAACCAACTCTTGAATTTTACTAACAAAGAAGAACAAAAGATTAAAGAAAAAAGAAACATAAAATATAAATTTAAAGTTTACAAACCTCATGTTCAGAAATATATTATACATAATTTTGATATGACGTCATCAAAATATCAATCAACTCTTTCGCAATTGAGAGAACTACCAAGTAAATAAAAGAGAAAAACAAAAAGTATAGATTAGTTGTAAAAAGGAAAAAATAATTAAAAAATAAATTATATGGGACTCACTATACCTTGTTTGAAATTTCATGTAAACATTGATAATTTTAGTTGTCAACATTGATAATTCAATGTTTTCCGTAAGCAATATAAATTCACAATGAAACTTATATATTCTGAAATATTAGTTTGACTTAGGTTTAGTTGTGTAAGGACCTTTATCCCTTAACAGTTCAAAATCAATTGAAAGTCTATATAAATTCACAAACATCCTAAATCGTGCTTATTAACCCTTCCCTACCTCAATTAACTCTCGCAAGATTAATTCAAGTAAATGTGAGAGTCCTCAGGCTGGCTATTTCTTTCAAAATCTAATTAAAATATTAGATTAATTTAGACAAGCAAAATTCATTCACAAATCAAAAAGTGTAGAGCCTTAGATCATTATCATAAAGAAGGAATTTTTTCATAAAAATAATAAAAGTTAAATTCAAAGATACAATTTTAAACAAAAATTCAAAGATACAATTTTTAATAATGCGCCAATTGTAAGAGGGTGCGGATAGTGCGGATAACTCAGATAATTTGCATGGTTAGTTAATATATAATTCTTTTTCAGGTGCGGAGAGTCATGTATAGCTAATTTTCCATATCTATTATATAAACTATCATTAATATATTCTAACATTTTTAATCTGTATAATATCCATCTGAATAGTAATTATCTAGGTATGAATAGTAGCTATCGTCATTTAAGTGTATTTGTTCTAATTCATCTTCTATCCAATTTTCTAATTCTTCATCTTCAATATTAAATATTTATTACCATATAATTTTCTTTATATCTACTAATTGTAGTGGGGTGCAGAGAGTGCGGATAACCTAATAATTTTATTTCTTCCATATCTATTATATTATCTATGTGATCAATTAATATTTGTTGTTCATGCATAGTAATTTTCCATATGGATTATATAAACTATCAGTAATATATTCTAAACAATTTTAATCTGTATAATATCCATTTGAATAATAATTATCTTGGTATGAATAGTAACTATCTTCATTTAAGTGTATTTGTTCTAATTCATCTTTTATTCAATTTTCTAATTCTTCATCTTCAATATTAAATATCTTTTCCCATATAATTTTCTTTATATCTACTATCTCTATATCCTTAAGTACATATAAATCAAGTATCTTAAGTTCATCTATCATTTCATTAGGTAAGTAAGTATTCATTTTTCATATGATGCTATTTTTCAAAATATTCCCTCCAATCATATACATAACAAAATATGATCATCTTAGATCACTATATACTAGATTATTCTTAAATAATTGTGTTCCTCTATCACTATTAGCATGGTAATCTGGATACTTTTCCCCTAAACAACACCTCTACTCTGGTTACTACCCTCTTAAGGCTTCTCTGCCTTAGTGGTTTCACCTTTAGGAGGGCATAGTTCTGAAAATTTTTCTCCTTTTCCTCTTTGCTAATAAACTTCGAAACATATTATTCCTTGAATAATTCTACGATAAAGTAACTAACATGAGCTTATTTTATTATACTTATGATTGTCAGGAATTTATGAATTTAGCTATTCATAATTATAAATGAAAATACCTGTTCTGGTAGATTTGATAAATCTGTGCTTTGCTCATCCATAACTTAGTGTAAAACTGAATATCTTTATTGATTATATGAGAGGATTTTTGTTGTATACAAGAAGACTTATTTTCCTTGTAGAAAGTCTTGCCTTAACTTAGCAAATGCTTATGTTACTTATAACCTAAAAAAAAGAAAACGAGTATACTATTTGATATGGGAATAATCACGGATATGGACTTAGGAGAGTGGGTGTTGGACCCGAGCCTTGTCATGTGCAATTGAAGTGTAAAAGAGCACCAAAATGCACTCAAATCAGCCCCTAAATTACACTAGATGGGTGCCCACTCTTTGAAAGGCCTTTTGGTCATTTTAACTTATATTTTGTAATAGGTATAAAAGGAACATTGTAGGATTTTTAGTTTAGTTTTTGGATGATATTTGTGAGTCTTGTAACAAGCTCTCTCTCTAGTGAGAAGAGTGACCACTGAAACTAGGATCAACAATAGGGTGGATTCTCTTTTGTTGTTGCTTTCTTGGAAGCGTTGATGCTAGAGTGGTGGAATCCAATCTTGTGTCACGTAAGAGATAGGTTTATTGTTGTGTGTAGCATTAAGAGTCCAAGAGTGTCCATTCTTGGGTTCTTAAGATTATAGCTTCATGTGGTCTATCTATCTATCCTATTATCTTCTTGTAATCTTGTTTAGTGTTTGTGTTGTAATCTTGTGTTCTTGTTTTTATTTTTAAATTAAAATCTTATTTCTTCTTATTCATCATATTATGTTGTTAATATAGTTTGTTGTTTGCAGATTTGGTGTAATAAACACCTTGTTATCTTCTTGTTATTGTGTTCTTAGGAAGCCGAGACTTGGTCTCCAAAAAGGTTCACGGATTTCTTCCATTTTGTGGACTGCTTTTGGTGTTCCGTTGTCCAAGTAAGGTTATGACACTTGTGAGATCAAAGTGAGAAAAAAATCCGAGAGACAAAATAATAGAGAGGGAGTGTGAGGACCATTCTTGTACAACTAACTTGTTTGTTGTTTTGTAGGTAACTTCTTAGCCATAATGGAAAGCATTTTGACCCTCCTTGATGCTTTGTCCTAAGACCTTGCTAGGGCAAATGCGAGTCTTAAAAAAATTGACTCAGATGTGGTAAATATACGTGAGAGGTTGGATTGAATGGAGAGTCGAAGGAACTCTCATGCTTTTACTCCCGAAACTTTACTTCCAATGACCAATCCTCCAAGACCACCATATAATGCCACAAGCCAAGCTCCAAATAGCCCTCAAAACGGAGAACAAGATAGACCACTTCTACCACAAGTTGATCAAGTCCAACAAGGAGGACTTGGAAGCCAATTTCCTTCCATCCAAGCTCCACAACTGAAGCTCCACGTTACCAAATTGAGCCTCTCAACCGAAACTTCCCTTTCTAAGAACTGACACATCCAAGAAGAAGAACATGGTAGAGAGAGACATGAAGGATATGAAGTCTACGACATGCTTATATGATTGAAGGAAACTTGAGTCGGATGAAATTGAAGGAAAATCTCAAGAGGGAGAGGAAGTAGAGGGTCAAAATGAACATGTTGGATCCGAGACTTATTGTCATTATGCTCTCGGGTTTGGCTAGCTTGTGGACTATTTTTATGCATTTCTTGTGGGCTATTTTTAGCTTGTTTTTTGATACGTCCCTTGTTATTATTGAGCTCTCAGGCTCTTCATGTTTTGCGGACTATTTTTAAGTAGGTTTCCTTTGAAGTAACCAATTGAATGAGGTGAAGTCGTCAATTTGTGGACAAATTCCTCTCAAGATGGAGAGGATGATACAGGAATAATCACGGATATGGCCTTGGCACGTGCAATTAAAGTGTAAAAGAGGGCCAAAATGCACCTAAATCAACCCATAAATTACACTAGATGGGTGCCCACTCTTTGAAAGGCCTTTTGGTCATTTTAACTTATATTTTTTAATAGCTATAAATGGAACATTGTAGGGTTTTTAGTTTAGTTTTTGGATGATATTTGTGAGTCTTGTAACAAGCTTTCTCTCTAGTGAGAAGAGTGACCACCGAATCTAGGATATAACAATAGGGTGGATTGTTTTTTATTGTTGCTTGCTTGGAAGCGTTGATGCTAGAGAGGTGGAATTCGATCTTGTATCATGTAAGAGATAGGTTTATTGTTGTTTGTAGTGTTAAAGGTCCAAGAGTGTCCATTCTTGGGTTCTTAAGATTATAGCTTCATGTGGTCTATCTATCTATCCTTTTACCTTCTTGTAATCTTATTTAGTGTTTGTGTTGTAATCTTGTGTTCTTGTTGTTATTGTTAAATTCAAATCTTGTGTCGTCTTGTTCATCATATTATGTTGGTAATCTAGTTTGTTGTTCTCTGATTTGGTGTAATAAACACCTTGTTATCTTCTTGTTATTGTGTTCTTGGGAAGCGAGACTTGGTCTCCAAAAGGGTTCACGAATTTCTTCCATTTTGTGGATTGATTTTGGTGCTCCCTTGTTTGTCCCGTATCACTATTCTAGACTATTCCTACTTTACACTTGTTATCTTTACAAAAGTAGAAAAGACTTAAAGTATCTTTTAAAGCTATTCTACAAAAAACAAAACTAATAATGGCACTTTTGACAAAAAAGGTTAAAAAGGCTAGTAAATGCTACATAATGTTACATAATAATTTACGTACTCTAATAATTCACATGTCACACAAAATTATCTTACTAATTCATATGTCATTTTCATAACTTTAATGCTTTGTCTTTTTGTCTTTTTGTCTTTATTTCTCTATCGGTCCGTGTTGTTTTATATCTTTTGTCGTATATCTTCCAGCTGGTGTCCTTATCTTCTTTATTCTAGTTGAACTTCTGAAATAATGTTATCTTCTCTTTTACATATCGAACATAAATGGTATGTATATTTATGCCCTATTAATTTATAGTATCTGGCCAATAATTTATCTAAAATAAATTTTTCCTTAATTGCTCTGGTAATTGGTCATTTTTATAGATTAAGTAGTGTCATAATACATCTTTGGAATTTCTCCATATCTGCTTGTCTTAACTCTTTTGAATTTGAATAGATCATTAGATGATGTAGTTTTGATTGATGAGACGCGGGATGGGGGGGTGAATGATAAATTAGAGGTGTGGAGACAAACTCTTGAGTCTAAAGGGTTCAGGTTGAGTAGGATCAAGACAGAGTATTTGGAATGCAAGTTTAATGATGTGAGGCTGGAGAATGAGGTGGTAGTGAAGTTGGAATCACAGGTGGTATGTAAGAGGGATAGTTTCAAGTATCTCGGGTCCGTGATTTAGGGTAACGGTAAGATTGACGAGGATGTCTCGCACCGTATTGGGACGGGATGGATGAAGTGGAAGCTCGCTTTGGGGGTGTTGTGTGATAAGAAGGTGTCGCGTAAGCTTAAAGGCAAATTCTACAGGGTGGCAGTCTGTCTGGCCATGTTGTATAGAGCAGAGTATTGGCCAGTTAAGAAATCCCACATTCAGAAAATAAAGGGGGCAGAAATGTAGATGTTGCGTTAGATGTGTGGGCTGACTTGGGGGGATAGAGTTCGAAATGAGACTATCAGGAAGAAGATTGGTGTGACTCCAGTGGATAATAAGATGCGGAAAGTCCGATTGAGATGGTTCGAACACGTGATGAGGAGGAGCATGGATGCCCCAGTTTATATGTGTGAGAGGCTAGCTTTGGATAGTTTTAGGTGGGGTAGGGGTAGGCCGAAGAAGTACTAGGGAGAGGTGATTAGGCAGGACTTGGAGAATTTTCAACTCACTGAGGACATGACCCTAGATAGGAAGATCAGGAGGATGCGAATTAGGGCAGAAGGCTAGGGTCAGTTTGGGTCGCTAGTGTAGGGAATTACTTGGTGGGGGTATTATTCTTGTTATGATACCTTGTTTCATGCTTTATTACGAATCTGTTTAGTTTTCTCTGTTTACTATTACTTGTGGGTGTCGTATTTATGTTATGCCATCTTGTTCCATGCTTTACTATGAATTTGTTTAATATTCCGTGTCTCGAGACGGGGGTCTATCGGAAACAACCTTTCTACTTCTTTAGAGGTAGAGGTATGGACTGCATACATCTTACCCTCCCCATACCTCACTATGTGGGAATACACCAGCAGGTACTATGGTGGCCGTGAAGTACCTGCTGGGACACATACAAGTGGCTCTATCACAGTTGGAGAGCACCGGAAGAAACTTGTATTATAAATTTAGTCTTCTTGCATTAAATTTCATGGTGGGCATACATACATCTCAACTAGCATTTTAATATTTTGACTGTTATTTTTTTGTATAGGCTATTACAATAGGTTGAGATCCAACTCTAAGTGACTTACATTTGCACGTCCACACACATAATCATGATGGTAAATCTTTTGTTGCTGAGCGTTCCCAACTTCTCTACGTAAGTCCATATTTTACATCATTAGATATACTCTTCTCTTATTTTTCTTTTGTATTGACATCTGTCAAAAGTTCTTATTGTACATGCAAATTAAAAAACAACAGGAAGTTAAGTCTATTTTAGTATCTCTCTACTTTTTAACTATAGGAAAAGTATGAATAAATTGTATGGGAAAGAAGATAGACTGAATCTGAAATTGATTGAAATCATATTATGAAGCTGCAGGAGGAGTAATGAAGAAAACATTATTTGGTCTCAGATTTGAAGCTTAAAGTTACTTTGGGAAAAAACTTTGTGCCTGTCATGCCTCCACATCATCAGTACCACTTTCTATTTCTTTACCGACGACAAATTTGGAGGAGTTTGTGAAGAAATTGATTCTGACACTTACTGCTCACTTTCTTCTATTAGTTATTAAGCGTGTTCATGGTATTAGGTTACAAGAATGGGTCGTGCTTGATCCTGATCCTACTAATGATGGTGACGTTGATTCATAACTTTATTTTATTTGTAGCCCTTCATTGTTGGGATAAATTAACCTAAGGGGGATAATGTAACACCTCGGATTTTGGTTCTTGAAAATTTCTAAAGTTTTATCCTTATTTCCCTCTTTCTTATAAGTCGTACAGATCTTGACAAGTCCTAGGGACCCAATGGTATCCTAAATAATGTATGTAAGGTTAAGTTCTATTCTGAGTATGAGTGGCTCACTATGAGCCGTGGGGACTCATTATGTGTCATTTGGTGCAAATCATAGGGTGACTTGTGTAAGACCCAAGTGGTTTTGTCTTGGATATGACTTGGACCCTATGAGTCATCGGGTCACGATATGAGTCGTATGATGTAAGTCGTATGATCAATAGTATGGGTTCCCCCTAACACTATCTTGGTTATGACTCATGGTGATAAGTCATAAGGTGTTGTTATGAGTTGTCGTGCGACCCATAGTCACTGGCAATACTTTTCCAGCTTTTAAGTTAAGGGCATTTTGGACATTTTCCACTTTAACCACTTAGACCCCACATCCATAAAACACTTTTGAGGAACTCTTTCCACCCTTTAACACATCATACTCTTTTTATTCTCTCTAACTCCCCTTAATGAAGATACATAAGGTTTCCAAGAAGTTGGTCATCCAAGGACTTAAGGGTTAAATATTCTCTATAAAACTTTGTATCTCAGGTATGTTACTCTTCCTTACTTTCTATTTGTTTAAAATAATGTGTTTTAAAGTATTATTCATGTGGTTTTGGTATTGAATTTGAAACATATGTGGAACATTTTGAATGTTTTTGTTGAATAATGTTTCCCATGATTTATAAATGATTTTTCATGCGTTAATTATGGTTTTGAACTTGTAGGATGCATGAGTAGGGTGAACAAATGAGGGGATTGTAATTTCCCCCAACTTATGACTTTTTAAGTGGTCATGGCCTCAACTCTATTTTGTGAAAGTGGTTTTGAATATGAAAAGTATGCATATTGAACTACTCTTGAACTATTGCATTATGTGAAAAGTCAATGAAGCATAATGGTTTTAAATTTAACCTTATGGGGTTATGTAATTCCCCAAGATAAAGTATAATTAATTCACATGGATTGTGAATTTCCCCAATTGATGATAATAGGTTTGGCATGTTGTTGTTACCTTGCAAGTGTAGTTGGTATGACGATACCAACAATGTATGCCTCAATGTGTAATGTGGTTCAGTAAATGAGAATGTGTGATAAATATTTTAATTGGGTTTTTAAAGAGGATTGTGTAGCTGAATTATGAAAGTTAAGGCCTCGAGGGACCAATACTGGAAACCATGATTGCCAATGTGGGGATCTACATGACTGGGTGGTTTGAGTCCCCCTTATTACTATCATATGATTGGGAGGTTTGAGTCCCCCATACTATATTACATGATTGGATGTTTGTATCACCTTGATATACCGGGTGGTTTGAGTCCCCCATGGTGCATATGTATATCCTCTAGTTCGTGCGGCTACACATATTGAGGCCCTTCAAGTTGGAGAAGATTTGGGCCCATATAGCCCATGGGTAACTTCATATATTATGATGGTTGAGCTACACAATTCCAAGATAATGTTTTAAAGGGCATGCTAAGCCTTGTTCCCTATCCCAATATATTACTTATGCATATATTATGATGTGATTGATATGGTATTGAAATAATGGGACTTGATATTATTTCATCTCCTATCCCTGAGTTACATGCTAGAGTTCACCACACTAACCGTCTTCGAATACTATATCCCCATACAATATAGGCAGCAGAGATACTTCTTCTTTTTCTGCACAAAGTTAGGTGGATCGGCCCAGTTCGTCGGTTCGTTGTGGTGAAATGGTGAGCTTTCATTCTTTGAAATTCTTAGCTATTTCATCAGTTTCCATTTGTAGATTTAAGTTGATAGTTTTCATTATCATTGTCATTGTCAGAGTTGGGGACATGTCCCAACCAAGACTGGTTATCGGTTCTTTTTCCATAGAGGTATTTTTGGATTACTGTGGGCTTGGGTGATGTTGGTTGGATGTGGTTAGTCAGTTGTCAGTTATAGACATAACTTTTATTCCTTAAACTTGTCTTGTGCTATATTGTTATATGTTCATAATTTAGCCATTTTCTGGCAGTTTATAGTGTTTAGTTAGGTTCATGAGGTGGACTCTAGTACACGGTGGAGTGGAGATGCTCATCACGGCCAGAACTTGCTTCAGTTCATGAAATTTCAACTTTGTCGGATCTATTTTATAAGGAGGGATAGAGATAGGAAAAATGTCCAGGAGAAGATTAATCTCTAATCAATTTCCCTATATGGAGGGGCACCAGGAACATCATCTGGGAAGACCTCAGGAAATTCATTTACCACAGTAATAGATTGCAATGAAGGACCCTCCAATTTAGTATCTTTAACCAAAACCAAATGATAAAGACAACCTTGGGAAATCAACTTCCGATATCTAAGTTATGAAATGAACCTTTCCTTTGGTACTAGTGAACTCCCTTTCCATTCTATAACAGACTCATTAGGAAATTTGAAAATGGCTCTATGGGTCCGACTATCTAGAGAGGCATATCACGAATGAAGCCAATTCTTTGCAAAAATTACATCAAAATATAACATGTCCAACTCTATTAGATCTACTAACATCTCCATACCACAGTAGATACCACATAACCCCTATAGACTCTCCTAGGTACAATAGAGTCACCCATTTGGGTAGAAATAAAAAAGGGATCAGGAATACATTCAGGACTGAAACCAAAATAAACAGCCACATAAGGGGTCACATTAGAAAGAGTAGACCCCGGATCAAGTAAGTAATACATATCACGAGAGAAAAGTTATAGAATACCAGTGATAACATCAGGAGAAGACTCAGATTCCTGATGGGTGGCATGGGCATACAGACGATTTTGGCTAACGTTTGTACTAGAAGTAGCACCCTTTGGCACTAGAGCTGAAGAAGCAGCAACCAAACCTTATTAGCCCCATTAGCAACATCACCGGAAGGACAGTTTCTCTGAATATGGCCCTACTAGCCACATCTTAAATAGTTATTCCTCCCATTATCACAAAAATCATAGTGTAACTTTCAACAAAATTGGCAAAAAAGATATAATGGAGCCGACTGGGTCCCACTGGCCTAAGATTGGACATCTTGTTACTTAAACCCACTCTTTCTCTAGAAGTGATGGCCACTAATTGGCTTAGGATATAAGTACTAGCCGTAGAATAAGGACCAGAATTTCCCACTTCTTCTTAGACTATTGTCTGCCATCTCTACCACTATTCTAGTGACCTTCACCCTACTCAGAATACCTGAATTTATTACTTTGCCTTTCCCTAATTTTGGCTTATTTTTTTCTTCTCTTCAACTTATTGCATATACACCACAAGCCTAGAGATATCCAAGTCGTTATTCTGCAAGGTGACCTTACAATCCAACACCAAGTCCTGAGACAAGATCAAAGCAAACTTCCTTCTCTAAGCCCTCATATATGACACCAACTCTGAAGCATAGCGAGACAACTGATGAAATTTTAGAGCATACTACTTTACAATCATCTTTCCCTGTCTTAAATTAACAAACTCCTCAGTTTTTTCCTTCTTCATCTCTTACGGAAAGAAGCGATCAAGGAAATCACCAAAGAAGTCATCCGTTGTAGCTGGCTTAGCATCATCTCTTCTTAGCTGTTCCCACTCCTCATACAACTAATATTCTACATCCTTCAACTGATATGCGGCAAACTCTATATCCACCTAGTCAGAAGCATGTATTACTTGAAAAATCATTTCAATATCATCCAAAAAACCTTGAGTATCCTCTTCTACCTTAGAGCCAATAATGGTTGGAGGATTTAGCCTCATGAATTAGCCAACCCTACTGGCCTCAGAAGATGGAGCAACAGAACCAGCACGATTAGGCTAACAAGATTAAAAAGTTACCAACTGTGTTAACAGATGAATAAATCGATATAACTAAGCATTAGTAATGTCTTCTTAGGGCAGTAGGGCACGAATATCATCATCCCGAGGAGGACTGGTAGGGATTGGTAAAAATCCATGAGGAGTAGTACAATCGGGAGCTGGGACCCTAGGTCGGGTTTAAACTCTATAAGTAGGATGAGTTCCATCCACATTGTCCTCAGATGGGATAGAAAAAGTTCCACAAGCATCAGATATTTGGAGAGGCATGATCTAAAATGAAAAAAAAATGCAAATTAGAGGAGACCTCAACATCTTAGACTTTATAGCCCAAAAATAGAGCACAAAAATGAAAACTTTCCTAACTTCTTTATATCCTCTGCCTTATAAGTGTGGTGCACTACACACCCATAAAAGATACTCTCCTTTACATGGCTTTATGGACAACCAACTGACCATCAACCTATGCTCTGATACCAAGTTTGTCACGACCCAAACTAGGCCTAACTATGATGGGTATTTCAAGTCCACCGAGGATGGGAGACCACTCCCTTTGCTTATCAAAATAGAATATAACACAGCTAGAAGTAGATGAATTCTAAATATAATAAGATATAATAATGAAGATCAAATAAGTCTAAGAATAACAATGATAATACCCAGTCCACAGTAATCCATAAAACCTCTAACAAAACTAACTCAATCTAAGTTGGTACATTCCCCCGACGATAGCCAAAAAGAAAAATCTAAAGAAAAAGTCTAAGATAATAGATAAACAAAGAAGCAACAGCCTTCCAAAAGAAGAAGGCTCACCACTTCAAGCTGACTGTTCATAATTTGAAAATTCTATCACCATGCAGGAAACGTAGAAGTGTATGCGATTCTTGCATTGCATAGGCATATAACATCCAGAGACGATTAGCAATTGAGTGCTAGAATGTAACTTAGGAAGGTGATAACATAATGCCAAGTCAAAATCATAGTAAAAATCCATATGCACACATTGTTCATACATATGTATATACATAACATGTTAGGGTAGGGATCAAGTTTTAGGATACAAGTAAAATATTAGCCTGGACTATGTGCTCAACCATTATAAGCAGGAACCCACCGGCTATATGTGTTCATCTCTCTATGCTGAAAAGGCCCCAGTGCATGTTAGCCACGCGAACAGAAGGTATCAAGAAAGACTAGGGAATGCCTTGACCCCACGTTAATCCAAGATACAACTCTCTATATATATATAAGTGTGTCATAAGCACATAGTCATCAAGACCAACCCTCACACTAGAAAATGTGAGTTTCCAGCACAAGTCCTTCAAGGCTCACACTTTCACGACTTAGCTACATAACCCCCTTTAAGTCCAATTAAAATAAGTTTCACATAACCCATTTATTAACCAAGGAATTATACATTTAGGCACACTACAATTATTATCATATCATTTTTCTTGAAGGCTCCCAGCTATGCCATCACAATTCCATTAACTCTCGGGGTGTTTCGACCCTCTTTATTTATTAAATCAAGTTGGAGAAATGCCTCGACCTTCTTTAGTTTATCAAATCAAATTGGGGGAATACCTCGATCCCCTTTGTTCATTAAATAAAATCATAACCAACAAGGCCCTAAAAATCCATGTTCATTGTTTAACCATTTATGCAATTCAATAGTATAGGTACGTAAGTCAAACCAAGTGAAACAAATTCCATAATTCAAAGCCATTTATACAAGTGGGTTGAGAGAACACAATTATTTAAAATCAATTCCAAATTAAAAACATCAATTTGGGGGAATAACTCAACCCCCATTAAAATTCCCACACCCATGCACTCTATTAGATCAAAACTCTTCAATTCAAATCAAGAACAACTCATGAATAACCATGGGAAAATATTTCTAGGTCAACCATTCTAAAGCCCTCAACCTATATCAAAACACACATTCAAATCCATATGAACAAAATATTTAAAACACATGCTTCTCAAAAAATAAGATTTGGGGAATAGTAGCATGCTTGAAAGTATTAAAGTACAGAGAGAAATCACCCTTGGGAGCTCTAATTGAGCAAACTTGAGAAACCCTAGCTTGTTCTTGCATTGGGGAATAAGAGAGTTTAAGAGTATATTTGATTTGATAAAAAATAATAAATAATACCTTATTGATGTTTTATGGATGTGGGCCTATGTAGGGGAAAAGGGGAAATAACCAGAATGCCTTTAATAAAAGACTAAAAATTGGTTGCCTAGTTGTTACGAGTCACATAATGACTCATAGTAACTAGCTACGAGTCTTTCCTCAGACTTTTATTCTGGATATTATCATGGGGCATGCACACTGGTCTGACTATGAGTCATGCCCCACAACTCGTACTAAAACCTTATAACTCATATGGTTTAGTCATTATCAAAATAGAATGGTTTGGGCACCACATTGGTTAGGCTACGAATATCACTACATGACTCATTTAGAGTTTTGATTACTCATTGATTCTAGTTATACTCAGAACAGACACATTGGGAAACCTCAATAGTCACCCTACGATTTGGGGTCCTACAACTCATATAGACACTTTATGACTCGTAAGGTGAGTTGTAGCTTGGGCAGAGAGTTCAAAACTTAGGGAATTTTACAAGGACTGAAATCTAAAGGTTTACACTTATGTTCCTTGCTAGTGATATGTTGATATTATAGAACTATTAGTGCAAGCGGTATGGTCTATCAATGTGGGATATTTTCTGATTACAGGTGGCATGTCCTTAGTGTGTATTTTGTATGTTTTATTTTCTACTTTTATTGATCGTCCTATGGTGCCTACTAAGTAAAAGTGGATTGTACTCATGCCTATTGCACCCTTTTAGTGTAGGTCCTAGTTAGAATGTGCCCCAAGTTAGTTGATTCAGGTGACTGTTAGATCTTTTAAGGTAGTGGTTGATCTCAGATGTCTGAAGTCATTCTATCTTATCTATATTATACTATGTCTTTATTGCATTTCAGAGACAAAGTTGTATCCTATTTTTGTTGTCCTTGTATTAGATTCTCGGATTATATTTAGAAATGTATGGTATTTTTGTTTATTTCTTTTTGCATTTTGGTTGATGTAAGGTTTGGCTTCATTCTAGAAGCCTTAATTGGGGATATTATAGTCTTTTTCCCCCTTGTATATCTATTTGGGTAATATGCTTACTTGTCAAGGTTCACAGTGATAAGTGTCATCATGACCCTTATTTTTGGATTGTGAAAATACTTTTTAAGTAAAAACCTCAAAACTCATTATCAAATGTAGTTTAAAAGTAAGGAAGTAGGCAGCTTCAACAGATACCTTAATTTACAAATGTAAGGTAGAATAAGAACAATGGTTGGGCCTCTGCTTAATAAGAAGTGGTAAAAAAAAGAGGTAAGAAATTTATTAGACTATGAGTGACTGCAAAATCACCATTAAGGAAAGTTGGTGCAGACCCAAAGGTATCAATCAAGAGACAGGAGAAATTTCTAAGGACGTATCTTGATGCTGATTATTGGATATAGGTCTAACAAGAAGACTCACCACTATTTTTTAAGGGATTTAAGAAGTTTTTTGTGCATAATGATAGTGAGCTTGAGGTCCTAATGATGCACTACATAACTTATAGTGCATAAGTTGTACACAATGTCTCTATTAGGAAGAGGAAATAAAGCATCAGGTGAGCTGCCCAACTTGATGTTTTCATAACAAACAAGCTTGCTAGGCTACACCGCCAGGAGTATGAATGAGCATTTTAGCTTTAGATAAGAGATCTCTATTTTGTTTTAGTGTTTGAACTTGTTTCCTATATTTGTTTAAATTAATATTTTATTTTCTCCAAAGTGGATTTTGACTCAACCTATTGGCATCAAATTCTTAGGTTTTCAAATTCTAAAAATGAAAAAATGCAGTTTAAAATGAGATATTTTGGAAAACTTTTATCAAAATAGATTAACCCGTGATACAAGGACTTTAAATGTAATAACTAATTTCATCATTACTAAAAATATCTGCGATAAAGTTATGTTCTTCTCATTTATCATAAGTATAAGGAGCAATTTTTAAGTATAGAAATGCATTTGATAGGTGTTAAGGTCATACAATACCCCTAGCACAAAGTTAATATGAAAGTATCCTTGTCAATTTAATTTTAGGCTAAGTTTACACTAGGTTAAAATTCAAATGATCCCTCTTCCATAAATATAAGGATTTGAGAGTCCTAATACCCACCAAATTAAAGATCTTTGAGTCTTATTTCCATTACAATTGACTGTTTGTCAATCTGTTTCCTGAATAAAATGTTATGACTATTTTACTGAAGATTTTCAGTGATGAAAAGTCGAGGGCGTCGTAGCAGGCAAATCACTATAGAGATGGAATGTCTCCATAGTGACGCAACAACTGCTCATAACCTATTTTGGACATGTTTCAACCCCTAACCTTCAAAATTCCACCCTAAGCCCTAGAGAGGTGATTTTCTCTTATATTAGATGAAAATCCATCAGATAGATGAGATTTTAACTCCTTTTAACAATATTTAATCCGTTCATTTTCTAGAATCATTAGAATGGATTATTTATGGTGAATTTTTTGTAGTTTAGAACCCAAATTCATGAAATTATGGAAAAACTCATGGGTGCATGCATTTTCACCTAGAATTGATTATTGTTTATAAATTAAGCCTTCTAGTATGGAATTAAGTTACAAATATATGAAACTTGATAGTTGAGGATATAGAATTCAAAAGATGGCACCTTTAGCCTAAATAATCAATTAATGGAGTTGGATTGAGTTTGAAGGAACTATTTGATGGTTAATTGACCCATGAATAATTTTATAGATCATAAATAAGGGTAGAACCAGTGGATTTGAATTTTTAAAGTATTTATTTGAAGAGTAATATATTAAATACTTTTATATTATTGTTTTTTATATGGTTATCCTTCAAAAACATGATGAAGAAGAAGAAGAAGGAGGACCATTCATGTTATAGCTATTTGCTGCAGCAACTTGGCACCTAGGTAGGTTATAATTTAGGAGTAGTAGACTATGGTTAGTAATCATATCCATAGTATAAATTTAATAGGAGGAATCATTCTTAGGCTTCCAGTCAAGGAGTTTGGATGAATAAAATGTGGATTTAATGTAATAAGGGCCTAAATATATGTTATTATGTTGATATATTAATTTTTGATGGGTGTTTGTTGTTTGTATGATTTCATGGTGGATTCTAATATGAATTATGTGAATATAGATGATAATGAGACTGTGTCAACCTATAATCTAGTGATTAGAAAATTACCATAACAAGAATAAACTTTGTTTTATGGATGTTGGAATAAGAGATGATCTTACTTAAAGTTAGTGATAACAACTGATTATTGTATGAGGAGGTGGTGATATAATATACGAGACTAAATTCAAGCTAGGCTAAGAGTTAGAAAGTAAAAGGTATAACAATGCATGATTTAAACGAGGTTGTATGTTGAATATAGTTAAATGATTGGCTAATGAAGTAGGTCTTGAACCTAGTAATGAATTGAATGTAAGAAACAAGTAGACCCTTAAGTGCTGAAGTACTACCGCTCTACTCTAGGATGGGTTCATTTGGAAATTTAAACTAGACAATTCTATTTCTGAAGTCAACTGAGGCATAACAGGAATAAAGCCGATACATGCTAAGAATGACATCAAAAATCAGTCATTTCTAATTCGACTAAGTCTACTAAAGTGACTTTCTGAGATACCATAACCGGACAGTTCTTGTATACCCATTGGGCTATGATAGATTTTTCCCACTAGGGTAGAAATTGAGAAGTGATGTACTAGAATTTTGGGACAAACTCTAAAATCAATTGCTCTATATGGAGTAACAAAATACAATGAAGCTCCTGGATCTAGCAAAGCGTAAACATGAAAATGATAAACTTGTAACATGCAAGTGACCACATCAGGAGAACTATTTTGATCTTGTCGAGACTGAAGAGCATAGAGGCTATTTGGGCGTTGCCCACTGGTGGCACTGGAAGAGGCACTCTGCTGATTTGGGTGACTGGACTGAGTTGGGGGATGGGTATGATGACTCTGCGAACCCACCTGAGGACGCTCTCTAATTTTGTGGCCTGACTTGCCACATCCAAAGCACACGTCATTGCTAGCCCTACATACACCTTGATGGTTTCTACCACACTGCTGGAAGAGAGGATTTGTTCAGCCACTTTTTGGCCTAGGCATTCTGACACTCTTATTCTTCCTCCCTTCTTTTCTACTCCTCTTCTTCCCACTTTGCAAAGCATGAGCCATAATCCTTGATAGGATAATAGCCAGCTGATTGTTCTGACAAGCTATTGAATAAGCTAAGGTGGTGAAAGAAACTTTAAATTTAGAGTGAGAGACATGCTCATTCAGGGGATCTTCCTGAACGGGTAGAGGGGTTGACTGATTTTCATTACTTCTATCCTTAGCTTCTCTAGAAGATATATTCTGGAAGCATGAGGAAAAGAGGAATTAAACTGAGAGTTTAACTTGAGCTTGTGCTCACCCGCACGACATGAATACTGAAAGAAGAGACATTATTCCTAAAACATAGCATAGCCTCTTGTCCATAAGTGTGGCGTTCAACACACCCATGCACAAAACTTTACTAGATGTGGCTTCTAGACTTCCTAGGACTCTATTGAACCTTAGGATCTGAAACCATGTTTGTAAATCCTGAAGTCTATACCCCAAACGCTACACGGTGCTCATAATCTTGAAGGACCATAAGTTAACCCATGTCTCATACCTATTACAATATCTGTCTAATAACACTGTAATAATTATTGAAATTAGGCGGAAATATGCCATAAGGTTCAAATCTGAAATAAACACTATTTCAGTTCATAATACCAAAACTAAAATAGGAATACTAAAATCTGAACAACTATCTGAAGTACTCTAGTCTAGAAAGCCTCTAAACTATCTGAACTGTGGAGTTGATGGGACAAGTCCCCAACTAACTCTGACTACTGAAAATAACTGAAATGCTGAAATAAGTAGTCACATCCTCGAACTATGAGGACTCATCACTTACTCTGTACACTGACAATCTAAAATGCATTAATACTTTGAATGTACTAGTATGCTCAGTGAGGTAGGATGAAATGCATGGGTTCATATGCATGAACAATATTATCTCAATAACATGAGTATGACTGAATGAGAGTACATACATGAATATGTATATTGTAACAGAGATCATGACAAATACTAAATACTGAATAACTGATACTGAGGTTATTGATACTATATTTCTAATAATCGAATGACTGTATCTAACAGTCCTGAATTCTATGGAACTATACTGAGTTCCATACTGAGCTGAATGACTATATCTGATAGTCCTAAATTTGTAGAACTAAACTGAGTTCTATTCTGAGACTGAGACTAAAACTGAGACTGTGAGAGGTAATCATCTAACCAACATGCCCCTTCTCTAACTGATTTGGGGTCCAACTTGTAACCCCAGTTGGCAGGGTGTCAATATCGTGCCACGAGTAATTACAAGTTCTAAGCCACCCTCATCTGACAGGAACGAGAATGGTAGTACTCTCAACTGGCAGGTAGATCACCTCATCAACCCTCAACTGGCAAGTTGATGTCTCAACCTATGCTAGCTATGTAGTTCTAGAATGCAAAGATTACTTCTAAGGATTCCACCCTCTACTGAAAGGTGGATCCATATCCTTGGGTTCACTTAGTACTAAATTCTACTCCCAATTGAATAGATACTGGACTGAATTCCAAACTGTACTAGGCTAGACTGGACTGTTACTGATCGTACTATATAACTGAATTGAACTGATTTACTAAACTGAACTGGACTAATTCTGAGTTCACTGAGTTTCCTAAGTTCTGTACTAACTGAATTCTACTAATCGTGACATGACTGATTCTACTCTGTGATTGAACATGGCTCTAGACAAGAAGCTAAATTATCGGGTATTAAATACCCCCAGGACTCGATAGCATAAACTTAAAAGATATGACATAATTCTTGAGACATAGTAACTAACTACTTAGTCATCATTCATTCGTTTGGGCATTTAAGAAAACACTTGCATGACATGAATACTTGCATACATGCTAAACATGATATAATTTCACTATTCAACTCACATGGACAACTCATCAAACACTTGTGGGGCATAATATATGCACATAATACTAAAACAACATATAGGAAATGTGATTCAATTCAAATTTCATAATTCCAAGAGTTTCAACATGAATTCACATGATAAAGCACACATATCAATTAACTCTACATGAATCTTGCAATAAATAATGAATACACTTTAATTCAACTGATGAAAATCATGAAATTATCTACATGAACTTTAATAGAGTTTCATGTTCTCCAAGGATTGAAGGAACCCTTGGATGAACACTTCATATACCTTAGTGCCTGAATTATGAAAACTTGATTGTGTGTTCTTAAGTTCTTGATTTGAAATTTGAACACCTAGGGTTTTGTTCTTGAGTAAATTGGAGAATGAATAAGTATATTTTCTCTCAAAATAGCTTAAATTCATGTTTTGTGGGCTGAAGGATGTGGGGAAAAGACCCAAATACCCCAAGTATGCAGTCTTTTAATGACTGAGAACTACGTTACCGATGCGCAGGTCGACGCAACGCATTGATTGCATCGATGCGATAGCCAATGCGTCACACCATGTTCGTGTAGATTTGCTGGAATTGGACGCTGGTAGCTGAGAAAAATATTAATCAACGCGATAGTCGATTAATATCCACTGTTTTAAGATTCCAAAGGAGATTCAAACAATGTTCGAAAAATTCAAAACTTGTCCAAAAATACCTACGGATATTCCTGATCATGAATCTACCTAAACATCAACATATAATGGACATAAAGGCCGTGACACTAAGACCCCTTGACACTAAGTCAGAGTACTTAGCTAAAATATTCTATGTCTGAGACCCCTTGACAAGCTTAAAGGACTGCATTAAGCTAGAAATTTTGCGGCGTCTTACATAGAGTTTCTTCTGGATTTTATTTTTCACAATCCAAAAATTCAAAAACATTTTTATCTTTTACACTCGTTTTCTCAAAGAAAAAAAAATCAAAAACTTTTTTTTTGTTCTCCTTAGCAAACATTCATAATTCAAAAATTTCACAAAAAAGATTTTTTTTCAATAGGAGTTTTTATAAAAGAAAAATTCAAAAAATGGTGGTAGAAGTTTTGTACATTTCATATAATGAAAATACCAAAAAGATCTTCCTTTCTTAGTTGTTGGTGTTATTTTTATCTAAGTGAAAAATCAATAAAGATTCTATTGACGTTGTTCATCGTCCGTCTTTGGTCGTGTCTCTGAAGTCAGGGTTTAGTTTATTATTTGATCCTTACTTGTCCAATTTGGACGAACTACGAACACCTGATTCTCCTCTTTTTGGAGTGAGATACGTAGGCAACCCTTCATGAGTTCGGTGATATTATTTTGAACAATCCAAAAAAGAGTTTTTCACTCTTCATTTAGAGTAGGTGTTTTATATATGCCATAAGAAGAAATATACAAAAAGATTTTCTTTAGTAGTCTTAAGTTTAATTTTTATATAAAATTCAAAATCAAAAACGCAAAAATATTTTCTTTGATAATCATAGGTTTCGTTTGGTATATGGAGTTTTAAGCTGAAAATTTTTTAAAAAATTTCGTCAATTCTTTTGACAATTTTTTATTTTCTTTTTTTCTTAAAGTTTCAAGAAAAAAAAAGATAGAGAAAGAGAGTTTGATCGGTCATGTTGTGTCAAAACTTCATGAACTACACATACCTGGTTCTCCCCTCTCAGGGGTGAGATATGTAGGCGCCCTTCTTGGGTTCGATGATCTTTTCAAAAGTAAAAAAGGAAAAAGTTTTGGGAAACTGTTGAACTCTAACACTTTTTTTATCTCTTGTACAGATAATTTAAGGTGGTTGGTTTGTGGCATTATGACTGGTCCTCCATATCACACCAAGTCTAGGGAAGAGATAGTCATGTACAACAAGGACATAAAAAGTGACATCATGGATCAGACAAAAAGTCAGGAAAATGAGAGTTTAAGCAAGAAATTTGGAGACTAAGGAAACAAATGATGGAAATGCACCGAGCTTGATTCAATGGGTTGCCTCCTCCTCCATTCCCCACTATTGACCTCATAAATACCCTGAGTTTTCCATCAAAATTGCTAGCTACATTTCCTACTGTTGTTGATGCACCACAATATACCTTAGAATTCAGTCTAAGACAAAAGCATCCCAATGTTTCCATCACTCATTCTGTATCTCTTCAGTGTAGATCTACCACATTGACAGCACCACATACTGTTAGTTCTTTTGTTACCAACCTTCTACTGAGGCTTCCACTTTGGCTATCAATCCAAAGGTTGTGTTGCCCCAATCTACAAGTGGACCCATGTTTAATACTCTTGATGATCATTACTATACTCTGGGGCCCACATCAATGTTAATTGGACCACCAAAATTTCTTAACAAGAAGTCTAGAGTTCCAAAAGAGCCAGAGAAAATGGATAGAAAAATGAAGAGTGCAGAAAATGCTATGGAAAGTTCCCTAGGACCTGCTTTAAAACGATGTTTCATACAAAGACTAGGGCATGTCTTCAAGTGTTAAACTTCCTCCAATCTTTTAGATATCAAAATTTGAGGAGCAAGATGGACATGAGGAATTCATGAAATATTTGGGATAATATTGCAATCAATTAAGTAAAATCAGAGGGAAAAAGAATGAGAAAGATCCAGTTGCTAATTTAGTTGGACAATAAGTACGTCCAAGAAGACGACATCCTCGTTACCCTCAGTCTCAAGACCAAGTTCATAATCAAGCTCTCTATAATCACTCACAAAATCCATTATACTCCTTTCCCCCACCTAAATATCTAGTATATTATACACAACCATATGTTCAACTCCCTTTCTTACTCATAATGGCGCGCACCAATGCCTCAGTCACTCTCTAACTCCGCAAATATATAAAATCCCTTCTAGGTCTGATATTTGATCCAAGTCAAACAATGATAAGAGGCAGAAGACTAGGGATAGTTTTACGCCAATTGGAGAATCATATGTCAATCTTTTTTAGAGACTAGTACAATGGTACACGATCACTCTTCTTCTTGGGTATACTCCTGACCCGCATTCAAGAAATTTTGATTCTCATGTATGATTTGCATATCATTTGATTTTTAGGGTTACAGTATTGAGAATTGTCGTTCTTTGAAAAGAGAAATAGAAATGATGATTCAAGAAAAATTAATTGTAGTGCAAAATATTAGAACTACGAGTGTCACACAGAATCCTTCACCAACACATGATAATGCACAATATGTGGGAAATAATTAGTTAAGCATGGGGATCCAGAACTTATCTATTAAAAAATGTGTTGGACAGTGGTGGAAACTCTACTCATGCTGATATGCAAACCAGTGGCTAAGATGTCAAGCTCAACAATTAGGAAGACACTCCCCTCCTTACTTGGAAGGGTTTTTGGTAGTTTGTTTTATTTTTCTTTCTATTTTTTGAATTATTTCAGGGTTATAGTTCGAAATCTATCCTATTTTGTTTCTCTGTCATTTTTGTTAAAACCTTTCTATTTTTTCTTTTAATGAAATGTGGAGTCTTTGTTATTTTGTCTTATTTTAAATTGTTTGTGTTTTCTTTACACAGTTCATTGTATGTTGGTTCTAGTGGTATGACATATTGGTGGAATTTTCAGCTATATCTTAAAATCCAATTTAAGCATAAACTTTGAATCAAAGGGATGAAGTTAGAAAAAAAATGTATATGAGAAATTAATAGAGTGTTGAGACATTTGGTAACCATGTTGAAGCCTTCTTTCAAAATTAAGGCAGTTATTTTGAGAATCACAAGAATAACTTGGTCATCAACTGATAAGCATATCTCAAAAAGGTTAAATAGTGGATGCGTGATCTCTATATAAGAGAAACATGAAAATAATCAGCTTCACAAAAGCATGGGTCATTTAATGTGAGGGATGTACAACAAAGGTGAAGTTGTATGTTTGACAAATGTAGAAGAAGAAGTGGCACACATGCTCAATTAAAGTTAGTATTATTAAAGTGTCATAAATTATCTTTAGCTTTCACTTTATATAGCATGATGTTTACTTGCATTTTCAAGGATTGATATGACGAAGGCATTTCATTCTATTATCCAAGCATTATGTCATCCTTTGTTTACCCTGTTTGAGCTTCAGTTCTATTTTCTTTCATTCTCCTCTTTTGGAATCAAGATAGAGTTAGTAAATTTCAAGAAAAAGTGTCGAGTAAAAATAGAGTTAAAAAAAAGAAATAAAAGTCTGTCAAAAAGAAAGAAAAGAGAAGATTGTCAAGAAAAATAGAAATAGAAAACATCTCAAAGATAAAAGAGTCAATAAAAAAATGATGAAATGAATGAAGAAAAGAATTCAGAATCAAGTAAAAGAATAATTTGTCGGAACTACGTGTGACCCGATTCTCCTCTCTCGGGAGTGAGATACGTAGGCTACCTTACTTGGGCTTCGTCCAACCAAATAAACAATTTAGAATTGCTCAATAAAAAGAAATTGCGGCATGAGTTAATCCTCATTATTCGAGTTGATTCCAAAAGTTGTAAGTCTCACCCTACTTCAAGTGTTGTTTGGGCCTCAGGTCATCCTTTCTTTTTAACCTTATCCAAAGGCCAAGTTACAACCAAAGAAAGACCTTTACATCAATATCTGAGAATGATAAGGATAAGCATGCAATGCATATGACAACACATTCTGGGAACTACTTGTCTTCCTCAGTATAAGAAATTAGGAGAGAAATAAAAATGAGAGATTCTTATTAGTGAAACCCCTCACGGGAACCATAAGGCGATGGTAAGTTGAGCGAGATAAAATAAGAGAGTCTTATTAGTGAAAACCCTCATGGGTACCGTAACATGATTCAGAGTTAAGAGAGTCTCATTGGTGAAAAACCTTCACAAACACCATAAGGCAATGGTGAGCTGAGAAAAAGAAAATAAGAGAAGCTTGTTGGCGAAAACCATTCAAGGCGCCACTAGCCAAATGAGGTCTCCGAATCCAATTGTCCCATAGAAGTAACTCAGTTTTAGGGCCATTAAATCAAGAACAATTGGTAGAAAGTTTGGATGGAAAGATCAGAGATTTTAATCCATGACTGTTATTTTTAGATAAATTTTTCGTATCTTTGTTTCAAATGGGGACATTCATTGTCTTTTCTTTCTTTTCTTTATTTTTATTCTATTTTCTTGAGTCATTTATCCAAATAAAAGATCATTGTCATTTTTCTCTTGTATTTGAGTCAAGTCCATGTCAAAATAAGTGAGAAAAGATTTCAAAACTAACTAAAAACATCTTTAATTACACAAAGCAAAATAAAAAGTCAGCACATGAAAGAGACATGATTGTGAGCTAAAACAAGGCATGCAAAAAGTTTTGTCAACAGACAAGTTTGGGGACTCTGGAAAATACCAAGGTTCAAAGGGTTTATCTAACAAACATGGCAAAGCAGAGATAATAGATTTGTTTCAGAGTCACTCTTAATAATCTGAGTTTGGTTCAATGATGCAGCAAGTCAATGACATATGATAATGGTTGGAAGCTAGGTTAAATATGACGAGAGAAAGAGCAATTGCCACAAAATCTAAAGCCACAAACTAGCTGCCCTGTTTTAAACTCATGAGTTTTCTTAGTATGAAATAAGAATAGTTGCTACCTTCTAATCAAACGCTTCAAAGCGCAAATATCTAGAGGTGTAATTTCTCATTTATGCAAATACAAAAATAGTTTTCTTATACAGGTTTGGTAATCCCAATTATGGTAAGACTCATTATCTTGTACCCCTAAAAGACATCCACTAATTTGGGTCTTTCATTCTCATGACTAGGAGGGAACTTCCCAATTTGAACTGTTAATTCTGAAAGATGCACTTTTAGTAAGAACCTTTCACTTTCACTTTTAAGAGAGGGACTTGTTGGACTCAGTCATTTAATTTTACCCTCAAAAAGTGCATTTTTTGAACAGAATCTTTATTCATATTTGCATTATGCACTATTGCAAGTAGTTATGTTAGGTTTGACAACCGTAAAATCTTTTGATAATAAACTGGGGCAAAAAAAAAATCTAATTCCGATTATTTGGAACTTCACTTTAGGACCCTCCTACAAAATGAGACTTTATTTTGCTGGAAAATGGAATCTTTATTTATCATAATCTTTGTATGGGATAATTTTTGTTGTAGTTTTGATTTTGCAAGTTAGGAGCCCTCCTGAAGGACAGGGTGATGAAATGGCAAGTCAGGAGCCTACCTAAAGAACAAGGTAATGAAATAGCAAGTCAGGAGCCCGCCTGAAGAACAGGGTAATAAAATAGTAAGTCAGGAGCCCGCTTGAAGAGCAGGGTGATGAAATACCAAGTTAGGAGCCCGCCTGAAGAACAGAGTGCTGAAATGGAAACTCAAGAGCCCGCCTAAAGAATAGGGTGATGAAATTGCAAGTCAGGAGACCGCCTGAAGAACAAGGTGCCAAAATTGAAAGTCAAGAGCCCGCCTGAAGAATAGAGTGATGAAATAAAAAGTCAGAAGCCCGCCTGAAGAATAGGGTGATAAAATGGTAAGTCAGGAACCCGCTTGAAGAACAGAGTGATGAAATAGAAAGTCAAGAGCCCACCTAAAGAATAGGGTGATGGAATGGTATGTCAAGAGCCCGTCTGAAGAACAGGATGATGAAATATCAAGTCAGGAGGGTGATGAAATAGCAAGTCAAGAGCCCATCTGAAGAACACGGTGATAAAATGGAAAGTCAAGTGCCCTCCTAAAAAGCAGGATAATGAAATGGCAAGTCAAGAGCATGCCTGAAGAACAGGATGATGAAATTGATAGTCAAGCAACAAGGTGAAGAAATTGTAAGTCAGGAGCCCTCTTGAAGAATAGAGTGAAGATTTTTAAATTTAGGATCAAGGTTCAGAAGCACCACTGACAGAACATGGTCAATTTGTAAGTTCATCTCCAGTATCAAATTTTGTATGGAGAAAGAATCTATTCTCAAGTTCAACCAAAGAAGATTTGATCTTTTCTCAATTTTGAAAACATTAAAAACTCAAGTCAGGAGTCCAAAAGAAGTTGCATAGATAGGACTTTTGTAATTTTAGTTATCTTTTTAACTTGTAATTTTATTTTTTGATGTAATGATAGAGCCGTGGAACAAAACCTCGAAAGGGCCTCACTCGACTATCCGACTCGGTGTAGTCCCCCTCCTAGTCAATCTTGGAACTACCTGTGACTTGACTCCCACACAACTTGGGGTAGGTAGGATGCCTAAATCAAAACTCGGTGGTACTCTATCCTTCTTTTTCTTTCTTTTTGAATAATGGTCGGGTTAAAATTTTGTCTCGTCGTCTACTTCTTTGTATGAAAACACTTTGTGCTTAAATCCAAAGAGAGGCAGGATGTAAACACATAATTTTGTCCCTCCCAGGAGTATATTTTTATGCATTTACTCCATCTTGCCATGCACCATCAATAATGTGATAAATTCCTCACAAGAAAACAACAAATTGATAACCACTTTTGATACCTCGCCCTAACAAAATAACAAATTCCCCAACAAATTAACACCCACCAAATTAAATTGGACCACATCACTTTATCCTATCAACCACTACTCTACCTACCACCCTATACCCACATATCTCCCTTCCCCTACCACGTGTCCCCATCCCTTAACCCTTAAAATATATTTTTCTCCTCACTAAAATATATACACACAGGTTTCCATCAATATAGATAACATACACTCTATTTTTCTTTTCTTCTTCATAATGCACATACAGGAATAATACACGGACTCCACAATTTAGACACTACATTACACACATAAGAGAAGGCACACACACTGTTACACACACACCATCGCACAGAAGAAAGAAAAAGTTCTCATTCACACACACATACACTCACCGGAGAACACACACTATCATAAAAAAGAGATACCTCACAGAAATTTACACACCTCTTTTGGATTCTCACACACATGCTAAGGATATATATACACACTTATTCCCATCTACCAAAATGGAAAAAATGTCACTTTCCATGGTTAAACTCTCATACTAGTGGAATTTGTTGTTCTATCAACACATTACATAGGAAATCAGATAAAAAGAGTACGCCGGGGAGGTAAAGGAGAGAGACATGACTTCTCACCACTGATACAGTTCCATTGACCATTTATTCACTAGAAAACGTCGATAATCTGATAGAGGAGAGTCTAGGTCTCGCAACAAAAATTAGTCAAATAGGGTCTTTTGAATTTGATTCTGGCTAATTGAGTACTGGTTTTTCTTGGATTTCCTAATTTTTGTATCAGAATATTCGTTTGTCTTCAATAATTATTCGGGTCAAATTTTGGAGATTTTTGTGTTGTAGTTGGATCATAGTCGGTATTTTTGTATTCTTCGAGGTTCCTAGACAGCTTTTTGTTCTCTTCATAAGTTAATTAAAAGCATTTAAAAGGTCCAATTCTTGAACTCTTTCTCTTCATTTTGTCTTAATTTGTTGGATTAATGTTATGAGTGTGTGTTTGATGATTATGTTTTGTGTGTTTTTATGGGTGTTTGATGTTGAATAATTGATCGTAGTATAAGTTTGATGTTAATATAGTGGATAACTGCTTCATGTGGAAATTTTGCGTTAAAATGCAATTTGTGGATGGATTGGTCTTGATAAAAATGAATTCGAATTAAGTTTAGTTTGTTGATGATGTGGAATGTGATAGAATTATGATAAATTAAATCGATAGGCATATTATAGGTTTTGGGGTAAGCATGCCTTAGGATTCTATATTAACGAATTTATGAATGTTTGTTTGAAATGACTTCCTATTTATATGACATTTTCTATCAAATGTATTTATTCGCTGGGGAATGCCCCGAGGTCACGTGTACATATTCGTTACTGGGGGATGCCCCGTGATACTTTGTATTAGAAATACTGATAGTGATCAAGGTCTGGGGCATCAATTAAAGCATAGTGTAGGATAGATAGAATAGTTTAGGTTTTAATTTCAGCATTTTATTTCAGTTTGTAATAAATAAAACTGGACATTAACTTTTTAATTTTCGTTTCTTTGGTTTTATGTGTTTTTTGTGGTTATTCACTTCATAGTGTCTATTAGCCAATAAACTTCATAATGCGACCGTGGTCGAACCACGGGACCGATGGATGCCTAACACCTTTCCCTCGGTCAATAGAATTCCTTAGCTAGAATCTCTATTTGTGGATCAGTTTTTAGCATCAAACTGTTTTGAATAGGATTTTCCAAAGGTGACTTGGCGCACCTAATTCATGACAAGGGGCGACTCTGAGCTTAAACATAACAATCCATTTTTGAAACAAATTTTCATTTTTGTCACTTTATAATTAAAAAAAAAAATTCAAACCTTAAAATTCAATCTTTTCGGTAAAAAAGGGGTGTGACATTAACCAAAGTCAACAATACTACTTTAAAGGCTACTCAAAACCACAAACGCACACAAATCACTTTCGAATGGTTTGGGACCATATCAACCATCCTCATAACTCATAAATGACATAAAGAAACTACAAAAAAGGGTAACATAGTTAAAATATAACAAAAGCTAAAAATTACCACAAGAGTTGTTACAAATTGGTACCATCACGACCTCAAGTGTCAGATCATTATAGTGTATGTCAGATTTTTATATCCATTCGTGCCTGAAAGTTTTACAACAACAAACAACATACCCAGTATATTCTCATAAAGTGGAATTTGAGAGGGTAAAATATATGTAGTCCATATCACTACCCCAAAGTTGAGGTAGAGAGGTTATTTCCATGTATAAATGTTTTGTATAATATTTTACCTATGTTTATTAATTATTTTTTATATTTAGAAAACTACATCGAAATGCTTAGTGGAACAAAGTCCATTACTATTTCATCAAATCAGAAATATAGTAAAATTTAAGTTGGATGAAAATTATTGAAGACCTAATTTGCCCCCTACGTCTTCTTGTATATATTTAGGAGTCAATTCAATAAATTTGGATTTAAATATATTAATATGCATAGACTTGTGGTTTTTTTAAGAAAATGATATTATTTGAATCTGGTGATTAATTAGTTGACTAACAATATATATCATCAAATTTGACTTGCACTCATACATATTGGGATCTATCTTCATTCAACCTACATATAGTATGCGTTAAATTTGCGGATGATATTACATTGCATGAATAGAATAGGAAAAAACATAAATACCTCCCTAAATTTGTCACCTCAACTTACTTTAACACTTACACTTAACTGACAATTACTTACCTCTCTTAACAACTTTAAAATGCATTATTTTCCTCCCATCATGGCTCAGACCAAGTCAAGCCTTGATTGTTGTATAACCACTCGTGATTTGATTTCTCCACATCTTTAATGAGTCAAATTTAAACCCGCCCATATCAAACTATTTTTAAGAAATCAAATGCTTTTATATTTTTAAAATACTTTTTTTCACCCACCACCTTTGTCAATCACAATATCGTCGCCGCTGCACAACACCCACCACCAACTATTCCTTATTCTCTAGATTACCTCCATCGGGAAAATTCACAAAGCTAAACACCATTACTAATACCATCTGCATAGCCATCAACTACACAGTACCCATCACCACCATCAAATTTATTTCATAATACATACTACCAATAGCAATTAAAGAATAGTGGTAGGAAATTAAAGTGGTGAAGAATGGAAGGTATGATGGTGTGTATAGTTGTGAAGGATAGGTCATGGTAATGGAACAACACTTAGTCATCAACACTACAATACCCACCGCCGACTCCAAAAACCCATATTAATATCGGCCACTAGCACAAACAATTTTATTTCCCTAATTAAACACTATCATTGGAATTTTTAAGGTATAATTACTACACTCTTTAATAACCATAATATATACCTCTGGGAAGCTCACTTTTCGTACAATAAAATTAAAGGGTCTTTTATTTTCTTTTATCTATTTGGGTGGAATGAAAGGGGTGGGATTGGAGATGGTAACAGATCAAGAAGAATGGAGGAAGTGACTGATTGTACATATATTAGTGGAATTAGGTGGTTATGAATAAAGAATAAAGGCGTAGAGAGAAAATAAGGTAAAAAGAAATAAATAAATTAGGATCTATTTTAATATTAGGACCAAAAGAGCAAGTAAAGAGCAATAAGACCAATATAACAAGAGAAAACTATAAGATAAGTTTCTTCTTTCTTTCATGTGTAAATAATATCTTCCTCAAGACCTCTATTTATAGTATTATGTGGAGGAACTTCAAGAAGTGTCATAAATATGATATTAATTCATGAGATAATGGGGAAGAATATGAGGGAGTAGATGATCAATAAGGAGGTAGTGGAGGTATGAGAATTACAACACTTAAAAGAGAAGTAACAACTAGATATTATGGACATCCACAATAATAATCTTAATAATTATTTACAATACTCCACCTTGGATGTCCATTGATAGATAATGTGTCTCATTAAAACCTTACTTAAAAAAAACTATGGAAGAAAATCCTAGTGAAGAAAAAAAGTACACATATATTCTAATACGCGTTGTTTGATGCCTCGTTAAAACCCTTACTAGTAGAAATCAAGTCTATGGCGACGGTTTAATTATCGTCTCCATAGAGGCCAAAATTGTCCTTGTATATCTATAGCGATGATTAGACCAGCCACTATAACTGATCACGTTACAGTAGATCTAATGCGATGGTTGCTAAAATTGTGGCCATACAAACACTTATTGACGGTTTTTGTCACAAAAATATGCGACGGTTTCTAGTTTGTAGGGATGGTTAAAGCCCATTTCATAATTCCTTATATAACGGTTAGAAAATGCTATTGCAATGGTTATTTATTTACATTGGTGACACCTATTGCGATGGTTTAGTGTATATCAAAATGGTTACTTAACCATCTATATAAACTCTTATTACGATGGTTATATATATCTATTATGTTGTTTGCTTCTTTACCTTGATGTCAAGCTCTATCTATTATGACACATATTTATCTCTAATGTGATGTTTTCAATCGTTACATCATAGCTATGGTGATGCTTCTTCAAATGGTGATGCGACAATTATCTGTAAGCTATTACGACACTAATTTATACGTTAATGTGATGGTTATCATAGGCTATTGTACCAAGGATGCATAAATTCACCTCCCAAAATTGTATCTGCCATTTCTCTTGAACTAACATTCAATGATCTATAGAATATTTCTAACAAATTGGACCATGTGATTCTATGATTAGTTACCATGCTCAGCTTCTTGAATCTAAGCCATGCCTCATACATGGGTTCTGTAGGTAACTATTTGAAATTATAAATTTCATCTTTCAACTATAGCATTCTTACGGGAGGAAAGAACCTATTCAGAAACTCTTTTTGTAACTTATACCATATAGTGATTGAATTTCTTAAAACTTCCCCTAACCATAGTGATGCTTCTCCTATCAGCAAAAATGGGAAAAACCTCAACCTCAAAGCTTCTTGGTCTACTTCTGGAATAATGTACGATGTAAAGATCCCAGTTAATTTAGCAGGATGTATGTTTTCATCATCAATCGCGGATCTCGAAAATACACAATTTAAGTTCAATAATTGGATCATTGCACTAGTAATGTCAAACTTAATATTAGGCTATAGAGTAGGAGAAATGATGGATCCTCTCTAAGTAGGTTTAATATAACCATATCATATGGGTGAAGATGTTGATATGCAAGGATTGATGAAGCTCTGCCTCTCTGAACTCTATCCTGATGCTGGACCTCCTATCGAGGACTGGCTAGTCCTTCTTCCACCAATATATTCACTTTTTTCTCTAGCCAATTCTTTGTCTGTCTATTAAAAATAATTTATGGATCACCTAGGGCATGCGGAAGTTCTACATTAGAATAAACAGTTAGAGGAAGGGGTACAATCTAAGGGTATCGAACTCCAGTAAGAAAACCATCACGAACTGGTTCTAATATCCTTCGCAGTGTTTAAATAATTCTTTTTGGGTCTAAATCAAAAGGGAGTAAGGGATTTTCTCTACTCCAAGTGTTGGGCATTCACCGGTGTATGATAAATCAAAAATAGAAAATAAAACCTGGAAATTTCACCACTATAATTAACTATTCAAATTGTTTTCCTGGCAACACCAAAATTTAATGTCGCCAAAAACTAACCTCTAAAGATGTATTCTACAGTCGATGCCAAATATAATAATCCAACTAGGTTGGGGTTGAACCCATAGGGAAAACGTTGAACAGTTTCTTGATGAAATTCGCAAGTAATGCGGAAAAGTAAATAAGAGGAATTTGGAAATTAGTAGTAAGTAGTAATCGAACTTGAATTCTTTGCGTCTATAAGCAATAGAAGATGAACACTAGGACTGTGTTTCCCCTGGCTTCTCGACTCTGTAATTTTCTCATGTTCAATCCACCTATTTAGTTGCTCTGAATATAAAGTTGACAAGCTATGTACTATCAACCATCTGGTGAACGCATTGATAATCTCACCCTTTACCTTGTAAGTCTCAAGGCACCTCTTTATTTCTCCTTGTCAATGACTTTAGTTCAACTTTCACCTTTTAAGTTTGAAGTTGATTAAATGAGAAGGTGAAATAACAAGATGGACGTGAATCTCAAATTACTATCTCAATCCCCTTTTTAGAATCTCAAACTCCCTTGTGAGGATGTTCTCAAAAAAAGAAATCCTTAAGATTCTAGGTGGATCTGAGGTCAATTGATATGAAGAAGATTAAGATACATTCAACCACACTAGAATAGATGAATCTCCCACTTCCTCTACGTAGTTAATCCACCAGGGTTTCCACAACCCTAAATAAGGAAATTACCCTCTCATGTTCATAAAACAATCCATGATAACCAATTAAGAACACATGTAATTAATTTTACAAGAATAAAAAGAAGAAAATATGAAGTCTTCAATTAAATAAAAAGCCCAATAATCTCAAGAACAAAATCTCAATGATCAAAGTATTGTAAAAGTGCATAAAAGTATGTTAAAGAATGTAACCTAATAAAGTAATAACCGTAAGGTATTTATAGCATCTCAAATAACCCAGAAATCCTAATTAATAAGGAATAGGAAAAGTATGTTGGAACAAGGTACGACACGCATCGTCCACTCGTAAGGTATTCAAACGAGTCGTACTGTTCTAGTTGTATGCCTTCCAGTAGTTGATCTCCTGGGCTTCAACCTTTTGTTATCCTTATGGCTTAGCCTCATGATTCATATCTGGATGACACGACTCATGGTATTCACTCGTCACAACCTGGGCATTAATATTTCCAAGATTTGGATACTGGTATCATTACAATTTATCCTTATGAGTCATAATCTGATCTTCCAACTCATTTTTTTGTGACTTCAAATCTAAATGACTAACTAGGTTTCGGTTCTCTTTACGGTTGCCTGTCATGACATATATCCACAACTTATGGTTTATACTCTCTAGTTGTATCCTCTCTTTACTTAACTTCTCAGCTTTTATTTAGTTAATGTCTTGTTTACGAGTTCACCTACGAGTAGCATGTTATATTGATGACTAGTATGATGACTCGTATCATCCACAAACTTTACTTTTTTAGATCTATTTCTTCCAATTGCATTCCAAGACTATTATTTACCTATTTCACCTACAACAATGACCTAAGTTCAAGCATAAAATCTTTGTTTTAAGCATCGAAATTATCATATTTCCATGGAGCATCATCATTATGAACTTTATTTTGGATCGAGAAAAATTAGTATTAAATCCTTAGGTTCATTGGTCTCATTAGTACAATATGAGTCTATTAGAGTTGTATGGATCAACTCCAAAAATCGGACTTCAGGAAAAATCCACTTTTATATTCTATGTCATGCATTAATAGCTTAATATAATGTTATTTAAGAAACTCCTATTCACTCTATCACAAATGATGAACACAAGTTCTTCCTTGGTTACACATTCAGAATATGTGCCTTCGATGCGGGATATGGGCATAGGTTAAGATAGAGGTTAGAATGGATAAGCTGGACCAGCTAGATATTAGGTTGGGAGTTCCTCATCAGGTTCTGTAGGTACTCATAATGATGGATCTATGGAGATAAAATAGTTGAGCTTGGCTAACAAAACACCACTAATCATGTCGATACTTATTCTTGGATTATTTGGTATGTGTTTTGGGTTTCCTTAAAAAGATACCTCCTACTATTTTCAAAGTACCACTTCAGAGCTTCAGAATCTAGATACATAGTTGGGTACTACTATAGATCCTCCTAGTGTTGATGATATATTGCCAGATATTGCCCTAGCTCTAATAAATTTACCGCTATGTCTAAAGAAGGACATAATTTTTTTGTGGGATTTATGAGGATATACCTCTCATAAATTGATAGGGATTTCAGTGTTAATGCTTATGAGTGTTTGATTATGGTTCAACATTCTCCTAGGTGCTTACTTATTCTGTATTGGGTCTTGATATGATTAATGAGTTTCTTACTGCATTAATTTATATTGTAACCTGGGTAGATAATTATTTAGTGGGAATTAAGGAAGTTATTTGAATATTGGGATGGTGATATGTAAATAAAGAAAGCTTATACTTGGTATACTTGTGTGAAATTATCTACAAACATTAACAACAATTTGTGTGATAAACTAGTTTGTTTTACATGATCATATTAGTACATCTGATGATTTTGATTAGCACATTGATATCGAGATTGACCTTATGGGATGACTATGTTACAAAGAGAATTAGTCAAAAAAACCTTGAGATGGATCAGAATTATGGTACAACTAAATTGGAGAGATTAAAATTTAAGGATTCTAGTTGGAAAAAGCATGTTTTTCGGGCATTCATGCGTTGTGATTTGTTACTTCCCTAGTTATTAGCTTTTCTTGTATGGAAAAATTATGCATGTTAAAACCCTCCTCTGTTAGACTTGAAGGTATTCAACTTATAAGAGTACTTGATTTTGATTCAGAAGGATTTTTGCATGAAAAGGCACTGAGTTTGTATTATTTATTACTTTGGAAGTTCAATATCTTAATGAAATATTTTTCTCATGAGTTTGATTTAGAGTATGTATTATTATTCTGTGGTTATTGTGTTAAAGAATGCTAGATGAAAATTGAGTTGGAAAAAGATAAGGAATTTATACATAAGAAATTTTGACATATTCATAATTGAGTTGTAGATACGAGGTGAAAATTCAAAGTGCTAATAGTATGGTTCATCAGTGGCTTATGAGGAGATTAGTGGTGGCCTTCCTTAGACTTAATTTGTGATTGGGTACTAATCAGTGATATATAGCAATATTGCATTTCTTCTATTAGTTGAAATACTTCTGATATGAAGGGCTACTTACGTGTGTATGATCAAAAGGGCTTTTGTTCTACAAATCTTTTAAGAATTTTGAGTTGATCGAAACTACATGTGTGTGGAGAACAACATGGATTATGTGATTTCTTGCATAAAAAATTGTTGAAATTTAGCGCGTCCATGTCTATAGTATATATAGTTTTATGATGATTTATGGTTGCCTCAGAGTATTGAGCACAAAGATATGGCTAGTTGAATAGTGATGCAAGCGTGTTAAGTGTAACTTTCGAAGTTTTGTGTGGCATTGATATCAATTTCTCTCCTAGTTACTTCAAAATGAGAATGTAGTTTTATTTGATTTTTCACGCCACGAATCAGAGCCTAGTCGTGACAGGTATCTCAAGTCCACCAAACCAGAGACCACCTCCATTAGTCAAGCCAACCAGAACACATTATAACCAGTAACGAATAAGTTGCGAACATATAACAAGATAGATAAATCAAGGACAAGAGGGATCTAAGAATCCACAACACAAACCACCCTATACATGTTGTCCACAAAAGACT
Source organism: Capsicum baccatum var. pendulum (assembly GCA_030864225.1). Taxonomy (NCBI): domain Eukaryota; kingdom Viridiplantae; phylum Streptophyta; class Magnoliopsida; order Solanales; family Solanaceae; genus Capsicum; species Capsicum baccatum. The sequence goes on along the minus strand of CM061553.1, from coordinate 206,392,851 downwards.
CTAAACCAATTTGTATATCAAACTAGGTCGGGACATGCCCCCAACCATAATAGTGGCAATGACAATGATAATGTTTGTATGTACGCTTTAATTCTAAAATATGGAAAGTAACTGATGGAATCAAAAAGCTTCCTGTAGGATGGAAGCTCACCACTTCACCATAAACCAAACGACAATCTCAATCACCTAACATGGCACAATTCAACAAACAAGTCCAAGGACCCTACATCATGAAAGGATGTAGCATCCGAGGACGGGTAACGGGGTGAAAGCTAGCTTATTAACCTCCCCTTAGGTACTCAGTAGCTTTCCTCCCATTTAATTATTGATTCATTAGGAAATTGGAAACTGACCTTATGGGTCCTATAATCCAAGTAAGCATAGAACGAATGAAGCTAGTCCATCCCCAAAATCACATCAATGTCTAACATTTCAAACTTTAACTAATCCACCAAGATCTCCTATGGAATATAAACACCAAAAACCCCTATAAACCTTTCTAGCCATGACAGTATCACCAACTAGGGTAGACACAAAGAAAGGCTCAGAAATACTCTTAGGACCAAAACCAAAATGAACAACCAAATAAGAAAGGGTAGAACCCAAATCAACCAAAAAACACACATCACGAGAGAAATATTTTAACGTACCAATGAAAAAATTAGGAGATACCTCAGATTCTGGATGGGTGGCATGAGCATAAACACGATTTTTGCCAGTGTCGGTATAGGAAGTAGCACCCATACGTGCAAGAGTTGATGAAGTGGCAACCGAAACTATATTATCCATAGTGTCTACCATGGCTAAAGGATAGTTCCTATGAATATGACCATGATGGCCATATTTAAAACACAAGTTCCTCCCTCCATCACAATAACCATGATGAAGCTGACCACAAAATCAACAATAAGGATAGAGTGGGGCTGAGTAAGCTCCACTAGCCTGTGCCTTAATACCACTGTTAGCCTATAAGAGACAATCACCAAACGACTTAGTATATCGAGCACTACATGTCAAATATGAACAAGAGTTTCCGTAAGTCTTTTATTAGTTCCACTGTCTACCATCCCTTCCACTATCTTGTTGACCTCCACCCTACTCTGAGTACCTAAACTTCTTTCTCTGCCCTTCCCCAATCTCTGCCTATTTATTCTTCTCATCCTTAATATGTTTCATATAAACCATAAGTCTAGACATGTCTATGTCATTGCTTAACATTGCCACCTTATACTATAACACCAACTCTTGAGACAAACCCGAAGCAAACTTCCTCATCCTTGCCCTCAAGATATCCACCAACTCCAAAGCGTAACTCAACAATAGATGGAATATCAAGGCATATTCCTTTACACTCATCCTACCTTGTCTCAATTTTACAAACTCTTCTACCATAGCCTTCCCCAATTATTGAGGAATGAAACTATCAAGGAAAGCACCAAAAAACTCCTCCCGCATAGCCTGCTCAGTATCATCACCTCTCATCTTCTCCCACTTCTCATACCACTGATATACTATATCCTTCAACTGATAAACGGCAAACCCTACACCCTCTACATCAGTAGCATGTATCACCCTAAATATATTCTTTATTTCATCTACAAACCCTTGAGGATCCTCCTCAACCTTAGAGACTGTAAAGGTCAAAGGATGCAACCTTATGTACTAGCCAACTCTAGTAACTCTCAGAATAAAGCGCAATAGAATCAACACGCTCGGACTAGCAAGATTGAGAAGTTACTAACTGAATCAGCAGATAAATAGATCTAAGAAAATTGACATTAGAAATATCTTCTTAGGAAAGTGGTGCATAAACATCATCAGCTTGAGAAGACCGAGGAGGACTAGTAAGGATAGGTAGAACTCCACGAGGGGCAATACTGTAGAGTTGGGGCCCTTAACTGGGTCTAAACTCCAAAAACAAGACACGTTCCATCCACATTGTCCTCAAGTGGGACCTAATAGTTTCTACAATCATCAGATCTTTTAGGAGTCATTATCTAAAATTGAAAAAAAATATAAATTAGAGAGTTTTTCAAGACCTTAGAGTCTATAGCCCCAAAAAAGATCACAAGAATGGGAAATATTCCCAAATTCCTCATATCCTCTCCCTTATAAGTATGGCACCCTACAAACCCATAAAAGAGACTATACTTAATACGAATTTGTGGATACCCAATGATCATGAATTTAGGCTCTGATACCAATTTTGTTACGACCTGAACCATGGTCTAGTCGTAAAGGGTATCTCAAATTTTTCAAGGACCGAAGACCACCGTCATTAGCCTATCCAACTAGAATATAATATAACAAGAAGAGAATGAGTTTTGAACATATAACAAGATAGATAAATCAATGGAAAAAGGGATCTTAGAATCCACAACACAATCCACCCCCCACGTGTTGTCCACAAAAGCCTCTAAACAAATTTGAATATCAAACTAGGCTGGGACATGCCCCCGACCATGACAGTGACAATGAAAATGATAATATTAATATGAACTCTTCAATTCTAAAATATGGAAAGTAACTAATGGAACGACTAAGCTTTTCAGAGGATGAAAGCTTACCACTTCACCACGAACCAAAAGATGAGCCTGATCACCTAACTTTGCATAAGTTAACATAGATCCCCTAGGACCCTACATCATGAAAGGATATAGCATCTAGGGATGGTTAGACGGATGAGCACTAGCGTGTAAGTCGGGGTAGGGATAAAATAATAGCCTTACAAAACCAAATTTGAAACCAATGTATGTGCTCAAATGCATATATATATATATATATATATATATATATATATATATATAATGATGTTGTGATAGGGTTCCCAGTTTAGCATGAATTCTAGAATCATTAACCTAGATTGTGTAGCTCTGTGAATTCTACAAACACCCACGGGCTATATGGGTCGGGCTTTCCCCACTGAAAGGGGGCCACTGCATTTTAGCCACATAAATTGAAGATATCTATGGAAGTCTAGGGAATGCCCTAACCCAACTCCATTACAGAATACATGTAGGTACATATCAAGTGCGAACTGTGTACATAGTCATCATGACCCCCATGTCGGCAAATGTGGTTTCCAGTATTGGTCACCCTGGGACCTCCATCTTCCGTTACACAAATAAATAATCTATAAAGGATTATTTCATTAGTACTACCATACCAACTAAGCTTGTACGCTTATTTAGTTATGCCATTTAAATTATCTGTCAACCCCAGGGGAATGCTATGACCACCATTCCATTTTAAACCAAAACATGGCCATCAAGGCCTTTTAAAACCATTCATGTTTCACTAACCAATTATGCAATGCAATTGTTTGGATAAGTGGGAAAAACCATATTTCGAAGTTCATTATGCAAGTGGGTTGAGGTTAATACCAATTCCAAATCAAGTTTGACAAGATTGGAGGAAGGCCTCAACCCCCTTCCAAAACAAATTCCATAAAATTAGAAGAATGCCATGACCCCATCCTAATTTCCATACCCATGCACATATTTAGTTAAAAACCATGAAATAAAAACATGAACAACCATTCCAAGACCATGGGAAATTTATCCAAGTAACATTCATTCCAAAACATCAACCCATAAATCGAAACTATAATTTAAATCCACGTAAATCGTAATAAAAACATGCTTTTGTTTTTAAATAAACTAAGTTAGGGAAGAGATACATGCCAGAGACGCCAAGAATTTTCAATGAGAAATCACCCTTTGAGCCCTAGATTACCAATCCCTTAGGAAAAAAAAACCCTAATTACTCTTGCTTAGAGATTTATGAGAGGTGAGAGACGTAATTGATGTGTGTTAGGATAATAATGGGGTCCCAATGGTGTTTTATGGATTTGGGTTCTAATTGGCGAAAGAGGAAAATGACTGAAGTTCCCTTACTTAAAAGTGCAGAAAAATGCCGCCCAGTCGTTACGGGTCACGTCATGACTGGCTACGAGTCTTACCTTAGATTTTTAGTCTGAGCATACTCTTAGACCTCTTTCTCTAGTTTAGTCAAAAGTCACACCCTTTGACTCGTGACCTCACCTTATGACTCTTATGGATCCAGTTATGAAATCAATAGCAACTTTGGTATTCTTCAATGATTTGCGTACGACTTGATCCCTACGACTCATAATTATTCTTGAGGACTCGTTAGGTGAATCGTTACCTGGGCAGTGAGCACAAAAGTCAAGAAATTTTCAAAGGCCACAATTTGGGTGTCACATACCCCCCCCCCTAAGATCATTCATCCCTGAATGGAAAATCATGTCATCCATTAGTATAATTACAAGACAAAAATGCAAACCTAAGATAATGAACTAAAGTCCAAAAAGAAATGAGAATAGGAAAATGCATACCTTAAGCACAATTATCCAACCTTAGGAACACAAACTGATTTGGACTTCATGTCCTCTTCAGCATCCCAAGTACGTTCTTCTACCTTTTGGTTCTTCCAAAGGACTATCACCAAAGCCATATCCTTAGGCCTCGGACGATAGACTTTCCTATCCAAAATTTCCACTAGGACTTCCTCATAGAACAAGAAATCAAAAATACCAACACTCTCAATAGGCACAACCAAGGAAGGATCACCCTCACACTTCATGAACATCAGTACATACAAAACTGGATGAATAGAACCCAGACTCGAAGGCAAATCGAACTCATAAGAAACATTGACACTCTCCTCAAAATCAAGTATGGACCAACATAATGGGGATTGAGCTTCCCATACTTCCCAAACCTTATTATTATTCTCATAGGAGGTACCTTCAAGAATACGTAATCGCCAACCTTGAACTCCAACTCTCTTCGCCTCATATCCTCGTATGACTTTTGGCAACAATGAGTAGTCATAAGCCTATCCCTAATAACCTTTACCTTCTCCATGGATTGGTTAACCAAGTCCATACTGAATAATCTAGTCTCACCAACCTCAAACCACCCAATTGGAGATCTACACCTCCTACAATAAAGAGCCTTAAAAAGAGCCATTCCAATGCTAAAGTGATAACTATTATTATACGAAAACTCAATAAAAGGTAGATGATCAACCCCACTTCCCTTAAAATCGACCACACAATCCCTTAGCATATCTTTCAAAGTTTGAATAATCTGTTTTGCTTTCCAATTTTTTCATCCTTCTGAGGGTGGAAAGTGCTGCTAAGGTTCACCTTAGTCCCTAAAACTTTCATAAACGAATGCCAGAAGTGAGAAAAGAATTGCATACCGTGAACCAAAATAATATACACTAGCCCCCGTGCTAGCTAATTATCTCCTCAATGAATAACTTAGCATAATCTTCTCGAGAGTTAGTAGACCTCACAGAAAAAAAATTAGCAGACTTAGTCATCCTATCCACAATGACCCAAATCAAATCAAACTGATTTTGAGACCACAGAAAGCCCATAACAAAATCTATATTAATTATCTCCCACTTTCACACATCAACTCTATCTCTTAAGACACAGCGATAGGCCTAAAGTGCTCAACCTTTACCTGCTAACACACCATATAATTATCCACAAAGTTAGCCACATACCGCTTTATATTATTTTGCCAATAAATCACTTTCAAATAATGAAACATCTTTGTCAAACCCAGATAAACTATATACCTTGACTCATGAGCCTTAGTTAATATCCTTCGTCGCAACCCATTAACATCAGGAACATATAACCTACCTTGGCACCTCAAGATACCATCACCACCAATCTTAAAATCCATAACCTTTTGTTAACTAATATCAGCCTTAATCTGAATAAGAATAAGATCCAAAACCTATTTCTCCTTCACCTCAACACCAAGAGATGATGTAATCACTTCTTGAATACATACCTTTCCATCTTTAGAGTTAAAAAAAAATATTCCCAAGTTATCCAACCGATGAATATCCTTCACCAATCCTCTTTTCTACTCATCTGCATGAGATAAGCTCCCCATTGACAACCTGCTAACAGAATCAACAACCATATTAGATTTACCTAGATAATAATGCAGACTTATATCATAGTCCTTGAGTAATTCAAGCTACCTCTTCTATCTAAGATTTAATTCCTTCTGAGTGAACATATACTGCAAGCTTTTATGATATGAATAAATATCAACGTGCACCCAATAAAAATAATGGTGCCAAATCTTTAATGCAAACACCATAACCTCTAACTTTAGATCATGAGTTAGTAATTACTTTCATGGATGTTCAGCTACCCAGAAGCATAAGCTACAACCTTACCATAGTGCATCAACATACAACCTATTCCTATATGAGATGCATCACAGTAAAGAACAAAACCATTAATTCCCTCTGGTAGGGTCAAAAATAGCTCAAAAGTTAACTTAACCTTTAGTTTCTCAAAGTGACCCTAACAAGCATTGGAGAACAAAAACTCCACCTTTATCTGAGTCAACCTAGTCAACAAAGTAGCAATACAAGAGGAGCTCTACATAAACCTTCTATAATACCCATCTAAACCCAAGAAGCTCCGAATATCGGTTGGAGTCATAGGTCTAGGCCACTTCATAACCACCTTAACTTTCTATGGATCTACCATGATCCCCTTACTGGAAACAACATGACCTATAAAGGTTACAACATTCAACCAAAACTCACACTTCAAGAAATTAGCATACAATCACTGATCCTTAAGAGTCAGCAATATTACTCAGAGGCGATTGACATGGTCCTCCTAACTCTTAGAATGCACCAAGATATCATCAATAAAAACTATAACAAAGAAATCTAAATGCTGCTTGAATACCCAGTTCATGAGACCCATAAACGCAGCCGAAGCATTAGTCAAACTGAACGCCATAACCAAAACTCATAATGACCATATCAGGCTCAAAAATTAGTATTAGGGATATCCGCCTACCTAATCTTCAACTGATGATAACCCTATCAAAGATCAATCATACAGAAGAATATAGCACCTTGAAATTGGTAAAAGAGATTATCAATCCTAGGAAGAGGATTCTTATTCTTCATCGTCACCTTATTCAACTACTGATAGTCTATGCACATCCGAAAAGACCTAACCTTTTGGCACATGAAAAACACAGTAGCACCCCACGGAGTGATGCTAGGATAGATGAAATTTTATTAAGAAGTTCCTTTAACTGCTCCTTAAGTTCTTTCAACTCTACTAGAGCCATTCTATATGGAGGGATAGAGATAGGATGGGTTTTCGATAAAAAAATAATTCTAACATCTATTTCCCTATCGAGAAGGATGCCCGAAAGATCATCAGGAAAAACTTTAGAAAATTCATTGACCATCGAGACAGATTGTAAAGAGGGATCCTCAGAACTAGAATTCTTAAACTAAACTATATGAAATAAAAACCCTTTAGAAATTAACTTTTAGGATCTAGGATATGAATAAACCTCCCCTTAGGTACTAAGGAGCTTTTCTTTGATTCAATTAAGGGTTTATTAAGGAGTTGGACACTAACCTTATTGGTCCTACAATCTAAGGAAATATACCATAAAAAGAGCCAATCCATCCCCAAAATCACATCAAAGTCGACCATATCCAACTCTACCAGATCCACCAAGGTCTTTCTATGAAAGATAAAAACCAAACAACTCTTATAAACCTTTATAGCCAAGAAAAAATCACCCACCAAGGTAGACACAGAAAAATGCTCAGAAATACTCTCAAGACCAAAACCAAAATGAACAGCCACATAAGGGGTTGTATAAGAAAGGATAAAACCTGAATCAAGCAGATAATACACATCACAAAAAAAGTTTTAATGCACCAGTGACAACATCAGGAGATGCCTCAGATTCTAAATGGGTGGAAAGAGCACAAAGATAATTTCTTCCAGAGCCGATATCAAAAGTAGCACTTACTAGTGCAAGATATGGTGAAGTGGCAATCAGAACTTTATTAGCCCTAGTAGATACCTTGGCTAAAGGATATTTCCTCTAAATATGACTAGGGTGTCCATATTTATAACACAAGTTACTCGCCTTATCCCAATAACCAAGATAAAGCTAACCATAAAATCGACAAGGAGGATAGGGTGGGGCTGACTAAGCTCCACTAGCCTACAAATGGGCACCTTGCATCTTAAAACCAATGTTAGCCTAGAAGACCAGATCAACAAACATCTTAGGATAAGGAGCACTAGCCATCAAACATGCACCAGAGTTTCCCCAAAGTATTCTTCTTGCTCTACTGTCAATCATCCCTTCCACTAGCTTTTTCACCTCCACCCTACTCTGAATACCTAAATTTCTTACTCTAGATTTCCCCAATGTCTTCCTATTTCTTTGTCTCATCCTCAACTTGTTCCATATAAACCACAAGACTAGATATGTCCATGTAACTATTTAGCATTGCCTCCTTACACTCTAACACCAAGCCATCAGATAAACCCAAAGTAAACTTCCTTATCCTAGCCCTCATGCTAGATACCAACTCTGAAGCATAGCGAGAAAACTAATGGAACTTCAAGGAATATTCATTTACACTTATCCTACCTTGCCTCATATTCAAAAACTCTTCCACCTTAGCCTCCCTCAACTCCCGAGGAATGAAATAATAAAGGAAAGTACCAGAAAACTCCTTCTATATAACCTGCTCAGCATCCTATCTCCTAGAATGCTCCTACTTCGCATACTATTAATATGCCAAATCCTTCAATTGATATTCAAAAAACACCGCAAACCTTACATCAATATCATGCATTACCCTAAATATCTTATCCATTTTATCAACAAACACTTAAGGATCCTCCTTAAACTTAGAGCTTGTAAAGGTCTGAGGATTCATCCCCATGAGCCGGCCAACTCTAGTGACCTCAAAAGAAGGAGCAATAGAACCAACATACTCAGACTGGCAAGACTGGAAAGTCAGTAAATGAGTTAGTAGATAAATAGATCAATGATACTTGGTATTAGAAATATCTATTTAGGGTAGTGGGGCATGAAAATCATCAGCTTTAGAAGCTCGAGGAGGACTAGCATTGATTTGTAAAACTCAATGAGGGGCAAAGTTTTACCCATATTATCCTTATGTAGGATAGAGGTATTTCTATGAGCATCATATCTTTGTGGAGGCATGATATGAAATATAAATAAACATAAAATTAGAGAGTTTTCAAGACCTTAGACTATATAGCTGAAAAATAGATTACAAGAAAGGGAAACATTCCTAAATTCCTTGAAGCCTCTCCCTTATAAATGTGGCACACTACACACCTATAAAAGAAACTCTACTTGACAAAGCTTTTTAGACACCCAACGGCCATGAACCCAAGATATAATACCAAGTTTTTCATGACCCAAACCATGGCCTATTCATGACGGGTATCTCAAGTCCACCAAGGACCAGGGACCACCCCCATTAGCTTAGCCAATCAGAACACAATATAACTAGTAGTGAATAAGTTTCAAACATATAAAAAGATAGATAAATCAATGACAAAAAGGATCTAAGAATCTTCAACACAATCCACTCCATACATACTGTCCACAAAAACCACTGAACCAAATGGAATATTAAATTAGGTTGGGACATGCCTATGGCCATGACATTGATAGTGACAATGATAATGTTAATATAAACTCTTTAATTCTAAAATATGGAAAATAACCGATGGAATGACTAAAATATCTAGAGGATGGAAGATCACCACTTTACTGTAAACCAAAGAACGTGCCTGATTACCTAACATTGCACAAGTCAACAAAAAACTCGAGGACCTTACATAATAAAAGGATGTAGTATCTGTGGATGGTTAGCTGGGTGAGCACTAGCATGTAACTCATGTTAAGGATAAAACAATACCATTTCAAAACTTAATCCAAAACCTATGTATATGTTCATAGACATACATACATACATACATATAGAATGATGCATAGATAGGGTATCAGGTTTAGCATGAAGTAAAAAATCATTAACCTAGATTGTATAGGTCCGTCAATCCTACAAATACCGATGGGATATATGGGTTTGGATCCACCCACCAAAAGGGCCCCAATGCATATTAGATGCATGAATTGGAGATATCCAAGGAAGGTCAAGGAATGACCTAACCCCATTCTATTCCAGGATACATGTATGAATATATCAAGTATGAACTATACACCTGATCATCATGAACCTCATACTGGAAAATATGGTTTTTAGTATTATCCCTCCCCCCTCGAGACCTACACCTTTATAGCAAGCTACACAATTTCTTTTAAACCCAATTAAAATATTTGTACACATAACCTAATTATTAAACCAAAGAATAATCTATCAAGTCATATTTTATTGGTACCATCATACCAACTATGCTTGCAAGCTTATTTAGTTATGCCATTTCATTTATCTATTTACCCAAGGGGAATTCAATGCAATAGTTTAGATAAGTGGGCAAAACCATATTTTAAAGTCAATTATACAAGTGGGTTGAGGTTAATACCAATTCCAAATCAAGTTTTATAAGACTGGGAAAATATTAATCTTGGCTGTATTTATACGCCTAAGCACCATAACATACCCATATTTTAGCTATGCTTTGAGAACAAAGTTCCTATTTTCTTATGTTTTTACTCTACTTTGACATAATTGAGCTAACCTATGTGATTAGCATGATTTCAGGTATTAATGAGTTAGATAAAGATATGATGGGACTACAAAAAAGGGATGACAAATCACACAAGATAAAAATAGCTTGTTAGACCAAATGTGGTGCCTAGAAACTATGTCCAAGACTAATTTGTCATTTATAATTATTTTAGGGACTTAGAAGGCAATTATGAGAGAAAAGATTACTAAAAATACTTGATGCTGAATTTTTATGATTCATTCGATATACTGTATTATTTTTGCACTGGGAGTGGCAGTTTATCACCAAGGGAGAAACGCTACATCATCTTCTCTACCAAGATTTTGTTTACTTTTTGGTATGATGAATATTTCTATTGTGATTCCTATTTTATTCATGGGTAGCTAAGTTTATTAGTTAGGGTTATGGAAGCCTTGTAACATACAATCTATTATTTTGGGTTTTTGAATTCATCATGTAATGATCTACTTATATCATACTCTCTTCGTTTATCTTGAATTCTTGTGGTTGCAAACATAAAGGATGTGCCTTAAAACTCAACTTATTCAATAGAAAGGTTGAGATTGGAAAAGAGAGTAGTGACAAGAAAATAGGATTTCCAACCCTTATTTCATATGTTAATGCCTTAACAGGATTAACTACCTGTAGATTTCATATTGTTTTTTGTAAACACTTTTGATTCGAGAGAACTAAAGTGAATTAATCCTTGTTGGTTGAGAAACACTAGGATTATGTTATCAAATACAATATGTTTTTCTGCAAGCATGATACATGTATGAATTAGTAAAACCTAGAGTTAGAAATCATTAACAACTACAAGGTGGACATAACTCTAGCTTGCTATTTCTCTAGATTCAAATACTACACATCTCTCATATTATTACTCTGAAACTATAAATTTGTGATCTGAATCAAACCCCCTATTTTATTTTACGAAAATGAATGATTAAAAGTCAACTAATCTGCATACATATTAATTAGTACCATATTCCCTATGGGATTTGACCCCAACCTAGTTGGGTTATATATTTGACAATGACCGCTTACGCTCTCGTAAGAGAGATATAATTTGGGCGTATCAAATTTTGGCACCGTTGCCGGGGAATACGGTTATCGATTGTGTTTATGTGTGTTAATTGACTATTAGTCAATTTTTTATTTTATTTTTATTTGTTATTTTTGTTCGTTACAGGCTCATTGTTGTTTATGCCTCAATCCAGAAGTTTAGGAGAACCATTATTACCCTTCAATCCTAAACTCCGTCTCATTGAAAGAATGGCCAACCAACAGGAAGCTAAAAAATTAGCCTCTTTGGCTAATACTCAATTAAATCAATAGAATAAAGATAACCAAGGTTGGGTACCTAATCTAGATGAAGAGGACCTGGGAGATGATTATTTAATTAACCCGATTAATAAGAGGTGTGCAACGGGAGTAGTTGCACCTGTAAATCAAAATCATCCATTCAGAGGAAGACTAGACTACCAAGCTATGCAATTTGATATTGACAATGATAAGGATGGTTTAAATGGAGTTGGAGCTATAGGGGCAATCATTATACCACCACTAGCTCCTGTGGTTAAATTCAACATCACCAATACTATGATCCAGCTACTGAATTTGAAAGGACTCTTTGGTGGATTACCTGGTGATGATCCAAATCTATATTTGGTGAATTTCATCAATATTTGTAAGTCATTTGATAATCCTGGAGTAGGACAATATGCTATTCATTTGACATTGTTCCCACTATCTCTATCTGGAGAAGAAACTATGTGGTTGAATGAACTGACTCCTAATTCTATAACAAATTGGAGGCAATTGAAAGGAGCCTTCCTATAAAGGTTCTTTTTATCCTCCAGAATGTTATAGTTGAGGGATGAGATCAGCAATTTTAGGCAATTGGCTAATGAAGCTTTGCATGAGACTTGGGCAAGGTTTAAAAAGAAGTTGACTCAATGCCCAAACCATAAGATAACTAATGAACACTTAGCTGACTAAGACAAGGTCAATAGTGGATAATGCTGTAGGGGGAGCTTTTATGGAGCTTACCTTCACTGAGGCTATGGACATGTTAGAAAGAATGACTAAGACAAGTAGAGCTTGGCATACCAAATATTCTATGGTAGTAAGCAGTACTGGGTCTAGTGTAATATCAGTAGAGAAGTGTAGGAGAGAAGAGGAGCATGATCAGGATATGACTCACATAAAAACCTAGATGGATCTGCTCATGAAATATTTTCTATCAGGGAATGTAGAAAAGGTAAAAGCTATAGGGTCCTATAGTAAGAGATCTCAATCAAACACCGAGGAATAAGCTAACTATTTTCATAACTAGGTGGATTTTTGGACCAGTAGTCAAGGAAACTAAGGTTGGAACCATCAAGGAGAGTGGATGAATAAAAGTGACATGAGTTGACTATATGTACCTCCTGAAAGCCGTGATAATTCTGTCACTAGTTCAGGCAAAATGTCTATGGAGGACATAATGGAGAAACTATTAAAGAGAGTTGAGGCGACCAATTCTGGGGTAACTACGATGAAGAGTGACATATCTTCCATGAGTCAACTAGTAAATTGCACTCAACTGCCATTAAACAACTAGAGAAGCAAATGAGCTAATTATCTGTAATATTCAACCAAAGCTAGAATGGGACTCTACCAAGTGATACAATTTAGAATCCAAGGACTGATATATTATGTATAGCTATTACCACTAGGAGCGGTAAGATGTTATCTCGTCCAAGATTGGGATCATCCTCTCATACTGATGCAATCAAAATAGATTAGGAGATAGTTGATAAATCTTTAGTAGTGCCTGTGGAGTTGGGAGGTTTGAAAAATAAAAGTGCGGAAGTGGAACAATCACCTAAGTTGAAGCATGTTAGTGATGTGGAGCAAGGAATAAGAAAGGAGGTAAAAGTTGCTCCAATTAAAATCCCAAGGCCACTACCCCCATTTCCACAATGATTAAAGAAGAAAGAAGATAAAAGAAAGTTTAACAAATTCATGGCTATGTTGAAGCAATTGACAGTGAATGTGCCTTTAGTTGAAACACTTGAACAGGTGCTAGAATATGCTAAATTTATGAAAGATCTTGTGAAAAAGAAAAGAGCGATAAGATACAAACTGGTGGATAATCTCCATCATTATGGTGCTATTTCTAAAAGGTCACTGGTGCAGAAGAAGGCAGACCCAGGAGCATTCACCATCTCTTGTACGATTGGGTCTCAGGATTTTGCTAAGGCCTTATGTGATCTAGGAACTAGCATCAATCTGATGCCACTAGCAGTTTATAAGAAGTTGGGTTTGGGAGAACCCACACCCACAAACGTGTGATTTGTAATGGCGGATAGATAGGTGAAAAGGTCGATTGGGATTCTACATGATATACATATAAAGGTGGCCGATTTTATATTTTTTGCCGACTTTGTAATTCTTGATTGTGAAGTGGACTTTGAAGTAACCATAATTTTAGGTAGGCCGTTCTTAGAAATTGGGAGAGTATTAGTTGACCTGGAGTTGAATGAGCTAAAATTTAGGCTTAACGGGAAAGAGATTAGTTTTAAAGTATGTAAATTGATGAGATAGTAAAGGGAGGTGAGTGTCTTCTCGATTGTTGATGTATTCTATGAAGATGTGCGAGATATACCAGTTAAGGATAGGTTTGCTGTAGAGACCATAGCTGGTTAGGTTGAACTTGAAAGCAAGGATGTGAGTGACTTCAAAGTGGCTGGACTTGGAATAAAGCATTTTCTTGATACAACAAATGAGGTACAAATAGTATCATTGATGTATCATGACGAAGTCTAACAAGTCAAGATAATCGAGTCGTGCTGCGATGCTAAATCAGGCGGTGCATGGGAGCAACCCATGATTTTATTTTCATTTGATCATATTAAACAAAAATACAAAAATAAGAGTCAAGCCACAACCAAAAACTAAGGTGCTTGGTGGGAGGCAACCCACCCTTTTAATTATTTTTAATTATTTTTTATTAAGTGTTGGTGTTTGAAGAACTAAAGAGTTGATATGTTCTAATTTCGGTTTGAAAGTGAGCCATACTAAAGGTGGTAAGCTAGGAGTAACGGGAACATTATAGGTAAGTTGGAGTAGTCAAATTTAAGACTCGATTCATGATTCATATAGAGAATGGGGCACATGGCATCCAAGTTTAAGTATACTATAAGGTGTGACGCCCAAGTTTACATTAACTATGACAAAGGCTTCGCCTAACACTTAGCCTAAGCCCATTGCATTACATAGGCATCACCTTGTGCGGCACCTAACTTAGATTGAGCGACAGGATGTGCGTTACACACCTTGATGTAGACGATAACATGTGCGACGCCACCCCAATCTCACATTCTCACTGGTTCATGTTGGTGATAGCTTGTGCGTCACTTAAGTTAATTTAAGCGTTAGGTTGTGCGTCGTACACACCAAATTGTGCGACAACATATGCGACTCCAACCATACCGCAAATATTCACTGTTTAGGTTAGGCAATACCTTATGCACCGCACACTTCAACTTGTGCGATTTCTTGAGCGCCGCATACTTGCACTTATGCAATAACATATCCGCCACACACCATAATGCATATGCGCATAGTCTCACTTATGCGATGCTAAATGCAACGCACAATTAAACTTATGCGATGAGTTGTGTATTGCACACCTCTCCAAATTCATCTTAGTATCCTACTTTTAATAGGTTCAACCCAACCCAGAATTCATTCTTTAAATAGATTCCACTCCCTAAATGCCCAAATTCACCCTTATTTCACCCCTAAGCCATACATTTTTTTGCTCTCAACATTTCCTTTGTCCTTTAAGATTCATCTTTGCTTCATAATCTTAACAATTCTCCCTTTATTTCTTCAATCTTCCATCTTTAAGGTAAGTTTTCTTTCTTAATCCTTTGATGTTGTCACTTTATGTTATAATTGTTAATTAGTTTCTTGAGGATTATGGATTAAATTCTTGCCATAGCTATGTCAAAGAGAGATTTTGAGCATCTTGGGTAGATAAACATCATTATTATAGTTGACACCATTGTTGAAGTACTTTGAGATTTTGTATGTCATTGACTTGTTCATAACTAACATAGTTTAGTTGTGTGACCATTATTTTACAACTTACTTGATGCAAAATGGTGTTGGTTAAATCATGTGAAAGTGATGGTGTTTTGTGTATATTGATATGTTGAAGTGAGTGAATTATATTATGACTAATGTTGGTGCACCATATCAAAGTGTATGTCGGCAAAGTCTGAGTACCCGACAATAACACTTAATTGATTTATACTAACAAATTAAGTGTGGGGTGGTGACTTCACTACCTCCATCTTAATTTTATTTAGTTTCATTATGTGTGGCTGACGTGGATGATGTGATGAATACAGAAAAATGGCTCCGATGATGATCTCAATACAGGTGGCATGACTCCTAATCTTGATGAGGAATACTACTAGCCAGGTTCTTTATCCTGTTATTTGCACTGGGGACAGTGCTTATCTTTAGTATGGGGTGGCTGGTTACTTTGATACTTGCTTTGTAAGAAAATAGTTCCTTCTCCTTCGTATACTTCTGTGATAGGATTAGTTATTTTTTTTATTTTGTTTACTGTTAGATGTTTGTTTGATTTAGTCATAATTAGGTGCTCTTCTCGATGATGGATAGATGACGACCGTCTTAAAAAAAATTAGTCATGTTTTGCATGTAAATGTTCTTGTGGATAACATGGCATTATAGTATGAGTATGTGAATGATCATTACGTTTGAAATACCTAGGCTCTTGTTGTGACTCTTGTTGTGATTGTTGGTTTTATTTGAATTTATTTAATTATTGGGTTGAGAATCTATAATGCTCCTAATTGATTTGACCATGTTCCATGAGTGTGTAAGACTGTTGTATATTCCTTATTGTAACTGATGCTAGAACTTTCCTGGTGTGTGTACAAAGCAAAATAAAGATTGTGAGTTTAGAAGATGATTTAGGCATTTCTTTGACAACCATTGTTCAAAGTTTCTTTTGACCTACCTTTGCACATTATCTTAGCTAGCCCCGTTGAACCTTTAGCTTTTTCTTTTGTTAGCCTCATATGTAGCCTAACCCATTTTTTAATAAAATGTAATTTGATCCAAAAGCTCCTAAGCGCTTTAATGTAAAATCAATATGAGTTAGAAGTTTGACAATAAGAGGAAAAGGGTAAAATACATGCCCCAAAGTCTAGTTATTGGCGTGTGCAATTGATGTGGTTGGGAGTAGCAAAAATTACTAAAAAAGTTTCAAATTTTAACCCGTACATGATACATTGAACCTATTTTGGCCCTGGTCCTTCTTGGATATTATGCACCTCAACTAAGGCAAATCGCTTAAGTTGAGGGTGGCTATCATAGGGGTGCATAACGTGAAATGGGTGCAAAAAAATTTTTTTAAAAGGGTTGCATACTCCCACCAAAGTGTTATTGATTGAGTTTAATGAGATAGGGTGAAAACAAAAGATAGGATAGATGAAAGTGGTGTAAATTGGTTGTTAGGAATTGGTCTTAGTCGCATAATGTATTGTATTAAAGAGCTTAGAGAAGATAGTCACTATTTCTGGCCAAAATAGTTCCTACCCATCCTTTAGCCTGCATTACAACTAGTAAAAGACCTATTTGATCCTAATCTTATCATTCTGATATTAGTGGAGCATTATACTATGGGCAAACATATGGTCATCAATTGTAAGTTGAGAATTCTTTGTGAGAGTGAGCTCAACTTGAGTCTTGTACCCATTTTGTTAGAAATTGCATGATTGTGAGTGATTATGGGTAACTTTCTTGTTATGAGGGCACATGGTTGATGAAGGTTAGGTAATTTATATGATTTCTTTGCTTAAACGGTATGCATGAATTTGCCAACTTAATGAGTCTATTATTGCGGGTAGGTTGTCTCTAGTAATGATCAATGAATTTACTTCTTGTTCATAATTATTTGTGATCCTATTTGAGCATCTTGTTTTTTCTTCATAGGTGTTAAGACTTGTGTCGTATGCATAAATGGATAAGTTATTTGAGGACGAACAAAGCTTTAAGTGTGGGGTGGTGATCTTTGGTGTATTTATACGCCTAAGCACCATAACTTACCCATATTTTAGCTAAGTTTTGAGAACAAAGTGTCTAGTTTCTTATGTTTTTACTCTACTTTGATGTAATTGAGCTAACCTATGTGATTAGCATGATTTCAGGTGTTAATGAGGTAGATAAAGACATTATGGGACTATGGACTGTGGATGACAAATGACACAAGAGAAAGGAAGCATGTTGGACCAAATATGGCGCCTAGAAACTATGTCCAAGACTAATTTGTCATTTATAATTAGTTTAGGGACTTAGAAGGCAATTATGAGAGAAAGGATTACTAAAAATACTTGATGCTGAATTTTTATGATTCATTCGATATACTGTATTATTTTTGCACTGGGATTGGCAGTTTAGCACCAAGGGAGAAATGCTACTTCATCTTCCCTGCCAAGATTGTATTTACTTTTTGGTATGATGAATATTTCTATTGTGATTCCTGTTTTATTCATGAGTAGCTAAGTTTATTAATTAGGGTTATGGAAGCCTTGTAACATACAATCTATTATTTTGGGTTTTTGTATTCATCATGTATTGATCTGCTTATATAATACTTTTTTCATTTATCTTGAATTCTCGTGGTTCCAAACATAGAGGATGTGCCTTAAAACTCAACTTGTTCGATAGAAAGGTTGAGGTTCAGCAAAGAGAGTAGTGACAAGAAAATAGGATATCTAACCCCTATTTCATATGTTAATGCCTCAACACGATTAACTACTTGGACATTTCGTATTGTTTTTTGTGAACACTTTGATTCGAGAGAACTAAAGTGAAATAGTCCTTGATGGTTGAGAAACACTAGGATTATGTTATCAAATACAATATGTTTCTCTGTAAGCATGACACATGTATGAATTAGAAAACCCATAGTTAGAAAGCATTGAAAACTACAAGGTGGACATAACCCAAGCTTGCTATTTCTCTTGATTCAAATACTACACATCTCTCATCTTGTTACTCTGAAACTATAAATTTGTGATTTGAATCAAACCCCCTATTTTGTTTTACGAAAATGAATGATTAAAAGTCAACTAATCTGCATACAACTTAATTAGCACCATATTCCCTGTGGGATTCGACCCCAACCTACTTGGGTTATATATTTAACAACGACCGCTTATGCTTTTGTAAGAGAGGTGTAATTTGGGCATATCAAATACGTCGACTCTATTCCAAAACTAATTCCATAAAATTAGGGGAATGACATGACCCCAATACTAATTTCCATACCCATGCACATATTTATTTCAAAACAATGAAATAAAAACAAGAACAACCATTCTAAAAGCATGGGAAAATCACCCAAGAAACATTCATTCCAAACCTTTAATCCATCATTCAAACACATAATTTGAAGAATAAAATCACCCTTTGAGCCCTAGATAACCAATCTCTTGGATAAAACCCTAATTATTCTTTCTTAGAGAATTGAAAGAGGGTAGAGGTGTATTTGATGTGTGTTATGATGATAATGGGCTCCAATGGTGTTATATGGACGTGGATTCTAATAGGGTACAAGGGGAAATAATCGAAGTGCCCTTACTTAAGGGTGAAGGAAAATGTCGCCTAGTCATTAGGGGTTATGTCACTAATCGTGATGACTAGCTACAATTCTTATCCTAGACTTTGATCTAAGGTGGATTTATGGACCTCAATTTTGTTATCTATGCTTATCAAGTCTTATTTTAAGGACTTCTTGTGTGCTTAACGTGTTGTTATGATATAATTCAGAATATAAGTGTTAAAGTACTTGATAAATATGTTTAAGGTGTATTTCAATCAAGTTTGTAATTAATTTGGTTAGTAGAATGTAATTTGCTCCAGGAATCGACTCTTAGCCCTTTTTATTTAGCTTGGTGATGGATGTATTGACACAACATATTCAGGGGGTGCCTTGGTGTATACTACTTACTGATGATGTGGTATTGATTGACGTGACTTGGGGAGGAGTTAATGATAAGTTGGAGATTCAGAGATTGACCCTTGAGTCTAAAGGATTTCATTTGAGCAGGACCAAGATGGAGTACTTGGATTAAATAAGTTTAGCGATGTATCACAGGAGGCTAACGTGGATGTAAAGCTGGACTCTCAAGACATTCAGAAGAGGGAGTGTTTCAAGTATCTAGGGTCTATGATTCAGGGTAATAGGGAGAATGACGAGGATGTCACACATTATCTTGGGGAAAATTTGTTAAAATAGAGGCTCATTTTGGGAGTTTTATGTGATAAAAAGGTCCACCCGAAGCTTAAAGGTAAGCTTTACAAAGTAGCAATCCAACGGGCTATGTTGTATGAAGAGGAGTGTTGGCTAGTTAATAACTCCCAACTCTAAAGGATAAAGGTGGCGGAGATGAGGATGTTGCAATAGATGTATGGTCATACCAGGAAAGATAGAGTAGGGAATAAGATTATTCAGGGGAAGGTGGGAGTGTCTTAGGTGGAAGACAAGATGTGAGAAGTGAGGTTTTATTGGTTTGGGCACGTGATGAGGAAGGGTTTTTATTCTCAAGTATGAAGGTGTGAGACATTGTTATGGATAATTTTTGATGGGGTAGAGGTAGGCCGAA
This sequence comes from Capsicum baccatum var. pendulum, assembly GCA_030864225.1. Classification (NCBI taxonomy): domain Eukaryota; kingdom Viridiplantae; phylum Streptophyta; class Magnoliopsida; order Solanales; family Solanaceae; genus Capsicum; species Capsicum baccatum. The sequence goes on along the minus strand of CM061553.1, from coordinate 206,372,586 downwards.
GAATTATTGGAAAGAGATGATTAGGAATGATATGGAGAAGTTACAGCTTACAGAGGATATGAACCTTGATATAAAGGTGTGGAGGATGTGGATTAGGGTAGCGGGTTAGGGGGAAGTGTGTCAATAATAGTAGGGGACATTCTTTATTTGTGTGAAGTTTCTTGTTCGTGGGTTAAGTGTTGTATATGGTTTCAGATATATAGTTTTTTGTAGTATCTTGTGGCTCTTGTATTATCTTGTGGCTAGCGTTGTTAGTTTATTTTGCTTTTACAAGTTTATATGCATTTATGTTTTGTGTTTGCTATACTATTATTGGTTCTAAGCTAGGGGTCTATCGAAAACACCCTCTCTACTTCAGCTGAGAAAGTGGTATGTTTTGCGTACACATTACCCTCCCCATACCCCACTAGGTGGGAATACACTGGGTATGTTGTTGTTGTTATTGTTATACTAGAGTGTAAATGAGAAAACCAGTGTTACTAGCTTAAGCTATGTGTTGTTCTTGTTGATCTCAATGATTTATAGTGTGGGTGATGAGTTCCTAATGGTATGATTGTGAATTTTTTTCGTGTAATAACTTGTTTATAGTGTATAAGGTCCAATTTAAACAATCCAAGAGTTGAAACTAAGTTAAATATCTAAAGGACAAAACTAGCATTTTTAGCTTAAGTTTCTAGTTCATCATCTTAGATTGTGTGTTGTTTTGAGCTCTAATACGTGGTGTTTGATGATATAGGATGATTTTTGAGTTTATTATTATGATATACGGATGAAACTCAAGCTGTTAATCAATTGTAAAAAACAACACAAGGCTTGGAATGGATGGACAAAAGCACGGGACAAGATTTGACGTAAAACAGACACTTTGGAGTCCATGGTGTATCGCAGAGCTTAGACACCCATATGAGATGAGATACACACCTTTGGAGCTTCTTAATGGATCAAAAACAATATTTATCAACTATTATGTCGCATCTCATACCCTAGGTACCGTAAAAGAGGGCGTGACGCGGACCCTAGCTAAAAATTGGAAGATTTAACCTCCTATAAATAGGACACTTAAACATAATGCAGAACACCTTGGACAACCTTGGATCTTTGTAGGAGCCTATATAACACTCCAAATAGGGTTTTTATTCCTTTAATTTTGTTTGTTTATGCATTTTATCATGTATTCATCTATCGTGATTATGGTTATGTCCATGAACGGCTAAAAACCATTTATGGGGTTAAGGCCAAGAACGTGATTACTATTGCTATGAATTGATTTGGTTTTGACTATTTATCATATTTTGGTTGCTTATTTATCATTTTAATTACTATTTTAAGGTTTCTCAATCCTTAGAATACATCCATTGTCATCTTGTGAGATCGAAAGAAGGAACAAGTGGATAGAACATTGGGTAAATAAAGTAGGATTGTAATCTTCAACAAAATGAAGTTATAATTTGCACTTACAATAGGAATATACTTAGGATAAAAATACACCAAAGTGACCTATTTGGTTCACCTATGGGATGAAATATAAATGCATTTATTTACATCCCCGCTCAATAATGTAATTGTCGGTCGAGGTTCGATAGGTGATTAGAGGTTCGAAGACCATAGTCATAATAGCAGCCGCGTGAATCAATAACCAACAAAAGTAACATAACCAATGAAGTTCAATAGCATAGTATTAGTGTTCGCAAAGCCTTAACCTAGATTTATCCTTATTGATATTCCAAGAACGTTACTTTATAGCACTGTTTAATTTATTGTTAGTTATAACTTTCAAACTCTCGTGGTTATATTTGCACTAAGTTAATCTCAACTGTGAACTAGAATAGGATAGTCGTCAACACAAGTCTCTAAGGGATTGATACTTGGCTTGTAAAAGGCCATTATATTACTTGGTGAGACCAACTACACTTACATGTGCACTGGGGTGCAATAAGTTTTTGGGGTCGTTGTTAGGGACTTCTATTTTGGCAACTAATTTAATTTTAGTTTTTTTTTTGGATTTCTTTGGTTCTTTTCACTTGGTCTTAGTTCTGACTTTGCACAAAACAAGTTAATATAATAGTAAGTTATTAAGGAATAAGGAGTTGGTTAAACCCGACCATGCACCATAGCAACGATTACACCAAAGGAGGGGAGAAGTAGTCCTTTTCTACCGTATACCGCAAATCAATAAAGACCAAGATAATCCTGCATCTATGGCTGAGGATCCACTAGCCCACAACATAGTTCACAAAGTGGCAATCCCACTTGCGACAAATTTGACTTCCCTTATTAAAAACTAGCTTCTGGAGGTAGATTTGGGATAAAGATGAATGTGGTGCAGCTCTTGCGTAGCATTTGACAATTCATTGGGCTATCACATGAAGATCAATAAGTACACTTGCTGAACGTTTTGGAGATCGGTGATACATTCATCCTCATAGAAATGTCTACTGATTATGTGAGGCTGACACTCTTCCCTTTATCATTATTGGGGGGACCTAAGAAATGGTTAAACGTTGTGCCGGCCAATTTAATCTCAACTTAGGATGACTTTGGTCGAAAGTTCCTCATATGATTCTTTCCATCTGGCAAGACTGCGAGACTTCATAGTGAGATTTTGAGCATCAAACGAAGGCCAGATGAGAACCTTTATTATGCTTAGGTGAGATTCAAGTCTTTTCATCAGGATTGTTAATGAGTGGTGAATTTACCACTCATCTGCACTAAATTTTTGTGCACACTACTATGATTTGAATGTATAAATGAGACATAGTTGGGATTAAATGCACCTATTTCCACATTTTGCAGGAATAACAATTATAACATGGAAAGATGAGGATTGGACCTAGAAAGATCAAAATGGAGAAAGAAAGTATAGATGAAGGATCTGAGAAGGAACCAACCTCAGTTACCAAAATTGCAGTCTGCGGGTCACAATCGCGGCCAGTCAAGCCAGATCAAAATACTGCAATTGTGGTAATCTTACCACGGTAGTGATAGTCACAATCGAATACCAGTGCCCATGATCAAGGAAATGCAGGATTATGCCCAGGTGCTATTTTGTAATTTCACACAGCCATCCCCAATTCCCTTAAGTGGCTCAAACCCTTTCTCATTTGAAAGATCCCAATCTTTGGAAGTCTTTTTTCCACCATGTAGGTTTCAATTTTTAGGGACCTTTCTTGTAATAATTTTAAGGTGTCAACTCATTTATCCATAATGTTTCCTCGCCAGACAAAGACAATGGGAACAAATTTAATCGGATAGCACTCTGGATCACCCCTGAGTTATCAAAGGATTTACAAATGGTGACAAATTTCACCAGATGCAGATTGAGGTCATCTTCAGGAAGGCCTCCAAACAACCCTTTCATATTTAAAAGCTAGATCATTGTGCTTGTAATATTGAACTTTGCTCCTGGTGCCAACAGTGGCGGAATGATCGCGCTCGTTGTACCTGCCCTATCCACATCGTCATCCTCTTCAACCTCATACCACATGGTCGTTCTACCATTCTGCTTATGTGATGGAGTTCCTAATTGGGTATTACTTAGTGCAACCGAAAGTAAATATCCTATAAATAAACAAAAACAACAACCGAGCGTAAATCAAGGAAACTTAACTATCAGCAAATTTTTGCACACAAAATTTTCAGCCTACAACCGTATTCCCCGGCAAAGGCGCCATTTTTGATAATGCTCAAATTACACTCTTGAATGGGTGTAAGCGATCGTTGTCAATATAAAACCCAACTATGTTGGGGTCAAAACCCACAGGGAATAGGGTGAGAACGTCAATTTGTTTACGAAATACTTTACTAGTAGTTTATTCTTTCCGAAAGATGGGTGTTTAAAGTTCACAATGAATCATTCTTCACTTTCTGAATTATAGTATTGTTATCAATATAAATGGGAAACCAAAGTTATGACCAGCATGGTTTCAGGTTTTGACAGATACTAGGTAATGCTAGAGACTATCGGAATGAGTAGAACAATAGAATATCCCTGACTATGATACTATCTGACTTATCTCTCGACCTCACCAGACAATTTATTATTTGATTCTCTCGAACTTAGATAATTTATCTATATCCAAAAAGATGTTATCTCAGGTAGATTAATCCAGTTATGGCACTAATCATTAAACAGAAGGTTGGTAGCTTCCGAGTCCCTGTTGATAATTCCCGTCCTCTAGTCTATTTCTCCGTTAGAATCAAATAAAACCTAAGGCATAATCTCATGTTTGCAACCACTAGATTTCAGTTAAAACCACAAAATTTCAAGATTTTCTACTATTCCTTGAATCCGTTAAAGACCTAGCATCATATTGATGATAGGCGAATTTACACGCCTATAGCACTAGATTTTACCCATATTTTAGCCATGTTTTGAGAACAAATTATATATTTCCTGCACTTTTAGTCCTTTTTCCTGTAAGTGAGCTAACAAACATGATTAGCAAAGTTTCAGGTATAAATGATGCAGAATTCAGCATTTTATAGCTTACTTGACGCCAAAGAAAGCTCACGAAGGAAGGAAAGGGAGCTTGGACGCCTAAAGGACCAACAGTGATGCATGGAAAATCTGTCCCGGGCTAAAACAACATTTCTGAAGACTTTGGGGACTTGCAGTAACTTAGTTGGAGTTGGATAATGATACATTAACCTAGTACAATTGGGTTAAGTATTTCATTAGTTTATTTGGATTAGGAGAATGTTACATTAACCTAGTACAATTGGGTTAAGTATTTCATTAGTTTAGTAGGATTTGGTTAAGTATTTTATTAGCCTAGTAGGAGTAGGATATGGGTATTATAAATACCCTATTCTACTAGAGATTTTTATTCATTCCGCCATTCCATACATTCCATTCATCCCCCATTCCATCAATTCATATCCATCCACCATCCATCCATCCATCAAAACAATTCTTTTTAATTTTGATTACTTTCTCTTCATCTATTCAATTCTTAATTTCCGCAACAAGAGAAACGTTACTTGCAAGGGAAGTTCACGCCTAAACGCCTACCACACTAAACTTCACACGAAATCTTCATTGTGGTATAATAACAATGTCAATTGTGATTTTCTTCGCACTCATGGGTAACTAAACTTCTCTATTGGGGTTATGGAAGCCTTATGAGATACTATCTAAGGCTATGAGTTTGTGAATTCGTGACAAGTGTGTTGCTTATATCATTATTCTCTTCATCTTAATGCAAATTCTTGTAGCTGCAGATGCATAGAATAACGCCAGTATAACATTTAACTTGTTCGAAAGAAAGGTTATCTGTCTGGAAAAGAGATAATGTCAAGGTAGTAGGACACCCTTTCCTATTAAAAAGCTAATGCCGTAACTGGACTAACCTCTTGGAGAATTCGTACCGTTAGACACTCTTTAAGCTCGAAAGAGTGAAAGTGAAATAATCCTCGAATAGGTCGAAAGACGCCTGGATTTACCATCGAATACAATTCTCTATAAGCACATGCATGTCACAATTCTACACACTCATAGCCAATAGAGACGTATAACTCAGAAGGTGGACATAACCCCAACGCTTCAATTCTCATTATTTACAACTCACGTAACATTCTTTCTTTTTATTTTCAGCTTTTATTTTGATACTTTATTTAAATTACTTTCACGACAAGAATCCCCCCTCTTACGAGACTTGCACCAAAAATTTAGTAATTTTGCTTACTTGTTGGCCAAGCTATTCCCTGTGGGATCGACACCCAACCCAGGTTGGGTTCTATATTTGCTAACGACCGCTTTACACTCCCACGAGAGCTGTAGATTGAGCGTTATCAAAAATTGGCGCCGTTGCCGGGGAATACGAGTGTCAATCCAGTTTGTGATAATTACTAGACCCTTTGGTCAAAGATTCTCGTTCTTTTACTTTCAGTTTTTGTTTTTGTTTACTGCATGTTTTTATTCAGTGCGTGCCCCATACTAGAAGTTCTGGTCAACCGTTATTACCTATCAATCCTGAACCACAACGCATTGGAAGAATGGAAGCACAAGCAGAAATCGAAAGGATGGTTGCTCAACAGGAACAAGCAAGATTGGCTGCCCTTGCCGCTGCCCAAGTACACCAACAAAACATTGATAACCCTGGGCGAGCAACAAATCCGGACGATGAGGATTTAGGTGATGACGAGTTACTAAACCCTAGGCGTGATGCTGAAGTTATAACACCTGCCAACCGAAGAGGTCGACAAGCTCGGTTTAGGTATGATCGCCAACCTATGCAGCCAGCTTTCGACGATGATGATGATGATCTTGATGGTGCCGGAGCCACTGGGGCCATAATTCCACCACCATTAGCGCCCGGAGCCAAGTTCAACATCACAAGCACCATGATTCAGTTATTGCAACTCAAGGGATTATTTGGTGGACTAGCAGGCGATGATCCGAATATGCATCTCATCAACTTTATTTCTACATGCAAGTCATTTGACAATCCTGGTGTTGGTCAGAATGCAATTCGATTACGTCTATTTCCATTGTCTCTGTCTGGGGAGGCAACACTATGGTTGAATGGGCTGACTCCTGATTCTATTACAAATTGGAGGCAATTGAGAGACGCTTTCCTAGAAAGATTTTTTCCGCCATCCAAGAGGGCGCAATTGAGACATGAAATCAGCAACTTTCGTCAGCTTCCCGCTGAAGCTCTTCATGAAACATGGGAGAGGTTCAAGACAAAACTAGCGAGGTGCCCAAACAATCACATGACCAATGTTCACCTAATGGAGATATTGTATAGAGCCTTGAATTCAATAACTAAGCCAGTGGTGGATAACGCAGCTGGAGGATCTTTTATGGACCTCACCTTTGGTCAAGAAAGCAATATTCTAGATCGTATGACGAAACAAAGTAGAGCTTGGCATACCAGGGATTCTGAGGTAGCAAGCCCCACTTTATTTATTGGCATGACTGCAGACCAAGGAAGAAGAGAAGAAGAGCGTGATCAAGATATGGCACATTTGAAAACACAAATGGATCTTCTTACAAAGAATTTATTATCATGGAAGACCAAAAAAGTGAAAGCTATTGCGTCAAAAGGAAGAGACGAATCTGATTCGGAAGATGAGGCCAACTACATGAACAATCAGGGGGGTTTCCGCAGGAATTCCCAAGGAAACCAAGGTCGGAACTATTATGATAAATCTGGAAACAAGGACCAAGGTAGTTGGAAGAACAAGAATGAAAAGAGTGGTTTGTATGTTCCCCCTGGTAGACGTGACACCACCACATCTAATTCTGGAAGTATGGAAGACATGATGGCTAAATTAATAAAAGGAGTGGAAGCAATGAGCGCGGGAGTAATAGAGGTAATCAATGATTTGTCCTCCATGAAACAATTATTTGATTCACATTCCACTTCTATCAAGAAAATAGAGCAGCAATTGAGCCAACTTTCAGCAGCACTCAATCAAAGAAAGGCCGGCACTTTACCTAGCGATACTGTGCCAAACCCAAGAAATGACGGGTCATGCATGGCCATCACTACCAGAAGTGGTAAGGTGCTGGAAACTTCAGCAAAAGGCAAGCAAGTGGTTGACGAAGTTGCGGACATGGATGACAACACAAAAGGAGAAGATGCCTCAGCACCCACTCCTGACGTCAAGGACGCCACATCCAGCACGGTGCAACCTGAAAAAGTGGAAAAACGGAAGTAAGAGGAGAAGAAAACCGTGGATAGAACACTTCCATACCCACCACCACCTTTTCCCCAAAGATTGAGGAAGGTGGCGGATGACACAAAGTTCAGCAAATTCATGACTATGTTAAAGCAGCTGACCATTAATGTTCCATTGGTGGAGGCACTTGAACAAATGCCTGGATATGCGAAATTTATGAAGGATCTTTTGACTAAGAAGCGGGCAGCAAGTTATGAGTTGAAAGAAGATGTGCATCATTGTAGTGCAATTGCTACCCGATCGATAGTTCAGAAGAAGGCCGACCGCGGAGCTTTCACTATTCCTTGCACCATAGGATCTTTGAATTTTGCCAAAGCATTGTGCGATCTAGGTGCTAGCATAAATTTGATGCCACTATCCATCTATAAGAAGTTGGGGCTAGGCGATCCGACACCAACCAATATAAGGCTCGTGATGGCTGATAGGTCGGTAAAAAGACCTGTGGGTATCTTGAATGATGTGTTGGTGAAAGTTTCTTCATTCATCTTTCCTGTAGACTTCATTATTCTGGATTTTAAGGAGGATTCTGAAGTTCCCATAATCCTGGGATGTCCTTTCCTTGCAACCGGAAGTGTGCTTATTGACATGAAAGATAATGAGCTTTTGTTTCGAATTAATGACGAAGTAGTACGGTTTGATATATGCAAAGCCATGAAGCAGCCCAGCGACATGAATGAGTTATCTGTAGCTGATGTTCATCAAGAGGATATGAAAGCATTATCTATAGAGAAACAACCTACTGTTGAGCCATTGTCTGCTGCGCCACTGAATGTTGAGCATAAGGATAATGAAGATTATGAAGAACTTATGGGTGATCTAACAGAAATAGAGTCTTATACTCCTAAGCAACCAGATTGTGATCTCAAGAATCAACCAACAGCGAAGACTCCCATTGACGAGCCACCAATGCTAGAATCGCAAGAGCTCCCCGATTATCTAATGTATGTGTTCTTGGAAAGTAGAAATATACTTCCAGAGAGTGCAGATGATTTAAGTGAACAGCACGTAGAGGCTCTCATCTCTGCTCTGAAAAGATACAAGAGAGCTATGGGTTGGACTATTGATGATATAATTGGTGACTCTCCGGAGAAACGTATGAGCCACTCGAAAAAGATCGCATGCCCACAGGTAAGCCTCATTGTCGTCTAAATCCTTTCAGAAAATGATCCACCATTTACCTCGACAAAGTCTGAGTACTCGAGGTAACTATGTCGTGCCACAACAATAAATAAGGCGCTAGATGGGAGGCAACCCATCATTTATCATTTTTCATTTATTGTTTTATCTTTCTTTCGTTCTAGTACTTGTTTTGTTTTTGATAAATGAAAATCCAAAAATAAGATTCATGCCACGACCAAAACTAAGGCGCTTGATGGGAGGCAACCTATCGTTCTAATCGTTTTTGTTGTTTTTGAGCAAATGTAGGTGCAAGAGGTATTCAACGAGGAGATTGGTTTCAAATGACGATTTGGACGTATTGTATGGAAAAGGTGGTAAGTTAGGAATGGTAATGCGTAAGGCTATGGATTGAGCATTTCTCATGCCAAAATAAGCATCGAGGAAGGCTAGGCCTAGGTAAAAATAGGCCACAAACATTGTCAAACCTATCATATAGCCTAAGGTCTCAGAATCTAGTGTGCTATACACTATGTGCCGCCCATTCCTAAGTGTGCTTTTGACTATGCGCCGCCTATGCTATAGCATTAAGTCTCAGGATCTCATATGCCATAGACTATGCGGCGCATATGTCTCTAAATGCCATAGACTATGCGCCGCATATACCATGACTATGCCGAGCATTATGCGCCGCATATGTGGCATTTTTGTCTCCAAAACCGATTGTAAATGGGTCAAAACCCGACCCATTCCCTTCCTATATAAAGGGGACTTGGTCTTGAAACATAAGCACATTGCAAAGTGACCTAAAGGCGCCGCATATTCACCCAAATCCTCTCAAAATTTTCTTTTTGCTCTTCCAATTCACAAAACCATCTCCACAAGCTTCAATCAAGTAAGTACTCTCTTATTCTTCATTTATTTCTCATAAGTACTACATTGCTGTGACTATTATGAATTGCTACATCTTGGAAGAATATTGGTGATGATAATGTGTTTGGATTGTTGATACAAACCATGTGAGTGAACATAAACGTTAGGATAATCTTGACTTGTACCTGACTTGAATGTGGTTGTAATAGCATTGTTTTACTATTTACGGAATTGCTATGGTGATGAACATTGACTATCATGTTATGATCTTGTTACTTGGATGCTTACATGTTAGACTATCCCGTTCATCGGGATAAGCCTTATAGTTGCCTACCGACTTCGGAGGTTGCAATTGTTGAAAATATCCATACCATGATACAACCACTATGTAGTAGTGTTGTTTTATCTAGCATGATAGTAGTGCAATGGCTGCAATTAAGTGATGCATTGCTGATTTTCTTGTCGGAATATAATCCTAAAACGTATGTTGACGAAATCTGAGTAATCGACCACTTTCGCTTCACTGATTTGTGTTAACAAAACTAAGTGTGGGGTGGTACCCCTATTGCTTGTTGATAGATTGTATCAATTGAGATTGTGCTGCCATTAACACTATTTCTAGTCTCAGGTACAATGGCACCTAAAGCGAGGCAAGGCAAGGATAAGGCTACCACGTCACAAAAAGGCAAGAAAAGAGGCCAAAAAGAGCAAGGAGAACCCTCCTCGCTGCAAACACCTCGACTCACTCTTGGAATTAAGTGGGATACCTATGAGGAACTTCTAATGATGATGACTCTGATGATGATTCCGATACAAAGGGGTATGACCCCAGACATAGAGAATGAGTCCGACTAACCAGGTTCTTCTTATTTATTTTCCACTGAGGGCAGTGTCCCGTTTAAGTGTGGGGTGGCGGTATTGCATGCTATAATTCTCTATTTGCATCTATGTTTGTTTACTTTGTTTTTGTTTGTGTTTCGTTTTTAAGTTTTTTTAGTAGTAAAATTTTTTTTAGCTTCGCATGAAATAATTCTAATAGGCAGCATGAGATTATAACAAGAGTATGTGCTACAATTATGACTATTGAGACGTTTAGGCTCTAGTGGTGACTCATTATGTGATACTGTGTGGTTCAATTCCTTCACTTGTTGGGTCGAGAGTCTATATTTCTTCCAATCAAGTCGACCATGTGCCTTGTGTGTGTGAGATAATAGTATATTCTATGTTTGTGGCTGATGCTAGAACTTGCCCGGTATGTATGCAAAGCGAAAATAAGGAGTGTGAGTTTAGGAGATGATTTAGGCATTTCTTTGGCAACCTATACATGTTTACCTTTGTCTTACCTACCCATGGACATCATCCTAGTTAAACCCTTTTGAGCCTTTAGCCTATTTCTTTGACAACCGCAAATGTAAGCCTAATCCACATTTTTTCAAGACCATAATTTGATCCAAATTCCTAAGTGCTTTAAAGTGAAAAAGTCATGTGACAACATAAGAGGAAATTGGGTGAGTATGATGCTTTAAATTGTAATGGTGCTTGAATGTGTTATGAAAAAGAAAGTGCTATCATAAGAGGTATGTTGTGAAAAGAAAAAGGAAAAGAAAGCTGAAAAGTGAATTATGCTTAAAATTGAAAAACAAAAGAGGAGAACAAGGGTGGTAGAATAAAAGAAAGAAGAAAGGTTGAAAGAAAAAAATGTCAATGATACAATGTGATGTATTAAAGTGCTTAGGAACTTAGTCACTATTTCTGGCCAAAATAGCTGAGCCTACCCGTCCCTTAGCCTACATTACAACCATCTAAAGACCTACTTGATCCTAATCTTAACATTCTGACATTTAGTGGAATATTACACTAAGGGCAAGCCTATGGTCATCAGTTGTTGCATATGAATTCTTTGTGAGAGCGAGAGCAGGGATATTTTGATACCCATGTTTGAAAAATATGCTATATTTGTGAGTGATTATGGGTAATATATTGTGAGACACACATGGTTGATGAGTTTTGGATAGTTGTACATGATTCTTTGTGCCTTAACTTTTAAATATGAGTTTACCACCATCACGAGTCTATGCTAAAGGTTAAATTGTTTCTACTAATGATCGGAAAACTACTCTTTGTTAATGATTGCTATGCTTGTCTTGACGAATATTTTATGTTGTTGCTGTGAAACCCTAAGTTGATGTTTAGAGGGACATGATATTTTGCTCGAGGACGAACAAAGCTTCAAGTGTGGGGTGTTGATGATAGGAGAATTTACACGCCTATAGCACTAGATTTTGCCCATATTTTAGCCATGTTTTGAGAACAAATTATATATTTCCTGCACTTTTAGTCCTTTTATCCATAAGTGAGCTAACAAACATGATTAGCAAAGTTTCAGGTATAAATGATGTAGAATTCAGCATTTTATAGCTTACTTGACGCCAAAGAAAGCTCACGAAGGAAGGAAAGGGAGCTTGGACGCCTAAAGGACCAAAAGTGATGCATGGAAAATCTGTCCCGGGCTAAAACAATATTTCTGAAGACTTTGGGGACTTGAAGTAACTTAGTTGGAGTTTGATAATGATACATTAACCTAGTACAATTGGGTTAAGTATTTCATTAGTTTATTTGGATTAGGAGAATGTTACATTAACCTAGTACAATTGGGTTAAGTATTTCATTAGTTTAGTAGGATTTGGTTAAGTATTTTATTAGCCTAGTAGGAGTAGGATATGGGTATTATAAATACCCTATTCTACTAGAGATTTTTATTCATTCCGCCATTCCATACATTCCATTCATCCCCCATTCCATCAATTCCCATCCATCCACCATCCATCCATCCATCAAAACAATTCTTTTTAATTTTGATTACTTTCTCTTCATCTATTCAATTCTTAATTTCCGCAACAAGAGAAACGTTACTTGCAAGGGAAGTTCACGCCTAAACGCCTACCACACTAAACTTCACACGAAATCTTCATTGTGGTATAATAACAATGTCAATTGTGATTTACTTTGCACTCATGGGTAACTAAAATTCTCTATTGGGGTTATGGAAGCCTTATGAGATACTATCTAAGGCTATGAGTTTGTGAATTCGTGACAAGTGTGTTGCTTATATCATTATTCTCTTCATCTTAATGCAAATTCTTGTGGCTGCAGACGCATAGAATAACGCCAGTATAACATTTAACTTGTTCGAAAGAAAGGTTATTTGTCTGGAAAAGAGATAATGTCAAGGTAGTAGGACACCCTTTCCTATTAAAAAGCTAGTGCCGTAACTGGACTAACCTCTTGGAGAATTTGTACCGTTAGACACTCTTTAAGCTCGAAAGAGTTAAAGTGAAATAATCCTCGAATAGGTCGAAAGACGCCTAGATTTACCATCGAATACAATTCTCTATAAGCACATGCATGTCACAATTCTACACACTCATAGCCAATAGAGACGTATAACTCAGAAGGTGGACATAACCCTAACGCTTCAATTCTCATTGTTTACAACTCACGTAACATTCTTTCTTTTTATTTTCAGCTTTTATTTTGATACTTTATTTAAATTACTTGCACGACAAGAATCCCCCCTCTTACGAGACTTGCACCAAAAATTTAGTAATTTTGCTTACTTGTTGGCCAAGCTATTCCCTGTGGGATCGACACCCAACCCAGGTTGGGTTCTATATTTGCTAACGACCGCTTTACACTCCCACGAGAGCTGTAGATTGAGCGTTATCACATATCAAACCCTAATCCTTGGATCTCATAACCCTGGCTAATGGAATCAGCCGCTCATAATTTGATGAAAGAAATCGCAATTTGAATTCATGATGATAATAATCAACTTACATATAGAGGGAAAACAACAAGTAATTTTTTCAATTAAATCCCAAGTTAGAAACCGAAGAAGATTTGATAAGAAAAAAACTAAAAATAATTGGCAAAACAGAACAATATACGTGTTTCTCCCTCCAAAATTCTTGTTCTAATTAATGAAAACTTCCTTCCTTAAAAACCCTAAAAACTGCTATTTATACTAAAACCTAATTAAGGAAATAAAATAACAAAATCACAGCTGGGCTCGGATTTAGGTGACGCCATATTGGTGTTGGTCGTTAGGCTTCTGACGACATCTCAAATATGTCGTCAGAAGTCATGCCATTTTTACCTGTTCTGCCTCACTCTGACGATGTCCTGTGATGGCTTACCATACTTGTGACGGCGTGTAGCAAATGTCGTCAGACCTTCAGCTTATTTCACCATGTTCTGCCTCACTCTGACGGCATATTCTAACAGCTTACCACACTTGTGACGACATATTGAGAATGTCGTCACTCTCATCCAGCAACTCTTCCCCACTATTCTTCCTGACGCCTTTTTCTAGTAGCTTACCACATCTCCGACGGCTTGCAAGAAATGTCGTCAGACTCATATCAGCTCACTTGTACCAGATTTTACTTATTTTGTTCATCTTTCCTATGTTTTCCTCCCATCCTTGCTACAAATGCAATATTACAAGAAAATAATCAAAAACAACCAAAAGTTGCTGAAGAATTCGCAATTATTTAGAGTGAAAAGCCTCAAATGTGTTAGCATCTGCTCATACATCGCCAGTCTACGCACCAGGTGAATTACCTCTGTCGTCAAGTGACTAGGCATAAATCCAAACTAATTTTTTGAGATAGACACTATCCTCCTCAACCTCCACTCGACTACTCTCTCCCAGATCTTCATAGTATGACTCAACAACTTACTACCCCTATAGTTGTTGAAACTCTGGATGTCACCTTTGTTCTTATATAAAGGAATGATAGTACTCTATCTCCAAGCCTCGGGCTTTTTTGCAGTCTTGAAAATATCGCTAAATAATTCGGTCAACCACCTTAACCCAGCCCCAATAGAAAACTTCCAAAAATCCACTGGAATCTCATCAGGCCCCGTCGCCCTACCCCTTCGCATCCAGTGAATAGTCTGTCTGACCTCCTCCACCTTAAAGAATCTATAATAGCTAAAATCATGACACTCCTATGAGTACTCTAGTTCCCCTAGGACAATGTATCTGTCCCCCTCATCATTCAAGAGACTATGATAATACGACTACCATCTTATCTCAATGTGAACGTCCTCCACCAGCACTCTACCATCCTCCACCTTAATGCACTTCACTTGATCGAGGTCACGACCCTTCTTCTCCTAAGCCTTATCAAGCCTATACAATCTTTTTTCCCTACATCTCTCCTCTAACCCCATATACAAGCTCTCTATCATTGCCATCTTAGTAGCCGAAACTATTAACTTAGCCTCCTTCCTAGCTAACTTGTACTCCTCCCTATTTACCCACTTTTGCTCTTCATATTTACTCTCAACTAACTTATCATAGGCCCTCTTCTTAGTCTCCATATTCTTCTTAACTTCTTCACTCCACCACCAGTACCCTTGATGTTGTCCAGCTCGGTCCCTCGAAACACCCAACACCTTTCTAGCAGTCTCTTTGATGCACCTAGCATCCCTACCCAACATACCATCTACGTCCCCCTACCCTCTCATACCTTTATTTCTGCCACCTTCTTCTATATCTCTAGTGCAGTCATCAGCGTCAAGCCACCCCTGTTTATTATGTGTCGATTTTCTTTGCCCCTTCTCTTTCTATCCTTCTTTATACCCAGGTCCATAAGCAAAAGCCTGTGCTGTGTCAAAATATTCTCACTCATAATGACCTTACAATCCTTACACAGCGCCCTATCCCTCTTCTTAAGCAGTAAAAAATCAATTTGAATCTTGGCCATCGCTCTTTAGAAGGTAACCAGGTGATCCTCCTTCTTCAGAAAGCTCGTGTTTATTACCACCATCCTAAAAGCCCCTAAAAAATCCAACAAAGCAGCTCTCTCTTCATTCTTCTTCCCAAAACCAAACCCTCTATGCACATCGCCATAGCCCCTCAGTAATACCCTGATGTGCCTATTGAAATCCCCTGCTACAACAATCTTCTCAGAGCTAGGCACGCCTCTCACCACCTCATCGAAAGCCTCCCAAAACCACTTTTTCTCCTACTACTCTAAGCCCACCTACGGAACATAAACACTACACACATTAAGAGTAAACCCCTCAATGACCAATTTAATAGTGATCAACCTATTGCTGACCCTCTTAGCCTCCACTACCTGCCTTCTATGTTCTTCATCTACTAAGATGCCTACTCCATTCCTATGCCTCTCACTTCCTAAGTACCACAACTTATAACCATCCACATCCTTAGCCTTAGACCCCACCCACTTGGTTTCCTAGACACACATAATATTGATCCTCCTATTTCTAAGAGACTTCACAAGCTTTATGGATTTACCTTGAAGGGTCCCTATGTTCCAAGACCCAACCCTCATCCTATCCACTCTAGAAACCCATCTACCTCTACCATTCCTCACTTCATACCCCAAACATGTCCTAAAATAAAGCCTTTCCCCCACTCCCAACCCAGCTCTTCCCTCTTCCCCTACCCCTAAACTAGTCTTCCTTCTTCCCCAATCCCCTAAATAGCCTCTAGCCCCAACCCCCTCAGACATGACCCTATCTTACCATCAACCCCCAAATCCACTACTCAAAAAATACAAACAAGAATAGAAACAAAAATAAAAGGATAGACTGCTCAAAAAACTACCCAAACCTAGTTTGTTCTATACACTAAGTCTTATACACTAATATAAGAGATTTTATACTCTAAATATTCTCTAAAAATCGATTACTTTGCCACTATAATTATGGCATAATTGTCACCTAGAGGTCACTTAACCCCAATCATCATAATAAAGTCTGCTAGATAAGATTCAGCCACTAAATTAGGCATCAAATATAAATTATTCAAAATACTAAGTTATCTACCTATAACCTATTTTAAAGATAATTACAATTAGTAATACTAACTAATTGATGCAATAATCTAACTTCAATCCATCAAAGACCTCGGTACCTCTAAAGATGCTAACCATTTTACCTAAGTTGGACCTCAATCCTAAGCGAATCACAACATACAAAGAAACAAGCATATAACACACAAACACTTAGATAAAGTTAACGTGCATATAAACTTGTCTTAAATGAAGATCCACAATATCAAAAACCATCTAAAGCCTCAATTAAAAGCTTGAATCCCTCGGATCAACACCAAACTTATCTAATCTACTCATAAATGACATTTACAAGTAAAAAAAACTAATGATACCCATATTGACCCTATTTAAGAAGTGTCAAAAATGGGTTCAAAAAATTAAGGGCAGAACTAAAATCTTATTTGAAAATTATGTATATAGGATAAAACCTAAGTAAAAATGGGTTAAAAATAAAGTCCAAATCGAAGAAAAATCATTTTAAATCTTCATCGACAAAAGCCCTATAATCCTCTTTTGAAATCAAGAATTTGACGTAGTTTCATAGATGAAATCAATGTGAAATGATAAAATAAAGATTTAGGAGCCTACTCATGAAAGAATTCTTGAAAACATCTATGTCTTCCAAAGTAGATCTTCCAAAGGTAAAATAGGGTAAAAATAAGGTTTTGAGTCAAGATGCGGATTAAATTTTATTCAGATAAGAAATAGCCTTAGCAAATATGGACCCTCATACCATGTATGTGAACATCATACCAACCCAAACCCATCTATCATGGACCAGATGCCACAAACATGATGCAGAAATAGACCAGGCCTATAAGTTACTCATTGTGATCGATGAAACCCACCATTGTGATTGCAAAAAAAGGGAAATTTACTCTTTGCGAGTTTGATATGGACATCATAAAAGCAAGGAGAGGAAAAACACTACTTCATGAACGCAATAAAGAAGGCCTCAAACATAAAGGGAAAAGGTCATGCACCATCAACTATAGCATCAGCAAAATACAAGGGCTAAAATCTTCCAAATAGGCCCTCGATATTATTTTGAAATTCAAAAAAAATAACCCAATAATGGTACTATTTTCCACACGAAGGGTAAAAATATGTTCAAAAGGACTAAATAAACCCCGCTACTAACACATGTTTGATATTACAGATTTCTTGGCATTGTCCAAATTGCCATCTGGCACTTAGATCAACAAATGCTGACAAAAGTCAACTATTGATTCTTAAAGTCTTAAAATAACCTCAATTCATCTAAAACCTTTGTGAAGGCCTTCAAAATAGTGTCAACCATACCCCATCAAAACATCAACATGTAAAAACTATGGAAAAGGGTAGACTGGTTAAAACATAGAAATTTCTAAATTTCACTATGAGGGTCATTACAATATGCCAATTTTATCAACCTTCAATCTTATTCTTTCAATACTCCAAGCCCTTGGGTTATTCATTACGGAGCCATTCATCATATTAAAAACAACTATCAATCTCTCTAGACTCCAACTGAGTTCTCTAGAATGGATGCACTAATTTTTGGTGATGGCAATAGAATTCTCATCACTCATATTGGTTACACTACTATATCTTTTCCTAGTAGTTTAGCCAAATTTATTTTTAAAAAAATGTTCTTTGTTCTCTATCCATAAAAAAGAAGTTGATTTATGTTACTTAATTTTGTGAGAAAATTCTAACTTTCATTGATATTTTTCCTTATTTTTTTGTTGTGAAGGATTTGAGCATGGGTTATGTTTTCTTCAATGAAAGAGTAATGATGATCTCTATGAGTGGCCCATGGATATGATCAAATCAGTCCTACTTTATTCGCAAGAACATTTTATTCCATCCACAACTCCATCATTATATCTATGGCATGCTCATCTTAGACATCATCAACCTCATATTACCAATGCTTGTGTCTCTTGCCTCAATCAACTAGTGAACCATATCATATCTGTTACATTCGGTGAGTCTTGTTTACGTAATAAGAATCATCATCTACCATTTGGTTAAAATTCAATTACAAGTTCTATGACTTTTGATGTTGTTTACTCAAATGTTTAGGGTCCCTCTCCAACTATCTCTTTTGATAATGTCAATTTTTATGATATTTTTAATCATATTTCATGAAATATACTTGGTTGCTTTCTCTTAAATTCAAATCATACATGAAGGAAATTTTCACTAATTATGTCCTAATGTTTTAAAACCAATTTCAATACACAATTAAAGCATTATGCACCAATAGGGGAGGTGAATGCCTTAAATCAAATATCTAGAACTTTGGATTCCAAAATCACACAAATCCTCCATACACTCCCCAATTAGTTGGCACTGTCGAAAGAAAACATCACCACATTGTGGACACCGCATTAACTCTTCTACACCATGCATTTGTACCTCAGAAATTTTGGTCCCTCATATTCCAATTTGTTTTGTACCTCATTAATAGTATGTCAATATCACTCCTTCGACTTAAGACTCCATTTCAGTGTCTATTTAACACTACCCCAAACCCTCTCAAATTAAGGATATTTGGTTGTCTTTGTTATCTATGGTTAAATCCCTACACATCAATTAAACTTAATACCAAGTCCAATCAATGTGTATTCATTGGTTAGTTTACATCCACAAATAGTTATGCTATCCTAGACCTTGCCATTTTAAGAATCTATATCTCAAGGCGTGTTATATTTGTTGTACATATTTTTTGTTTCATAACCAACTATCCTTATCATGTCTACAAGTCACACACATGGATAAATGGATTTATCCCTATGATCCATTTTATTACTTCCTCATCCTTACAGCCTCATTCACCTTTTATTAAATATCAATTCCAATTCCAGTGTTATACCCCCAAGTTCTCACGTGATCCAAGTAGTTTTTCATAAGTACAAACTGATTAAATAAAGTTATTTAACCCTTATAAAGGTTGAAAATCATCAAAGTTAAGTTTAGCTGCTTGAAATTAGAATTTGGACTAAAATAATAGGGTTGTATACCGCACATAGTGGTCCTCGTATTGGTCCTCATGCCGAAAAGCACAACGGATGGAGCCATATTTTATCCTCTATGTTGGGAGCACAGTTCGGTTGCCACTCTCATGTGTTGGGAGGTGCAGCATGCCCAACGTCTTCTAGTCATATAGCTCTTTTCTTGTCTTTAAGAATTGGGGTGTTTTGTCCTTACACTCTCATTTAACAACCTCAAACCCAATTTATACTTAAAAAATTTTACCATTCTCTCATTCTTCTCCTCTCTAATTTTACGAACACCAAAAAGGTTTTCTACAAAGTCAAAGTTAAAGGGATCCTAGTCTAAAATCTTCTTCATTCTCAAGTATGTTAGATTTCTATGAGAAATTTCTCCCATCCTCACGCCAATAATTTTATATTATATTCATTTGAAAATTAAAGTTAGAATTTTTAAATCCACATCCAAAATTCCTTTTATTATTAAATTGGGTTGGTTTTATTGATATTTAACCTTTAAATTCTATAGTAATATATGAAATTTGAAAAAAAAAAATTACCTATTGATGATTAAGTATATGCTTAGAAAGATTTATCGATTTAATTTTCACATGTAATCTTCTCAAACTTAAATATGATATTTATGAAATTTTCTTGAATATTTTTCATAGCATGTTCTTAAAAAATATTTAGTTATCATGAAGTTACAAGAATGGTTATTAACTGATAAAGGATTAGTTTTGAATATATTTAGTGAAACATTATTTTAAGTAAAGACTTATACTTTGTCTTTAGATAGATTATTTTTTTTTTACATTATGAGTATATGATTATACATTTGATTTTTGAATGTTTATTTAGCACCAAGAGGATATGAGTTTTGCTAACACAAATCCCATAATTATGTGCTATCACATAACTCATGCTCCTACTATAACTCGATTGGTCTCTCTCGTCCCAAAAGAATAAATTTACTGGACCCACATACAAATAGATAGGTAGTATACTCTTGCAAACTATGGAGAAACCCTTTCATTTAGGTTAGACGTTCAACTTCACGGGCTCACGTGATGTGTGTCGGTTGTAAGAAACTCTATACTAAAGACTTAACATTAATTTAAAAGATTGTTTGATATGATCACTTTTGTAGTTATAGACAATATGATTCCTAGACATGCATCTTCATAAATCCTTACTTTAAGGTTTTAACTACATCTACTCTGATCTTGCTGATTTTACTTATGAAAGTCGATTTCAATTTTTGAAGTGCATTTTTAATATGATTTAGGATTTTTTACACTTACCCTTACATATTCAACTCCATCCATGTACTGATCACATTCTTTCATTTATATACATATATATATGTGTGTGTGTGTGTGTTGGGCTCGAAATCGAGAGGACGTACATATTCAACTCCATCCATGTACTGATCATATTCTTTCATTTATATATATATATATATATATATATATGTTGGGCTCGAAATCGAGAGGACGTCATGCGCAAGCTTAAAGTTTGTAAATCAAGACGGTGATAATTCATATGAAAAATTAAAATATATTAAAAACATATATATTATTGATATATTTGGCGAAATGACCTTCATATTAAAAAACTAATATTGAAAAATATAAAACCTATGAAAAAGCATAAACCTATGAGAGAAATCTCCCCCTAAACTAGACTCTTTTAACGACTACATTGTGGATGCATGATATTGTGTTATGGTATGAGAAAGAGGTTTGTCAAATATGAAAAAGTTTTTAATTTTTCTTTAAGGAAAAATAAAAGTATTTATGGTACTACTTTTATTTTCCTTCAATAGAAAACTAAAACATAATTTTGGTAAGAAAATCAGGGCAAAAATCCTAACAAATCTCCCCTTTTTGGCTTGATTTTCTTCCCTTGATCCGCCTTCTTCACATCTTTGATCTTCATATATTACTACTGGTTACCATGACAAAAAGTTTATATGGGTTAAAAATTGAAACCCTACGTGTTAAAAATAAAAGCATGGGTTGATATTATTAGAGCCCTGTGTTATAATAAATAGGGTTGAAAGTAGAGCCTAATTATGCATTGAAAGTGAGCATAGGTTAAGAGTGAAACTCGTGCGTTAAAAGTAAATGCATGAGTTTGAAGAAGCCCAAGCGTTGAAAATAAATAGGGATTGAAAGTTTGTACCCATAATCCTGGGTTGAAAATTAATATTGTTTAAAGATGGATTAGCAGCAGAATTGTTGACAATTTGTTTGAAACTTTTTCTCTACATGTAGTATTTTGACCTTTTTTTTTCTTTTGACGAAAATCATTGTTGTCAACATGTCTCCAATCTGAACAATCGGACCATTGAACCTTAGGCTCTGATATCACTTGTTGGGTTCAAAACCAAGAGGGCGTCATGCAGAAGCTTAAAGTTTGCAAATCAAGACGGTGATAATTCATATGACAAATAAAAATATACTAAAAACATATATATTATTGATATATTTGGCCAAATGACCTACATATTAAAAATCTAATATTGAAAAACATAAAACCTATATAAAGGCATAAACCTATGGGAGAAATCTCCTCCTAAACCAAACTCTTTGAACTACTACATTGTGGATGCATGATATTGTGTTATGGTATGAGAAGAGGTTCTTCTATTTATAGATGTCCAAAACCTTTCCTCCAAGAATGAGATTTGTCAAATATGGAAAAGTTTTATATTTTCCTTAAAGAAAAAATAAAAGTAATGATGATACTACTTTTATTTTCCTTCAATAGAAAATTAAAACTCAATTTTAGTAAGAAAAACAGGGCAAAAACCCCAACAATATATACTGGCGCTCTCCCTCAAGGTCATGGCTAGATAGTTGTACATTCCTACACAGTAGTTGGTGAGTCATCTTCATATACGTCTTTTTTTCATTTTTAGGGATAGATTGGGCCTTGTCCCAACAACTTATTTCATTTAGTTGTTAGAGGTTTTGATAGACATTAGTTATTTGGTTTTTACGAGACATGTTTTGATCTTTTATAAATTGTTACATGATTTTAGTTTTCAGGTTCACTTCATTTTTTATTTATGTATGTATGTATGTGTGCATGCATATATACATACATATATATATGTATGTATATATTCCAAGGTCCACTTGGGAATGCTTATGATTCTAAAGTATCAGTCACACCTAAGGTGTAGACTCATGTCGTGACATCCTGCTAGTACCAATTTTGTTATTTCCATGTCTACTCATGGATTAATTCAAGGCCATCAGATAATGTGTGAATCAAATCTACTATAAGTGCCCCTGCACACTCTTTGTTTTCTTCTCATTCTAATAATAACAGTACATACGCACTGACATAGCCAACTCTTCAAACTCTATCAAATCGAATGGTCGTCGGGTCTGAAAAATGCCTTAGTCTTTTACATCGGGTGGATTTCACAATGAACACTTTCAAATCTTACAAATGCTATAAAATCTTGCCCAAGGAAGACATTCGATTTTTAATCACCATTTTCAGATATCTTTGATGAAGGTGAGCACCATCCCTTTTATTTCTGTCAAAATTAGTTGAGAGATCTCGATTTTATTTTGGTTCTTATTTCTCAGAAGGTTGATCACATGAGGAACCAATTCTACTACTCAAGAACATGATTAAAGAGTTCCATCATCACTTTACTTCATAAACTCATTGATATGAAAGACAATTGATAGTAATTTCTTGTATTTTAATTTTATTTAGTGATATGCTCAATACGTCTTAATATATACTCATTTATGATCAATACTGCAATAATATACTCTAACTTGCCAATTAACTTGAAGAATAGAGCTTGTGATAACTATTTGGACACTTTCTGATGTGTAGATCAGTCATTTGACTCTTCTCCATGTTTATGATTATTTTCCTAGATATTGGAATCTCTTGAAAACTACTATATGTTAATACTTATGTGCTTGAACAAAAGAAAATATGACTAGTAAAAAAATCAGCAAGCATAATGTCTTTAGAGTATATGTTCCATCTCCACCTCCTTTTTATCCCTTAATTTATTAATTTTCTTAACCCCATAGCTATGCACCAAAGGATTTTCCATATCTCATCAAAAAAATCAAGTGTAAGAGAATTTATTCTAGAATCATAGGAAGGTGTTTATGAGAGATACAATACCTCTAAACCATATCTCAAAGCCACTATTTCAGCCTCCAATATATATCTATCCCCCACCCTTCTTGCATCTGCATAAATAAAAAATCTCCTTTAGTTCTATGCAAAATGCAGTAAAACTAGGGTCAGGATTGCCTTCAATAGCACTATCAAAATCACATTTGTATGCACCACTTTCAGGTAGTTTACTATTGACCATTTTTACACCATAATGGGAGTATAGTCATCAAATTACTTCACTATCATTGACCAACTATTATGTATGTCGTTGAACCATGGCTATCCAGTAATACAAAACATCTAATATTCCTATTAATTTCTATGCTTATGCCATTAAAGGGCATTTTACCCCAATGATAAATAATATTTCTTCTTCTCTAAAGCGGCCAAAGCACCAATTCATGAATAGCCTTATATAAAGGCTTAAGTTTTGGTGCACAATCTACATTCCACAACTTAAAAATGGTATTTTTGAGCAATATAAAAGGACCTGGCAATAATCCTATTGCAGCAGCAGACATGTTCCATATATTAGTAGCATCATGACATGCAATGAATAGAAGTTAAAAAGTTTTCATCTCTGATTATTACAATGACATTGTACTTCATCCACCACTTTAATTTTCACTAGAACTTCACCAATGGGCATCCTTTTATTCCACTTGTTCCAAAATTGGTAACAGATTTTGAAAGGAAATACTTTTACCCAAATGTCTTTGAAAATTTCCATGCTCTATCCCAATCTTCACTATCTTTTACTACACTTTTTTCTTGACAGTATGAGAACAAATATCACCAGGGAACATTTGGTATAGTAAAGGTTCAATCTAGCTATTTTTCATTATCAACTATTTCACGTCTTTCAAAACAAAATTATTAGTACTAGACATAGGCAACAAATAATAAAGTGCTTCAATCTGGGTTCAATTAACAACCCAAATGTTAGAGTGACCACATCTAGATTTCTACAAAATCTCTCGATCAATATAATCTCAAGCTGTAAGAAAATTTTTCCAAGTGTATGAAACTCCTTCCATACTACAATTTGAGGCTTATATATTTCACAATACTTGATCCGCATAAAATTTGTCCACATGGTTTCTGGGGTCCTAAAACACCACCACAAGTTTGCAACCAAAGCCTTTCACACGTCAATAAAAAGATTTAAAATCCATTCCTTATTCATTCTTTGGAAAACATGCCTCAGACCATGAAACCCAATTTTTGTCTCTTTGTTCTTCCTTAAAGCTCTACAACAATCCGATAAAAGCTCTACGAAGATTATAAATAACTCATTTAGGAGGAATAATGGCTGATATCAAGTATGTAGGTCTATTTTACAGCACACTCTACTGAACATAGATTCATCTCCAAAAGATAATAACTTACCTCCCAAATCTTGCAATTTATCCTAAAATTTCTTCATCAAATTTTTAAAATAATTTTTTCTTTTCCTAGCATGTCCAATTAGACACCCTAGATAAATTAATGGAAAGATACATCTCGATAATCCAGCATTTTCCCTCATTTCTTAAATTTTCAATGAGCAGCCTTTTTGAACATAAAGAAAAAGTATTTTTATTTTTTTATTTTTTGCCATGATTGCCTTGCATAATCACGTAAATTTTCCATAGTCGATTGAAGTATCCTTTCTCGTTAGTAACAAAGATGAAGGTATCACATTATAGCCAGATGATTGATATTATCACTCCATTTAGACATTTTAAAAATCTTAAAAATCACTATTATTAAACAAGTTATTCAGAGCTCCAGAGAGTACCTTAGTAGATAAAATAAATAAATAAATAAATAAGAAAGATAAAGGATCCACTTGCTTTTCTTCCCGTGTAGAGTGAAAGAAATAATGAGCCTAACCATTAATAAGGATAGAAAACTAGCTAGTAGCGACCAACCTCCAACTCTTGTCCAACAGAGGATTTTTAATCTTATTTTCATCAAAATATTAATAAGAAATCTCCAATAAACTTCGTCATACGCCTTGCCTTTTTAAAATGAATGTTAAGTACAGAAGTTATACGTTTTCTCTCATTTTGATGTTTGCAATAATATCTTAGGCTAGTAGAACATTTTCAGTAATACTTCTTCCTTTTAAAAATCCCGATTAGTTTTGTGAAATGATCATGGGCAACAAACCTTTTAACCTGTCATGAATGACACTTGAATCATGTTATTTAAGAATTACCCAGACCAATAGGTCTCATGTAAGAAAAAAATTGTATCCTCTCTTATTTGGGTAAGAACATTAGGTTAGTGTAAGTAATGGATTTTAGATGAAGACTCCTTTCAAATAAAGCAATAACCACTCCAATAATGCTCCAACAAGATTGATAAAATAATCTGTAAAACCATCATACCCATTAAGGTTATCTCCTATTATCTTAAACTGAACTTTCTTGATTTTTATTAGTAGAAAAATATTTAAAGCACCATTCTCCTCTTCAATGATAAGAATGACAATATGTGTAATAACCCTCAAGTTTATTTTCTATATTCTCACACCTTTTCTCTATTTAGATCTTTTCGCTTGCTTTCCTAAGTCATTTATGACTTGGTGGAACTAATAGTTTGGTTACCAGGCAATCCGTTTGGTTTTCAGAGCAAATTTGCAGGCTTGAAGTCTTTGCTAGTAAGGATTGGCTATAGGGTATTAACTTATGTTAACGACTTTATATGAAAATTCTGACAGTTTCACCAGCTCCAGAACATCAATTTAGGCTAGGGGGACATTTGATTTGGTTCCTAAAGTTTCCAAACTTATTTTGGTCTATTGAATGGATTTTTGTAAAAGCGACCTTTGGGTGTGGGGACCATATTTCATTGAAATAAATCTGGATGGAAATTTCGATGCTGCCGCTGAGTCTAAAATGTTAAATTTGATAGGTTGTCATTGTTTTTTACATTCACAAGATTTTAAATTAATCCTGAAGGGTCGATAAACACTTGACAATAACCAAGTTTCAGCTATTGCATGGACTCAGTTGGTGCAATCGTTTAAGAAAACCTTTGGTAGCTTAACCGGCCAAAGGGTTTCTTTAGCAGCCAAGATGGTCCCCACCCCTGTTGTTTAGGTCTTATCATTTTAGTAGATGTCACTGAAGAGACATGTTGTCTGCTAAAGCAGAAGCTGACCTAGTGCAAGGGTCGGTTAAGTAACCATATGCCTCTTTAGCGGTGATTATTTAAATGGTTAAATAGTTGCTTAAATGGTACTGCAAGAGCTTTAAATTCCCCTCTTCACCCCATTTTCTCTTATTTTTTCTAAGTCCCAAGAGCCATAAACCCTAGAGAGTTTATAAAATTTGGAGATTAAACCATATGTGATAGTGGGGTGTTAGTGGGCTTGGGAATGTCATTTCTTCATCGTTATCCTTGAAAGTTTTCATCTAATTCTTGGTTGAAGTCTCTGATTTGTTCATAAATCTGTTGTTTCTTAAAGGATTTTTTTGTGTCGTTCGAGCTCAGAATTTACTCATTCTTTAGGGTATATTATTCTTGAGCATAGAGAGATGTATTGATGGTTTCAAAGTTGTGATTTTGCAAGAGAGAAATACATGGGATTTTAACTTAATTTTGGCCCAAAAATATTAAATTGTAATGCGATTATTGTTATTCTCGTATTAATGCAAAGATTACTATTTTGACTGTGTGGCACTATGTAGAGGCTTCTCATTAGGAATATCTCAAATTTAGCAAACTTTTCATTCACTCTTTGACGTCCATGTAGGCTAGGGTTACTTTCTTTATAGATTGATCTTTATCATTGTATAGGCATGATAATATGCTAGTCTTATACAGGGAACTACAACATGATTGAATAGTTAAAAATTTTAGATTATTGCACTGGTTAGTGACTCATTTTTTGGCAGATATGGCCTAGCTACTTGTTCGGGGTGAATAACTATCTTAGGACTTAATGAAACTTATGTATCAACTTCTAGTAGGATTTTGGGACCTTGGTTTAGGGTAGGAATTTTATTAGAATGGATTTTTAGGGTTAGATGTGGGCCCCTCCGACCCACTTTATTTAAAAATTATAATTAGCAACTTCTACACTTAGGGGACCTTCTTCCGTCATCCTATTCATATTCATAAGCATGAGGAGGATTTAGAAATTTTTTGACTTTGACTAGACTCGTGCCTTGGATTTATTAAGATCAGTTTATGTTTAAAAATTATTATACTAAGACTTGCTTGAGTTCGACAATTATGATATTAAGACTGGCTCGAGTCTGGAAATTATGGTATCAATACTAGTTCAAGTTTGGCATCTATGATGATATTATTTTTTAGGTTTTGAATCCTGTATTCATGATTTGATTTCTAGTTCAAGTCCAATATTATGGAATTACTTATGATGATTATGGATTTGGTCTGAGTTCGGTGTTTATGGTATGGGAGGATACATATTTTCAATTTCAAGGTTCAGATATCTTATGAGGGTTACTATTAGGATGTCTTTCTTGATTGTATCCACCACTTTATGGGGGCTCAGTCGGATTATTCATTCTTTCTTATATCTTCTGGGCTTATGGGGGGCTAGTTAGGCTATAGTAAGTCGTTCTCTTTGAAATTACTTACTCATTTGTTTACTTTTAGTATTTGGAGCACTATTCTACGTTTTCCCTTTTCACTAACTTTAGTTCATTATCTCGTATCATATTGTACTTATATTATCATTTAGCTTTGTCGATCGATGATGCCAACTGAGTTTCTATTGCTTTGGTTCTCATATTGTACTTATATTATCATTTAGCTTTGTCGATCGATGATGCCAACTGAGTTTCTATTGCTTTGGTTCTCATACTACAATTCTATATCTTTTTGATGTAGATCTGAGTAGTACATACCACTATTGACATCTATACTAGTATTGCTCGAAGTCTGGAGATAGGGTGAGATTTTAGAGCCAGAGCTAACTTTCTCTCCTCATTCTATTTTAGACTGTCCTCATATTTATGACTATTGTATATTTAACACTTATTGTACTCTTATTCTTTTTCTAGAGGATCTTGTACTGACCTTAATAGGTCATGGGATATATTATTCTTTCTCTTTATTTATCTCTAGCTATGTTATCATTCTTATATTTCATTGCTTATAACCTAATTACTTGTGTAATTTTGGTATCTATCTAGTTTCTACTAACTATCCTATTCTTGTTATTTCAAGCTATGGTTTGGCTTACCTACTGGTGAGTTAAAGTTGGTCCTATCATGACTTGTGAAAATTAGTTCATGAAAAATTTGTATTAGAGCCAGGTTTACTAGTATTATTGGTACAAAAGAAAGTGTCTTGAAGAGTTCCCCAGATTCAAATGATGATGTCTGTCTTTATATTTGAAGGGCTCTAGGACATTCTTTGGAGATTTTCACTTCACTCACTTATTTCATACTACAAGTTTGTGTTGGTTTCTAAGATTTAGTTGGTTTCACTTTTTTGTAGATGACTAGAACATATGCTACTGCTACTGTAGATAAGGACCCCGAGTACACGACTAGGGATCCTACTGAAGGTCGTGGTTTACTAGAGGTCAGAGGAAAATGAAAGATATATCCCCAGTTAGAGTCCCGAATAAGGAGCCTTCGCTTGACCCTATTTCTGCTCCTGAACTAGAGATTCCTCCACCCCATCTAGTGGTGAGCCATGGGGTAGACCAGGTGCAAGTAGGGTTTATTTCTTCATCGCTACTCATAAATGCTTCAGTTTAGTTGCTAGGTTTGGTTGGTGGTGCACCATTCGATGGTGCTCAGTCTGTAGATAATAGTGGTATAGTGGTTGGGGTACATCCTATAGATACGACCCCTAGAGTTAAAATCCCTCTATCTCTAGTATTTGATCAGCATATTGTCACCTAGCCTGCTATGTCTATTGAGGAGTAGGAAATATTGGGCAAATTCCTGAGATTTACTTCGCCTAAGTTTTCTAGGGCATTGGCCAAGGATATATTTAAGTTCCTTGCTGCTTGTTAGGATAGGCTCCATAATTTAGGCCTAGTTGAGACCCACGATATTGTTACACTATGATTTTTGTTTTATTTAATCTGAGGTCCAATTATTCATATGTGTTTCCTTATTATGCACCACGGTTTGAGTTGTCTTTGGATTCTTTATTTGTGCCATTATGTGTATCTATTCTGGTGGATGATTCTTTAGTAGTGGATCAGGTTTATCAATCATTTATTATGACTGTTTGATAATTTGATACTCAATACAATCTTATTGTGTTAGATATTGTGGACTTTGATGTGATTTTAGGCATGGACAAGTTATCTGCCTATCATATAGTCTTGGATTCTTTTGCCAATGTTGTTACCTTAGCCATACCCAACATACCCCGAGTTGTGTTGTAGGGATATATTAGTCATACGCCAATGGAGATTATTTCTTATTTTTGGGCTAGGAGACTTATATCAAATGTTTCAAGTCTTATCTTGCTTATATTTATGATGTTAGTATGGAGAATCCTTTGCTAGATTGTGTTCCTATAGTCTATGATTTTCCTGATGTTTTACCTATCGACCTACCTAGCCTTCATCTTGAGTGTGATACTGAGTTTTGTATTGATCTTGCGTCGGGAACCCATCAATCTCTATGGCACCTTATGTATGGATCCTACTGAGCTAAAGGAGATGAATTCTCAACTTTATGATCTTCTAACTAAGGGTTTTATTAGACTGAGTGTGTCGCCTTATGATGTTTTTCTCTTGTTCATGAAGAAAGAAAATAGTTCTTTGGGTATGTGCATCAATTATAGGCACCTAAATAAGGTGACAGTGAAGAATAGATATCATATACCCCCTACTGGTGACTTATTTGGCCAGCTTAGGGTGTGGCAGTGTTCTTTAAGATTGACTTAAGATCCGATTACCATTAGTTGAGGATTCAAGCTAAGGACATCCTAAGGACAACCTTCAGGACTTGCTATGGCTATTTTGAGTTCCTAGTTATGTCTTTAGTGTTGACCAATACCCTAGCTGCATTTATGGATTTAATGAACAGCATGTTTAGACTTTATTTGGACTCCTTTGAGATTGTGTTCATTGATGATAGTCTTGTGTATTTGAGAAGTAAGGAGAAGCATACACAACATTTAAGGATTGTGCTCCATAATTTAAGAGATCATAGGCTTTTTTCCAAATTCTCAAAGTTCAATTCTGGAAAGAGTTTGTTACATTCCTAGAAAATATGGTGTCTAAGGATAGGATTATGATGGATATAGAATAGATTGAGGCTATCCCAGATCAGGCCAGACCTAAATCTCTATCTGAAATTTATAGATTTATTTGTTTGGAAGGATAATAAAGGCGGTTCGTTGGGGGTTATTGTCATGCCTCAAATCCTATTGGGGCGGACTGGCACCCGTAACCGAGGAGGACCGGGAGAACCAGCTCATAACCTTATACTTCCCATGCATACCTTTATAACAACCCAAAATTCGGACAGCATCATGTCGCATATAAAAGGAAATAATCACCTGTATAAGCTTGAGCACACACATATATATATATACAATACTTGTCCATTGGAGCCATCACGTCTATTAATAAAACACCACCTAGACTGTACATTAGGTATACAAAGCCTCTAGACAATACCCAGAGTTTAACTAAGGTCGGGACACACCCCGCCATATAACTACCTTCTATACAATACCAAAAGTGACTGGATATGACACGGAAAGCCCCAAAGCAAACTGGAGCTCACCTAAAGCAGCTAGATATCCTGGCTCCTACTTGTAAGGTGTATGAGCTGAGGTACCTGTGCCTACAACATGAAATGCAGGTCCCCCGTGGGGGACGTTAGTACGAAATATGTACTGAGTATGTAAAGCTATAGATAATCACATATGATATAGGAGCTTAATAGAAATCAGAAACAAGTGAATAAATCGTAATAGGAGTGGACCACACTTACTAGAACTTGTGACAACCTGTACATTGTATTTATTCAATACTTTACCTTCGTTCTTATCATCTTTGAAATCATTTCTGTATTGTACTGTGACCATTAGGCTTCCTCCAGTACATATCAACTGGGATGGACCCATGATAGGCTTATGCCCCTGGGATACCACCCGATAAGAGAGAACTTCCATCACTTAGTTCAATTAATCTTTCAGATTGTTATTTCGGTCGCCACCGTATTTTTGATACTTTGAAACAATGATACATCAATAAGAGACATATAAATAGACCATCAATGCAATAACAATGAAGTAAGAACCCATTGGCACATCAATGAAGTGTTTTGGAGTCATCAATTCCATAACAATGAAGT
This sequence comes from Capsicum baccatum var. pendulum, assembly GCA_030864225.1. Classification (NCBI taxonomy): domain Eukaryota; kingdom Viridiplantae; phylum Streptophyta; class Magnoliopsida; order Solanales; family Solanaceae; genus Capsicum; species Capsicum baccatum. The sequence continues at coordinate 206,340,597 of CM061553.1, read as the reverse complement.
AGGAACTTATTGGTATATCAATGAAACGTTTTGGAGTCATTAATAGCACATGGATCTTGTTTGAGTAACCGGATACCTTCTGACATTCATTAGTGCAATAAACATGAAAGATTTGGAAGACAAGTAAGTATTGGAATGTCTTGACATATTGTAGGGTGGAAACAAGTTCATTGGTAACATAGGACATCATACAAAACCATTATGGATCACATGTTATTGAATAACTTTGGAAACTTTCTTCATAGAACAATTGTTCACTTTCATGCCAAAGATATGGTATAGAGTATGTTTTACATACCTGACTATCAACCTTCAATACTAGTCCCAAATGGACTTCCTGTCTTTTCGGATTACTTATCTACAATGAACATATATAGCAATCTAGTATTAGCAACCAAACGTCACAATTCAATTATTTGAATTCACCAAACTAGTGGTTGAGTAGTAAGCCTTAATTACACCATAAAGGGTGTCACTTTAACCTTCTTATACTCCAATTACATTCACATGCCATGCATATTCATACAACATCCTCCAATATCAAGTTTGGATTCATTTATGCTTCCAACCAAACCATTAAACCAAATTGAGCCATAGACATAAATAATCATCAATTCAATAATATATCACCATATCCACCTTCCATAACTCAATTACCACATCCACCTTCCATAACCCAATTACCATATCCACCTTCCACAATTCAATACAACCAAACCATGCAAAATAGTCCATAACCCTATTTTCATTACCTTTCAATAACAACCAATACATATAATCCTCTATCACACATATACATATGGAAAAGAACAAGGCAAACAATATTCATACCTTAGAATTCACCTCTTGATTATGCAATCCTGTTTGCACAAATAATAGGTGTCGTTCGAAGCTCTCGAGATGACAAACGCAGTTATCGGATTACTTTAGAATTTCTACGGTTGAATCAAAAGTAATTTAAAGGTCAAATTTGGCTAGGGTTTGTTCTTTCTCAATGATTGATGATGAAAATGAGTTTTTGAACTCATATAAATGTATATATACACATATTCCCGTCCATAATATAATAGGAAATGACCAAAATGCCTTTAAAATTTAAATAATGCCAAATCTATCCTTTGGTGGACTGTTTTTATAAGCTAAAGTAGATCGACCATAACTCTTTGCTCCGATATCGGATTTGGGTGAAATTGGTATTTTTGGAAAGATAATTCAAAGGTATTTCATTTCATATAAAGTAGGTCACCCAGTTCGTCCTGTACAAGGAGTTATGATCGTTTGAATTTGACCCTAAAAATCTGTTTTGAGAGGCTGAAGTAAAACGAGTATAGCTCCTTACTCAGACGTTGGATTTGGATGAAATCAATTGCATTGGAAAGAAGACTCAAAGATATTTCTTTTCATAGGTCGCAGCTCTCCCAGTTCATTATATTAAGGGAGTTATGATCGTTCTAAGTTGACCTAAAAAATTGGCTGGCCTCAGTGGTTTGTGTGCAGAAAATTTTCCTGCACATTTACTATTCCCAAATATCCCGGCCACCGTTTTATAGTTTCGAACGTTCTCGATTATATCCGAAACCTATCCATTTTTAGAAATCTTTATATCGTTGGAAAGTTTATTCAATAACCTTATCATGGAACCATCGACGGGCAAATTCCGGTATAAATAAAATAAAAAAAATTAATTCCATATAAATAAGACCAATACACATACTTGAATACGCCAATACACGTACTTGAATATGGGGTGTTACATCCTTCCCCCCTTTAGTACATTCTTCCTCGAATGTTAGCGTAGTTATTCAACCAAAATAAGTTCAAGTCCATCATAACATTCACATCATCACATAAATACTATGCATATATAAAAAAGAACTTACTTGTTAATGTTCTAACTCCGTTTCTTGAACTTCCTCTTCATCTTTGAACAAATGAGGGTACTTAGATTTCATTGCTTCCTCAACTTCCTATGTAATCTCTCCCCTTTGAAAATTTCTCCAACGTACTTTCACCGATGCTATCTCTTTATTTCTCATCTTCTTAACTTAGCGATCTAGAATAGCAATAAGCACTTCTTCATAGGTAAGATCTTCCACAATTTGCACATCCTCAGTAGAAGTGATATGTGATGGATCTCCGATGCACTTTTGAAGTATTGACACATGAAATACCGGATGTACTGATGAGAGCTCTTGGGGTAGCTCTAATTCATATGCAACTTGTCCAAACCTTCGAGTGATCTTATACGGGCCTATATAACGTGGACTAAACTTCCCTTTCTTACCAAATATCATTACCCCTTTTATTGGTGATACCTTCAAAAATACCCAATCACCTATAGAAAACTCTAGCCCTCTCCTTCTACTATCCGCATATGACTTGTGTTGACTTTGAGCTGTTTTCAGTCGTTGCTGAATTACTTTAACCTTCTCTATGTCTTGATAAACAAGATCCGGTCCGAACAAAAGAGTTTCACCCACTTCGAACCGTCCTATTGGTGATCTACACTTCCTTCCATATAAAGCTTCATATGGTGCCATTTTGATACTTGAATGATAGCTATTATTGTAGGCAAACTCAATAAGAGGTAAATGCTCATCCCAGTTGCCCTTAAAATCTATTACACAAGCTCGTAGCATATCTTCAAGTGTTTGAATGGTACGTTCTTCTTGTCCATCTGTTTGAGGGTGAAAAGTTGTACTCAACTTCATTTGTGTTCCCAAACACCTTTGAAAAGACTTCCAAAAGTTTGTGGTAAATTGGGTTCCCCGATATGATATAATAGAGATTAGCACTCCATGTAATTGGACTATCTCTTTAATATACAGCTTCGCAACTCTTCAACTGTGTAAGTGGTCCTAACTGGTAGGAAATATGCGGATTTGGTAAGCCTATCAACAATCACCCATATAGAATCAAACTTCCAGGATGTACGAGGCAAACCAATAACGAAATCCATGTTGATCATGTCCCACTTCCAGCTTGGAAGATCAATGCATTGCATATAACCTCCGGGTTTTTGGTGCTCAACTTTAACTCTTTGACAATTTGGACATTCAGCTACAAATTCTGCAATGCTCTTCTTCATGTCATTCCACCAATACATATCTTTCAAATCTTGATACATTTTGGTTGATCCTGGATGAATGGAATACCTTGAAAAATGTGCCTCTATCATAATCTTCTTTCTTAGCCCGTCTACATCCGGCACACACAATTGGTTTTGGCACTGAAGTACTCCTTCTCGTGTAAGCTCAAATGCCTTGGTCGTACCACCCTGAACGTTCTCCTTAAGCTGTAATAAAATAGGATCTACATATTTCTTCTCTTTCACTTCAGCTACTAATGAAGATTCCACAGCATTATGTACGATAAGATCTTTATCCAAAGTTTCAAGAAGGCGAACTCCCAAACTAGCTAACTGGTGAAGATCTTTAATCATCCCTTGCCTTTTTATAGGTGCCATCATAGCCTTACGACTTAACGCATCAGCTATCATATTTTCTTTCCCTGGATGGTACAAGATCTCAACATCGTAGTCCTTTAATAGTTCAAGCCATCTCCGTTGCCTTAACTTTAGATCCTTCTAATTAAAAATATATTGCAAGCTCTTATGGTCAGTATATATATCAACATGAACCCCATATAAGTAGTGGCGCCATATCTTTAAAGCAAAAATAACTGTTGCCAGCTCAAGATCGTGTGTAGGATAATTTTTCTCATATGGCCACAATTGTCTAGAAGCATATGCTATTACCTTACCATGCTGCATCAATACACATCCTAAACCAATTCTGGAAGAATCACAATACACTGTATACCCTTCGGTGCCTTCTGGAAGTACCAACACGGGTGTAGAAATCAACTTGTTCTTTAAAATCTTGAAAACTCTTCTCACAGGCATCATTCCATTGGAATTTGGATGCTTTATGGGTTAGCTTGGTTAAGGGTGCTGAAATGGAAGAAAAGTCTTTAACAAACCTTCTATAATAACCGACCAACCCGAGAAAACTACGAATCTCCGTAGGTGTTGTGGGCCTTGGCTAGTTCTTCACATCTTCTATCTTTTGAGCATCAACCTTTATCCCTTCACTAGATACAATATGACCCAAAAATACCACCGACTTTAACCAAAACTCACATTTAGAGAACTTTGCATAAAGCTTACAATCACGAAGAGTCTGCAATGCCTGTTGTAAGTGATTGGCATGGTCCTCTTCTGATCTAGAATAAACTAGAATATCATCTATAAAAACTATCACAAATACATCCAGGAATGGCTTAAACACCCTATTCATCAAATCCATAAAAGTTGCGGGTGCATTTTTTAGCCCAAATGACATAACTAGAAACTCATAATGACCATACCGTGTTCGGAAAGCTGTCTTGGGTATATCCTTCTCTTTGACCCTCACTTGGTGGTAACCTGACCTCAAATCAATCTTAGAAAATCACTTGGTGCCCTGTAACTGATCAAATAAAGCATCAATTCTTGAGAGAGGATATTTATTCTTAATAGTCATCTTATTCAATTGCCGATAATCAATACACATCCTCAGCGAGCTATCCTTTTTGCGCACAAATAACACTGGTGCTCCCCAGGGGGACATACTAGGCCTTATGAATCCCTTCTCTAGCAAATCTTTCAATTATCGTAATTCTGTTGGGTCCATTCTATATGGAGGAATGGAGATTGGTTGGGTACCTGGTATTATATCAATATCAAACTCTACTTCTCGTTCAGGAGGCAAACCTAGAAGATCTTCAGAAAATACATCAGAAAATTCATTTACCACCGAAACAGCGTGAAGAGTTGGTGGCTCCGCTTCTATACCCCTTAATCTAACTAAATGATATATGTATCCCTTGGAAATCATTCTTCTTGCCTTAAAAGAAGAAATAAATCTACCTCTTGGCGCGCTATTTTCACCTTTCCATTCAAGGACTGATTCATTTCGAAAATGGAAATATACCTTTTTCGTGCAGCAATCAATTGTGGCATAACAAGACGCCAACCAGTCCATACCCATTATAACATCAAAATCTACCATTTCTAACTCCAGAAGATCAGCCATCATATCACGACCACAAACAGTTACTATGCAGTTTCAGTAAACCCTTCTAGCTATAATAGATTCCCCAACCAGTGTGGACACTTCAAATAGATTAACTAAAAGTTCGGGTATTCTTTTGAACTTTCCAACAACCAATAGAGTAACATAAAATAATGTAGAACCGGGATCAATTAAGGCATATAAATCAAATGAAAAGATAGACAACGTACCCGTAACCACATCTGGGGAAGCCTCTAAATTCTGTCGATCCGCTAGAGCATACGTACGATTTTGAGCCCCGCTAGAACTCGTGGCTCCTCTATCACCTCTAACACGACCCATTGGTTGTGCACCCCTTCCTGAATAAGGCATCGATGATGATGATGCAACAAATGACCCCGTAGGTCATGCCATACCCCCTATACCCCTTCGTGGGCATTCTCTCATCATATGCCCCGACATACCGCACCAAAAGCAAACATTGGTCCCCAACCGACATGCGCCCAAATAATACCTTCTATATTTATTGCATGGCTCTCGAGGAGGTCTCGATTGGCTCATATTCCCTTGCCCTTGGTATCCCACTGTCCGTGAACTCTGACTCTCACTTTTGTGCCCAAATTGATTTCCTCTGGACCGTTGGAACTGTGGTGGGTCACTAGCTGCAGAATAAGAAGATAATGGCCTAGGTGGTCTAGCAGAAAACTGTGGTCTGAACCCTCCTTGGGATGCCATGAACTGCCTTGTAGATCTGTCCCTCTTGGAATATCCTTTTTCTAATTCCTGTGTTCTTCTCCTCTGCCTCTGATCTTTCATTTTCTGTGCAAAAGCTTGGATCCTCTCTATGTCCATATCTTTGTTCAAAGTGGCAATAGTAAAATCTCTAACCAGATATGGATCCAGCCTATCCACATATTGATGAACTCTATCATCCATAGTAGCTACAACATTAGGAGCATATCTCAACAAGGAATTAAATCGGAGACTGTACTCCCTCACACTCATATTCCCCTGACGAAGATTTAAAAACTGATCTGCACGGGCCTGAAGAATCTCGAATGGAAGATAATGATCAAGAAATGCCTCTTTGAACTCTTTCTAAGTAGCTGGGGGTGCATCAATACCCCTAGATCGTTTCCAGTCCTCGTACCAATATATAGCCTCCTCTTTAAATCTATACGCCGCTAACACCACCGCATTTTTTATATTTTGAAAAAATGATACATCAATAAGAGACATATAAATAGACCATCAATGCAATAACAATGAAGTAAGAACCCACTGGCATATCAATGAAGTGTTTTGGAGTCATCAATGCCATAAAAATGAAGTAGGAACTTATTGGTATATCAATGAAACATTTTGGAGTCATTAATAGCACATGGATCTTATTTGAGTAACCGGATACCTTCTGACATTCATTAGTGCAATAAACATGTAAGATTTGGAAGACAAGTAAGTATTGGAATGTCTTGATATCTTGTAGGGTGGAAACAAGTTCATTGGTAAAATAGGACATCATACAAAACCATTATGGATCACATGTTATTGAATAACTTTGGAAACTTTCTTAATAGAACAATTGTTCACTTTCATGCCAAAGATATGGTATAGAGTATGTTTTACATACCTGACTATCAACCTTCAATACTAGTCCCAAATGGACTTCCCGTCTTTTCGGATTACTTATCGACAATGAACATATATAGCAATCTAGTATTAGCAACCAAACATCACAATTCAATTATTTGAATTCACCAAACTAGTGGTTGAGTAGTAAGCCTTAATTACACCACAAAGGGTGTCACTTTAACCTTCTTATACTCCAATTATATTCACATGCCATGCATATTCATATAACATCCTCCAATATCAAGTTTGGATTCATTTATGCTTCCAACCAATCCATTAAAACAAATTGAGCCATAGACATAAATAATCATCAATTCAATAGTATATCACCATATCCACCTTCCATAACTCAATTACCACATCCACCTTCCATAACCCAATTACCATATCCACCTTCCACAATTCAATACAACCAAACCATGCAAAATAGTCCATAACCCTATTTCCATTACCTTTCAATAACAACCAATACATATAATCCTCTATCACACATATACATATGGAAAAGAACAAGGCAAACAATATTCATACTTTAGAATTCACCTCTTGATTATGCAATCCTGTTTGCACAAATAATAGGTGTCGTTCGAAGCTCTCGAGATGACAAACGCAGTTATCGGATTACTTTGAAATTTCTACGATTGAATCAAAAGTAATTTAAAGGTTAAATTTGGCTAGGGTTTGTTCTTTCTCAATGATTGATGATGAAAATGAGTTTTTGAACTCATATACATGTATATATACACATATTCCCGTCCATAATATAATAGAAAATGACCAAAATTCCTTTAAAATTTAAATAATGCCAAATCTGTCCTTTGGTGGACTGTTTTGGTAAGCTAAAGTATATCGACCATAACTCTTTGCTCCGATATTGGATTTGCGTGAAATTGGTATCGTTGGAAAGATAATTCAAAGGTCTTTCATTTCATATAACCTATCCATTTTTGGAAATCTTTATATCATTGGAAAGCTTATTCAATAACCTTCGCATGGAACCATCGACGGGCAAATTCTGGTATAAATAAAATAAAAAAATTAATTCCATATAAATAATACCAATACACGTACTTGAATACGCCAATACACGTACTTGAATACGGGGTGTTACAGTTATTCTACTATTGCAACTCTAATCTCTAGGTTGACTTGAAAGGAGGTTCCTTTCCAATGGTCTGAGGATATTCTCACTTTAGCTCTTATATTGACTGTTCATGTTCTAGATAAGTAGTTTACCATATATTGTGATGCATTTTGTGTTGGTTTTGGTTGTTTTTTTATATAGTAGGGCTAAGTTATTACTTATGCATCGAGACAGCTAAAGGTTCATGAGCGCAACTACCTCACTCGTGATTTAGAGTAAGTAGTGGTAGTTTTTGTGCTTAAGATTCGTTGGCATTATTTGTATGCATCCATTGTGAGATTTACACTGGTCAACATAGTCTTTTAACACCTTTTAAATTAAAGAGAGCTTAATTTGAGGTAGCATAAATGGATGGAGTTGATGAAGAAGTATGGAATCTCTATTCTATACCATCAAAGCAAATCGAATGTGCTAGTTGATGTCTTGAGATAGAAGGAAGTGAATATGGGTAGCTTGGTTTCTATTTTTATTTCTAAGAGGCCATTTACGTGGGACATCCAGTATTTAGCCAACTTGATGGTGCAACTTGATATTAAGAATCCAGGAGGATCCTTACGAATGTTGGGGCTAGGACCACTTTATTTGAGAAAAATTGAAGTCGTAACGTTAAGGATAGAGGACTTTGTAGTATCCGTGTCATTCTAAGGGGTGAGTCCAAGATGGATACCATGGATTTTGAGGGTATTCTGAGGTATGATGGCTACATTTATGATCCAAAGGTTGGATACTTGATTCAGTTGATGTTGTGTGAGGCTCATAGCTCCAGATACTCTATTCAGCCTGGGACGGCTAAGATTTATAGGGAATTAAGGCAGCACTACTGATGGAGTTGTATGAAGAGAGATGTAGCAGATTTTATAGCTTGTTACTTCTGTTGTTAGTAGGTGAATATTGAGCATCGAAGGGTTACTGGCCTGATTCAAAGATATCTCATTCCCAATGGAAGTAGGAGCGGATCTCCATGGACTTTGTTAGTGGTATGCCTCGCACATCCTGTAATTCTAATGACATTAGGGTCATTGTAGATTGATTGACTAAATCAACACATTTCCTTCCTATTCATATGTCTTTTAGTGCCAAGAGTTTCATGCGTATTGATGTTCTTGAGTTAGTTTACCTCTATGGAGTACCCATATCTATTATTTAAAATAGGCGTTCAATATTCACTTATAGCTTCTAGAGGGATTTTCAAGAGAATTTGTCCACTTATGTGGATCTTAGCATTGCTTTTAACCTTTGGACCAATGGGCAGTCAGAGCAGACTATTCAGGTTCTTGAGGATATGCTACCTATATATGTTATGGACTTTAGAGGTCAGTGGGAGCAACACTTATAATTAACAGAGTTTGCCAATAATAATAGCTACCATTTGAGTATTGAGATGGCACCATTTAAGTCATTATATGGTTTGCATTATCAATCTATGATAGGGTTATTTGAGACCTCCATGGTTAGTCCCCGTGGTGCAGACTTACTTCGAGAGTCGTTGGATAGAGTTTGGGTAATTCAGCATAGGTTGTAGGTAGCCCAGATTAAATAGAAGGGTTATGCAGATCATAGACTTTATGCCTTGAGTTTTGGAGTTAGAGAGCAAGTGTTCCTTCGAGTATCACCATTGAAGGGTGTGATGAGGTTTGGGAGAAAGGGCAAGCTCATCCCCAAATATATTGGGATTTTTAAGATACTTTGTACAGTTGGAGAGGTAGCTTATAAGTTGGCCTTGCCTCCAGTTTTTTGTACTATTCATCTAGCTTTTCATGTTTTTATTCTATGATGTTATTTCCCTGATGAGTCACATGTGCTTTGGTGGGACTCGATTCAGTTGGATGAGAGATTAAACTTCGTGGAGGAGATATTTCTCATATTAGCCAAGGATGTCAGGTGGTTGAGCTCTAGGGAGATTCCAGTAGTTAAGGGTCAGTAGAGACACCAACCAATTGAGGAGGTTACATAGGAGATCAAGAGAGATATTCGAGCCCAGTAACCCCACCAATTAGAGCCTTCAGGTACATCATAACCCTTTATTTTCGTGAATAAAAGTCCCTGTAGTTGTAGATATTATAATGACCCTCCAGGTCATTTTTTGCATTTCCAAATCTTTTCACTATTAAGAGCTTTCCTATAGCTACCCCATGTTATTTATGACTTGCTAAAGCTGACATTTTGGTTACCGAAAAATTCATTTGGTTTTAGAGCCAATTCCCTATTTTGAAGTCTTTGCAAGTAAGGATTGGCTATCGAGCATCAACTTTATGTTAATAACCTCGTACGCCAATTTTGACAGTTTCATTAGCTATATAACATTGATTTTAGGCTAAGACGATCATTAGTTCAGGTCCCAAGGCTTTCAAACTCATTTCGAGTTATTGGACAAATTTTAGTAAAACTGGCCCTTTGGTGTGGGCCCAATATTTCATTGATATGACTCCGGATTGAAATTTTGATGGTGTCGTTGTGTCCGAAATAACGAATTTGACAAGGTAGCACAGTTCCTTTGCCTTCACGAGATTTTGATTAAATTCCACCAAGTTTTAGCTGGTGCATAGACTCAGCTGGTGCAACCAATTAAGCGAATCATTGGTTGCTTAAGTAGCCAAAGGGTTGCTTTAGCGACCAAAGGGTTGCTTTAGTAGAGGCCCGAATGCTTCAGAGGATATTGCTTAAGTGATGTGTTATCCGCTAAAGTGGAGGTTGTCCTGGTGCAAAGGCTACTTAAGTGGCCATGTGCCTCTTTAGCGGTGATCGTTTAAACGGTCTGATGGCCACTTAAGTGGTAACTACAAGGGCATTAAATTCCCCTCTTCACCTGATTTTCACCCATTTTCTCCATGTCCCAAGATCCATAAAACCCTTAAGAGTTTAAAAAATTAGGAGATTGATCCTTAGGTGATCGTGTGGTGTTGGTGAGCTTGGGAAAGTCGTTTTCTCATTTTAATCCTTATAAGTTTCCATCTAAATTTTGATTTAATACTCCGATTTAGTCAAAAATACCTAGTTTCTTAATGGGTTGATTTTGGTGTCGAGCTTGGGATTTATTCATTCCTGATGGTAAATGATTTTTAAGTATAGAGGGACATATTGATTAATTCAAAGTTGTAATTCTGTAAGTGGACCCCACATGGGATCACTACAAGAAAAATAGCCTATAAGGAAGGGGAATATGGTCCCAGAAAGTACAAATCTTTTCCCAATTGGTCTTTTAGGATGGGAAACATCTGATCGCGTCTCATCCTAATAGGCTCTGCCTGAAAAGGGCATTAGCGATGAGTCTAATAAGCCGGTCCTTAAAATCCTTTTGAGACGGCAAAAAATCTTATCGTAATTATATTTTAGCTACGGTATATCCTGTCCCAATCAACTAACTACCTGGTCGTAATTACCCTTTTGCGACGAGCGATCTCGTCCCAAATAGACTAACAACCTCGTCATAATAATCTTTTAGTGACGGTCTATCTTGTCTCAAATAGACTAACTACCTCATCGTAATTACCTTTTCACGATGGTATTTCTCCTCCCAAATACACTAACTACCTGATCATAATTCTCCTTAGCGACGAGCAAAATTATTTTCCTAGATCAACATTTAAGGACGAGCAACATCTTGGTCCTAGATCAACCTTTAAGGACAAGCAACATCTCATCCTAGATAAATATTTAAAGACGAGCAATACTTCTAGTCCCTAGCCGACCACAAATGAGCCTAATATCACAAAATAATAAATTTCATCAAATTACTATTGAGAATCTCAATACAAAATATGATATAATTAGAGACCAAAAAAACTTAGTAAACATCCCGTGATATTAGTTTCAATATTTTTTCACAAAAAATATAGTTACCATCCCGATCAAGCTAGAGTATGATATCAAATTCTCCATAACATTTGAATACATAGCAAAAAAAATAATCAAATAACTCCTGTTTGTACTGTTTAAATCATTGAATTTCAGTCCAAATTGCCAGCTTCCATCACAGGCCAAAAAATAATCAAGTGCTCGACTTTCAGTTCCTACTGTTTCACCTAAATTAAGTAACTTCTGCAACAGTAAAGCAAAAATTTAGTACACCGCTTCACTTCATATGCTCGACAAAAATCAAGTAAGTGAATATATCAAAGTATCAAATTCAATTTAGAAACACTCAAGTGCGGAGAAAGCTCCACGAATCATTTAAAAGAGATGAAGTAACAAGTATTGCCCAATATGTACATCATACCTTCACACCAAGCATAATCAAATACTTCAGCAGTTAATAAGAGTGCGAGTTCAAGAGTATACACAAACCCTAGCAGCACTTCATTATCACAACTTGAAGATGAACAGAGTCCTGTTCCAATTTGTAACTGCATTTGAATAACTAAAGCTCTTTAAATAGTAGCCAACTGCCAGCTTTCTCGAGGAATTCTACGTAATTTTCAGTGTTATCAAACCACACCAGGAACTAACTATTTTCGCTATTTCTTGTACTTCTATTACGACTGTTTTCATCTTGAGCCGGGGATCTATCCAAAAATAGCGTCTTTACCTTAACGATTGAGTACACTTTTCCCTCTCCCGACCTAACTTTTGAGTGGATACACACTGGGTACATTATTGTAACCTTACTTAACTCGAAGTAAATGGTACACCAATGAGGTGAAAGAGATCAGCATAAATTGCATTCTAGGCTACAATGAAAAATCAAGTAACTACAGAATGAATTAACTGCTTTAACATAAAAGAGTACCCATCATACAAAACCGTAAATCCAAGTCTAGATGCTGATATTTATGAAAATTGGACGATCAGTCATAGTCATAAAGAAAAAAGGTATGAATCCTAATTAACTAGGAAACAAACAAGGAAAGGATTTCCCTCACTAACTTGGAAACAAATAACAAAAGATATTTTTTCTTGGTGAAGCACAATAACTAATTTCCACATTCAAACATCACTACAAGAAACAGGAAGGCTATCTAATTGAAGTTACCTGTATCACTACACCAGCAACAGCAATAGCGCATTGAGCAGCTTCTGCCCAAGACTACATTTCCTGATGAGCTTCACAAAGATGCAGTAACCACATTATGTGAAGATCTGGCACAAGAGCAAATGCCATTGCTAGTTTATAAAAGCTCTCTGCAGCTACATATCTGTCGATATTCATAACAGTGCCCTGTAGGAAAATAGTGCAAGAGAATTATAGGAGAGTTAATGACAAAACAACATTGAAGAATATTAATACGTTGTACTTAGAGCAGTGATTAAGGAGGCCAAACTTATCAGAAGTGCATGTTCCAGGCTGGCATCAAGAGCCATAAGAAGACTCTCAGAAAGAAATTTCACCTCAAACCAGGACCAGAGGTTTTCTGCTGATCCTTTGTGAACAGTAATCACTGTATTTCCTAGGAGCCCAGACTCTACTAATAAGGAGGAACTCTTAACCTCATTTGTCGCTTCCTCCAAAAAATTTTGAAGACGATGAGCTTCACCACTTTCTTCTAGTGTTCCATCAGGTTTCGTTTGTGTTACTTGAACTTCCGACATTAACTCTGATAATGTAATGGTTAGCATGACTCTTAATCTTCCCATCTGCATAAAATAAGAGAACAAGCTCTTTAGATCGAAACAAAACTAAGTTCAGCAATCAATACATAAAGATTATTGGAAATAGTAAACAAAGTAAGCAGGAACAACAATATACAAACTTCTGCTACAACCTTATCCTGAATAAGTATCTGTAGCCCAATTACAACCCTTTTCCTGATATTGCCATTTTGAAACACTGCAAGCCGGAGAAAGTGGAAAGCAATTTGCTTTAAGAAATGATCATTTTTTCTTTCCATCAATGTCACTCCGTGAAGTTCAAAGACACTGTTGAGGACAGGAAAGAGTGCTTTCCAGAAAAAGAGTGGTTGATTTTGTGAGAATACATTCATAAATATGGATGTGATACAGTCAATTTTCCCATAATCAATAGCAATACGCTTCGTTGTGGCAGTCTGTGAGAACTTCTCAGAAACTTCTAAAACTTGAAGACTAACAGCAGCACTCAAGTTCTCTTCCCAAAGTTACTGAAACACTCTTACTATTACTGGCGACAGAAACTAAATCATGAAAGAAACAGAAAGAGCTAAATGCTGCAAATATATGTATACAAGGTTTATGACTTCTGACTAGGATAGGAAATATTCCAAGGTTTCTCAGTGTAGGAAGTAAAACAAATAAAACCCATAAGATTGGGTGCAACGATTCCCATAATGCTTGTGCTGAAGCTCCAATTCTGGAGGACAGGGCTTGGGCTAGGGCTTCTCTCAAAGAATATGGCTGACTAGGCGAGCTTAACAGGGAGTTGACCCTCTGCCAAAAATAACCATTATCTGGAGTTCCCTGAAGATGTATAGATATTAGATGCTGAGCACCACAAAAAAAATTAGGAAAAACAATTTTATCACAAAAGAAACGAAGGGTGAGAGAAAGATTGCATGTGCAAAACTTAAAAATTGGGAAGTTCAAAAGGGTTGGTCAACTTTGAATGCATATAACATACTCTGACTTCTTGCCTTGATGCCTCAGACATATAGTGGTTGATTGCAGATGAAAGTTTGTTAGAATATTTTAGGGATGAAGGTCCATCCCCTATCATACTACGAGAACTACTACCAATAAGCATGTCATCAGCAGGTTTCCTATGCGGCAAAATATGTAGAACTAACATGAGTACCGTAGAGCCAAACAGTTTAATAACAGACAAATAACACCAAACACCAGCATTTTAAAGGGCAAAATTTGCTAGTGCAAATTATTTCCCAAGAAGCTCCAATGGCAATAGGGCATGCCCTGTTCTAGAACAATTAAATGATTTAGTGGTGTGACAGAACTTCTTAATCTAAACTTCCTCTGTTTCAGTTGTTTTGTTCGGTTTATACTTGGCACGAGGTTTAATAAAGAAGACTTCTGAATCCATTGGTATTAAACTAAGGATATGTAGAATGTACCAAAATGTCCTTCAATTTTGTGGTTTTAAAGATGCTATATGGAAAGTTAGAATTAAAGAGTAGTCCAAAAAAGAAAAGAGTCATTCCTTTGGAAACGGACTAAAAAGTGAAGTAAGAAGGGCAAATCAAAACAAAGGGAATACCATTTTCTCCTATACATCACCTATAGTAGTTTAAGTTGGTTCTTGAAGCATTGTTAAATGTTAAAAGGTTTCTTATCACTATTCTAAAATTTGATTAGGAAAATAACACTAGACATTTAACAATTGACATAATGAATTCTATTTCTCTTAGAAGACCACATTGACAAACAAGTTAGCTAAAACCAAACCACTGCTAATGAAACACTCGTCCTACGGCACAAAAGACCTAATTTATGTCATCCATCTACATTATGTTCCAATTTTCTCATGAGACAACTATGTTTGGGCAGCATATAAGAAATTTGTATCATTAAACACATAGAAAATCTTCTTAAATTGGCTACCAAAATCATTCACAATTATGTACCATACTGATTGGCTACAATTAAAAATCTTAAATTCATTAAATCTACTTAAATTGGATACAATTAGAATACCTAAAGGTTACGAATCCATTCACTGCAAAAGGTACCAATTGTCACAATTATGTGTAATACTTTTGATGTCAGCAAAGGTGAGTTCATAGATAATATTGGAGATGTGATTTTTGCACAAGTAGCTACTACCCAAGACACCACCAATACAGAGGCAAAGACGTACTCTCTACTAATATAGAAAATTGTCCCAAACCCAGATGAAAAATACACCAGATTAATTGAAACTAACACAACCCATTAACATATAACGAGAAAACACAAAACAAGTTGTAATAACCCTGGACTCTTTTTGTACATTGACCTTAAAGAAGAAAAAGTTCATTAAGAATTGATCAATTTGCCCTACTCTTAAATGAGACTTTCAGCACAAATACTATAGAGAAGACAAATGAAGAACCACTCTTTTTCAATCACTAAGCATCCGATATATACAATAAAAAACAAGTCCAAAAGAACACTGTGATCACAAGGATATGCAAGAAAACACATTGGGGTTGCTAAAGCACGATGACCAATCCACAGGCAATACAAACTGCATTACACAGGAAAAACAGTGTAAAGTAGAGCTCCCCGAAGTGAATCGAGTATCAAATTTGTGCACGTGAATACAAGAGCTCACAGCGAATTTCACACAGTGAGGAAAGAATTGCGCACACAACAGTGAGGAGAAAATTGAGAGATGCAAATTAGGGCAAATTTCATTAAATGTACAGAGAACTATTCTGTATATTTAAGCGAGAAGACAGACAGTTTCAATTTTTTAATTGTAATAAACTAAGAAATATTTGTTTTGGTGCCTATTATGTTTTATTAATTAGCCAATTACGATTTCTTTTTCAATTAAAAATTTTACAAACAGTTTGGGGTATTTCTTTTTCCCGCTTAAGACTCCAAATTATCAAAAAAGACCGGTGAAAAAAAATTTTAGGACCATATTTTATACCTTCACAATAAATTGCACAATTAGGGATCAAAATATAATCTTGTCTCAATAAATATACTTTTAGATATGAGATTATATTCCGGTCCCTAAATGTTGGTCTTAAATCGACCTTTATGTTGTAGTAGATTTTGATTCGATTTTTGACTCAAAGCATTAAAATTTAAAATGGGTATCATTGTTCTCGTACTAATGCTTTAATCGCTATTTTGATTGCGTAGTATTGTGCGGAGGCTTCTCGAAAGGGAAAATCTCCAATTTAGCACATTTTATCGAGCATTCTTTGGTATCCAAGTATACTTGGACTACTCTCCTTATAAATTGACTTCTATTAGGGTATTGATATGATATTATGCTAGTATCGGATTGGGAACTATAACTTGATATCATTGTTAGCGAAATTTAGATTATTTGGCCTGTTATTGAGTCGAATGTAGCCAGATTTGGTCTAACTACTCGTTCCTTGGGTTGAATCACTACCTTGGGACTTAATAAGACTTATGTAGCACCTTATAGTAGGATTTCGAGACCTTAGTCTAGTGTAGGGTACAAATTACCTTAGAATGGACTTTTGGGTTAGAAGTGGGCACCTCCTACACATTTTAGGTCAAAACAATAATTAGCTCCTTATAGACTTAGTAGGCCTTCTTTCGTCATCCTATTCATATTTTTGAGCATGAGGAAGATTTAGATATTTTCTGACTTTGACTAGGCTCATGCCATGGGTTTAGTAAGACCGGCTCTAGTGCAGTATGATATTAAGACTGGTTCAAGTCCTTTATTTATGATATTAAGATTAGTTTGAGTCTGGCAATTATGATATTAAGACCAGCTAAAGTTCATCTTCGATAATGTTATTATTATTTTTTTAAGTATGGTATTCATGGTACTATTTTTTGTTCAAATTCGGCTTTGAGGGATTGCTCATGATGGTTATGGAACCGGTTTGAGTCCAATGTTTATGGTATGGTAGGATCCACGAATTTTGTTTCGAGGTTTGGATATCTTATTAGTGCTTCTATTAGTATTTGTTTCTTGATTGCATCAATTGAGCATATGGGGTCTCGGTTGGTTTATTCATTCTTGCTTGTGTCTTCTTCGCTTAATGGGTCCCAGTAGTCATGTTCTCTTTGATATTATTTACCTGGTTATTTACTTTCAATATTTGGATCATGGTTTCAAATTTTTCCTTTTCCCTTACTTTAGTTTATTATCTTGCATCTTGTTAAACTTATATTATAATTTAGCTCAGTCGGTTGATTATGCCTACTGAGTACCAATTACTTTAGTACTCATATTATACTTTTGTATATTTTTTGATGTAGATCCGAGTATTAGTTGCCACCGTTGACGTCTGTACTAATGTTGGTTGGAGTTCGGATATAGGGTGAGCTTTCGGAGCTAGAGCTGGCTTTCTCTCCTTCTTCTATTTTGGATGGTCTTTCTATTCAAGACTATTGAACATTTGATACTTATAGTACTCTTATTCTTTTGTTAGAGGCTCTTGTATAGACCTTACTAGGTCGTAGGATAATTTATTCTTTCTCTTTATTTATGTCTAGTTATGTTATCATTCTTACATTTCATTGCTTATGACCTAATTACTTATATAATTTTGATATTTTTTCTTGTTTCCACAAACTAACCCATTACTTGTCGTTCCAGGATACAATTTGGCTTGCCTACTGGTGGGTTAAAGTAGGTGTCATCATGACTTGGAAAAATCAGGTCATGATAATATGGTTGTGTAAAGTCATCTCCACGGTGTTAGAATCCCTTGTACATTGTTCCTAAAAGAAATATATATATACTTTTATTCTACTTCTTCATGTCTTTCTACCCATACTCCATCCCTTTAAAAAATTCTATTAATACTCAAACACTTTCTTCTTCTATTTTCAAGGTTATGAAAGAATTTAGCATTCTTGTCTCTATCAGTAAACTATTGGATCCCTACTTCCTTTCTCCAAAACTCTTATCATAATGAAAATATTGCTTTATCTCATCTTGAGCTCTTTGTAACACCATTCTATTATCTTTATTTGCCTCAAAATAATCTTTCTTTATCTTGACTATGTCCTCCATGCTGGCCAGTTGTTTGAAATTTCTCCAAACATCTAACCACTCTATTAGAATGGGATACTGCTTCCAACTAATGTTTACATTCTCCTAGCCATCAGAAATCCAATTGGTTCTCACAGTTTGAACAATATCATCAACTTCTGACTAGAACTTTATGAATCTGAATGTTTTAACCAATGCCGAGAATGGCCTCCACAAGTAAATAAAAGAGGAGCATGATGTTATTTAGTTTTTTCTAAATGTTCTATCTTAATATTACAAAAAAAAATCCTAGCTAAGATTGATTCATCGGTAACCTATCAAGCATTTTAACTATTCAGGCTTCATCGGCCCTTCTATTCTACCAAGTACAAGGACTTTTTTTCTTAAATCAATGCCAAACGACTCACAATAATTAATAGAAGAGGTAAAATCTTCATATTCTTGTGGGTAAATAGGAACACCTATATTTTGTTCCTCATTCAAAATCACATTGAAATGTCCCCCAACTAGCCTAGGAAAAGTTAGATAAAGACTGAGAGAATATATATCCTTCAATAAGATTAATCTCTCAAAAGCATCATACTTTGTATACAATGTAGAAATAAAGATTGATTTACCATCCATCAAGATAATGTAACACCCCGTAAATTTTGTCGTACACTTATCGCGATTATATGGAGTCCTAAAGGCTTGCGTATGGGTTAAATTAAGTTTATGGTGTTCGGAAGTATCCCGTCAATAGTTGTATGTGTAGGTATTGGAATAAGCTTTCCAACGATATAAAGTTTGCCCAAAACAGAGGGTATTTCATATAAGAAAGCACATTCGAAATTTCAAAACGGTGACCGGGAAGCCTGTGAACAGTAAATCTGCAGGAAAATTACTGCAGCTAGGCAATTATTTTTTTGGATCAACTTTAGACGATCATAACTCCTTGTACAAAAAGAACTTTGTGAGATGCTATATATCGACGAAAATATCCGAGAGTATTCTTTCCGATGAAATTAGTTTCATCCAAATCCAATGTCTGAGTAAGGAGCTATACCCGTTTTACTACAGCCTATCAAAAAAAAAACAGAATTGTGGGACAGATTTTTGGGTCAGCTTTAAACGACCATAATTCCTTGTACAGGAAGAACTGGGTGGTATACTTTATATGAAAATGAAATCCCTTTGAATTATATTTCCAATGCAATTGGTTTCACCCGAATCCGATACCGGAGCAAAGTGTTATGATCGATTTACTTCAGCCTGTCAAAACTGTCCACTGGGGACAGATTCGGATTTATTTAAAATTTTAGGGCAAAATGGTCATTTTCTATTACCTCTTGGACGAAAATGGGTCTTTATAAACCTACACTTAGCCTCATATATATCATATACCATCCAATTATTAAGAGAAGGTGAAACCCTAGCCTAATTTCAACTTCAAATATTTTGTGATTCAACCGTAGAAAATTCGAATTGGTTCTGTAGTTGTGTTCACCATCTCGAAAGCTTCAAGAAGCACCCCATGGTTATGTAAGGAGGATTCTAAATACAAGAGTTCATTGTTAAGGTATGAATATTGTTTTTTCTTGATTCTTATCCATGAATAAGTATTGATAAAGGATTATGAGTATTGTCTTGATGTTGGAAGATAACTAGAAACATAGTTATGAATTGTTTTGTATAAATTGTTAGTAGTAAATTATGAAAGTTGTTGTATTGGATTATGGAGGATGAATTGTGGTGATATATCATTATATTAGTGGTTATGTATGCCTAGTGATCATGTTGGTATTGGATGGTGATTAAGAAGGGAAATAAAGGCTAAGAGTGATGTTGAGGGATATTTCATGAAAATGCATGATATGTGAATGTAATAAGAGTATAAGAGGATGTATGTAGCACTCTTATTGATGAGTTAAAGGATTACTTCCTAGACATTATTTGGTGAAGTTAATACCTAAATGGTAAGGTTTGGGTGCTAATACTAGTTGCCACAAATGACTTATTGTAGATAAGTGTTCGAAGAGTACGGGAAGTCAAGTTGGGCTTGTATTGAAGTGGTTATATCAAGGTATGTAAGACATACTCTATCTAATCTTTGGCATGAATAATGACCCATGGCACTCTTAAGTAAGCTTCCAACATTGTCCTACGACACATGACACATAATAACATCATATAATCTTCGACACTACCAATTGAACTTGTTTTCACTTTTAAGATGTCCGGCTAGTCAAAAAAATGTCCATATACTATTGTTGACTCCGAAATGGTTTAATGAGGTATCCATGATTCTCTACTTCATTTTCATGATATTGATTACCTATTTACATGTTTTCCTATTGAGGGATCATGGTTTCAAGTTCCATAAGGTGTGACCACAAAGTAACCAATCTCAAAGATTAATTGAAATTAGAAATGGAATGTCTGTATTTTAAATTGATGATATGATGTATTGTATTAGTACCACTGATCAGTTGGTCATTGTATTATAAAGTTTATGTATATATGCTATTCCAGGGGTGGTCCCTGATGTATTGTATTAGTACCACTGATCAGTTGGCCATTGTATGACATATGTTATGTATTGACAAGGATTACGGGAAGTAATGATATGAAAGCAATGTGCAGGTATCCCATCAGCTCTTTTAAGTGTGGTCTACTCATACTGTTTATTCACTGGTATCTGGGTTCTGTTGATTTTTTGTATCTCATCTTGATACTCACTACCTTACATACTCAGCACATATTTCCGTACTGACGTCCCTCACGGGGGACCCATATTCCTGCCTGCAGGAATAGGTACTTCAGGTCGTACACCTCCGCAGTAAGAGCCAGGATATTCTGTTGTTAGTGGTGAGCTCCAGTTGTTTCGGGGCATCCCAAGTCGTATCTATATGTATTTTTGGTATTTGTATAAAAGTCTTTTGTGGGCGGGAGTTTGTCCCGACCCTAACTCAGGTATGTATCTATGTAGAGGCTTTTGTAGACATATTGTACAACCATAGGAGTGTTTGGTTGATAGACGTGATGGCTCTGACGGCCAATTACTGTTTATATATATATTTATGCGTGTCTGCTGGGCTGATACAGGTACTGTTTTCCTCTATTTACAACGAAGTGCTGTCCAAATTTCTAATTTTCATAAGTAATGTAGATGTGAAAGTATAGGTTATGAACGGGTTCTCCCGGGCCTCCTCGGCTACGGGTGCCAGTCCGCTCCAATGGGATTTGGGGTATGACAGATAAGTTGAGTAGTCAACTGTCCATTAGAATCAGCTAGCATAGTACATTGGATATGCTCTTGAAAAAAAATCCAAATCTTACCATTCTGATTGTAGTTAGCATACTTAATAAGAACATATGAAATGCACTTTATGAAATGCATGCTGATTTCTCACTAACCTAATATTCATGGATAAAGCTTTGTGACTTATTTAGAACTGGAATTCACACATATATTTGGGTCCACCCTATTAAGCCTATTGTAATCTACTTTGTTCTTTGCTTCATTTCCTTTTGCTTGAATTTGTAGAGATAGACTTGCATTCTTGAGTACCTTCTTTAATTTTGTTGATTTTTTGATTCTTCATTATCTTTTATAATTGTATCATTATTTTTCATGTCATCGTTGTACTCAACTACTTCTTGAATCTAATAAGAAATAATATCATATAGGGTTTTGTTGGTGATGCATGAGAAAATTGAAAAAAAAGTGTCTTTTAAGTCTTGAATGAAGGATTGGTGACATTGACCAACATAAAGGGCATAACATAATTAGAAAACTTGATTAAGTTAAGTTTGAATTCAAAACTTTCTAATCTTTTTAAAAATACAAATCAACCTACACCCTTCTCCTCAAAATCAATCATCTCTCTCCTCTCTCTCTCGTAATAGTCTCTCAACACTCTCCCAACCAACAGTTTTGTAAAATTTCTCCGTTTAAGCTCTGGCGACAAATAGTTGGGTGATTTTATTTTTGACTTTCAACCGCTAATCGATGTGACAAAATAGAGGAACTTGAGCTAACTTCTCCGGCGATAATAACTTTGAGTTTTTCGATGTCTATTTCTTCTTTCACAGGTAAAAAATTATGACTTGAGCCCACTTCTCTTCTAGATTGGTTAACAATTTCAATATTTCTTACTTAAATTTGAAATATGGACTGAATAAAATCCTAATTTTTGGTATTTCTTTCTTATCGGTGCGAAATATAATTTTTTGTTGTTATTGTAGTTCTTGTTGTCGAGCTTTTGATTCGATTTATTGGTGATTTTTGGTCACCGTTGATGTTCTTAGTATGTGTGTGTTGTGTTGGTGTTGCTGGGTTGATTTGTTGTTTTTCTTGATAAAAATGATGATGTAACAGATTAATCATCCGATGCAGCAGATTAACCATTTGATGCAACAAATTAACCATCTGATGCAACAAATTAACCATCTGGTGTAATAGATTAATCATCTTATGCGATAGATTAACCATCTGATGTAACAGATTAACCATCTGATCCAATAGGTGAAACATCTGATGCAACAGATCATTTATCTATTGCGACAGATGACTCTTCTAGTTGTAAGAAATCTAAACAATATTGATCTAACATATAACTCATTTGGTAACAGACGAGTGATCTGTTTCAATAGACGTATGGCCTATTTTTATTGTTTCTAATGAATTACTCATCCGCTGCAACAGGTTGCTTATATGTTGCATCAGATATCCTACCTGGTGCAACAGATGAGTGATCTATTTTTATTGTTTCCAACAGATTACTTATCCGCTGCAACAGGTTGGTTATATGCCGCAACAGATAACCTACCTGGTGCAATAGATGAGTGATCTATTTTTATTATCTCCAACGGATTACTTATCCGCTGTAACAGATTGGATATATGCTGCAACAGATTTCCTACCTGGTGCAACAGATGAGTAATTCGTTGGAAATAATAAAAATAGATCACTCATCTGTTGTACTAGGCAGGATATCTGTTGCTACCCGATGCAACAGATAAGTGATCTGTTATAATTGTTTCCAACGGATTACTCATTCGCTGCAACAGATTGGTTATATATTGCAACAGATAACATTCCTGATGCAACAGATAAGTGGTCTATTTTTATTATTTCCAATGAATTATTCATCCATTTCAACAGGTTGGTTATATGTTGTAACAGATAACTTTTCTGGTGCAACAGATGAGGGATCTATTTTTATTGTTTCCAATGAATTACTTATCTTTTACAACAGGTTGGTTATATATTGCAACAAATAACCTTCCTGGTGCAATAGATGAGTGATCTAGTTTTATTATTTCCAACGGCTTACTCATTCATTGCAGCAGGTCGGTTATATGTTGCAACAGATAACATACCTGTTGTAATAGATATGTGGTCTGTTGGAACTGTTATTTTACTGTTTGCATATTAGATTTACTGTTATCCTTTTTTAACGATGCATTAATCAATTATAATCTATTTTATATTCTTGTTAATTTAAGATAATATGACTCCTAAAAGAAAAGAAACCGAATCAAGTCCAAGTAAAGAAACAAGTGAAACAGCTAGGCTACATCCACCACTCTATGATCTTAGTTTACAAGTGTTATCTCAATCAGGAGCACAAGATAATGAACATGGAGAGGAGGAATGTTTCAAAATAGATGATCCAAATGCTAATAGCCCTTCCACCGAAAAGTTGGTCAAAACCTTCAGTATTGATCGTTATACTGTGAATATGCAAGTGTGATGGTGCCACAAATTTAACGGGTGATTTCGTGGTTAAGTCAGCCATGGGAAAATCTTTTGACGCCTTCAGAAAAATACTTCGTGAACCAAAATATGATTTTTATTTTAGGAAAAGTTGCTTTGGGTAATATCTTGATTTTTTGGAGGACAACAATGCTCGTTTCCAAATGAAAATGGTATATGATCTTCTCTAGCATAGGTTTATGTATGAAAACAAAAATAAGATGGATGAGATTTTGATAAATTACTTTGGCATGCCTGTTTGTTTTGGTTCGAAGGAGTTTTCCATAGTTATTGGACTAAAATGTTATCCTCCTCCTCCTTCTTAAGTTATATCTACTCTAACCCAAAAAAAACACCCCGCACACCCAAAAATGACAAAGGCAAGTCGTGTAATTGTGATGACCCGGTGTCTATTGTTGGTCCAAGCTTCAAAATCAAAATTTGATAAAAGCGTTGAAAGATAAAAACTTTCAAAGAAGCGCGAGAAATCATTGTGCTTGGTTTGGTTTGTACATAATATTCTGTGGATGAGAGACGTTACAACAACATAAGCCTCGGTTTAATAAATCTCTTCGAAGATCTTGAGGCATTTAACATCTATCCTTGGGGTTATGAAAGCTTCAAAATGATTGTAAAATATTTGTTGATTCCGTTAACGCCAAAGATTGTCAACTTACATAGCTTTCCATGGGCTTTCATGATAAATATTTCTTTTATTATGATATGATTAGTTTTTTGTTCAATATTGCTTTTGATTTATTGACGTCTTGTTATAGGCTTGGGCATTTGAAGTCATTCCTTATTTGAGACAACAAGTGAACTACCAAGAAGAAGTTTCCTGTCCACGAATCGTGAGATGATTGTCGGCCAAAATAGATAAAAATATAAAATTTCTTAATCTTTTCAATTCCCCGAAGAAAGCAGTAAGTCTAATTCTAATCATGTTTTTATTTTAATTAATGATTATTTTAAATGATTTCATCATCATTCTAATATATCGACTTATTTATTTTAGATTTTCCATCTGTGGCTTGTTCCGACCAATTGAGAGTTTAAGATGCCATTTTTTCTTACTTTACGGTCTGTGCAAACTTTATCGGACCTTGAGGTCATTGATAGAATAAAAATGGAATTGTTTGGAGCAATAGCCATCATAAGAAAAAAATTTTGAAGGGTGGGCTTATTATTGTTGATGATGGTAGTGGTAGTGGTAGTGGTAGTGGCAGTGGCGCAACTGTTGGGCTAATGATGCTTCTCTTACAGTTTTTGAAACAACAAACCGTTATGAGTATGATCATACTGGTTATACAGATTTTGCACTTCAAGCGAACTTTTTGCATGCCAATGTCAAGACTGCAAGGCAAAAAATGATAAAGTGATTAATGTTATTAATGCCCTAACTGCTTCTGTAAAGGAAATGACATCTAAGAGGGTTGTCATTCCATCAAAGAGGATTTTATATGCATACACTCCACTAGAGATCAAGGTGACTAAGAGGAGAAAGAAAGATATTTTCAGGGTGTCATCAAGCATCGAAAAAGAAAAATTGCAACTCCTTTGTCTTTGTCCTGCACCGCTGTTCAATATACAAGGGCCACAAGAGAGCAACATAAGCTAAAGAAGGTGAATATATATCAACTGTTCCAATAAATAAACTGGAACATATTTATTTCAGTAGATGATACATCTGCTGAAAATTATCAAATAGATATATACATCTGTTGCAACTTTTATCTAACCTATTGCATCAGATGCGTTATCTGTTGCAATATATGTTCGCCTTTTTCATCAAATCAAATAGGTTTTCATACTATTTTAATTTTTACCAATAGTGTAACGCCCTGAGTCTGTACCCCAAATGCTACACGGTATTTATGACCCCGAAGGACCACAAGCTAACCCATGACTGATATCTTCTGTGAGCTCTGAAATATGATACTGTAATAAATACAAAATAATAGGTTGAAATTCCATAAGGTTCAAAATCTATAAATACTGATAAAATGTATCAACTGAAATAACAATCTGTAAAACTGAAACTATCTGAAAGTGGAGTTGATGGGACAATCCCCCAACTAACTCCATCGCAGTTTCTTTATTCTTTTTTTTCTCTTTTTTTTCACTTTTATTTTTTTGCTTTTCTCTTTTTTTCATTTATTTTCTTGTTACCACACCCAACCCTACTTTTTTTCTCTTATTCAAACCCTTTTCATACCAATTTTAAATATGCACCCCTATGATAACCACCCTCAACATAGAAAATTTTTCTTAGTTGAGGTGCACAATGTCCAAGGAGGAACCAAGGCCAAAACAAGTTCATTATAATCAAAATGGGATAGTGACAAGGTGGAAACAAGAAAATAGGTCAATGCAGGCTCAAATTTAGGGATCAAGGGATACGTATACATACGTATACCTAGGTTGACTAGGCATTGGATTATGATGAATCAGTATGCATGGCCTTAGAATGGGCCGCACTCTCACCAACAGTGGTCCTAGTGATGATCATGAACACTCTCATCAATAGTGGAATCAATAGTAGTCGGTGCGCTCAAAGAGGTCAGGCTCATGGAAGGAGGACCCAACTTATATCTAGTATAGTCACAGCTGTCGTCTCACCCATTTTGGAGCTACCAGCTCTCGATCCTATCTCATGGACCCTATTCAAATGGTCATGTGAATCCTGCAGTCTAGCTACCCACATTGCCCATGTCTCATCTTTCTCTCTTCTCCTCCCCCTTCTCTTTCTTGACCTCTCTCCATGATCTTTCTCAATAGTCTTCTCCTTACCCTTTATGCCCTAAATATCAGGCACCTCATCAATAAGAATATACTCAATAATAGGGAATATGGGGAATAGAATCGCAACTATGTCCTCAATAGAATATTCGATTACGGCTAACTTCTTATGCACACCCGCCAGATCTAGGGCCTGAACACCCGCCAACTTCTGGCTAATACGTCACTCAAAATTATCAAACTGGGTTTGCATCACCCTTTCTATGTCTGAATTCATTTTTTCACCTACAGTTGTACCCTCTCCATAATATTTGTCACTTAATGCTCGAGGGTGCATAGTCTCTTTAGCATACTAGTAAGGAACTCCTATGAGATGAGAGAATAACTACCTGGATGTGGTCTCGATGTAGATGGTCTCATAGTTGGAGGTGGAGTTAGAGCCTGTGAGGGGTCTACAACATCAGTAGAGCCTGTGAGGGGTCTACAACATCTCTACAGGGGTGTCACCAAGATTCACAAAGCCTAATGTATTAATATCCATCTTCTCACTAGCCTAAAAAGTTGCCTGGAGAAGTGAGGCACCAACCTTGGCCTTTGAGATCGAGTTTGCGTGATCGCAAATCAGGACTAACTTTGTGGTTCGATGGATCATAAAAAATGATTAAAACTTGGAATTTCTGGACCCCCCTCTAAACAAATATCCATTTATAAGCAAGGGAAAGCCAAATTAGTATCTGTGCTCACTATCCAATCTCAGGTCTCCCTTGCTAAGATCTTAGCTACATCAATCTCGTAGCCCTCCACAATACCACAACTAATGCAGCTTGTTCGGCACTCAGTACATTATCTCTCATGATTGGACTCAATCGATGTCAAACCAATATCCCTCATGTCTTAGCAACTCAAGGTACCCTTCATGATCTGAGTCGAAGAACCCATAATCAAGGCGCCTCCTCCTACGTCATAATAATGATCCCAGAAATCCATCAAAAGTGCATGAATTTATTATCTGACACAATCTTCTTTGTCTTCACCTTTCGTATCTCCTCAATATGGTGATCAATATTAGAAGTATCTGCTAAAAGCTGAAATCCTGGCCAGTGAAGAAATCTATATAAGGTCTGAGTTGAGATGTTTATATGAACACCTCAAACAAGCACTGTATATAGGGGGTCAACTCTATTCCATATCATCCTTGATGGATAGATCCACTGTAATTCATCCAGTGTCGGGCTATATCTACCTAGGGCCCTTATCATCCATTCAAAATAATATTTCTTGAACCAGGCCTCAAACTCTTATATCTCAGACATGCCGACCGTGCTAAATTTAGGCTAAAGGTAGAACCCTCTTTTCAGCCTCTGAGAGATTGGTATGATGGCACTATCCCTCTCATATAGGTCATCCATCCTAGGATACCCCATAGACTAATGATGAGCACTGGGGCAGTCTCAATTTATAAAGGCTGAGCTAATTGAGAAGGAGGTATCTCCATCGGTGTCTTCTCACTACGCTCTTCTTCCTCACTCTCCTTCCCATTTTCCTCAGTCTCTGACCTTTTATTTTTGGACCTACTACCAGATGAAACATCTTATTCTTTCGCTTTACCCTCGGGATCTGATTCCAACTACTTTTCCTCTCTAGATTAGAGAGGTGACTGAGGCGGTGACTGACTTAGGCTCTTCATCGGGGGTCTATCCTTTGAAGGATAATGGCTCAAATGTGCAACCTTTATGCCCCAGGGTATACTACTATTTATACAATTGGGTATTCCTCCACGGAACCACTGAACTCATCATCAGTGGATTCGTTCCTAAGATGTCGAATGGTGGGACAAGCCTACTTCTTAGGTGTCTGCTTGGTGGAGTCATTTTTTGGTGCCATTTGTACCTTATGAAAAAAAATATATGAGTTACTCCTATGAAAAAGGAAGAAATACAATCAAAAACAAAAAGTATGATCAGTAGTTGGGCACCCTATGGGTCAGGCTATGACTTATTGCTAGAGGATACGAGTCGTACTAAGAATCGTAGAGTGGAAGGGCATTTGATGGTTCAACACTGCTGACCCTACGAGTCCACCTAATGAGTAATTAGGTCACCTAACAACTCGTAAAGTGTCTCATAGTCTGACCAAAGCATAATTGCTCAGTTATATTTTATGTCCATTCACTACAAGTATACATTATGAGTCATAGGGTGAGATAATGACTCATAATATGAGTCGTAATATGACTAGAGAACTCTTATCCTTACCTACTCATGTTGTTAGATCATACGAGTCACTTAACAACTCGTTAGGTTACTCTATGAGTCATTACGAGGCTCGTAGTGACTACAACATTCATGGTTAAGGATGGTTCTTTTTCAACCCAAACTCTCAAGGGTAATTAGACTTCCCTTGCATTATTCACCCATAATTAACTTTGTAGATCATTTTCCATATCAACTTCTGTTCTATTTCTAAATAAAAACTTATTTCTCGATAACCCTAGTATATTTTGTTCTTAGATGCAGAATGATAACGCTCAAACTACACCTCTCTAATAAGAATATAAGCGATCGTTGTCAATATAAAATCCAACTAGGTTGGGGTCGAATCCCATAGGGAATATGGTGTAAACGTAAGTCATTTGTAATTTAATCAATTGATAGCTGGATGTTTCCTGAAATGGGGTTTTTAGGTTAGCAAGTAAACATTGGTCTCTTTAGTTACAGTGTTCGTAATCAAGAGTTTATGGAAAAACCAGAATTATGGTCACTAGGGGTTTTGGTACTTGACAGATTCTAATGGTGGTTCAAGATTCTCATAGTAGGTAGGAAAACAAGTTATCTTTATCGAAGTTATGCCCAAATGTCTTGACCTACTTAAGCATTTAATTACCTAATCCTCTCAGACTTAGGGAATTTATATTCATGACCAGACTTTACCTCAAGTTAATCAACTTCTTACAACGTCAATTATTAAATGAAAGTTTTTAGTGCTTCCAAGTCCCTGTTAATAATTCACTTCCCACTATATTTGATTTCTTTCTCAAGCAAATCATAGCAGGTGTTATCTATCATTTGCAACCCATAGACGATAATTAAAACCTCAGAATTATCAAGGAGTCCTACCACCTTTTGAATCTTGAACACTCAGCACCTTATCAAGACTTAACCCCTGATTATGGAAACAAAATAATAAAGTTTTGAAATTCCTCGGATTAGGTGACGCCATTCGTGATAACCTATAAGGAGGCTGACGACTTATGACAAATGTCGTCAGCTCCTCATGATTTTGATACTCGCTGCCTAAAGCTGACAAAAATCGGTGATGTCCTATCATATCCTTAACGACTTATCACAAATATTGTCAAGTCTCTAACTTAGCCCTCATGTTCTGCCTTAGGCTGACGACAACTTTGACGACCTGTTAGCTCCTTCATGGCTTATCACAAAATGTCATCACAACTCTTAACTCAGGTGCATTCTCTGTCTGAGGCTGACGATGAAGCTGATAACTTATCATAGGGTTGACGACTTATCATAAATGTCATCAGCCACACTTTTCTTCGAATTACTTTAGATTTTAACTCCTTTGCTTCCATACTTGTTTTTCTCTTATATCATAGCTTTTACTGTAAAATCAAACGTAAAGCAATCAAAAATGACAAAAGTTGCTTAAGACTTTGCAATTATTCTTAGTTAAAAGCCTCAAATGTGTTAGCATTAACTCACACATCAACACCCTCAACTTAAAATAATTGCTTGTCCTCAAGCAACTCAACACAACTAAGATAATACAAAGTACATTTGGCAGTCAATCATCCATATCATCTCAAAACACTTTCACCCTCTCCAAGGTTAGTCAATTCAAGAACAGTGAAGAACACCAATGCAACACACAAAAATCAATATACGGCATTAATTCAGCTACATTAACCATGCATATACCAATATTACACTCTCCAAACAAGTTAGCAACTAGCAACATATCTGTTGTTCCCTTACAACAAAGAAATCCCCCTCATCTCATATCAATAATCCTATACGTAACCATGGGGACAGTCAAAACACTCACTCTCAGAACGAAGTTCCAACCAATGTATACCAAGTACCATAGGTTTGCCCTTATTTTCATTACCCAGATCTTTAGATAGGTCAGCTAGGATCACTATAGGTCTTCTCTTAGGCTTGTGATGTAGGTTAGAGGATGGTATGATACTCGATGGTATTTAAAATGACTAAGCCTCCTTGATACTACACTAGCTTTTTGGGGTTTCACTCATTATCCTTTTCCACTCTTCTCTTTTATTGATCACTTTTATTTAGTCTGGGTACGGTCTTTTCTATAATAACTTATTCTTTTTCACAATTTGCCTAAGTCAAGGTGCACAGTGTCTAAGAAAGACTAGGTCCAAAACAGGTTCATTTTGATTTAAATGGGAAGGTGACAGGTGTCATAAAAAGAAATAGGCTAATTAGGCTTAAAACAGGGATCACTGGATATTATGCACACAGGGAAGGTCATTTAGGCTAAAGTGAGCTCATATCAAAACGGCCCATAATCCTTTCCTAACTCCTATCCTTCAACCTAGGTAAGACTAATCGGGCAAGTTCTGGCTTCAACATACAGAGGGAATTAAGTAACATCTCATACACACATGGCACATAGGTATATCGAAATCTACTACTCATTCAGTTCATGCAACTGTTTAGCAATGATTATTGTGTTACAATAACTAATGTCATACAAAGATGCACAGTGGTCACACTTAAATGCAAATCACACAATTAAAGAAGTAGTCCACTTGAAGAGGTGTACAGAAATAATAAAACAATTCAACTGCCTCAATTACAAGTATTTCTCCTGGTAGGCTACAAAATTTTACAACAACAATTTACCCTACACCCTCAACTTAAAATCAAAGAAAATCTAAACTTAGGATTAAACTATACCTAGAATATATCAATCCCCGGGGGCATGGGTTGCCTCCCAATAGCGCCTAATTTAATGTTGCGGCACGACTTGGTTATCTTGACTACTCAGACTGTGCCAAGACAAACTGTTGATACCTCTTTACCATCTTCATAGAATACGTCCACGATGGAGAAAACACTCATCGCTTTTTGCTGTGTCATAGATAAGTGTATTTTGAATCGTGCTTCTTTATCATATAGCCTGAACTTCAGCTCCATATCTACGATCACTCTCCCGGTTTCAAGGAATGGTCTGCCTAAGATGATGGGCACTTCAAAATCCACCTCACAGTCTAGGACTACAAAATCAGCAGGAAGAATAAAGTCGGCCACCGTTACCAATACATTATGTAATATGCCCACTGGCCGCTTTACAGACCTATCTGCCATCACCAATCGCATGTTTGTCAAGGTAGGATTCCCCAAACCCAACTTTTGGTACACCGCAAGTGGAATTAGGTTTATAATGGCTCCCAAATTGCATAGCGCTTTTGTGAAATTTAGGGACCCAATAGTACACGGATTGGTAAATGCTCCAGGGTATGCCTTTTTCTACACTAAAGACCTTATGGAGATAGCGCCACAATGAAAAAGATTGTCCTCGGGTTCATGGATAACCTTCCGTTTCTCCGTGATAAGGTCTTTCATAAACTTTGCATATCCTGGCATTTGCTCAAGTGCCTCTTGATGATAGGCGAATTTACACGCCTATATCAATATATTTTGCCCATATTGTAGTCTAGTTTTGAGAACAAATTATATATTTCATGCATTTTTAGTCCTTTTTCCTGTAAATGAGCTAACGAACATGGTTAGTAAAGTTTCAGATATAAATGATGCAAAATTCAGCATTTTATGGCTTACTTGACGCAAAAGAAAGCTCACGAACGAAGGAGAAGGAAGTGGGACGCCTAAAGGACCAAAACTGCTGCATGGAAAATCTGTCCCGGGCTAAAACAATATTTCTGAAGACTTTGGGGACTTACAGACACAAAGCTGGATTTTGACAAAGATACATTAACCTAGTACAATTGGGTTATGTATTTCATTAGTTTATTTGGATTATGATAATGTTACATTAACCTAGTACATTTGGGTTAAGTGTTCCATAGGCCTAGTAGGATTTGGTTATTTATTTCATTAGCATAGTAGGAGTAGGATAGGAGTATTATAAATACCCTATCATGCTAGAGATTTTTATAAAAAAAGTCCTCCCTTAGTGCAGAGACACATTCTACTTCTCAATTACAACTCTTCTAATCTTTCCATTAATTCTATTCTTCTTCTATTCTTAAATTCCACAACAAGAGAATCGTTACCAAGCCAAGGAAACACGCCACACGCCTATCACTTGATCTACACGCCATTACTCAATATCGTGATATAATAACAATGTCAATCGTGATCTCCTTCGCATTCATGGGTAACTAAACTTCTCTGTTTGGGTTATGGAAGTTGAATGAGATACTATCTATTGCTGTGAGTTTGTGAGTTCGTGACACGTATATTGCTTATATCATTATTCTCTTCATCTTAATCTACATTCTTTGCGGTTGCAAACGCAAGAATACGCCAGTCTAACATTTAACTTGTTCGAGAGAAAGGTTATTTGTCTGGAAAAGAGATAATGTCAAGGTAGTAGGACACCCTTTCCTATTAAAAAGCTAGTGCCGTAACTGGACTAACCTCTTGGAGAATTCGTACCATTAGACACGCTTTAAGCTTGAGAGAGTTAAAGTGAAATAGTCCTTGTTGAGGTCGAGAGACGCATGGATTTACCATCGAATACAATTCTCTATAAGCAGTTACATGTCAGAATTCTACACACTCATAGCCAATAGAGACGTATACCTCAGAAGGTGGACATAACCCCAACGCTTCAATTCTCATTGTTTACAACCAACGTAACAATCTCTTTCTCTCTTTACTTTATTATTTTCAGCTTTTGTTTACATTACTTGCACGACAAGACTCCCCCCTTCTTACGAGACTTGCACCAAAAGTTTAGTAATTTTGCTTACTTGTTGGCCAAGCTATTCCCTGTGGGATCGACACCCAACCCAGGTTGGGTTCTATATTTGCTAACGACCGCTTTACACTCCTACGAGAGCTGTAGATTGAGCGTTATCACCTCTACCAATGGAACATTCACCATTAATTATTTGAGCATTGCCATGAATTTTCTAAATTTTTCATCATCAGTTTTTTTCTTCAATCATTGAGAAAAGGGAGGTGGTGGTCTTGGGAGATTTTTCAACACTACCTCATTCTCCTTCTCTTTCCCTTTCTCTGGAGCATCATCAGTGTGATCCATCTTCTCAGACTCCACTGGACATTCTTCGTTGGGTTTATCATCAACTACCTCATCCAATACATTTTTACCCATAAAAGGGCCAAGTAATATCTTACCACTTTTAGTGGTAATCGCCATTCATGAGCAATCATTCCATGGATTCTGGACTGTATCACTTGGTAACGTTCTACTCTTCCTCTAGTTAAATGCTATGGATAGTTGGCTCATCTGCTGCTCTAACTGTTTAATTATAATGTAGTGTGAGTTTACCAACTAACTAATAGATGATAGATCAGTCTTCATGGTAGTCACACAAGAGTTGGTAGCCTCCACTCCTTTCAGAAACATAGACATCATATCCTCCATGGACATCTTTTTAGAACTTATTGTAGCAGCCACACGATTTCCTGGAGGGATATAGAGATCGCTCCTATCATTGTTGTTCCTCCAATTTCCCTGCTGCCTATCTTTATAAATAGGCTTATCATAATAATTCCGACCCTGATTCCCTTGGACATTGCCTCGAAAACCTCTCTGATTACTATCATAGTTCTCCTCTTCTTCTGCCTTAGCATCACTCTATCTTGAGACTCCATAGCTTTCACTTTCTCAGCCTTAACTGATAGCAAGTACTTGGTTAGAAAATCCATCTGCATTTTTAGGTGAGCCATGTCTTGGTCACGCTTCTCGTCTCATCTGTGTTGTTCCATAGTCATACCTCTAAAAATAGTGGGGCTAGCTACCATAGAGTCTCTGTTATGCCATGCTCAACTCTGTTTGGTCATTCTCTCTAGAATTTCTGGAGCCTCTAGGAATGTAAGATCAACAAACGAACCACCACCAACATTATCTACAATTGGCTTTGTAACAGAGTTAAGAGCCCTGTACAAAGTCTCCATCAAGTGTATGCATGTCATATTGTGGTTCGGATACTGTGTCAGCTTTTTCTTGAATCTCTCTCAAGTTTCATGCAAGGCTTCAGTTGGGAGCTTCCTAAAGTTGTTGATCTCATCCGTCAACTGCACCCTCCTTGAAGGCGGAAAGAACCTTTCAAGGAAAGCTCCTTTCAACTGTCTATAGTTGGTTATAGAATCAGGTGTCAGCTCATTTATCCATAAAGTTGCCTCCTTAGACAGAGACAACAAAAACAATCTCAATCGGATAGCATTCTGGCCCACTCTTGGGTTATCAAAAGATATACAGATGGTGACAAAATTTACCAAATGCAAGTTCAGGTCATCCCCAGGTTGGCCACCAAACAACCCCTTTAGATTGAGGAGGTGAATTATAGTACTCGTAATGTTGAATTTAGCCCCAGGTTCCAACGGTGGAGGAATGATTGAACCCGTTCCACATTCTTCGTCCATTCCGTCATCATCATCATTGAGGTCATACTGGACCAGCTGGTGTTCTTTTCTTTCTCAAAATGGACGGTTCCTATTAATATTACACCGTACTAGTGCAACTACCTGCTCTGCACGCCTTGGGTTACCAGGATTAGCAACTCCTCATCTCCCAAATCATCATCCTCGAGATTTGGATGTCGTGCTTTTTGACCTACATTCTGCACATTCACCTGAGCTCTAGCTAAGGCTGCTAATCTTTCAGCCTCTTGCTGGTCTACCATTCTACCAATTCGTTGTGGTTCCGAATTAAGTGGTAATAATGGTTCTCCGAAACTTCTGGTGCTTGGAATACACTACAAAGATCCTGCAATAAACAAAACAATAAATAAAC
Organism: Capsicum baccatum var. pendulum; assembly: GCA_030864225.1. Taxonomy (NCBI): domain Eukaryota; kingdom Viridiplantae; phylum Streptophyta; class Magnoliopsida; order Solanales; family Solanaceae; genus Capsicum; species Capsicum baccatum. The sequence continues at coordinate 206,304,736 of CM061553.1, read as the reverse complement.
GTAAAACTAGGAAACTTGACTAACAGTCAATTAGCACACCCAATTCAATTTACAACCGTATTCCCCAGCAACGGTGCCATTTTTGATAGCGCTCAAACTACACCTCTCTAATGAGAATGTAAGCGATCATTGTCAATATAAAACCCAACTAGGTTGGATTCGAATACCATAAGGAATATGGTATGAACTTAAGTCGTTTGCAATTTAATCAAATAATAGCTGGATGTTTCCTGAAATGGGGGTTCTTAGGTTAGCAAGTAATTATTGGTCACTTTAGTTACAGTGTTCGTAGTCTAGAGTTTATGGAAAAACTAAAATTATGTTCACTAGGGATTTTGGTACTTGATAGATGCTAATGGTGGTTCAAGATTCTCACAGTAGGTAGGAGAACAATTTATCTTTATCGAAGTTATGCCTAAATTTCTCTTGACCTACTTAAGCATTTAATTAGCTAATCCTCTTGGACTTAGGGAATTTATATTCATGACCAGATTTTACCTCAGGTTAATCAACCTTATTACAGCGTTAATTATTAAATGGAAGTTTTTAGTGCTTCCAAGTCCCTGTTAATAATTCACTTCCCACTATATTTGATTTCTTTCTCAAGCAAATCAAAGCAGGTGTTATCTATCATTTGAAACCAATAGACGATAATTAAAACCTCAGAATTATCAAGGAGTCCTACCACCCTTTGAATCTTGAACACTCGGCACCTTATCAAGACTTAACCCTAGATCCCATAATTCAGGTTAAATAAATTTAGCCGTTCATGATGTAATAATCGAAACAACTAGTTATGTTCATGATTTGAAAGATAAACTTACCACAAGATGAATAGAAACGAGAGATTCTCAGATTAGATCACAATAGTAATCCCAAAATAATGATGATAATCTCTTCAAAATAATTGCTTGTTCAAGTCAAGAAACTAAAGAGAGAAAATATCAAAATACGTGTCTCAATACTTAAGTTTTTTTCTTCTTTTCCCAAGAAAACCCTCAATAATGCTTTAAATAGTTCACCCTAATTATGGAAACAAAATAATAAAGTTTTGAAATTCCTCGGATTAGGTTACGCCATTCGTGATAACCTATTAGGAGGCTGACGACTTATCACAAATATCGTCAGCTTCTCTTTGCTTTTGATACTCGCTGCCTAAAGCTGAAAACAACCGGTGACGTCCTATCAACTCCTTGACGACTTATCATAAATACCCTCAAGTCTCTACCTCAGCCCTCATGTTCTGCCTTAGGCTGACGACAACTTTGACTACCTATCAGCTCCTTGATGGCTTATCACAAAATGTCGTAACAACTTTCAACTCAGGTGCATTCTCGGTCTAAGGCTGACGATGAAGCTGATAACTTATCCTAGGGCTGACGACTTATCAGAAATGTCGTCAGCCACACTTCTCTTCGAATTACTTTAGATTTCAACTCCTTTGCTTCCATCCTTGTTGGTTCTCTTGCATCATAAGTTCTACTACAAAATCAAACATAAAACAATCAAAAAAGACAAAAATTGTTTAAGACTTTGCAATTATTCTTAGTTAAAAGCCTCAAATGTGTAAGCATTAGTTCAAACATCACAGAATAAACCTAGAATCCTAAGCAAAGCATAGTCATAAGCACATATGGATATTGAACTTGCACAAAATTTAGCACACTTACTTTGTATTAAGACAAGATGCTTAGATTTATAAGCTTGATCTTGAGAAAATAATTTTGCCTTTTTGCTTAGAATGAGTTGAAGTTTAATATGGAGTTTGAAAATGATTGGGAGTGATATTAAGGTAAGGGAACCGGTTATGGAATGTAGAAGAAGTAAAGGCGTTCAAAATAGAAAGTGGAAATGTGGGGAATTAATTCCTCTTTTTTATTTCACCCAATTTAGGTTGGGTTAGCCCATAGGATCTGCGATATCGGGCCTAACAATGACTCTTAAGATTGACTCATAGATGGTGTATATAAGTCTTAGTCTCCCTCCATGTTGAATTATAGCCTAACTTAGGTCTCCAGTCATGGCAACTCATGACGACAAGTCATTACCACTGACAATGACTCATTCTTAGATTTGCCAAGAATCCAGAGACCACTCACCTATGAGTTTGCACCTGGAAATGTCTTGATGGGTCTGGTGATGAGTTGTAGGATGTCTCTACGATTTATAGGGTCCCTCAAAGGGACCTGGGCACCAGAAAATTTTCAAATTTTTTCTTGCATTTTCAGCCATGCACATTGAACACACAAGTTACCCTATAATGTAATATGTACAAAACATGGGTTGGCTCTTATGCGATACTTGATTTAACATCGCGGCATGATGTGGCTACGTTGGATACTTAGACTTCACCAACTAGACCATGGGTTGGCTCCCATGTAGCGCCTGATTTAACATTGCATGACTCAATTGCCTTGGTTACTCAAACTTTGCCAAGTCATACATCTACACATACTTCCACTTCCTCCATATTTCCCATATAGTGCTTAACACGCTACCTGCTCACCTTGAATGGGGCTTCTCCGTCACTCTTCAACTTATTTTCACCATAAGGGAACACTCTAACCATGGTGAATGGTCCATTCCACCTGGAATTTAACTTGTCAGGAAACGAGCAGAGGTTCAAATTATACAACAGGACCAGATCACTAGGCTCGAACACCCTTTTATCAATTGTTTTGTTATGATAGATCTACATATTCTCCTTTTGCAAAGATGAACTCTCATAAGATCAGAGCCAAAATTTATCCAACTCATTTACCTTGCTCATCCTCAAATTTGTAGCATCACTCCACTCAAAATTTAAATTTTTTTAATGCCTATAGTGCTTTGTGCTCAAGTGGCATGCCTTGACATACAAAAGCTGATATAGAGAGGCACCTATTGGGGTTTTAAAAACAATCTGATAAGCCCAAAGTGTATTTTCTAGCTTTCTTGACCAATCAGTCTAGTTTGAATTCACAGTCTTTGCTAATATGGACCTGATATCATAGTTGGAGACCTTAACCTGCCCACTCGTCTGTGGATAGTAAGATGTTGCCACCTTATGCTTCATACCATATTTTTTGAGTGACCCACAATATAGAATAGGGACCCATCATTACTAATAATAACACGTGGAGTGCAAAATCAATATAACATAATCTTCATCAAGAATGTGGTGACACTTTGACCCTGAGTATTAGGAAACACAACTGCCTCAACCCATTTAGAAACATAGTCGATTGCTATCAGTATATACTTCATTCCATAAGAACTCACAAATGGACCCATGACATCAATTCCCTACACATCAAACAATTCTAACTCCAAGATAGGTGTCAAGGAGAGCTCATGTTTGTGCAAAATATTTCCTTTTCGCTGACACTAATCACAAGCCTGAGCATAATCATGGGTTGTATGGGCACCTCCCTGGTGACCCCCAACTAATGATAAATGATAGGCCTTAAGAATGCTCATCATCTCCACCTCAAGAATACACCTCTGAATAACTCCATCCATACAAACCCAAAATAGATAAGGCTCATCCCAGAAAAACTTACGTACCTCATGGATGAATTATTTGCGCTGCTGAAATGATAAGTCTCCCGGGACAAGGTCACTTGCCAAATAATTGGTAAAATTAGCAAACAAGGAGATTAAGTCTTGTGATGCTACCAAGATCTACTTATCTGGAAAAGTATCATCAATTTTAAGCTCATTCCCTAATTTCATCTTTGCTTTCTTTTAGAGGCTAGAAAGGTGGTCTGCAACCTTGTTTTCAGTATCATTCCGATTTTTCACCTCAAAGTCAAATTCCTATAGCAATAATACCCAATGAATAAATCTTGGCTTAGCATATATCTTCAATATCAGATGCCTCAAAGCTTCATGATCAGTATGAACAATGACTTTGATCCCAATCAAATAGGATCAAAATTTCTCAAAAGGAAAAACCATTGCAAATAACTCCTACTAGTAATTGTATAATTCTTCTGCTCAGGGTTTAATGTTTTGTTGGTATAGTAGATTTGATAAAGGATCTTATCATGCCATCGGCCTAAGACAACTCCTAAAACCATACCACCAGTATCACACATCACTTCAAAAGGCAAGGACCAATCTGGAAACACAATAATAGGAGTCGAGATCAACCGCTCCTTAAGGCACTCAAAGTCATTGAGACAAGAATCATCAAACACGAACTTTACATCTTTCTCTAAACACTCGCATAATGGATTAGAAATTTTAGAAAGTCCTTGATAAACCTCTTATAAAACCTAGCACAACCGAAGAAACTTCTAATACCTTTAATTAAAATTGGTGGAGGTAATTTTTAATCACCTCTATTTTTTCCTTGTCAACCTTAATACCACTCTTTATAATCTTGTGTCTGAGAAGAATCCTTTCTTTCACCATAAAGTGGCACTTTTCCCAATTTAAAACTAGGTTGCACTCCTCACATCTCTGAAGTGCATAGGCCAAATGGGCAAGACAATCATCAAACGAGTCTCCAAATATTAAAAAGTTATCCATAAAGACTTCTATAGTATCCTCCACCATATTATAAAATATCGACATCATGTAATGCTGAAAGGTAGGGGAACATTGAAAAGTTTGAATGACATCATCTTGAATGCAAATGTACTATATGGGCATGTAATAGTAGTTTTTCTTAGTCTTTGGGGCCAATAGAAATCTGATTATACCTCAAATAACCATCATGAAAATAGTACCTCCCTCTTTCTATAAGTCTATCTAGCATTTGATCCATAAACAACATAGCAAACTGATCATTTTGTGTCCAAGTGCTCAACTTATGGTAATCCATGCACACTTTCTATCCAGTAACCGATCTCATGGACACTAACTCATTCTTCTCATTTGGGACCATAGTGATCCCACCTTTCTTAGGTCTTTATTGAATCAGGCTCACCCATTTTCTTTCAACAATAGGATAAATCATACCTGCATCTAACTACTTTATAATCTCTTTCTTTACCACCTCTTGAATAGGTGGATTCAAATATTGTTGGTGCTCAGTGCTGGGCACACTATTTGATTCAAGCTAAATTTTATGAGTACAAATCTCGAATGGAATTCCCATAATATCTGCAATAGTCTATCTAATAGCCCTTTTAAATCTATGTAATACTAAAATCAATGCCTCGACCTATGTATCCAACAAATCAACAACAATAATGACTAGCAAGGTATTATCGACTACCAAAAATTCATATCGCAAGTAAGAAAGAAGGTCATTCAATTCCAAGACTAGTGGTTCTTTAATAGATAGTTGAGCTGGAGGCGTCACTCTATTACTGAAATCAAGATCTAACTTTTTTGGTGCATAAGAATAAGAACCTCTGGCATAGAGTGAGCTCACCATATTTTCATACTTCTCGATACCATCACTGTCAAAGTTCATGATTACAATCACTAATGCCTCAACACTAAGTAGCTCCTCAATAGGTATAGTTAAGGCCTATTTATTAATAGTATCTATCACAGACATCACCCTCATATCTTTTGATGTTGTATTGACTGACCCACTTTGAAAGTAACTTGTCCATCATTGAGCCTGAATTTCATATGTCCCATTTCCATTTCAACCAATATCCTACCCATGGCTAGAAACAGCCACCTAATATAATAGAAATATCAAAATCTACCTCATAGTCGAGGACCATGAAATTAGATGGGAATATAAAGAAAGCTACCTTAAATAAACCATCACAAAATATACCAACTGATTTTTCACAGTCCGGTCAGCCATCAATAATCTTATCAATGTTGGCTTAGGTATCCCTAACCCCAACTACTTGTAAACCACTAGAGGAATTAGGTTTGTGCTAGCTCCCATGCTCATGCAAAATTCAGAGACCCAATATTGCAAGAAATTGGGTATCCAGGGTTCTCTTTTTTCTTAATCAAAGACCGAGGAGCAATAGCACTACAATGGTGCATATTATCAGTGGTGCCAAAAATCATAGTCCACTTCTTAGTTACCAAATATTTCATGAAATTTGTATATCCAGGCATTTGCTCTAATGCTTCCACAAGAGTGTAATATTCATAGATAGTTTCTTCAGGATTACCATAAACTTCTGATACTTCCTTTACTCTTGTTTCTTCTTCAATCCTTAAGGAAAAAGTGGGGGAGATGGTGGAATGGTCTTCACTATAGGCTTGACTTCCTTTCATTTTCCTTTTTCCTTGTCAACTTGCTTATCCATACCCATTAATTTCTATGATGACTCGCCATTAGTCATGATTCCACTTTGTGTGCCTCATCAATAGCAATAACATTATCGCATACCTCATCAACTACAGGCATAGGGGATCAATAGTCACCTTTACACTCCGAGTAGTGATGGCTAAGCAATGACTGTCATTCTTTGGATTTTCCATAGTATTACTCATAAAAGCGCCCGATTGACACTAATTCAAAGTAGCTGACATATGATGAAACTGCTACTCAAGCTCTTTAAATACGGTAGAATACAATTTTACATTTTGGCTCAGTCCCAAAATATCTGCCTTAATCTACTTAAGGAAACTCTTTTGATTCTCTAAGCCCTTAACAAGCTTAGTCAACAATGTTTATATCCTTGAATTAGTATCATGATTCCCCGGTGTAACATATACACCACCTATCTCCTTGTTATCATCCTTTTACCTCCAGTAATTATCTCTCTCTACTTTAATCCCTATATCTATCCCCATAATAGTTTCAATCTTGATTCCTGTGCCTCGACTTCTAAAAGTCCTGATTGGACCCTTGGCCCTTGGCTTGGAAACCGACTATCTCTCGATCTAAGTACTTCGCTCCATCCTCAATATAAGAATGATAATACCTAAGGGATTTACCTTGTGCGCCCACAACATTCACCTTTTTGAATTCATAGTTATAAATTGCTTGGTTAGTAACCCAATCTCCACCCTCAATGATGCAACCTCTTGAGCTAATATGTCATCTATAATTCTCTGCTCACTGGAAGCATAAATAGCATAGGTACCAGCTCCTCTTTCTACCTCCCATGTATGCTATCCTTGGTAGTATTAGACACCCGATCTAAGATTTTTATGGCAAACTCCCAATAAAGTGTCATAAAATCCCCTCTAGTAATAGTATCAACAACAGCTTTTGTATTGGCATTCAAGGATTTATAGAATATCTCAAGCAAATTTCTCCCTAAAATTTTGTAATTGTATACTAGCATTAACTTATTCTTGAACCTCAACCATGTCTCGATAATAGTTTTGAATGCAACTGCCTAAAATTATAAATCTCATCCTTCAACTACAACATTCTAGAAGGCAGGAAGAATCAATCAAAGAATTATTTCTACAACTCATTCTAATTAGTGATGGGCCCATAAGGTAATTTCCTCAACCATAATGTTGCTTATCTAGTAAGAGAGAATGGGAAAAACATAAGTCTCAAAGCTTCCCGACTCATCCCAGGTAAGTTATACGAAGTAAAAATCCTAACAAAATTCATGATGAGTATGTTGGTATCATCAATTGGCAAACCAGCAAATGCACCCTTCAAATTCAAACTTCACCTCTTGAGGCAACTTAGGAGGGATTATAGCTCATGTTTCTATAGGCTTAACGTACCCTAAATCTTTCTTTGGATAATCATATCCTGGAAAGAATGGAAAAGCTGGGGGTACTTGAGCTATATCTATTCTATCTCTGTTGAGTTCTGCTGGATGTTGTTATTCAGGTCTCACTCTTTCCTCTTAAGTTGCACAATAGGTAGCACCATACCTCCTCACATTATTTTTAGCTAGTAACCACACAGTGATTTGTGTGGTTAGTTATTAAACACCTTACAGAGGTGGAAGAATCCAATTAAGGTCATCATGACCTCTGTACTCCTGCTCTTCCATCTTATGATTTTGTTGTAAGGTTTGTACAACTCAATATAAAGTGGGATCAAGGGATTTCCTTGATTCAAAGTACTAGGCATACACCAATGTATACCTCAAAAATAGTAGAAAAACAAAACCCAACAACATCAACAACTTCAATCAATCAATCTGTAACCATATTCCCCAGCAACAGTACAAAAATTTGATGTCACACAAATTATACCTCCAAGAAAGTACAACTTGGTTGCTGTCAAATATTGATTCCAATAGAGCTTGGGGTCCAACCCATAGGAAATAGGTTGAATCTCTATCATAAACTTATTGAAGTAGCCGAAAAGTGCAAAAAGGTAAATGAGAAAATTATTAAAGTCGTAACAAATCATAATTACTTTGGTTGAAATCTATACTTATCCACCTATGTACTCACCTCATGACATGCATACAGAGGTGTGGTCTAATCCTCCCATTTATTAATTTGAGATTTTTGTGTTCACTTTTTTTATTGATTCTTATCGTTAGCTTGACTTTGTATTCATTAATTACCTACACAAACGAGCAATTCGACATTAGAATAAACTCAAATAAAAGGAAAATAAGAGATAATTTAATCTTAAAAGTAATAAAAATTTGGCAAATAACCAACTTATCACGTCTAAATTGTTGGAGCCTTGAGTAGAATCATCAGTGTTTTAGGGAATCCATTATTTACTGGTGATTATACTACCAAGGTTAAGTGTATTATTATACCCTAGTACTTATTGAGATCATATGAATCAAGTGCTATGTAAGGTTATCTCAGTATAGGACCCAATTGGTAGGATATTCGAACAAAAAGTAGAGTACGATTGGGTGTCGATTTACTGTAGCAGTTGCCTTATGGTAAGACATAAGTTCAAGCCTAAAGAGAAGAATTCCCTACATGAGCCTCAAAAGCCTAAACTGATTCTGACATAGTTGCATAAACCTAAATTTGAGGTCTAGGACTAGGTGCAACTGGATGTTATATCTAATAAGGATTTCCCTCCTTACAACACGAACGGAATAATCAAGGTTGGAAGGAGGCTAAGAGGAAGTCTACAACTAAGCACAGAAGTAAAGAGCAAGTTCTAACAACCCCAACCACCAATGGATTTACCATGTTCGGGTGTGATTTTCCACCTATAATAGCACATGATACCAGGGATGTAGGTTAGTGAAGTTCAGGGGATGGAAAAGGTTGTATCCAACTTCAATCTAACAGTGATACATAATAGTCACCTGGAATATTAAGGGACTAAATAAGTTGTTTAACAAGAAGGATTTAAGTAACTTCTTCAATAAACATAGTGTGAGTCTTACAGTTGTTATATAAAGAAGGTTGAACAACACCATACCCTAAGAATAATTCAAAAAGTGGCGAAAAATGGCAGTGGTGTGGTAACTGATGCTAATGGAAAGGGAAGGATATGGATTTTATGGGATGATAGTAGAGTTGACTTCACTCTCTTAGAGGATGAACAACAACAGCTTCATGTACACTACAACATATGGCTTGCATACTATTAGTGATAGAGGTAGGTTATTTCCATCTTTGGATAGTATAGCTAGTGGTATCCAGAGAGCTTGGACTTGGATAGGTTATTACATTACCATCCTTGAGATGGATTATAGAGTGATGGGAAGCCCTATATAAGGAGGTGAAGTTAAGGATTTCGCTCAGTTCCTTGAAGATAATGCCTTGACGGAGCTAAAATCAATAGGCAGGAAGTTCAATGGACTAATGGCCATGTTTATAGTAAAATTGATAGACCCATAGTTAATGTTGAGTGGATGTATAAATTTCCACACAGAGGCAGTCATATGGACCCAGGATGTTCATATCATTCTTCTATTTCCATTCACTTTGAGCATGATCATCCAACTAGCAGGAGACCTTTTAATTTTTAATGTTCTTGATGACCATGTATGCTTTCCAAGCTTGGTGCAGCAGTCTTAGGGCTGAATGTATTAAGTTCTACCATGAGAAAGGTATGGGAAAAGATTAAAAAGGTAAATAAAAGGCTTAAACAACTAAACACTAAGGAATTTAGTAGTATTACTACTAAAATCCAAGATATAAGAACTGACTTGGAAATACTGTAGGAAGACATGAGAAGTAATCAACATGCATCTAAGCTATTATAGATGAAAAAGATCTAATGGAAAAATTTGAACACTGGTGCTTTATAAAAGAGATTATTGCCCAACAGAAGTCTTGAATAACATGGCTTAAGTTTGGTGATGCTATTACCAACTTTTTATTTGCTAGTTTAGAAAGAAGGCAAGCATATAAAACGATCAAATACCTGGTCACTCTACGAGGTCCATGTTCAGCATTCCAGAGGATATACAAAGGAAATCAGAGGGTTCTATACTACATTACTGGGAACTGCAGCTCAAACACTACCAACTATAAATCGAAATATTTTGTAGCATGGGAAATACTTACTAGGTCTCAACAATTAAAGTTAATTAAGCCTATTACTAGAGATGAAATTAAAAATGCATTTAAAGTTATAGATGGAAGTAAAAAAAACTAAAATGTGATGGTATTAATGGCTGATTCTTTAACAAAGCATGGCCTATAATAGAGGATACTGAAATTGTAGAAGCTATTTTGGAATTCTTTGAGGATTGTAGGATGTTCATGTTTGAGAATTGTACAAGTGTAACCCTTATACCAAAGATTAAAAGTCCAACTATTATCAAGGAATTTAAACCTTTTTCTTGTTGTACTATATTGTATAATATCATTTATAAAATTAATGACTTATAGAATGAAACTTGTAATAGATACTTTGGTTGACCGTAGCTAGACTATTTTTGTTATAAGAAGGATGATCACAAACAACATCATTCTTAGTCATGAAATGGTTAAAGGATATGGAAGGAAAGAGATTTCACCAAGGTTCATGTTCAAGATTGATATTCAGAAGGTCTATGATTTAGTAGAATGGCCATTTATAAAATAACTACTCAAAGCAATGAACTTTACTAAGTTGTTAGTGTCATGGCTAATGTAATGTATCACCGCAGTATCCAACTCTATTGTCATAAATGGTAATCCTAATATTCCGTTCGCTGCAAGGAGAATCTGGAGGGAGGGGGATTCTATTTCCCCTTACTTCTTTGTGATGGTCATGGAGTATTGAACCGTATGACCTTATGTACTAGTATTGAACCTTATGACCTTTCAGTTTATGTTGCCGCATTTATGATATTATTACTATTATTCAGTGCTCAGTTTACAGATATCAGTCATGGGTCAGATTGTGGTCCTTTGGGGTCATGGGCACCGTGTAGCATTTCGGGTACCAGATTCGGGGAGTTACAAACTTGGTATCAGAGCCTAAGGATCAATAGTGCCCTAGGAAGTTTGAAAAGCTGTATCTAGTAGTCTTGTACATGCGTGTGTTGTGTACCACACTTATGTGCATGAGGCTATGCGATGTTTTAGGAACAATTTTCCTTCTTTCAGTATTCATGTCGTGCCAGTGAGCATAGACTCAAAGTTAAACTCTCAGTCATGAATCAGTCGGTTGATGCCCTGTGCATCGCCCCAATATCTCAGTAAGGTGAGTATTCTTAGAGGGACATAGTGTCCCAAGGGGGAGATACCCCATTATTCCTCACTATTCTCAATCCTTAAATAAAGTTTCTCTTCGAATAAAGAATCCAGTTTAGAGTACAGGGTATTTATAAGTTGACCCTCAAAGTCCCAACCTCAGCTTTGGGCCAAGTAGTCGGAGGATCAGTTTCATTCATGATGTTCAGTTTGTATGTCACGTATCAAACCAGACTCAGTTAGGTTATCGTATTTCCGCTCATGCATGTTTAGTAAGATGATCTCGGATTCATTAGCATTTCCGGTTAAGATAACAGTTTTTCTTAGTCTTACTCAGTTTCATGTTCAGTGTTCATCACAAACTTGGTACTAAGTACCCTTGCATATTCAGCCATGCATTCATATATCAGTTCAGGCATGTAATTATGCATTAGACATACATTCTCACTGTGAGAAATTCAGTTCATCAGAATATTCAGTCATGTACTTATAATTCAATTATCAGTCATGCATCAAATATGCATAAATTCAGCTTATTAGTCATGCATCAGATATGCATGTTCAGTATGTTATATTCAGCCATCAGTTATGTCAGTCATGAAATTATGTTCCATCCAGTCATGTTCAGTATATACGTTAGTTTGTATTCTTTCTCTCTCACTCAGTCTCATTCAAGGATGAATATTCTCAAGGAGGAGATATTGTAATACCCCGTACTTTTCCTAGCTTGAAAAGTTTCCCAAGAATGTTAGAAGCTTTCTTTGAAAGATGAATCCACTTTTTTACATGTGTTATTTTTAATATTTTTACTTTTTATCACGTGAAAAATCGAATAAGCTTTCCATCGATACCAAATTTACCCAAATCCGACACCCCGGTGAATAGTTAGAGCCTTTTTAGTGAGACAGTGTATCACCTAAGCCTTCAGCGCATTGCGGAGATAGCTCAAATGGCAATTGTCAATTTCCAGTATTGCTCCGCGATAGTGGCACATCGCGCCAAACTTCTAAGTTCCAGACAAGGTGGCAATATGAAAGCTCCGTGTCGTGCCACCGTGCAATTTCTCATTTGTCACATTCCAGTGACTTGGCATCATGATTCTTACCTAATTTCATCATCCTAGGTTTACATAAATTTACATCTTTACTAGTCAATTCTACATGAAATTTATCATAAAACATGGATTAAAACTCAATTGGTCATTATCAACATGAGCAACACACACCCAACATGGAATTCATACAAAAATCCATACATTTGAATTTGAAAAGAGATTTGTGCTAAGTCACTGGAGTGTAACAAATGGGAAATTGCACGGTGGCACGACGTGGAGTTATCACATTGCCACCTTGTCTGCAACCTGAAAGTTTGGCGCGATGCGCCACTATCGCGGAGCAACACTAGAAATTGACAATTGCCATTTGAGCTATCTCCGCGACGCACTGAAGGCTCAGGTAATACACTGTCTCACTAAAAAAGACTCTAACTCTTCACCCGGGTGTCGGATTTGGGCGAATTTGGTATCGATGGAAAGCTTATTCGATTCCCCACAAGATAAAAAGTGAAAATCTTGAAAATACCATGTGTACAAAAGCGGATTTATCTTTCAAAGAAAGTTTCTAACATTCTTGGGAAACTTTTCAAGCTAGGAAAAGTATGGGGTATTACACAGGACCTCAAGCTAATGCAAGCAAAAGTTAAATATATTTGGGAGGAGTTTAAGATGGAATCCAACACCCAATTCTGTAGTTACTTGATTTGGAAAAGGTGTCATTCCTTTTAAATAAGTAGGTGTGACTCTTAGTACTAAAAGAATTTCAATGATCCAATGTCAGCCTTTGATGGAGAAGATTATAGGCAGAATTACACCATGAACAACTAGATTTTAATCATACTCATGTAGACTCCAATTGATCAAAGGTGTCTTGTTCTCCATTCATACTAACTGGTCACAAATATTTTTTACCTAAAGGATCGTTTAGGTGATGAAAGCTCTTTACGGAAGGTTTTGATAGACCGCGAGTGTTGAAGTATCAAAAAAAAACCTCATAACTTGGGAGAGATTGTGCATGCTACTGTTAGCGGGATGGATGAATATAATTAATCTAATAGTATGGAACAAGGTTGTTATGATGAAGCTGTTGTTGAATCTGTGCAAGAAAAAATACAACTTGTGGGTAAATTAGGTACATACATATACTATTAAGGATTTTGTACTTGCAGATGTGATGCCAAAACAAGACCTCATTGTTGATGCAAAACATTTTCAATGCTAAGATGTACTGTCTAGCAGCTGGCTTTAATTTACATGATCTAGAAGCAATAGAACTGTTCCAGGTTAGCAAAGTGTATAGGAGATTGAAAGGACAATATCCAAAAGTACCATGGAGAAGACTAGTGTGTATTAACTACGGAGCAGCAAAATAGATATTCAGTCTGAGATTGACCATCATGAATAAGTTATACACTAAGGATAGGCTTGCCAAATGAAAGTTAACAGTGACTAAAGGGTGAGTTCTATATGGAAATATTGATGTAAATATGGATCACTTTTTTTTAAAATGTGCCCATACTACAGTTGTATGGAATGTTCTCTGAAGATGGTTACAGATATGGTGGAATGATATGTCATGGAGTAGTGAACTGGAATGGATTATCATGACTGTCACGGGGAGATCAACCAAGACACATACATTCAGAATTATGCTAGCTGCTTATGTTTATAATCTTTGGCATAAGAGAAACTTTATAATCTTTAGGAAAACTACTACACCTCCTGAGACAATTGGTAGTCTAATTGTGCAAGAAGTTGTGTTCCTTGCTAGTACTAGCCCTACGTTAGCTATTGTGGTGCCTATACTAGATTATTATCCATGATTGTTAGGTTGTTAGGATAGTAACATGCTTCAACCATCAGGGGCGGACCCAGACTTTTCACCAAGTGGGTTCAATATATAAAAAACAAATACGTAACAAATGAAACAAAATAAAGTTTAATTAACTAAAACATATTATTTCAATACTATTCTATGAGTTTTCATTTCTTGAAACCTATTCAGAATACTTTCATCATAAACAGTATTAAATATATTTTTTTTCTACATAAGGAACCATACAACTTCTCATGAAAGCATCATCCATTCGATTTCTCAATTCACTCTTGATCAACTTCATTGCCGAAAAGGCTCTTTCAACTGTAGCAGTGGCAACTGGCAGAAGCAATGAAAACTTTACAAGATAAAACACAAGAGGATAATTAAAGTATTTTTTTGTCTTAACTAGCTCCTCGGAAAGGTCACCAAGTCCTTTTAGATTAGAAAGCCTTTCATCAACATCACGAACATCAATAATATAAGTCTGTAGCTAATTCTTGAGAGTAACCATTATATTTTCATCAAAATCATCAGGATATAATTCAGTCATCCTCAATATTTTATTTATGTCAAAACTATCAAATGAGTCAACAGGATTCAAGCAAGCAACCCAAATAAGCAAATCTGTTCTCACCTCATTAAAACGATCATTGAGTTCTTGAAGTTGCCAATCAATAATTTTAAAAAATACTTTCACACGATAGTGATATGAAATAGTATAATCAGCAACTCTTCATCAAGATCTTCCAAAAATAACATAGAACTCATCAAAATTGAGTGTCAAAATATCATACCTGACATAAAATACAGACACATTTTTTATAAGTGGATCTCATCCTTCATCCCCTAAATCTTGCAATCATTTTTTTACCACTTTAACATGTAGAATAGCATTTGCAATATCTTGTTCTTTCTTCTGTAAGGATTCATTAATCTCATTTGTGATTGCTAAAATATCTCTCATTATGTGCAATATGAAAGCAACCTCAAACGTTTCACAAGTTCTGAGATATCCTGTTGCCCTACCTTTTTCTTCAATAGATTCAGAATCAACAACAATAGTATCAAGGACATCGGTAATAGAATTGAACATACTAATAAAGTTCTTAAACGATTTATAGTGTGAACACCAAAGGGTATTAGCAGCCCTAGCAAGACCAAGTTCTTGATTCAATCCCTTACCAGTTTTAATTTCGCCCATATCTAGTGCCTCTTGAACTTTTTCTGCTTGAGTTTGTTAAAGTTCATCCATTCATTTAAAAGAACCTCCTACTATATTTAATACATTGGAAATCAACAATACAAGTTCTCCAACTTGAAGACATTTTTTAGATACACCAACAAGAGTCAACTGAAGTTGATGAGCAAAACAATAAATTACGTGAGCTGATCTACTTTGTTGCTGAATCAAAACTTTAAGTACACTTAGATACCCTTTCATATTGCTTTCTCCATCATAGCATTGCCCTCGTATACAAGATAAACTCAAAGAATATTGAGAAAGATATTTAACAACTACTTCTTTTAAACATAAAGCACTGATATCATGAACATGGACAATCCCTATAAATCGTTCCACAATAGATCCCCACCATCAACATATCACAAAATAATTGCCATTTGCTCCTTACGTGACACATCACAAGATTCATCTACTAACAATGAGAAATAATCACCGTTTAGATCCTCCACAATAGCTTTAATTGTTTAAAGTTTACATACAGTGACAATATCCTTTTGAATTTTATGAGAAGTCAATTGATTATTTTTTGGAACCTTTTTTAACACAAGATCTCTAATTCTATCACACCGACTTGCATACCATGAAAGAATTTCAAGAAAGTTGCCCTTATTCAATGATGATTCATCTTCACGGTGTCTACGGAATGTCAATCCTTGATTCAAAAGAAGTCTCACCACATCAACAGAAGTTTGTAAACGAATTTTGTATTCAAGCTTGGTTTGATTGGATAGCTTCACAAATGTGGCTTGAATTGATTGTTCTTGTCGCATTAGATCTTCATACTTTTTCTTTGCTTGATTGTGATCACTGTTTGGTCCTCCAACATGCATATCTAGTCTTTTGTTTTTGTGCAAACTTCTGAATTCTATACTTGAAAATGCTTCACCTCCATGTTGATGAATGTTTTCATCTTGAAATAAATAACACTATAAACAATAAGCGGCATCTTCAATTTCACTATATTCCAACCAATCATGATATGTTTTATACCATTTACGATTAAAACGATGTTTTACTCCAGAAATATCTATTTGAGGAAACTTGCGAACTCGAGGTTTATGAGGACCTCTTTGAATATATGTTCGCCTAATCTCATGACGATCATTCGGATGATATTTCCAAATAGATTTTCTTTCTTTTGAATTTTTCGGTAAAGAGTCAAAGTTTACTCTTTGTTTTTGTTTTTTAGCAGAATGATGATTTTCTTCTAATTGATTCAAGTTCTCTTCCACTCGAGGAGTATTTTGAGTGGATGAACTTGATTGTGCCAACTTTGATGATACCGGAGCGAAATATCTCTTCATTGAATTTAGAACCTATATTGCCGAATTAAACGTCTCAGTAAAAAAGTAAGAGTTATTGTACGTATTTGAATTTTGAAAAATTGTAAAGAAGAAATTGAAGAGAAAATCAATTGTGATTTTCTTCAATTCTAAGTAGAAAGAGTTCTTTTAAGAGTTCTAAGTAGAAAGAGGGGCTAACAGTGTTGAGTGAGTGAAATGTGAAATCGTGAAAACCTATTACCCTTTCCCTTTGGGCTTGGCTACTGCTTTACCCTTTTTTTGCACTAAGTTTGTTGCTTAAACGTTTTGAAAAAAGGGCTGCTTCTTTGGGAATCGAACTCACGTCATGGGTGTCAGGAATTGACACCACTTCCACTGAACTGGACGGTGGTTTGTGCCTTATTTTCTTTTTACTTTTTGCTAAGGTTGTTGTATTACTAATGCTGAAAAGTTTGAAAAAAAGGTTGTTGCTATTGGGGTTCGAACTCGTGATGCCAACATGGAGAATTGGACTCGCTACCACTGAATTGGCGTCTTTACTTGTTTACAGTGGGTTCAAATTTAAATATATACTATTATACTGATTATATATACACATATATACAGTGTAATTTTTCAACGAAGTGAACCAAGGTGGGTCCGCCCCTATAGTTCACCAGATCCAAGAAGAATCCTTGTGTAGTAAATGAAAATTTGAAGAAAATATTTTTTAACTGACAACGCATATTTGCCTGGCTATAGCAATGTAGTATTTATTGCAATTTTATAATTTATAAAATTTGGAAATTATACTATAAAAGTTAGCTCATGTTGTAAGATCCTATTATGCAGACTCAATGAATTCTCAATTTAATTATTCAGATTTCAATTATTAAATAAAAGTTACCTCATGTTGCAAAATCCTATTTATTTTGACACAATGAATTCTTATTTTTATTATTTAGATCTTAATTATTAATTTATATTTTTTTCTTTGAAATAGTATGTTATTATTAGATGATCTCTGAGCTAGCTAATAGGAGTAATGACTTTATAAGTGACGCAATCCGATCCGGGGCCTTGTCGTAATGGGAATCCTAAGTCCAACCAGGACCTAGACAACCCCTGTTACCCAACTGCCAAACGCATATCCTAAGTTGGGTGAATTCCAAACATATAACAAGATAGCATATATGTACCAATCCAGACTCTAGGATAGGTCCATAACTGTGACCAACCAAAGCGAGTCCAACCATCCAATACCCAACCAATAACCTATACCAAGACTAAAACAATAACCAAGTATGAGTCCATAACATAAAAGGATGGAAAAATCATAAGTATAATCCAACGGTATCATCCTTAATACTAAAGCCAATACTAAGGTTGACATCAATACCAACACCACTCATTCCAACCCATAGTAGTTCCACAGAGCCTCTAACCAAAAGAAAAATAATATCTGGTTTAGAAATTCCCCCAACCATAGCCAAAACCCATGTCTATGAAATAACCAAAGTGTATAAAAACATCCATGACATGAAATGGAGCCTTCCAAAATTTTGAAGCTCACCACTTCAATCCAACAGCTAATCTCGAGTCCGATCACTAAGAGGGAAGAGTAGAATGGTCAGTTCCTGCATCATGTGGGGATACAGTCGCCCGAAGATAGGTTAGCTGGTGAACTCTGGAAAGACCTCAGGATAAGGATAAAACAATGCCCTTAAAATCAAGTAAACCAACCATATACATCTACAACCATACATACATATATATAACCATGCTGGGAAATAGAATCGGGTTTAGCATGCCTTTAAAACCATTAACTTGGGTATATGTAGCTTAACTGTCTTAATAACACCCATGGGCTATATGGGTCCAATATAACCCCCTAACGGACCTCAAAATATGTAGCCGCACGAACCGGAGATACCATAGGAGTAGGGGATTCCCGAGTACCCTTCGCTCTACATGATACATATGTACAAGTGTACTTAGGGGATTTCCGTGTACCCTGTAAGTATCATATATGGTCACTATGACAAATCCTCATGTCGGCAAACATGAGGTTTCAACATTCATCCATTGGACTCACACCTTCATGACTAGTTATTACACCCAACCATTATTGCCCAATTAAAACCATTACCACAAAATCAAACCACCAATCCATTTATTTTTAACCAAGGCAATAAGTAGTGATATCATCATACCGACTATAACTTGCAAGTAATGTCCTTAGCCATCCTTTTTAATAAGAAGGGATTCCTATGTACCCATAGATTACATTTTCAAGTTGACTTGGGGGAGTCTCATGTACCCCACAAGTGATCATTATTATGTTTGCTTGGGGGATTCCCTTGTACCCCACAAGTATTTCTGTTAGACCAACCATAGCCACCAAGACCTTACCATTTAACTATTCCAAACCATTTATACCATTTAGGGTTTCATTACCAAGTTATACCATGCATTAGTTCAATAAAAGTCCAACAACTTAATCAAAAACATTCTCATAGGCATTTTATCAAACATGTTGGGGGCATAGTATTTCTAAAGTCATAACCAAGTACTAATTAACCATTCCCATGCAACCAAATGTTCAAACCACCATAATAATATAAAAACCATAAGTAAAAGACATGAAAAAATCATAACCAACCATTGTAACCAAAACCCCCAACATATATTTGAAAACCCAAAACCATACAAATTTATTCCATGAAAACAATTCATAAAACAAGTCTTTAGTTGGAACTAACAATGAGGAAGGAGTAACATGTCTTAGATTAAGAAGAAGATGAGAAGAAATCACTCATATGAGCCTCAATTGATCACCTTGAAGGAAACTATAGCTTTTGCTTAACCCAAGAGTCTTGAGAGAGTTTAGAGTGTTCAATTGATAGCAAATAGGTTAATGAAGCCCCAAAAGGTGTTTTAAGTCATGGGGTCCCAAGGAGTTATAAGAGGAAATATCCAGAATACCTTCAACTTAAACTATATTAATTTTTTGTAAAAGGGTATGACTCCACCATACCATCCATACCCTATGATACGAGTAGTACCCACCACTCGTACCCTGGCATTCCTTGGACCACAACACTATCCAATATACAACCACCAAGCTCCAATCGTACCTAAGCATACGACTAGTACCATGAAATCGTACCCTAGGCAGAATCAAGAGGGGTTGACACTGTCCAATATACAAGTTGGACCATACCACTCGTACCTTATCTCACAACTCATGGTGAGCCACTCATACTCAGACCTAAGTTAAGTTACTAAGTTTCATATTAAGTGAAGCAAAACCCAACCATACGACCCATCACCCACCAAACGACTCGTACCCACCCAAGTCGTACCCATTCCAGAAACTCAACCAACCAACACCACCTAACACTAGACAACATACGACTGGACCATATTACCCATACCATACCATCCAGTAAAATTTCTAAGGGTCAAAACCCAGGGTATTTCAGTCTCCCCCACTTGGATCATTCATCCCTAAATGACGGACAAGGTAGTACAAACATGAATTACAGCCCACATAACCATTCCAATCTTTAACTAAGTTAGAAAGAAAAGATGTGATCAAGAACACATACCTTCTTTATAAATATCTGGAGCAGAAAAGAGATGCAGATAATTGGACTTTATGTCCTTTTATGCTTCCCAAGAAGCTTCTTCTACCTTGTGGTTCCACCATAGAACCTTAACCGAAGCTACATCCTTGGTCCACAACCGACGAACTTGCCGATCCAAGATCTCAATCGGGATCTCTTCATAAGATAAAGAATCTGAAGTACCCAATCCTTCTAATGGAACAACTAATGAAGGATCACCTATATACTTTCACAACATAGAGATATTGATTATCAGATGAATGGAGTTCAAAAAAGAAGGCAACTCCAATTCATACGCCAAATTACCAACCCTCCTCAAAACCATATAAGGACCAACATACCGAGGGCTGAGCTTCTCCTTTTTCCAAAATTGCATTACTCTCTTTATGGGAGAAACCTTTAGGAACACCCTATCCCCAACCTCAAACTCCAAGTCCCTACGCCTTACATCGGCATAGGACTTATGGAAACTTTGGGCAGCCTTAAACCTATCGCAAATCACCTTTACCTTGTCCATAGCCTGATAAACTAAATTTTGGAAAAATATATCCGACTCACTAAGATTGAACCATCCAATAGGAGATCTATACCTTCTACCATACAATGCTTCAAAAAGGGTCATCCCAATGCTAAAATAATAGCTATTATTATAAGAAAACTCTACAAGAGGTAGATGCTCAAACCAATTACCACTATAATCAATCATACATGCATGAAGCATATCTTTTAATATTTAGATAGTCCTTTCTGCTTGTCCATTCATCTGCAGGTGAAAAATAGTACTCAGACTAACCTTAGTACCCAACCCCTTCTAAAATAACCGCCAAAAGTGAGATGAAAATTGTGCACCATGATCAGAGATAATTGAAATAGGTACCCCATGCATCTTCATAATCTCATAGAGATACAACCTCAAATAATCCCAAGCCAAAAAGTTAGTCATCACTAGAAAGAAGTGAGATGATTTTGTCATCCTATCCATAATAACACAAACAGAATCAAATTAATTCTGAGATCAAGTAAGATCGGTAATGAAATCCATGTTGATCACTTCCCATATCCATTCAAGCAACTTAATTTCTTGATATAAGCCTCCAGGCCTCATTTGCTCAACTTTCACTTGTTGAACTAGGGTAAACAACATAGCATAATTCATGCACCTCAGCCAGAACACTTTTTTACAAGCCATTGATATCAGGGACACATAACCTTACTTGGTACCGAAAGGTAATATCACCATTAATCTCAAATATCATTACCTTTTGCCCATCTACATCAATCTTAATTTTCATCAAGAAAGGATCTAGCATTTGCTTCTCCCTGAACTTTGCATCAAGAGACGACTGAACCACTTCTTGTATAAACACACCTCTATTCTCGGATTCCAAAAGGAGAACTCCAAGATAAGCCAAGCGGTGAATGTCCTTTACCAAATCCTATCTCTCCTTATCCATATGAGCTAAACTCCTTATGAACAACCTGATAATAGCATCAACAACCATGTTAACTTTACCTAGATAATAGTAAAGACTCATATCATAGTCCTTGAGAAGTTTGAGTCATCTCCTCTGCCTGAGGTTAAGCTCTTTTTGTGTAAACACATATTGCAGACTCTTATGATCTAAGAAGATATCCACATGCACTCCATACAAATAGTGCCACCAAATCTTCACTTCAAACACCACGGCTAACAACTCTAAATCATGAGTAGGATAGTTCCTATCATGCACCTTTAACTTCCTGGAAGCATAGGCTATCACCTTACCATGCTACATCAAAACATAACTAAGTCCTACCCAAGATACATCACAATAAACCAAAACCTTTCATTGCCTTCAGGTAAAGTCAAAACTAGAGCCGAAGTTAGATTATCCTTCAGCTTCTCAAATCTTTCCTCACAATCATCGGACCATAGAAATTTTTCTCTCTTCTGAGTCAACCTAGTCAAAGAGGCAGATATAGAAGAAAATCTCTCTATAAACCTCCTATAATACCCAACCAAACCCAAGAAGCTCTGAATATCGGTTGGAGTCATGGGTCTAGGCCACTTCTTAACCACTACCACCTTTTGTGGATCCACCATGATCCCCTCACTAGAAATATATAACCCAAAAAAGTGACAATGTTCAACCATAATTCATATTTTGAGAACTTGGCATACAACTGTTGCTCTTTTAAGTTCTGCAACACCACATGAATGCGATTGGCATAATCCACCTCACTCATAGAATACACCAGGATGTCATCTATGAATACAGTGACAAATAGATCTAGAAATTAATGAAAAATCTTATTCATCAAATCCATAAATACTGTCAAAGCATTGGTCAACCCAAATAACATAACCAGGAACTCAAAATACCCATACCGAGTATGAAAAACTGTCTTAGGGATATCCACCTCCCTAATCTTAAGCTAATGATACCTGGATAAAAGATCAATCTTTGAAAAGAATTTGGCACCTTACAACTGATCAATCAAGTCATCTATCCTTGGAAGAGGAGATTTGTTCTTAACCATCACCTGATTCAACTAACGATAGCCAAGATATATCCGAAGGGAACCATCTTTCTTAAGCATAAATAACATCGGTGTGCCATACGGGGATACACTACCCTTATCTAAAAGATCCTTAAGTTTCTCCTTGAGTTCCCTCAACTCAGCTGAAGCTATTTTATAAGGAGGAATAGATATTGGACGAGTGTCCGAAACCAAATTAATCCAAAACTCAATTTCCCTATCCAGAGAACGCCAGGAAGATCATCTGAAAAGACCTCACGAAACTCATTCAACATAAAAATTGAATACAAAGAAGGACCTTTCAAGTTAGAATCTTTAACCCAGACCAAATGATATAGATATCCTTTAAAGATTAAACTCTGAGCTCTAACATATGATTTAAACCCCCCTTAAAAGCTAGGGAACCACTCTCCCATTTAATAACCAGTTCATCAGGGAACTTAAAAGACAACCCTATGGGTCTGACAATGTAAGTATGCGTATTACGAGTGTAACCAACCATCCCCAGAATGACATCAAAATCCACCATATCTAATCCAAATAAATCCACCAAATTATCCTTACTATAAACAAATACCACACATACCCTATAGACTTTTTTAGAAATCATAAAGTTACCTACTGGGTAGAAACAGAAAAAGGATTTGAAATAACCTCGAGATCAAAACCAAAATACATACGAGGTCATATAAAAGAAAGTAAACCTCAGATCAAGCAAATAATACACATCATGAGAAAAGAGTTGCAACATACCAGTCACGATATTAGGTGATGCCTTAGACTCCTTTCGGGTAGTGAGTGTATATAACTTATTGCGATCAGTGTCAGTTCTAGAAGCAGAAACAAATGAAAAAGCAGCACCCTTCGATGCAGGAGTAGATGAAGAAACAACTGGAACCTTATTCACTCTCGAAGCAACCTTTCTAACTGTGTTTTTTCTGAGCAAGTGACCACGTTTGTTACACCTCTCCCTCCCCTCATCTTAGAAACCCCAATGTGACCACAGAACCTACAAGGAGAATATGATGAAGTGACTATGACCCACTTTCTTGAGATTGGGCACCCTGTGCCTTGAAGTTGTCATCATCCTACTGACTCCTGTCACCCGACAGATTTGGGTAAGGAGCACAAGCTGTGGAGAAAGAACCAAATCTCCCCCATTTCTTTTTTGGTAACTTACCACTATCCGTACCACTTTGTTGTTGACCACCACCTTGGTTAAAAAACCTGAACTTCTTACCCTGTCTCTCCCCTATCTTAGCTTAATTTTTATTTTCCTTCTCTACTTGTTGCATATGAATAACCAACCTAGAAATATCTATGTCCTTGATCAGCAATGCAATCTTGTTTTCAAGGTTCAACTCACGAGATAGTCTTGAAGCAAACTTTCTTATCTTGGCCCTCATATCAGACACAAATTCCATCTCATACCTATACAACTGGTGAAACTTCAAGGCATACTCCTTGACTAATATCTTTCCCTATTTCAAATTAAAAAAATTCCTTCATCCTTACTTCCCTCAACTCCTGAGGAAAAAAGCGGTCCAGAAAAGCATTAGATAAAGTCTCCCATAAAGATGATTCCTCAACGTCACCCCTTGCCTAATCCCATTCATCATACCATTGGTATGCCACATCCTTGAGCTGATAAGATGCACACTTCACCTATTCTACATTCGTGGCATGCATAATATTGAAAAACTTTTTTATCTCATCCAGAACACCCTGAGGATCCTTCTCCTCCCTAACACCAGTAAAGGTTAGAGGACTCATCTTCATGAATATGCCAACCCTTATAGCCTCAGATAATAGAATAGACGATGCACCACACTCAACCTTAGAATCCACCAACTAAGTAATCATATGGATCGATGAAAGAAACTCCACATTTGTCACGTCGACTTGAGGAGGACCAAAAAAAACTGGTTGAACTCTAGAATAATCAGGGGATGGACCCCTAGATCGAGTATGGATATCCTGAGTAGAACGTGTCCCATTAACATTGTCTCCTGATGTTGGGTGAATTTATGCATTCTAGCTCTACTATTCTAGCTTATTTAGTCTTATTTTGAGGATCATTATTATGATATATGTGTTAATAATGATATAAATGGTAAATTATGTGTCCAATTATGTTTTCAGAATTTTTAATGGTGTTTCCACACAAGTTTTGATTCAATTCGACCATTTAGAGTTCAACTAAGAAAACTAGTGTGACTAGCTTGAGCTAGGTGTTGTCTAGTCTCTTGTGTTGGGTACTAATGTGTATTAATGAGTTTACAAGGTTGTTATTATGTATTTATATGTGAAAAAACTTATTTATAATGTTCAAGGGTCAATTGGATCAAGCCAAGGGTCAAAACAATGAGTTAAATCTTAATGAGAAATTAGCCTATGCTTAGCTCGTGTTTCTAGTTCATCGTTGAGGATGTTGTGTTATTTTAAGCTCTAAATTGTTGTATTTAATGCTATATTATTCTTTTTGAATGAACTATAATGATATATGAAGAATATAAAAGCTTCAATGCAAGTGGAAACAACTCAAAAAGGCTCGGAATGCTCAATAAAATCCCAAGACGCAAGTTGGACGCAAGTTGGACGTAAGTTGGACCTCTGAAAAGTATTGGGCGAGTGTTGACTATAAAGGTGGAAAATTAAGGAGTTAAAAACATCAATGGATTCATAAGAAGCCCAATCTTTTGGAAATATGGATCGTGTAGCGTAATTAGGAGTTTAAGGAGGCCCCGCGACGCGTTGAAATCGCGAACACCTACTGGAATTTGATAGATTTTTTGACAATTGTGAATTTCCACGTCTTCGCGTTGGACCGATGCCCAAAATCGGGATAATTATGCCCAGATGAAGTAAAATAGCATGGAAACCCAATCCATGTCCGTTTATGACTTGTATACTATAAATATAACGTCCCAAAATCCGTTTTAATCATCTTGGGATCTCTTGGAAACCCTAGATCAACTTGGAACATCATTGGAGGCTACCACAACTTCTTTTTAGGTTTTATCATTCTTTAATTTAGTTTTTTTATAGTTTGTATCATCCTTCCAAGGGATTGAATGATGAATATTTCCATTAAAGGCTAAAACCCTCTTTCTAAGGTTGAGGCCAAGAACATGAATACTCTTTAATATTCTTTATTGTAGTTTAATTGTGTATTATCATATGGATTGTTCTTGATTTCTTGAGCTTACTATTTTAATGATTAGCTACCATTAGAATAAATCTATATTTCTATTTGAATCCGGGAGGAGAATCATAGGATAGAATGAAGAAATTAAGGAAAAAGGTTCTTACTCTTTTATGAAATAAGGAGTTTGAATTAGCATCTAGGATAGGGATATACCTAGAAGTCTTGTTTGATTCAATTGCAAGAAGATAACTTATTGAATCTAGAAGAATTGTTGTATCTCTGCGGGAGTTGTAGTTGCAATGTTCAATAGATAAAATATTTGAGGTCGGGAGACTAAAATCGTAGCATAAACCTTGCGAATCAACAATCCGACAATCAATTAGACTGCGATAGGAATAGAGATTTGTAAGATTGTTCGAAATGCCTCAACCTTGGGTTTTACTCCATTGATTGTCCAAGATTTTATTTTATGCATTAGTTTAGATTAGTTTTAATTTACAAAATTACAACTTTATTTTCTACTCTCCTCAATTAGTTAAACTAAAATGGGATAGGCGGCGAACTCAAGTCCCTGTGAGATCGATACTTGGTCTTCTTTGAGGCCACTATATTACTTGATAAGATCACGAATTCCTGCGTGTGCGCTTGGCCGCTGTCATCTCCAGTTAGGACAGAGGAGTTTTTGTGAGCTTCAAACCATCGAGGCATGATCTGAAAAGCGAACAAACAGGAATTAGAAAGATTTCAGGACCTTAGACCGTGCGCTTGAAACAGAACATAAGAAAGAGAAACATTCCTAAATGCCTTGTAGCATCTCCCTTATGAGTGTGGCGTACTACACACCCTTAAAACAGACTCTACTAGACATGGCTTTGTGGACTCCTAATTGACCATGAACCTAAAGCTCTGATACCACCTTGGCATGACCCGAATCAGGGCCTTATCGTAATGGGCATCCCAAGTCCAACCAGCATCGGGGACCACCCCTGTTACCCAACTCAACTGCCAAATGCATACCCAGAGTTGAATTAATTCCGAACATAAAACAATATAGAATATATGTACCAATCCAAACTCTGGGATAGGTCCATAACCGTGACCGACCTAAGCAAGTCCAACCATCCAATACCCAACCATTAACTAATACTAAGACCAAAATAATAATCAAGTAAGAGTCCATAACATAAAAAGATGGAACAATCATAAATACAGTCCAACGGTATTAGCCCAAATGCCAATACCAATATTAAGGATGACACCAATACCGACACCACCCATTCCAACTCATAGTAGTTCCACAAAGCCTCTAACTAAAATAAAAACAATATCCGATTGGGAAATGCCCCTAACTATAGGCAAAACCAATGTCAATGAAATAACCAAAGTATCGAAAAACATCCATGACATGAAATGGAGCCTTCTAGAATATAGAAGCTCACCACTTTAATCCAATAACTGATCCCGGGTCTAATCACTAAAAAGGAGGAGTAGAATGGCCAATTCCTACATTGTGTGGTGATACAGCCACCCAAATATGGGTTAGCGGGTGAACACTAACAAACACTCAAGATAAGGATAAAATAATGCCTTCAAAACCAAGTAAACCAACCATATGCATCCACAACCATACATACATACATACATAAATATAACCATGTTGGGAAAGAGAACCGGGTTTAGCATCCATTTAAAGCCATTAACTTGGGTATGTATAGCTTAACTGTCCTAATACCACCCACGGGCTATATAGGTCAATTGTAACCCCCTGAATATGCCCCGATATGTGTAGCTTCATAAATTAGAGATACCAGTAGGGGATTCTCAAGTTTACTTTACTCTCCATGATATATATGTACAAGTGTACTTAGGGGATTCTCGTGTACCCCATAGGTATCATATATGGTGTCCATCACCAATCCTCATGTAGGAAAACATAAGTTTCCAATGTTTGTCCGTTGGACCCACGCCTTCACGATTAGCTATCACACCCCATCATTATTGCCCAATTAAAACCATTACCACACAACCAAACCACTATTTCTTTTATTTTTAACCTAGGCTATAAGTAGTGGTATCGTTATACCAACTATAACTAGCAAGAAATGTCCTTAGCCATCCTTTTCAAGAAGAAGGGATTCCTATGTACTCATAGATTACATTATCAAGTTGACTTGGGGGAGTCCCATGTACTCCACAAGTGATCATTATTATGTTTGCTTGGGAAATTCCTTTGTACCCATAAGGCTTTTAATTAGGCCAATAATAACCATCAAGATATTACCATTTAACCATTCCAAACCATTTATACCATTTAGGGTTCCATTACCAAGTTATACCATGCAATAGGATATGAAAGTCCAACAATTTAACCAAAAACATTCTCATAGGCATTTTATCAAACATGTTGGGGGCATAGTATTTCCAAAGCCATAACCAAGTACCAATTAACCATTCCCATGCAATCAAGTATTCAAACCACCATCATAATATGAAAACCATAAGTAAAAGACATGGGAAAATCATAACCAACCATTATAACCAAAACCCCCCAACATATATTTGAACACCCAAAACCATACAATATTTATTCCATGAAAATAATTCATGAAATATAAATTTAGTTAGAACTAACAGTGAGGGAGGAGTAACATGTCTTAGATTAAGAAGAAAATGAGAAGAAATCACCCCCCTTAGCCTCAATTGACCAACTTGAAAGAAACCATAGCTTTTGTTTAACTCAAGAGCCTTGAGAGATTTTGACAGAGTTTAGAGTGTTTGGTTGATTGCAAATAGGTTAATGAAGCCCCAAAAAGGTGTATTAATTCATGGGGTCCTAAGGAGTTATAAGGGAAAATATCCAGAGTACCCCCAACTTAAACTGTATTAATTTCTCACAGGAGGGTACGACTCCACCATACTACTCGTACCCTATGATACGGTGGTACTCACCACTCTTACAATGGGCATCCCTTGGAACGCCAACATAGTCCAACATACGACCACCAATCCCCAATCATACCCAAGCATATGACTAGTACCATGAAATCATACCCTAAGTAGAATCAATAGGGGTTTACACTATCCAACATATGAGTTGGGCCAAACCACTCGTACTCTATCTCACAACTTATGTTGAGTCATTCGTACTTAGACCCAAGTTAAGTTACTAAATTTTAGATTAAGTGAAGGAAAACCCAACCATATGACCCATCATCACCAAACGACTCATACCCACCCAAGTCATACCCATTCTAGAAACTCAACCATCCAGCACCACCTAATACTAGAAAATATACGGCTCTACCATATAACCCATACCATAGCATACTACTAGTAACCCAACTCGTATAATGTCCTGAAGAAAAAAACCCAAGAAAATTTCTAAGGGTCAAAATCTAGGGTGTTTCAAGATGCAATTCTAGGTAAGCCTTAGATAAAAGTTTCCAGTACCAAGCTAATCACATCTAACCATGCCCAACAAAATAAAATAAAATAAATACACCCAAAACCTCATAATTAAGGATTTTAATTTATTTTATTTAAATATTTAAATTATGATGTGTTTCAGTTGAACATCTGAATTAAACCTGTCAATTAGGTAAGGTCAGACCGATCCAGCTAGTAAGGCTAGCCCAAAAAGAGGGTCCTACCCGATATAGATATAACACCCTATGCATGTACCCCAGATACTATATGGTGCTCATAATCTCGAGGGACTACAAGCTAACCCATGACTGGTACCTGCTATAATAACTGAATAATAATATTATAATTATGCAGAAATTAGGCGGGAACATGCCATAAGATTCAAAATTGTAAATAAATACTAAGAATGATATATCAATACCAAAACTGAACATCTGTCTATAAATATTCTAGTCTGAAAAGTCTCTACTGTCTGAACAAGGAGTTGATGGGACATGAGTATGACTGAATGAGAGTACATGCATAATTACGTATACTGTAACTGAGATCATGATAATACTATATATTGAGTTGAATATCGATTAACTGATAACTGAGTTTACTGATACTGTATTACTGATAACTGAGTGAATATATCTGACAGTCCTAATTTTGTAGAACTAAATTGAGTTCTATATTAAGACTGGAACTAAAACTAAGACTGTGGGAGGTAATCATCTAATCAACATGTCCTTTTCTGAAAGTATTGGGGTCCAAACTGTAACCCCAGTTGGAAGGGTGCCAGTACCATACCATGGGTAAAGACAAGCTGAGTCACCCTCATCTGGCAGGTGCTCTAAATAAGAATGGTGGTACCCTCAACTGGCAGGTAGGACACCTTATCAACCCTCAACTAGCAGGTTGATGTCTCAACCTACATTGGCTATGTAGTTCTGGAACACAAGGATTGCTTTTAAGGATCACACCCTCTGCTGGCAGGTGAGTCCCCACCCTTGGGTTCACTCAGAGATGAATCCTACTCCCAACTGAATAGATATTGAACTGAATTCTAAACTGTGCTGTTGTACTAGTCTGTTACTGATTCATACTTTCTGACTAAACTGAGCTGAGTTCTATGGATTCCCCTAACTGACGGAATACTACTAATTCTATTAACTAACTGAACTCTACTGGGTTCTGAACTGATTACTAAACTACAGATCATGATATGACTGATACTATTCTGTAATTGACACTGGCTCTATATATATAGCTAAATTGTCAGGTATTAAATACCCCCAGGACTTGATAGCATAAAAAGTAAATCACTACATGACTTTAGTAGAATAATAGTACTAGCTTGCTAATAATACATTCACTTAGACATTTTTGTTAAACACTTGATATACATGAGCTTGTGCATGATTGAAATCAGATAATAACATGTTATGCTTGGATTAGTCAATTCACATAAATATTTTGATAAACACTTGGGGAGCATGGATATTTTATATATTAATAAACATGTAGTAATATCATGGATTCTACATTTCAACTTGTAATTCAAGAGTTCAACATGTACTTTACAAAATTCAATTCACAATTAACTAATTTGCATAAAACTTGGAACAAATCATGGAATTAGACCACCATTAACATCATAATCATTAATAGGATAGGCACTACTGATATACTAAAATTTTGAATGAGGTTGTCTGAGCTGAGAATACTGATAGACTAGATTTAGATACAGGACATGCACAAATGTAATATGATTTCATGACTGGCACTACTGATATACTGAAATTTCATATTAAACATGCATATCTGATGCATGAGTACATGGCTGAACATAATTCATGAATGCATGATTGGAATTGCTGATAAGTTGAGTTTCTCATGTTGAACATGCATATCTGATGCATAAGTACATAACTAAAAAATACAATGGTAACTGATACCAAGTCTATAAGGGAAATTTATGCATGGAATTTAGTAAGTTCAAGGGAACATTGTTACCTTGAGTTGAGTCTGAGTTTGCAAAGAAGAGGTCAGGATACTTGGTTTGCATATCTAGTTCTGCTTCCCAAGTAGCTCCCTCAACGGACTGATTCTGCCAAAGAACTTTGACTAGAGGGACTTCTTTGTTCCTCAGTCTGCGAATCTGATAATCAAGGATTTCGACTAGAACTTCTTCATAAGAGATACTATTTTGAACATCTATTCCCTCTATGGGGACTACGACTGCACTGTTTTGAACATTTATGCCCTCTATGGGGACTACGACTACTAGGTCACCTATGAATTTCTTAAGCAAAGAGACATGAAATACTGGATGTACTGAAGCTAAGTCTGAAGAAAACTCAAGCTTGTAAGTTACCTTTCTAAAATGGATGATAATTTGGTAAGGATCGACATATCGAGGACTGAGTTTTCCCTTCTTACTGAACCTCTTCACTCTTTCCATTGGAGAGATTTTTAAGAATACAACTCATCGATCTCAAACTCGAGATCATTTACAGAGCACACATAAATAGGGAACATGAGAACATAACTGGGCCTGAAACGTGATACATGAACTGAATATCATGAACTAGACTGAGTCCCTAAATACATGACTTACGACTGAGATTGGAACTTAAGGGCTAACTGTTGAATACCCATTATTCCAAACTGGATTTGCTACGTGAAGAGAAAGTGAAAGTTTTAGGTCACTAAGGCTCGGACGATTATAGTGCGTCTCCACCTTAGGATACTATAACCCTCGAAGGTTACTGACTTGGCTGAGTTACTGAGAAAAGACTGGAACGATCCACAGGGCACCTACAAATTGAATCATGACTGAATATATGGGATCTAAAACTGAGGCATGTTACACAAACTGGGCTGAACTCACAACTACCGGAATGCTCTATCTTGGAATAGTCATACCCATAAATAATATGAATAGATGGAAAGATGGGAAACCACACCATACGAACTTGTCTGCCTGACTACTAGGCTGAATTATTGGCTTTACTGACTAACTCGTGCTCATGACTTATACTCGACTGAAGTATTTTCTTGACCCCCTGTCTATAGAGTTCTAGTGACTTTAGTTTACAAGGAACCTTATCATGAGCTGAGTAAAACATCTGAATAAGAAGTCACAATGCGGTAAAATTCTGTAACATAAGGCGAGGCTTACGAAACATCATCTAAAATAGAGTGACTAAGCCTTATGCACTACAACTACAAATTTTCAATCTTAGACATATTCCTCGAATACTCTCTCAACTAAACTCTCCACCTTCGTATGACACTTCACCTAAGACTGTGGAAAATATTCATATAGGCACTGAGCATAAATGCATAAACATACTAACTTATATGATTAACTGAATGGATGATAGATGAATACTTAGTCATGTAAGATTGAACTATACGTAGTCTGGACTAAAACTATAGAGTATTATGCATAAGAGGTAAGGACTAATTAAGAAACATGGGATACTGAGCATGAATATGGGTAAAAGTTATTATTCGAGGATGTCGGACCAAGCGTATAACATGATTCTGAAATACTGGTAACTGAATAACTAATAACTGCACGCCATGGCCAAACAAACCTGAGACTGAACTGAGTTTTGAACTAATTGTTGAACTAAGACTGTAACTGAGTTCTGATGATTATGTGATGGAGGATAACATAAATTGAGGATCTAAATAAAAACTCACACTTTGTATTTTCTCAACTTCTCATTTCATGAAGAATTCTGATCTTACCCTCGATAACTAAACACAACTTCTTACTAGTTATTCGTTTGCACACTAAACTGATATTTAAGCCTATCTACATAACTACAGTCTCGTGCAAAACAAGAATGCAAAAATCTTTCCTTAACATAAAATATTTACTCTCCCTTATCTAAGCAAATTGCTCATCATTATATCCTTTCATAAGGAGAGTTCACTGAAGGTTGAAACATGAGGACTTAAATCATGAATGGACAATATACAAAACTTGACACTTAAATAAGACCTTAGGAATAAAATCTTAATACTATGGTTTTATCAAGAGTTCTAAACTGAGGATACACATGACATAGTCTGAATTTAGTGGATCATTAGGAGTGTAGCATGAGTCATGGGAACTGAGCATACTGTAAGGCATGACATGAGTACATGATTCATGAGCTGCATGACCTGAGCTTGGAGTTTCTGTGTTCATGGAACATGATGCGTAACACTGCGTGATCTGGAACTCCCTATACTAGGAACTGTAAGCATGCATAATTTTTGATGATATGCACAAATACAATCTATGATCATAGAGATGACATGTAAAGCACGAGAAGATATCGTAATAGTTGAAGTATGAAGCTTTGCAATAAGGTAAGGACGGGTTAGGCATCATGCCTTCCCACTACTTTTCTATACATAAAGACATTACTATTAAAGTCTGAAATCCTAACTTGGTTACTTGTTCTACCACCTCCCCCTTAGCTAAAAGTCATTATTCTAAGTCTGTGAATAACTTAATAAACCCTAAACCAAACTGAAACCACGTTACTCTAGAGTCTAAGATATAACAATACTCATAACACTACACTCATCCTGAAGGACTATACCTGATAATGTAAGGTCCACTGCTAGTGCTTTCTTTCGACACATAATTCTTAGTTTTCTATTGCTCCAACAAGTATCATGCAGTAACCTCAACATTGACTAACTTAGAATTCTCTACTCTTCTTTCTACTAGTTTAATCTAGAGGTTCAAACTTAAATCAACTGAAACTGAGGTACTTACCCTTCATCCAAAGATTGGTCCCTCAGGATACTGAAATAGGATGACTCTACTTTATTACAGAAATCAAATGAAGGGATTTTTTTAAAAAAAATATTGTAACTGAGTAATTTTTGTATACTTGTCTGGCTGGAATAGATCTACCTACTAGGGGAGGCACTAAGAAAAGTCATGTTAAGATTTCTAATCTAACTTGAAAGTTGACTGCTATGTAAGGAGTTATAAAAGACAGAGAAGCTCCTGGATCTAACAAGGAATATACATGTAAATTGAAGATCTGTAACATACCCATTACCACATCAGGAGAACTTTCCTGATCTTATCGGGACTGAAGTGCATGAAGCCTATTTGAGCTCTACCCAATGGTGGTACTGGAAGTGGAACCCTGCTGATTCTAGCGACCAAACTGAGCTGAAGGTCGATCGAATTGACCCTGTTGGCATAACTTTTTTCCCCTCTGTGCCATTTCTCTACACTCCTACACCATGTGGCTTGGCTTACCATATCCAAAACATATATTAGTACCAGTTTTACACACTCGCTTATGGTTCTTACCATATTCTCCACAAAGTGGATTAGTATGAACTCCTTTTCCCCTACCTTGCGACTTAGAGCCTGATGCCCCATTTCGACTGTCATTCTTAAACATAAGCATTGGCGCCCTGACTGAAGATGGAACTGGGGTTGAGAATCTCTGATGAAATTAGGAGCGGTTACCACCCTCTGATCTTAGCTTAGAATTATTTATTCTAGCCCTCTTATGTTTTCTACGCTCCCCTTCCTCACCCTGCTGAGGGCAAGTCAATAACCTAGATAGGACAACAGTCTACAAATTATTATGAGCAACTACTGAATAAGCCAATGTAGTGAAAGCAGCTATGAATTCAGTGTGAGAGGCATGCTCATTCAGGAGATCTACTTGAACGGGTGGAGAAGCTGGCCAGTTTTCATCACTTCTTCCATTATCTTTTTTGGGAAGCATGTTCTGGAAGAATAAGGAAGAGATAAATTAGAGTGAGAGTTTAACTGGAGATCATGCTCACTCGCACGACATGAATACTGAAAGAAGGGAAACTTTTCCTAAAACATCTAATAGCCTCTTGTCCATAAGTGTGGCATGCTACACACCCATGCACAAAACTCTACTAGATGTGGCTTTTAGAATTCCTAGGACTCTGTTGAGCCTTAGGCTCTAATACCAAGTTTGTAACACACCGAGTCTGTACCCCGGATGCTAGACAGTGCTCATAATCCCGAGGGACCACAAGCAAACCCATGACTGGTACCTACTGCAATAACTAAATAATAATACTATAATTATGTGTAAATTAGGTGGAAACTTGCCATAAGATTCAAAACTATAAATAAATACTGAGTATGGTACATCAATACCAAAATTGAACATTTTTCTATAAATACTCTAGTATGAAAAGCCTCTACTTTCTGAATAAAGAGTTGATAGGACAATCCCCCAACTAACTCGGACTACTAAAAAAAACTGAATACTAACAACTGAAATAATAACTATGTCCTCAAACTATGAAGACTCACCACTAATTCTGTTGCTGATAATCTGGGCTGCTAAGAGCGGTCAGGAGCCCGTGCATCTGAACCTATGATATAAGACATATAGCATAAGAGAAAGGAATACGTCAGTACTTTGAATATACTGGTATGCTAAGTAAGGTAGGCTAAAATGCATGGGTTTATATGCATGAACAATACTAACTAAATGACATGAGTATGACTGAATGAGAGTACATGCATAAATACGTATACTACAACTGAGATCATGATAACACAAGATACTGAGTTTTGAATACTGATTAACTGATATCTGAGTTTATTGATATTGTATTACTGATAATTGAGTGACTGTATCTGACATTCCTAATTTTATAGAATTGAACTGAGTTCTATATTGAGATTAGAACTGAAACTAAGACTATGGGAGGTAATCATTTAACTGATATGCCCCTTTCTAAATGGATTGGGGTCCAACCTGTAACCCCAATTGTAAGGGTGTCAGTACCGTGTCACGGGTAAAGACAAGATGAGTTACCCTCATGTGGTAGGTGCTCTAAATGAAAATGGTGGTACCCTCAACTGGCAGGTAGGACACCTCATCAACCCTTAACTAGTAGGTTGATGTCTCAACCTACGTTGGTTACATAGTTCTGGAACACAAGGACTGATTTTAAGGATCACACCCTCTGTTGGCAGGTAAGTACCCATCCTTGGGTTCACTCGGTGATGAATCCTACTCTCAATTGAATACACACTGAATTGAATTCTAAATTATTACTATGCTGGACTGATCTTTTACTGATTTATACTGTCTGATCGAACTGAACTGAGTTCTCTGGATTTTGTTAACTGACGAAATACTACAGAATTCTATTAACTGATTGAACTCCACTGGGTTCTGAATTGATTACTAAACTACTGATCATGATATGACTGATAGTATTTTGTAACTGACATTGGCTTTAGATATACAGCTAAATTGTCAGGTATTAAATAACCCCGGGACTCGATAGCATAAAGGGTAAATCATTACATGACTTTAGTAGCATAATGGTACTAGCTTGATAATAATACATTCACTTAGACATTTTTGTCAAACACTTGATCTACATGAGCTTGTGCATGATTGAAATCACATAATAACATGTTATGCTTGGACTAGTCAATTCACATAAGTATTTTGATAAACACTTGGGGAGCATGGGTATTTCACATATCAATAAACATGTAGTAATATCATGGATTCTATATTTCAACTTGCAACTCAAGAGTTTGACATGTAGTTAACAAAATTCAATTCACAATTAACTAATTTGCATGAAACTTGGGACAAATCATGGAATTAGACCACCATTAACATCATAATCATTAACATATTCAAGATCCAACATAAAATCTATGAAATAGATTAACTTGTATTTTAAAATAGTTTCTTGAACTCCAAGGGTGGAAGGAGACCCTTGGATGAAAACTTCACATACCTTGGTATTCAAATCTGCAAAGAATGATGGAGTGTTCTTGAAGGCTGAATCTTGAATTGGAGGTCCTAGGGTTTGCTTCTTGAGAAATTTTGAGAAGGATGAATGGATTTTGCCCATAAAAGGACTTAATCTCATGTTTTGGGGGATGACATAAGGTGGGAAAATACCCAAATACCCCTGAGGATGCGGCTATTTAATGAATGAAAAACTGGCCTAGTGATGCGGACACCGACGCGCCGCGTCGTTGGCATCGACGTAATGGTCAACGCACCACATCGAGTTTGCATCAGTTTACTGGAATTTGCACTAAGAGATGAAAGAAATATCATCGATGCGATAGGCAACGCGGCTCGTTGAGATCGCATCGATCCACTAGTTTGAGCTTTCAAATATGATCCAAACGAAGTCCAAAAAATTTAAAACTTGTCTGAGAACACCCATTGACATTCCTGATCATGATTCAACCTAAAAATTATTAATTTAAGGTCATGAGAGTCGTGAAATAGAGTCGTCAACCTACGAAGGCTAAAATAACACTAAGTCTGAATACTTAGCTAAAAAAAAAAATCTAAGTCTAGGACCCCTTAACAAGCTTTAAAGGACAGAGTTAAGATTAAGGTTTTGTGAGGTCTTACAATAGACCAGCCCAGTGGGTCCACTCAGGTTTTAACCCCAGTCTCGGGCTAGGCCATCTGATATGGCCAACTCGATAGACCAACCCAGTAATGAAATCGGACCAGGAATTAATTACCCGGACTGGTTAGTTTTTTGTTTAATTTCACCCGTTGAGGTAATTGGACCATTGTATTAAAGCTGGAGCAACACATTATAGCCGTTGGCAACTTATTCCCAATGGCCAAATGGCTCAAAAGTTAATTTTTTAAAAGAGTAAAAAAATATTTCAAAAATTTTCCTATAAATACCTCAACTCAAATTCTATTTTTCACACAATCTCATTCTCTCAATATATCCCAATTATTTTAGTTATCTCCTAAAGTACTCAATTTTATTTTTTAATTTTTCACTTACTAATATCAAGTGGAAGTTTTCTAAAGTCTCAACTTTTGGATACTTCTAAAATTTTGTATTGTCGTTTCATCTCTTACTTTTAATTTTTAATTAGTGTATTATTTGTTGAGTAATTATTTCTGTGTTTTTTGAATATTATTAGTTTAATTTATAATATGGATAAATTAAGAAAAGTCGGTAAAAGTGTTAGAAGTATCTGTCCCAGAAGTGGTAGTAGTAGTAGTAAAAAATATATTGGTGGTGGTTCCGGTAGAGGTAGTTAAAGTAATAGATATACTCGTGTGCCTATGGTACTAATTAGCGAACCATTTGAGAATACAATATGTGTAGGTGCTCACGATATGAACTATTTAGAAGCTCAGAAAAATTATGGTATAGAAGAAGAGAATGAAGTAGACGGGGTTGATTTAATTGTAGATGATGATAATATTGGTGATACACCTAAAGTTGATAATGATAATGTTATATCAGAATCGGTTAATCCTTCTCCCCGTTCTCCCCGTCGCCCTGTAAGATCTCGTAAAAGAACTAGTATTATATAAAAATTTTATACGAAAATAGAAGGAGAAACTAAGGTCCAATGCAATATTTGTCAATTGATATATGAGTATATGACCGGAGGTAGTAAAGAGGGTACGGGTGCGTTGATGAGATATTTCAAAAAAAACACCCAATAGAGTTAGCTGCGGCACAAGGTGGTGAGCCAGTTATGGGGACATATCAAAGTAGATTGAATCTATCAACTGGTTAATTAGTTAAGAATTATAATAAAATGAAGGACCGGGAAGAAATAGTCAAAATGATAGTTATGGGTTGTTTGTTTTCCTCTTTTACTTCTTATGATACATTTATTCATTATTTCAAGCAATTTATAATCTTATGTTTACTGGTATTCCTAGAAGTACTTGTCGGTCCGCTATTTTTAGACTTCATGCAAAATATGTTTATTGTTTATCTGCATTATTAGAAAATATTTTATGTAGAGTTGCTCTAACTTCTGATCTTCGTCGTGTTGTTAATAAAAATAATTATTTAACAATTACTTATCATTGGATAGATAGTAATTTTGTTACACAAAAATGTATTTTTGTATTTTTGTATGATGAAAATTGTAGACACACCGAAAAATTTATTTCTGAATCTATTTCTAAAGTTGCAAAATATTATGTTATTGAAATAAAAGTTTTATTTATATCTTTTGATAATGCATCTAACAACAAGACTGTTGTTGACTTGTTAAAAGTTGTAACTTTCTTCGTGTTACCCAGAATATTTCATGTTAAGTGTGCTTGTCATATATATAATTTAATAATAAGAGATGGTCTTAAATTTTTTGAGCTTTATATTAAAAAGATTAGGCTTGTTGTTGATTTTATTCAAGGGAATCATCGAAAAATTAGAATGAAAGAATTTAAAAATAAATGTAAACAAAATAGACTTAGACCTATATTAATGTCTGAAGAATGTGACACTAGATGAAATGCTACTTATAATTATTTACGAACTTGTCTTACTTATAAAATTTGTGTTACAATGACTTTTAATCAATATTCTGGTTCTTTTCCCAAGTGTATGTTACATGATTTTGATTGGGCTATAATTGTTGATCTTGTTAAATTTTAAAAAAAAAATTATATAGCTATGGTTGAATTTTCTGGTGCTTATTATCCTATTGTTTGTAATATTTAGTTTATTTAGCCAACGTATCTTATTTTCTTAACGAATATAAGAATAAAGAAGGTTACAAAAAAGCTATTAATGCAATGATTGCTAAATTTAAAAAATATTTTTATCTGTTTTCCCCAATTTACTTGATTGATGCTATAATAAATCCATGTATGAAATATAATACTATGTCTGAATTTACTTCTGTTATTTATACTGCTTTAGATATATAACCTTAAGAAGAACCTTCTTTGTTTACGGCTATAGGTGATACGAACAATTACATGGAAGCATTATATAACCATTATGTCAATTTACTTGATAAACTGTACTGACACATATCACTCCAACTCCTGCACCCCAAGCTCTTGAGGAGCCATTATCTTCTAAAAGATAGACACATACTAGTAATTATCCTGATTACCTTTTTTATTTAAATGTTTTGGACAAGGTGTCGCCTTCATCACATAAAACGCTTTCTTGGAAAGAGCCTAAGTATTTTCTTTGACAGTTGATAGAGGATCGTAGAGCAAGGATCAACACGCTGAATTGGTGGGGGAATAGTGAAAGATAATATCTTATTTTTTCAAGATTAGCTAGAGATATATTGAATGTTTCAACGTCAACCGCTCCATCAGATAGAGCTTTTAGTTAGGGACGACAACAATTTGGAGACAACCAGCACTCATTAGGAGGCAATACTATGAATGTTCTAGTTTGCCTTAGAGACTGAATTATAGTGAAATGAAGAAATAAAGGAATGGAGGTGGAGCCGGCAAATGAATAGAATTTTGAAGAAATTATGACTTCAAGGGAGAACTCAGCACAATCAAGTCCAATGCATGGATTTGGCTTTGGCTTTGGCCTCGTTGATTTTGACTGCCCTATGGTAGTTCCCGTTAATATTAACATGAATGAGTTGGAAAAAATAATTCAAAATTTGTAGAATTGTCAATCATGTAACTTATAAGTTTTGGATCATTTTGCAACCAATAAAGTACAAGATTCATTCACTCCTTTCATATTTTTTTCATTTAAATTGAATGTCTGATTTGAATTAAATAATTTTAATATATTACTATCAAACTTTACATAAGGTCATAATGAAACAAAAAATAATGTTAGCAAATATTACTTAGACAACTAGTATTGACATATAAAAAAACAATATAAGTTTATATTTTACGTAATATATATATATATATATATATATATATATATATATATATATATATATATATATATATATATATATATATATATATATATATATATATATATATATATTGTATGTATATTGTTTCAAGTAGTATTTTAAGTAGTATATATTGTATGTACATATGTGTATATATTTTCTATAGACTAAAGTAGTATATATTTAATGTATACATGTGTATATGTTTTCTAAAGTAGTATATATAATGTATATATGTTGTATGTATATTATTTCAAGTAGTATTTTAATTAGTATATATTGTATGTATATATGTGTATATGTTCTTTACAGACTAAAGTAGTATATATTTAATGTATACACATGTATATGTTTTCTAAAGTAGTAAATATGTAATGTATATATGTTGTACGTATATTATTTCAAGTGGTATTTTAATTAGTATGTTGTGTATGTATATATGTGTATATATTTTCTATAGACTAAAGTAATATATATTTAATGTATACATGTGTATGTATTTTCTAAACTAGTATATATGTAATGTATATATGTTGCATGCATAGTATTTCAAGTAGTATTTTAAGGAGTATATATTGTATGTATATTGTTTCTACAAGTATTTTCAACTAATTGTATGTATATTTGTATGTATGTTTCTAATGTACTATAATATATAACGTATATCAATTGTATGTATATTATTTCACATAGTATTTAAACTCATATATGTTGAATGTACTTATGTCTTATGTGTTTATATTTTCTTAAGTAGAAATTGGATGTAAATATGTATATACGATTATTATTTAATGTATTTAAGAGTATATATGTGTGTATATATAGTATATATTGGAAAAATGCATAAAAATTCAAATTAAATTAATTTTTTTAATACATAATGGATCGGTAACCGGTCCACTACTAGAACTGGGCCGGGTTGAATCGATCCAGACCAGTTAAAATTGGTACTAATAGTAATTGGATTTGTCACAGGCCGTTTGGCCAAATTCTACTGTTGGGCCCGGTACAGAGTGACCTATTAAGAATTGGGACCGGTACCAGATTATCCCATAGCCGGGGTAAAGTTATTGGGCCGGACCGGCTTGGTTGACACTCTTAATCTAAATATATGATCAAGTATTTTTAGAAACATTTTCAACTTAATATTTGTAGAAAACAATTATGTGTGCTGTCGAGCGTCTAATTAGTTAATAATAAACAATGTTAGCTCCTCTAATTGCATACATTAATCTCAATGAGGTTTAACAACTTAATAAGGCTGATGCTGATAATTAAGAAGATGAATTCTTAGAGATTCGATAATACAATCAAACAACTCTATAACATTATCATTGGATTTATGAATTCTTGGATTCAATAGCAGCTGATTATTATACACATATAACAATATTGGATTGTTATAAGACAATAATGGTGGTTGCTATTAGTAATTGTGATGCTAAATATGGTTGATGGTGGTGGTGATGATTAGCGATGATAATTGTGGTTGACAATAGTGATGATGGTTGTGATGACAAAGGTGGTTCACGATAGTGGCTGATAATTGCAGATAGAGTGGGGACAAAAATTATCCACACCAAAATACTTCTTAATGATATTAATATTTAGTTCAGATCTTAATAATTTCTTACTTATTCAGACCAACTAAGTGGTTAGTCTTAATGAAAGTCATTAAGTGCAAATAAATAAGGCGTAAATGCTCCGTCCAAGCCAAGAAACTTAGGCCAAAGAGATATGTATTAAATAATTGACTTATTATAATTGTAGTTTGAACAACTATCAGAGATTTCTAACCTCTCCTTATATTTCTATTAATCTAATAAATACATGTCACACGTCCTATTATTCATTTTCTTTATAGTAATTAATAATCAATATATATATATATATATATATATATATATATATATATATATATATATATGTATGTATGTATGTATTCTAATATATGATTTAACTATGATACAATAGTACTTCCCCGTTTCTAAATAAGTAACTGCTCCTTTTCCTTTTGATTTTGTTTTCGAATAAGTATTTGTTTAAGTCTTCAAGAGTAAATTAGTCATATCCTTTCAGTTTTTCTTTTTTTAGATATAATGTAATCAATGTTAATTTGAAAGAGATAAATTTAATTAGGAGTAAATTGATAAATTACCTTTTATTCTTTAGGAGTTGGTAATTTATTAAGGACACATCCAACCCAGAAATAAGAAATTATTTAAAAATGAGGAGAGTATATGTGGGGAGAAATCAATATATATATATATATATATATAAAGGAGAATCATAGACAAGGTGATGTGCCACCTCTCTATGACCTTCATTCACATTTATCTTTTTTCTCAAATTTTTAATTTTTTTTCTCTTTATTATTTATTTATTTTATTTTAAATAGCCTAAAAAAATTTAGATTCAACTAATCAACTTTTCACCTCCCGTTGTAATTATCTTCTTAATTAGATAGCTTAATATGCATTCATGTATGGTCTTTTGGTGTCCTTTCTATCACTTTTATGACATATACATGTATAGAACATTTCACGATTCATTGCTTTTATTATTTTTACTCTATGCTTTGATTGTGGATTGTAGGTGTCACACCCCTTTTTTCGCTTGAGAGCTGAGTCGAAGGGTTTTTCCAATTAAAGTGACGATATTGAATAGAGATTAAATTATTTATAGAGTCGCCACTTGGAATTGAGTTTTGGTGTTCCAAGTCACCCTTTTTTGAATCCCTAATCAAAAGGAAATGACTCTTATTTGGTCTGCGAAAACAGAAAATGGGTAAGGAATTCTGTTGATCGAGGGGAAGGTGTGAAGCACCCCTCGAATCCCGTGGTTCTAGCACGATTGCTTTTATTGACTTATACTTAACTAAAATTATTTTGGTAAATTGTGTTAAGGCCAAAATTTGTTCATTTTTTAATACACTAAAAACTTGTCTATTATCTTATATTAAATAAATTGGTGAAAATAAATTTTAAAAAAAAAAAATTTTTTTTAAGGTGCATTATTGCATCCTTGAATTTTAAAGTATCTCAGAAAGATGCGTACGCCGCATTCTTAATCGAGATTAATATTTTGAACATGCCAAAAATTTATTTAACGCCAAAATATTGATTTATCTTATTTGTAAAAAAAATCATAGCAATTTATCTTTTCAAAATGTTACTTAATCTTAAAAGTGAACTAAAATAATATTTCATTTAAAATAATTAATTAGTTTAAATAAAAGAAATAATAAAACCTTATTAATATAAAACTAATAAATAATATAATAGTAAAAATATAGAATAAACAAAGTGATTTATGTTATACAAATCTTGTCCACTAATTTGTAAAATAAAATACACATATCTGTAAACATACACGCATAATACAACTGACCCATTTTCTTTCAATAATAACAGTACCAACGTATAAGGGCGATTGAAAATTTATCATCGTTTTCGATGGGATCAAATACGAAGGGATCGATGATGCGGAGCCATTATAGCCATGGATGGTTGGTCGTCGCTATAGCGATTCCGGACAGGTCCGGAGTTGATGTTGTTGGATCTGATCGGATTGGCCGGAGAAGGCGCTAACGACAGGAA
Source organism: Capsicum baccatum var. pendulum (assembly GCA_030864225.1). Taxonomy (NCBI): domain Eukaryota; kingdom Viridiplantae; phylum Streptophyta; class Magnoliopsida; order Solanales; family Solanaceae; genus Capsicum; species Capsicum baccatum. The sequence goes on along the minus strand of CM061553.1, from coordinate 206,259,932 downwards.
AATGGGGTATTATCGCAGGAAGGAAAAAGGGAAGTGGGCAGCGCCAATTTGGTGGTTGACGGTGACGAGAGAGGGCGACAGATCTGGCGATGTTATCACTGTCGTTGTTGGTCGGACGATGGTGGCTTAGTCGTCGGCGGTAGCTTGGGTCGTTTGGATAGTCGCCGGATCTAAGCGGGGGAAGGCCGATCATCGCTGTGACTGGTCGACGAACAGGTGGAAAGGGTCTTTTCACGGTTGTTGCTGCTGTTTTGCCGGCTGATGGGGTTTTGCGGGTGGAGATCTGGCCGACGCGTCGCTGTCGGATCTGGTCGTAAGCCGGTGTCGCAGTTGTTCTGCCGACGGAGCGGCGAAGGGAACGGACGGCGTGGTTGCTGCCCTTGCTGGTGAAACCGAGTCAGATCGGCGGCTAAGAAACGGCTTTGTTGGCGGCGATCGCCGACTGTGGCGACGTGGTGGTGAAAGAGGAAAGTGACAGCCCTGCTGTCTCACTGGTAGGGTGTGATGGAGTTTTTTCGGCAAGTTAGTTCGCCGGAACTGACCATAGGGGGGCAGATTTTGATTATCGGCGATGGGGAAAGGGAGAGAGGTGCGACGGTACCGGTGCATTGACAGCGACGGCGAAGCAGCAATGGAGGCGCCGGCAGTGGGGATGCACCGGTTTTTTTTTCGGCTCTTTTGCTGAAACAGTGACGAGATGCATTTTTTAATGTATATTTTTTTTATTTCTCTCTCTTTGAATTTTCCGTTTAATTTCTTTTCACTGTTTTACTCTTTTTGTTCATACCTGTGTAATGTGAAAGGAAGGAAAAAAAAATGTGTGTATTTGTGAAGAGAAAAATACAGTGTAAATAGTAAGTGCAGTAAATATAACAAATTAACATATAAGCAATTTTTTACAATGTTTTTGTTGTCATGTACAGATGAAAAATAAGATATTTCATGCATAATATTAGTTTCTTTTCATTGTTACAATATACACAAGATACAAACAATACCACAAACTCATTCAATATCAATTCATGAAACCACTAAAAATAATCATGTTATGATTCAATTTATAACAAAACTGATAAAATAAAATACAGGATTTAAAAGGAACCTACGATGAAAATGAAGCAGAAACTTTGAATATCGTTTTCAGAAACTTGAATGTGACCCAAACTCGACGTCACTGATATTCACTCTCAGTTTTATTTTTTGTTTTGATTATTTTACTGATATTCTCAACTTTCTTTTCCTTTGTTTTTTTTTTTTTTTTTGGTTTCACTATCCCTTCTCCTCCTGTCCTTTGTCCATGTGTGTGTTATTTGTAATATATAGGAGAGTGTTGTGTGTGCATGTGTGCAGTTGAGGGAGTTTGTGAGAGAAAAATGGGGTGGTTTCAGGGTGTGGGAATGGGTAGTTTAGGTTAAGGGGAATGGGGATATTAGGTAGTTTTTTTTTTTTTTTTTTTTTAGGATAAGATAGGAATTGTTTTTTTTTTTAAGATAATAATAATAACAAAAAATAATAAATAAACAAATAAATAAGATAATAGTAACAAAGAAAATAATAATAATAATAATAATAATTAATTAATTTTTATATTTAAGAAAATACAATAAAAATCTAAAAACAGCCAAACATAAACTATATAATTAAGATAGTACAAAAACTACTAACTTATTTATTTAAAAAGAAACATATTTATTTATTTATTTATTTATTTTTAATTTTTGTATTTTTTTTTATTTGAATAAAACAAAATAATATCCTAAAATTAACTTCATTTAATTATTTTTATAAATTAAAAATAAAATAATAGTCAAAATAATATATGATTAAATATAAATATAAATATTTAATATCAATGAATAAGTTAAAATTTAGGGAGGATCAAAAATCACGTGTCTACAGTAGGATGTGTAAAAAGAAGTACTAGAGGGATGAAAATGGATCAACGAAAAATGAGGAAAAAGAGAAATGACTTGTAAGTAAAATTGTTGAAATCAACTTTAACATGTTATCTTCTATCGTAATTATTTATTTTACTATTTCTACTGCATTTGTTTAATAGATTACAACAACAACAAAATACCCCGTATATTTCCATCAAGTAGGGTAATTGTTTAATAGATTAATTATGATTTTCTTCTCTGTTAGTTGAGGATATTATGATTTGAAGATGATATAGCGTAGAGCGTTGTGTAAGTAATGTGTACTGTTTTTTAGACCCTATTTTGTTGAAGAATTTTTTTAAATATTTCTACTATACCAATCTATTCAAAATAATGTACGATGGATTGAGAGCATATTCTTCAAAAGACGGTACGGTGAATGGGGATTGAATCTGAGCTTCAATCAATTGGTACATAAATCAACTTTAATTTTTTTAATATTTATTTTTTATGCAAGCAAATATTCATATTCGTTAGAGTTTATCAAGATTGCTTCTATAATTGTTTATTGGGAAGCATAGAATTGGAATATGAACATTTTTATTCTAACTTTTAATCTTATTTAATTTTCAGATTCGAAAGGCAGGTGTTTCAATTCTGTTTAGAAGTATCATTTATCTATTCATTTATTTTATGCATGTATCAGTTGGAGCTATAGTCATATTTTTTTTAAATTTATTTAATATAATTTTGTGTGATGTACAATAATTATTGTTTATCATTCTTTGTTTGTTTTCCTTTTAGGATATAAGAGCAATTTATTTTTTAATCACAGATGGACTTGATTTATTTAATATAATTTTGTGTGATGTACAATAATTATTCTTTATCATTCTTTGTTTCTTTTTTTTAAGGATGTAATAGCAATTATTTTTGAATCACAGATGGACTAGATTGAATTCTTTATTTCGTGAAATGTCATAAAGTGTTCTTCATGTAAACTTTTGAAGTGTTCTCTTTTATTTTGTGATGAATTCATAGAAAATAGCAACTAGCTAGCTATTAAAAAAGATTAAACAATTTCTATTCTTAAATTAAGTATGTCCAAAGATATAGGATTACTCTATATTTATGATTTATTGAAACTAGAGTTTTTCAAAACTTTTACGAAAATAATAAAATACATTTTTTTAATAATAAAATAAAATGACCACAATGAATCATGCTAAAATTCATACTAAAATGAAAAGAATATTTATTAAATTGCAAGGGCAAACTTCTTTTACTCATATAAAAACTAAAGGTTAAAGAATTTATAAATAACTTTGGTATAATATAAAATCGGATAATAGAGAAGTAATGCAACACCTCTTACATAATAAGAGTTCTACTATTCTTTTTTGTTGTCCTGTATTTTTAGATTGATGCTCATTTTTAAATTTATGGTAAAAATAATTTTTAAAAAAAAAAACATGGCACTATTGAAAAGTCTAAAAGCTACCCTATGATTTTTATAACTTCTCAAGAGTTAAATGATATTCATTATTTGTTATTTAATCACAATTAATTTTTTGCTCTTTGATAATTAAAATAATTTAAAAATAGTGACATAATTTTGTAACGAGTTTTTTATTGGAATATAATATTCATCTTCTTCAGTATTATTATTATGAGTTTATAATTTTAATTTTAATTTGGTTTTAAAATAAATAAGTTGTTATTTGCTTTATATTATTATTATTGACATGTTTTAGATGTTTAAAGAAGTGATGTGGCATCTCTTACATAGTAAGAGTTCTACTATTTTTTGTCCTTTTTTTTTTTTTTTGAATTGATGCTTTTCTTCTCAAATTTATGGTGAATTTTTTTTTAAAAAAAAAAAATTACATGCCACAACTGAAAGTCTAAAGACTACCTCATTGGGTCTCTACATAATTACACTTCAATGAATTTTATAGCTCTTCAATAGTTAAATGATATTCATTATTTATTATTTAACTGCTATTAATTTTTTGTCTTTTGAAAACAAAAATAATTTAGAAATTGTGATATAATTTTGTAACGAGTTGTTTATTGGGATATTAATGTCGATGTACTTTAGCATTACTATTATGGATTTGTAATTTTGTTTTCTACTTTTTAGAAAATAGGAAAGTTGTTTTTTGTTTTGCGTAATCAATGACGTGTTTTTGTTGTTTTTCATATTTTCAGTTGTACATAATTTTTTTTGAAAAAATAAAAGACTTTTAAAAGAAGATTATATATCTAATACGTAATCTTGTGTTAAATGGATTATATTGAGGAACAATCTGAAAAAAAAAATTAATTTTAATAGTTCCTCATATAAAATGATTGAGTTTCGAGATATAGTTTCTTGTGTTCTTTTTTTCTGAGAAAAAAATAAGAAAATTATATCCTACAAACTAAAAAATATGAATTAAAACTCTTGAACTTTAATTAAGTATTAGTCAATTTTTTTTTGGTATGAATTAATTTATAAAATGATTGCCTCGAAAAATATTTGTTATGACTGTGTGAAACGCTAACATGTTAATAAAGGAGAGTCATAGTCGATGATGTAGCAACCCTCTAGAGAAAATTGAAGGAAAGATATCTTTAAAGTCTTGAATGTGGTATTGGTGACATTGACCAACTTAAAGGTTCAAACATAATTAGGAAACTTGATTAAGTTAATTATGAACTTGATTAATATTCTTAAAACTTTTTAATCTTTTCTAAAATACAAATCAACCCACACCCCTCTCCACTCCAAATCAACCTTCTTTCTCCTCTCTCCCCTCTCTCTCGACAATTTCTCTTAAACTTCTCTCAAACAACTGTTCTGCAAATTTCTCCCTTCAATCCCTGACGACTTCAACCTTTGGTGACAAATAGTTGGGCTTCGAGTTTTCTTTCGACTTTCAACCATCAATTGACGTGACAACAATGCTCTTTGGCGACAACAACTTTGAGTTCTTCATCGTTCCTTTTCTTCTTTGACAGGTTAAAAATTAGGGTGTTTTAGTTATGAAGAAAAAAAGGAACTTGAGCCAACTTCTCTTCTAGTATTGGTTAACAATTTCAATATTAGTTGCCTAAATTTGAAATGGGGACTGACGAAAATCCTAATTTGTGGTATTTCTTCTCTTCTCTTTCCAGAGTGAAATACGATTTTTTTGTTGTTATTGTAGTTCTTGTTGTCTTACTGCTGATTTGATTTGTTTGTGTTTGTTGTATTTTTTTTTTAAGTTTATTTTTTGTTGTTTGTGTTTGTATAAACAAAATAACAATGTTGATATTTTTTTATCATTGTTGATGTTCTTGGTTTATGTGTTGTGTGTGTTGTGTTGGTTTTGTTAGGTTGATTTGTTGTTGTTCTTGGTAAAAATGGTATATTTGATATTAAATGGTGATATTGTTGTTGTTCTATTGAACAAAATCTTGCTACTAGTCTATTTTTCTACAAAAGATTAATCATCCGTTGCAACAGATTAACAATTTGATGCAACAAATTAACCATTTGATGTAACAAATGAATCATCTGATGCACAGATGAACCATGTTGACACCTAATTTTTTCCCTCCACGACTAAATGTAATCCGTCGATTTTTAATAAAATTGAAATGTTTATTTCATCCGAATAAAAAAATTTCAAAATATTTTTTGTACGTAATTTTATCATTTTAAGTAGCGATTTTATATTATCGTGTTCAGTTATACGATATTATATAATTTGATTACTTAAATATTTATTCTATGGAATACTGGATTTTAATTAGAGATTATTTTAAAAATAAATATAATGATTAAAATCTTTATTATAATATAATTTAGTACCAAAATAATTTATTTGGATAAATATGCATTTAATTTAATTAAATCAAGAAGCTCGGGATTAAAAGAAGTATTAATCCGTATCGAATTTCAATTTAATTTAGTCAATCTATTAGATTTGGCCATAATTAAAATCAAATTGACCATAATTGCAATGTAATCCGTCAATTGATTTTTAATTTGGTCAAAATTAAATGAATATAGCTAAATTTTAAATCCCAATTGGGGTTATATTTTAAATAACCCTAAAATTTTCAAAAACTCTCATAACTTCTACCCAATTCCTACCAAAAAAGAAATTCCAAAACATCCCTAAATGACTTTTCTCCCACGTTGGTGGATGACAAGAAATAAATTTTCATCCTTTCCTGTAAATACTTTTCTCCCATATTGGTAGAGAAAGCGAAAAAAAATCAATTCTCTCCTATAAATACTACCCCTACTTTGGTAGAAAAGGGAGGAAAAGTAAAAAAAAAAAAGACTAGAAAGGTCAAAAAATCTTTTTGAGCAAAATAGTTGTTTTTATTTAGTAAAAAATTTTGTTTCATAGAGTTGGTCGGCTAATTAAAATTATTGAGTTGCCGGCGATGTTTTTCGGTGGTGGTTGATTCCGACAAAGCTCGTAGTCTCATTTTGTTGCCCCCAAAAAGGTAAACACACCTTTTTTTTAGTTTTATTATCGTTTTCTTCTTCATAGTTCGTAGTTATAATTTTTTTTGCTGGAATTTTTTGTTGTAGATGGCCTTGAAGGCCATAGGACATTGTGATATCGATATTTTAATTATTTTCATGTTCATGATATAAAAATGAGCTAGCAATAGTTGTACGTACTTTTTTTTTTATTTTATTCTTTTATTATTATAGATAAAGTTTCAATCTTTTCTTTAAAGATGTATTTATGCTTTGTTTAAACTCATTGTTGGTGGATATGCTTGTTTTTGGCATGTAAAGTTATTTTCTTTATGTTGAAAAGAATAGTTAATATTGATCGTTTCGCCTTTTCACCTTATTCTTTGATTATTTTGGATAAAATTTAGATCTTTGCTTGAAAAACATACTCATGTCTGGTTTAAACTCATTGGTGGTAGATATGTTCATTTTTTAGCAAGTAAAGTTAATTTCTTTATGTTGAAAAGAATAGTCAATATTGATTGTTTTTCCTTTTGACTTTATTCTTTAATTGTTATGTATAAAGTTTTGATATTTGCTCAAAAGACCAACCCATGCCTTGTTTAAATTCATTGTTGGCTGATATGTTTATTTTAGCATGTAAAGTTGTTTCTTTTATGTTAGAAAAATAGTTATTATTTTTGTTTCGCCTTAATAAAAATAGTAATTAGTTAAGTCAAGAATTTGTCATTTGTTTGCTAATTATTTTAATGTATTTCAAACTCCTCATATAAGAGATGAAGTGCTAGCTTTATTTTCATCCAAGATGTTTATTCCTCTTTTGTTCTCATGTTGTCTTGTCGAAATGATGAGAAAGATTGGACTTTTGTGGCTAAATAGAATTATTTGGATATTTTGACTCATGCATAGTATGATTGTTGAACGATATTTCACTTTTAGAGATGTTAGACTTTTATTCGTTTTTTCTTTCTCCGAATTATTATATGTGCTCTTTGTGTGTGAAAAGACTTGATTCATGTCTCTCTTTTATTCATAATATCAAAAGAGAATCAACGATGTCTTAGAAATATAAATCATAGATCGTTACACATTTTTCATAAAATATTGGTTGTAATTTAGATTTATGAATTTTCGTTAATGTCGTCTTAATTGAAATTTAAAGATTCTCTTTCTTAAAAAGTTAACCTGTATTTTCTTTTGTTATATGGATTAGTGTCTATGGTTGTTCAATTTTAAAAGTCATGAGTATTTTTTTTGTTGCCTCATCCCTTTACTTTCGCAAGCTTACGTTGTTTGTTTCTCGCATTAATTCATTGAATATGGCCTTCTTCCTTTTACCTTTATTCATTCTTAATATGAACATAAGTCATGAGGCATGCAAGTAGAAGTCTTTGCTTTGCATTTTATCTATTGACTCTCACTCTTGCTATGCGTGTGCAAGTGTGCATATCATTGTAATTCAAAAATTAATTCTTGATACTTTCTTTTGCATTAAAATATGTAACTATTATGCCTTGAACGTATATTAATTTTTTTATCTTTTCTTTGGATGCAAAAAATATCTCGAGTCCAAATGGACTCCTCTCCTCTTGCATTTCGTAATGGGTCAATGACGATCACCTCTTCGAGTCAAGTTCAAAGTTTAAACCCAAGATCCACTACATGGCGTGCGGGTGCTAGAAGATAGACGAAGAAGGAAAATAGGTCAAAACCCATTGTTGAGGTCACTAAGAGACTTGAAAAGTCTCAATTTTTTGTTATTGTCTTCTTTTTATTTATTCATTTAGTCATTTATTTATTCATTCATTTGGGTGTTGTATTTTAATACAGGTGAGGCGGATTTTGGGCCTCAAAGGTCTGAAAACTAGCTTAGGACAGGTTGTCGACCGAAAGCCCAATATTTAGATTAGGACAGGTGCAAGTGGGCCAATAGTCTAATTAGATTAGGACAGGGTCTATTGATTTAGGCTCAATGGCCTAAGTCTTTTATTTTCTCTCCTTTTTCTTTTACATGCTTTGTTATTAATTTGTTTTGACTTAGTTAAAATCCCTACTAAATCATCCAAATCTATTTTACACAAGTCTTTTCCTAAAATCAATTACTTTTCAACAATCAATCTTTCTTTTTGAAGTTAGTCAAAATATATTTTCAAACAATCCGGATAACCGCAAGTTAGAGGATACTCTTGGTGCCTGAACAACCTTCCAAAAGTATTAATAAGAACCGCTTACTCAGAATCTTCAAACTTAAATGATTTTTTTTGTTTTGGATCGTTTAAGTAACTTTCAAAGATTTTCTTAATTCCTTTTCAAATAAATTATGTGGCGACTCTAAAAGTCAAAATTTCCGCAAAATAAACCATCTATTGGATAAAATTCTATCAACTATTCCAACAAGACGACATGTCAAGACTTTGATTTCTTCCAACAGATCATTCATCCATTGCGATCCTTCTATTGGAAGAAATTTAAATAATATTGACAGTTGATAATAGTTCCAATAGATCACTCATATGTTACAACAGATAAATGATCTGTTGCACAAATCAGTCATCTGTTTCAACAGATGAGTGATCTATTGGAAGAATTCACAACAGTATTGGAACTGTTTTTATTATTTCCAACAGATTTCTCATTCGTTGCAACAGATTAGTTATATGTTGCAACAGATAACTCACCTTTTGCAACAGATGAGTGATCTGTTGGAACTATTATTTTAGTGTGTTATACTTGTTATATTTACTGTTATCCTTTTTTTAATGATGCATTAATCAATTATAATATTTTTTATTTTTCTTTTATTTTTAGATGATATGGTTCCTAAAAGAAAAAAAAAATCAAGTCCAAGTAAAGGAATAAGTAGACCAGCTAGGCTACATCCACCACTCTAGGAGCTTACTTTATAAACGATATCTCAATCAGAAGCAGAAGATAATGAACATGGGGATGAGGAATGTTTCAAAAGAGATGATCCAAATGCTAATAGCTCTTCTATTGAAGAGTTGGTCAAAACCTTTAGTATTGATAGTTATCTTGTTAGAATGTAGTGTGATGGTGCCACAAATATAAGTGGTGATTTCGTGATTACGTCAGTCATGAGAAATTTTTTTGATACCTTTAGAAAAATACTACGAGACCAAAAATTGGATGCTTATTTCAGGAACAGCTACTTTGGGCAATATCTTGATTTGCCGGAGGACAACAATGCTTGTTTTCAAATGACCATGGTACATGATCTTATCAAGCATAGGTTTGTGCATGAAAATAAAGATAAGATGGATGAGGTGTGGATAAATTACTATGGTATAACTGTTTCTTTTGGTTTGGAAGGAGTTTTTAATAGTTACTGGACTAAAATGTTATCCTCCTTCTCAACCTATACCTATTCTAACCCAAAAAAAATACTGCACACCCAAAAAAGAAAAGGGCAAGTCAAGTGATGGTGATGACTTGTTGTCCCTTGTTGGTCCAAGTTTTGAAAAAAAATTGATAGAAGCATTGAAAGGTAAAAGACTTTCAAAGAAGCACAAGCAATCATTGTGTTTGGTTTGGTTTGTGCATAATATTCTTTGGGCGAATGATACTAATAACAACATACCACTTGATTTAATAAACCTCTTCGAGGATCTTAAGGCATTTAACAACTATCCTTGGGGTTATGAAACCTCGAAATGACTGTCAAATAATTATTGACTTTGTTTGCCAAAGACAGTCAATTTATATAGCTTTCCATGGGATTTCATGGTAAATATTTTCTTTATTATCATTTATTTATTTTTTATTGAATAATGGTTGTAATTTATTGGTGTTATTTTATAGGTTTGGGCATTTGAAGTCATTTCATATTTGAGAAAATAAGTGAACTACCAAGTAGAAGTTTCATGTCTAAGAATCCTGAGATGGTTGTCGACCAAAACTAATAAAAAAAATTGTTGATCTCTTCAACCCCTTGAAGGAATCAGTAAGTCTAATTCTAATTAAGTTTTTATTTTAATTAATTATTTTTAAATTATTTAATCATCATTCTAATATATGTACTGATTAATTTTAGATTGTGCATCTGTGGCTTGTTCCGATCAATCGAGAGTTGAAGATGCCATTTTTTCTTACTTTATGATTTGTGCAAACTTTTTTGGACCCTAAGGTAATTGATAGAATAAAAAAGTAATTGGTTGAAGCAACAACCATCATAAGAAAAAAAAATTGGATGGTGAACTTATTTTTGTTGATGGTGTTAGTGGTGATGAAACTATTGATAGTGGTAGTGGTAGTGCTGCTATTGGGGATAATGTGCTTCCCTTGCAGTTTTTGAAATAACAAACCATTATGATTATGATTATACTAGTTTTACAGATTTTTTTCCTTCAGGAGAATGTTCTGCTTACAAATGTCAAAACTAAAAGGCAAAACATGATGGAGTGATTAATGCTATTAATGCATTAACTGATTCTGTAAAGGAATTGACATCTAAGAGGGGTGTCATTCTATCAAAGAGAATTTTATATCCATACACTTTATTAGAGATTAAGACGGCTAAGATGAGAAGGAAAGAAATTTCCTAGGCATTATCAGGCATCGAAAAATACAAAATTGTAACTCCTCTGTCTTTTTGTTTCACTTTTGAGCAATGTACAAGGGCAATAGGAGAGCAACATGAGCTGAAGAAGGTGAATATTTATCATCTATTCCTATAAACAAACAGACTACATATCTGCTTCATTTGTTGAAAATTATCATACCGATATAGACATTTGTTGCAACAGATGACTAGCCTATTGCATTAGATGCATTATATATTGCAACATATACCTCATCGGTTGGAGAAAATCAAACAGGTTTCCAGCTGTTTTAATTTGTCCCAACATATGGGTAATCTGTTGGGACAAATTATATGAAGACTTCCCTATTGTTTTAGTTTGTTTCAACAGATGAGTCGTCTGTTTCAATAGATGGGTAATTTATTATAAATTGTCATTCAGGTCTTTCTCCTATTTTAATTTGTCCTAACAGATACATGACAAGCAACTGTTTGTTCAAAGTTTACGTCAATAAGGCCTACAATCTTTGTCAACAACAGTTGGAAGTTCCCCAAAATGAGGAATGTTTAATCAATATCCTCAAAGTTTTAGCATTCCAGCTGGCTTACCTTCGCACTTGGTCGATGAAGTGTATATCCCAATCAATTATGGTGATGAGTTCCATTGGGAGTTAGCTTTTGTTGTTCTAAAAGAGTAGCTCATCTGAGTTAATGACTTGATGTTGCGAAGGAGACGTTCTAGACCATCGTCTAAGATACTATAGCTGACTAAAATATTTTCAACTTACCTTGATATAAGTGGATTCTTAGACCAAAATATTCGTACTGATTGGTGATGAGTTCCATTGGGATTTAGCTTTCGCTATTCTAAAAGAGTGACTCATCTAAGTTTATGACTTGATGTTGCGAAGGAGACGTTCTGGACCATCGTCTAAGATACTAAAGCTGACTAAAATATTTTCTACTTACCTTGATATAAGTGGATTTTTAGACCAAAATATTCGTTCTAATTGGTCGACGATTGAAGCACACCCGAATAAAATGGGTAATCCATTTGATGTAAAATATGTTGAAGGAATTACTTAACAATCCAGTGGTAGAATGTAAATATCATGATTTAGTTTCATTTGATAAATTTCACAACTCTTACATTAATTGCAAGATATGGATTATCTGATTTTTACAAATGCGGGGACTGAGGTCTTTTTGTGGCCACTTACGCCTAGTATTTGAGTGATGGATTAGAAGTTCCAAATGATGGACTTGATATCAGATTACTTCATAAAATATATTCTACTCTTTTATGGAAATATGGAGAAGAGAAGGATCAGAAACCGTACACAAGGAACATTAAAGATCCACGATGACCAAAGCCGAATTCCACAACACCTAATAAAGAACAACTTGTCAATATTGAGTAGATATTAATAAATTGAGTCTATAAAATTCATAACAATTTTTACATTTCATTTATTTACTTATTGAATTAATTAAATATAATTTATGAAGGCTTCAATTTATTTTATTTTGTCTATAAATTTTGTTAATTGAATTGGAATAGTGGATTCAACTATTGCAATAGAAAATCGATTTGTGCAACAAATGTCTCATCTGTTGAAAATTATCAAACTAATTTTTCTATATGTTTGAATTGTTCCAATAGATATACTATCTGTTACAACAGATGGTACATCTATTGGAATTAATTAAAATAATATTACTATTGCAACAAATGAACTATCTGTTGCAACAGATAGTCTATATGTTGGAATAATTAAAACCTGTACGAAGACCTGTTTGATATTTTACAACAGATGTGATATCTGTTACATTATTTTTTGTACTAATTCATAAGTTTGCAAATTTAATAAAATCATATAATTGTTATCAATCATAAAAAAATTAAAAATAATTGACATTACTTAATCAATATATAATTAAGTTAAAAACTTAGAATAAAAATTATCATCATTTTCTTACATCTCCTTTTCTAAACATAGGCTTCAAATTTCCATATAGGATCCCAGCAGCCCAGACCTCTTGCATCCTTACCATAGTGTTGTCACACAGAAAGGACCTTGTTAATGAGATTTTGGTGCCGGTTAGCAAACATTCAATATATGCACGTGAGTATGACCAACATGCAGAAATGATTTTATTTTGGTCAAGAATCTTTTTTTGAACTTCAAAAGTCTAGTTTTTTAACATTTCTTCTGGAAAGTCATCATTCATTAAGTCACTTTACTCCAATAATTTGGGGAGCAACTCGAATACTGGCTGCACCATAGGGAAAAACTTATGTTCCTCGAAGCATGTTAAGTTGCAATCATATGCATTAATGTGTCACTTATGAAGAAGGATCTCAAAAGTCACATAAGGTTTTTTCTAGGTTCATGACTGCAAGAATTCTCTTTGCCTCGATCCAACTCATGTCGTATAGAAATGGCCTCTTGCCTCTAATATAGTTAATCATATCTTGATCCTATTTGAACTGTGAAATTAACGTCACAAGATCTGGTCATCAGAAGTGGTCGCTTTGTAACAGATCATGTCGTGCCTACTATTGAAATAGTTATAGAAGTTGAGGTCCATTATCCTATCGGAAGGATCATATGCTTTGTTGTACATAAGGTGTCTTACTCTAATGAGGCAGAGAATTTCATCAACATACTGTTATATAAGATGACAATTTTTAAATAGGTTAGTAATTTCTTAAAAAAAAGAACTGGAAAGATGAAATGGATTGCCCATTTATTACAACAGATAGTCCATAAGTTCTACAAATAGGTAATATGTTGCAACAGATATCGATCTGTTACATAGGTTTTTTAAAATCTGTCAATAGTTTAGCCGTCTTCTACGACTTATGCAACAGATGGACCACCTCTTGTAATAAATGACTCATTTATTGCGTAGCTTCTCTGAACCTGTGTTAACAAATTACCCAACCTGTGTTAACAAATTACCCAATCTACAATAAATTATACAGCAGATAGGTAATTTTCTAAAAAAGATGACTTAGAAGGTTAGGTTATTAAAAGTAAAAGCTTAACCTATCCTCGTACAACTCATACATATTTGTCATCATCTTGAAGTCTTCGGAGGAAAGTAGATTCATCATGAAGCACTTTGCAAGTTTGTTGGAATTCTTATGGTTTATCAGATATGTAAGCCTGTTGGTGCCAATGGTTGCATATATGTTCACCTTCCTCAATGTTACCCAAACTTCATCAATATTTTATGGAGAAAGATTTGCAATTTTTCTTGATTTCCTATTTGAGAGTATACATCCAATTGATTTTTTCTTCTTACTAACCTCCTCTGTCGGAGTCTATAACTCTCTCACCTTCTTGGATGGTATGACACCCTTATTAGATTTCAATTCATTGAAAACAATAATCAGATCACCTGTTTTTTTGAAGAGTTCATTCTTTTTATCCATGCAGTTTTTGTATTTGCAAAGAGAACATGAGCTTGAAGTGGGTGAGTTGGACAACTGAAAGGGTGACTAGGAAATCATCAAATTCTAGAAGGTTAATTTTGGTTTTTGACAAATTTATTTTTGCTTGAGCATACGCAACATGCTCATCAGCATGGTTGGCACCAACATTAACAACTCCACCAACAACACCCCCACAAGCAGAAACCAAATTTTTTGCAGCAGGTTGGTTATGAAAAGCCTCAACATAAGGTTGACCTTGCCTAACAGCTCTTCTTATGGCTGTTGCTCCAGCCAATTCTTTCTTTAATAATCCACTATTGGGTCTGTTATTGTATGAATGAGACCTAGAGTGATAAAAGAATTCATCCCCAACTCTTGCTGAGTAGGCATAATTCATGGATGAACACACTGCAAGAAAATTGCTTATTACCTGGAGATTTCATAGGGATAATATGGTAAAATCTCCAAGTAATTTGACTACCTGTGGATTTTCTTACCAATTATAATCCAAAGGAAATACCTTCGTAGGTAATTATTACCTGCGGATTTATAAAATTCCTAGGTAATTTAGCTGTGAAAATAAATCCGAAGGTATGTTATTTGTGATTAACTATCAAAATTTTTCTTGAATTATTTGGTAAATTCATAAAAAAGGATTTTACCTGCGGATTTTCATGAAAAAAATCACAAATTATTCCCCACGAAGATTTCCAAGTAAATCCCTAGGTAATTTAGCTGCAGAAATAAATCAACAGGTACGTTATTTACGGATTTATTTGCGATTAACTATCAAAATTTTGCATGAATTATTTGGTAAAATTTCATAAAAAAGAATTTTACCTGCGAATTTCCACGAAAAAATCATAAATTATTCTCCACGAAGATTTCCAAGTAAATCCCTAGGTAATTTAGTTGCGAAAATAAATCTACAAGTACATTATTTGCGGATTTATTTGCGATTAACTAGCAAAATTTTGAATGAATTATTTGATATAATTTCATAAAAAAAGAATTTTACCTGTGGATTTTCACGAAAATTTTCAAGTAGTAATTCACACGTAAATTACTAGAAACATTTCACAATTAATCAAAAATCTAATCAAAACCTTCAATAATTCTCAAAAACATCATTAGATACAAGTTTAATGTAAACCATTACAGCTAACAAAAAAATATAATACAAAACATCCACATCGATAATGTATGATTCTTAAATAGTCCAAAATAAAATATTTCAAACTTGAATCCTCAACAAAACTATCAACCATCAGAATCAGAATTACTTTGATCCATGTTATCAGGATTAGAATCACTTTCATTCACGTCGTCAAAGTCATCATCACTTTTATCCTCATAAGCTTGGTTGTCTTCTTGATATGGGCATTCAGCATTGAACATGATTTCTTGTATACATGCTTCATCAACAAGTCCAATTCCTTTCTCATCCTCTTTCCACAATTGATCCACTTTGAGCAGCTAATATTTCTTGTTCCTCTCTTTCAAATTCATTCTGCATAAGAATATGTTAATTCAGGCCATAAAAAGTGCTAAAAATACATTAATTGCATAAATTATATGACATTGTAGTATCAAATAAAATCATAAAAATCAACAAATATAAACATGTAAATATTAGCATATAAAGCATGATAAACTCAAAGTTGAATTTTCAGATTATCATGACTATTGTTATGACTTGTTATATTAAGATAAGAGACTAAACTTAACCATTTTCAAGTCATAAGTTCATAATTTTAAGTAACTACACTTAACCATTTTCAAGTCATAAGTTCACAATTTCAAGTCACTACACTTAATAATTTCAAATAAATTATTCACATTTCAAGTCACTACACTCAAA
Source organism: Capsicum baccatum var. pendulum (assembly GCA_030864225.1). Taxonomy (NCBI): domain Eukaryota; kingdom Viridiplantae; phylum Streptophyta; class Magnoliopsida; order Solanales; family Solanaceae; genus Capsicum; species Capsicum baccatum. The sequence goes on along the minus strand of CM061553.1, from coordinate 206,243,747 downwards.
CCATTTTCAAATAGCTAATTGACATTTCAAGTTACTATATTTAACCATTTTCAAGTAACTACACTTAACCATTTTCAAGTCACTAGTACACATTTCAAGTAACTACACTTGATCATTTTCAAGTCACTACACTTAACCATTTTCAAGTCACTAGTACACATTTCAAACCATTACACTTAATCATTTTAAAGTCACTAGTATACATTTCAAGACACTATATTTAATTATTTTCAAGTCACAAGTTCATTATTTCAAGTAACTTAGTTCACATTTCAAGTGACTACACTTAACCATTTTCTAGTCACAAGTATACATTTCAAGTCACTACACTTAAGCATTTTATAGTCACAAGTATACATTTCAAGTAACTACACTTAATCATTTTCAAGTCATAAGTTCACAATTTCAAATGACTACACTTAACCATTTTAAAGTCACAAGTAGACATTTCAAGTAACTACACTTAATCATTTTCAAGTCATAAGTTCACAATTTCAAATGGCTACACTTATCCATTTTCAAGTAACTAATTCACATTTCAAGTGACTACCCTTAACCATTTTCAAGTCACTACTACACACTTCAAGTCACTAAATCATTTTCAAATAACTAATTCATATTGCAAGTCACTACACTTACAATATTTTTAAGTCACTAGTACACATTTCAAATCACCACACTTAACTATTTTCAATTAGCCCAGAAAGCCACCAACCATCGAAGCGTTAACTAATTCACATTTCAAGTCACTACACTCAAACCATTTTTAAATAGCAAATTGACATTTTAAGTCACTATACTTAACAATTTTCGAAACACTACACTTAACCATTTTCAACTCTCTAATTCACATTTCAACTAACTAAACCTAACCATTTTTAAGTCACGAATTCATATTTCAAGTGCCAACACTAAACCAATTTCAAGTCATGAATTCACATTTTCAAGTGATCACACTTTACTAATTTAAAAACACAAGTTCACCTTTCAAGTAACTACACTAAACCATTTTCAAGTCGCTAATCTATTTCTCAAGTAGGTATTTAACGCTCATCTTATTCACATATCTCAAGTTGTTAAGACTATTACCATAATCATTTGAAAACAATCATAACAGTTTAAGCAAAATAATTTAAAGAAGACTATTGATCAAAATTACACAATACTCTTGAACAGCTAAAGAATGTTAAGTTTAAAAGTTACAAATCCTTCAAGTATTTAGACTCAAAAGTATATGAAGTAAAACAGTACAAATATTTTAGGATTAATTGGACTAAGTGAAATAAAAACTAGTCGTCTTATCTACCTGTTCAGGCTCCTGTTGAAAACTTATTGCACTTTCATTCGATGTGTTCCAGTTGTGGATCCATAGCAGTTTGCATTTTACTCGTCCGGGGAAGTAGCAAGGCTGTTTCCGATAGACCTTCGGCTCAAGACAAAGAATAGTATTCCACAAATAAATTAGCAGTTAAAAACCCATATATAGAGTAAGAAGGCTTGTCTCATCAATTTATAGTAGCTGCACTCACTTGACATATATACGTATGTTGCTAACATTAATAGTTGGTCAATACATGGCATCTAGGCATATATGGAAGTGATATAAATGTAGATCTAAAGAAACAGTCTTGTTAAAAACAGTTCCAATAAACCTTAAATATTAATCTGTCTACTAGGTCATTTTTATAAAAAATGCCTCAATGGGTTCAAGTAAGCACCAGCTATACATCATGAACATAGAAATGGATCTAAATAGAGCCAACACATATAACTAAGCCCAACTGTTACAGAATTAAGCATAGATGATCGAATGAAATGTCTCATGAACATAGTTACGGAGATTCCAACTACCTAGTAAAATAAAGAACAACAGCTTAGCAACTAGCCTAGAGTTCCTTAGATTTACCAACCCTTTGGGAATTTATCAACACCTAAAACCCAGCTCTTTGGGAATTATATCATCACCTAAAAAACAGCTTCTTTGGAATTATATCAAAACCTAAAAACCAGTCCTTTAGGAATTATATCAACATCTAAAAACTAGCCCTTCGAGAATTATATCAACACCTAAAAAGTAGATCTTTGGGAATTATATCAACACCTAAAGTCAAGTCGATAAACTTCTGTTCTGATCAGCAAATAACAACAATACCCTACTTCAAAAAAATAATACAATAATCAGGGAACAAGAAACAATATATAGTAATAGAAATTGAAGGGCAAGAAATAAAAGGACTAATACTAGGACTACTAATATGAATGGACAGCAAAATAACACACGACTACCTATTAACCTTCTATCCTAGTCTGTTTTGATTAGCAATTCAAGTATATAAATTTAGCTCAAATGAACTAAACAAACACAACATATTCAAGAATATCAATGTTTTGTATATACATACCTAATTCGACTCCCTGTCCTATTGTCCACGAGACCTTGATCCTCCTCCCTGGATAGAGGATAAAGCTGATCCAAACTTCCCAAATGGTCACGGCAGCGACATAGTAACAAACCTCCTTCCAAAACCCGAACTACCACCACTCGCATTTCTATCATTCTCTCTCCCCCTATTCTCGTACTCAAGATCATCGATTGGCAACTCAAACCGACAAACCAGACAAGAGTTATGCAATAAAAATATTACTCAACATGGAGGAAACCGGGTCAGATTAGGGATCGGGTTGGGGTCTTTAAATTCTTCGACAAAGTCACCGTTACAGTCAGGGAAAATGAGTTCGTCGGTGGAAGAGGGGGTAACGGTGACAGTGTGAGTACATTTATGGCAGAAATAGAGGGCGCCGCCGCCGTAGGGGCGGAGATTCTGGGGGCAAACTTATTTGAGAAAAAATGGAAATTATTATATAAAAGAATATAAGGCCTTAGTTGGAAACTACTCTTCCAATTTTAGCATCCACACAAAACTCCCATTTATCACACTTTTCTTAAACTGTTACGCCGGTAGCTGGATGGAGCAGTGGCAGGAGACGGTGGCCATTGGTTTGAAAAGAGAGGAAGGAGAGAAAAATGGAGGTGGGCAGCTAGTATTGACAAAAATGGAGTTATGGTTTATTGTTTTATTTAAAAGGAGAGGAAATGATGATGCGATCTCAGTCGTTGGATCAATTCTAATCCACGGCTAAGATTAAAAGAATTTAAAAAGTGGCTTAAAATTAAATTTTTATTTGTAGATCAAAATTAATATCAATTTAACTAAAATTGATATTAATCGGGTACAAAAAAATGGCTAAAAAAGAAAGGCATGAAGAAATTAAATAAAATTAATTGTCATTTTAATAATAATAATATTATTAAAATAATAATAATAATAATGATATTGAAATAATAATATTAAAATAATAATAATAATAATAATAATAATAATAATAATAATAAGACCATATGTTTGAAAAATTATGAGTGTGAATATCAAATAATTTAATAAATATTAACAAATTACATAAAAAATATTACATTTAAATTGATAAATTGTAAAAAATGATAATGTTAATAAAGTAATAAAATACTTTGTATATTTTTAAAATCAAGAATGTGACACGTCAATATCTGTTTGATACAAGAATAATGTGTAAAAACTATTAATATTTGAAATGAATAATTTTTACAAAATAATTTTGACTACTTTGTACATCATTACATGAGAGATATGTATGTATATATATATATATATATATATATATATATATATATATATACATACTTACATTTGATTGACAATCAACTTTGAAATATGTACTATATACATCACATACACGAGTATATTACCTCGTAATACGATGTATTTAGTTTAAAAATTAATCAAATTGAATTCAAAAATCAGTTAAAATTGACATCAATTAGATATAAGGTTAGTTAGAATTTAAATAAAATTGAGAAGATAATTGAATCGACTTAGGCTGCTATTTAAATATAATAATAATAAATAAATATTGATCAACGACTGAGATCTAAATATTAAGAATCTGATTTTAAAAACAAATGAATGAAATTTGAAATTGAGTTCAATTGGACGCAATTTGGGCTAGGATTGTAATAAATTGGATAAAATTAGGCTAAAATTGTCACAAATTCGCTAAATCAGGCTAGAAAATAAATAAATTAGAAAAAAATAAATTGAACAAGGTTGCGAATTAATACAATAAAAATAATAGTAAAATAAATAATATAATTATTCTCATATTAGTTATGAATAAATTATGTAAATAAAAATACAATACAGAATATATTATTTTAAAATCAACGCTAACAATAATTCGGAATAGACACCTATAAATTATGAATACAAAATTATAAATCAAAGAAACTAACCTCTGATTTCGAATATCTCTCAAAGAATTGAAACTTTGATTTTGGGTCTTCTCCTTGTCTTCTTAGAGAAAATTTAATTTTGGTTTTGATTTTTTGAATTTTTGGATTTGATTTTTAATTTTAGAAATTCGGTTAAAACGGTTCGGTTTTTGATTTTTCAAAAAACAATTTGGTTAAACCAAAAAAACCAAAATTATATAAATAATATATATATTTTATTATATATATATATATAAAAATTTTATGTTTATATATATATATATATATATATATTATATCTTCAGTATAAATAATGTTTTTCCGTTATTTCATTTCATTTCATCTATGTTGAGTTATTTGTATTTGAAAATGAAAAATAGGTTTGAAAAAAATTATTTTTAAAAAAAAATCAATAATTTTAAATGTCGACAAAGAAAGACTCACAACTTTAATATTCAAAATCGAAATAAAATTGGAAATAATTGATCCAGATTTATAGAAATCGAATCAAATCGAATTTATTTTGGTTTGATTACGGTTGTCATTTTTTTCAATCCGAAAATCAAAAAATCATAATAATATTAAATAAACAAATTGAACAAATAGAATGCCCACCCCTAATCTTATCATATATATTATTCTGAAACTATCTAATACGTTCAACTCAATGTAAAATAAAATAATTTTTATTTTATTTTGTGATTATTATACCTTATACCTCATACCAAATGACTCTTAAATGTACATTATATTGATATATTATATTATCGTGTGTAGTATGATGCCTTACAATTATATTTAAATTAACCAATAGAAACATACGCTTTATTTGAGCCCTGAATCGTTCTTCGCCCTATCTTAGGACAACAAAATTTCACCTCTTTAATTTTTTGGTGATAGCATAACGAGTCAAGCTAAGGTTTATTCAGCTTGAATACATCTATGATACCATTATGTCACCAAACTAATTTTAATTTCTTGAGTATCTTTTGCTTGATTATACATGTCCACCGATTTAATGTCTAATTTCTTTTTATTTTATTTTTTTATTCTTCAAGTTTATTCTTTTCCTATTTAAATTTTTCAAGTCATAAAATCCTATGTAAATCCCCAAGAAATAATTTCAGCTAATTTGTGGCAACACAATCCCCCAATAATGTCCCAAGTAATAATTTCACAGGTAAATCTCCAAGAATAAATCCCTAGCAAAATTCGCAGCACAAAATCGTCAAATAATTTCTCAGATAATAAAATCCATTATATAAATTTTCACCAAAACATCTCTACGCAAATCCGTAGCATAAATTACCTAAAGATTTTTTTATGAATTTAAAAAATGTATATATTTGTTCATATACCTGCGGATTTACCTAGAGATAAAGTACAAGCCGATACATTTCCCCGGATAATGTCGCAAGTAATAATTTTGCAAGTAAATTCCCAAGAATAAATCCCCAACAGATTTCACAGAACAAAATCCCCAATAATTTCCCAGATAATAAAATTCATTACATAAATTTTCACCGAATATCTCTACGTAAATCCGTGGGATAAATTACCTGAGAATATTACCATGAATTTAATATATATATATATATATATATATATATATATATATATATATATATATATTTGTCCATATGCCTGCGGATTTACCTAGAGACAAAATACCGGTCGATACATTTCCCCAGGTAATGTCCCAAGTAATAATTTTGTAGGTAAATTCCAAGAATAAATTCCCAGCAAAATTCTTAGCACAAAATCCCCAAATAATTTCTTAGGTAATAAAATTCATTACATAAATTTTCACCAAAATATCTCTAAGTAAATCCGTAGGATAAATTACCTGGAAATTTTTCTATAAATTTCAAATATATATATATTTGTCCATATACCTGTGGATTTACCTAGAGATAAAATACCCACCGATATATTTTTCCAGGTAATTCGCAAGTACGAAATTTGCGCAATATGGCGCTAAATTTACCTGGGGAATTTTTTGCAAATATATAGTTCACAGGTAATTATATATTTTAATGTTAAGAAATTTAATATTTTCGTAGGTAAATCTGCATGTATTTCCTGCGATATTGTTCCCTAGATAAAATCTCCATGTAATTTACAGTTTTCTAGTAGTGACAACCTCTAACTAATAGTAGATACGTTTAAATCAAATAATAATTTGAAATCAGTTGGGTAATATATTAACACAAACAACTTATGAGACAGATGATCTTTTTATTACAATAGATGATTCATCTGTTGCAATAGTTTACTCATATATTACATCAGATTACCCATCTATTGCATAAGTTGCAGTAGATGGGTAATCTGTTAAGTTAGGTTCAGAGAACCAAATCAACAGATGGGTAATTTGTTGCAAAAGACGACTTGTCTGTAGCAATAGATTACCCATCTGTAGCACCAGTTACTGTAGACTTGTAATCTATTAACACAAATTGCAAAAGATGTTTCATTTATTGCAACAGATGGCCCATCTGTTTCAGTATCTTCCTTTGAGTCAAATTATTTTACTTGAAAGAAGACTTACTGCATCATTCGGAGGGTTAAAGAGATCAACCTCGTTAATTTTTATGTTTGTCTTTGCATCCAACCACCTAAGGATCCTTAGATGAGAAACCTCATCCGGGTAATCCTTGACTTGCTTTTGGAGGTGCGGAATGACTTTAAATGGCCAAGCCTAAAAAATGTACACATGAAGTAAACAAAAATGAATCATAATAGTTATTCAATATAAATTAATGCAAGAGTAAACAAATAGTGATTAAATTTACCATGAAAGCCCCCGGAAAGTCGTATAAGCTGATCATCTTTGGGGATAGTTTTGTCAATAAATATTTGACAGTCAACTTGTAGTTGTCATATCCCCTGGGATAAATGTTGAATTTATCTAAATCTTGAGCAAACACCAACAAATAATCTTCTATGACTTTGTAGATGTCTGTTGCCAGTATAATGGAATGGACAAACCAAACTAAGCACAATTACTTTCTGTACTACTTTGGTATGTCTTTATTCTTGAGATCTTTTATTCAACAACTGGGCTTTGTAGCCATGTCTAGCATTGTCCATCCAGGAAATTGCATGCCATAGACCTAAATATGGGTGGCTTTAAATATTTGACCCCAATAAGAAATGTCTTTAAAAAATAACCTTCTTTACTTTTTAAGTATAGTACAAGTACCATTTTACCCCTCTACACATCAAATATATTTTTAAAACTTTCCATACTTATTTGTCTCTCAAATTTTATTTTTTATTATTTTCACTTTTTATTTTTTCTTTAATTTATTATTCTATTTTTTTTATTATTTTCAGTTTTTATTTTTTTCCTTTAATTTTATTTTCATGTTTTAATTCATTTGTCTCAAACTTTATTTTTTTTCTGTTTTCTTTTTTCTCTAGCATTATATTTTTTTTTCCTATTTTAGTTCATTTTTCTTTAACCTTTATTTTTTTTGATTTTTGATTTTTATCAGTTCTCTTTTTCCCCTCATTTTTCTTAAACTTTATTTTTATTTTTTCCTCATATTTCTTATTTTCTCAATTTTTTTAATTCTTTGCTTTTTTCTTAATTTTTTTTTCTTTCCTTTTTTTTTCTTACTCTTTTTTTTCATTTCTCTATTTTGTTTGATCGCTTTTTCTTTTTTCAATTCTCCTTTTTTCCCTCATTTTTTTAAAACTTTATTTTTATTTTTTCTTTCATTTTTATTTTTCTCAATTTTTTAAATTCTTTGCTTTTTTCTTGATCTTTATGTTTTTTCTTTCCTTTTTTTTCTCAATATTTTTTTTATTTCTTTATTTTGTTTGATCGCTTTTTTCTGTTTTCTCAACTTCTATTATTATATTTTGCTAATAAATAAAAAATTGGATAATCCACAAAGGGATTTTCTTTTTTTGACATCAAAGCAAATTTAAGGGCATGAATTGTTGTTATGAAGTTCTTTGAAAATTTTTGAGATAAGTCATGTCTCTAAGGCGAGAGTTGTAGAATATCTCATAAATAAAGACATAATGTGGTAGTGTTAACTCTTACCAGGGGAGCATAATTTATTATTTAAAATCATTGAGCAAAGTCTTGCTTCTAAGGCAAGAGTTGTAGAACATCCCATAAATAAAGATATAACATGGTAGTGTCAACTCTTGCCCGTGGGACATAGTTTATAGTTTGAAAGTCCTTGAGCTAAGTCTTGCTTCTAAGGCAATAGTTGTAGAACATCTCGTAAATGAAAACATAACGTGGTAGAGTCCACTTTTGCCCGTGGGGCATAATTTGTAGTTTGAAAGTCCTTGAGTTAATTAAGTCTTGCCTCTAAGGCAATAGTTGTAGAACATCTCATAAATGAAAACATAACGTGGTAAAGTCAACTCTTGCCCGTGGAGCATAATTTGTAGTTTGAAAGTCCTTGAGCCAAGTCTTGCCTCTAAGGCAATAGCTGTGAACATCTCATAAGTAAAAATATAACGTGGTAGAGTTAACTCTGGCCCATGGGGCATAATTTGTAGTTTGAAAGTCCTTGAACCAAGTCTTTCCTCTAAGGCAATAGTTGTAGAACATCTCATAAATGGAAATATAACATGGTAGAGTTAACTCTTGCCCATGGGGCATAATTTGTAGTTTGAAAGTCCTTGAGCCAAGTCTTGCCTCTAAGGCAATAGTTGTAGAACATCTCATAAATGAAAATATAACGTGGTAGAGTTAACTCTTTCCCTTAGGGCATAATTTGTAGTCTGAAAGTCCTTGAGTCAAGTCTTGCCTCTAAGGCAATAGTTGTAGAACATCTCATAAATGAAAACATAACGTGGTAGAGTCCACTTTTGCCCGTGGGGCATAATTTGTAGTTTGAAAGTCCTTGAGCTAATTAAGTTTTGCCTCTAAGGCAATAGTTGTAGAACATCTCATAAATGAAAACATAACGTGGTAAAGTCAAATCTTGCCCGTGGAGCATAATTTGTAGTTTGAAAGTCCTTGAGCCAAGTCTTGCCTCTAAGGCAATAGCTGTGAACATCTCATAAGTAAAAATATAACGTGGTAGAGTTAACTCTTGCCCATGAGGCATAATTTGTAGTTTGAAAGTCCTTGAACCAAGTCTTTCCTCTAAGAAAATAGTTGTAGAACATCTCATAAATGAAAATATAACATGGTAGAGTTAACTCTTGCCCATGGGGCATAATTTGTAGTTTGAAAGTCCTTGAGCCAAGTCTTGCCTCTAAGACAATAGTTGTAGAACATCTCATAAATGAAAATATAACGTGGTAGAGTTAACTCTTTCCCTTGGGGCATAATTTGTAGTCTGAAAGTCCTTGAGTCAAGTCTTGCCTCTAAGGCAATGGTTGTAGAACATCTCATAAATAAAAACATAATGTGGTAGAGTCAATTCTTGCTCGTGGGGCATAATTTGTTGTTTGAAAGTACTTGAGATAAGTCTTGCCTCTAAGGCAATAGTTGTAGAACATGTCATAAATCAAAATATAACGTGGTAGAGTCAACTCTTGTCCACGGGGCATAATTTATTATTTGAAAGTCCTTGAGCTATGTCTTGCCTCTAAGACAATAATTGTAGAACATCTCATAAATAAAATATAACGTAGTAGAGTCAACTCTTGCCCGTAGGGCATAATTTGTAGTTAGAATATCCTTGAGCTAAGTCTTGCCTCTAAGGAAATAGTTGTAGAACATCTCATAAATGAAACATAACGTGGTAGAGTCAACTTTTGCCTGTGGGGCATAATTTTTACTTGAAAGTCCTTAAGCTAAGTCTTACCTCTAAGGAAATAGTTGTAGAACATCTCATAAATCAAAATACAATGTGGTAGTGTTAACTCTTTTCCATGAAACATAACTTGTTGTTTGAAAGTCATAAGCCTTGCCTCTACAATGTCGTAGTGTCAACTTTTGCCCATGAAACGTAGTTTATTGTTCGAAAGTAGTAAATCTTACCTTTATAATGTGATAGTGTCAACTCTTACTCAGGAGATGTAACTTGAATAAAAGAAATCGAAGAAAAGAACAAAAATAATAAAAATTGCGAATAAAGAAGAAAATGAAGAAAAATATCAAAAATATAAAAATCAAAGAAAATTTAGAAGTTGAGAGAGAATAATAAAAATATAAAGGTTGATAAAAAATGAAAGATTAAATAAAAATAAAGGTCGAAAAAATTTTTAAAAGACAAAAAGAAAAAAGAAAAATCAAAGAAAAATAAAAAAAAAGTTTCTTTTTATAAAAGTAGACGTTGAAAGGTGTAAAGAAAAAAAGTAAGGGTTGAGAAAAACTAAAAAGAACAATAAAAAAAAGAGGAAAGAAAAAATAAAAAATAAAAAAAATATAAAATGAAAAAGGAAAAAAAAGAAGTAAAGAGGAAAAAAGTAAGGGTTGAGAAAATTAAAAATAAAAGAGAAAAGAAAAAATAAAAATCAAAGTAAATTTAAAAAGAGAGAAAAAATAAAAGTTGAAAGATATAAATATGGAGTTGTTATCTATTATGAGGATAATTTATGTAATTAATCCATTGATCAGGGGCAATTTTGTCCCAAAAAATACTAGTTAATAGGTAAAGGCTGTTTTATGGATGCTTTTTTATTTGGGACTAAAATTTGAAAGCCACCCTAATTTGTGTCTATTTTCGAGATTCACCCTTGTCCAACAACCCTTCTAATTTTTTGTTGCCTTTGTTGGTTTTGTGGGCGGTCGCTTGGACAATGTCTTGCCTTTATTTGATGGTGGTGGTTTGGGCGTCTTGCTTGCCTTGGACTTTTTGTTGGGTGTTTCCTTAAGGAGAGGTTCTTCTAGCTAATGGCATCTCAAGACAGTCATTATGACAAATTCTTTCGTGCCAAAACAAACCGGCATGCCACAATAGTTGATCTAGATTCTATCCATCTTCTTGCCCTTCTCCTTCAAATCATTATCATCACCCACGTACTTGATCCTGCACTTGAGAAGACAATATACCATGCTCATTTGGAAGCAGGCATTGTTGTCATCAGGCAGCTTAAGAAAGTGTCCAAAGTAGCTAGACCTAAAAAATCCTCTAGTTTTTCCTTCTTCATTATATTTCTAAATTCATCAAAAAGTTCCCCTATAAGAGATTTAAATACAAAATCACGAGTTAAATCTGCACAGTTTTCTATCGACATCTCAACTTGAAACCTGTCAATACTAATAGTTTTAAAAGGATCATGTTGGGATTTGAATCTTAATTCACCTCCCATTGATGATGCATTATCATCATCTTTCTCTCTCTCTGTGGAAGATCTATTTTCTTCCTCACTTTCTACTTCCTCCTTTCTTTTTTTATCTTTATTTTCTTCCTCGTCACTCTTATTTTCCCCTCTACCCTCAACGGAACCTTGTCCACCTCCCTCAACATTGTTTTCCTAAGATTCACCATCTTCCTCAATTTTGTTTTCATACCTTTCCTCGGCTTAACTTTTCCTCCAAATCCATCTGTACTCTAGCCTTTTTTGTTATCTGGTTAGAAGTTGATCCACTTTCACTTTCTTTTCTTTTGGGGAGACATATTTTACCTACAAACAAGAGAGAAACAAAAAAAATATTAAAATTGATGTCTGCATAAATTAAAAAAAAGGTAACACAAAATTCAATAAATACAACACACTACAAAAAATATTCCAATAAATGACCCATCTGTTGCAACAGATTAAAAACCTGTTGTAACAGATGGGTTTCTGTTGGAAGAAATCAAAACAGTGTTGCTACTGGTTTGTTTTCTTCCAGCAGCGGATACAACTGTTGCAACAGATGGTTAATCAATTAGAAGAGCTGTTTTGTTTTATTCCAACAACTGATATACCTGTTGAAACAAATAGGGAATTTGTTTAGTGACCTATTTTAATATCTTTCAACAGATATTCCACCTGTTGCAACAAGTGGGTAATCTCTTGGAAGTTATCAAAACAAGTAGCAGTTTTGTTTTGATAACTTCCAATAGATTACCCATCTTTTGCAATAGATGGATCATCTGTTGGATGAAATTGAATTAGAACTTCCACATATCCATTAGATGTGTAATTTGTTGGGCAATACAACACTCCAACATCACCAATACCACCACCACCATCATCAATACCACCAACACCAAAACTAACACCACCACCACTACCACCACCACCACCAACACCACCAACACCAACACCATTAATACCAACACCACCAATACGAACAATGCCAACATTACTACCAACACCACCAATACCACCACCACCACCAATGCCAACACCACCACCAATAATAACAACAATACTAACACCACCACCAACACTACCAATATAAACACCAATACCAACACCACCAACATCGACACCAACACCAACACCATTAATACCACCACCACCATCACCAACACTACCAACATCACCACCAACACCAATACCACCACCATAAGCACCACCAACACCACTGCCACCAACACCAATACCAAAACCACTAATACCAACACCACCGTCAACACCACCCATACCACCAATACTACCACTAAAACTACCAATTCTAAATCTACCATCACCACCACCACCACCACCAATACCAACACCAATACCATTACCGCCACCACCACTAACACTACTAATACCAATACCACCAACACCAATACCACCAACACCAATACCAATACCACCACCACTATTACTAACACCACAACCAATACCACCACCACCACCACCAATACTAATACGAACACCAACAATAATACCACCACTACCACCAATACCGACACCAACACCAACACCAACACCACTAATACTAATACCAATACTACCAACACCGATAATATGAACACCATCAATAACAACATCAACAAAACAAACAAACTACAAATAAACAACACCAATAGTGCCAAAAACACCACCAACATCATAAACACCATCCAACAACACCACAATAGCCAACAAAACACAACGACAAAAACTTAGATTTTCTTGGGTTCTTTCTATATTTTTTAGCATTAAAACTCAAATTTGTTAATCAATTCTTGAATATAATACAACTAAAAGTCTCTTTTCATTATTAACTAAAAGCTCCTAATAATTAGAAAAAACAACAAATGTAAAACTCTTCTCGAACTCTGTTACCTACAAAGAGATAGAAAATGATGGATACAAACAAAAAGGAAGTCGAAAATAACAACTATATTGTCAAAAATGGGAAGAAAATTAATGTGTTGTGAAGGGTTAAGTAGTTGTTTGTATTGTTGAGCGAGAAAAAGAAGAGAGAAAACTCGAGATTTGAAATGATAAAACATTTTTCCCGCCACTATTGTATGGGTTGATTCGTATTTTGGAAAGAATAAAAAGTTTAGAAATTGTTAATTTGGTTTGAATTGATCTTAATTAAATTTTTAAAAGAGATAAATTTTAATTATTTCATAATAAAGAAAATTAATTTCACTAAAAATAGTTTTCAGTTATTAAGTTCAATTGGAACTTTGATAAATTTATTATTAACTTAATGATAATTTAATATGAATAATTTCAACTCAAATAGGTCAACTGATGACCCTGGTCAGGATGAACACAATAGTTGGTCATGTAATTGCAACGACATCAATTAAAATTATAGTTGAACTTATGAACTCATCCTTAATTCCATCTAAATCAATTTAGTTATTACAAATAATAGCTTGATATGAATAGTTTTAAGTCAAATTAATCAATTGATGACTCTGGTAAGGACGAACAAAATAGTTGATTGTGTAATTGCAACGACATCAATTGAAATTATAATTAAGCCTAGGAACTCATCCTTAATTATAGATAAATAAATTTAGATATTTCAAATAAGGGCGTGATATGAATCATTTTTACTCAAATTGATCAATTGATGACTCTGGTCAGGGCGAACAAAATAGTTGATCATGTAATTGCAATGACATCAAATGAAATTATAATTGAACCTATGAACTCTTCCTTAATTATAGCTAAATTTATTTAGATATCTCAAATAATGTATTAATGTGAATTATTTCAACTCAAATTGATCAATTGATGTCTTTGATCAAGTCAAACACAATAATTGATCATGTAATTACAACGACATTGTAACACCCCACATTTTTTAGCTAGAAATTAAAGTATCGTTCCTACATGTATAATATTAAATCCCATAATTTATTTATAATACATGTGTTATGATGTTTATCCTGGTGTGTTTAGTGCTTTTGAGGGGAAAAATGTTCATAGGAATCACTTTGAGTAAGGTTGAGCTAAGAGCCTTTGATTCAGTCAAAATTTTGTATTTAATTCTACAAGGGTCAACTTTGAACATTTATAACTTTTTACACATATGGATTTTTTAAACTCAAGACCCACTAAATTATTGATAGTTGAATTATCTTTTCAACGATACCAATTTTGCCTTAATCTGATGTCCGAGCAAAACGTTATGACCATTTTTGTCAGAAACAGTAAGCTGTCGCGATAGCTCTGCGATGCGGGCTTAAGTTACCGTGATGCGGAGGATAGTTTTTTTGAATCCATAAATACAAGCCAAATGGCATTTTAGTCACTACCCCTTTCCCCCAAGCACCCAAGTGATGGATTAAAACCCCTAAAGGGCATTATTTGCCCACTTTTCATCATCAAACCCTTATGTAAACCCTCCTCCTTTCCAAGAACAAAATCCAAATTCTTTTCCCCAAAAAATCAAGAGGTTAAGCTTACAAGTTCAAGAATCTTCAAGAAAACATCAAGAATAGCGTTCCTTTCACAATTTCATCATTTAAGTCCCAAGATTCAAGCTTTCTTCCTCAAGAATTAAAGGATTCAAGTTCCAATTTCAAGCTTCTTCAAGAATTCATTCAATTAGGTATGTGGGGTATTCATCAATGGGTCCCTTTCACTCATTGAGCCCCCTCAAAAAATCTTTTAATTAAAATATAGAGTTTTTCCTTTACTATGGAATTTCATATGTTCAAGATGGATAAATTCATGTGGTCCCTATTAATTTAAACTCAATTCATGTCCATGCATGATACCATGAAAAGTTAGGTTGCTTCATACTTTAAATTTTAGTTTTCCATGTGAATTTTTTGGTAAATCCCCAAACTATGAATTTAGCCGTGTAATCATGTTGTTTTCCTCATACTTAATACATCCCCATGTTCAAGTTCATGATTCTCACATGTTTGATGAAATATCTATGTTTTAGGTCCTTGAACCATGATCCCATACTATAATTTTAAATTCTTGTTATCGTAATTTATGGTCATTCAGTGCTGGAGGGTTATGAACACCGATACCTATTTATTTTACATGATTTCAGATTTTCAAGTAATAAGTCAGTTAAGCCATAAATCTTTTCATTATACTCAGATATTTATGATCATGATAAGAACTATTATAAATAATGTTCAGTTAGACTTAATTTAGTTCAGTACCAGTGTTAATTTAGTTGGGAGTAGAATTTAGAACCGACCGAACCTAGGGATGGGGGCTCACTTACTAGTAGAGGGTGTAACTTTTAATAGTAGTCCCTGAGTTCCAGAACTACGTATCTAGCGTAGCTTATGAGAGGTCTTCCTGCCAGTAGAGGGTTGACATTTTCTTAGGGGAACCTACTAGTAGAGGGTGACTCCCTAGTCCTTCAGACACCAGTTTAATGGATTTACACAGCCAGTGCTGGTACCCGTGGCACGTACTGACACCCTTCTAATTTGGGTTATATATTGGACCCCAATTAGCTCAGATTGGGGCCTATCGATTACATGATACCTCCCACAGTTTTAGCCAATGTTCAGTATGTCTAAGCTCAGGTTTGCTTGACCAAAGCATACAGATTTTCAGTTAATCAGTTATACAGAATTCAGTCTTTCAGATTATAGATTATCTCAAAAACATGTTTATGCTTGGTTTTACATTCTTAAATATTACATGTTCATGTTTTTTATGTTAATTATCCATACGTGGTCTTCAGTTCAGTTTTACAATATATTCAACTTTACATGAGATTTACATACAATATTTATATTTCACCGCTTCCCAGCTTCAGTTCTACTTATTATACAAAAGTAAAGATTTTAAGAAACTAAGTGCAGTGATTCACCAGCTTATCCAATTATGTTTCTTAGTCACACTTTAGATACTCCATCTTTCATTTTATTTCAATCTCTTGGTGAGTCTACTTGTACTTAGCATGTTTTAAGATTATGTATGAAATCAGTTTTACTTATTGCATTCACCCCCACTTACTTAGTACATTCTAAAGTACTAATCCACATATATGTCTATGTTCTACATTATCTCATAATATAGGTACCAGTTGTAGCACACACATCATAATCAGATAGTTGCAGCTTCCAGCCAGTAGGTAATGAGTTCTCCTAGTTCCAGAATCTCTAGTCAGATGTAGTTCATGTAGTTTATTTTAATGATTCATATGTACTGATTAGTGGTAGTTGGAGGCATGTCCCATCTATCTAAAATCAGTATAGTAGAGGCTTTATAGACAGTTTGTCATAGTCACTCATGCAATTTAAGTTCTCCCTTCATATATATCGTGTTGTAAACCTTTTTAGTGTCACATGTATTCCATCTTTCTTATGATTATGCTTCTATTTAGAAAATTTATCTTATAATATTAGTTCAGATCTATTGCTCATGTAGTATGATAGATCATGGGTTATCTTGGGATCACTTGTGGTCCTATGCACCGCGTTACGACAAGGGGTAGTCTCGGGTCGTGACAGTCATCAATTGAAATTGTAATTGAACTTATGAACTCATCCTTAATTCTAGCTAAATAAATTTAGATATTTCAAATAATGTCTTGATATGAATCATTTCAACTCAAATTGATCAATTAATGACTTTGGTCAAGACCAACACAATAGTTGATCATGTAATTGCAAGGACATCAATTGAAATTGTAATTATACCTATGAATTCATCCTTAATTATAAGTAAATAAATTTATATATTTTAAATAATGGCTTGATATGAATAATTTCAACTTAAATTGATCAATTGATAACACTAATCAGTGTTGATGTAAATCATTTCAACTTAAATTGATAAATTGATGACTCTGGTTAGGACAAACATAATAGTTGATCATGTAATTGCAATGACATCAAATGAAATTGTAATTAAACCTATGAAATTATCCTTAATTCTAGATAACTAAATTTAGATATTTCATATAATGGCTTGATATGAATCATTTCAATTAAAATTGATCAATTGATGACTTTGGTCAAGACAACCACAATTGTTGATCATGTAATTACAACGACATCAATTAAAATTGTAATTGAACCTATGAACTCATCCTTAATTATAGCTAAATAAATTTAGATATCTCAAATAATGGCTTGATACGAATCATTTTAACTAAAAGTAATCATTTGATTATTCTAGTCAGGACAAACACAATAGTTGATCATGTAATTGCAATGATATCAATTAAAATTATTAAATCATCCTTAATTCTATCTAAATCAATTTAGATATTTCAAATAATATCTTAATATGAATTATTTCAACTCAAATTGATGACTCTAATTAGGACGAACACAATAGTTGATCATGTAATTGCAATTAGATCAATTGAAATTGTAGTTAAACTTTTTGAAATCATCCTTAATTCAAGCTAAATAAATTTAGATATTTCAAATAATATCTTGATTTGAATAAATTGAGGACTAACCAGTTGAAACAGATGACACATCTATTGAAAATTATCAAATAATTATAGACATCTATTAAAACAGTTGTTCAATCTGTTGCAACAGATTACTTATCTATTGGAAATTATCAAACAGATATTAACATCTATTGTAAAATATGACTTATCTATTGGAAACCATTAAATAGATGTTGCGATCTGTTATGATAGATGACTGATCTGTTGGAAATTATCGAATAGATATTGGCATCGGTTGCAACAGATGACTTATTTGTTGGAAGATATTTTTTTTATTTTAAAGCAATTTTTTGTTCAGAATAAAAAGGTAAAAAAATACTAAGGAGGCCAAATATTTTTTAGGATAACTCAAAAATATCCTCCTTGTGTTGTCTTATCTTGTATTTTCAATGTCTCCGTCCCTGTCTCATTTTTCTCCTCCAAGCGTTCACCACCAAAAAGTAATAAATATTTAAATCCATCTCTAGAATTTTCTATCCTTCAACCATAAAATAATTCATCTCTCTTCTTTCTCTTTCTCTCCTTTTTAGGGTAATCCCAATTGTCTCCTCTTTTTTCTCTCTTTTCTCTCCTCTTTCGCCCGAGAATCCTTTTGGATTTCAACCAATATATATATTTTCTCAATTGAAATTAGTCTTTTATCCCCTTACTTTCGGCGTGGCATGTAGGGTTTACTATTAGATCTGCGCTCTCTGCTATTATTCTTGCCTTCTCGTCTTCTTCTTTATTTGTTTCATAAAATTTTTCATGTTTTCTTTAATGAAAATTAAAATTCTGTATATCATATTTTTACATTGGTTATTTAAATTAATTATTTAAATTTGTTGTTTTTATTAATTTACCCATTATCCATATCTTATTTATAGAGAAAATTGAATGAAAGGTGACTTTTAAGTCTTGAATGAACGAACTATTATTTTTATTAAATAATCAAAAAAAGTTATGACCCTTGAGTTATTTCAAGAGATGGTTCATTTATTGCAACAGATTGGTCATCTATCTAAATAACTCAAAACCTGGATTGAGTTTTTCCAATAGATTGCTCATCTGTTGCAACAAATTGGTCATCTATTGGGAGAACTTACAAAGCCTTCTTGGCAGTATCATTTTTTTTTGTTTGTTTCTTTGTTATTGATATTGTTGTTGATGTTATTGTTGGTGTTGTTATTGTTGGTATTGGTGTTGCAATAGGTGGAACATATGGTGGAAGGTTTTAAAATTAGTCTTCCAATATATTCCCCATTCGTTGCAACAAATCAGCTATTGGAATACATTAAAATAGCTCTTCCAACAGATGACCCATTTATTGTAACATATTGGTCATCTGTTGTAATAGATGGGTCATTTGTTGCGACAGATGTGTCATCTATTGGAATTCTTGTTGTAATGTGTTATGTTTATTAAATTTTGTGTTACCCTTTTAATAAATTATGCAGACATCAATTGTAACATTTTTTTTTATTTTTCTCTTATTTGTAGATAAAAGATGTCTCCCAAAAGAAAAGGAAGTGAAAGTGGAACAAATTTTACCCGACCAACATAAAAGGCTAGAGTAAAGATGGGTTCAGAGGAATAAGATATTTGCAGATGGAATCACTTCATATGTGGGAGGTATGCATTACTGATCATGTTATCGTAAAAACACATATAGAGTACACTGATTTTATGAATGTTTTTTTTATCGATTAGGCATTGATCGTTCAAATAAGATATTGCATTTTTACATTTAAATTTGATAGGTTCAAACTGATAAGGATGAGGGACCAAGTAGGTGGTGTCGACACCTTGTTACAATTTAATGATGGTTTTGCTTAAGTTTATATGTCAAGTTCGGAGAAGGGATTAAGTTTTTAGTAGCAGTGTAAAAATACAATAGTGATTGGACTGATTTTAAGGATTCAATGGACTTTTTAAAGGCCTCTGAAGCCTCGCACTACTGCAAACAAGATTAGAAATCAATATAGTTATTACCCTGGTCCAAATTTATATGGTTGGATTGCTCGGGGTGATAATTATACAACAGAAGATGCTTGGGAGATTATCTATAAGGAAAAGGGAAGGTGCTAAATACTATGTATCAACTCAGACCTTATTAAAGAAGAAACATAGGGTAGCAAGGAACGTGTAGCGAATCTGGCCGATGAAATTGATATGAAAAATTAAAAAACTGAATGAGCTGAAAAAATGAAAGTGTATCCAAAAATAAAAATCAATCACTCGTTGTTGAAAAGAAAATGGTCAAGTGGACTGGATTTGTGCACTTTGCTAGGTAATTATGACTAGTTAGCATGGTCTGAATGATCACCTCCAAAGAAAAGGAACAAAACTCAAAGAAAATAGCTTTGCGAGTACCGAGGGTTGGAAAGATATGCAGTCAATAATGAAACTTATACCAAGAACTCCTGAAGTAAAAATAAGGGATCAAGCCAAGATGGAAATTTCTGAAGTTAAACTTGCATCCTAGGGCTTCTAGTTATGGTTCTGGTCAGGTCTCAAACCTTTTTGTTTCCACTGCCACTGACCTAATCAGAACCACAAAAAGAAGGCGTGGGATGCAAGTTAGACTTCAGAAATTGATGCCTTGGCTTCCCTTATTTTTACTTCAGGAGTTCTTGGTTTAAGTTTCATTCTTGACTATACATCTTTCCAACCCTCGGTGCTCGCAAAGCTGCTTTCTTGGAGTCCTGTTCCTTTCTTTTGAGGTGATCATTCAGGCCATGCTAACTAGTCGCAGTTACCTATAAAAGTGTCCAGCTCCAGTCAACTTTGCAATTTTTGTTTTCAATGACTGACGGATTTTTACTTTTGGATACACTTTGATATTTGCAACTCATTCAAATTTTTCATCGTTCAAGTCAATTTCATTGGACAGATTGTCTAGAAGTTCCTTTCTTGCTACTGTATGTTTCTTCTTTAATAAGGTCTGAGATGATAAAGACTTCAGCAACTCCACTTTTCCTTGCAAGTATTGTCCTACAACATGTTCTGATATATAATCATCTTCCCGAGCAACCCATTATATAAATTTAGACTGGGGGAATTTCTATTGGTTTTCCATTCTTGTTTGCTGCATGAGAGGCTTTGAAGACCTTCTCAAACTCTATTTCACCATTAAAATCAATCCAATCACTATTGAATCTCTACACTGCCATCAAATATTGATCCCTTCTTAAAACTTGAAGTATAAACATAAGAAAAACCGTCATTAGATTGTAACATGGTGTCGGCACTACCTTCATGGACCCTTCGACCTTATAAGTTGCACCTATCAAACTTAACTGTAAAATGCAGGATCTTCTTTGAAGGATGAATGTCTAATCGGTAAAATACTGCATTCACAAAATCATTGTATTTTATGTGTGTTGTCACGATAACCTAATCAGTAATACATAACTCCCACGCATCAAAGTGGATCTATCCATCTGCACACACTTTATTCTTCCTACCCCATCAATGTGAAATAGTGTTTAATCTTCAATTCCTACCATGAAGTAGTTTACAAAACTACAAAGGTTCAAAGGGTAACCATCTTCGAAACCTTTCTTCTTAATCTTCTGGAAAGAGTAACAACAATCTCATAAACTAAAAACCTGATAGAGAGAAACCCTTGTTGCTACTAGATTGAGTTCTTCCAATAGATAAACCATCTGTTGCAACAAATAGGAAATCTGTTGGACTACATGCCCTTCATGAAAAAACAAGTACTCCATATGTAACTTGTGTTGTTATTTGTTATGGACTCTGATAATTTTGACTCATTGTTGGGGATATAAATGTTATTATTTATTATATAAAATATATTTTTATTAACTTATGCATCAATAAAAAGAAGTAAGGTAACAGGAACTAAATACAACAGACAACAAAAAAATATTTTCAGTAAATTACCCATCTGTTGCAATATATGAACATATGCTGGAAGAACACAATACAGCTCATCAATCTGGATTGTGTCAACCAAAAAATGACCAATATGTTGCAACAGATAGGTAATATGTTGAAAAAATACAAAACCCTTGCTACTGGAGTGTCTTCTTCTAACAGATGTCACATCTTTTGCAACAGATCTATTGAAGAACACAATATAATTCTTGGCATTTGTTTGTGTTCTTCCAACAGATGACCAATCTATTTCAACAAATTATCCATCTATTGGAAGAACTGACTAAAAATGATTATTAATAAAAAATGGTTATTGAAAAGGTGAAAAGTCATGACTTATTGATTATTTAATAAAAAAAAATGATTCTTAAATAAATAATAAGGAAATAAATGATAAACATAGTTTAAAATAGTAAAAAATGGTTATTTAATTTTAATAACTAATGTTAATATTAAAAAGGTAAAAAGTCATGACTTTTCATCTTTTTTGTTTTTAAATCTTTGTTTAATTTAAATAATCGAAAAGTCACCAGTTTGAATTAATTAAGGAATATAATTATTAAAAAGTGGTGAACAGTTGTGACTTTTGTCTAAAACATTCAAAATAGTTTATGAATCAGATTCCCCATCTGTTGCAACTAATAAATCAACTGTTGAAAGAAATCAAAACAACTCTTCTAACAGATGATTTATCTGTTACAACAGATGGATCATCCATTGGAAGAAGTCAAACCAGTTGTAAGACTGCCTTGAATTATTCCAACAGATAACCCATATATTGCAACAGATGGACCATCTGTTGGACGAACTCAATAAAAATGATTATTATAAAATAATAGTTATTTAAAAGGTTAAAAGTCTTCAATTATTTAATAAAGAAAAACAGTTATTTAATTTTGGCGAAATGATCTGGTAGACTCCTGTATTTGTTCCCGTTTGTAAAGTGAATACTTATACTTAATCCTTTGTCATTTGAACCCCTCAATTCATCAAAACACAATATTTTAAATCCCTCTGACCGTCGACCAAGCCTATGTGGAATTAAGGTGGGTGAGTTGGACACAACGTGTGTAGTCATGCGGGTGAGTGCTAGCGAGCATCATTTTATATTAAAATAATTTTCAAAAAAAATAAAAAAGAGAAAAAAACCCTCCCCCAAAATGCAAAACCGTTCTTCTTTCCTTGTAACCCCCAAAACCCATCATTACAGTCCCTACCTCCCTCCGTCCCCTACCCCACTCTAAAAACACCACTATTACAGCCTACCCTACCCCCAAACCCCACCAGTACAGCATCCCCTCAAAACACCACCATTACAACCTCTCCTCCCCTCCCTACCCCCAAAACACCATCGTTCAACTCCTACCCTCACTCCCTCCACACCTATTTTCATCATCGTACCCCTACCTCTTCATTACCCATTTATTATTCTCTATTTTTACCACTATTAGATTCCTAATCCTCCATTTTCCACCACCATCGTACATCCACTCCTTTATTTTTTACCACCTTTAAAACTATAATTAATGATTGAGATCAAACTATCGAAACTATATTTTTCTCAATTAATAATTCCAACTAAAAACCTTTTCAAACTAAACAAGAAATTTTAAAAACTATAATCTTTTCATGTAAATTTCTCATTTTTTTCAATTCATTTGTGATGTAAATTTTCAAATGCAATAGAGAGATGACTAATGAAGGTGGTGTTCAAAAATGGAGGTAAAGGAAGAGAAGGAGAGATGTTATTGAAGACTAAAGATGAAGGGGTAGGGTGGGTGGGGAGGAGGTAAGCTTATTTCTTTTTTAAAAAAGGGGATTATTTTCTATTTCTTATTGGAAAATGATGTGGAATTTACATAGAAGCTGAAGTGGTAGCAATTGTGTTACACAGACCAAATACTAAATTTTATTGAGTTGAGGGGTTCAAATGACAAAAGTCTAAGTAGATACGTTCACTTTACAAAACAAGTCCAAGGGTCCACAAGACCATTTCGCCTTTAATAAGAACTAATGTTAATATTAAAAAAGTGAAAAGTCATGAATTTTCACAAGTTAGATTTAAATAATTGAAGAGTCACCAGTTTTATTTAATCAAGACATGTATGTAATTAATAAAAATAAGGTGAACAGTCGTGACTTTTTGCCTAACAAATTCAAATTCAGTCCTCTATAAATAGGTCTCTCCTTACTTGTTCAGTCTACTCCACTTTATTTATTTCTTGCATCGTTTTTCATAAAAACACCATTACATCTTCAACCCCTTCTCTTCAAGGAGTAGATTCGTTTTTCGTCTGTCGAGGTATGATTGTTTTTGTAAAACTACTAGTTGGTTGTATACATTGTATTACATATTCAGACTCTTTTCTTTTCTTTAGTATTTTATGTTTTTTGTTAATGCATGTGTGTTCTAGATATGGGTGATCTGGTTTGGGACATGCCGATTTTGTGCGACACTGTATGGGAACGTCAAAGGTAGGTTAATAAACTCCAGTGAGAGTTGGGCATCATGAGAGCAAGGATGGTGCATGAGATTCAAAGGCTGATAAGGGCCCCATTGTTGTTGGTTGATGATTGACCGATTGACAATAATAACAATAGTAATGATAATAATAATAAGGTTATGTTTTTTCTTTTAGTGTATGTATTTTGTTTTATTTTATTTATATCGGATCTACCTAAACCTAATGTATTTTTGTTATGTTTGATGAAAAAGTCTCTGTTTGGTCAACTTTGACTTTATTACTTATTTAATTTTTATTCTGTCTATTTATTCTTCTTAACATGTCGAGGGTAGGAGGTTAGGATTGAGCATTTGACATAATTTTGAATCAAGTAGAAATAGCAAAAGTTTTGAGTTCTTCCAACAGATGGGTCATCTTTTGAAACAAATTGATCATTGTTAGAAGAACACAAACTAGTGGCAAGAACTGTATTGTGTTGTTCCAATAGATGGATTGTCTATCGCAAAAGATTGGTTATCTGTTGGATGAACACAATTCATTTTGATGATCTGTATTATGTTCTTCCAAAAGATCTATTGCAATAGATGATCCATCTGTTGGAAGAACACACTCCAGTAGCAATGGTTTTGATTGTTTCCAATTGATTACCCATCTGTTGCAACAAATGGGTAATCTGCTGAAAATATTTTTGTATTCTGTTGTATTTAGTTCCTGTTACCTTCTTTTATTGATGCACAATTTAATAAAAATATATTTTATATAATAAATAATAACATTTGCATTTACAAAAATGATTTAAAAATATCAACGTCCATAACAAACAACAACACAAGTTTTACTATTACAACGATCATGGTGGATTACGACCGGGCATGTAGTTCTTTTGTGGCCAGCGTTCTTACATAGGGAGCACTTATTTTTTCTTGATGGAAATGATTCTCTGACTCTACGCCTTCTCTTATATCACCTTCTTCCTGGTTATATAGTGTTTAGGTCAATATATTGATGAGGTATTAAACTCTCCAAAATCTCTATAGGAACATCCCAAGATACTTCACGAGGCACAGGATTAATAATCTCACTATATGACATTGTATATCTTTTCACCAAATAATATGGAGATTAGTTCTCATAAATTTGAGTACTATATTGTTTACCATATTGAGATTGAAGCGCTACCATAGCATGAGGACAAGGTATTTTTTCCAAGTCAAAAACTCTCTATGTACAAGGTCATCTTTAAAGATCGACTATGGCAAAATCACCATGACCGTCGATATTGAACTTGTAATTTTCTATTTGATGAGCAAATAACCTATTCCCTAAACTGATGTTCATTGATATTTGTTTTTCCACTTCAAGAACAACTTTGGTTTTTGTGTTCGCAAACTGCGTATGCCTTTTGTAAAATAATTGGGCATATGTCTTGTTTATTTTATTAAATATCGCCATAATGGGAAATTCTCTTTGAACACCAAACATTGAATTTGATGATTCAGCTATGTTTGATATCATAATATTATACTTATACAAGAAAATTATTTAGCACGACATCATATAGTATTACTAAGTTGTAATACAAACAAGACATTAAATTCATAAGAATATACCCATTTGCCACAAAATGCACGGCTCCATCTCTCAAAACCGGCATATTTGAGATGTTATGCTGCCTTGGGATGCATACCCCTTATTTGATTGAAATGGTCAAAAAACTCAGCTCTATTATATGTTTTAGCTGCTCTATTAGAAGAGTTATGACCCTTTCATTGTGAAAGTTGTTTTGAATATTTTCTCCAAGATGCCTCATGCAATAACCAAAGTGAGCTGAAGTGAAGAAAATTGAACCCATCTTTTAGATACTTAGATGCCTATCCGACATTATACACAACTCTTCAGTATCTTCTGCATAGCTTCACATTTGTTCAAAAAAATATTCATACGAGGCATCACATTCCTTGTCCACTACACAAAAAGCGACAGAAAAGATATGACTCTCGGCGTCCTGTGCGACCGCTGATATTATAACTCTATTATACTTGCTCCTCAAGAAAGTCCCGTCGATGGCTACGACTTTTCTCAACTATTGAAAACCAAGAATCCAAGCACTGTAGGATATAAAAAAGTACTTGAACCTTCCATTTTCATGAACATGCAATGTCATCATACTTTTGGGATTTGTGGACTCAAGCATGTAACGATAGGCATCGAGGAATGCATACACGTGCTCGTGTGTCCACCTAACCAAGTCCTTGGAAATCCCCATGGCCATATAAATTTTTCAATAACTGACTGTAACACCCAATTTTGTATGGAGTTGATTGACTATATCACCTGTAGAAGGGCCTTTGCCATTGGGGAATCTATTTTTGAAATATTTACCGAGGACCTTTATCGTGTCATGAGGATTATGGCTCGTAATATGCTCCAAACCACATGTGTGATACTTTTCACAAACTTTAATGATGAATCTGTCAGAAGTTAAATATTTCACAACCCTCAACCACCACTTGCAATCTGGATTAGAACATCTAAAATAATAGATATTTTCGAATTAATCACCTTCTTTAGTCAGAAATATTTTTTAAGAAAGAAATAAATAAAGAAATATATAGTTCTATCTTATTCTTGAATGACATTCCCTTGTAAAAACTAGTTGCCACAGCCTAAACCAGGGCCTAGACGTAATGGGTAATCCCAAGCCCACTAGGATCAGGAACCGCCCCCGTTACCCAACCCAATCACCAAATGCATACCTTGAGTCAGCTGAAGCTCGACCATATAACAAGATAGCGTGTACAACTATGCGGAGACTCTAGGATAAATCTATAATCAAGACCAACCCAATCAAGTCCAACCAACCAAACTAATGCGGAAGCAATAAACCAATACCATGATAATAAACCAATGTATATTTATAATAGAAATAGTCCATACCATACCCAAGTTCACAGTTGTCCATACAAAGCCTCTAGACCAACCAAAGAGTAACTAGTCGGGACATGCCCCCGACCAGAGACAAAAATCAAAGTCTATGAAAGACAAGAAATACGTAAAGTAAACCATGGCATGAAATAGATGCCTTACAAACTACAGAAGTTCACCACTTCAATTGAACATCGACTGTACCCGAATTCGATAACTAAACAAGAGGAATAGAATGGCCGATTCATGCATAGCATGGGTATACAACCACCAGTAGACGGGTTAGTGGGTGAACACTAGAATGCACTCAGCATAGGGATAAAATAATACCATTTACAAAACCAAGTAAAACCATCCATATTCATACAACCATATATATATATAAGTTCCAGGAAATGGAACTGGCTTTAGCATGCCATTAAAACTATTTACGTGGGTTGAGTAACTTTGCCATTTTACCCCACCTATGGGCCATATGGGTTCATCTACCCCTGCTGAAAGGGTCCCAGTGTGTGCAGCCACACGATAAGGAAATATCCCATGGGATAAATAGTATATCCCTCCAATATAAAATGTAACACACGTACGTGGTCATTAAGAACCCTTCATATCGGCAAATATAAGTTTCCAATTTTGGTCCCCCCAAAACCTCAACCTTCCACGGCTTAGCTACACATCCCACTATTAATGCACAATTTAAAACCATTACAAAATAATCTAATTATCCATTTATTAACCAAGGCTATTTAACAAACCAGTGGTATCGCCATACCACTATGCTTACAAGCATTATCCATAGCCAAACCATTTAGGTTAAGGGGACTTTCAAGTGACCTTCCATATACAATATTAAACCACTTGGGGACTTCCATGTTCCCCACAAGTATGACCATTTAGCATTTTACCTTTCCAGACATTTAAACCAATTTTGTTAATGCATTCACTTGGGGGATTTCTATTTATCCCGTAAGATTTTCAAAATAGACCAATCATGACCACTTAAACCTTTACCCTTTAAACCATGCCAAACATTTAAAGCATTTTTATCATTTAAACCATTAAAACCATGCAAAACCATGCAAAACCATTTAAAGTTCCATTACGAAACCAAACCATGTAAGAGTTCCAATGAAAGTTCAACAATAGAGTAAAAACGTTATTTGAGGCATTTTATCGAACATATTGAGGGCACACCTTTACCAAGGCCAAAACCAATGTGTAGATCACCATAATTAGGGTTAATCAAGACCATTAGTTAAACCATAACCAACAACCAACCACATATGCAAAACATTACCAATAACATGTAAAAACATAGTTTAAACCAATACCAAACCATATGCATAAAGACCCTCAATAATATTTTGAAATCCGCTATTATAGATTCATAAACCAATGTTTAAAACATAATACACATGCCTTTATTTTGAAATAACAATGAGGAAAGGAGTACATGCCTTATACATGAAGATTCACAGAAGAAATCTTAGCCTTTGAGCCCTTTGAAGAACATATAAAGAAACCCTAGCCTCCAATCTTCTAAGAGTGTTTGAGAGAGTATTTGATGTGTTATGATCCTTTAATAAGTGTTATAGGACATATAGGGTTATATAATGTGAGGACATAACGGTTAAGGAGTAGGACATTTCCAAACTACCCTTGACTTAAAAATTAAAATAATTCATGCCTAGGGGTATGACTCACCTTACTATTTGTATCCAAGGGTACGAGTGATAGCCCAACTCGAACCCCAACTCGTACCTAACCTTTCCAAGACCTTACCTTAGGGTTTCCATATGACTTAAACTCCCTAACTCGTACCTAAAGGTATGAGTGGTAACCTCAATCGTATCCCCTCACCGTATGGTGGACAAATTACACTAGATAACTCAAACATGCACCATACGACTTGTCATATACCACTCGTAAGCTACGATACGACTCTTACCCATATAAGTCATACCTTGGGCAGTAGCTAAGCCTCCCATACTTCCTAGGGTATGAGTGAGTCACCTAGACACCTTAGACTCGTATCCAAGGTGTAACAGTGACTCCCTTGAGTTGTATTAAGCCAAATAGGTCCAAAACCAACAAAGTTTTCAAGGGTACTATTTTTGAGATGTTTTAGTCTCCCCCATTAGGAGCATTTGTCCTCGAATGACAAGTAAGGGTAAGGATAAACGTGAGGTAACACATTAACACATCAAACTGTTCCCCAACCGAAATTGAGGACAAGAGCTCAAACCAAGATGAGAAGATTACCACATACCACAAGTAGGATTTACACCCTAACACGTTCATTCCGACCTCTAACTAAGTTAGGAAACAAAGATGCAAGAGGAACCATTCCTTACATTTAAAAAAATTTGAAAATAAAGAAGTATTGTAGAACACACACCTTATGCACAAATTTTTAGAGCAAATAACTAACGTGCAATACCCCGTACTTCTACCTGGCTTAAAATCATCCCAAAAATGTCAAATACTTGCTTTAAAAGATGAATCCACTTTTATACATGTGGACTTTTCAAGTTTTTTACTTTTTATTATATGAAAAATTGAATAAGCTTTCCATAGATATCAAATTTGCCTAAATCCGACACCCAAACAAAGAGTTAGAGCCTTTTTAGTGAGACAGTGTATCACCAGAGCCATCAGCGCGTTGTGCCAAAGGCCCAGTTCATAATTGTCCTCTTCCAGTGAATCTCCGTGATGTCTCTGCATCACGCTAAACATTTAGGTCGCAAACAAAGTGGCAACACGATAGCTCAGCATCGCGCCACCGTGCATATTCCCAATTGTCCAGTTCCAGTAGCTTGGCGCGATAGTGGCGCATCACGCCAAGGATGAAAATCGAGAATTTTCTAGTTTTTGCGATATTAAATCCCAGGGGCCACTTGTTTTTTTCCCATGACTTTAATTCCTCCTAATCATGGGATTTAACCCTAAGAGTGCATTATTTGCTCACTTTTGCATTAGTTTTTCAAATTAAAATCAACCCTACTCAAGAATAAGAACCCTAGCTCTCAAATTCAAGGGCCAAATCACAAGAACAAAAACCCTATCTCTCAAACTCAAGAACAAGAACTCTAGACAATTCAGTCATAACTCTGAATGAACGACTAGCTATTATTCCGGCCAACCCAGTGGACATCAGCTGTAGCAAGGATTTGGGACTTTACCCAAATAAATCATCCCCTATTCTCTGGTTCTAAGTTTGAAGAGGGTCCACTGGTGTTCCTCGACCAGGTTTAGAAAATCATAGATATCATGGGAGTGACTTTAAGTGAGAGTGCAGAGTTAGCCACTTATCAGCTACAAAATATATCCCATACATAGTTTAAACAGTGGAAGGTAGACAGGGGTACGAATGCAGAGCCCATAGAATGGGAAGAGTTTGCTACAACCTTCTTAGATAGATTCTTTCCCCTAGAGCAGAAAGAAACCAAGGTGTTAGAGTTCATCAATCTCAGACAAGATAGTGTGAGTGTAAAAGAATACTTCCTCAAGTTAACCCAGTTAGCCAAGTATGCTCCCCATGTAGTAGCAAATAGTAGATCCAGAATGAGTAAGTTTGTGTTTGGGGTTTCAGGTACAGTGGTTAAGGAGTGTAGGATTGCGATGTTGATTAAGGAAATGGACATATCTAGACTTATGGTCCATGCTTAATAGATTGAAGAGTAGAAACTTAAGAAGAAGGAGAGAGAGAATAAGAGAGCCAGAATAGGTAGTTATAGGTTTTCTTAGCCAGGGTCGCAGGGTGGTAACCATTCTCAGCATAGTCAGAAGTTTTCAGTTCCATCTCCTTCCTGAGCTAGTGCTTCAGTTCCTAAGTTCAGAAAATAGTAGCAAAGATAGGGCGCCAGGCTCGAAATCTCAGAATAGTGAAAGCATTATTCACACTCATCCGCCTTGTGAAGAATTTAGTAAGTATCATAAGGTTGTGTGTAGAGCCAGCAAAAATGTGTGTTTCAGATGTGGCGAGTCAGGTCACAAGGTCCGAGACTATCCTAAACCTGGTCCATAAGTCAGCACGGTTATTCTTTAGCCCAGTCCGATCACTTGAATCAGTAGGATGCCAATTCTAGCGCTATCAGTGGGCAACGCCCAAACAGACTCTATGCATTTCAGTCCCAACAAGATCAGGAAACTTCTCCTGGTGTATTCACTGGTATGTTACAGTTCTTCTACTTACATATTTATTCTTCTTCAGATTCAGGAGCTTCTTCTTCTTTTGTAACTTTAAGGTCAGATCAAATGTTAACAGGACCTTTTAGTCTCCACCCCAGTGAGTCAGTCTAACACAACCTGACAGGTATATAGGAACTATCCAGTTATGATGTCTCAGAAAGTCAGGCCTTCAAAATTCTGGTAGTGGTGCTAGTATGTGTAAAAATTCAGTAAGGGAAGATGATTCCCGACCCATTCCTGCCTCAGTCCAAAGTTTTGTACTTTAGCCATCATGATACTTATGCATGCTTTACGTTTTAGTTCCATAAACACAGCTTATATTCACACACTTCCATTAGGATCGTGTGCATTTCAAGTTCCTAGTATGAGGAATCCCAGATCACTCAGTGTTATGAATCATGCTCCATGAGTACAGAGATTTTAGACTTAGGTCATGTAGCTCATGACTCATACACTCATGTCCTATCTTACAGTATGTTCAGCCCACATGATTCATGCTCCACTCCTAATGATCAGCCAAACTCAGACTATGCCACGTATACCCTCAGTTTAGATCCCTTGGTGAATCCATTGGGATGATGTTCTATCCCTCGAGTCTCAGTTACGGAGTCAGTTCAGTAATCAATATCCAGTAAAGGACTCAGATAGTCCTACAAAACCATGGCTTTCAGTTATCAGTTACTTAGCCATTAGAATTTAGTACTTCAGTACAAGTCTAAACCTTAGTTATTAGAAACTAGTATTCAGTCCCAGCTACACTCTTAGTTATAGTTAAAGTCTCAATTATCACCTTAGCTACAATCTCAATCCTAGCCCAGTAATCGGGTCGGTAACTCAATTCAGTTTTGAGTTTATTCAACCACAACGTACAGTTATCAACACATCAAATAACCCGTACACACCATAAAGAGAAGAGTTTTCAACACACCAGTTTCGGTATCAACAGATTCCTCGGACTTCCAAGGGATAGTAAAAGCATTGAGACAATCTCGACTAATACCAAAATCCAAAGTAGCACCCCTTAATGACACCCCTAAGTTCAGAGAACCGAGACCTCATTAGGTTACCTATTTTCAACCTCACCTCATTCCTCCCTGTACTAATAGGACTGGACTGGTGTGATAGAGTTTCCATTATTTGGGTCCATAGATTAATAGAATGTCGAAACTCAACATTGGTAGCCTCTCCTTGAGATAACCAAGAATGAGTTCCTCCTCCCAAGATAGGGTCAGCGGAGACCGAAGGTACTCTATAAGAAAAACTAGAAGCTGCGACCCTTGACCAGGTTTGGGCCTCATGAGTTGGACTTGATCCATCCATGTTGTCATTGAGTGGGACAGGTAAGTTTCCATGGACTTTAGATTGTTGAGAGGACATAATTCGAAAGATGAACCAAAGAAAATTCAGAAAAGATTTTAAGACCTTAGACTTCATAGCCCGAAATTAGAATACCAAGAAAAGTGAAACATTCCTAAATGCCTCGTAGCCTTCTGATTATAAGTGTGATTCATGATACACCTATAAGAAAGAATCTACTTGACACCTTTGTGGACACCCCATGACACCGAAACCTAAAGATCTAATACCAACTTGTCACAGCCCGAACTAGGGCCTAGATGTAATAGGCAATCCCAAGCCCGACTAGGACCGGGAACTGCCCCCATTACCCAACCCAATCACCAAACACATACCTTAAGTCAGCTGAAGCTCGACCATATAACAAGATAGCGTATACAACCATATGGACACTTTGGAATAAGTTTATAACCGAGACCAACCCAATCAAGTCCAACCACCCAATATAAAACCAAACTAAAGTGGAAGCCATAAACAAATACCATAATAATAAGCCAATGTATATTTATTACAAAAAAAAAGTCCATACCATACCCAAGTTCATAGTTGTCCATACAAAGCCTCTAGACTAACCAAAAAGTAACTAGTCGGGACATGCCCCCGACCATAGCCAAAAATCAAAGTCTATGAAAGACAAGAAATATGTAAAGTAAACCATGACATGAAAAAGATGTCTTCCAAACTATGGAAACTCACCACTTCAATCCAACATTGATTATACCCGAGTCTGATCACTAAAAAAGAGAAGTAGATTGGTCGGTTCCTGCTTAGCTTGGGTATACAACCACTAGTAGATGAGTTAGAGGGTGAACACTAGCATGTACTCAAGATAAGGATAAAATAATATCATTTACAAAATAAAGTAAAATCATCCATATGCATACAACCATACAAATAGATAAGTGCCGGAAAAGGTAACTAGATTTAGCATGCTATTAAAACCATTTTCCTGGGTTGTGTAGCTTTATCGTTCTACCCCACCCATGGTCCATATGGGTTCAGCTCCCCCTGTTGAAAGGTCCCAGTACATGTAGCCGCATGACAAGAAAATATCCCATGGGATGACTAGTACATCCATCCAATATAAAATGTGACACTTGCACGTGGTCATTAAGGACCCCTCATATCAATAAATATGAGTTTTTGGTTTTGGTCCCCCCGGAACCTCTACCTTCCACGGCTTAGCTACATATACCTCCATTAATGCCAAATTTAAAACCATTACAAAATAATCCAATTATTCTTTTATTAACCAAGGCTATTTAATATACAAGTGGTATCGTCATACCACCATGCTTGCAAGCATTAACCATAGCCAAACTATTTAGGCTAAGGTGATTTTCAAGTGCCCTTCCATATACAATATCAAACCACTTAGGGGAATTCCATGTTCACCACCGGCATGAACATTCAGCCTTTTACCTTTACAAACTATTTAAACAAATTCCTTTAATGCATTCGCTTGGGTGATTTCCATGTAGCCCACAAGGTTTTCAAAATAGACCAATCATGACCACCAAAACCTTTACCCTTTAAACTATGCCAAACATTTAAAAAATGTATATCATTTAAACCATTAAAACCATGAAAAACTATCCAAAACAATTTAAATTTCCATTACAAAACCAAACCATACAAGAGTTCCAATGAAAGTTCAAAATAGAGTAAAAATATTATTTGAGGCATTTTATCGAACATGTTGAGGGAACAGCTTTACCAAGGCCAAAACCAATGTGTAAATCACCATAATTAGGGTTAATCAAGACCCATTAGTTAAACCATAATCAACAACCAACCATATATGCAAACCATTACCAAAAATATGTGAAAACATAGTTTAAACCGATACCAAACCATATGCATAAAGACCCTCAATAATATTTCTAAATCCACCATTATAGATTCATAAACCAATGTTTAAAACACAACACACATGCCTTTATTTTTAAATACCTATGAGGGAAGGAGTACATCCCTTATACATAAAGATTTATAGAAGAAATCTTGGTCTTTGAGCCTTTTGAAGAGCATATGAAGAAACCTTAGCCTCCAATCTTCTAAGAGAGTGTTTGAGAGAATATTTGATGTGTTATGATCCTTTAATAAGTGTTATAGAAGGAGATATAGGGTTATATAGGTGAGGAAATAAGGTTTTAGGAGTAGGAAATATCCAAACTACCCTTAACTTAAAAATTAAATAATTCATGTCCAAGGGTACGACTCACCTTACCATTCGTATCCAAGGGTACGAGTAACCCCCCAACTCAAACCCCAACTCATACCCAACCTTGAAAATACCTTACCTACTGGTTTCCATATGACTTACCCTCCATAACTCATACTTAATGGTATGGGTGGTAACCTAAATCGTATCCCACAACCGTATGGTGGATAGATTATACTAGACAACTCAAATATGCATCATATGAGTTATCATTTACCACTCGTAAGCTCCCATATGACTCTTACCCATATAAGTCGTACCTTGGGCAGTATATAAGCCTCACATACTGCCTAGGGTACAAGTGAGTTACCTAGCCACCCTACGACTCATA
Organism: Capsicum baccatum var. pendulum; assembly: GCA_030864225.1. Classification (NCBI taxonomy): domain Eukaryota; kingdom Viridiplantae; phylum Streptophyta; class Magnoliopsida; order Solanales; family Solanaceae; genus Capsicum; species Capsicum baccatum. The sequence goes on along the minus strand of CM061553.1, from coordinate 206,208,386 downwards.
TCCAAGGGGTACGAGTGACTTCCTTGAGTGGTATCAAGCCAAAGAGGTCCAAAACTAACAAAATTTTCAAGGGTCCTATTTCTAAGATGTTTCACCAATCTCATCATCTTGTCTATTATGCGACTGTGCTGATTTAGATGATTTACCCACTGTATTGCTTGCAACATGGGCGTAGATACTTGATCATCATCTAGAATATTCATGTACAGATCATTTAATTTATCATCAAATATATCTTGTTGTTCTTCTTCTATATTTTGGTTCTAATTCTCTCTCAGTTTTTCAACCACGTATACCCTTAACACTAGCGCAGCTAAACCACTCAGATAAGCATGCAATCGAAGTTGATAAGTTATCTTGAAAGGTAGTACCCTTTGATTTTAAAAAGAGATGTGCATATAGCTGATGATGAGTTCTTTTGATTGATAATAGCTAATGATTAAGTTTACAAAATTACCACACAAAGCATCACTTTGGACTATCATAGCTATCGTCTCTAGAATTTCACCCTCTTTTCAATGCCAACATATCGATTGCTCTTCTTCATTCATTCACCATGACAATACAACCCTATTGTTATTGATCCCTCCATTAATGGTACCTAAATAAAGACATTTATTAATAATGACATGATAATAAAATTAATAGTGATTGTATAGTACTATACAATGAACCCTAATAGATGAGTAATTTGTTACAACATATGAATAATATGTTGTAACAGGTGAGTTATCTATTGCAATAAATGACTCACCTGTTGGGATTCATGTTATGGTATTGTAGAACCTGAAGCTGATTCCAATAGATGAGCTATCTGTTGGAACATGTGATTCATCCATTGCAATAGATTATCCATCTGTTGCAACAGATGACTCACCTGTTGGGATAGATATTATAATACTACAGAACCTTTGAAGTTGATTCTAATAGATGAGTGACCTGTTGCAACAGATCACTAACCTGTTGCAACAGATGACTCATATATTGTAATAAATGACTCATTTATTACGATACATGACTCATTTATTAGAATTAGCTTCAGGTTCTATAGTTCTATAACATGAAAACCAACAACTGAGTCATCTGTTATAATATATAACTCACCTATCGCAACATATGACTCGTCAGTTGGAATCAACTTTAGGTTCTGTTACCACAGGTGAGTAATCTATTTAAACGGATGACTCTTCTATTGCAATGGATAACTCATTTGTTGCAATAGATGACCCATATGTTCGATTCATATTACAACACTATAGAACCATAAAAATAAATCCAACATATGAGTCTTCCATTACAATAGCTGACTCATATATTTGATTTATGTTCGATTTCTATTCATTGTTGAAAAAATAGAAGTAGCAGTATACCCAGATGAGAAATTCAACTAAAAATAATAATTTTACTTACCAAGGTTACCTATTAAGTAATGCCAAAGTGACATACGAAACAAAATTTGACCTAAAAAATTGGTCAAGTAGCAACAGTAGCGTTAACAACAACAACAATGGTCAACAAGAAGAAGATGATGATGATAATGAAGAAGAAAATGATAATAATAAAGCAGAATAAGACGAATAAAGTAGCAACAACAATGAACAAAAAATATCGCAATAAGAGAGAAAACAATATTAAATAAGAAGAGAGAGAAACAGGCCTTTTTCCCCTCTGTTTCAAGTTATATTAGAGAAAACAATATTAAATAAGAAGAGAGAGAAACGGGCCTTTTTCCCCTCTGTTTCAAGTTATATTAGGTTTTACATTGGATCAGAGTGTAAATTAAAAAACGTGTGGGCAATTCTCAAACTTTCCCTACTTTCTTAATCCATAATAAAGTAATTGTCACTTACTCTCAATTATTAAAACTTGAGTTACCTACACCTCATTTTAAAACTTTTTTGTCACTTTTAACTCAAAACGCCAACTCTCTATGCCCTCCATTTCTATTTTCTTTCTCTTTATATTGGCAATTTTCTTATTTTTTTCTATTTTCTTATTGAACAAGAATAAATATTACAATTACTACTCATCCATTTCTTCCTATTCTTCAATGTTAATGTCTTAAAAGTTACTATTTCACTCATACCTATTCTTTATTGTAAAGAACACATACATAGGTTTTCCATAATCAATATTTCCATGTATGTATGTATGTATGTATGTATGTATGTGTGTGTGTGTCTATATCTATCTATCTATCTATCTATCTATCTATCTATCTATCTATCTATCTATATATATATATATATATATATATATATATATATATATATATATATATATCATAACTATTCTAAATGGGAAGCCACAACGTTGAAAACTTGAATTACTAAAATGCTCATTAATAGTTGAGTGACTGGTTTACCCCTCAACTTTTCTTTAAAAGTCAACCCCCCCCCTCAACTTTGAACAATAATCATACTTCCCCCCCTTCCCAATCCTATGCAATGTCCATTTTGCCCTTGTAATTTAAATACAATATTTATCTAATACCTCTTTATATTATATAAATAATATATATTTTTTAACATAGGTATTTATAGCATTTTATTTTATTAATATTATATGTAAAATAATATTTTTTATGAATTTATCACAAAATTTAATGTTATTTTAAAGACCGTATTTCAATAGTATATGTATTTAAAGAGTCGTTTGATATGGGATATAAGGTATAATAATTTGAAAATAAAATTCAAGATTATTAATTTATCCAACGTTTGGTTAGAGGTGTTAATTAGTTTTGAAAGTATTTGCCCCACTATTTATACCACAGTGATGGAATAAGTTATCATGTATACATGCTGGTACAACTTATTTTGGGATAACTAATCTCAGGATAACTTGTTCACAATCAAGCTACCCTAAGTGTGTGTATATATATAATATTAAAAGTGTGAACACCCTTAAAAAATGATTTAAACATTTTGTCCTTCATTAAAAGACTCTCCTTTAAGCAAAATTATCTTTTCACTATTTTCTTTAATTTATTATTTAATTATTTTTATTATATTAACTAAACTCCTAAAATATATGGGACTCTTAAAATATATGAAAGGAGAATCAATTAATATTTTTTCTTTATACAGATCAATTAGAAAAATACTCCTAAAATATGATAGAAAAATACTCTTAAAATAGGAATCTATTAAGAAATACTTCTATAAATATTGAGATGCACGTTAAACTGGACAAGAAACTGGTTTACTTATTGAAAAAATATGACTAATGTCCATCTAATTTGATTCGGTTGCATGTCTAGACTGGTGGATGCTTAATTTTTTAATCCTCAACTTCTTCACTATTTTTGTCAACATAATAGAATTCTACGTGTGTGTGTATATATATCTTCTTTGTTTTCATTCAAGTCATTCTTTATAGTCAAAATTTTCAGTCAGACAAGAATTATTTTCATCAAAACTGAAGCTTTGTGATCACTATTGGATTATTTTATTGAAGTTTACAGGCGGTAGATGAATGTCGGTCGGCTTTAAGAAATTCTTTTAGGTAAAGATTAGGTTTAATTGTATTATTTTTTTATATTTATTTTGAGAATTTTTTTTTGTGAAAAGGTAAAGTTTAGTTGTATTATTTTGATATCTCTATTGTCGTACTATTTTGTTATAGTTTACAGGTGGTAGATGAGTGTCAGATGACTTTGCGGAAATTTTGTGCAAAATGTTAGATTTAATTATATTGTTTTGATATCTCTCTCATTTAGTTGCAGTTTACAAGTGGTAGATGAATGTCGATCGGCTTTGAGAAATTATTTTGGTAAAGGTTAGGTTTTATTAAACTAATTCTCCAAAAGATGTTGAATTTAATTATTGTATTCATCTTTATTATTTAAACAAATATTCTAATTAATGTAACGTTTGAACTCAATAAAATGAGGTACACGCGCGAGGCGTGTACGTGTAAACTAGTGTATGTACATGCATGTGCATATATTTTTTGTGTTTCACCACTCTCTTACTACATCAATTTCATATTACTTGACTTTTGTTGACATGACACAACCCTTAAGAAAATTTTATTTATAGGTGTATTTTACCGAATTAACCTTATTAATGATACTTTAAAACTTTAAATTTTTCTATACTACTACTTTATGTAGCTATTTAATACTAAGGGGAATAATAAAAAATATATAATACAATTCTCTTGATTTCATTAATTGGACAAGTAAACCAAAACAATTATGTTTAGTATGAGCACCATGTGATAAGAAACGAGTATTGTTTATTGTTTATATAAATAAATAAGTTGTGATTGTCATTAATAGAGTATTACATAAATGATAATTTAAAATCTAAATAAATATAATCTTTAAAAATCCAGCCTTATTTGTGTTCTTTATTTTGTATTTTCTGCATTCAAATATACTTATAAAGTTAATATTACTTACTATTTTCACTTGTAAAATAAAGAGAAAATACATCTTTTCACTCTAAACTACAGAGGTAACTATATACCCCCTTAATAACTTTCAAGTAAATTTTATACCACCCTACAAATATTATACCACTCTCACAACGGAGAGTGCAGTACACACGCATCACGTTTGGGCCATATCAACGCCATGTATGGACTGCGTACATTTTACCCCCTCCCCTCAGACCCCACTTGATGGGAATTCACTGAGTTTGTTGTTGTTATTATTGTTGTTGTCCCTTAAACCAATGTGTGTGTGTGTTTATATATATATATAGAGAGAGAAAAAAATCTTATTCCTAACCTTTTTTCTCCACCCCCCCCCCCTAATCATTTTGCTTCCTTTACGTGAATTTGTAATTCCGCCATCCCACCCTTAAATTCAGCTTCAGCTGCTTTCCCTCCCCCCCTTCCCCTCCCAAACCCGCTTCCATTTTTTTTCCTTAAATCTGCAAATCTCTCATTCCACCCCGCCCCCATCCCCAAATCCAGCTTCATCGACTCTCCCCCACCCCTCCTCTTCCTTTTCTTGAATCTACAACTCCCCCACCCACCCCTCCAAATCTAGTTTCACCAGCTTGTCTTCAAATTGACAACTTTATATGAAAAATAGAGAAAATAATATCGCACTCTTATCGTTTTTCAGAAAAAGTTACATCATTTACTCGTGTTTTGTAATCAAATGAAATTTTTTTTATTTAACTATTTTAATGCATATATAATTACAAAAGGTTATAATCATAATATTTGTATGTAGTTGAAAATAATGTTTGAATTAGTAGATTGAAAGTTGAGATCTCTTGGAAGTTTGACCATTAGTTGGTGTTCTTTAAACTCCTAACCGTTTTTTTAACTATTACTTAAGAATTTCAATCAAATATGTCTCAATTATGAATTAGTTAGGTTTGTTGAATGAATTTGAAAAAAAAAATGAAGAAGGAGAAGAGAGGGATGGTGGGGTATGAGGAAGATGAAGGAAAGAAAATTTGTAAAATTTTAAAGTGGGCTCCACCTTTTTTCCACTTTTTTTTTTCATTTACGCATTGAATTTTTTTAATTTTGCCACGTCAGCTATTAGGATGGTATAAAATCCACTTTAAAGTTATTAAGAGGGATATATAATTACTCGTATAGTTTAAGGTCTAAAGTAAATTATGCCGACAAGTTCGGGGTGAAATTATGTATTTTCTCGAGTATTAGAGTTTGAATTATTATTAATAAAACTAATTTTCTTATTATGATAGTTTACTTCATTATAGATCATCATTAACCTGTATGCTTAATTACTATTTCTTTTTTTCCGGTCAGAAGATAATGTTCTTGTTTTTATAAAAATTTTGTTACATGGATTTTAAAAAAAAATGAAAATATGATAATTTTTAATAAGTAAAAAAATAAAAAATTGATGATGAGAGGGTATAATAGATATTTTTAAAATTCAATTAGGATAAAGAAGAGAGTATGACTATTATTCAAAAATGAGGGGGGGGGGGGGGGGGGCGGTTGTGATTTTTAAGGCAAAATTAGGCAGGAAAATTGCTTTCCCCTGCATTAAAAATAAAGTTAACTAGGCCAATACTTGGCCGGGTGCATTCTTAATTACTGCAACATGTCTCCTGTGAGATCTATATATAATATAAGGGAAGGTCATAGAGGAGGTGATTTCGCACCTTTGTATGACCTTCATTCTCATTTGTCTTTTTTCTGATATTTTAAAACTTTTTTCTTCATTCTTCTTATTTAAAATGAACTGTATTTATGAAAAAATAATTAATATAAACATGAAAAAATAATTTACAACTCATTGAAACCTACTCAATTTCTTAATTGCTAAGACTACGTTGTAATTGTAATGTACAATTAAATGTTCAACTTTTAAATATACGTTTTTCTAATCCTTTTCGCCTTCTCTTTCATTTCATTTGATGCTCTTCTTTGCTACAGGAAAATTGAACAATTGATTGTAAAACAGAAGAGTTGGACTTTAATACTAATAAAAATAATTATTACAATAAAAATAATTAAGATGAGAAATGAAACTAAACGGTTTCAAATAATGAAGAGGTGCGGGATATTGAAAAGTTATGAGGTCAATAAAGAGTTAGAAATTAATGAGAATGTCAAAGATTATAAATAGATGGCTATAAGTTTTCTTCACACACGTTGAGGTATGTTGAGTGATTAACACATTTCTCGCTTTGTCGTTTTATTTTAATTTACTTTTGAGATAGATCTTAATTTTTTTGTAGATTAAATAATTTTCTTATGATACATATTTCGATTGCTTTGAATCGTGATATGATTTTATAGATAATTTTTTTACGTTTCGCCTCCATAGATTATTAAATTTAATCATATGAAGTATTGTGGCATTCTACACATAATCCTTCAGTTATCGATTTGAACAACTCTTTTTTATGTTCACAATATGTTTGAAATTATGAGTGGATAGATAAATTGTGTGTGAGAGCATCTTGTAATTTACAAGTCATAATTCATGTCATAATTTGGAAGGTACCGTATTTCATCGCAGATTTTTATTCTTGGGAAAGTGAGAAACTATATAAATGGCTACGATAAATTATCATTTTCACAAAGTGGTCATAGCGAGAACATTTTTCATGAAAAGAAGTGTGGTGTACTTCGCATTTTTTTTATTCTGTGATTCAAGATTTCATGCTAAAGTGTGCTTTTGGAAACTACTTATGAAATTTTATGATTTAAAAGTAAAGGCAAAACACAGCTTCTTTATAAAAAATTATGTGTTACTTTAGTATTTATTGTGAATTTAAAAACAAGCTGCAAATGGATTTTTCTTTTGTTGGTATAAATGCATTTACTTTTTAATATTTCTTTAATATCACTTTAGTAATTTTTTGTCCAACAACGGAAAATGATATGGAGATATTTATATAAATTATTTGTTAATATTTTTGTGGCAATTAAGAAAGTATTAACATTAGGGAGTCAGAGGAAGAAAAATGGGATTTGATATTTTTGGGAAGTAAGAAAGAGAAAAACAGAACAAAGGAAAACACTAAACATAAATAATGTAAAAATAAAAAAAGGAATAAAATAAGATGAAAAGTGTATAATAAATTCATATAATTAGATTTATATTAAATATAAACATAAATAACCAATTTTTGAAATTTGTAAAATATGATCAAGTTTTCATTGAACTTTTTCTTTCTTTATTTTCTTTTAGGAAAAATAAAAATATTGTTAATGAATTATTTCAAATTTAAATATTTTAACATACTGAAAATATTTAAGTGACAAAAGCTCATAAAAAAAATACATGTATATAATTTAGTGAATAATATAATTAGTTAAAATATAAAATAGCTGAAAAATAAAAGAATTTATTTAAAAACTTTACTATTCGAAAATCTAATTAACTCATGCAAACGCGAATGGATTCACTAGTGTTAAATAAGACTTAATTAATCATTGTGAGCTTATTAATTTATATAGTATACGAGTGTTAACTTGGTTTATTAAATTGTAAAATTATTGTTTCAATTCAAGCCTTTTCCCCTTCAAGTTCAAATGTCCAGATTCATTAAACTATTTACTTTGGCCAAACCTATCGATCGCCCTCTAAACTTGGCACGATCTTTCACTTTGACACTTTAAGTGGACGTTGTTCATTTTTGACACCTCAAGTAGGCATAAAGTGTGTCATTTTGACACCTTTCGACATCAGCATTGGTGAGTGTATCTCACTCGCTACCAACGTGGATAAAATGGCCAATTGCTTTGTGCCAACTCATTTAAATTGCCACATCATATTTATGACCAATAAATTAATGACAAATGTTTTTTTTACCAAATAATTATAAAAAAGCCCCCAACAATGTCTTCCCCACCCAACCTTCTTAACCTCCATTAATGGAGGTTTAATTTTCTAAGGATGATAAACATACCTCCCCATTCTCTAAGGTTGACAGATATGCATTAAAAGCTTCACGAATTTCAGACACAAGCTATAAAATGTGTCATTTTCAAACACAAGCTTCACGAAAATGTACATTTTCATTCAGACACAAGTTATAAAATGTGTTATTTTTTCTTCCGTTAATTTTAACCATTCTTGTTTCTTGAAATGGGCTCCCTTCTTAAAATGTTTTCTCTTCTTTGATCGAATTAACAAAAAAAAAAAGAGGAAATCAAGAAAATTTTTCTACCATTTTTTTGAATTTTAAGCTTATTTTTCTAAAAAATCTTTCCACCATTTTTGTCAATCATTAATGCTTGACATTATTCTTTGCTTGAAACAAAATAATGTTATTAATGGTGTACAAAAATAGAAGAGAACTGGGGTGTTTTAGAGAATGATTCATAGGTGGGGTACGATGGGGGTATGGTGGGGGTGGGGCGCTGGGTATTTGGAGAAAGAGATTTGGTTGGTTGGTTTGAGGTTAGTGGGGGTGGGCTGGGGTGTTTCTTAAACTAATCACACTCACAAAGAGAATGAGGAGACATGTTTATCATCCATGAAAAACTCAATCTCCATTAATGGAGGTTAAGCTTGACGAAGAAAAGATAATTTTGGTGTTTTTTTAAAAAATATTGGGGGTATATAATGATGTGGGAAAGTAAATGGGTTTAAAGAGTGAAGAAGAAAGAGAAGAAAAAAACGAAAGAGAAGGAAGATGAAAAAATTACGAAAATACCCCTGCCACGCGTCCAAAAGCGAGTGTAATACACTCTCTTTGCTAAATCAGCAAAAGGTGTCAAAATGACACACTTTATGGCTACTTGAGCTGCCAAAAGTGAACAATATCTACTTAAGGTGCCAAAGTGAAAACTCGTGTCAAGTTTAGGAGGTTGTCGATGGGTTTGGCCATTTAATTTTCTTTAAAACTGCATTACTCTATAGTTAATTTTCACATTTTTTGGATCTGTGGCTTTCATTTTCTATATGCTGTAAAATTATTGTTTCAGTTCAAAGCCTTTTCCCCTTCAAGTTCAAATGTCCAGATTCCATAAACTGTTATTTTTCTTTAATACTCCATTACTCTATAATTAATTTTCACGTTTTTTTTGATCTTTGACTTGTCATTTTCCAATATGCTTTTAAATGAACATGTAATGTAACTTTTTCCTTATAAATAGAGTGCATTTCATGATCTTTTGGTATCATTTGTCTGTCTCATAAATGGCCAAATCTGTTGTATTGATGTATAAGATGCTGGGATACCAGAAAGGTATTACAAGTTATTTTTGAATTTTGTAGTGTTAATTTTCTATTTTAAAAGTTAAACAACAAGTACTTTTATTTTCCTTTTACTATTTGTAAGTGTGATGTATATCATAAAATTGATAATGATTTACTATTCATCATAAAGAACACATATATTGATCGAATATTTGTATGTATGACTTCTACGAAATGTTAATTTTTAGTAATTTTTTTATATGTATACATATGTAATCAGAAGGACGCTATAATTCTTTAAAAGCAGAATAACATTTCTTAAGTATGAATTAATCCCAACGAGAGAGCCAATGAGATTTTATAATGAAAAGTAAATTATGTGGTGATGTTTAAGCATATTTCATATATTACGAAAAATGTGTTATTGAAGTCTTTCAAAAATATTTTATCGCATGAAATTTTGTCTTCATAACAATTTAATGCTACAAATATAATAACAACATGTTAGTACGCAAAAAACATGCAATTTAATTGTTATCTGTATAATTTATATTGTCTTGCACATTATATAATAATGGGTGAATTTGTTCTGTGAATCCAAAAATAAGTTGAAAAATATAAAAAAAAAGGATCAAGAGAACAGAATATATAAACAAAAATAAGATTCTTATATCTTTAGTTTAAAAGATGGTATAATATAGTAGCGTAATATTTTATAAATTACGAATCCAAATTCCTAATACTTAAAACTTTTTCACTTTAAATTATAACTTTAAGAAAATTGAATGGAGAAATGAAATCAAGGAAATGACGTCGTTGGTTATCCAAGTCCAAACTCCACATGATATGAATCTATCTACCCCCCTCTCTCTCTATATATATATATAAAAACACACACACATATATTACATGCATGCATACATGGGCTTAATATTTATATATTTTTTGTTTTAATTTATGTGACAATTTTTTCTTTTTAATATATTCAAGAAAAATGTCTTTTTCTATTTTTAGAAACAATTTGTTTGTACAATTTTCATTTTATTTTTTAATGAAATATTTTATAATCACACAAAATCTGAGGTTTATTTATGCCACAAATTTAAAATTAGCATATCATTTTTTTCTACTCCATGCTTAATTAAATGGTGTCACATGAATTGAAACGAAAAAGTAATAAAAAAAATTAATTTTTTTTTATGCTTCATTTATTTGTATCCACTAAAAATTAAAATTTTAAACATTCAGATCTTAGCTTGAAATTATGTATTTTATTTTTTGTTTGAATCCAATCATTTAGATCCCAATAAGTGTACTACTCTCATACTCTCTTTTTGACACAGATATGATTATTGCAAAGTGCTTCGTCCAACCATTTTTAGTTTATCATTTTGTATCTAGTTTATCCTTGATATTAAATATTTTTTATTATCTAATACTTAAATGACTTATAATAACTAATTAGAAGTGATATAATAAAATTACTATAAAAGTTACTTATGAAAAAAATTAAGTGGGCCCCATATAAGTCGTCAAGTTAATTTAAAACATCAAGAGTTAACTTATCATTTTGTCTCTATTTTAAGATTTTTATGAAATATTATTAATTTTCTAATGCTTAGATGGACTATGATAATTAATCAAGAATAATATAGTAAAATCACGATTGAAATAGCGAAGTAGGCATGTCGTAAATGACTCATAATAACTAATTAGAGTTGATACAACAAAAATACTATAAGAAATACTTGTGAAAAAAATTTAAGTGAGCCCCATATAAGTCGTTGAAGCAGTATGTCATGAATGACTATTTTACCTTTTTAAATTAAATATTATTATTTTTAATACGTAAATGACTTAAAAATAATTAATTAGGGGTAATGTAGTAAAATGACAGAGCATGCACGTCGACGGAGAGCAGCTTGCTGTCCAACTCCATGTATATATATATATATATGTATGTATGTATATATGTATGTACGTATGTATATGTTGAGTTCTTAAGAGGTATGAATGAAAAATGAATAGGTATTTTTTCCAAAAAGGCACCAAGAGAAAGAATACAACTTGAATAGGCATCTTTTCAGATTGAATGGTTATGACCTTTCTAATGGGTTGTGATTTTTTTGAAGAGTTGAACCTTTATGAAGGGGTGCACCTTTCTGAATCATTGCTTCTCTTCATGAAGCTACACCTTGATGGCTATAAATTCTTAAATTTTTTTCTCCAGTAAAAATAATTTCTTGAGTAGAAAAATAATTTTCTAGTTCTTCTTCTAAAAACTCTCGTGTGATCATCAAATCGTTGAGTGTGTTTGAAGTTTCTAAAAATTTAAGGTACCGCTGTTTTCAGAAAGAGAATCATTTTATCCTGGAAGGAAAGATTCCATAATCTTGAATACTTGAGGGGAATAAATTCCTTAAGGATACACCGTGTATTCGATGGACTTGATTCTATAATTTTCTGTTTTATTTTCTTTCTTAAAGTCGATAAACACTTCATTTTTATAGTTCATTTGATTATTCATTTGGACTTGTGTTTGAAGTTGTTGTAACTTCATTGTCGTTCTTGAAAGTTGTTTTTGAACTTAGTACTGAAATTTAGGTTGAAACATACAGATTTTTTTACCCGGAATAACAAGCTTAAGGAATTTATTGATTTTTTTTAATGCTTGTTTGATAATTTTTTTTTTCACCATTTATAAATAAACTACTTTCATAATTTATACTATTTGATTTTTAGAGATTAAATCTTGTTGTTTTCTACTCTGTTTGACCTTAATAGTGATCTAAAGATATAAAAGCTTCATTAGGATTTAAAGTTCATTCGGTTGAAGATTAGAAAAATATAATACTTCATCGTTAAACTAGAAACAAATTGATGTTTAAAGTTTCTAAAACATTATAATTAGTATTCTGGCATACTAAGTTGGCTACCTTTTTGTGACAGCAAAATGAATGTTGAAAGTCATGCAAATGATGGAATGACAAGTGTAGTAGCAGAAACTGTTGTTACGTTAAGCCGTACAAGTGTTGCGCCTGGAATGGCACCTGCGGAGAAACCCAAAAAAATTTTAGGTGTAGATTTCAAACACTGGCAGCAAAAGATGTTCTTCTATTTGATGAATTTATGTCTTCAAAGGTTCATCTTTGAAAATGCTCCATAACTGTCCGAAGATACATCAGAAAATGAGAGGTTTGTTGTAATGGAGGCATGAAAACACCCGGACTTCTTGTATAAGAATTATATCCTAAGTGGCCTCCAAGACGACCTGTTCAATATGTACAGTAGTATAAAGACCTCGAAAAAGTTGTGGAATGCTATGGAATGATAGTATATAAATGAGGATTTAGGAACTAAAAAGTTCTTTATTGCAAAGTTCCTTGACTACAAGATGATTGACAGTAAAACTGTCGTATCTCAAATATAAGAATTACAAGTAATCATCCATGATTTCCTCCCAGAAGGTATGAATATAGTATATACCTTATTTGAACATGTTAACTATGTTATTGATAATCACATGACCTTTGTTGTAGGTTTGATTGCGAATGAGGTTTTCCAAGTAGTGGCCATAATAGAGAAGTTGCCACCTTTGTGGAAGGACTTCAAAAATTACTTGAAGCATAAGTGCATGGAGATGTAAATTTATGACCTCATAGTGAGGTTGCGTATTGAAGAAGATAACAAAGTTGCTGAGAAGAGGTCGAAAGAAAATTCCTCAATCAGTTGAGCTAATATTATGGATGATGAGCCTAACAACTCAAAGAAAAGTAAGAAAGTTGCTGAACAATAAAGCAATCTGCCAAAGAAGAAATTCAAATGGAAGTGCTTTAATAGTGTCAAGGCAGGCCACAAGTCTGTAGATTGTCAGACCCCTAAGAAAGGCAAGAAGAAGGATCAAGTCAACATGGCTGAATCCAAAAATAAAAGAATGATATATGTGCCATGCTTTAAGAATGAAACTTGGTGGGTAATCCTAGAGATTAGTGGATAAATTTCGGTTCTACCCACCATGTCCGCCATGTCTGCGCCAACAAAGAGTTGTTTTCTTCATACTCTTTGGATTAAGTTGAGGAGAAAATTATATGGCTAACTCCATAACAGCAAAGGTTGAAGGATGGAAAAAATCTACTTGAAAATGACGCCAGGCAAAATATTGACTCTCAATAACGTCCTTTATGTGCCGGAGCTAAGAAAGAACTTGATTTCTATATCTCTTCCGATCAAAAATAGATTCAGATGTATATTTGTTTCTGATAAGGTTGTAATTAGCAAAGGGAAAGTGTATGTAGGAAAAGGCTACCTCACCGAGGTCTTGTTTAAGATGAATGTAATGACTATTGTGATCAATAAAAGTTCTATTTCTTCTTACTTTCTTGGGTCTAATGAATTGCGGGATGAACGATTAGTACATGTTAATTACAAAACTTTGCAAAAACAGATTAACTTAAAAGTTTTGCCAAACTTTGAGTTCAGTATATTAAAGTGTCAACATGTGTGAAATCAAAGTATGCTAAGCATCCGTATAAGTTCATTGAAAGGAATTCTAATCACTTAGTCTTAATTTACACAAATATTTGTGGTATGAAGTCAACACCATCTCGTGGTGGAAAAAAGTATTTTACAATTTTTATTGACGATTGCACTAGGTACTATTATATCTATTTGATAAATAGTAAGCATTAAGCAATAAACACATTTAGGCAATATAAAATAAAACTTGAAAATCAATGAGAAAAAAGGATCAAAATGATAAAAAGTGATGGGGGTGGAGAATATGAATCTCCTTTTATGGAGATATGTGTAGAGAATGAAATCATCCATCAAACTACTACCCCGTATTCACCTCAATCAAATAACATTGTGAAAAGAAAAAAATCGAACATTAAAAGAAATAATGAATGTCTTACTTATAAGTTCAAGTTTACTACAAAACCTATGGGGGAAAGCTCTCCAGACAACTAATCGAATACTCAATAGAGTGCCTCATAGTAAGACACTTTCATTTTCATATGAAAAATGAATAGAAAGAAAACCCAACTTAAAATATTTTAAAGTGTGGGGTGTCTAGCGATGTTCCAAACTTCTATACCAAAAAGGGTAAATATAGGACCTAAGACTGCGGAATGCGTGTTCATTGGATATGCTAAAAGTATTAAAGCATATAGGTTTTTGGTTCATAAATCCAAACATTCGAATATTAATAAAAATACGGTAATTGAATAAGATAATTCTGATTTCTTTGCACATATTTATCGGTATAAAACTGGACATGAGCAGCATAGTGAGGGGTCTAAATGACCTCAATATGAACCAAGAGATAATGTACGTAATGATGAGTATCCGTGATGTAGTACACATCAAAGAATATCAACTTTCTTTGGAGCAAATTTTGTATTGTTTCTCCTTGAAAATGAACCTCAAATATTAAAAGAAGCGAGGTTGTCTTCAGACTCCATCTTTTGAAAAGAGGTAGAAAATAGGGAGATTGGTTCAGTCTTGAGCAACCATACATGAGATTTGGTTAATCTTTCTCCTGAAAATAAGATTATAGGTTCTAAATGGATCTTCAAAAAATAAAATAAAAGTGGATGGTACTATTGACAAATACAAGACAAGACTTGTAGTAAAAGACTTCAAATAGAAGGAAGAACTTGATTATTTTGATACATACTCGCTTGTAACGAGGATAATGTCAATTCAGATATTACTGGCCTTAGAGGAAGTATATGGTCTTGAAATCCATCAAATGGATATGAAAACAATATTCCTAAATGAAGAGTTGTAAGAAGAAATTTACATGGAACAACCTGAGGGTTTGTGGTTCCTGGTAAAGAAAAGAAGGTTTGCAAACTTGTTAAGTCACTTTATGGACTAAAACAAGCATCCAAACAATGGCATGCAAAGTTTGACCAACACGGCATGCAAAGTTTGACCAAACCATGTTGACAAACATCTTTAAGTTAAACAAATATGATAAATGTATTTATATTAAAGACACACCAAATCACAAAGTCATTATTTGTTTATGTGTGGATGACATATTGATCATCAGTAGAGATATTTCTGACATTAATTCTATGAAACAAATACTTGAGAGAAATTTTGATATGAAATACCTTGGAGTTACGGATATGATCTTAGTCATCAGAATCCATAAAACTCCACAAAGGTTGACATTATCACAGTTTCATTACATCAAAAAGGTACTTGACAAGTTCAAGTATTTGGATTTTGGTATTTCCAAGACTCCATTAGACGTGAGCTTTGCACTTCAAAAGAATGAAGGTGAAACTGACTCACAGTTGGACTACTCAAGAGTGTTAGGATGTTTAATATATATCATGAATTGTACATGGATGGACACAACATTTGCTATTAGTAAATTAAGTCAGTACATGGGTAATTCTAATAAAACTCATTGTATGGAAATGAAATACTTTTGGGGTATCTTAAATACAATCAAGACTTTACTTTTCATTATAATAATTGATGTTGGGTGTATTTATGCATTCTAAGGTCACTGTTCTAGTCTTTTTAGCCTTATTTTGAGGATGATTCATGTTCTTAATATGTTAATAATGAGATAAATTTGAATATAAGTTTCCATGTATGTGTTTAGAATGTTTAATGATGTTTTCAAATAAATTTTAATTCAAATTGATCATTTAGAGTTCAACCGAGAAAAATAGTGTGACTAGCTTGAGCTTGGTGTTTGTCTAGTCTATCCTATTGGGTTCTAATGTATTTAATAAGTTCCTAAGATTGTTATTATGTATTTATATGTTAAAAAACTTATTGGTAATGTTCAGGGGTCAATTGGGTCAAGACAAGAGTCAAAACAATAAGCTTACGCTCAATGTGAATTTAGCCTATGCTTAACTCATGTTTCTTGTTCGTTGTGTTAGATGTTGTGTTGTTTTGAGCCTTAAATTGTTGTGTTCAAGTCTATAGGATGCTTTGTTAACTGATTATAATGATAAATAAAGGATATACAAGCTTCAAATCAAGTGGAAATAACTCAAAAAGGCTTAGAGTGGATCGTGGAAGCACAATACGCAACTTGATGTAAATTTGGACACCTGACATGTCCAGGGAGAATGAGGGCACATGGGAAGGTGTTTTAGTGCGTGCAGTAATCCAAAATGTTAAAAAGTCACCAAAACAGTAAACCAAGGAAATATGGAGGTGACGCCTTGCCTGTAGCGGCGCTCAAACCAGTGTGCAGCCTTGCCTGGAGCAACTATAGCCAGGGCGGCGCCCTCTCCAGTCTCGGGATAAATAACTGAATGTTTCCTTGTCCAACATGGAATTGGCTTGGTCCTATACTATAAATACATATTATGTCATGTTTTTACACACTTTTGGATATCTTGGAGCATTGGAGGCTACCACAATTTCGCTTTAGGTTCTATCATTCTTTAATTTAGTTTTCATTATGGTTTGTATCATCAATCCAAGGGATTGGATGATGAATACTTCCATTAAAGGCTAAAACTCTTTTTCCAGGGTTGAGGCCAAGATCATGATTACTGTTGTTTTGAATTAATTTTATTTAATTGCTTATCATTATGGTTGTTTGTTTATTCTTGATTTAATTATTTTGAGGATTGATCACCCTTAGAAAAAATGTATTGTCGACCTTGTGATCTCGGGAGAGGGAATTGGGAGATAGAACGTGGGAATATACGAAGTATGGTTCTTGTTTCTTTATAAAATAAGGAATTTGAATTAGCATGTAGGATAGAGATGTACTTAGAAGCCTTACTTGATTCACATATAGGATGATAGCTTTAAAACACTTGATTGGATTATTGCATCCCCGCTCAACGATGTCGTTATAATATCTAAATTAGATAAAAGGTTAGAGGTCGGGACACCATAATCATGCAATTATCAATACGAATCAACAACCCAGATAAGCAATTTATCAAATGAAGTTCAATAACGTAGTAGCATTGTTCGTAAGCCTTAACCCTGGGATTCTATCCATTGATTGTACTAAGGCATTACTTTTATGCATTAGTTTAGTTTACTTTTAGTTTATAAACTTTTTAAATACTTCTGGTTACTTTAGCTCAATTATTAAACTAGAATTGGATAGTTGGTTAACACAAGTCTCTGTGGGATCGATACTTGGCTTCTTGTATGTGCGTTTGGGCTCTGTTAAGTTTTTAGCGCCGTTTTTGGGGACTTGTAAATTGGTAACTATCTTATTTTTAATTTAGCTATATTGAGTTGTAAATAGTTTAGGTTTTCTTTCGATATATTTTAGTTTCTTTTATTTCTCCTTTTATCACTCTTCTTGACATGGCAGCTTGAGATAGGTGGTTTTCAAGTAATGAAGATTCTTGTTGTTTTTATGGGGGACCACATCATGCGATTTATTATCCATATTTTGATGGAAGTGTGTGGACAGGACCTTCATAATATGATATAGATACTATTCTACCTGTGGAGCAGACTACAACTTGGTATTTGGTTTGTTGTCAATGTGGTCATACTGCAACTATGTGTGCTGTCAATCCATATTCAGAATTGTTTGTGGGCTCTGATGAAAGGCAAAATTATATAAACAACTATAATCAATCAGGGCAGAATCATCCACAAATTTAGGCACAAAACAACCAGCAACAACAATTTCAGCAACAACAACTAAACATGCAGGCCACAACTCAAATGAGCAATTTGGAAAAGATGATGAAACAAATTTTAACGTCTCAAGTATAGTTGTTGGTAGACTTGAAAAACCATCAGGAGGCTGTAAAACAATTGTATAATCAGCTCGAGGTAGATGCAGAGTTGACTCCCTAATTGGTTGCAGACAAAGTTGCTGATAATTCAAGAAAGTCTGAGTACTCGAAAACTAGAGATGTTGAATAGGTTAAGGGGATACAACCACCACCATAAAAATTGCAACCACTCAATTGTCATTTTTCTTTTGAGACTAAAATTGAGAAGGTGAATATGAGTGACGGTGTTGAAGATAGTGTAAATTTTGAAGTAGGATAGGTTGGGCCTCACTCTAAGTACTTTTTTATATTATGTATAGATAAAGTCTTGTCTGTGGAATCATTTAAAATAGTGGAAGAGTGTGAAGATGAGGAACAAAAATCCTATATTCTTGATTTTACACCGGATAAGTGACATAAAAACACACCTCACTTTAAGGCCGAGTGGTTTATCATGCATATTCCATTACTCGATTCCTTCATCTTTGTACCACCTCCCTATGATCGAGGCAAAAAGATGGATGTGATGTTGGGGGTAAAGTTTATATCCTCAAGGTGGAGGAAAAAGTTGATTAGGTCGTGCCGCGACACTAAATTAGGCACTTCTTGGGAGGCAACCCAAGCTAAGGTATGTTTTCTTTTTCTTTTTTAGTTTTTTATTTCACATAGTTTTCGTTATTAGTTGAGTCACAGGTTGATGGGAAGTCTGAGTACCGGAAACCTGAGCTTAAAGTATGGCGAAGACTGAGTGTGGGGTCCTCAAACCTTCTTGATATTTAAATATGCTACTAGCTAGGCCTAGAGGCCTCAGGGAGTATTTCTATCTCTTACTTTAAAAGTTCACTTTGGGGACAAAGTAGATTTTTAAGTGTGGGTGGGAAAATTCCCAAATTTTAGCTCAATTTTTTTTTTAGAATATGAATAAGTGAGATATTTGAGTTAGTGTTATTTTTTATTGCATGGTGCAAGTTTTTTGTTTGGTAAAAGCATGTTGATTGAGGGAATTTCTACTTTTGAGACTCTTAGGCTCATGAGTATGACTCTTGTACTTTTTGGCTTAAATTGGAATTTGTGTTGTTGTTTGGTTGGGAGTCTATGATGATTCTATTGAGTTGAGCATGTGCCATGTGTGATGTGAGTTTTTTTTGTATATTCCTTATTTCATGTGATGCCTAAAACTTTCCCGGTGTGTGTGTAAAGCGAAATAAAGAGTGTAAGTTTAGGAGATGATTTAGGCATTTCTTTGATAGCCTTGTTTTATACCTTCTATTTGCCCTACCCTTTGTGCATTATCCTTGTTAACCCCCATTGAGCCTTTAACCATTTCTTTGGTAGCCTCATAAGTAGCCTAATCTCTTCTTTGACAGACTATAATTTGATCCAAAAAGCTCCTAAGTGATTTAATGAAAAATAAATAAATTGAAGAAAGGAGTTTGACAAATTGAAGAAGAAATAAAATTGAAATTAATTCCCCAAGGTAATTGTTATTGGTGTTTATATTTGAAGTGTAGTGGTTGGGAGTGATATAAATGGAGTTAGAAATATTCCCATGATTGTAGAAAAAGAAAAAAAAATCTTGAAGGAATAAATAATATGCCCACCATGTGTTTGTGAAAATGCTTAAAAGAGATTGGGCAAAAACAAAAGATATGGATGGATGAATGAAAAAGTGTACTTTGGTTATTGGAAATTGGTTTTAAATGTTTAATATAGTGTATTAAATCACTTAGAGAGGTTAGTCATTATTTCTAAATAGTTTCTACCCATCCCTTAGCCTACATTGCAACCCAAAAAAAGACCTATTTGATCCTAAATTTCACATTCTTATATTAGTGGGACATTACACTAAGGTCAAGCCTATAGTTCATTGTGTGTAACTTCTAAATTCCTTGTGAGAGTGAGTGTAATTTTATTCTTGTACCCATCACGTTATGAATTGCTTAATTGTGAGTGATTATGGGTAATTCTCTTACTATGAGGGGCACATGTTTGATGAATGTGGGTGAATTGTAGGATGTACTTGATTGAATGATAAGCATGAGTTTGACAACTAGGTGAGTCAATTCTTGAGCCTAGGATGTTTTGGAATAGGATTCTTGAGCTTTCAAGTTTGTATAACATGCTTAGTGTTGTAATTTTGTATTCCAAGTAGTCATTGTAGTACTAGCTTGAGTGTCTTGTATGTAGTATAAGTGTGGAGTCTATTCGGCTCATGATGCTTATAGTTAAGAATTGTTCGAGAAAGAACAAAGGTTGAAGTGTGGGGTGGTGATGTTGGGTGTATTTATGCATTCTAGTGTCACTATTCTAGCCTTTTTAGCCTTGTTTTGAGGATGATTCATGTTCTTAATGTGTTTATAATGAGATAAATTTGAATCTAAGTGTCAATGTATATGTTTAGAATGTTTAATGATGTTTTCAAACAAGTTTTGATTCTAATTGATCATTTATAGTTCAACCGAGAAAGCTAGTGTGACTAGCTTGAGCTAGGTGTTTGTCGAGTCTGTCTGTTGGGTTCTAACATATTTAATGAGTTCTTAAGGTTGTTATTATGTATTTATATGTTAAAAAACTTGTTGTTAATGTTCAAGGGTCAATTGGATCAATACAGGAGGCAAAACAATAAGCTTAAGCTCAATGTGAATTTAGCCTATGCTTAGCTCGTGTTTTTAGTTCATCGTGTTGGATGTTGTATTGTTTTGAGCCTTAAATTGCTGTGTTTAATTATATATAATGATTTATGAATGGATTATGATGATATATTTAGGATATAAAAGCTTCAAATCAAGTGGAAACAACTCAAAAAGGCTTGGAATGGATCACGGAAGCACAATACACAGCTTGACACAAATTTGGATACCTGAAATGTCAAGGGAGAGTGAGGGCAAGTGGGAAGCATTTTTGGTGTGTGGAGAAATCCAAACGGTTCATAAGGCACCAAAACAATTAACCAAGGTGATATGGAGGCGACTCCTTACCTGGAGTGGCGCTCAAACTAGGGCGCAACCTTGCCTTGAGCGGGGCTATAGCCAGGGCGGCGCCCTCTCCAGTACCGAGCTCAATAACTGAACGTTTCGTTGTCCAACATGGAATTGGCTTTCTCCTATACAATAAATATATGTTATATTAGGTTTTTATACACTTTTAGACATCTTAGAGCATTGGAGGCTACCACAACTTCTTTTTAGGTTTTACCATTCTTTAATTTAGTTTTCTTTATTGTTTGTATCATCAATAAGGAATTTCGGGAGAAGGAATTTATTGTCATCTTAGAATACATGTATTGTCCACCTTGTGATCTCGGGAGAAGGAATAGGGAGATAGAATATGGGAATAGACAAAATATGGTTCTTGTTTCTTTATAAAATAAGGAATTTGAATTAACATCTAGGAAAGGGATATGCTTAGTAGCCTTACTCGATTCACACATAGGATGATAGCTTTAAAATACTTAATTAGATTATTGCATCCCCGCTCAATGATGTAGTTGTAATATCCAAATTAGTTAAAAGGTTAGAGGTCGGGATACCATAATCATGCAATTAACAATACGAATAAACAACAAAAATAAGCGATTTACCGAATAAAGTTCAATAACGTAGTAGGATTGTTCGTAAGCCTTAACCCTAGGCTTCTATCCATTGATTGTCTTAAGTCATTATTTTTCTGTATTAGTTTAGTTTACTTTTAGTTTATAAACTTTTTAAATACTTTTGGTTACTTTCACTCAATTGTTAAACTAGAATTGGATAGTTGGTTAACACAAGTCTCTGTGGGATCGATACTTGGATTCTTGAAGGCCACTTTGATACTTGATAATACCACATACACTTGCGTGTGTGCTTGGGCGCCGTTAATAAATGATAATTGAAGGATATAGTGATGCAAATTGGATCACTGGATCAAATGAAGTAAAATCCATGAGTGGATAGGTATTTACGTTAGGTGGAAGCGCATCTCTTGGAAATCATTCAAATAGACATGTATTAGCTGCTCTACAATGAAATCTGAATTTATCATATTAGATAAAGCCGGTGAAGAAGCTGAATCGCTCTAGAATTTCTTGAAAGATATTCCTTATTATCCCAAACCATTAGGCACCAGAATATATATATTGTGATAGCCAAGCGACGATAGGTAGGGCAGAGAGCATAATGTATAATGATAAATCTCATCATATAAGATGGAGACATAATACTGTTAGAGAACTACTCTCTATCGGAATTATCACTGTTGACTGTATAAAGTCAAAGGATAATGTGTCAAATTCATTTACAAAAGGCCTATCTAGAGAGGGAGTTGAGAGATCATTGAAGGAAATGGGTTTAAGGCCTAGGACAAGTAAGCATGGAGGTAACTCTACCTAGCAGAATGGAGATCCCATGAGTTAGGTCCAAGGAGATCAAACAAAGTTGTGACTGATGGTTCAACATTGTCAATAAACTCAACTCATTCTCATGATGAATAAAATGTTCAGAGAACAAGGATAAGGCTTATGGATTGAATCTTTTTAATGATTTCTAAGTTTGGAAGATTTGACACAATAGTTTGATTTATAGGATTAAACATTTAGGAATCACCTATGTAAGGGTGAAGTGGAAGTCGTTTCAAGGAGAATGTTAGTAATGGCCTATTATCTACGCTCTCATAAAACTAGGATGTGTTCATGGTTGAAATGAACCAAACCATGAGAACCATAAACGATAAAAGGTTGCTTATATGACTTGTGTTGTCTAGGTGTACATTAAAGTTTGATGGTTAAAAAATATCAAGTGTACCGATTGACCGAGTGCATCCGATGCATCTTCACTACAAAAAGTTCAAAGGGAAACTTGCTTATCCAGATGAAATTAGTCTTTTTTTTATCACACATTTTTCCATAAATAAATAGGTATTTTTTCTAAAAAGACACCAAGAGAAAGGATGCAATTTGAATCGGCACCTTTTCGGATTGAATGGTTATGACTTTTCCAATGGGTTGTGACTTTTTTGAAGAGTTGTACATTTTTCAAAGAGTTGCACCTTTATGAAGGAGTGCACCTTTCTGAACCATTGCTTCTCTTCATAAAGAAACACTTTGATGACTATAAATATTTAAATTTTTTCTCAGGTAAAGACAATTTTTTGAGTAGAGAAACAGTCTTCTTCTTCTTCTAAAAACTTTGGTATGATCATCAAATCGTTGAGTGTGTTCGAAGTTTTTGAAAATTTAAGGTACCTCTATTTTAAGAAAGAGAATCATTTTATCCTAAGAGGAAAGATTCCATAACCTCGGGTACTTGAGGGGAATAAATTCCTTAAGGACACACCGTGTATTCGATGGACTTGATTCTACAATTTTCTGCTTCATCTTATTTCTTAAAGTTGATAAACACTTCAATTTTATAGTTCATTTGATTATTCATTTGGACTTGTATTTGAAGTTATTGTAACTTCATTGTAGTTATTGAAAGTTGTTCTTGAACTTAGTATTGAAGTTTGCGTTGAAACATACAGATTTTTGTACCCGGAATAATAGTATATATATAAAGTCGGAACGTAGGTCTGCTGATATGACTCCCCCTAATGATCAAGAAAGCCATTTATATTTTTTTTCTCATATATTTGTCTTTTATATTCTTTTTTCATATTAAATAACATTTTCCTTCAGAAAGAAAAAATTGTTCTAGGCATAATGGTTCTCTTCATAAAGAGAAATAGTAAGTGAAGGGACATAGTTTTTTTTTCCATTAACTCATCATAAATAAATGTAAAAAATATATATCTTCATATATATTAAGAGAGATAATACCCAATTACCCCCCTGAACTATACCCAAAAAGGCTATGACACACCTCAACTTAAAGTGGGTCCTATTATCCCCTGAACTACTTAAAAATGTAATTTTGATACTCTTAGTGCCTATGTGGCACATACGTGGAACATACATGGCACAATACACTGAAGTATCCATGTAGGCATACGTGTATGCCACGTATGTTCCACATAGGCACTAAGGGTGTCAAAATTATACTTTTAATTCGTTCAGAGGGGTAATAGGACCCCTTTTAAATTGAGATGTGTCATAGCCTTTTTGGGTATAGTTCAGGGGGGTAATTGGGTATTTTTGTATATTAAGCCCAAAAAAGATGCATCAGGAAATAGTCCTATTCAAGAAACTTGACCGCCTTCACAAATATTTTGGCATTCCAATTTCTTTCTCAGAATGTGTTTAAATGGGTAAATTTTCTGTTTATATTGCATTTTTTTATTTACTAAATTCTCAGTTCTTCTACATTATTATTCACGAAGAGGTTTTATTTAATTTATATCTACAAATATGACGGGAGTGTTTATAGTAATACCTAACCTTTTATATTTATTGTTTGATCATTTTTATGGAGGCTGATATGAGGTTATAAAGAGGAACGAGAGTTGAACTTTGGGGTATTGATTTGGTTATGAACACAAGAAGATGTATTAAGGAGCAAAAGTAACTATTGTTTCTGACACAAATTTTATAGATTTTGCATGTAAATTATCTCAAAACATAGCAAGTATTTTGGGACGAGATAAATATTTTTTATTTCAAATAAACTCAAATAAGTTTTATGAGAAACATGTGGTTTGTTTATAAATAATGTGATTATTTTAGTTCTTTTCCTTCTTTTTTTCAACATTATTTTAATTTTATCCATGTTACAAAAAATGGTGCATTCTCTCCCTTGAATTTAAAATAGGCTTTTTAAATAATATTATGACATATATTTTAACGACATACTTTTTAATGCATACTACATATTAAGGCATATTTTGGAGATATTTTATTGTGTAGCAATGCAAATATTATGAATTTCTAAAAATTAATTAATCCTTTTGTATTGTAATAAGGTTTTGTCACTTATTTTTGGGTAAAGAAATCAATTTTATCTTTATCACTTTGCTTTTAATTTTTCTATCCTTCCTTTCTTAGGAGAGTTGATGTTTTAGAGACTTTTGAGAACTTTCTTCGAAAAAGAGACACTAGTCTCAAATAATTTAAAAAAGAGACACCCTAATGGGATCACAAAAAAAGTTTCAACATTAGCACGCAATTTTAAAAATGCACTTTAATATACCCCTACTTTAGTCCCTATATTTTAGAAAATAATCTTTAGCCCATTTTCAAAAATATAAATATTAGATATTAATATTTTTTTAAAAAAACAAAGCTTCTCAATGAAGCTCACTACCAACACCCTGTGTCGCAATTTTTCAACGATTTTTTTGCAATTTTTCAGTGATTTTTTTGGTATCCATTGGAAACTGACATTATCTCCATTGTTTTAAGTCATTTTCTCATATTTTAATCCCTACATTTTCATCCATTTTCATTCAAAAAGCTTAAAATTCAGTCCAACTTTTTAAATTAATTCTAGGCTCAATAGCAATATTCCAACACTCCTTAGCTTGTTCCACAGCTCTAATCCGTTGCATTATTCCAGTGGTCATTGGAAAAGAGATATCAAGTACTGTACAAAAATCTGGTAAGAATAAGACTACAACAGTCTACTAAGTCTAGGATCATAAACAACTGCTTGGGTCTATTAAATACTATCATCGAAGTTTATCATATCTATTATAGAATACGTAGTTGTTGGTGATGAATTTCTGGGTGAATGGGAGGAGACTCCTAAATTTTCGATTTGGAAATGCATGTCTAAGGAGACAGTGTTCATTGCCCTTCGTCACAATGGTTCAAACGCCAACATGATTAAAAGCGTAATAGACAACAGAAAATTAAGTTGCGATATTGTAATACCCCACATTTTGGGGCTAGTCTATGAACCGTCGTTCTTATGTGTATAAGCTATAATCCTAGTGATTCTCATATGAATATAAGTTTCATGATCTTTATCCTTATGTTTGATGAAATTTTGAAGTGAAGATTGTTCATAGAAGTCACTTAGAGCCTAGTGGAGCTAAGGTTATTTAATTCGTCCAAAGTTTGATATTCGATTCTACAAGGGTCTACTTTAACTGTGTATAACTTTTTATATACGTGAAATTTTTTAGCTCAAGACCCACTAAATTGTATATAATTTAATTAACTTTCCAACGATACCAATTTTGCAAAACTCCAATAACCGAGTAGAAAGTTATGGCATTTTCCGTGTGAGGCAGTAAGCCGGCGCGATCTTGATGCGTCGTGTCGACTTTGCCTCAACCAGTGGCGGACCCAAAATTTTATTCAAGTGGGTTCAAGTTAGAATGAACCATAATGGTAATCTAGAATAATAATAATTATTTTTTATTTTCATAATATCTCCCAGAAATTCTTTTTGAGGTGGTATTTTTAATTCTAAAATAAATGAAAAATTAAGAACAATAATAAATAAACTATAAATATATAACCTAAATAATTATTAATATTTTAAACAAATCTCAAATAATACATTTGTAAGGAAAATTAAAGGATAGCACTATCATTAATGTTGTAGTCCTGACCCACCACTAGTGTCCTAAAAAAACTACAAAAATGAAGAGTTAAAAATACAGCCATAATGGGAATCGATCCCAAGACCACTGGCACCAGGAAGCACACTTGAACCAACAAGCTAAGACTTAACTTTGGATATAGTGGGTCCATTTTTATTACATATACAGTTTTTTAGAGAATTAATACACGTAAGTGGAAAAAAATTCGACCAAGCGGGTTTAGTTGAACCCGCTTGAACCAACGTAGGTCCGCCCCTGGCCTTGACACAAAAAAATAACGCGGATCCAAAACTATTTTACATGTTAATTCAATTCCAAAAGGGCCTAGGGTCACTTTGGTCAATTCCCCTTACCCAAAACCGTCGAAAACACATAATTTCACCCCCCCCCAAAGAAGCAAAGATACCTCATTATTCATCTTTTCATCTCAATAAGCAAAACCCTAGCTCATCAAACTTCCTCCTCGAGAAATTCAAATTCCTCCAATTATTCTCCAAGGAAATTTAAGATTTAGGGTTCCAATACAAAAACTCTAAGAATTCATCACCAAAGCATTAATACAAGTCCAAGATTCAAGCTTTAGCATTCAATTCATCAAAGATCATCTATTAAGGTATGTGAGGTTATGAACAAGGACAATCCTTATCCTTGTGCCCAAAATTTGATTTTATTATGAAAGTTATTTGATTCTATATGTTTTTCTGTGAATTTAAAGTTTAGATTTGTGCCCCATATTGCTTTTCATGAGGTTATGAGATTTTCAATGATTTAGAAATTGAATTATATGAGTATGTTTATGTTTTATGCACATTGCTGAAATTTTCAGATTTTAAGATGATTTATGAATGTTTATGTTATCAAGCATGAAATTTTGAGATGTTTTTATGATGAGATTAATTCATGGGTCATTAAGCCCTATTTAAAGATTTCTATTCAAAGAATTGTTGTGCTTTAACCACCCCATGATTAGAATGCTTTCAGATTATTGAGAAAGATTTGACCTTTTGGTCTCACAACAGATTTAAAATCCACTTTACAGATTTATAGTTGGTTTTCATTATAAACCATTAGATTACTTTTAAAGTGGATTTTTCTTAAGATTTTGAGCATGAGATTGGGTGTAGTATTTAGAACCGAGATGGGTACGTTACTATGGTTTCATACCAAGGAACTATGTGCCAGCGTAGGATTTAGATTATTCCTATTTTTACATAGATGACTGAGATTGTGATCACTGAGATAAGATTGTTTTATTCTGATGGAAAGGGTACAACAATCCTAACCTGACGGAGGCTATTCGTGGGACACCATGGATGATCACATGGTGTACATGTCAGTTAAAAGAACCTCCCAAATTGATGTCCCCCACTTTTAAAATAGTTTTAATTATTTAAAGTCTTAAGGTAAAGTGTTTACGATGCATAATAAGTTTTAGACTTCTTTTATCCTATATGATTTGAGAACAAGAACAAAATACAGATTTTAGAACTAAGTGTAATGACTCACAAGATTTATACTACATGCTTTACTATTCATGACTTATGATTTTCAAATTTTAGTTACTCAAGCCTAAGTGAGTCATATACATTTAGCATGCATGAATTTTTATAAATTGTGATGATACTATTTTACTTATACATTTTCACCCCCATATACTCAGTACATCCTCAAAGTACTGATCCACATATTTGTCTATGTGCTACATTATCTCATAATGTGCTACATTGTCTCAGTAAGATTTGTTCATGTACTTTACTTTCTTACTTATATGTATTGATTAGTGGTAGTTGGGGTCGCATCCTAGCTAACTATAGTCAGTATAGTAGAGGCTTCATCGATGTCAGTTAGAGTCAGTCTTGTAATTTTAGTCCCTCCTTTCAGACTTTATTAGAATGTAAAATTGTATCAGTATTATATTTTCACAAATTTCCTTATTATTATGTTTTTGCACAGTAAATTCAGTTATTTTATACATATTTTATTAGTTGCTTAATATCATGCCAGTTCATGGGTTAGCTTGGGATCACTTGTGGTCCTAAGCACCGTGTGACGTCTCAAAATAGATTTTTGAGGCATTATAAACTTGGTATCGGAGCATAAGGTTCAAGTGTCCTAGGGTGTCTGTGAAGCTGTGTCTAATAAGGTCTTGCGGAACGGTACTGAAACATCTATACTTTTCTCCGAGAGGCTACAAGGCATTTAAAAAAAGTTTCCTTTCTTTTCTACTCTAGATCATGTAGTAAAGTTGTTTTCTTAGAATATCCTGTCTATTCGGGTGTTTCCCCAAAATTCCTCATTCTATATATTATTCTTGAGATAACATAATTAGCAAGTTCTACTTCCTCTCCAGATAATGCCCTCAGATTTACTAGCAAAAGCTTTAGAAGACATACAAGGGGCTTTTGAGGATCTCCCTAGTGGGTTGAGATCCTTAAGTTGAAAGTTTATGTTCTCATCCTTATGAGTTATTTAGTTGAGACCGAATTAGATATGTATTCAGATTGCCTATTAACGCTTTCAATATAGATAATGCTTATAAAAAGAAATAGTGTGAACTTAGATTGTTAAGTGTAGTGTGCATTCAAGGGATATTGTAAACTTCGGTGTTATGATTTATGAATAGTAGAACCTTATTATAGTTGAAAGTATAGGTATAGAAGAGTAGTGACAAGAAAAGTGGGAATGATGATTGATAGAAAGTATAGAGATAAACTTATACATGCTATAGATTTTGCATTATGCTGATATGTCCTTTTGTGTTAGTTTAGTGGAAGGTAGAGATGGAATTATTAGTACGGTGAATTATTGTTTGCTTGAAGTATTGAAGAAGTTATTGATGGTAATTATTATGTTAGAAAGGTATAGATTATTAATGAAGTATTTGGTGGTTGAGTATTATTAATATAGGCTTCCCTATGTAAGATTTGTTGATGCTTTAAGAGGTATGAATGTAATTTAGGTGTACGGATAAGTAAATATTCATAATGCATAGAAGGAGGATATGCTAGCGGACTTTAATAAGGCATACCATAGGACTGTAATCAATTATTGTTATTATGAAGTTCTAGTGGACTAGTGTTTCTTGATGTTTTATTTTATTGTTTCCAAGTGAGAATAGTATGTAAGGTGGGTTGTTAAATCATATTTAGCACTAGACATTAATTTTGAACATTTGTTGGTCATCGGGGTGGATGTAATGATTTCTTGGTTAGTGATGCTAGTTATATGGAAGTGATCTAGTAGGCTTGAACAGTATGTGCAAGAGTTTAAGTCCATTATGATTCATAATTAAGTATGATGTTGTATGTATGATGAAAAAGTATTCCCAAGGTGATATGGGGTTGCATTATTTTCCAAAGTTATTAGGTGTTGTGTGTGGTTAGTAGTACTGCTGAGTTGCTAAGAGTAAGGAGACTAGTTATATAGTATATGATGTTCTTAATAGCTAAGTTAAGAAGTCATGGGTAGACGATGTTGAGCCCCTTTGGTATGATTGTGATTCTCGTGGTTTAGAAATATAAGTCTAGAGATGTGATATTAGTAATCTATGACAAAGAGCAGTATGGTTTATTAAAGTTTGATGATATCTATGTTAAGTGTTAGAGTCTAAGTTTTGAATCCTTGAATATTAAGCAAATAGAAATAATAGTTGAAGCTTTAGATGGTGTGAACTCACGATATGGTGATACCCATAAAGATTTTAAGTTAGTAAGTGTTCAAGTTAGTATATGATGACTATGGGGCTATAGAAAGATAGAATAGTATTTCAGAATGAAGTACTAGCAGTGGGTCTTACACTTTTAGGTGTAGTCTTTTAGGTTAAGTTCTATTATTTACGTTTATTGATATACCCTCGGACTTTAGATTAAAGTGGTTGTATTTTAGTTAGAGTTTAGTAAAGGGGTTCCACAGACTTAAAATAATTGCTTAAATCTAAGGAGGAGATAATAAGATAAGTAACCAAGTCAGATTCTCAGATTCTAGTAGTGCTGCTCATGTAGGAGGAAGATGCTCGGCTCATTCTTATTTCAGTATTAGTACTTTAGTCATCATGATATCTAATCATGCCTTATTTTTCAACTCCATGATCATAGTTTTGTTCATGCATATCATAGAAAATCATGTACTCTACTAGTCCCTAGTATGAGGACCTAGTTCATGCATATCATAGAAAATCATGTACTCTCCTAGTCCCTAGTATGAGGATCTCTAGGTCATTCAACAGTACAAATCATGTTCTAGGAATTTATGAACACCAAAATTAGGTCATACAACTCATTACTCATATACTCATGCTTTATAGTATGCTTATATCCCATAACTCATGCTACACTCCTAATGATTAGTGATATTTAGCCTATAGCCATGTATGCCCTTAATTTAGATCTCTTTTATGAACCCATGATGTTGATTCTATATTCCTCAGGCCTCAGTTAAGTGTCAAGTTATGTATAGTATCCTTCTATGCTTTAAGGTCTCGTCTTCTAACCTTTCAGTGACTTCTCCTTATGTAATGATAATGGTGATGAGTAAATGCTTCTTATTGATGAAAGATCGTTGTATGCTTGTTTTATCTAAGGATATAAGTGTGAAGTAATATTGAGACCAAGTCTTTGATACATGTTTTGGTTAGTTGAAATTTTTGCGTGTATGTTCTTGCGGTAAGGCGTGGGAGTTGTTGTGAGAGAGGTTTAGAGAATATGAGGAGTATGCTATTATGGGTGTTTGTTTAGACGTTTATATGTGGTTATAACAATAGGCTTGAATGACATGTTGGTGTATAAGTGGATTAATGTGGTGTGCATTAGTTTCGAACCTTTCCGACCTTAGAATGTAAATCCTTAAGTAAATTCATGATAGGGGTTGTCAATAGCACATCTCGTGTAAGTTTTGGATTTTTCGAGCAAGGTTAGAGACCTTTTTGGATGGTAAAATAGTGAGGCAACGCGATATGGCCTCGGCGCGTCGAATATCACATTGGTAGAGAGAAACATGATGCGTCTCATATTGCTTCAGTAGTCCAGTTTAGTTGTGGTGTTATATGTAGTACCCCATGATTTTGAGTTAGGCTTGACCATCGTGAGAGGACTTAGTTTAGTTTAGACCTTAGTAGATAGGTTTATCAATGCCCATGTGATAATTAGAAGTTGAATCAAGTGAGTATGGTATTTAAGGGGAAAAGTATAGTTGAGGGAGTATTCGAGAAGAGTTGATAATCTTGAAAGTAAGAAGTTGCATTGCTTAAGGCCTAGAAATTCCAACCTAGCTTATAATCTATATGTCTATGTTCCAAGCTATAGAGTTGTATCAATGTTGTGATTCCTTAGTAAGTTGTTTTGTTCAGATCATGCCCAAAATTCTTTTCTCCCTAATGTTAATAGAATTTTGTAGAAGAGTACTGAAGAAAATAATCCATTTGAGTATGGGTAGTCAGTATGATCCAGTTCATATAGCCAGCAATCCTGTGTAGCAATCAATCAGATAAGCTCCTATAGATTCCCAACTTTCAACCAAGTCTTACTATCCATAGTCTCATGCGTATGTCCAGTCCAACAGGTAATGTTCTTACATCCATGTAAATTATGAATTCAGCTTAGTTCATGCATCAGTTTTAGTTTCAGATATTAAGCCATAATTCAGTCCGTAAGTATTTTGTGTATCATCTCAATCTTTTCCTAGTAGTTCAACCAAATCAGTATCATTCATGGATGAATGATTCCGAAGGGGGGGATGTTGTAATACCCCAAGTTTTCATGTCGTAAACCTATAATCTATTTCTCGTGAAATCAGATCCAGCCTAAAGTAATGGTTACTCATAAATTGACATTCTTGTTTCTATCTCAGCCATATAGCTATTTTTCATGAGAACTCATGAACTCGCAGATCATTTCAGTAGCTCATTATGTTTAAGATTCAGCTATTCAGTTTAATCCAGTTGTGTATGATATCTTATAGCCTCAGGTTCCTCAGTGCTTTCAGCTTAATTATCCACATTCGAGGACGAATGTTCCCAAGGGGGAGATAATGTAATACCTCGCATTTTTGGGCTAGTCTATGAACCATCATTCTTACGTGTATAATCTATAATCCTAGTGATTCCTATGTGAATATAAGTTTAATGATCTTTATCCGCATGTTTGATGACCTTTTGAGGTGGAGAATGTTCATAGAAGTCACTTAGAGCCTAGTGGAGCTAAGGTCCTTTGATTCATCCAAAGTTTGATATTCGATTCTACAAGGATCAACTTTAATCAAGTATAATTTTTATATACGTGGAATTTTTCAGCTCAAGACCCACCAAATTGTATATAATTTAATTAACTTTCCAACTATACCAATTTCTCAAAAATCCAATAACCGAGTAGAAAGTTATGGAATTTTCCATGTGAGGCAGTAAGCCGACGCGATCTGAATATGTCGCGTCGACTGCGCCTCAACACAAAAAAAAGATGCAGATCCAAAGCTAGTTTACATGCTAATTCAATTCCAAAAGAGCCTAGGGTCACTTTAGTCAATTTCCCTCACGTAAAACCATCCAAAAACACATAATTGCATCCCCAAAGAAGCAAAGATGCCTTATTATTCATCTTTTCATCTCAAGAAGCAAAACCCTAGCTCATCAAACTTCCTCCCCAAGAAATTCAAATTCCTCGAATTATTCTCCAAGAAAATTCAAGATTTAGGGTTTTCAATACAAAAACTCTAAGAATTCATCACCAAAGCATCAATAGAAGTTCAAGATTCAAGCTTTTGCATTCAATTCATCAAAGATCATCTATTAAGGTATATGGGGTTATGAACAAGGACAATCCTTTCGTCCTTGTGCCCAAAATTTGATTTTTTTACAAAAATTATTTGATTCTATATGTTTTCCTATGAATTTGAAGTTTGGGTTTGTACCCCATATTGCTATTCATGAAATTATGAGATTTTCAATGATTTTGAAATTAAATTACATGAGTATGTTTATGTTTTATGCACATTGCTGAAATTTCTAGATTTTATGATGATTTATGAACGTTTATGTAATCAAACATGAAATTTTGAGATGTTTTTATCATGAGATTAATTCATGGGTCATTAAGCCCAATTTAAAGATTGTTATTCAAAGAATTGTTGTGCTTTAAGCTCCACTCCATGATTAGAATGCTTTCAGATTATTGAGAAAGATTTGACCTTTTGGTCTCAGAACAGATTTAAAATCCACTTTACAAATTCAGATTACAGATTTATAGTTGATTTTCATTATAAACCATTAGATTACTTTTAAAGTAGATTTTTCTTCAGATTTTGAGCATGAGATTGGGAGTAGTATTTAGCACCGAGATGGGTACGTTACTACGATTTCATACCCTAGAACAATGCCAACATAGGATTTAGATTATTCTCATTTCAACATGGATGACTGAGATTGTGATCACTGAGATAAGATTGCTCTATTCCGATGGCAAGGGTAGAACAACCCTAACCATATGAGGGCTAGTCGTGGGACACCATGGATGCTCACATGGTGTACATCTCAGTTAGAAGAACCTCCCAAATAGATGTCCCCCACTCTTAAAATAGTTTTAATTATTTAAAGTCTTGAGATAAAGTGTTTACGATACAGAATAAGTTTTAGAGTTCTTTTAGCCTATATGATTTGAGAACAAGAACAGTGTAATGCCCTGATTTACTGAATCGGAATGCTATAAGGTGCTTATGACCCGAGGGACCACAAGCTAACCCATGACTGATATCTGTGCCTGTACACTACATAATATACTTGTAGAATGCAGAAAATATGAACAATAGGCCATAAGGTTCAACTGAATACAATATATGATAAATAATAACATCCATATAGGGTAACAAATACCCAAAATAACTGAAAGCTGAATCTAAAATCTGAACTAAATCTAAAAGCCTCTAAATACTGTCTGAAATAAGGAGTTGAAGGAACATGTCTCTAACTAACTCCGTCTAGCAAAACTGAACTGAAATAATAAATGAAATAAAATAATATCGTCCTCTAATGGATGAGGACTCACTGTAACTCTGTGACTGTAATGCTACTGCTGATCTGGAACTCATGTCTCTGAACCTATGGTGTAATATGAAAGAAACCACAATAGCGCAAATGCATCAGTACGACTGGGAGTACTGAGTATACGAGTGAGGTAGGCTAAATGCAAAAGGGTTTACATACATGAACAATGTTAACTGACTGACTAATATGAACGTAAGAGTGCAAGCATGCATACATTGTAACTTAGATCGTGAATATATGATATCTGGATCTGTACGCTAATACATGGTTTACTGTTATCTAACATGACTGATACTTGAATTCTGATAGCATGGATGACTGTGTCTGACAGTCCTGAATCTGATGAAACTACCTAAGTTCTATACTGTAACTGCATTAACTCTAACTGACAGTCCTGGTATACTGAAATCTAAAGAACTATCTAAGTTCTTTTACTGAGACTAGGACTGAAACTGTGGGAGGTAGTTGCTTAACCGACATGCCCCAATAACGCATATAGCTAGGTTCGGGTCTAATCTCTGCCCCGACTGGAAGGGTGTCAATACCAGGCCACTGGTAAGGACAACTGTGAGTGACCCTTAACTAGCAGGTACTCAAATGAGAATGGTGGGAACCCTAAACAAATAGGTTAAGCCACTTCATCCACCCTAATCTGGCAGGTTAAGATGTCTCAACCTACACTGGCTACGTAGTTCTGGAGCACAAGGATGACTACTAAGAATCATACCTTAAACTGGCAGGTGAGTTCCCATCCTTGGGTTCACTCGGTGCTAACTTCTACTCCCATCTGAAAAGACTGAATATGATTTAACTGGATGTACATGGACTGAGTAACTGATTTCCGTTGACTGATGGAATAGTACTACTATATGAGAATTTATTGAGATCATGAAATTTCTGAGATTTCCTGAGTCACATGACTGACTGAGTTCTATAGATCATAGCTTGACTGAGATTATCGAGATAACGTGACATGGCTCTAGTCACATAGCTATATTTTTTGGGTACTAGTACCCCCAGGACTCGATGAAAGAAAACTTATACACATAACTGACTTGATCATAAAATGGATTCCACAATTCACCATATCATTAGTAGGGGATTTCACTCTAAGTATAGTTCTCAACATCTTACGTATGGAAGGGAAATTCATACAACATGTGTATACTTGCATAGCTTCAATATCATGCTCAATCCATATCACAACAACAACACTTATCAATCACGTGGAATTCATGTGAAATCATAAAGCATAGAGCATAGACTTCTCATTTAAGCACTATTAAATCATAGGACATGAATTCTATCATCCTAGGCCTATTATCAAACACTTTGCATGCATTCTTGTATCTTAGGTGTGTTCTTGAATCTCACCATATTAAACCACATAAATATCATGGGTTTTAACTAACAAACACATATACTTCATGAAAACACCTTTAGATATCATCTTGAAACTTAAACAACAATCATCATCATGTACATGGTCATATCACAACAAGACAATCACAATATAATATTTAAAACATGGTTCTTGAGCTCTATGAATTAAATGGATACATAGATGAACACTACGCATACCTTAGATGGAAGATTCTTGATGATTGATGGAGAAATTTGTTGGAACTTGAATCCCCAATTGAAAATCCTAATGTGTTCTTGAGAGGATTTTGAGAGAAAGAGTATGTTTTGGTGAAATAAGGGCTTAATTTCGTGTTTATGAAATATATATAGGGGTGGATAGATGACCCAAATACCCCTCTGGATGCGTCATTTAATTTCCATGAAAATTACTCGATTTGGGCCCTCGACGCGACGCAAAGATATCATGTTGCCCCCCATTTATGACCTGTAAACTCACCGCGATATGGTGGAATCACAGAGAGACACTGGAAATTGACAAACATCATTTTGGCTTACGGCGCGACATGCCACTAACTGAAATGACGCCACTGAAACTATAAATCGCCATAACTTCTTCACCAGGTGTCCGTTTTAGGGGAATTTGGTATCGACAGAAAGCTTATTCAATTATCTAAAATTTTGAGGGTATAAATCTGCAAAAATACTACCTATAAACCAAGTTATGCTTGTTCAAATATTAACTATATGATATCACATACGAAAATTTGGTGGATTCAAAAGTTCTTTGCTTGGCTTACTCTAAGTGACTCTTACGAACATGATTAACACATCATAAGCTCTATTATCACTAGGATAATCATCCTAATTCATGTAATCCAATATGAATCTCAAAATAAGAGGTTTCATGTGTAGGAATAACGGTTTATTTTCTAGCTTAGAAATATACAGGGTATTAAATTATCTCCCCCTTGGAAACATTCGTCCTCGGATGAGACTGATTGAAATGGGGATAGACGATAAACTGGAGTACATGCAAGACATACACTACTGGAACATGATCTCATGATGGACATGAATGATAAGCTAAACATATCATGCTGGACAAGCATATTTGATGTATGAGTAAATAATTCATTAATGCATAACTGAGATTTCTGATAACTGAGTTCCCCCAATGAGAATGCATATTTGATGCATGATTATACACTAGACTGATACATGAATGCATTACTGAATATGCAATGGTACTTTATATCATATTTGTGATAAAACGTGATTATAAACTAAATACTAAGTTGTATAGAATACTGAAGGGGAAACTGAATAAGCTTAAAGAGAACTGTTACCTTGAGCTTGATCTGGATTGGCGGAGAAAAGTTAAGGATACTTGGTACGCATGTCTAATTCTTCTTCCCAAGTAGCTCACTCAATGGACTGATTTTGCCAAAGAACTTTGACTTATGGGACTTCTTTGTTCCTCAGTCTATGAATCTGATAGTCTAGAATTTTGACCAGAATTTTCTCATAGAAGATACTGTTCTGACTGTTAATACTCTGAATAGGGACTGTGAATGATGGATAACCTATACACATCTTGATAAAAGAGACATGAAAGACTGGATGAACTTAGGCTAGATCTGAAGGCAATTCGAGCTCATAAGCTACCTTGCCTAAGCGATTGAGAATCTTGAAGAGACCGACATATCAGGTATTGAGCTTTCCCTTCTTGCTGAACTGCTTCACTCCCTTCATGGAAGAGATATTTAGATAGACATAATCATCGACCTCAAACTCGAGATCCTTTCTACGAACATCAACATATTACTTCTGTCGGCTCTGAGAAGCTCGGAGTCTTTCTTTGAGTAACTTGGCTTTTTATAAGGCGTTGAATACTAAGTCAGGCCCTATGACTAAGGCCTCACTAACTTTGAGCCACCCAATTAGAGATCTGCACCTCCTACCATAGAGAGCTTCGAAAGGAGCCATTTTAATACTAGAATAATAGCTATTGTTGTATGCAAACTCAATCAAAGGCAAGTGGTCATCCCAAATTCCCTTGAAATCAATTGCACACGCCCTTAGCATATCTTCAAGAGTCTGAATAGTCCTTTTCTGCTTGACCATCTGTCTGAGGATGAAGAGCTATACTGAGTTGAACTTGGGTACCAAGACCCTTTTGGAATGCTTTCCAGAAGTAAGAGATAAACTAGGTACCTCTTTCTGAGATAATAGATAATGAAACACCGTGTAATCTGACTAACTCCCTGATATAGAGTTTGGCATAATCCTCGGATGAATAAGAGGTATGGACTGGAAGGAAATGGGTTGAATTGGTCATTCTATCTACAATGACCCAAACTAAATTATGCTGATGAAGAGTTCGAGGTAAATGATGATAGGCGGATTTACACGCCTATATCAATATATTTTGCCCATATTTTAGCCTAGTTTTGAGAACAAATTATATATTTCATGCACTTTTAGTCCTTTTTCCTGTAAATGAGCTAACAAACATGATTAGTAAAGTTTCAAGTATAAATGATGCAAAATTCAGCATTTTATGGCTTACTTGACGCAGAAGAAAGCTCATGAAGAAAGGAAAAGGAGTGTACACGCCTAAGGACCAAAACTGTTGCATGGAAAATCTGTCCCGGGCTAAAACAACATTTCTGAAGACTTTGGGGACTTATAGACACATAGCTGGATTTGGACAATGATACATTAACCTAGTACAATTGGGTTATGTATTTCATTAGTTTATTTGGATTATGATAATGTTACATTAACCTAGTACATTTAGGTTAAGTATTCCATTAGCCTAGTAGGATTTGGTTATTTGTTTCATTAGCGTAGTAGGAGTAGGATATGGGTATTATAAATACCCTATCATGCTAGAGATTTCTATTCATTCCCCTCTTAACAATTCATCTTCTAATCTACTCTTCTAATCTTCCCATTAATTCTATTTTTCTTCTTCTATTCATCTATTCAATTCTTAATTTCCGCAACAAGAGAAACGTTACTTTGCTAAGGAATCACGCCTCACGCCTATCACTCGAGCTACACGCAATTAACTAATATTGTGATATAATAACAATGTCAATCATGATCTCCTTCGCATTCATGGGTAACTAAACCTCTCTGTTGGGGTTATGGAAGCCAACTGAGTTACTATCTATTGCTGTGAGTTTGTGAGTTCACGACACGTATACTGCTTATATCATTATTCTCTTCATCTTAATCTACATTCTTTGTGGTTACAAACGCAAGAATACGCCAGTATAACATTTAACTTGTTCAAAAGAAAGGTTATTTGTATGGAAAAGAGATAGTGTCAAGGTAGTAGGACACCCTTTCTTATTAAAAAGCTAGTGCTGTAACTGGACTAACCTCTTGGAGAATTCGTACCGTTAGACACTCTTTAAGCTCGAAAGAGTTAAAGTGAAATAGCCCTTGTTGAGGTTGAAAGACGCTTGGATTTACCATCGAATACAATTCTCTATAAGCAGTTGCATGTCAAAACTCTACACACTCATAGCCAATAGAGACGTATACCTCAGAAGGTGGACATAACCCCAACGCTTCAATTCTCATTGTTTACAACTCACGTAACAACCTCTCTCTCTTTACTTTATTATTTTCAGCTTTTGTTTACCTTATTTGCACGACAAGACTCCCCCCTTCTTACGAGACTTGCTCCAAAAGTTTAGTAATTTTGCTTACTTGTTGGCCAAGCTATTCCCTGTGGGATCGACACCCAACCCAGGTTGGGTTCTATATTTGCTAACGACCGTTTTACACTCCTACGAGAGCTGTAGATTGAGTGTTATCAAAAATTGGCGCCGTTGCCGGGGAATACGAGTGTCAATTAAGTTCGTGATAATTACTAGAACCTTTGGTCAAAGATTCTCGTACTTTTACTTTCAGTTTTTATTTTTGTTTACTGCAGGTTTTATTCAGTGCATGCCCCATACTAGAAGTTCTGGTCAACCATTATTACCTATCAATCCTGAACCACAACGCATTGGAAGAATGGAAGCACAAGCCGAAATCGAAAGGATGGCTGCTCAACAGGAACAAGCAAGATTGGCTGCCCTTGCCGCTGCCCAAGTACACCAACAAAACATTGATAACCCTGGGCGAGCAACAAATCCTGACGATGAGGATTTAGGTGATGACGAGTTACTAAACCCTAGGCGTGATGCTAAAATTATAACACCTGCCAACAGAAGAGGTCGACAAGCTCGGTATAGGTATGATCGCCAATCTTTGCAGCCAGCTTTCGACGATGACGATGATGATCTTGATGGTGCCGGAGCCACTGGAGCTATAATTCCACCACCATTAGCGCCCGGAGCCAAGTTCAACATCACAAGCACCATGATTCAGTTATTGCAACTCAAGGGATTATTTGGTGGACTAGTAGGCGACGATCCGAATATGCATCTCATCAACTTTATTTCTACATGCAAGTCTTTTGACAATCCTGGTGTTGGTCAGAATGCTATTCGATTATGTCTATTTCCATTGTCTCTTTCTGGGGAGGCAACACTATGGTTGAATGGGCTGACTCCTGATTCAATTACAAATTGAAGGCAATTGAGAGACGCTTTCCTAGAAAGATTCTTTCCGCCATCCAAAAGAGCACAATTGAGAGATGAAATCAGCAACTTCCGCCAGCTTCCCACTGAAGCTCTTCATGAAACATGGGAGAGGTTCAAGACAAAGCTAGCGAGATGCCCAAACCATCACATGACTAATGTTCACCTAATGGAGATCTTGTATAGAGCCTTGAATTCAATAACTAAACCAGTGGTGGATAATGCAGCTGGAGGTTCTTTCATGGACCTCACCTTTGGTCAAGCAAGCAATATGCTTGATCGCATGACGAAACAAAGTAGATCTTGGCATACCAAGGATTCTGAGGTAGCAAGCCCCACTTTATCTATTGGCATGACTGCAGACCAAAGAAGAAGAGAAGAAGAACGTGATCAAGACATGGCGCACATGAAAACACAAATGGATCTTCTGACAAAGCATTTATTATCAGGGAAGACCAAAAAAGTGAAAGTTGTGATGCTAAAAGAAAGAGACGAATCTGATTCGGAAGATGAGGCCAACTACTTGAACAATCAGGGGGGTTTCCGCGAGAATGCCCAAGGAAACCAAGGTCGGAACTATTATGATAAATCTGGAAACAAGGACCAAGGTAGTTGGAAGAACAAGAATGAAAAGAGTGGTTTGTACGTTCCCCCTGGTAGACGTGAGACCACCACATCTAATTCTGGTAGTATGGAAGACATGATGGCTAAATTATTGAACGGAGTGGAAGCAACGAGCGCGGGAGTAACAGAGGTAATTAATGATTTGTCCTCCATGAAGCAATTAGTTGATTCTCATTCCACTTCTATCAAGAAAATAGAGCAGCAATTGAGCCAACTTTCAGCAGCATTCAATCAAAGAAAGGCTGGCACCTTACCGAGCGATACTGTGCAAAACCCAAGGAATGATGGGTCATGTATGGCCATCACTACCAGAAGTGGTAAGGTGCTGGAAACATCAGCAAAAGACAAGCAAGTGGTTGACGAAGTTGCGGACAAGGCTAATAACGCGAAACGTGAGGAGTCCACGGATGACGTTACTAACGTCACTCCCAATGACGTGCAAACTGAAAAAGTGGAAAAACGGAAGCAAGAGGAGAAGAAAGCCACGGAGAGAACACTTCCATACCCACCATCACCTTTTCCCCAAAGATTGAAGAAGGTGGCAGATGACACTAAGTTCAGCAAATTTATGACTATGTTGAAGCAGCTGACCATCAATGTTCCATTAGTGGAGGCACTTGAACAAATGCCTGGGTATGCGAAGTTTATGAAAGATATTTTGACAAAGAAGAGGGCAGCAAGTTATGAGCTGAAGGATGATGTACATCATTGTAGTGCAATCGCTACCCGATCGATAGTTCAGAAGAAGGCCGACCCCGGAGCTTTCACTATTCCTTGCACCGTCGGATCTTTGCACTTTGCCAAAGCACTATGTGACTTAGGAGCCAGCATCAACTTGATGCCATTATCGATCTACAAGAAGTTGGGGTTAGGAGATCCTACACCAACTAATATGGGCTTGTCATGGCGAATAGGTCAGTAAAATGACCTGTTGGGATTC
This sequence comes from Capsicum baccatum var. pendulum, assembly GCA_030864225.1. Taxonomy (NCBI): domain Eukaryota; kingdom Viridiplantae; phylum Streptophyta; class Magnoliopsida; order Solanales; family Solanaceae; genus Capsicum; species Capsicum baccatum. The sequence goes on along the minus strand of CM061553.1, from coordinate 206,166,037 downwards.
TATGCGATGTCTTGGTAAAGGTTTCTTCATTTATCTTTCCAGCAGACTTTGTCATCTTGGATTGCGAGGTAGATTCTGAGGTTCCCATAATCTTGGGGTGCCCTTTCCTTGCTACAGGAAGTGTGCTCATTGATTTAAGAGCTAATGAACTTTCATTCCGAATAAATGACGAAGTGGTTCGTTTTGATGTTTGCAAATCAATGAATCAACCCAAAGATCTGAGTGTATTTTCTGTGGCTAATGTTGTCTTTGATGGTGAGAAAGAACGACTTGAAGAAGAGCAAATTCTTGATGATCCTTTGGAGGTTTTGCTCATGAAAGGAGAGAATGAGGATGCTGAAATTTCTAAAGAAGCTATTTGTGCTCTATCAGGATTAGGGACGTATCGCTATACTCCCAAGAAGCTGGATCTTGATCTCAAGAATCGACCCACACCACCAGCTAAGCTATCTATTGAAGAACCACCCACACTAGAATTGAAAGAGCTGCCAAGCCATTTGAAGTACGCATTCTTAGAAAGCGGAAACACTCTTCCAGTCATAGTGGCAGCCGATTTGGGTGAGCAACAAGTTGCAGCTCTTATTGCTATCTTACGCAAGTATATTAGAGCTATTGGATGGACCATTGCGGATATTATTGGTATTCCACCTGGGATTTGCACACATAAAATTCAGCTTCAAGAAAAGTGCACACCCACTATTGAACATCAAAGGCGTCTAAACCCACCTATGCAAGAGGTGGTAAAGAAAGAAATTATCAAGTGGTTAGACGCAGGAGTTGTATATCCTATCTCTGATAGTACATGGGTAAGCCCAGTATAATGTGTTCCCAATAAAGGAGGTATGACGGTGGTCGCAAATGCAAAGAATGAGCTTATTCCACTCAGGCCCGTTACTGGATGGAGAGTATGCATGGACTACCGCAAGCTGAATTCTTGGACGCTCAAAGATCACTTCCCAATGCCATTTATGGACCAAATGCTAGATCGATTAGCGGGGAAAGGATGGTTTTGCTTCTTGGATGGTTATTCAGGCTATAATCAGATTTGTATTGCACCCGAAGACCAAGAGAAGACAACGTTTACATGCCCATTCGGTACGTTTGCCTTCAAATGTATGCCATTCGGGTTATGTAACGCACCAGCCACCTTTCAACGTTGTATGATGTCTATTTTTTCTGATATGGTTGAAGATACTTTGGAGGCATTTATGGATGACTTTTCAGTTATTGGTGAGTCTTTTGAAGCGTGTTTGGCAAACTTGAGCATGGCATTGCAAAGATGTGTAGAGTTTAACCTTTTGCTGAACTGGGAGAAGGGCCACTTCATGGTAAAAGAAGGAATCGTTCTTGGGCACAAGATCTCCGAAAGAGGAATAGAGGTTGATCGAGCAAAAATTGAGGTTATTGAGAAGCTACCGCCTCCAATTTCGGTGAAGGGAGTTTGTAGTTTTCTTGGCCATGCTGGGTTCTATCGTAGATTCATCAAAGACTTCTCCAAAATTGCTAGTCCATTGTGCAAACTATTGGAGAAATATGTGAAGTTTGACTTCAATAACGATTGCTTGAAGGCATTGGAATGCCTTAAAGGAAAACTCATTGAAGCCCCTTATCATGGTAGCACCAGATTGGTCTCTCCCGTTCGAAGTCATGTGTGATGCTAGTGGTGTAGCCGTTGGTGCTGTTCTTGGTCAGAGAAAGGAGAAATTATTTCATCCTATCTACTATGCGAGTAAGGTCCTGAATGAAGCCCAAAGGAACTACACTGTTACTGAACAAGAGCTCCTAGCGGTTGTGTTTGCGTTTGAGAAGTTTCGTGCCTATCTATTGGGTACTAAGGTGATCGTTCATACAGACCATGCAGCTCTTAGGTATCTAATGACGAAGAAGGATGCAAAACCAAGGTTGATTAGATGGGTATTACTGCTGCAAGAGTTTGATTTCGAAGTGAAAGATAGAAGAGGTTGCGAGAACCAAGTGGCTGATCACCTATCTAGACTCGAGAATGAGCATGTGGCACAACCTGAAATTCAGATTGATGATGCATTCCCGTACGAGGAGATATTAGCGACAAAAATGGAGAAATTACCATGGTATGCCGACTTTGCAAATTTCGTGGTAAGTAATGTGCTACCTGCCAATTTATCTTACCATCAAAGGAGGAAGTTCATGCATGACGTTCATCACTACTATTTGGATGAACCTTATTTGTTTTGAAGATGCGCTGATGGTATCATTCGACGATGTATATCCCACGAAGAAGTGCCCACCATATTGGAAGCATGCCATACATCCCAAGTTGGAGGACATCATGCAGGCAATCGAACGGCAAGAAAGGTATTGTAAAGTGGTTATTATTGGCCTTCGATATTCAGAGATGCATACGACTATGTTAGAAGGTGTGACCAATGCCAGCATCAAGGTGCTATCTCAAAACACCATGAAATGCCCATGTCCAAAATTCTTGAGGTAGAACTCTTTGATGTGTGGGGTATTGATTTCATGGGACCATTCGTGAATTTATTTGGAATGAAGTACATCTTGGTTGCTATAGATTATGTTTCAAAATGGGTGGAAGCTGTAGCTTTGGCCGACAATGAAGGGAAGCGTGTTGTAGCGTTCTTAAAGAAGAATATCTTCTCTCGCTTTGGAGTACCACGTACTATCATAAGTGATGGAGGATCTCACTTTTGCAATAAGCTATTCAAATCTGTATTGGCCAAGTATGGTGTCAAGAAACACAAGGTAGCTACGCCCTATCATCCCCAAACTAGTGGACAAGTAGAGGTTTCCAATCGAGAGATCAAGCAAATCCTTGCCAAGACGGTTAATGCAAATAGGAAGGATCGGTCTCGAAAGCTAGATGATGCACTATGGGCGTATAGGACTGCATTCAAAACACCCATTGGTATGTTACCTTATCAACTAGTTTATGGGAAGGCTTGTCATCTACCCATCGAGCTTGAACACAAGGCATTGTGGGAATTGAAGCAATTGAATTTGAATTGGGCTGATGTGAAGAATCTGAGGTTGGAACAACTGAACGAACTAGATGAATTCCGTTTCCATGCATATGAAAGGTCAGACCTACACAAGGAGTGGATGAAGAAGTATCATGATCCGCGGATTGTTCGACGAAACTTCCAAAAGGGTGATATGGTACTACTCTTCAACTCCAGATTAAAACTCTTCCCAGGTAAGTTAAAATCTAAGTGGTCTGGTCCATTTAAAGTTATCCAAGTCTAATCGTCTAGAGTAGTCGAATTGGAAGACAATAATGGTGTTATCTTCAAAGTGAATGGCCAACGTGTTAAGCCTTATATCGGTCCTCTTGACTTGATGAATGACATGGCCATCACTTATCTCGACGAAGTCTAAGTACTCGAGATTACTATGTCGAGCCACGACAATAAATAAGGCGCTAGATGGGAGGCAACCCATCATTTTATCGTTTTATCTTTTATCGTTTTTCCTTTCATTCTAGTACTTGTTTTGTTTTGCTAAATGAAAAATCCAAAAATAAGAGTCGTGCCACGACCAAAACTAAGGCGCTTGGTGGGAGGAAACCCATCGTACTAATCGTTTTCGTTTGGTTTTGAGCAAAAATAGGTGCAAGAAGGATTCAACGAGGAGATTGATTTCAATTGACGATTTGGACGCATTGTATGGTAAAGTTGGTAAGTTAGGAATAGTGATGCATAATGCTATGGATTGAGCATTTCCCATTCCCAAATAGGCATCGAGGAAGGCTAGGCCTTGGAAAAACTAGGCCACAAACGATGCACAACCTATCCTATAGCCTAAGGTCTCGGAATCTAGTGTGCTATACACTATGCGCCGCCTATTCCTAAGTGTACTTTTGACTATGTGCCGCCTGTGCTATGGTATTTGGTCTCAGTATCTCATATGCCATAGACTATGCGGCGCATATGTCTACAAATGCCATAGACTATGCGGCGCATATGTCCCATTATGCTATAGACAATGCGCCGCATATGTCATGTCTATGCCAAGCACTATGCGCCACATATGTGGGATTTTTGTCTCCAAAACCGATTGTAAACGGGTCATAACCCGACCCATTCTCTTCCTATATAAAGGGGACTTAGTTTTACAACACAACCACACTAAAAATTGACCTAAGGGCGCCGCATATACATCCAAATCCTCTCAACATTTTCTTCTTTTGCTCTTCCAATTCACAAAACCATCCCCACAAGATTCAAGCAAGTAAGTGCTCTCTTTTTCTTCATTTATTTCTCGTAAGTACTACGTTGCTATGTCTAGTATGAATTGCTAAATCGTATAAGATTGTTGGTGATGTTTATGTGTTTGGATAGTTGATACAAAATCATGTGAGTGAACATATACGTAGGAAAATCTTGACTTGTTTCCGACTTGAATTTGGTTTCAATAGCATTGTTATGGTATTTACGGAATTACTATGGCTATGAACATTGCTTAAGATTGTTGTTTGGATACTTACATGTTAGACTATCCCGGCCATCGGGATAAGACTTATAGTGCCTACCTGCATAAGAGGTTGTGATTGTTGTAAGAATAACTATTCCATGTGGTAACCCCTATGTAGTAGTGTTGTTATATCTACCATGAAAGTAGTCCAATGGCTGCAAGTAAGTGATGCATTGCTGATTTTCTTGTCGGAATACAATCCTAAAACGTATGTCGACGAAATCACTGAGTACTCGACCACTTTCACTTCACTGATTTGTGTTAACAAAACTAAGTGTGGGGTGGTACCCCTAATGCTTGTTTATAGATTGTATCGATTGAGATTGTGCTGCCACTAACACTATTTCTAGTCTCAAGTACAATTGCACCTAAAGCGAGGCAAGGCAAGGAGAAGGCTACCACTTCGCAAAAGGGCAAAAAGAGAGGTCGTAAGGACCAAGGAGAATCATCCTCAGCACAACTACCCCACAGAATGTTTGGAATAAAATGGGTTCTTGAAGAGGAAGCCAAAGAATGGTACAGGAACAACAAAGAACGAAAATATGTTCACGTCGACTTGATCAACAAGGACACCTTAGCAAAGAAGGAGCCACGTATGTTGGCAAAAATAATGGTATTGAAGCTAGATTTCATCTTCCGCGACATGGGAGAATGCAACCTTGATTTAACAAGAGAGTTTTATGCCAACTGGTCGCCGAACACAACAGGCAATGAAGTCAAAATTCTGGGCCAAGTGTTACAGCTTACCGCGGATTGGATCAACTCTTTTCTTGGCCTACCTTCGGTCGACAAAGCACCATTCAAAGAGCTGTACAGCATGCCTCCTTATAGAGCAATACGACACATACTTTGTGGAAGCAGATCGATGGCAAGGTGGGGCAGACATAAAGAAACCGACCGACACACCACCTTTCCCTATGCTCCACTAAATAGGGAAGCAAGAATCTGGATGCGCATTGTCAACTCATGCCTTATTCCTGGGACTCAATACACCAAGATATCAAGAGATAGAGTGTGTTTGGTCTATGCTTTGATGACTAACGTCCCTATCAACTTTGGGGCAATAATTCAATCTACCATGAGGAAGGCCAGACTCCACAAAAGGTCCCACTTCACATTTGGAAATTTGTTGACAGCAATCTTGCGGAAGGAGGATATCGAAGAGGAACCAGCTGACCACAAACTCCCACATAACCCAAAGAAGGTTAACCTCACCAAGGTCAAAGATGTTGAAACAACTCATGGTGTCAACCTTACTACTGCGGAGAGACATGCTCGTGATGAGAGTTTCTTCCGTCATCTCTATGGCATGACACGATTCACTATGATGAGTGGTGGACGTGTTCCAACTGCTGAAGAGCTCCAACAGCTGGACATGAACATGCATGCACGGGAGATGTGTGGAGTGGGCGTATACTTTGAGGAACCTCAAGATGATGAGGTGCCGACTGAAGACGATCGACGCTTGCCTGATTCTGACGAGGAGGAGAACTCTGACGACGACTCTTATGATGATTCAGACGAAGGGGGTATGACCCCCGACATTGAGGAAGAGTCCGACTAACCAGGTTCTTCGTATTTATTTTCCACTGAGGCCAGTGTCCCGTTTAAGTGTGGGGTGGCGGTATCGCATGCTATACTTCTCTGTTTGCACCTATGTTTGTTTGTTTACTTTGTTTATTTGAGTTTTACTTTGTTTATTTAAGTTCCTTTGTTTGTTTGTTTACTTTGTTTATTTGAGTTTTACTTTGTTTATTTGAGTTTGTTTTTTTAAGTTTTTTTATTTGAGTTCGTTTTTTTGTTTTTTTTTTAAGTTTTTTTAGGAGTAAATTCTTTCTAGCTTCGCATGAAATTATTTTGACAGGCAGCATGAGATTATAACAAGAGTATGTATTACAATTGTGACTATTGAGACGTTCAGACTCTAGTTGTGACTCATTATGTGATATTTTGTGGTTCAATTCCTTCACTTGTTGGGTCGAGAGTCTATATTACTTCCAATCAAGTCGACCATATGCCTTGTGTGTGTGAGATTAATAGTATCTTCTATGTATGTGGCTGATGCTAGAACTTACCTGGTATGTATGCAAAGCGAAAATAAGGAGTGTAAGTTTAGGATATGATTTAGGCATTTCTTTGGCAACCTATATTTGTTTACCTTCAGTTTTACCTACCCATGGACATCATCCTAGTTAAACCCTTTTGAGCCTTTAGCCTATTTCTTTGACAACCTTGTATGCAAGCCTAATCCATTTTCTTTCAAGGCCGTAATTTGATCCAAATTCCTAAGTGCTTTAAAGTGAAAAAGTCATGTGACAACATAAGAGAAAATTGGGTGAGTATAATGCTATAAATTGTAATGGTGCTTGAATGTGTTATGAAAAAGAAAAGTGCTATCATAAGAGGTATGTTGTGAAAAGAAAAAGAAAAAGAAAGCTGAAAAGTGAGTTGTGCTTAAAATTGAAAAACAAAAGAGGAGAACAAGGGTGGTAGAATAAAAGAAAAAAAAAGGGGGGGGGGGTTGAAAGAAAAAAAAAATAAAAATAAAAAATAAAAAAAAGTGTCAATGATACAAAGCGATGTATTAAAGCGCTTAGGAACCTAGTCACTATTCTTGGCCAAAATAGTCCTACCCGTCCCTTAGTCTACATTACAACCATCAAAAGACCTAATTGATCCTAATCTTAACATTCCGACATTTAGTAGAGTACTACATTAAGGGCAAGCCTATGGTCACCAGTTGCTACATATGAATTCTTTGTGAGAGTGAGAGCAAGGATATGTTGATACCCATGTTTGAAAAATATGATATATTTGTGAGTGATTATGGGTACTATATTGTGAGACACACATGGTTGATGAGTTTTGGATAGTTGTATATGATTCTACGCACCTTAACATTTGCATGCGAGTTGATCACCATCACGAGTCTATGCTAGAGGTTAAATTGTTTCTACTTATAATCGAAAAGCTACTCTTTGTTGATAATTGTTGTGCTTGTCTTGATAAATGTTTTGTGTTGTTGTTGTAAAAACCCTAACTTGATGTTTAGAAGGACATGATATGTTGTTCGAGGACGAACAAAACTCTAAGTGTGGGGTGTTGATGATAGGTGGATTTACACGCCTATATCAATATATTTTGCCCATATTTTAGCCTAGTTTTGAGAACAAATTATATATTTCATGCACTTTTAGTCCTTTTTCCTGTAAATGAGCTAACGAACATGATTAGTCAAGTTTCAGGTATAAATGATGCAAAATTCAGCATTTTATGGCTTAGTTGACGCAAAAGAAAGCTCACGAAGAAAGGAAAAGGAGTGTACACGCCTAAGGACCAAAACTGCTACATGGAAAATCTGTCCCGGGCTAAAACAACATTTCTGAAGACTTTGGGGACTTACAGACACATAGCTGGATTTGGACAATGATACATTAACCTAGTACAATTGGGTTATGTATTTCATTAGTTTATTTGGATTATGATAATGTTACATTAACCTAGTACATTTGGGTTAAGTATTCCATTAGCCTAGTAGGATTTGGTTATTTGTTTCATTAGCGTAGTAGGAGTAGGATATGGGTATTATAAATACCCTATCATGCTAGAAATTTCTATTCATTCCTCTCTTTACAATTCATCTTCTAATCTACTCTTCTAATCTTCCCATTAATTCTATTTTTCTTCTTCTATTCATCTATTCAATTCTTAATTTCCGCAACAAGAGAAACGTTACTTTGCTAAGGAATCACGCCTCACGCCTATCACTCGAGCTACACGCAATTAACTAATATTGTGATATAATAACAATGTCAATCATGATCTCCTTCGCATTCATGGGTAACTAAACCTCTCTGTTGGGGTTATGGAAGCCAACTGAGTTACTATCTATTGCTGTGAGTTTGTGAGTTCACGACACGTATACTACTTATATCATTATTCTCTTCATCTTAATCTACATTCTTTGTGGTTGCAAACGCAAGAATACGCCAGTATAACATTTAACTTGTTCGAAAGAAAGGTTATTTGTCTGGAAAAGAGATAGTGTCAAGGTAGTAGGACACCCTTTCCTATTCAAAAGCTAGTGTCGTAACTGGACTAACCTCTTGGAGAATTCGTACCGTTAGACACGCTTTAAGCTCAAAAGAGTTAAAGTGAAATAGCCCTTGTTGAGGTCGAAAGACGCTTGGATTTACCATCGAATATAATTCCCTATAAGCAGTTTCATGTCAAAACTCTACACACTCATAGCCAATAGAGACGTATACCTCAGAAGGTGGACATAACCCCAACGCTTCAATTCTCATTGTTTACAACTCACGTAACAATCTCTATCTCTTTACTTTATTATTTTCAGCTTTTGTTTACCTTATTTACACGACAAGACTCCCCCTTCTTACGAGACTTGCACCAAAAGTTTAGTAATTTTGTTTACTTGTTGGCCAAGCTATTCCTTGTGGGATCGACACCCAAACCAGGTTGGGTTCTATATTTGCTAACGACCGCTTTACACTCCTACGAGAGCTGTAGATTGAGCGTTATCAGTAAACCTGTCACGAAGTCTATGTTCACTTCTTCCCACTTTCAAGTAGGAATGGTGAACTCCTGTATGGAACCACTAGGTTTCTAAGGCTCTATCTTAACCTGCTGACATGTTGGGCACTTAGCCATAAATTCTACAATATCTCTCTTTATCCCACTCCACCAATAGATCTCCCATAGGTTGCGGTACATCTTAGTGGCCCCTGGATGAATAGAGTATCACACACCATGTGCTTTTGCAAGAATTTGCTGCTTTAAATCATTTGCACCGGGAACACAAAGATGACCCTGACAATGAATGACACCATCTCTCCGTTGGGAGAAGACCTCTACTTTCTGATTCTGAACTGACTCTTTTAGCTTGAAAAGGCTAGGATCCCTGTCTTGCTTTTCTTTTACCTCAGAAACTAGAGATGACTTTGAACTATCCTGAACACATACACCACCCTCTGAAGAATCGACTAAGCAAACACCTAGTATGGCAAGCTGATGGATTTCCTGAGCTATTTTCTTCTTGCTATCCTCAACGTGAGAAACACTACCCATTGAGAGTCTACTGAGAGCGTCGGCCATAACATTGGCCTTGCTCGGATAATAAAGTACACTCATTTCATAATCTTTCAAGAGCTCTAACCACCTTCTCTGACGAAGATTGAGATCTTTCTTACAAAAGACATATTGGAGACTCTTATGATCTGTGAAGACATCTACATAAACTCCGTATAGATAATGCCTCCAAATCTTCAAGGTAAATACTATGGTTTCTAACTCAATATCATGAGTAGGATAATTTTTCTCATAGGGCTTTAACTTCCTGGAGGCGTAGGCTATGACCTTACCATGCTGCATGAGGACACAACCAAAACCTACTCTGAATGTATCACAATATACTACGAACCCAGCTGAACTATCTGGAAGAGCTAAGACTGGAGCTGAGGTGAGTCGAGTCTTCAATTCCTGCGAAATCTTCTCATAAGGATATGACAACTTAAACTTGACCTTTTTCTGAGTCAATCTGTACATGGGGGATGCAATAGAAGAAAATCCCTCAAAAAACTACCTATAATAGCCAGCCAAACCCAAGAAACTTCTGATATCTAATGGAAAGACAAGGAGAGGCCAGTTTCTTGCCGCTTCGGTCTTTTGAGGATATACTCTAATGCCATCACTGAAAATAATATAGCCAAGGAATGCTACTGACTTTAGCCAAAACTCACACTTACTGAATTTGGAGAATAGCTGGTGATCTTTGAGAGTCTAAAGAATAATTTTGAGATAGTCTGAATGATCACGCTCTGTGCAGGAATAGACTAGGATATCATCAATGAAGACTATGATGAACATGTCCAAGTACTGCTTGAACACACGGTTCATCAAGTTCATCAAAGTGGGTGGGGCATTGGTAAGACCCAAAGGACATAACTAGAAATTCGAAGTGACCATACCGAAGACGGAAAGCTATCTTCGTGATGTCACATTCTCTAACTCTGAGCTGATGATAGCTTGATTTGAGGTCTATCTTGGAGAAATAACTGGCACCTTGAAGTTGGTCAAATAAGTCATCTATTCTAGAAAGAGGATACTTTTTCTTTACCATAACTTTGTTAGGGTAATGATAATCAATACATATCCTGAGAGAACCGTCTTTATTACGCACGAATAAGACTGGTGCGCCCCATGGGAAAATATTGGGTCTAATAAATCCCTTATCTAAGAGATTCTTCAACTAATCCTTTAATTCTTTGAGTTTTACTGGTGCCATTCTGTATGGCAGAATAGAAATAGACTGAGTATCTGGAATAAGGTCAATGCCGAAGTCTATTTTCCTTTCGGAAGGAATGCCTGGAAGATCTTCGGGAAAGACATCTGAATATTCGTTAACCACTGGGATTAATTCAAAGCTAGGAGAATTGGAACCAAAGTCTTTAACATGAATGAGATGATAAACACATCCCTTATAAATCATTTTCCTTGCCTAAAGGTAGGAAATAAGTTGCCACCTGAAAGATGAAGTACTACCCTTCCACTCTAGGACGGGCTCATTCGGGAACTGAAATTGAACTATCCCGTTTCTGCAGTCGATTGTTGCATAGAATGAATGAAGCCAATCTATGCCGAATTAGTCATCTCTAACTCAACTAAATCTGCTAATGTGGCTTTTTGAAATATCATAAACGGGCAGTTCCTGTATACCCGCTGAGCTATGATGGTTTTAACCATTGTGGTAGAGACTGAAAAGGGCTCTACTAATACTTTGGGACTGATTCCAAAATCACCTGCTATATAAGGAGTAACAAAAGAAAAGGATGCACCTAGATCTAGAAAAGCATAAACATAAACATGGAAAATTTGTAATGTACCAATAAAGACATCAGGAGAATTTTCCTGATCTTGTCGGGTATGAAGAGCCTAGAGTCTGTTTGGGCATTGCCTACTAGCAGCACTGGAAGTGGCACCCTGCTGATTTGGGTGATCGAACTGGGCTGTGGAATGATTCTACTGACCCTGTAGACCTGACTGCAAATACTCTCTAATCCTGTGTCCTGTCTTGCCAAAACAGAAACAAACATCGCTACCAGCTCTATGGTACCCTTGTGGTTTTTACCACAAGTCTGACACAGGGGATTAGTTCGAGCACTGCTAACACTGCCTTGAGAATTAGAGCCTGGTGCTCAATCTCTGTTGCCGTTTCTGAATTTTGGCACTGGGGCACTGGCGTAGAAAGTAGATGGAACTACTGGCTTGGGACGAAACTGCAAACAGTTTCCTCCTTCTTATTTGGGTTGAGCAAAACTGAAACTTCCTGATCTTGCTTTCTTATTCTACCTCTCCCTAGTCCTAATCTTTTGTTCCTCTATTTTCTGAGTATGGGTCATGAGCCTGGCTAAAGTCATATCACTGTTCAGCATTGCAGACCTAAACTCATTTACCACACTATCATTCACTCCTGACACGAACTTGCTCATCTTAGCCCTGTTGTCTGCAACCACATGAGGGGCATATCTGGATAGCTGAGTAAATCTGAGATAATACTCTTTAACCATCATATTTCCCTGTCTGAGGTTGATGAACTCCAGAACTTTTACCTCCCTCAGCTCTTGGGGAAAAAATCTGTCTAAGAAAGCCGTGACAAATTTCTCTCACTCTATAAGACCTGCACCATCTACCCTCTTGGAATTCCACTGTTTGTACCAAGTGTGAGGAACATCCTGTAACTGGTATGCAGCTAACTCGGCACTCTAACAAGAAGTAACTCTCATGATGTCTAGGACATTCTGGACTTGGTCAATAATTCTTGAGGGTCTTCATTAAACTTAGACCCAAAGAAAGATGAAGAGTTTATTTAGGTGAAATCCCTAATTCTAGCTGTGGATAAGTTGGACACTGGATTGGCTGGAATAACCGGTGGCCATTTATTTTGGGTAGCCACAGACTGAGCAAGTGTGGTAAATATAGCCCTAAACTCCGCATAAGAAACATGTTCGCCCAAAGGATCTTTGGACTGAGGAACGAGCTGGTTTCTTCTCTTTGGAGGCATATTCTGAAATAAAAGAAGAACGGATTAGACTGAGAGTTTAACTTGAGATTATGCTCACTAGCACGATATGAATACTGAAAGAGAGGAAACTATTCCTAAAACATCTCATAGCCTCTTACACATAAATGTGGCATGCAACACACCCATACACAAGACTCTACTAGATATGGGTTTCAGATTTCCTAGGGCTCTATTAAACCTTAGACTCTAATACCAAATTTGTAAGGCCCCAATTTGCTGAACTGGAATGGTACATGGTGCTTATGACCCAAGGGACCACAAACTAACCCATGACTGATATCTGTACCTGTACACTACATAATATACTTGTAGAATGCGAAAAATATAAACAATAGGCCATAAGGTTCAACTGAATAGAATATTTGATAAATAATAACATCCATATAGGGTAATAGATACCCAAAACAACTAAAAGCTGAATCTAAAATCTGAACTAAATATGAAAGCCTCTAAATACTATCAGAAATAAGAAGTTGAAGGAACATGTCTCTAACTAACTCCGTCTAGCAAAACTGTACTGAAATAATAAATGAAATAAAATAACATCATCCTCGAATGGATGAGGACTCACTGAAACTCTGCGACTGAAATGCTACTGTTGATCTGGAACACGTGTCTCTGAACCAATGGTGTAACATGAAAAAAATCACCATAGCGCAAATACGTCAGTACGATTGGGAGTACTGAGTATACGAGTGAGGTAGGCTAAATGGAAAAGGGTTTACATGCATGAACAATGTTAACTGACTGACTAATATAAACGTAAGAGTGCAAGAATGCATACATAGTAACTGAGGTCGTGAATACATGATATCTGGATCTGTACACTAATACGTGGTTTACTGTTATCTAACATGACTGATACTAGAATTTTGATAGTATGGATGACTGTGTTTGGTAGTCCTAAATCTGATGAAACTACCTGAGTTTCATACTGTAACTGAATTGACTGTAACTGACAGTTCTGGTATACTGAAATCTAAAGAAATATCTGAGTTCTTTTACTGAGACTGGGACTAAAACTATGGGAGGTAGTTGCTTAACCGACATGCCCCAATAACGCATATAGCTAGGTTGGGGTCTGATCTCTGCCCCAACTGGAAGGGTGTCAATATCGCGCCATTGGTAAGGACAACTGTGAGTGACACTTAGCTGCCAGGTACTCGAATGAGAATGGTGGGAATCCTAAACTGACAGGTTAAGCCAAATCATCCACCCTAATCAGGCAGGTTAAGATGTCTCAACCTACGCTGGCTACGTAGTTCTGGAATACAAGGATCACTACAAAGAATCACACCCTAAATTGGCAGGTGAGTTCCCATACCTTGGGTTCACTGTGCAAACTTCTACTCCCATTTGAAGAGACTGAACATAATTTAACTGGTTGTACATGGACTGAGTAACTGACTTTCGTTGACTGATGGAATAGTACTACGATCTAAGAAATTATTGAGATCATGAGATTTTTGAGATTTCCTAAGTCACATGACTGACTGAGTTCTATAAATCATGGATTGACTGAGATTATCAAGATAACGTGACATGGCTCTAGGCACACAACTATATTTTTTGGGTACTAGTACCCCCAGGACTCGATGGAAGGAAACTAACACAAATAACTGACTTAATCGTAAAATGGAGTCCACAATTCACCATATCATAAGTAGGGGATTTCACACTAAGCATAGTTCTCAACATCTTACGTATGGAAGGAAATATCATACAACATGTGTATACTTGCATAGATTCAATATCATGCTCAATCCATATCTAAACAATAATGCATATCAATCACGTGGAATTTATGTAAAATCATAAAAGCATAGAGCATGGACTTCTCATTTAAGCACTATTAAATCATAGGACATGAATTCTATCATCCTAGGCCTTTTATCAAACACTTTACATGTATTCTTTTAGCTTAGGTGTGTTCTTGAATCTCACCATATTAGACCACATAAATATCATGGGTTTCAACTTACAAACACATATACTTCATGAAAACACCTTCAGATATCATCTTGAAACTTAAATGACAATCATCATCATGTACATGGTCATACCATAATAAGACAATCATAATATAATATTTAAAACATGGTTCTTGAGCTTTATGAATGAAATAAATCCATAGATGAACACTACGCATACCTTAGATGGAAGATTCTTGATGATTGATGGAGAAATTTGCTTAAACTTGAATCCCTAATTGAAAACCCTAATGTGTTCTTGAGAGGATTTTGAGATAAAGAGTATGTTTTGATGAAATAAGGGATTAATTTTGTGTTTATGGAATATATATAGGGGTGGAAGGATGACCCAAATAAACCTCTAGATGCGTCATTTAATTTCTGTAAAAATTCCCCGATTTGGGCCCTTGGCGCGATGTGGAGACATTGTGTTGCCCCCCATTTGTGACCTAGAAACTCACTGCGATGTGGTGGAATCATGAAAAGACACTGAAAATTGACAAACGTCATTTTGTCTAACGGTGCAACGTACCACTGACTGAAATGACACTGTTAAAACTTTAAATCGTCATAACTTCTTCACCGGGTGTTCGTTTTAGGCGAATTTTCTATCGACAGAAAGCTTATTCAATTCTGTACAATTTGGAGGTATACATCTGCAAAAATACCATCTATAAACCAAGTTATGATCTTTCAAAGATGACCTATGTGAAATAACACATGAAAACTTGGTGGATTCAAAAGTTCTTAGCTTGGCTTACTCTAAGTGACTCTTATGAACATGATTAACACATAATAAGCTCTATTATCACTAGGATACTCATCCTAATTCATGTACTCCAATATGAATCATAGGATAGGAGGTTTCATGTGTAGGAACAATGGTTCATTTTCTAGCTTAGAAATATATGGGGTATTACAAATAGAATACATATTTTAGAACTAAGTGTAATAACTCACAAGATTTATACTATATTATTTACTATTCATGATTTATGATTTTCAGATTTCAAATTACTCAAGCCTAAGTAAGTCATATACATTTAGAATGCATAAATTTTTATAAATTATGATGGTACTGTTTTACTTAAGCATTTTCACCCCTATATACTTAGTACATCCTCAAAGTACTGATCCACATATATGTCTATGTGCTACATTGTCTCATAATGTAGGTACAATCTTAGTTTGCATATTCAGATTAAGATAGTTGAAGATTCCAGCCAACGGGGTGATGAGTCCTCCTACTTCAGGAACTTCAGTTAGATGTATTCATGTTCTTTACTTTCTTACTCATATGTATTGATTAGTGGTAGTTAGGGTCGCATCCTAGCTATCTATAGTCAGTATAGTAGAGGCTTCACAAATGTCAGTTAGAGTCAGTCGTGTAATTTCAATCCCTCCTTTCAGACTTTATCAGAATGTAAAATTATATCAGTATTATATTTTCACAGATTTCCTTATTATTATGTTTCCACATAGTAAATTAAGCTATTTTATATATATTTAATCAGTTGCTTAATAGTATGCCAGTTCAAAGGTTAGCTTGGGATAACTTGTGGT
Organism: Capsicum baccatum var. pendulum; assembly: GCA_030864225.1. NCBI lineage: Eukaryota > Viridiplantae > Streptophyta > Magnoliopsida > Solanales > Solanaceae > Capsicum > Capsicum baccatum. The sequence continues at coordinate 206,149,933 of CM061553.1, read as the reverse complement.
CCTAAGTATAGTGTGACGTCTCAAGATAGATTTTCCAGGCGTTATAGATCTAAGCAACATATTCATTAGTTACTTGATAAATAGTAAGGGAAAAATCTATGTAACATCCATAAAGAATTCTAGACACGTGGAATTGCGTATGCTTTGTGTTGATTTTGATAATTCCATGCCTATTTTAAGGGTTAAAGTTGTTGAAAGGACCCAGAAACAAGGTTCCACATCAGCCACACCCCTACCCCCACCCCCACCAGTGGATGATAACCTAATGGGATACGAGTGCATGGGTGATCATGCATGGAAAGATTATGATAAATTCGAAGAAGAGGGTATGAAGGAGGTGTTGTGGGGTAGTCCAGACCATAAGAAAGCTACTCTTTCTCGAATGGCATCAATCTTTGTGTAGGACAAATATTCAAGGATAGGAAAATATTAAAGATTTTTTTGAAGAAGGCGTCGGTGAATAAGTCTTTCAGTTACACTACTGAAAAGACTTGTAAGAAATGCTACAAGGTGAGATGTGTAGATCCTACCTATCGGTTGATGGTGATGCAGGTGCAAATGGAGCATCGGGTAGGTTTCAAAACTTCAAGTACGTCGGTGAGCATAGTTGTGGCATAGAAAATGTCATGAGCAACCACAAAAATATCACCATAGAAGTTATTACCTTACTTTGTTTTAACTTTTTGAATGAAAACAAAGGTCCAAGTCCAAGATAGATCGAGAGGATCGTTTTTAGGGAGCTACAATGCAGGATGAGCTATTAGAAGTGTTGGATGGGAGGCTTCATTGAGAAGAATACAGTTTGAGAAATACCCAAGAATGGATATGTAGTGCTACCCATATTTTCATATATTATTAACGACCTCAATCTCAAGTCTATAAATTCCCTCATAGTCGAGGAATACTCGAGCAAATTTATGTACTACTTTATGACATTTGGAGCTTCCATCCGTGGATATGCATACATGATAAAGGTCATTGTCATTGATGGCACACATTTGTCTAACAAGTGCCAGAGTGTATTGCTGTTTGTTGTGGCACATGATGCGCAAAATTATATTTACCCCTTTGTTCTGACAGACATGTAAGCACAACCAATGGCCATAAAAAGCATTATCTGCATGCACATCATGGAGTATGTATGAGTTGTCTCAGTGAAAATATTCAAAAGAATCACCATTGTGGAGATTATCTCAATGTGAACTACCACACAACCAAGATGTACACATTGGATGAGCTTAATGACTACTTCAACTTGGTTAAAGAAAAATGCCCTAACCCAGGAACTTGCCTCGAGCATGATGTTGGATTTGAAAAGTAGAGCAGGGCTCACTTTCTAGGAAATAGATTCAATGTCATAACCACGAACATCATTGAATCACTCAACGCTATGTTGCTCAATGAAAGAGAGTATCCAGTGGTTGCTATCATCAATTCAATTGCTATTAGGTTTAGAGAAATATTCAGGAAGAAGTATGCATAGGTGATAAATTCAACAAATACATTTATTCTCAAATTGGAAAAGATATTGAGGAAAAATATGACCGAGGGTGACACATTATATGTGAACAACATAAACGGAAGCAAAGACGAATTTAACATAATTGGTTGTTGTCCTTCCACCAAAGTCAATCTATCGAAAAGGTTATGTTCTTGCAGAAAGTACGACTTGATAAAATTGCCACATGCTTATGTGATGGTAGCCTTGCGATTGAAGCATAGGGATGATTATGGTAATAGCATGTACGACTACTCTTTGCCCCTATATTCGAAATAATCAAACCTCCTTGCATACTTGGAACATATTTGTGTAGTACCTCTAGACTAGGAATAAAGCATGGCGTAAGAGTATCTAGCAATGCAGGTTCTTCCACCCAATTTTGATTCTAAACTAAAGAGAAGGAGGGTGAAATACATTAACGTGTGTTGGAGTATTTTATTCCCAAGAGAATGAACAAGTGCTCCATATGCAAAAGACTGGGTCATAAGAGAACAACATGTTGCTATATCATAGAAAGATAGGCTGGGCATTATATATTCTTTTTGTTTTGTCAAATGCACTGGACAAGTTGTAATGTCACTATCACTATTCTATTTTTAAATGTAATGAGGTGCAGTTTAAATAGACTTTGCTTATTGTATATTATCAATCATAATTTGTTTTTTATATATTATTTAGGAAATTGACTATACACTATATGCCTCGACTAGTTATTAAATATATAATCAACCTACGTGTGTCTACATAGTAAATACTAAACACCAATAAACCTTTCCATTGGTCTATTAAGGAAACCCTATTCTACATATATTGAATAATTCAATGTAATGATGATGCTTGGGAAAAGGTGAAGATTTGAAAAAACTTCACTGCCGTGAATTTTCATTTCCCATTCTCACTCATCCCTTCATCTATCCAAGAAATGTGTCTAGCAATTATTGGTTCATCTATTTCTCCTATAGTCTATTTAAGGAAGCTTCTGGTCTATTGTAAACCCATTTTCTCTTTCTCAGTAAGCAGAAAAATACAACAATGGCCAGAAGAGTGTATAATCTTTGACCCCTTCGAAGAATGTGAACCACAGTAAACTAAGATCTTCTCCAATTGAGCATTGATTTGTACTTCCTATTCCAAGGCCTTGCCGCTGATCAATGACTCCTTGACATAGAGCTCTGTCGAATGGCCTGATTCCTTTGGGACATAGCGTAGAGGATCCATCTCAACCCTAACGACCCCATAACCCTCTAACATCCCCCCTAGTGTAGTGTATTTTGTTGTGTTTTAATATTTTTTTGTTTTTGGTTAAAGTTCATAGTAGAAGCTTTTATGGTGGCTTAATTTTGTAAGTCCATAAAGCTTGTAACGATTCTTAAAAAGAGGAGAATTAATATTGCGTGTGTTCAAGAGACCAAGTGGGTAGGGTCTAAGGCTAGGGATGTGGATGGTTCCAAACTTTAGTACTTTGGGTGCGAGAGGCATAGGAATGAATTTGGCATCTTAGTAGATGAAGAGCTTAGAGGTCAAGTAGTAGAGGTAAAGAGGATCAACGATAAGTTGATGACTATTAAGTTGGTCATTGGGGGGGTTTACCCTGAATGTGTGTAGTGGTTATGCATCGCAGGTGGGCTTGGATGGAGAGGAGAAGATGCGGTTTTGGGAGGCTTTGGATAAGGTGGTGAAAGGTGTGCCTAGCTCGGAGAAGATTCTTGTAGTAGGAGATTTCAATGGGCATATCGAGGCATTACTGGGAGGCTTTGGTGATGTGCATGGTGGTTTTGGTTTTGGGGAAAGAAATGAAAAGGGGGCTACTCTATTGGATTTTGCAAGGTCTTTTGGGCTGGTGGTGGTGAACTTGGGCTTCTTGAAGAAGGGCGATCACCTTCCGAAGTGCGATAGCCAAGATCCAGATTTACTTTTTGTTGCTTAGGAAATGGGATAGGGTGTTATGTAAGGACTGTAAGGTCATCCCGAGTGAGAATCTTTTGAACCATCATAGGCTCTTAGTTATGGATTTGGGTATAAAGAAGGATAGAAAGAGAAGGGATAAGGAGTGTAGACCTAGAATTAAGTAGGGCGGCTTGACGCTAGTGAATGCGTGGGAGATAAGGGAGAAATTAGCGGGAATAGGGGTGTGGGAGTGTAGAGGGACGTGGATAGTATGTGGGATAGGGTGGCTAGGTGCATCAGGGAGAATGCTAGTTAGGTCTTGGGTGTTTCTAGGGGCCGGGCCAGGCATCATCGGGGGGATTGGTGCTGGAATGAAGAGGTTAAGAAGAAAGTGGAGACCAAGAAAGGGACGTATTCTAAGTTGGTTGAGAGTAAGGACGAAGAAGAGAAACGGGTAAATAGGAAAGAGTACAAGTTAGCTAGGAAGGAGGCTAAGTTAGCAGTTGCGATGGCTAAGACGACAGTATTTGAGAGCTTGTATGTGGGGTTACAGGAGAAATGATGGGAAAAAGGTTGTTTAGACTCGCTAAGGCTAGGGAGAGGAAGGGTCATGACCTCGATCAGGTAAAGTGCATTAAGGGGGAGGATGGTACAGTGTTGGTAGAGGATGGACACATTAAGAATAGATGGCAGTCGTATTTTCATAGGCTCTTGAATGACAAAGAGAATAGAGCTCTTGTGTTAGGGGAGCTAGAGCACACAAAGGAGTGTTGGAATATTAGTTATTGTAGACGTTTTAAGGTAGAGGAGGTTATTCACAGGATGCAAAGGGTAGGGCGACGGGGCCGGATGAGATATTTGTGGATTTTTGGAAGTTTTCTGGAGAGGCTGGTTTAAGATGGTTGACTACAGAATTTTCAAGGCGAAAAAAATGCCCGAGGCTTGGAGGTGGAGTACTATGATCCCCCTTTATAAGAACAAGGGTGACATTCAGAGTTGCAATAACTATAGGGGTATTAAGTTATTGAGTCACTCTATGAAGATTTGGGAGAAAGTGGTCGAGGTGAGGCTGAGACGGATAGTGTCTATTTCGGAGAACCAGTTTGGGTTTATGCCCGGCCGCTCGACGACGGAGGCAATTCACCTGGTGCGGAGGCTGGTGGAACAGTATAGGGAAAGAAAAAAGGACCTGCACATGGTGTTTATCGACATGGAGAAGGCATATGACAAAGTCCCCAGGGAGGTGCGTTAGAGATGCTTGGAGGTGAGTGGAGTCCCGGTGGCTTATATCAGAGCAATTAAGGACATGTATGATGGATCTAAAACCCAGGTGAGGACGACGGGAGAAGATTCTGAGCATTTCACTGTCTTGACAGGATTGCATCAGGGATCTACTCTTAGTCTCTTTTTGTTTGCTTTGGTGATGGATGTGTTGACGCGGCGTAATCAAGGAGAGGTGCCTTGGTGTATGCTTTTTGCAGATGATGTAGTTTTGATTGATGATATGCGGGGGGGGGGGGGGGGGGGGGGGGGTGAATGATAAATTAGAGGTGTGGAGACAAACTCTTGAGTCTAAAGGGTTCAGGTTGAGTAGAAGCAAGACAGAATATTTGGAATGCAAGTTTAATGACGTGAGGCTGGAGAATGAGGTGGTAGTGAAGTTAGAATCACAGGTGGTATGTAAGAGGGATAATTTCAAGTATCTCAGGTCCATGATTCAGGATAACGGTGAGATTGACGAGGATGTCTCGCACCATATTGGGGTGGGATGGATGAAGTAGAAGCTCGCTTCGGGGGTGTTGTGTGATAAGAAGGTGCCACCCAAGCTTAAAGGATAATTCTATAGGGTGGCAGTCCGTCCGGCCATGTTGTATGGATCGGAGTGTGTCCAGTTAAGAACTTCCACATTCAAAAAATGAAGATGGTGGAAATGCGGATGTTGCGTTGGATGTGTGGGCTGACTATGGGGGATAGAGTTCGAAATGAGACTATCAGGGAGAATGTTGGTGTGACTCCAGTGGAGAATAAGATGCAGGAAGTCCGATTGAGATGGTTCGGTCACGTGATGAGGAGGGGCATGGATGCCCCGGTTCGTAGGTGTGAGAGGTTATCTTTGGATGGTTTTAGGCGAGGTAGGGGTAGGCTGATGAAGTACTGGGGAGAGGTGATTAGGCAGGACATAGAGCGATTACAGCTCACTGAGGACATGACCCTAGATAGGAAGATCTAGAGGACGCGAATTAGGGCAGAAGGCTAGGGTCAGTTTGGGTCGCTAGTGTAGGGCATTACTTGGTGGGGGTATTATTGTTGTTATGATACCTTGTTTCATGCTTTATTATGAATCTGTTTACTTTTCTCTATTTACTATTACTTGTGGGTGTCGTATTTATGTTATGTCATCTTGTTCCATGCTTTACTATGAATTTGTTTATTATTCCGTGTCTCGAGCCGGGGGTCTATCGGAAACAACCTTTCTACTTCTTTAGAGGTAGAGGTATGGACTGCGTACATCTTGCCCTCCCTAGACCACACTATGTGGGAATACACTGGGTTTGTTATTGTTGTTGTTGTTGTTGCTAGTTTTTATCCCGATGTTGATATATGAAATTGCAATGAACTTGTTTAATGTTAAATATTCCACTTCTCTACAACATTGTATTAAATTTATCTTTAACATTGTCTTAAATTTCTATTTTTTGTCCCTTTATAGATGTAATGGAAATGTTATAGTAATTTTGGTTTTTTGTCCCTATATCCTGGTAATAACAATTTCTAATAATGTAAAAGCAATTTTTGATATATGTAATAGCAATGTAATTTCAGTCTAAAGAATGTTTATGTCTTGTATAATCGATCAGTTCGATTTACTATAGACCCTATCATTATATGGCTTAAATGGAATGTATTTCGAAAAATGCCTACAAAATATTATATAATTTTAAGTAAGAAAATATTGAGGAAATACCAAACTATGCAAATCTTTTATTAGATATTGACGTCGTTGTTTATTTCTAAACATGTATGATAAATTATTGATTTATTGACTAGTCGATTATTGACCAAGGTCTGTAATACAACGACTGAATATATGGACAAGTTAAGATAATGACAAAAAAGGATAAATTAAATTAAATTAAAGTTGACCAATTAACAGCATTCAAACATTGTAAAGCAATTTAGATACATCAACTATGACACAATATCACTTTTGAACATGATCAAGTGATATTTAAGACATTCTATTGCCGTATATTATTGAGATGGGACTAAATAGTAGAGAAATAAAATAAAATAAAATAAGCATAAACAACATCCAAGCAATGCAAAACAACTAGATATCATTACATAAAATTACACGTGATCTAATAAGGAAGAGTGATGGTTGTGATTTGTGGGTGTTCATAGGACAAGTAATGTTTGAGAAATAATAGTGCTTCTCAATGCAGATGTTTGTTCTGACTAATTGATTGTTGCTGCCATGGATCTTCCTTATACTTGATCAATTGCCAAACTTCACCTCTAATAGAAGATAAAACAGTCATTGTCAAGTAAAGTAACCCAACTCAGGTTGGAGTCGAACCCACAGGGAATACATGAAATTGTCTCTCTAGTTTGCTCAAATCAATGGGCAGTAATGAAAGTAAATGAGGGGTTTATAGTGGAAATCTCAAACAACTAATCAAACTCAAAAGATTTGGTTGTAAACAGTCAGAAACGAACACTTGACTTGTGTTTCCCCTTGGCCTTTAACTCAGTAGGATTCTCGTGCTCAATCCAACTATCCAACTATTGTGCATGTAAAATCTGGTAAGTTAGGTATCACCAACCACCTCTCAGCATACTTTTGTGAATTTCACTCATCTCCTCTCGATCTCAGATCATCCCCTTACTAACGCTTAGCTTGGATCCCAGTTTTAACTATCTTCTCTGGGTCTCAAATTAATTAGATGTAACTTAATCGTCTTAAGTATATAATGCAGGTAACCTTATTTTGGTAGTTAACCCCAAATAACTATTATGATCTCCTTTTCCCAATCTCTACCTCCCTATAGAGTTCATAGTGATTATAGGTTGGATCCAAACATTTTCAATCGTTAAGAAATGTATAAGTACAAATAAAACCACAACGCATACAACAATAAATATCTAGAAGGATTGAACGCTTCCTCTACTTTGTTATTTGGCTAGGATTTTCACAACCCTAGCTAAGGGAATTAGCCTCTTATGTTTGTAATATGATCAAAGGAATTCATAATTGAAGACATTCAAACAATATCACAATAATCAATGGATAAAACTCAAAGTCTTTAACTGAATTATCAACTAAAATCAATACAAAGCAATCCCAATAACAAAATTGAATCTTAGAATCAAGTATATATTTGTAAGTATATAGAGTGTGTAAACTAACTAAAAATGTTAAAAGGGTATATATAGGTTACAAGGAAACCTTAAAAATCAAATCCTGAACAAAAAAGGAAATTTGAGGTCGGTGGCAACCTATGGGCCGTAGGTGCCCATAGTTGCCACCTATGGACCGTAGGTGGTCCATGTAGGTAACCCTCTTTCCTCCATAACTTTTGAACTCTCTAGACTTTGCTCTTCTGCAATTCACTCTGCCTCCTTCAGACCGTAGGTGGCACTCCTTAAGTGACAGAGTCTTTTTCCTGTACTTGTGAACCTCTGGACTTTCAATTTCTAACACTACATTGGTACCTAGGCCCTGTAGGAAGTACCTATGGGTCATAGGTACCTATGTTAGTGTAAAGCCCCGAGATCCCATCCCGAGATGTCACATAGTGCTTATGACCCCGAAGGACCACAAGCTAACCCTTTACTGATATTTGTACCTGTACACTGCATAATATCTAAAATAAATACGAAAACTAGCCATAAGGTTCAACTCATCTATGAATACTCATAATACAGAAAACTGAATACTAATACATCGTCTGAAAAGCCTCTAAACTATGTGAACTGCGGAGTTGATGGGATAGGTCCCCAACTAACTCCATCAACTAAAAATAAACAAAGACTGAAGAAATAATAGTAAACTAAAATTCATCCTCAAAAGAAGAGCACTCACTGCTACTGCTACTGACTGGGACTAAACTGTTGACGACACTCTTGATCCTGTGCCTCTGAACCTATGGTATCAAATAAAACACCATAGCGCAAATGCGTCAGTATAGTAATGTACCGAGTATGTAGACTAGGTATGCTAATGCAAAGGCTCATGCATGCACAATATCTAAACTGAATAATCATGAAGATTCTACATGAGAACATATACATGAATGCACATACCACGAACGCAATCACCGCAAATCTAGATACTGAAACTCGGATACCACTTTACTGCAGACTGAACTCACTACTGACACTAAGATACTGAATTATTGACTCATCTAATCCTGATAACTGAGAGTCTAGATATACATACATCAAGTACTGAATTCAGAGCTTACTGCTTTCGACTGACAGAATTAGAGATCAACTTTTTAAATAGATTATTTCGTAAGCAATTATCAATGATAAGAAGTATGATCATGTTCAAATCTGACAGAAAGAATACTCAACAGAATCTGAGATGGAGATCAAGCCTATCTGATGAGAGATCTCTAGATATGATAATAAGAATACTCAACATGGTCTGAGACTGAGATCAAGCCTCTCTGATGAGAGATCTCTAGATATGATAATAAGAATCTATATATGAGACCAAGCCTATCTGAAGGGATGGTCTATGAATCAATGGAACTATCTGAGTTCCTCACTGATATAGATGACTGTATCACACAGTCCTAATTTCTGAAGATTGACACTGGAACTGCAACTGTGGGAAGTAGTTTCTTAATCGATATGCCCCAACCTACCACAGGTGGGTTCCAACCTGTAACCCCAGCTGGAAGGGTATCAATATCGTGACACGGATAAAGACCTCTCTAGTCAATCCTCTCTGATGGGATGACCCTCGCAGGAAATCAGCCTGAGGTAAGATAATAGTCAAACCTCTCTAACGGTGATAGCCTCTACTGACGGGGACTCCTGCATCCTGCGCTGGCTACACAGTTCTGGAATTCCGGGATTGCTCCTAACGACTCGGCCTCTCTGATGGGGAGCTGCCATCCCTTCCCTCGCTCGGTGCTAGCTCCTACTCCCAACTAAAAGACTCTGAACTAAAATCTTAACTGAACACAACGAAACTAAATCTAATACTGATCATGTTTCTCAAAATATTTGACTGTGTTACACTGAGATTACATAGTTTCGTATCTGACGAAAAAGGTATCGAATCATGGTATCTGGCTAATGATACAAAGCTTGAATAGATTACTCGAATTGCTTCTGAGATTAGAATTGAATCACTTGAAGACTATTAGATCTGAGCTGATTACATGATTGAGGCTAAATTACTAGCGATATAGAGATTACAGAGATAACTAAGATTACTGAGCTTTCTTAAGTTCTGCACTTGTCTGAGGATACATAGTTCTATAGTTCATTTAGTTCTGAGAATCATAGCTCGACTGAAATTATTGAGAAATTGACATAGGCTCTAGACAACAGCTCTACTGTCGAGTATAAATACCCCCAGGACTCGATAACATAAAATTAAAGCATAATTATTCTTGACTAGTCATCACCACAATCATTCATTCATCATCACAAGTATTCGTTCATCATCACACGTATTAAAGTATCTTCACAAGTAATTAGGAATCTTGTCATATGTTCATTCCCACAATCATTAAGACATCACCTCAAGCATTTAAGGATCATAAACATCTATTCATCATCACAATCTCCAAGGGGTCACTTTAAGCATCTCTGAATCACAATCATATAATAACGTAGAGAAAACATGCTACTAGATCGTACTCCATTCAACAAGGTTTTACCTCAACTATTTCATACCTAAATCAGTCTTAACATGTGTTTGGATATCATATGGCTTGGGGAAACTTCATACTATCATGTCATAACTTACTTGCTAACCACTTGGCATGTATTAAAATCTTAGCATATATCAAAGAGCACATAATTGGGGAATTTACTACTATTACATCCCCACTTGTTCACTAAGGTCCTTCAACAAAATACTAGACATGCACGGGTTCACACTTCTTTGGGAATTTCCATACTATTGTGGCACAATTCATTTCCTAAGGCATTTTATCAAACACTACGCATGCATGGACTAGCTCACAATTTAGGGTTTCCTATTCAACATACTATAATGGACCTTATGCTTCACCTAAATTCTTTATCAAACCTATGGGGGACATAATTTGCTTATTCAACCATTTCAACACCTAAAAGTCATGAACACATCACATAGAAAACAACTTCAAGAGGGTCTATCACAAACATCACATGATTTCCACATACTAGGGTCAAAGCTCATAAATCTTGTAGACAAAAATAAATCAAAACTCAACAACACATTGAACACCAATCTCACTCATACAAATCATTAACAACTCATAAACATAAAAATCTTTGAGTTTCAAAAAGTGTTCTTGTGCTTTTTGGATGAAAGAGACCCAAGAATCAACATCTACATACCTTAATCTTTGAAATTAGATGAATTCTAATGCTTGAGACTCTATCCGCACTTGTAATAAATAATTCTCGAAGCCCATACTATTAGGAACTTGATTCTTGAAAAAATCTTGATGGATTATGGATGAATTTTAGGAAGATTAGGGTTCTTGAATTGAAACCCTAGATATTTTTTCTTAGGATAATTGGAAGAGTAAATGATGAAATTAGGATTTGGATGGGGTTCCTCATATTTATTGAGACCTCCAAAAGATGGAAAACGATCAAAATACCCTTGCAAAAAATGTCCTTGAATTGCTTGAAAAAAAATAGCTGACGACATCCGTGACAAGTCGTCAAGTTGGTAATAAGTTGTCACGAAATGTCTTCACAAAAGGGTAAAATTTTGAGTTTATGGTTAAGGTTGATGACATTAGTGATAGGCCATCACGGGCATGCCAGATTGTCAAAAAATGTCATTACCAGAGATAGAAATCTGCCCAGGGATGATGACATTGGTGATAGGTCGTTACGCTCGTGACAGCTTATCACGAATGTCGTCACTCAGTTTCTCAGTTTGACATGCTGGAGTAAAATGGGCATAACTCTTTGCTCCGATATCAGTTTTTGACAAAATTAGTATCATTGGAAAGATAATTCAAATAGATTTCATTTCATATATAGTAGGTCCTATAATTTGATAAATACAAAGAGTTATGGTGGATTTAAATTAACCAAAGTTTTGACACTCACTAAAACTCGAACGATAGGAAAGCTTTCGACTCGTCCTTGAGTTAGGAGACCTCTATGATCTTAATTCATGCTCAAATAGATTTCCACAGGATTCAAAGTATTTCATACTTGGGAAGATATTTCTGAAACATTTGGACTCGGATTTTTTTTTCTTTACCAAATACGCTTTAAGACTCAGACTGGAAGAGGATTTTGCGGGGCATTACAACATCTCCCCCTTGGGAACATTCATCCTCGAATGTCACTTGATAGACTAAAAATATGTATCAACAGAACATATTCAAGAAATAGAAACATTTCAAGGCATGCTTACACAACTGGTACCACTAACATAAAGAGTTCTCACACTGGGCATGATTCATATCTGGTGTATGTAATACTCAACTGAATCTACTCATAGCTGAATTCTCATAAAACTCATGCATATATGATACATGGACTCATAACTGGGCTGATCTCAAGAATGCATGACTGATCACACACTGACAAGCTGAAGTCATTTCTACAAAATGCGCATATCTAATGCATGAATGTCTGACTAAGCTGACTTTCAAAAGCACGACTTGACAATGCAATAACGACTGATACTAAATTCATAAATAAAATCTTAGCATACATCAGGATGAATCTTATGACATGTAACATCGTAATACTATGGGGTATCCCCCCGTGTGACTCTATGTCCTTCTAAACACACTTTGCTGAAATACTGGTGCGGTGCACGGGTACCTATAGACTGGGTCATGATTGACCGATCAAGATCTAAAACTCATGCATGACTCATGCTACATGTAAGCTCAAAATGGAAGCAACGGATCTAACAATGCATATCAAAAAGATGAAGGGCTCATAACATACTCGGGTCTATTTTAGGGAATCCTTCTTGATCAAGGCAAGCCTGAAATAGACGGAGTCTAACTCCTTAAGTCAGCACCGTACATTCTCGCATTCTATGGTCTGGCTTACTACACCCAAAGCATACATCACTACCGGCTTCACACACACCTTGGTGGCGCCTGCCATACTCTCCACAACGTGGATGGGTGCAAACACCACTAGCACTACTATGGGCTTTGGAGCTTGGCGCTCCCTCAGATCTGACACCCCCAAACACAGGTGCAGGTACACTAGTTGAAAATAGATCTGGAACTAAAAATCTCCGACCATACTGAGACTACTACCACCTTGAGACCCTGACTATGAGAAACCATGACTACCTATCTTGGCTCTCTTACTCACTCTCTCTCTCTTCTTCATCTTATCTTCCTTAATCTGTTGCGCATGCATCATCAGTCTAGCAAGGTCCATATCTCTATAAAGCATAGTAGTCCTACACTCTTTCAATACTAACCCAGATACACCAGTCACAAACTTACTCATACTCGCTCTAGGTCTGCTATCAAGTCAGGAGCATACTTAGCTAATTGGTTAAACTTAAGACAATACTCTTTCACGGTCACTGAACCTTGCCTTAGGTTCATGAACTTTTCTACCTTAGCCTCTCTCATATCTAGTGGGAAAAACCTATCTAGAAAGGCACTCTAAAATTCTAGCCAAGTCATAGGAGCTGCATTCTACCCTCTACTCTTTTCCCATATCTCTACCCAATTAAGAACAACATCCTTCAACCTAGAAGATGCTAACTCAACATTCTCCTTCTCAGAAATATGCATAATTTGGGTGATCTTCTTTACCTCCTCTAGATAAAGTTGCAGGTCCTCACCTACTACTGACCCAAAGAATTTGGGCGGGTTCATTTTCATGAAACTTCTGATTCCGGCTGCGGCTGAGTCCCCATCTTACTGAGGTGGGGTTTTAGCCTGATGATTTCCCTGAACACTAGTCAGAGCTTGGGCTAGCGCCTGAAAAGCTGGTCGAAACTCTACATATGACACACTCTCATTCTCAGGATCTACTGGCTGTGGGGGATAATCATCAACCCCACGGACAAAATCTCTATGAGGAGGCATACTCTATAATTGGGAGAAACAAGTGGAATAGACTGACAAAAAAATTGACCACATGCTCACTCGCACAAAATGATCACTGAAATAAAAGAAACTGCTCCTAAGAACATCCTGTAGCCTCTTGTACATAAATGTGGTGCGCTACACACCCAGTCACAATACTCTACTAGATGTGGCTTTTCAGACTCCCTAGGACACTCTTGAACCCTAGGCTATAATACCAAGTTTGTAACGCCCCGAGATCCCATCTCGAGACGTCACACGATGCTTATGACCCCAAAGGACCACAAGCTAACCCTTTACTGATATTTATACATGTACACTGTATAATATCTAAAATAAATGTGAAAACTAGCCATAAGGTTCAACACATCTATGAATACTCATAATACAGAAAACTAAATACTAATACATCCGTATGAAAAGCCTCTAAACTATCTGAACTGCAGAGTTGATGGGACAAGTCCCCAACTAACTCCATAAACTAAAAATAAACAAAGACTGAAGCAATAATAGTAAACTAAAATTCATTCTCGAAAGAAAGGGACTCACTGCTACTGTTGCTGACTGGGACTGAACTGCTGAGGATACTCTTGATCCTGTGCCTCTGAACCTATGGTGTCAAATAAAATACCATAGCACAAATACATCAAAATAGGAATGTACTGAGTATGTAGACGAGGTAGGCTAATGCAAGGGCTTATGCATGCACAATATCTACTAAATAATCATGAAGATGACGCATGAGAACACATACATGAATGAACAGACCATGAACACAATCACCGTAACTCTAGATACTGAAACTCGAATACCACTTTACTACAGACTGAACTCACTACTGATACTGAGATACTAAACCACTGACTCATCTGATACTGATAACTGAGAGTCTGGATGTACTTACATCAAGGACTGAATTCTGAGCTTACTGCTTTTGACTGAGAAAATTAGAGATCAACTTTTCTAACAGATTATTCCAAAAGAGATTATCAATGATAAGAAGTATGATTATGTCTGAATCTGACAATAAGAATACTCAACAGAATCTGAGATGGATATCAAGCGTATCAGATAGAAGATCTCTAGATATAATAATAAGAATACTCAACATGGTCTGAGACTAAGATCAAGCCTCTCTAACGGGAGATATCTAGATATGATAATAAGAATCTGTATATGAGACCAAGCATATCTGACGGTATAATCCATTAATCAATGGAACTATTTGAGTTCCTCACTAAGATAGATGACTGTACCATACAGTCCTGATTTTTGAAGATTGATACTAAAACTGCAACTGTGGGATGTAGTTACTTAACCGACATACCCTAACCTACCACAGGTGGGGTCTAACCTATAACCCCAGCTGGAAGGGTGTCAATACCGTGCCATAGGTAAAGACCTCTTTGGTCAAGCCTCTCTGACGGGATGACCCTCGTAAGAAGTCGGCCTGAGGCAATATAATAGTCAAACCTCTCTGATGGTGACAGCCTCTACTGATGGGGACTCCTATATCCTGCACTGGCTACACAGTTTTGGAGTTCAGGGATTGCTCTTAACGACTCATCCTCTCTTCCATGGAGCCTCCATCCATTCCCTCTCTTGATGCTAGCTCCTACTCCCAACTGAAAGACTCTGAACTGAAATATTAACTGATTACAACTGAACTAAATCTGATACTGATTATGTTTGTCAAAAGATCTGACTGAGTTACACTGAGATTACTTAGTTCCATATCTGACGAAAAAGGTATCGAATCATGGTATTTGACTGATGATACAAAGCTTGAATAGATTACTCGAATCACTTCTGAGATTAGAATTAAATCACTTGAATACTATTAGATCTGAGCTGTTTACAGGATTGAGGCTAGATTACTAGCGATACAGAGATTACAGAGACAACTGAGATTACTGAGCTTTCTTAAGTTCTACACTTGTCCGAGGATACATAGTTCTATAGTTCACTCAGTTTTGAGAATCATAGCTCGACTAGAATTATCGAAAAACTAACACAAACTCTAGAGAACAACTCTATTATTGGGTAGAAATACCCTAGGACTCGATAACATAAATATAAAGAATAATCATTCTAGACTAGTCATCACCATAATCATTCATTCATCATCACAAGCATTCATTCATCATCACAAGCATTAAAGCATCTTCACAAGTAATTAGGAATCATGTCATATGTTCATTCCCATAATCATTAAGACATCACCTCAAGAATTTAAGGATTGCAAACATCTATTCATCATCACAATCATGAAGGGGTCACTTTAAGCATCTTTGAATCACAATCATATAATAACGTAGGGGAAACATTCTACTAGATCGTACTCCATTCAACAAGGTTTTACCTGAACTATTTCATACCTAAATCAGTCTTGACATGTGTTTGGATATCACATGGCTTGAGGAAGCTTCATACTATCATGTCATAACTTACTTGCTAACCACTTGGCATGTATTCAAAGATTAGCATATATCAAAGAGCACATAATTGGGAAATTTACTACTATCACATCCCCACTTGTTCACTAAGGTCCTTCAACAAAATACTAGACATGCATGGTTTCATACTTATTTGGGAATTTCCATACTATTGTGGCACAATTTATTTGCTAAGGCATTTTATCAAACACTAGGCATCCATGGACTAGCGCACAATTCGGGGTTTCCTATTCAACATACTATAATGACCCTTATGCTTCACCTAAGCTCTTTATCAAACCTATGGGGGACATGCTTCGCTTATTCAACCATTTCTACACCCAAAAGTCATGAACACATCACATAAAAAATAACTTCAAGAGGGTCTATCACTAACATCACATGAGTTCCACATACTAGGGTCAAAGCTCATAAATCTTGTAGACAAACATAAATCAAAACTCAACAACTCATTGAACATCAGTCTCACTCATACAAATAATTAACAACTCATAAACATAAAATTCTTTGAGTTTTAAAAAGGGTTCTTGAGCTTCTTGGATTAAAGGGACCCAAGAATCAACATCTACATACCTTAATCTTTGAAATTGGATGAATTCTAACGCTTGAGACTCTATATGCAATTGTAATAAATAATTCTCGAAGCACACACTATGAGGAATTTGATTCTTGAAAAATCTTGAAGAATTATGGATGAATTTTTGGAAGATTAGGGTTCTTGAATTAAAACCCAAGATATTTTCTCTTAAGAGAATTGGAAGAGTAAATGATGAAATTAGGGTTTTGATGGGGTTCTTCATATTTATAGAGACCTCCAAAAGATGGAAAAATACCAAAATACCCTTTCAAAAATGTCCTTGAATTGCTGAAAAAAATAGCTGACGACATCCGTGACAAGCCGTCAAGTGGGTGATAAGTCGTCACGAAATGTCGTCACAAAAAGGTAAACTTTTAAGTTTCAAGTTAAGGTTGACAACATTGGTGATAGGACGTCACGGGCATGACGGATTGTCACAAAATGTCATCACCAGAGGTAGAAATCTGTCTAGGGATGATGACATTGGTGATAGGTCATCACGCTCGTGACAGCTTATCACGAATGTCGTCATTCAGTTTTTCAGCCTGACATGCTGGAGTAAAAAGGGCATAACTCTTTACGCTAATATTAGGTTTTGACAAAATTTGTATATTTGGAAAGATAATTAAAAGATCTTTAATTTGATATATAGTAGTTCCTCTAATTCGATATATACAAAGATTTATGGTCGATTGAAGTTGACTAAAGTTTTGACGCTCACTAAAACTTGAACGATAGGAAAGCTTTCAACTCGTCCTTGAGTTAGGGGACATATATGATATTAATTCATGCTCAAATAGATTCCCACACGATTCAAAGTATTTCATACTTGGGAAGATATTCTAAAACATTTAGACTCGGATTTTTTTTGCTTTACCAAATACGCTCTAAGGCTCAGACTGGAAGAGGATTTTGCAGGGCATTAAAGTTAGTAGCCCAAAACTTCAATTTTTATCGTTTTCTTTAGTTTAGCATCCAAAACCTGATTTTCTACAAAAACATAACAAAAATACATCATATCTAACAAAACAACCTAAGTAACTTGCATATCTTCATCGTTTTAAGCATCGAAAATGCTATAAATCCATAGCACTTCAACATCCTTAGCATTGAATTTTTATATGTCCTCAGGCAACACAACGAAAAAAAATAATTATGCTTAACTAGGAGAAATCGAAGCTATCTAAGGCAGTCAATAAACACTTTAAGCTCAAAAACAATACCCCCTCCTATTTCAACAATACAAAACAACCTCCGTGTATACATGAAGCACAACAATGTGACGCAAGGGAAATCAAGGTATGGCAATTACATTAGGAATAGAAAATCATCCATATATACAAGTTACACTATCTAGACAAGTAAGCAACTAGCATTACAATACACGTGCCCTCACGACAAAGAAGTCCCACTCACTTATATGGAATAATGCATGTAAATGCAGGGGCGATCAAGATACACTCACATTCAAAAGAGAAGATCCATCAATGTACATCAAATACCATAGGTTTGCCTTTATTTTCTTTATCTTAGTTTTTAGGCAGTCAAGTCAGGGTCACTATAGGACTTTATTCGGCTTGTAATGTAAGCTTAGGTGGCTGGTATGGTATATATAGATTCATTTAGTGACTAAGTCTCTTTGGAACTACGCTAACTTTGGGGTTCACTTAAATAATTTATTTTTTATTCCACCTTTTTATGTGAGTTGTTTTGAGGATGATGGGAAAATAATACCCTTTTGGTGTTATAAATCGTGTTTTGGACGATTGGTATTGATGGGAAAGGACAAAATTACCCCTTGGCCCTTAGGAAGCTGAAACAGTTTAGGAATAACATCTGCGTGACATCTCTTATTCAGGGGGAGAGACCAATGTACCGCATACCTTATTTCGGGGTAGAGACCAACGCGCCGCTGGCTTATCACGGAGGTTTACTATTTCTCACGAAAATATTCATAATATTTTGGTCAGGTATTGGATTAAGGAGAAATTAGTATTGTTGGAAAGCTAACTCAATTATCTATCAATTGGTGGGTCTAGACCTACAAAATTACACATATGTCAAAAGTTATATGCTTTTAAAGTAGACCCACCGTTGTTGAATCAAATACCAATATTTGGCTGAATCAAAGGCTCTTAGCTCAACTTTGCTCTAAGTGATTTCTATGAATATTTTTTAGCTCATAAGCACATCACACACTAGTATTTAGGACACCTGGTCTATTTATATTTCAACCCTAATTATCACTCATCGATAAAAATAAAAGGATGTTTGTTCATCTAACAGTTTTTGCAAATTCAAATAAGTTCTGAAGAGAGAAATAAGCAAAAAACTCAACTTTAAATATTTCTCAAGTATTGCTCATGTTATTGTTTCTTTGTAAGATAAAAGACTGAGTGTTCTTGAGTGAAGCCTGATTTGTAACTGAATTACTCAGTCTATAAAAGTAATGCTCTTTGTTTTCTTTGCTTAGAATGTACTTAGGTAGAGTTGCCTAAGTTTGATACTAATTAGAGTTACTTAATATTGAAGAAGCCTTGGCAGAGTTGTCAAGGTGAGCTTGTAGTAGAGTTATTACAAGATAGAGAAGCGTAGTGTTAGGTTTATTGGAGTTTTTAATCAAGAGTTTGATTATATTGGATTTTGGAGAGCTTATGAGGGAAAGCTGTGGTTTTTCCTGCCTTGAGCAAAGGAGTTTCCACGTTAAATCTTGTGTTTTTTACTTTTCCTACATTGTATTGTGTTCATGGTTGTTTTACTGTATTTTTTCTTGTAATTGACTTTGAGGGACCTGCTCCCTCACAGTGTGGTGCAAACCTTAAGGTTTCAACAAGATCCACAATGTTCACACATATATACAATCACAGTTCTAAAAAACAAAATTTTTAGAGGGGCATTATTTTTCTCAAAAATCTCAAAAAAAACATGTGAACTGCCCTATATACTAAAAAATCTCCTAATTACAAAAAAGCACAATATAAAACAAAACACATCACGATATAAATTTAAACCTAGACATTTTGGTTCTATAACCATACTGCTACTGATAGGAAAAGAAGCATGACAAGAAAAACCTATTGTGGCTACAGTATAGCCCACCCATAATGCATATAAATAATGCAAAGCAAGGGAAGGAGGACATACCTGGGATGCACTAGGCTTCCGTGTATGGATCATCACTGTATGAGGGTATCTGAATTACCAAAGGTGGTGTACTATTGGAGGATGCATGCGCAGTGATCTCGACACGCCACTGCTAATCAGCAAAGTCAATCTTCTTCGAGCGTCTGGTCCATTTTAGGGCATTGTCAAATGGTATATCGGGATCCTAAAACTCAACCTTCCTGTCTCTCTTGGTCCTAACTACGTGGACCGTATCCTCATCCTCCATGAATAAGTCAAAGAATCAAGGTCCACGCAAAGGTGTCGATTGCATAACTAGAGGTATAACTGGAGGTATAGCTGAGATGGTTCTTTTAGTGAGAGCATATATCTGCCCACAGAATGGATACCTCCTCTATTAGCTTACCCAGATTAGATGCATCAATATCACTAAATCAGGCTAACACTAGACCCTTAAAAGAATTTATATGGTCATGCACCTCAGCTTGAAACTCTGACATCTCGGCCCTGTGACAACATGTAACCTAGTCTCTGCCGCCTCAAGTATCATTAGACCCAAAGCTGAATTTGTCCATAAAATGATGCCAGCTCAACCTCAATATTCTCTAATCGGGCAGTGGCAAATCTTTGACCATCTACTAAGCTCTAAAAAAACTCACTCCATATAAGAACTATACCTGTAGTAGTAACTA
The DNA here is from genome assembly GCA_030864225.1 of Capsicum baccatum var. pendulum. NCBI lineage: Eukaryota > Viridiplantae > Streptophyta > Magnoliopsida > Solanales > Solanaceae > Capsicum > Capsicum baccatum. The sequence continues at coordinate 206,129,429 of CM061553.1, read as the reverse complement.
TTAGTCTTCTAAGTTTATATTTTAATAATGACAAACTAACAAACGTATACGTGCAGCTGCTAAATATAATGGAAGTCGGCCCCAAAAATAGAAGTACATCAAGAATGGAAGGACATCCACATATATAAGGAAAACCAATCACAACAAGAACAAATGCAAGATTAATCTTAACTCCAAATCATCTCAAGATATTGGAAGATATGGAAGATCACGGCATCCGTTGCCCTTGTGTCCCAAATAAACCAAAAAAATTGATGAAGCTCTCAACAATGAATCATTGGTTGAAGCTATAAATAAAGAACTATAACAATTTGAAGGAAATCAGGTTTGGACTCTAGTTGAAAGACCAAGAAACTACTCAGTAATTGGAACCAGATGGGGCTATAAAAATAAGTTAAATAAAGAAGGTAAAGTTGTCAAAAATAAAGCCAAACTCATATATTAAGGCTACTCTCAGCAGGAAGGTATTAACTATGATGAGACCTTTGCTCCCGTGGCAAGGCTAGTGTCAATACGAATCTTATTTGCTTTTGCCGCATTCAAATGTTTTAAATTATATCAATAGACGTTAAAATTTCTTTATTAAATGGGTTTATTCATGAGGATGTTTTTGTAAACCAACCTCTTGGATTTGAAGATCCCTTATTTCCAAATCATGTTTTCAAGTTTTCAAAAGCACTCTACGGCCTCAAACAAGTTCCAAAAGCTTGGTATGATAGACTGAGTACTTTTCTATTAAAAATATTTTTCAAACGATTAAAATTGACACTTAAAAAGCTTGAATTAAATCTCCTTATTGTGAAAATTTACATTGATGATATCATCTTTGGTAGTTCTGACATCTCCATGTGGGAGAATTTTGCTAATTTGATAAAAGTAGAATTCGAAATGATTCTTATGGGTGAGCTCACATTCTTTCTAAAACTAGAAATCAAGCAAAATCCCAAGGGCACCTTCATTAGTTAAGCCAAATACACGAAAGAACTCATCAAAAAATTGGCATAGAAAAGGAAAAGGCCTATGGAACACCCATGAGCCTATCCACAAGCATTAATTTAGACCTAGCTGGAAAAAATATTGATGAAAAGATGTACCGGGAAATGATTAGATCTCTATCCTACTTAACTTAAAGTTGGCCAGATATCATGCTCAGTATGTGTAAATATACCAGATACTAGTCTACTCCTAAGGAATCCTATCACACTATCATCAAACGAGTCATTTGATAGCTAGTAGGAACAAAAAAACATGGTCTATAGTATCCCTGCTTCTCATTCTATGATTTAATTGGATATTCAGATGCTGATTTCGGAGGAGACAAGAGTGGCTAGAAGAGAACCAACGAAATATGTCAAATTCTTGGTGATGCTCTTATTTCATGGCATATAAAGAAACAAACTTTTGTTGCTCTCTCAACCACAAAAGCTGAATATATAGTTGTCGAAAGATGTGGAACTCAAGTCCTATGGATTATATATAAACTTCTTGACTTTGATTTATCTTTTGAATCTGTTCCTATTATGTGTGATAGCACCAGTTCCATCAGCCTATCTAAGTATACTGTGCATCACTCTAGGGCTAAACATATTGATATCAAGCATCATTTCATTTGAGACCACGTCAAAAATGGTGACTTTTGCCTAAAATTTGTTATCTCCGAAAATCAACTAGCATATATCTTTACAAAACCTCTGTTAGAAGAAAGATTTTGGTCACTACGAAAAAGGCTTGACATTCTTAGCATTCATGATATTTAACAAAAGAAAATTTGCTTCATTTTGGTGCTTTTCTCTGTCTGCACATTGCATGTGTATTATTTTTTTTATTATGTCAACGGAGGAGAAAAATAGGAAAATTAGAGTAGCCTGGTAGCCTACCAGTCAGGGGGATCTGATCAAGTTCACAAGTCTGCTAATACGTACACAAGTCAGGGGGAGCAAGCTAATAAACAGGGAAGTTAACTAATTTTTATACTTGTTGTCATTATCAAAAAGGGGGAGATTGTTAGTCTCCCAAGTTTATATTTTAATAATAAAAAACTAACAAGTATATCTGTGGAGATGCTAAAGATAATGAAAGTCGGGCCTATAAGTAGAAGGATATCAAGAATGTAAGGACATCTATGCATCCAAGGAAAATCAATAACAATAAGAGCAAATGGAATAAGAATCTTAGTTCCAAATCATCTCAAAATATTAGAAGATATGGAAGATCACAGAATAGAAAATGAAATCAAAAAATAATTCAAGAATATGGCAAGCAGATCAATAAAATATCATGCAAACGGAAGAAAGATCACAATCTCAAAATCAAGGCAAACCACATCAATCAGGAAGAAAAGATCACAAGTGCATTTAGAAAGAAATCAATCTCTACAAAACCAAAAAGAAAAATAGATCACGAACATATCTAATATGGATGTAATCTAAAGCCATAGATGGACATATCTGATATGGATATATCATACCACTACATTCCTCAATCAAGAAATTATTTTAAATCCTTGATTGAGAAGAAATCTCTTATGTTTTCTTGTGAAGAGTCGTGGACGATGACTATAAAAGGAGAAGACCAAAGTCAAACACTACTCGCGCAACTTCAAGGAGAAAATTTAAAATGTCTTATTCTTAGTCTTACAAAGCTATGTAACATTAGTTTACAATTGTTATATAATGAGTAGGATCGAGTCAACTTTGTAACATCAACTGAAGTTGTGTAATAAGATCTAAAGAGCAAAATAAGTCTTAAGAACTTGTTCCAATCATTGTACTCGAGCCAAACTTTCAACAATCCAAGGAAACTTTGAAACCCAATGGGACTGGACGTAGGCACTACATTGGTGTGCCAAACTAGGATAAATCTTTGAGTTGTTACTTTACGTATTATTATTTTCTTGCTTAAATGTTTTTGAATTTAATTTGTTTATGAAGTGTTCTAATCTGCAGGCGAGTCGACTGTGAAGGGTCAATAGTTGACTCACAGAAGAAAATTTTCAATTCACCCCCCGCCCCCTCTTAAATGTCAATTGGTATCAGAGCAGATCTCACAGATAGCATTGTTTAACCGTAAATGACAAAAGATCAAATGGCCAATTATCAAATTACCGGTGCTCTTCTTCATGATGGTTACTCCTCCACAAGACCATCATACTTTAATGGACTGCATTACTCTTACTAGAAGAATTTGATTAGGATATTTGTCCAATCAAATAACTTCCAAGCCTGGGTTGTTATTAAGAAGGGTCCAAAACTGATTCCAGGACTCAAGGAAAAGTCAAATGACAAAGAGAAAGAATCTACCAGATTTGACATTCAAGATCTTGAAAGCTTCGAGGTCAGCAAAGAACAATTAGAGGTAATTCAAGCTAACGCACATGCTATAAGTTTGCTTTTGTGTGCAGTTAGTGGAGAAAAATATGACAAGAACTCACTGTGTGAAATAATAAAAGAAATGAAGCACAAACTGAAAGTAACCTATGAAGGAACCACTAAAATCAAGAAGTCAAAAATTGTTGCTCTTTTCAATGAATACGAGTTATTCAAAATGGAGGAAAATGAGAATATTGAAACAATGTTTGCTAGATTAAGTAAAATCATATGCGAACTAAAATCACTGGGGATGATTTATCCTTACAGCCTGCAAGTACAGGAGCTAGTCTGAAGTATCCTTAAAACTTGGGAAACCAAGGCTGCCATTCTGGAAGACGGAGATCTTCATAACATAACATATGATGAACTACGAGGTAACCTTATTGCATATGAGAAAAATTATATCAACAGGTTTCACAAGGATAAGAAGAACAAACTAGTAGCCTTCAATGCTACTCCAACTGGAGAGAAAAACATTGTGGAAGATGCCAACAGTGAAGGAATGACCCTCACCAACAGGGGGTAAGACAAATTATAAGACAGAGATAGTAATGATCCAAGGAAGGCAAAAACAATAACTCCACCAGAAATGATGATCTCTATTACCACTGTGGAAATCCTGGACACTTCAAACAAAAATGTCCAAAATTGAGACGATGATCATCCAGAAAAAATCAAAATTAAAGAGCCTGGAGCGATAAAGATGAAATTGAAGAAAAATAGAAGCTGCCAATATATGCTTTATTATGACAGGTGAACCCACTGAGGAACAGGTCGTCAAGATCTATAAAAAGTAAATGTTGGTCATTGACAACGGATGTTCCATACATATAACTGGAAAGAAGGATAACTTTTCCTCCCTAAAGAAAGTAGATGAGGGGTCAGTCAGATTTGGTGACAATGTTAGAGTTAATGTCATTGGAGTCGGCTCAGTGAGACTTATCTCCTTATGTGAATTCACTAAAGTATACCTAGTAGACAGACTCAAACACATCCTTCTTAACATTAGTCAACTATGTGATGCTGGATTTGGAGTCCTCTTCAAAGCTGAAAGCTGCTCTATTAAATATGACAAAAATAATATCTCCATTATCGATGAACGTGTTGATGACATTTATATTTAAAATAGTCCTAATTTTTTCACCTTCACCCTCCTTACTGTGCAAGCCAATAATGCTTTGATGTGGAACAAGAAGCTCGAGCATGCTAGCATGCACATTATTGAGAAATTGTCTAGGCTTGATTTAGTGAAAGGTCTTCCAAAACTCAACTTTGAAAAGGATCACATTTGTGATGCCTGCCAACTGGGTAAACAGACTAGAACATCTTTCAAAGCCAAAGACATTGTCTCTACTACCAGGCCTCTCCAAATAATCCACATGGATCTGTTTGGTCCCACCAAGATCGCAATCATATATGGAAAAAGATATGTCTTTGTCATAGTTGATGATTACTCATGATTTACTTAGGTTATATTTCTTGCACATAACTATGAAGATTTCACGAAGTTTGAGATTTTTTGTAAAAAAATACAAAGAGGAGCTGGACACTTCATCATCTATGTTCACAGTGATCATGTAGGAGAATTTAAAAATAAGGCATTTGAAAAGTATTGTGCACAGAATGGATACTCTCAGAACTTCTCCTCACCGCGATTTCCTCAATAAAATGGTGTAGTGAAATGGAAGAACCGGTCCCTATAGGAAACTGCCTGGACAATGTTATTAGAACATAATCTCTCAGATCATTTTTAGGAAAAAGCAGTTAGTACAACATGTCATATCATCAATAGGTGTCTGATCAGGCCTATTTTAAAGAAAATTCTTTATGAACTCTGGAAAGGAAAGAAGCCCAACATCGGCTACTTCCATCCCTTCAACTACAAATACTTTATTCACAATAATGGTAAGACTACCCTAGGGAAATTTAACCCATGAAGTGATGAAGGTATTTTCCTTGGATATTCCCCCACTAGTCATGCTTACAGGACTTTTAATAAAAGAACTCTTTATGTTGAGGAATCTATGCACATTGTTTTTGATTAATCTAACAACCTCTCTATGAGTATAAGTGTTCATAAAGAGCAGGTGAGTACTATATAGAATAGAGAAAATCACAGCACAAATCTAAAGCCCTCCCAAGATAAGTCGACTACATCCTTGGTAGAGTTGACTACCACAACAGAAACAGAGAATCCAAATATTCCAAAAGAAGGGAAGTATGATTCCAAACATCAAAATAAACTCATCATCAAAAATCTGAAAGATAGAATGCAAACCAGAGTCTCATTAAGGACAGAGGCATTTGTTGCCCTTGTGTCCAAAATCAAACCAAAGAAAACTGATGAAGCTCTCAATGATGAATCATGGGCTAAAGCTATAAAGGAAGAACTGGAACAATTTGAATGAAATCAGGTTTGGACTCTAGTAGAAAGACTACGAAATTATTTTATAATTGGAACCAGATGGGTTTACAAAAATAAGGTAAATAAAGAAGGTAACACTGTCAGAAATAAAGCCAGGCTCATAGCTCAAGGCTACTCTCAGCAGAAATACAAATCTTATTAACTTTTGTCGCGTTCAAATATTTTAAGTTATAAAAATGGTTGTAAAAAGTGCTTTCTTAAATGGGTTTATTCATGAGGATATTTTGGTAAAACAACCTCCTGGATTTGAGGATCCCTCATTTCCAAATCATGTTTTCAAGTTATCAAAAGCACTCTACGGCCTCAAACAAGCTCTAAAAGCTTGGTATGAGAGACTAAGTACTATTTTATTAAAAATTAATTTTTAAAGTGGTAAAATTGACACAACTCTGTTCATTCAAAAGCTTGATTCAAATCTTCTCACTGTGAAAATTTATGTCGATAATTTCATCTTTGGTAGTTTTGACATCCCCATGTGCAAGAATTTTTCTAATTTGATAAAAAGAGAATTCAAAACGATCTCACATTCTTTCTGGGACTACAAATCAATCAAATTCCCAAGGGAACCTTCATCAGTCAAGTCAAATACACAAAAGAACTCATCAAAAAATTTGGCATGGAAAAGGGAAAGGCCTATGGAACACCCATGAGCCCATCCTCAAGCATTGATTTAAACATGGCTGGAAAAGATGTATCGGGGAATAATTGGATCTCTACTCTACTTAACTACAAGTCGGCCAGATATCATGCTCAGTGTGTGTAAATATTCTAGATTCCCATCGACTCCTAAGGAATCTTATCTCATTTCCGTCAAATGAGTCATTCGATATCTAATAGGAACTCAAGAACTTGGTCTATGGCATCTCTGCTCCTCACACTTTGATTTAATGAAATATTCATATGTTGATTTTGCGGGAGACAAGAGTGATAGGAAGAGCACTAGTGAAACATGTCAAATTCTTGGTGATGCTCTTATTTCATGGTATAAAAGAAACAAGCTTCTGTTGCTCTCTCAGCCACAGAAGATGAATTCATAGCTATCGAAAGTTGCAGAACTCAAGTACTATGGATTATGTATCATCTTCTTGACTTGGATTTATCTTTTGAATATTTTCCTATTATGTGTGATAACAACAGCGCCATCAACCTATCTAAGCTTATCGTGCATCACTCTAGGGCTAAACATATTGATATCAAGCATCATTTTATTCGAGACCATGTCAAAGACTGTAACTTTTGCCTAAAATTTGTTGACTCCAAAAATCAACTAGCAGCTATCTTTACAAAAACTCTGTTAGAAGAAAGATTTACTGTCTATGAAAAAGGCTTGGCATCCATAGCATTCATGATATTTAACAAAAGAAAATGCTTCATTTTTTGTGCATTTCTCTGTCTACACATTGCATGTGTATTATTTCTTTTTTATTATGTTAACGGGGAAGAAAAGCAGGAACATCAGAGTAGCCTGGTAGCCAAACAATTAGGGGGAGCAGAGCAAGTTCACAAGTCAGCTAATACTTACACAATTTAGGGAGAGCAAGCCAACAAATAGGGAAATTAATTGATGTTTAATCTTATTGTCATTATTAAAAGGAGGGAGATTGTTAGTCTACTAAGTTTACGTTTTAATAATGAGAAACTAATAAGTGTATTTGTACAGCTACTAAAGTTAATGAAAGTCTGCCCTAAAAATAGAAGGACATCAAGAATTGAGGGGCATCCACGTATCCAAGGAAAATCAATCACAACAAGAACAAAGGGAAGGAGAATCTCAGTTCCAAATCATCACAAGATATTAGAAGATATGGAAGATCATGACATGGCAAATGGAACCGAAAAATAATTCAAGAATATGGAAAGAAAATTAATAAAATATTATGGAAATAGAAGAAGTATCACAATCCCAAAATCAAAGCAGACCACATCAATCAAGAAGAAAAGATCACAAGTGCATTTGGAAAGAAATCAATCTCTACAAAACCAAAAGAAAAATAGATCATGGTTATATCTAATATGGACATGATCCAAAGACACATAGGGACATATCATACGACAATATTTCTCAATTAAAAAATAAATTTAAATCCTTTATTGAGAAGAAATCTCATGGGTTTCCTTGTGAAAGGCCGCAGTCGACGACTATAAAAGAAGAAGACCAAACGCAGACACTACTCGCGCAACTTCAAGGAGAAAATTCAAAGTATCTCATTCTTAGTCGTACAAAGATCTGTAACTTTAGTTTACAATTGTTATATAAGAGTAGGATTGAGTCAACTTTGTAACATCAACTGAAGCTGTATCACAAGATCTGAAGAGCAAAATAATTCTTCAAAACTTATTTTGTATCATGGTAATCGAGACAAACTTTTAACAATCTTAGGAAACTTCAAAACCCAGGGGGATTGGATGCAGGTACTACATTGGTGTGCCGAACCAGGATAAATCTTTATGTTGTCACTTTACTTCTTATTATTTTATTGCTTAAATTTTTTTTGAATTAAATTTTTTTGTAAAATGTTCTGATCTATGGCAAGTCGACTTTGAAAGGTCAATAGTTGACTTATAGAAGAAAATTTTCAATTCCCCCCTCTTGAATTTTAGTAAATATAGTAAAAGGGTGAAGGGGCAATGCAGATGTCCCAACTGGCTCCAAAGAGGAAGTTAGAGCTAAAGTGGATGTTGTTGGAGTCCCCTCTCCCTATGTACTTTTCTCGCGGTCCTCTCTCTACTTCCCTATCTCAAAATCTATGATAACACCTGTATCAACTCCTTATATAATAGGAGGCTCCATAGAAATTGATGATCCCTCTGACTTGGCCGAAATCACTATTGGAGGCATACGAGACCTCCGTTCTAGGACTGGGTTAGCCAGATCCTTGATAATATAAGTATGTTCCATGCCTATCACCTCTACTCTCACATCAACACCTGGAATGTCAGGCACACTGGCCTTATCATATAATAGTTGTACCAAACAAGGAATAGGCAATATGGTGGTTTCCCCTATCATGTATCTCATATTAAATAATGGCTGCAAAATCAATATTATTGTCCGTTATAGTCACACATAATTTATAATGCACTAAGAACCACCAGAACTTTGCTGCAAAATTTAATGCAGCCTTCTTAATCATAGTCGTACCATTGACCCAAGGGGAATACACACTAAGAGGTGAAATATAACTGGCGATCCATCTCGCTAAACTTACCATCTCACTCCTATGATCAGGCTCTCTCATGGTACGTCTACTACATGCTAATCTCAAATGGTGATCACACTCAACTATTAATATAAGAGCTGCATAATCTAGGCCAAAAAGAACTCAGCGGATGGTCGTTACTTAAATGTAAATCTTGACCCTTATCACAAGTTCCTTCTCCAACTGGGGTTGCTCTATATTCCTACCACATCTAGGCATACTAAATGATACTATGGCCTAGTAAGAGGCATAAAACTCTCGCACCAAAGCTTGGTTGTCTGAAAATAGGGGTCTGATCTTCCACCCTAATTGATACCTGTCAAATGCAATCTATAATAATGGTCCTCCATCCAACCCAGACAAGTCTATCTATCTCTCCTCATAAATAACCCTCTTGGATCAGCCTATATCAATCACAAAACTGAATCTCTCATAAAGAATCCTAAGTCCCTCTACGCACCATCTCGGGTTTACTTCACTAATAGGCTCGATTGAGATATGCGTAGGGTTAGAGGCCTGATCTATCTAGGGTCGGAGGCTTGATCTGTCTGAGCTGGTGGCTCTGTTCCTTGTACCCTTCTCAGACTGGGGTACTATTCACAAATCCTTCTGGACTGTTTTACACTCTTTAGACTGAGGTACTTCTGATGACTACTCCTAATTTGTTGCTTCAGACTCATCCTAGGACCCCTCCTCAGACTGGATTCTTGTGTAACTGCTACAGGAGGTAACTCTAACTACACCTTCTCCTTGCCATCATCATTATCACCCTCATCACCCTCATCATCTCCCTCCTTAAATTGGGAAAAATATGATAGAGACATCCTATCCCTCTTCATCCCCGACTTGGGTACTAGTATACTAGGCTTTGGCTGAGCTCCAGGCCAAGTAGAAGAAGGTCGTCTACCCCACTGTGAATAGGTAGGAAGTGGTATGCACAATTTTTCCATAATAATATCCGCAGTTGTAGCATGCTTCTATGCTCTAGTCACTGCTTTTGTCACTCTGGCCGGGGATGCTCTGGTTCGAGCAAGCAGGTACTCCACCTCCAAGAAACTACTTTCGGAAGAGTCATCCCATCACCTCGAAGGTGCAGCCTTCTTCTTTGAAGACTTAGGTGTCATGTATACCTGAAAAATCAAGCGCCAGTGTTTGAACGATAGTGAGGAACTGCAAAAGTTGAAGGAAAACCCAAAATTTGAGAACTTAAAATTTTCCTTCAATTTTTACATCCCTATAGCTTATACTCAGTCCCATAAGTCCAATATACACACATACTACTAGATTCAAGTTTTTTAATTGTACTATCATAAAAACTTTAGGATTCCTCTACCATTTAAATTTTCAACTTCAGTTTAGGGCATGCTTGATATGCCCAAATTAAAACTCTCGTTAGAAAGTGTAAGAGGTTGCTGTCAAATATAGAACCCAACTGGGTTGGGTGTCGAATCTCATAGGGAATACTATTTTGACTAAGTATTGTGGTTGTTATTAGACTGTTGATTGAAGGTTCCAGTATAAAAGAGGATTTCTCAATTATATTCAAATGTTTGTAACAAAAAGTAATCCAACTGTAGGTTATATTTCTAATAGTAATTCAATAAGATAAGTCAAACTAGAGTTATGGTTACCAAGATGCTTAAGCAGCTAGGGTTATGAACTATATGGGATTCCCAATGAATAATTTTTATTGCAAGAGTAATTGAATTATATGGTTTATCCATAAGTTTCTCAACCTAAATGAGTAACTTATCCCTTAATTCTTTCAAACTTAAGGAACACAATATTAATTCAACTACAATCTCACATGGGTTGATCAAATTAAGGTATCTACCCTCTATCCAAAGGTTAAAGCCTTTAGATTTATGTAAATCCTTTCTTTTCCCAACAAAAACTTTTCTATTTGAACAAGTGTTGTTCTTGGGCTCACTTTTCAAGTTTGCAACAAAGAAAAGTCATTAAAGTGAAGAAGAGTTTATGCAATATCAATTACTCATGGGAATCTACTAGATTCACAACCCAAAATCAGTTGTTCACATCCAGGCTCCCATAACCCTAGTTATGGGAACTTAACTACACATTTCCACCCATGAAATAGAAAAAAACATTGTGTTATTTATAAATTAATTCAAAGTTTACTTACAAAAGTCACAATTGTTGTTCTTCAATCTTTAATAGAAACTATGATAAAGGAATCTAGATCCACAAATATCCAATGAATCTTAGAGAAAAACTAGGTAACAATATTATTTCAGTATGGAAAAACCCCTGATAAAAGATTAGACATTTTTAATAAAACCTAAAAGTGGGTATTTATATGTTCCCCCCCAAAAATGATTTAAAATTAAAACTTAAAAACCCGCATCCAAAGTGACGGACAAAGTGGTGTTCCGTCACAAGAATGACGATCCATCATTTTGACCATTGTTGATGATCCTTGAGAGTCAAGTTCTGGATAGTGCTGACGGCCGAAGAGGTGGTCCATCACAAGACCGACGATCCACCATGTTGGTCGTAGCTAAGCATTTCAAGATGCATGATTCTGTTTGGCACTGACGGCCAAAGTGGTGATCCGTCGCAAGACTGATGGTTCACCACATGGGCCATTGTTGGGTCTTCTGAAGTCATGGATTTTGTTTGGACCTGAAGGTTAAGTTGGTGATTCATTGAAAGACTGACGGTCCATCATTTTGCCCATCAGAAATGTTTTCTACTACTTTTTTTAGTGTTTTCCTTCATCTAGCTCCTTACCCTAAAATACTAAAAACTAGCATTAAATACAACATTGGTTGTTGAAAGCATGCAATCTTCCCAAGAAAAAGATGAAAAATGTTTCATTAAAAGCCAGAACATCAACACCCTCAACTTAAGATAATTACTTGTCCTAAAGCAACTCAGCACCAAACTGCAAATATAAATAATACAATGACGGGCTTTTACTACTGAACCAATTCTCACACAACCATTCACTTATCATTCAAATCATATGGTTTGACATGTCAAAGTCTATCACCGGCATTGTTTTAAATTTAATTTATCTACACAACATGGATACAAGAATCTAAAGAGATCAACCAAATTTAGTATGACTCAAGTTGCCCTCACAGTCAGGGAGATCCACCACTCAATATATTTTGTTGATACAAATCACAACCCTCTTACTCATTAAAGAAGTTGCAAACATAGCACATACACCTATAAGCTTGCCTTTGTCATCCAATGCCCCCTTATAGCTGCGTTCCAAGATCAAGCACATCTTTTCTAGGCTAGTAATAAGGTATCAGGATAGGTCAGGAAGGAATTTTGGGCAAAAGTGACTAAAAACTACTCTTTAACTCTCTTTGCCTACAAATTCTTCTTACCAAGGCCATTACTTTGCTAGATCACTTACCTTTTACCCATTCATCCATGCTTTACCACAATAAACCCCTTATATATATATATATATATATATATATATACACACACACACAAGCATCAGCCACCCTCAACTTAGGCTGATGCCATAAGTCAAGGTGCACATTGTCTTAACTAGACCTAGGCCAAATGCTCAAATTTAAATTCTAGACCAACTTTCCATTCGGCAGTTAACAGTCTTACAATAGCCATACTAAACTTAGGTGTTTTGCCTAAGTTAGGTACACATTGCCCATTACTATGCTAGGGCCAGAGCTAGGAGTCAACAGCTGAAATAGAGTTAACTAGAATGCTTGGTGATAAAGAAAAATTAACAAAGGCTCAAAGAAGGGTTCAAAAATAGAAAATTATTTTTGGTGGGGTTAATTACTTTGGCTAAGTGGACTAAAAGCATAAGGAGGACTGCAATCACTTCTTATACCATCAACTACAAAACAACATCAATTGAACCAGGAAAGTTCTAGGTACTATACTATGTAAGAACTACTACAATTACTTGCACACACATTGGAAACTGAGTAAAACTCGATCTACTGTTCTTAAGATGCACATCACATCTCATGTGTATTTATAGATTAATGCCAACTACAGATTCACTAACAGTTGATCATATATCCTAGGAGGCAAAGATAAACAATCAAATGGAAATAGTCATAGCTTGATGCCAACATCATTCATTATCTGTATTTACAACAAGATACTAACACAAACAATATTTTTATTTCATGGACCAACATCAACAACATAACAAGACTTAAAAAAAATGCAAATCTGAAGTTAAACCTAGAAAACAAAAATGTGAACTTATCATGATCCTAAACAGGTCAATTCTCCTAGATAGCATATGGTATGGGTTCAGAATATCGGAAACACAACCCCCCCCTCCCATGGTACAAGTACACCACCCCCATATAAAAATATATGCATTATCCTCAAATTATTAAATTAAAGTACAAAGAAATAGGTATACTTGTATTTCCTCCTATTTATATGAGGTATCTGTGAAGTGTGGTGAGGCTTTTGTATCCTTATCTGGTGCAGTATTGGCCCCTATGATCGTAGGGGAACTCAAAACCTCACCCTCCAAATTAGAGGAATCATCTCCTGAACTGAGCCTGAACTTTTCCCCATTACTGGGTTAGCACTAGTGGATACTCCTACTACTTCATCTTCTTCTTTATTATTTCTCTTTTCTTCATCTTTACTTGATTTATTTTGAGCTTTCTTTAGATCATTCTATTCTTGTTGCTGTGGTGTCATTTCTACTCTCTTTCTCTTCTTTTCAAATTTCCTTGTAGCTCGCTCATCCATGTGTTGCTTTCTTTTATCTTTCATAGGTCTTCCCATTAGGTCCACAATACCTTCATCATCATCACCATTAAGGATGGGTCAAAATTAGTCTGTTGTGGTTGTTTTCCCCTTAACTCTACTATATTAGCCTTTGCCTACTCAAATTCAGCCATGATCTTGGAAAAATTAGGAAGGGACAGTGAATCGAGCCTTTTGTTGATGCGATGCCCTATGTTTTCCATCCTAGTCTGAATAGCTTTGAATGGATAAATTACCTCAGCGACAATTCCATCAACAAACGACTTGAATTCAATACATCATACAATTTCTCTCTTGCTCACTCTATCTGCTAGCTAATCGCCTCTCAAACTTAAGGATCCTTACGTTTGATAAAGTTAGCATCCTCAGGTTCAGTGTCTACATCAATCACTTCCATTTGTTTTCCTATGTCAGCAGCCTCAGTTTCACCCAAAGTAGGCTCGGGTTGAGTTATAGCAACTGCTGCCTCGTCTGGGCTCGAGATGGTACTGCTTGTACTGCTGTCGCTCTCCTCTTAAGACTGGAAGAATGTGGGAGTTTCCCTTTCATGTTTCCTGGTGTTTTAAGAGGGTGCAGGTTCACCTCTACCTCTTTGAGATCTTCTTTCTCTATTTAGTGGTAGTTTACAAGCCATAATGCCTGAAACAAAAGCAAAGAATTAGTTTATAATGCAAAAACAACCTGAACTATGAAAATATTTGACTTGATGGACACACTGGTGGTCCACCAAGTAAGCCATCAGGTCCTATCTAGAAGGTCTGAGATTTTAGAGAGTTGCAACGGTCCATTTGGTAGTCCGTTGCAAGAGTAACGGTCCACCATTTAGGACATCGTATCTTATCCAGTAGGTGTCACTTATGGGGTCCCTGCAACAGTCAATTTGGTGGTTTGACTAAAGAGTGATGGTCCACCATTTCAACCGTTGTACCTCCTTCTTCAGATTCATCTTTCAATTCGGCATTTATTCAAGCAATTGCTGAGCAACATCATTTGTTTAGAAACAATTGACAATAATTTCACAATTATACACACAATTTCTCGCTTTTAAATAAGTGAGTTACTCAGACTTCACTCAACAATGTGTATTTAAGTTTCCAAATTTACAAAAACTCAAAGCAAAAGAATAACACAAGATGGAATTTTAATCAACAAACCACTCATTCATTTCATGTTTTGCAATTCAAAAAGGGAAGACATGGAGGTGCTCATACCTTGGTTTTGCAATAGTTTTTCTATTACTTGCTTGCAAATGCTAAAAACAAAATGAACTTAAAATTCTATAATTGCTTTTAAGAATGTTTGAGATGAAGAAAAAGAAAATTAAAGGGTTTTCTTAAATAGAGCAAAAAGAAGTAGATGGAGAATCCTAGGAAGATCAAATGCCCTCAGATTCTTTGAATCCAATGGAATTTTGTTAGTTGAAGAAGTTGAAAAGGGTACAACGTATGTAACCACTCTTTTACCTATTTAAAATAAATTAGCCAAATATGGGTCAATTAAATAAATCTCAATTTTAACCTGACCCGAACCAGTGCTTAGGTAACAACGATGGCTTCTATGACGGTCCATTGGAAATGTGACGGACCACTTTTTGGGCCATCACTCCTTACTAGAACATGGTCACTTTAGCTTAATTTTGATGGTCTAAGTGGCGGTCCACCAAATTTGTGATGGTCCACCACTTTGGCCATCGCACCTTACCAGAACCTGGGCAACTCAGCTTGATTTTGACGGTCAGTGTGGTAGTCCACCAATTTGTTGATGTTCTACCACTTTGGCCGTCAACTTTATCCAGTGAATGAATTTTTTAGCTTCTTTTTTATGATTGAAATGGTGGTCCGTCAGGTGGCTGGTGGTCCACCAATTCGGCAGTTACTGTTGTTCCAGTAGTTCAGATTTTCAACCCTTTTTCCAATTATATTACTCCTTTTTGCTGCATTTTAAATCCTGCATATTTCACAAACACACCAAAAATGCACTAGAATAACAAAATAATTTAACTAATACTTTATAACAACACTCTGTGCGTTGCCTCACACCAGCGCCTAATTTATCATAACGGCATGACTCAGTTATCTCGATTACTCAGACTTCATCGAGATAGATAGTATCAATACTCCTTATCAAGTCTATTAGACCGATATATGGTTTCACATACTGCCCACTTACCTTGAAGACACTTCCATCTTCATTTCAAGTTCCACTACTCTAGATGAGTAGACTTGACTTACTTTAAATGGGCCAAACCATTTAGATTTGAGTTTACCTGGAAATAGTTTGATTCTAGAGTTGAACAGAAGCACCAAGTCACCTTTATGGAACTCCCGTTTTTCAATCCTACGGTCGTGGTACTTCTTCATTCATTCCTTGTATAGATCAGCCCGTTCATAAGCTCCAAGATGGAACTCGTCCATCCCATTCAACTGCCCTAGTCACATATTTGTTGCCTCATTCCAATTCAAGTTAACCCACTTCAGTGCCCATAACGCTTTATGCTCTAGCTCAATCGGCAAATGACATGCCTTTCCATAAACCAATTGGTATGGTGACATACCAATAGGTGGCTTAAAAGCCGTTCGATATGCCCATAAAGCATCGTCCATCTTCTAGACCAATCTTTCCTGCTAGCATTTACAGTCTTGACAAGGATATCCTTGATTTCCCAATTAGAGATTTCCACCTGCCCACTGGTCTGTGGGTGGTATGGGTGATGATAGGCGAATTTACACGCCTATATCAATATATTTTGCCCATATTTATGCCATGTTTTGAGAACAAATTATATATTTCATGCACTTTTAGTCCTTTTTCCTATAAGTGAGCTAACGAACATGATTAGCAAAGTTTCAGGTATAAATGATGCAGAATTCAGCATTTTATGGATAACTTAACGCCAAAGAAAGCTTCACGAAACGAGAAAAGGGAGTCTTGGACGCCTAAGGACCAAAAGTGATGCATGGAAAATTTGTCCCGGGCTAAAACAACATTTCTGAAGACTTTGGGGACTAGCAGTAACTTATTTGGATTAGGATAATGATACATTAACCTAGTACAATTGGGTTAAGTATTTCATTAGCTTATTAGGATAAGGATAATGATACATTAACCTAGTACAATTGGTCTAAGTATTTCATTAGCTTAGTAGGATTTGGTTAAGTATTTCATTAGCTTAGTAGGATTAGGATATGGGTATTATAAATACCCTATCAAGCTAGAGATTTTTATTCATTCCTCCCTTAGTGGAGAGATTCATTCCTCCCTTAGTGGAGAGATTCATTCACTTACTATTCCAACAATTCTAATTCTTCCATTAATTCTATTCTTCTATTCTTCTATTAAATTCCACAACAAGAGAGACGTTACTTTGCAAAGGACTTCACGCCATCCTCACCCTTACACCTAACGTGCAAATCTTTATTGGGGTACAATGATCATGTTTATTGTGACTTCCTTCGCACTCATGGGTAACTAAACCTCTCTGTTAGGGTTATGGAAGCCGAATGAGATACTATCTATTGCTATGAGTTTGTGAGTTCGTGACACGTATGCTGCTTATATCATTATTCTCTTCATCTTAATGCAAATTCTTGTGGTTGCAGACGCATAGAATAACGCCAGTATAACATTTAACTTGTTCGAAAGAAAGGTTATCTATCTAGAAAAGAGATAATGTCAAGGTAGTAGGGTCCCATCCCCTATTAAAACGTTAGTGCCGTAACTGGATTAACCTCTTGGAGAATTCGTACCATTAGACACGCTTTAAGCTCGAAAGAGTTAAAGTGAAATAATCCTCGAATAGGTCGAAAGACGCCTGGATTTACCATCGAATACAATTCTCTATAAGCACATGCATGTCTGAATTCAACACACTCATAGCCAACAGAGACGTATAACTCAGAAGGTGGACATAACCCCAATGCTTTAATTCTCATTGTTTCACAACCTACGAAATATCCTTTTCTTTTTACGTTGCTATTTTCAGTTTTTACTTTAATATTTGGTTACACATTACAATCCCCCTCATTACGAGACTTGCACTAAAAGTCTAGTAATCGTTGCCTACTTGTTGACCAAGCTATTCTCTGTGGGATCGATACCCAACCCAGTTGGGTTTTATATTTGCTAGCGACCGCTTTACACTCCTACGAGAGCTGTAGATTGAGCGTTATCAAAAAATTGGCGCCGTTGCCGGGGAATACGAGTGTCAATTAAGTTTGTGATAATTACTAGGCCCTTTGGTCAAAGATTCTCGTACTTTTACTTTTAGTTTTTGTTTTTGTTTACTGCAGGTTTTTATTTAGTGCATGCCCCATACTCGAAGTTCTGGTCAACCGTTATTACCCATCAATCCTGAACCACAACGTATTGGCAGAGTGGAAGCACATGCAGAAATCGAAAGGATAGCTGCTCAAGTGCATCAACAGAATATTTATAACCCAGGCCGTGCAACAAATCCTGATGATGAGGACCTGGGCGATGAGGAGCTACTAAACCCGCGGCATACTACTGAGGTGGAGGCACCCATGCAGAGGAGAGATCGTCAAGCGCGATTGAGACCTGATCGCCGAGCTATGCAAGTTCCTTTTGATGACGATGAGGATGATCTGGAAGGACCTGGTACCACCGGAGCTATTATTCTTCCGCCATTGGCACCTGGAGAAAAGTTCAATATCACTAGCACCATGATTCAGCTTTTGCAACTCAAGGGATTATTTGGTGGACTAGCAGGTGATGATCCGAATATGCATCTAGTCAACTTTATTTCTACATGCAAGTCATTCGACAATCCTGGCGTTGGACAGAATGCAATTCGACTGCGCTTATTTCCATTGTCTCTGTCTGGGGAGACAACTCTATGGTTGAATAGGCTGAATCCTGATTCTATTACAAATTGGAGGCAATTGAAAGACGCTTTCCTAGAAAGATTCTTTCCGCCATCCAAAAGAGCATAGTTGAGAGATGAGATCACCAATTTTCGACAGCTTTAACCTGAAGCTCTCCACAAAACATGGGAGAGGTTCAAGACAAAGCTAATGCGGTGCCCAAACCATCATATGACCAATGTCCACTTGATGGAGATATTATACAGAGCTTTGAATTCGGTGACTAAGCCAATGGTTGATAATGCGGCTGGAGGATCATTCATGGACCTCACCTTTGGTCAGGCAAGCAATATGCTAGATCGGATGACGAAGTAAAGTAGAGCTTGGTATACCAGGGATTCTGAGGTAGCAAGCCCCACTTTATCTATTGTCATGACTGCTGAACAAAGGAGAAGAGAAGAAGAACGTGATCAAGACATGGCGCACATGAAAACACAAATGGATCTTCTTACAAAGCATTTATTATCAGGGAAGACCGAAAAAGTTAAGGCCGTGGTATCACATGGAAGAAACGAATCTGATTCAGAAGAAGAAGCCAACTACTTGAACAATCAGGGGGGTTTTCGAGGTATTACCCAAGGAAACCAAGGTCGGAACTACTATGATAAATCTGGAAACAAAGACCAAGGTAGTTGGAAAAACAAGATTGAAAAGAGTGGTTTGTACGTTCCCCCTGGTAGACGTGACACCACCACATCTAATTCTGGAAGTATGGAAGACATGATGGCTAAATTATTGAAAGGAGTGGAAGCAACGAGCGCGGGAGTTACGGAGGTAATTAATGATTTGTCCTCCATGAAACAACTAGTTGATTCTCATTCCACTTCTATCAAGCAAATAGAGCAGCAATTGAGCCAACTTTCAGCCGCACTCAATCAAAGAAAAGCCGGCACTTTACCTAGCGATACTGTGCAAAACCCAAGGAATGATGGGTCATGCATGTCCATCACTACCAGGAGTGGTAAGGTGTTGGAAACTTCAGCAAAAGGCAAGCAAGTGGTTGACGAAGTTGCGGACATGGATGACAACGCAAAAGGAGAAGATGCCGCAGCTACTACTCCTGACGTCAAGGATGCCACCTCCAGCACGGTGCAGCCTGAAAAAGTGGAAAAACGGAAGCAAGAGGAGAAGAAATCCGTGGAAAGAACACTTCCATACCCACCACCACCTTTTTCCCAAAGATTGAAGAAGGTGGCGGATGACACAAAGTTCAGCAAATTCATGACTATGTTAAAGCAGCTGACCATTAATGTTCCATTGGTGGAGGCACTTGAACAAATGCCTGGGTATGCAAAATTTATGAAGGATCTTTTGACTAAGAAGTGGGCAGCAAGTTATGAGTTGAAAGAAGATGTGCATCATTGTAGTGCAATTGCTACCCGATCGATAGTTCAGAAGAAGGCCGACCCCGGAGCTTTCACTATTCCTTGCACCGTTGGATCTTTGAATTTTGCCAAAGCATTATGTGACTTAGGAGCCAGCATCAATTTGATGCCATTATCTATCTACAAGAAGTTGGGGTTGGGTGATCCTACTCCAACCAATATGAGGCTCGTCATGGCGGATAGGTCGGTAAAACGACCTGTTGGTATTCTATGTGACGTATTGGTAAAAGTTTCTTCATTCATCTTTCCAGCAGACTTCGTTATTTTGGATTGCGAGGCAGACTCAGAAGTTCCCATAATCTTGGGGCGCCCTTTCCTTGCTACAAGAAGTGTGCTCATTGATTTGAGAGCTAATGAGCTTTCATTCCGAATAAATGACGAAGTGGTTCGCTTTAATGTGTGTAAATCAATGAAGCAGCCCAAATATCTAAGTGTATTTTCGGTGGCTGATGTTTTCTTTAATGATGAAAAAGAATTACTTGAAGAAGAGCAAATTATTGATGACCCTTTGGAGGTTGTGCTCATGAATGGAGAGAATGAGGATGCTGAAAATTCTGAAGAAGCTACTTGTGCTCTATTGGGATTAGGGACATATCGCTATGCTCGCAAGAAGTTGGATCTTGATCTCAAGAATCGACCCACACCACCAGCTAAGCCATCTATTGAAGCGCCACCCACGTTAAAATTGAAGGAGCTGCCAAGTCATTTAAAGTACGTATTCTTAGGAAGAGGAAACACTCTTCCAGTCATTGTGGCAGCCGATTTGGGTGAGCAACAAGTTGCAGCTCTTATTGCTATCTTATGCAAGTATATTAGAGCCATTGGATGGACCATTTCAGATATTATTGGTATTCCACCTGGGATTTGCACACATAAAATTCAGCTTCAAGAAAATTGTACACCCACCATTGAGCATCAAAGACGTCTAAACCCACCTATGCAAGAAGTGGTGAAGCAAGAAATTATCAAGTGGTTAGACGCAGGGGTTGTGTATCCTATCTCGGATAGTACATGGGTAAGCCCGGTACAATGTGTTCCCAAGAAAGGAGGCATGACGGTAGTCGCGAATACGAAGAACGAGCTGATTCCACTCAGACCTGTCACTGGATGGAGAGTATGCATGGACTACCGAAAGCTGAATTCTTGGACACTCAAAGATCACTTCCCAATGCCATTCATGGACCAAATGCTAGATCGATTAGTGGGGAAAGGATGGTTTTGCTTCTTGGACGGTTATTCAGGCTACAATCAGATTTGTATTGCCCCCGAAGACCAAGAGAAGACAATATTTACATGCCCATATGGTACGTTTGCCTTCAAACGTATGCCATTCGGGTTATGTAATGCACCAGCCACCTTACAACGCTGTATGATGTCCATTTTCTCTGATATGGTTGAGGACACTTTGGAGGTATTTATGGATGATTTTTCAGTTGTTGGTGAATCTTTTGAGTCATGCTTGGAAAACTTGAGCATGGAATTGCAAAGATGTGTAGAATTCAACCTTGTGCTAAATTGGAAAAACTGCCACTTCATGGTAAAAGAAGGAATCTTTCTTGGGAACAAGATCTCCGCAAGAGGAATAGAGGTTGATCTAGCAAAAATTGAGGTTATTGAGAAGCTGCCGCCTCCAATTTCGGTGAAGGGAGTTCGTAGTTTTCTTGGCCATGCAGGTTTCTATCGTCGGTTCATCAAAGATTTTTCCAAAATTGCTAGTTCATTGTGCAAACTATTGGAGAAGGATGCGAAGTTTGACTTTAATGAAAATTGCTTAAAGGCATTCGAATGCCTTAAAGGAAAACTCATTGAAGCCCCTATCATGGTAGCACCAGACTAGTCTCTCCTATTCGAAGTCATGTGTGATGATAGTGGTGTAGCCATTGGAGCTGTACTTGGACAGAGAAAGGAGAAATTATTTCATCCTATCTACTATGCGAGTAAGGTCCTAAATGAAGCCCAAAGGAACTACACTGTTACTGAACAAGAGCTCCTAGCAGTTGTGTACGCGTTTGAGAAGTTTTGTGCCTATCTATTAGGTACTAAGGTGATCATTCACACAGACCATGCAGCTCTTAGGTATCTCATGACAAAGAAGGATGCAAAACCAAGGTTAATTCGATGGGTGTTGCTGCTACAAGAGTTTGATTTTGAGGTCAAAGATAGAAGAGGTTGCGAGAACCAAGTGGCCGATCACTTATCTCGACTTGAGAGTGAACATGTGGCGCAACCTGAAAATCAGATTGATGATGCATTCCCAGACGAAGAGATATTAGCGACAACAATGGAGGAACTACCATGGTATGCCGACTTTGCAAATTTCGTAGTGAGTAATGTGATACCTGCCAATTTATCTTACCACCAAAGGAGGAAGTTTATGCATGACGTACAGTACTACTATTGGGATGAACCTTATTTTTTTCGAAGATGCGCAGATGGTATCATTCGACGATGTATATCTCATGAAGAAGTGCCTACTATATTGGAAGCATGCCACACTTACCAAGTTGGACGACATCACGCAGGCAATTGGACGGCAAGAAAAGTTTTGCAAAGTGGCTATTATTGGCCTTCGATATTTAGAGATGCCTACGACTATGTTAGAAGGTACGACCAATGCCAGCGCCAAGGTGCTATATCGAAACACCATGAGATGCCCATGTCCAAAATTTTTAGGTAGAACTCTTTGATGTGTGGGGTATTGATTTCATGGGTCCATTCATGAATTCGTTTGGAATGAAGTACATTTTGGTTGCTGTAGATTATGTTTCGAAATGGGTGGAAGCTGTAGCATTGGCCGACAATGAAGGGAAGCGTGTTGTAGCGTTCTTAAAGAAGAATATCTTCTCTCGCTTTGGAGTACCTCGTACTATCATAAGTGATGGAGGATCTCACTTTTGCAACAAGCTATTCAAATCAGTTTTGGCCAAGTATGGTGTCAAGCAACATAAGGTAGCTACGCCTTATCATCCCCAAACTAGTGGACAAGTAGAAGTTTCCAATCGCGAGATCAAGCAAATCCTTGCGAAGACGGTTAATGCAAATAGGAAGGATTGGTCTAGGAAGCTTGATGATGCACTATGGGCGTACAGGACTGCATTCAAAACACCCATTGGCATGTCTCCTTATCAACTAGTTTATGGGAAGGCTTGTCACTTACCCATCGAGCTCGAGCATAAGGCATTGTGGGCATTGAAGCAATTGAATTTGAATTAGGATGATGCTAAGAATCTGAGGTTGGAGCAGCTGAACGAATTAGATGAGTTCCATCTCCATGCATATGAAAGATCAGACCTATACAAGGAGCGGATGAAAGAGTATCATGATCAGCGGATTGTTCGACGAAACTTCCAAAGAGGTGATGTGGTACTTCTCTTCAACTCCAGATTGAAGCTCTTCCCAGGTAAGTTAAAGTCTAAGTGGTCTGGTCCATACAAAGTTATCCAAGTCTACTCGTCTGGAGTAGTCGAATTGGAAGACAATAATGGTGTTGTCTTCAAAGTGAATGGCCAACATGTCAAACCTTATATCGGTCCTCTTGACTCGATGAATTATATGGCTATCACTTATCTCAACGAAGTCTAAGTACTCGAGGTAACTATGTCGAGCCACAACAATAAATAAGGCTCTAGATGGGAGGCAACCCATCGTTCTATCGTTTTATTGTTTTATCGTTTATCGTTTATCGTTTTGTCTTTCTTTCATTCTAGTACTTGTTTTGCTTTTGATAAATGAAAATCCAAAAATATGAGTCGTGCCACGACCAAAACTAAGGCGTTTGGTGGGAGGCAACCCATCGTACTAATCGTTTTCATTGGTTTTGAGCAAATATAGGTGCGAGAAGTATTCAATGAGGAGATTGGTTTCAAATGACGATTTGGACGTATTGGATGGGAAAGGTGGTAAGTTAGGTATAAGGATGCATAAGGCTATGGATTGAGCATTGCTCATGCCAAAATAGGCATCGAGGAAGGCTAGGCCTAGGTAAAACTAGGCCACGAACAATGCAAAACCTATACTATAGCCTAAGGTCTCGGAATCTAGTGTGCTATACACTATGCGCCGCCCATTCTTAAGTGTGCTATACACTATGCGCCGCCTATGCTATAGCATTAGGTCTCAGTATCTCAAATGCTATACACTATGCGGCGCATATGTCCCTAAATTCCATGACCTATGCGCCGCATATGTCCCTAAATGCCATACACTATGCGCCGCCTATACTATGACTATGTCAAGCATTATGCGCCGCATATAGGGAATTTTTGTCTCCAAAACTGTTTTTAAATGGGTGAAAAACCGACCCATTCTTTTCCTATATAAAGGGGACTTGGTCTTGAAACATAACCACATTAGACATAGACCTAAAGGCGCCGCATACTCTCTCCAAATCATCTCAAACTTTTTCTTTTTGCTCTTCCAATTCACAAGACCATCTCCAAAGGCTTCAATCACGTAAGTACTCTTTTATTCTTCATCTATTTCTCGTAAGTACTACGTTGCTATGCCTATTATGAATTGCTACATCTTGAAAGATTATTGGTGATGTTAATGTGTTTGGATTGTTGACACAAAACCATGTGCGTGAACATATACGTTAGGATAATCTTGACTTGTTTCCGACTTGCATTTGCGGAATTGCTAGGGTTATGAAAATTGCTTAAGTTTGATACTTGGATACTTACATGTTAGACTATCCCGTTCATCGGGATAAGGATTATGGTTGTCTACCGACATAGGAGGTTGAGATTATTGATAGAAACTATACCATGATGTAATCCCTATGTAGTAGTCTTGTTATACCTAACATGAAAGTATTGCAAAGGTTCCAAGAAGTGATACATCTCTGATTTTCTTGTCGGAATTTAGCCCCAAAACGTATGTCGATGAAGTCTAAGTAATCGACCACTTTCACTTCACTAGTTTGTGCCAACAACCTAAGTGTGGGGTGGTACCCCTACTGCTTGTTCATAGATTGTTTCCTTTGAATTGATGCTAACATGAATACTGTTTAAGTCTCAGGAACAATGGCACCGAAAGCACGACAAGATAAGGCTACCACTTCCCAAAAGGGCAAGAAGAGAGGTCGCAAGGAACAAGGAGAATCATCCTCAATGCAACTACCCCGCCGAATGTTTGGAATAAAATGGGTTCTTGAGGAGGAATCCAAAGAATGGTACAAGAACAACAAGGAACGGAAATATGTTCACATCGACTTGATCAACAAGGATACCATAGCGAAGAAGGAGCCGCGTATGTTGGCAAAAATAATGGCGTTGAAACTAGATTTCATCTTCTGCGACATGGGAGAATGTAATCTTGATTTAACAAGGGATTTCTATGCCAACTAGTCGCCGAAAACCACAGGCAACGAAGTCAAGATTCGGGGCCAAGTGTTACAGCTCAACGCGGATTTGCTCAACTCCTTTCTTGGTTTACCTTCGGTCGACCCAGCACCATTCAAAGAGCTGTATAGAAGGCCTCCTTATAGAGCAATACAACACACACTTTGTGGAAGTAGATCGATGGCAAGGTGGGGCAGACACCGAGACACCGGACGACACAACACCTTCCCCTATGCTCCATTGAATAGGGAAGCAAGAATCTGGTTGCGTATTGTCAACTCATGCCTTATTCCTGGGACTCAATACAGCAAGATATCAAAAGATAGAGTTTGTTTGGTCTATACTTTGATGACGAATGTCCCTGTCAATTTTGGGGCAATCATTCGCTCTACAATGCGGAAGGCCAGACTCCACAAAAGGTCCCACTTCACTTTTTGTAATCTGTTGATAGCACTCTTGCGGAAGGAGGATATCGAAGAGGAACCAGCTGATAATAAACTCTCACATAACCCGAAGAAGGTTGACCTCACCAAGGTCAAAGATGCTGAAACAACTCATGGTGTCAACCTTACTACTGCGGAGAGACATGCTCGTGATGAGAGTTTCTTTCGTCATCTTTATGGCATGAAACGCTTCACAATGATGAGTGGAGGTCGTGTTCCAACTGCTGAAGAGCTCCAACAGCTGGACCATGATTACCCAATGAACATGCATGCACGGGAGATGTGTGGAGTGGGTGTATACTTTGAGGAACCTCTAGACGATGATGTGCCAACCGATGACGATCGACGCTTGCCAGACTCTGATGAGGAGGAGAACTCTGACGATGACTCTTATGATGATTCCGACGAAGGGGGTATGACCCCCGACATTGAGGAAGAGTCTGATTGACCAGGTATTACATGCTATACTTCTCTATTCGCATCTATGTTTGTTTACTTTGTTTACTTTTTTTTATTTGTTTTGTTTTTTGTGTGTGTTTCATTTTTTAGTTAAGTTAAGTTTTTTAGGGAATAATTTTTTTTCTTAGCTTCACATGAAATAATTTCAATAGGCAGCATGAGATTATAACAAGAGTATGTGCTACAATTATGACTATTGAGACGTTTAGGCTATAGTTGTGACTCATTATAGTTGATTTTGTGGTTCAATTCCTTCACTTGTTGGGTCAAGAGTCTATATTACTTCCAATCAAGTCGACCATGTGCCTTGTGTGTGTGAGATAATAGTATATTCTATGTTTGTGGCTGATGCTAGAACTTGCCTGGTATGTATGCAAAGCGAAAATAAGGAGTGTAAGTTTAGGAGATGATTTAGGCATTTCTTTGGCAACCTATACATGTTTACCTTCGTTTTACCTACCCATGGACATCATCCTAGTTAAACCCTTTTGAGCCTTTAGCTTATTTCTTTGACAACCTTGTATGTAAGCCTAATCCATTTTTTTCAAGACCGTAATTTGATCCAAATTCTTAAGTGCTTTAAAGTATAAAGTCATGTGACAATATAAGAGGAAATTGGGTAAGTATGATGCTCTAAATTGTAATGGTGCTTGAATGAGTTATGAAAAAGAAAGTGCTATCATAAGAGGTATGTTGTGAAAAGAAAAAGGAAAAAGAAAGCTGAAAAGTAAGTTATGTTTAAAATTGAAAAACAAAAGAGGAGAACAAGGGTGGTAGAATAAAAGAAAGAAGAAAGGTTGAAAGAAAAAAATGTCAATGATACAATGTGATGTATTAAAGTGCTTAGGAACTTAGTCACTATTTCTGGCCAAAATAGTCCTACCCATCCCTTAGCCTACATTACAACCATCAAAAGACCTATTTGATCCTAATCTTAGCATTCTGACATTTAGTGGAGTATTACACTAAGGGCAAGCCTATGGTCATCAGTTGCTGCATACGAATTCTTTGTGAGAGCGAGAGCAAGGATATTTTGATACCCATGTTTGAAAAATATGCTATACTTGTGAGTGACTATGGGTAATATATTGTGAGACACACATGGTTGATGAGTTTTGGATAGTTGTACATGATTCTTTGTGCCTTAACTTTTGAATATGAGTTGACCACCATCACGAGTCTATGCTAGAGGTTAAATGGTTTCTACTAATGATCGGAAAACTACTCTTTGTTGATAACTGTTGTGCTTGTCTTGACGAATGTTTTATGTTGTTGCTGTGAAACCCTAAGTTGATGTTTAGAGGGACATGAGATTTTGTTCGAGGATGAACAAAGCTTCAAGTGTGGGGTGTTGATGATAGGCGAATTTACACTCCTATATCAATATATTTTGCCCATATTTGTGCCATGTTTTGAGAACAAATTATATATTTCATGCACTTTTAGTCCTTTTTACTATAAGTGAGCTAACGAACATGATTAGAAAAGTTTCAGGTATAAATGATGCAGAATTCAGCATTTTATGGATAACTTGACGCCAAAGAAAGCTTCACGAAAGGAGAAAAGGGAGTCTTGGACGCCTAAGGACCAAAACTGATGCATGGAAAATTAATCCCGGGATAAAACAACATTTCTGAAGACTTTGGGGACTAACAGTAACTTATTTGGATTAGGATAATGATACATTAACCTAGTACAATTGGGTTAAGTATTTCATTAGCTTATTAGGATTAGGATAATGATACATTAACCTAGTACAATTGGGTTAAGTATTTCATTAGCTTAGTAGGATTTGGTTAAGTATTTCATTAGCTTAGTAGGATTAGGATATGGGTATTATAAATACCCTATCATGCTAGAGATTTTTATTCATTCCTCCCTTAATGGAGAGATTCATTCACTTACTATTCCAACAATTCTAATTCTTCCATTAATTCTATTCTTCTATTCTTCTATTAAATTCCACAACAAGAGAGACGTTACTTTGCAAAGGACTTCACGCCATCCTCACCCTTACACCTAACGTGCAAATCTTTATTGGGGTACAATGATCATGTTTATTGTGACTTCCTTCGCACTCATGGGTAACTAAACCTCTCTGTTGGGGTTATGGAAGCCGAATGAGATACTATCTATTGCTATGAGTTTGTGAGTTCGTGACACGTATGCTGCTTATATCATTATTCTCTTCATCTTAATGCAAATTCTTGTGGCTGCAGACGCATAGAATAACGCCAGTATAACATTTAACTTGTTCGAAAGAAAGGTTATCTATCTGGAAAAGAGATAATGTCAAGGTAGTAGGGTCCCATCCCCTATTAAAACATTAGTGCCGTAACTGGATTAACCTCTTGGAGAATTCGTACCATTAGACACGCTTTAAGCTCGAAAGAGTTAAAGTGAAATAATCCTCGAATAGGTCGAAAGACGCCTGGATTTACCATCGAATACAATTCTCTATAAGCACATGCATGTCTGAATTCAACACACTCATAGCCAACAGAGACGTATAACTCAGAAGGTGGACATAACCCCAACGCTTCAATTCTCATTGTTTCATAACCTACGAAATATCCTTTGCTTTTTACGTTGCTATTTTCAGCTTTTACTTTAATATTTGGTTACACATTACAATCCCCCTCATTACGAGACTTGCACTAAAAGTCTAGTAATCGTTGCCTACTTGTTGACCAAGCTATTCTCTGTGGGATCGATACCCAACCCAGTTGGGTTCTATATTTGCTAGCAACTGCTTTACACTCCTACGAGAGCTATAGATTGAGCGTTATCAATGGGTTAGCCACCTTATGCTGCTTAACTCCATATTTTGCCAAGGTGGCTCTGAAAATCTTGTTGCAAAAGTATGATCTTCCATGGCTTATGATGGTACGTGGTAGCCCAAACCGAGAGAAGATATTTCTCCTTAAGAATGCAACAACTCCCTTTCCTTCATTATCTGCTACAGCCACTGCCTCTGCCCATTTTGACACGTAGTCAACGGCAACTAATAAGTACTTCATCTCGAATGAGTTCACGAAGGTCCCCATGAAATCGATGCCCCAGATGTAAAATAGTTCTACCTCCAGCATTTTAGACATTGGCATCTCATGGTGCTTTGAGATAGACTCTTGCCTTTGACATTGGTCACATCTCTTCACGAAGTCGTAGGCATCTTTGAACAAGGAGGGCCAATAGTAGCCATTTTAAAGCACTTTTATTGCAGTTCGATCACCTGCATGGTGACCTCCAGCTGGGTAAGCATGACTCGCTTCCAGTATACTCAACATATATACTTCTAAGATGCACCACCTAATAATGCCATCCACACACCTCTGAAATAGATACGCTCATCCCAGAAATAATGTGTCACATCATGAAGAAACTTCCTTCTTTTATAAAAAGAAAGATTCTTCGGAATCACCTCGCTCACCACATAATTAGCAAAATTAGCATACCAAGGTATTTTCTCCATAACAGTAGCGAAGATTTCCTCATCCAGAAATGCATCATTGATCTCAAATTCATCTCTAGTTACTAGCTCACCTTCCAGCCTAGACAGATAATCTGCCACTTAGTTTTTGCAACCCTTCTTATCCTTGACTTTGAAGTCAAATTCTTGAAGAAGCAGCACCCATCTAATCAGTTATGGTTTTGCATCCTTTTTTTCCATCAAATATATAAAGGTTGTGTGGTCAGTGTGGACCACCACTTTGGTTCCTAGAAAATAAGCCCAGAACTTCTCAAAAGCATAGACTACTGCAAGAAGTTCCTATTCTGTGATGGTGTAATTCTTTTGAGCTCCATTCAGAGTTTTGCTGGCATAATAGATTGGATGAAACAATTTGTCCTTCTTTAGTCCTAGCATCTCCAAGGGCAATACCGCTTGCATCATACATGATCTCAAATGATTTTGACCAATCCGGTGTAACAACAATAGGAGCATCAACCAACTTCCCTTTAAGGCATTCAAATGCCTTCAAGCAATCATCATCAAAGGAGAATTTAACTTCCTTCTCTAAGAGTTTGCAAAGGGGGTTTGCAATCCTTGAGAAGTCCTTTATAAATCTCCGATAGAAGCCAGCATGACCAAGGAAACTATGCATCCCTTTTACTGAAATAGGAGGTGGAAGCTTCTTTATAACCTCAACTTTAGCTCGATCAACTTCAATCCCCTTTGCTGAAATTTTATATCTGAGAACAATTCCCTCCTTCACCATGAAATGGAATTTCTCTCAATTAAGCACAAGATTGAACTCCTCACACCGCTGCATAGCCCTACTCAGATTTACCAAGAACAACTCAAACAAATCTCCTACTATAGAAAAATCATCCATAAACACCTCCAAGGTGTCTTAAACCATATCTGAGACAATAGACATCAAGCATTGTTAAAAGATAGCGGGTGCATTACACAATCCAAAGGGCATCCACTTGAATGCAAAAGTACCATATGGGCAGGTGAATGTCATTTTATCCTAATCCCCCGAGGCTATAGAAATTTGATTCTAACCAGAATAACAATCCAAGAAACAATACCAACCTCTTCCCTCCAATCAATCAAGCATCTGATCCATGAAAGGCATTGGGAAATGGTCCTTCAATATCCACAAGTTTCATTTTCTGTAATCCATACGCACCCTCCACCCAGTAGTAGGCCTGAGTGGAATCAACTCGTTCTTTTTGTTATCCACCACTATCATGCCTCTTATCTTGGGCACGCACTGAACAGGACTTACCAACTTACTATATAAGATAAGGTATACCACTCCTGCATCTAACCACTTGATGATTCCTTTCTTCACCACCTCTTGCATAGGGGGTTTACTCGACGCTGAGCTCAATAGTCGGAACACAATCCTCTTCTAGCTGAATCTTATGTGTACATATACAAGGAGGGATACCGATGATGTATACAATTGTCCAACCAATATTCCTCTTATATCTCTTAAGAACAGAGATAAGAGCTTCCACCTGTTACTCACCCAGATCAGCAGCAATAATAATAGGTAATGTATTCCCACTACCTAGGAACACATACCTCAAATGACCGGGCAACTCCTTCAGCTCCAAGGTAGGTGGTTCTTCGGTAGAAGGCTTAGCATGTGGACTTGGATGATTTTTCAAGTCCAAATCCAACTTATTGGGTGCATATGAATAAGAACCCATACCTGTTAAGGCACACACAGTCTCCTCATAATCTTCAATACCGTCATGATCAAAATTCATCAATACAGTAGCTAAAGTCTCCACCACAAATTTTTCTTATATAGGCACTTTCTACTTCTCCTTATAATAAACATCCATAATAAAAGAGAAACTTATATCTTTATGCTATTTTATGGAATAACATACATCGAATTGAATTACTTTATCATTTAACCTGAATAGTAGCTCATTTGCCCTTAAATCAATAAGTACACTCCTTGTTGTGAGAAAAGGTCGACCCAAGATTATAGGCACCTGAAAATCCACCTCACAATAGAGAATGATAAAATTAGCCAGAAATATGAAAATAGCCATCTTAACTAATACATCATATAAAATCTCCACGAGCGGCTTCACAGGCCTATCCTCCATAACTAACCACATGTTTGTGGGAGTAGGATCCCCCAACCCAATTTCTTATACACAACAAGCGGCATCAAGTTTATACTGTCTCCCAAGTCACATAGAGATTTTGCAAAATCAAGAGGCCCAATCGTGCACGGTCTGCCTTCTTCTGCACCAATGACCTTATGGAAATAGCACCACAGTGATGGAGATTGTCCAACATCTTAAAACTAACTATCCGTTTATTCATAATAAGGTATTTCATAAACTTTGTATACCCGGTCATTTGCTCCAATTCCTCTACCAATAGCAAATTAATCGTTAACTACTTAAGCCTAGCCATAAACTTGCCAAACTTTATGTCGTTGGCCATATTTTTCAACTAATAGGGAAATGGAGGAGGTGGTTTTGGGAACGTAGTAACCACTACTTCAGTCTCCTATCCCTTGCTCATCTCCAACTTATCAACCTACTGATGGTTGCATGGTGTATTATCAATAACTTTATCTAGTTTCTTAAACTCCACTGGATAACTTTCTTCATGCTCAATCTCCTCTCTAATCACGTCTTCAATCACTGCTTTGATCATAGACGGTCATGGTAATACCTTACCACTCCGTGCGGTGATTGACATGAAAGAGCCATCATTTTGAGGGTTTTAAACTGTATCACTTGGCAACGTTCTACTCTTCCTCCGATTTAATGCTGCTGAGAGTTGGCTCTTTTGCTGCTCCAGCTATTTGATAGAAGTAGAGTGTGAGTTTACCAACTGACTCATGGTAAAAAAATCACTCGTCATAGTAGTAACCCCAGATTTGGTAGCCTCAACTCTCTTTAATAATTTCTCCATTATGTCCTCCATGTACATCTTGCCAGAACTAGTTGCAGCATTATCTCTACTTCCAGGAGGTATATATAGTCTACTACTATTATTTTTGCTCTTCCAGTTCCCTTGATCTCTATCCTTGTAAAAAGCTTTGTCATAATAGTTCAAACCTTGATTTTCTTGTCTATTGCCTTAGAAACCTCCTGGTTATTTAGATAGTTTACCTCTTCTTCCAAATCAGAGTCAGTTCTTCCCTGGGATGCAACAGCTTTCACCTTCTCTATTTTTTTAGATAAAAGATGCTTAGTTAGCAAATCCATCTATGTCTTCAAGTATGCCATGTCTTGGTCACGTTATTCCTCCTTCTTGCGTTGCTCTGTAGTTATACTACCAGACACAGTTGGGCTTGCTACCACAGAATCCCGGGTATGCCAAACTCTACTCTGTTTGGCCATCTAGTCAAGCATTTCCAAAGCCTCTGGAAAAGTAAGGTCAACAAATGACCCTCCTACAGTATTATCCATGACTAGCTTCGATATAGAGTTCAAAGTCCGATAAAGAGTCTCCATCAAATGAATATCCATCATGTTATGGTTTGGGCATTGCATTAACTTTTTTTAAAACCTCTCCCAGGTATCATGAATAGCTTCAGTAGGAAACTGTCAGAAATTACTAATTTCATCCCTCAACTATACCCTCTTGGAGGGTGGAAATAACCTTTCTAGGAAAGCCTCTTTCAACTGTCTCTAGTTGTTTATACAGTTAGGAGTCAGTCCATTGAGCCACAGCGTCACCTCCCCAGACAGAGACATTTGAAACAAATGTAGGCGGATAGCATTCTGACCAACTCCTGGATTATCAAAAGACTTGCAAATGGTGACAAAGTTCACCAAATGTATGTTTGGATCATCTCCGCAAAGACCATCGAACAACCCCTTAAGATGAAGGAATTGAATCATCGTACTGGTAATATTAAATTTAACTCTAGGTGCTAGAGGTGGAGGAATTACATCTCCAGGTGCACCTACTCCATCTATTCTATCTTCATCGTCATTCAGATCAAACTGTATCGATTGGTACCCTTGTCTTTCCCTAAAGGGCCGATTTTTATTTACACTGCGATTTACAGATGCAGCCATATTCTCTGCACACCTTAGGTTGACAAGATCTAACAAATCATCAACCCCCAAATCATCATCGGCAGTATTAAGATTACATGCTGGTTGGCCATCATTCTGCTGATTAAGTTGAGCCCTCACCAGAGTGGCTAGTCTTTCAACATCTTGGGGGTCTGCCAATCTGCCAATTAACTGCGGTTCTGGATATGCTGGAAATAATGGTGCACTCGATATTTGTGTACATGTCATACACAATAACTACCCTGCACAAAACAAAAATAATAAACAAAAGTAAAATTTGGGAAACTTGACCAAAGGTCAATTAACAAACACAAACTTAATTGACAATCGTATTCCCCGACAACGGAGCTAAAATTTGATACACCCAAATTACAACTCTTGTTAGAAAGTGTAAGCAGTCGCTGTCAAATACAGAACCCAATTGGGTTGGGTGTCGAATCCCATAAGGAATATTGTGTTCACTGAGTATTGTGGTTGTGACTAGACTGTTCATTGAAGGTTCTAAAATAGAGGGGGATTTATCAATTATATTCAAATGTTTGTAACAGAAAGTAATCCAACTATAGGTTATATTGCTAATAGTAATTCAATAAGAGAATTCAAACTAGAGTTATGGTTACCAAGATGCTTAATCAGCTAGGGTTGTGAACTATTTTGGATTCCCAATGAACAATTTTTATTGCAAGAGTAATTGAATTCTATGGTTTACCCATTAGTTTCTCAACCTAAATAAGTAACTTATCCCTTAATTCTTTCCAACTTAAGGAACATAATACTAATTCAACTATAATCTCACATGGGTTGATTCGGTTAAGGTATCTACCCTCTATCCAATGGTTAAAGCCTTTAGATTTATGTAAACCCTTTCTTTTCCCAACAAGCACTTTTCTATCTGAACAAGTGTTATTCTTGGGCTCACTTTTCAAGTTTGCAACCAAGAAAAGTCATTAAAGTGAAGAAAAGTTTATGCAATATAAATTACTCACGGGAATCTACTGGATTCATAACCCAAAAGCCGTTGTTCACATCCAGGCTCCCATAACCCTAGTTATGGGAACTTAGCCACACATTTTCACCCAACAAAGAGA
The DNA here is from genome assembly GCA_030864225.1 of Capsicum baccatum var. pendulum. NCBI lineage: Eukaryota > Viridiplantae > Streptophyta > Magnoliopsida > Solanales > Solanaceae > Capsicum > Capsicum baccatum. The sequence goes on along the minus strand of CM061553.1, from coordinate 206,094,575 downwards.
GAAAAAACATTGTTTTATTCATAAATTAATTCAAAGTTTATTTACAAAAGTCACAATTGTTGTTCTTTAATCTTCAATAGAAAATATGATAAAGGAATCTAGATCCACAAATCTCAAAGGAATATTAAAGAAAAAACTATGTAACAATGTATTTTCAGTATGGAAAAACCCTAATAAAAGATCAGAGATTTTTAATAAAACCTAAAACTGGGTATTTATATGTTCCCTGCCAAAAAGGATTTAAAATTCAAATTTTAAAACCCGCGTCCAAAGTGACGGCCAAAGTGGTGGTCTATTGCAAGACTGATAGTCCACCATTTTGACCGTCACTGATGATCCTTAAGAGTCAAGTTCTGGATAGTCCTGACGGCCTAAGTGGTGGTCTATAGCAAGACCGATGGTCTACCTTGTTGGCCGTCACTGAGCATTTCAGGATACCTGATTCTGTTTAGCACTGATGGACAAAGTGGTGGTCCATCGCAAGACTGAAGGTCCACCATATGGGCTGTCGCTGGGTCTTCTGAAGTCATGGATTCTGTTTGGATCTGACGGTAGAGTTGGTGGTCCGTCGCAAGACTGACAGTCCACCATTTTGACCGTTAGAAGTGTTTTTCTGCTACTTTTCTGAGTCTTTTCCTTCAGCTATCTCCTTACCCTGAAACACTAAAAACCAGCATTAAATGCAACATTGGTTGCTTGAGAACATGCAATCTTCCCAAGAAAAGGATGAAAAATTTTCCGTCAAAAGCCGGAACATCAACGATCTTAAGGCTTAATTTGAGAAAAATGCCCCACATTAGGATATTTAGGATATTTCAAGGCTCCTATATTCAAGTTTTTTTATTTTTACATAGTTTGCATGAAGATAAACATACTAACTTACTTATTTCAAGTTTAGCGCAAGATACTACAATTAGGACCTAAGAATATTACCTTTTATTTGAAGCATCGAAAGTAAAATATAACAAAGTACAGTGAAACCCAAGATTGAATATGTACTTAGTGCTTTTTGATTAAGTTGGTACCAAGAACAAGTAACGTTTTAGCCTTTACTCAAGTGTAGGGTAATGGGGTAGTTTGAATTTTAAGAGTGAAGAAGAAGTTTTGAGTTTTTTGTGGGGTTAAACCCAGCCAAATAGGGCTTAAATAAGTAAGGGGGTATGGTTTTAGGGTTAGGTAGGGTCGGGGGGACTCAGATTTAGAAAAAAAAATTAGGCACAAAAAGTGCCAATTACGGCACCACCTACGGACCATAAGTGGCACCTACGGACCATAGGTGGCCACTGTACGTAGGCCACCTTTTTTGGACTTTTTCCTACTCTGTGGACTTATTTTTTTAACACTTACTGCACTTCTTATGAGGTCATAAGTGTTATTTATGACCTCATAAGTATGATCACGAGCTCAAGTACAGATAATTCCTAAAAAATCCTCAAAATTCCATTTTTTCATTTAACACACAACTTACCTGACCTGCATGGGATTTATGACCTTTAGGAGTTGGTCACAAAGTCCCCTTGACTGGAATACCATGAATCAAGCAGTGTATGACCATGTTCCAAGTCATTCCTCATGATACTGCAGCTACAAAAAATAAAAATAAATGTGAACACTAAAATAGTGGGTCGCCTTCCATACAACTCTTGATTTAACTTCATGGCACTACGTAGCTAAGTTGGTTACTCAAACTTCACCAACTATCCCAGGGGTTGCCTCCCATGCAATGTTTGATTTATCATCGCAACATGATGCGGGTACTTTAACTACTGATAATTCATCAATGTACCCAAAGGAATAACCTCCAGGATCGTCAACACAATGGATAACAAACACCACCCTCATGTCAGTAGGCTGCTTCATAGTTCTTCACACATTGAAGGTGACTTTCTTTGTTATTAACTCTAAACTTGAGTTCCCCCTTTTTCATATCAACCATCACTCTACCCATGGACATGAACGGTCTTTCCAGTATGATTGGCATCTCGAAGTCAACCTCACAATCTAAAATGACAAAGTCAGATAGAAAAATAAAGTTATTAGCTTTCACCAACACATTAAATGAAATGCCCATGGGTTTCTTTACTGTGTAGTTTGCTATCAACAACTGCATAGTACTCGGATCTAAGGGGCTTAATCCCAATAGCTTTAATACAACCAACGGCATCAAATTAATGTTAGCTGCTAAGTCACACAATGCTCTGACGAATCTGGATATCCCTATAGTGCATGGGATTGTGAATGCACCGGGATCATCCTTGTTCTAGGCTAGAGACTTAGAAGTGACAACAATGCAATGGTGCAATCCACCAATGTCCTCAAAAATAGATGCTCTCTTCTTTGTCACCAATTGTTTCATACACCTAGCATACCTAGGCATCAGCTTTAAATCCTCAAGGAGAGGTATATTCCTTCTCAGATCTTTCAGCATCTTAATGAATCCCTTGAACTTTTCTTTCTCTGATCTTTTAGCATCTCAATAAATCTCTTGAACTTGTCTTTCTGTTTCTTCTCTTTAAGTCTTTGAGGAAAAAGTAAGAGAGGTCATGGAATTTTCATAACTACTGAATCATCGACTTTTACCTTACCTTTATTCTCAAAAGCACTAATATCAACATTTTTCACCTTGTCTGATTCCATGAAAGGTGTCTCCTCAACCATAATATATCATTTTTCGAAACATCTATATCAGGCAACAAGGGATCAACAGTATATTTACCACTTTGAGTGGTAATAGCGAGATAATGACCATCATTCCTCGGATTTTGGATCATGTTGCTTGGAAGGGTACCAGGCTGCCTCTGATTTAGAGTAGCAGACATCTTCCCAAACAATTTCTCTAACTGTTTGATTGTAGTTACATGAGATTTAACCTTCTGGGTCAGACCTGAGATATCAACCTTAATCTCCTAAAGGCATGTTTCTTGATTTTCTTGACCCTTAACCAATTTGGACAACAACACCTCCATTCTCAATTCAGTATTACGGCTGCCCGATGGAGCATACCTGTCTCCCTTCTCTTTATAGTCATCTTTGCTCCTTCAATCACCATCATGCTCCCTACTATGATCTTTGTATCTATCTCCACAATAGTTTCAATCTTGATTTCCGTTCTCTTTGGCTTGAAAACCCAGCCAATTCATAATCAAGATACTTAGACTCCTCTTCAAACTCAGGCTCATAAGATCTAGAGGTTGAACCCTATGCACCTACCATGTTTACCTTCTAAAAATTCACTATTGCAAACTACTTAGTCAGCAACCCAATATCAGTCCTTAGTTGTGCAATTTATTACACCACAGATTTATCAACTACTCTATAGTCGCCTAAATCTCAAATGGCATAACTATCGATACCCCTCTCAGCCTTCCAAGTATGCCACCTCGGTTAGTGAGAGAGATCTAGTCTAGAATCTCAGAAGTTTCTTTCCAGCATAATCTTATGAATGCTCCTCTGGTGATTATGTCTTCCATGGCTCGGGAACTAATGTTTTGGGCTCTATAAAATATCTCCAGTAATCTCGTCCCTGAAAATCAATTATTAGGTACCATACTCAGCTTTTTCTTAAATTGGAACCAAGCCCCGTACACTGACTCCAAATGTAGCTACTTGAAGTTTTGTATATTGTCTTATAATTAAAACATTCTGGCCAGAAGAAAGAAAAAGATTTAAGAATTACTTGTGCAACTCATTCCAAGTGGTAATATATCCTCTCAAAAGTTTCCTTAACCATAAAGAAGCTTCTCTAGTCAATAAAAAGGGGAACAACCCCAAACTGAGTGCCTCTTGGTCTACCCCTAAAATAGTATAAAAAGTGAATATCCCACCAAAATTAGCAAGTGCATATTTGTATCGTTTGTAGTCAAGCCTAAAAACACACCTTTTAAATTCAAAAGCTGGATCATGGCATTGGTTATGTCAAATTTCACATTGGGTGGGGTAGTACATTAGGAATGATAGCTCCTATTTCTACCGGCTCAACGTATCCCATATATTTTTCATCATCATATGGATAGATGTACTGGTATCCTGGGATCACTTGAGCTTGACCACCTTAAATTCTATCTATTATTGTCGAGTGTTGTTCGACGATCAACTGTCGGTCTTGGTCTGGCTAACTCTATCTGCTAAGTTATCCTAGCCTCCCCATGGATGCACGTAGTGGTTCTATCATTGTATGATTAGGCTGTAAGAGTCTATCTGGGTTAGGATTCAGTGGGAGTAAGGGATTTCCTTGACTCCTGGTGTTAGGCATACACCAGCGTACACCAACTAAGAACAGAAAACAAAAACCCAAAAATATCAACAGGTTCATTCAACTACTTAACACCGTATTCCTGGCAATGGTACTAAATTTTGATCAACGTACATACTACACCGTTAATAAAAGATAAAATTTCTATTGTCAAGTAAGGTAACCCAACTCAAGTTATGGTCAAACCCGTAGGGAATACATGGAGTTATCTGTCTAGTTTGTTGGACTCAACAGGCAGTAACAAAAGTAAATGGGAGGTTTATAGTGGAAATCTCAAACAAGTAATCGAACTCGAAAGATTTGGTTGTAAATGGTAAGAAACAAACACTATACTTGTGTTTCCCCTGGCCTCTATCTCAGTAGGCTTCTCGTGCTCAATCCAACTATCAAACTATTGTGCATGTAGAATCTGGTAAGTTATGTATCACTAACTGCCTCTCAGTATACTTTGGTGAATTTCAATCATCTCTTCTTGCCTAACGAATCTTTACCTTGGATCCTAGCTTTAACTATTCCTCTTTGTCTCAAGTTGATTAGATCTAAGTTAATCATCTTAAGTAGATAATGCACGTAAGCTTATTTCAGCAGTTAACTCCAAATCACTGTTGTGTTCTCCTTTTCCCAATCTCTACCTCCCTCTCAGGTTCTTAGTGAATACATCCTGGATTCTAATAATTTCAACCATTAAGAAAATAATAAGTACCAAGAAAACCACAATGCATGCAACAACAACTATCTAGAAGGATTGAACACTTCTCCTACTTTGTTGTCTGGATAGGGTTCCCACAATCCTAGATAAGGAAATTAGTCGCGCATGTTAGCAATACGATAAAAGGAATTCACAATTAAACATATTCAAACAACATCATAATAATCAATAGATAAAACCCAACGTATTTAATTGAATTATCAACCAAAATCAATACAAAACATCCTATGATCAAAATTAAATCTTGGAATTAAGCATATATTTGTAAGTATATAGAGTGCGTAAACTAACTAAAAAATATCAAAGGGTATATATAGGTTTCAAGGAAACCCTAAAAATTTAATTCCCGATGATAAAGGAAAACTAAGGTCGGTGGCCACCTACGAACCGTAGGTGGTCCACGTAGGTGACCCCCTCTCCTCCAACAGTTTATAAACTCTCTGGACTTTGATTCTCTTCAACTTACACTATCACCTATAGACCGTAGGTACCCCTCCATAAGTGACAATGTTTTTATTACACTTCTAAGCCTCTGGACTTCCAGTTTTTGACATCTTCATTAGCACCTATGCCAGTAGGGAGTACCTACGGGCTGTAGGTGCCTAGGTAATCAACCTAAAACTTTAATTTTCATCCATTTCTTTAGTTTAGCATCCCAAAACCTAGTTTTCTGCAAAAACACATCATATCTAACAAAACAACCTAAGTAACTTGCATATTTTCATCGTTTTAAGTTTTGAAAGTTCTATAAATCCATAGCACATCAATACTTATTTGATCGAGTATTCAATTATTTGTAGTCTTATATGATGATATTTAATTATTTGAATGATATTTATTTTATTTTATTTTATTTCAATTCTCCCCTTTTTAGTTCAATCTTACTTGTCAATAGAATCAGATAACTGATGATAGACCTATGGAGATATCGTGCATATATTACATTCAAGGTCTGGAATATACAATGGTCCATTTTATACCTACAATTCTAAATAAATATATGCATATCAGACTAAATAAATAGTCATATATCGACCAATTGAGTCTAGTGGCAAGTAAGATAGGACTAAAAAGGGGACAAATAAAATAAACTAAACTAAAAAATAAGTAAACATCATTTAACTAATGAAAAATAACTATCATAATATGAGAGTACAAAAAAATTGAACACTTGATCAAATGAGTATAAGGAAGAGCAATGGTAGTAACAAATAATTACTCAAAACAAATATCTGCATTGAGAAGGACTACTTCTTCTCTAACGTTACTTGTCCTATGAACACTCACAAGTCAAAACCATCACTCTTCCTTATAATCATTAGATCATGTGTAATCTCATGTGATGGTATCTAGTTATTTTGTATTGCTTGCATGATGCTTATTTATTTTATTTTATCACTTTCCTTTTTAGTTTCATCTCAGTGATTTACAACTATAGCATGCCTTAAATATCATTTGATCATGTTCAAAAGTCATGTGGTGTCATAATTAATGTATCTAAATTACTTTACAATGTTTGAATTGTGTTAATTGACGTACTTTAATTTAAGTTAATTTAATTTCTCTTTGACCTACTTTAATTTAATTTAATTTAATTTTTCTTTTTTGTCACTATTTTAACTTGTTCATATACTTATTCAGTGTATTATAGACCTTTGCGTTGGTCAGTAATTGACTTGTCAATAAATCAATAATTTATTGTACATGTTTAGAAATCAACAACGACATTAGTATATAATAAAAGAGTTGTATAGTTTATTGTTTCTTCAATCTTTTCTTACTTCGTCAATTTTAAGAAGTTCCAACTGCACCTTGTTCAAAATGAAAACTTTTTTAGGCCATACAATGATAGGGTCTATAGTAAACCGTACTAATTGATTATCGAAGACATAAACATTCTTCAGACCCCCTTTGAAGTAAATGATAAACTATTTGTATGGTGTATGATCGTTCCCCAATGGTCAGATCATTTCCCAACTATAAGGAGGTACAATTCTCCAACGATCACTTTTGTATAGCCCTACTATATAAATAAAAGGGACCTCTTTAAACTTTTCCATGTTCATTTATTCATCCATTTTTCAGTTTGTTTTAACAAAAACAAGGTCTCTATCATTTCAAACATTCAAAAATACTTATATTTGTCATTGCGGTAATTTTACTATTTAAAAGACATCATGAACGACAAGAATTCAGGTAGAAAATTCTATAATTGTACAGTTGGAAAGGTTTGTTTTATTAAATAAAAATTATTTATTGACATTACATAATAAAATTTTATAATTTATCATTGTTATTTTAGCACAATGGTAGATGCTCTTATTTCAAGTGGATTCCTTTCGATTTTGAGAAATCAAAATTTCAAGGCGTTTCAAAGCTTAAAATGTTGGAAAGGCTTAGATAATTTGAAGAAAATAAGGATCTTTTAAGACATTATATAGAAAATCAAACCACAAGATTGATCACTTAAAACAATTATTGAAAGACGTCGAAATTGAGAGAAATCCACTTAAGCATAGGTTGGTTGTGGCTGAAGAAAAAGAGAAGGCCCTAAAAATTTTGGTGTATGATTTACTATTAGTTTTGACTTTTTACAAAGGTGTAATGGGAGTGTAGTGGGATTGAATATATTATGTGTGCCTTTTATTAATTGACTACTTTTGAATTATATTATATATGTTTTACCTTTTTCATTCATCAACTACTCAACATTGTATTATATATGATTTACCTTTTAATCAAAGTCTATAATCAATGATGACAACCATCTAAAAGTAATGACACTGATTATATAAATTGTAAAACATTTATAATAAACATATCACAAAAATTTTCATATTATCATAAAGCAGTTTCAAAAATAAAATTGTTCAGCTAGAACTGAAAAAAATTTAAATTGTTAGTTCCCACCATTTACTAAACTTCATTTTTTCAAACCCAACCTCATAAACAAAAATCAACTAAAAAAATTGTCTCAAAGGTCAACCAAATAAACATAACCCAAATAAAAATTATATATTGTTTTGTGATTTCTTAATTTTCTTGTCTTCCACAAAAATATTGATAATGTCATCAACAACTTCCTTAAGAAACTCATCTATATCCACTGTTGCATTTTCTTTTTCTTTCACCACAATTACTTTTTTTTCTGGTGCATTAATTTTTACATCATCTTTCTCATCATCATCTTTCGATGTCTTCTTTTTTCCTTCTTCTTGTTTTTTTTTATGTTTTTCTCCTTCTGTTGCTGCCTTATTTTGTTCTTCTTCTTATTCTTCTTTCTTTCCCTCTTTTACTGTTGGTGTCTTCTTTCCTTATTCTTCTTTCTCTACTTCTTCTCGTGGTGCTTTCTTCCCTTGTTCTTCTTTCTCTCCTACTTTCTCTCCATTTTCTTCATTATTTTCTTCTTCACAATTTTTTTTTCATTTTCTTCTTCTTCTTGTGTGCCTTTATCCCGGTTATTTTTCTCTATAACAGTTGATTCATTGATTTTGTTTTCTTCTTCACAAACATCTTTTTCATTTTTTTTTGTTCATTTTCTTAATTGACTTCGTCTGAATTATCATTCTCTACAACATTTGGTTCATCAGGAATCATCACCTCATCAGCATTGATCGATTCCTGTTTTGAAGCTGCTACCTTAATGAGAACTTCTTTAATGCCGCTGTCATCGCATACAATCCTCACTGACGAATGCTGACTTTGAACCTGCACGCCTGTGTTTTCAAGTATTTAAAATTTATAATAAACTATGCTACCAGTTAATAAAGCATGACATAGAATCTATTATAACTAAAATTGATTATATAAAATATGCAACTTCTATAATAAATAAAGGAGATATTACCTTGATCGTCTTCTTTCTTCTTCTTCTACTTCTCCTTTTTTGCTCTACTTATCCTCTCTTATTTCACAAAACCAATAATATTCTTCATCGTCTCCTTCATCCTAAACACGAGCTCTTTCAGATTTTCGATCATCGATCTCTTTTTCGCTGCTCTCAGTTTGCTTATACCTGTACCGTAAGTAACATGTCTTGACACAGAATTTTCACCCAAATTCTAGTCATCGTACCTGTCCTCACTATCCCCAATGAGGTGATAACAGTTACACCATGCAAATAGGTCTTCAATCCATCGATGAATGAATTATTCGTCTCATTTGTGAATGCTTTAAACTTTTTCATGTATTACTGCTTCATTTCACGGACCGTGGAAATAAATTATGGGTGCATTGTCTACAGACAAATAGGCATATGTGATTATTAAAAAACACATATTATTAACAATATTTTCAAAAAATAATTTCATACCTTATGCTCTATCCGTCTATCCGTTCAAATATGAATCACCTTCGATCATTTTATTAGCTTTTGTGGTGTGCCATTTGGGAAATCAAAAAATGAGCAGCAGATCTTTTATTGATTTACCATTTTACCTGTCGAGCTCGAAAAAGACTTTGTATATTCAAATCTATGATCAAAAGAAAAAATAAATATATAAATCAATTAATGTATTATAGACACCATAAATAAATTATAGTATATAATAAACTATTTTAATGATTTATAATCAATACCAAAAATGCCCAGAGAAATTTGTAGAGCACGCACGATGAAGTTCCCTTTATCACATATGTATTCTTCTGCTTGGTGAAGTCTATCCACTTTTGTAGATAGTCTAGAGTCAATGCGAATGACTCCTTACTCAGGTTATCCACCATCTTGATGTTGTCTATGTCCACAATTTTTGATAAATCTCGTGCAAGTAATATGCAATGCACGAACCAAATCAATCAGTATTTGAACTTGTCTTTCTTATCTAGCCTCCCACCTATAACAAGCTTCAATAATCTCTTAGCATTTGCGCTCTTCTTTCTTACAATCTTTTTGAAAAAAGCTTCACCCTCTTCTATCACTATGAGATATTTTGAATCATGAAGATAAAGCCCACGATTTAACCCCGTGATTAGCGTAAACTCCGTCAGGACAATATATGCCGATATGTCATTGCTACAGAACCATATTTCATGCAGCGTATTGTCCTGTTAAACTCGACGAAGAAGTGTATAGTGGACAAGCTATTCATTGAACTTCATATGTTGTGGTAAGTGCAATAAACAACCAAAATAGAAATGTTTAAACCTCGACTTGAGATGTTGATCAACTACGACTTGTTTGAATTCATAAAGCAATTTCAAACGAGACCTAACAAATATCTTAGCTGAAAAGAATACAACATTATTCATGAGTATGGCGAGGCCATACCTCTTGGCCAAAATAAACCTTGCACAATGGGGTAAGATCAATGCTTCCTCATCTATCCTACCTTCAATTTCCATTCTCTCCTGATTATCTCCACCCGAAGCTTGAACAACTTCATCACTATAATTTCTATTCTATGACTCATTAACTATCCATTTTTTATTTTCCCAGACCTTCAACTTCTATAGCTTTGTGTTTATTACCTCTAGCCATTTTTTATGATCTGCATACAAAAATATGATTTCTCAACTATCATAGCAAAAACAATACCTAATCGACCAAATAGTTTATTAATAGTATAACCACACAAGCCGATGAATGTGAAATTAAAAAGGAAGAAAATCCTACCTAAAACACCATTATAGTCAAGAACAATTGAAGATCAAATCTAAGAATCAAACAAATACCTAATCAACCAAAAGGACTATTAACAGAACAATGATAATGTATGATCATTACAAGAACATGCATCGAAAACATCATCAAAAACATCATTACATTGAAGAAAACCAAGATTCGTGGGCATACTAACCGGTGAAATTTGCAAAAAAAAAAAAATCACCATGCATTCGACAATGACAATCATAATCCATCAAATATCCACCAACAGTCAAACAAATATCAACTTAAAAATATAAATTTTCAGTCAAATCAACCCTCAATTTTTTAAATAATTCGAATTTTTTCATTCAAATCAAAGAAATACCTAATCAACTGAATGATCTATTAACAGAACAACAATAATATATGATCAAACCATCCCCCACAAGAGTATGCATTTAAAACATCAATACATTGACGAAAAATTTGAAGAAAACCTAGACACACTGACCGATGAAATTTACAAAAAAAATTCAACATGTAATCGACAACAACAATCACAATCCGTCAAATATCCATCAAAAAATAAATAAAAATCAACTTAAAAACAAAGATTTTCAGTAAAATCAAGCCCATTTTTTTAAAAAATCAAATTTTTTCATTCAAATTCAACTCAATCAACACTAATTGAAACTGAAAGAATGCGAAAAAACTCCATCAATATGGAGCACAAATTAGTTGGAAGATGAAGAGAACTTACCTGAATTGGAAGATGAAAGATCTTAGATTTTTTGAGAATATACAAATAAAAAATGAAGGTTGGGAGAAGGAAAAGCGGAAAAGCCGAAGACTTCTGCGAGTGAGAGTGGGGAGAGAGGAATTAATATAGGTATTTTAAATAAAAGTGGGGGTGAAAAGTATTTAAAAAATAATTAAGGGGTGGCAACAACTTTTGGAATATTACAAATTCACCCATACTCCACACCTTTTCTATTTTCTCTCGCCAAACCCTAAAAATAAATTCAAAAAGAAAATAGTCTCTTTTTTCAATTAAGTTTTTAGAGGTGTCTATTACATCAAATCTTCTCTACTTTACCTTTCTATAGTAATTGAGTTACTAGCCACCTTAATACCCATGTTATTTATCTGTTTAGGATTTTTTTTAACACCAATTTATGTGCTCCCTTATATTCTCCGGTAATTAGTACTCGATGGACTCCACAAGTGATATTTTAAATTTGTAGATTAGTTATGCCTGCATATAATTGTATGGTTTAATATCTATTTTTAACATTCAATATTTAAGAGAAAAATTAGTTAGTAAATTGTCAGGATCTTTTACGATCACATGAAGCTCAAACAAATTCACTAGTATTTACAAATAGACCATTGTATAGGTCTATCTCCATTCCCATCCCTTACCTTCAATATTTCTACCTTCTCATCCTAATTAATGCACTTTACTTCAAGTATCCTTCCCTATGGGTAAGAAAACTGCGATGCGACTTGGCTTTCATACATAAACTACAACTGTTAGTAATGAAACCCAGATTGCCAGAAGCCAAAATATAATAATAAAAGGGAATGAGAAAAGAAGGCGATTGTAATAATTCCACATGGCCGCACCACAAGCAAGACTGAATTGCACTACAAAAAAATCGCATTTAGCAACAGACCAAAAATGTCCCTAATCAACATATATCCGTCACTATATCAATTTAGAGATGGATCAATGACAGAATATGTGTTGTTGCTATTTTGCGCATTGCTAACCATTTAGCAATGAAAAAAATGAAATTTGTTGCCAATTTTGCAATGACATAGAGACGACTTATATCCGTTGTCATTTTATAGCAACGAATATATTCATTGTTATATTTATAAATGTTGTTACTAATCTCATATTGTATTTTGTCATTTTGATTATTTCGTGAACAAATATTTCATTGCTAGTCCGTCGCTAAAAATTTTATTATTTAGTCCCTAATTTTTTGTGACAAAAGATTATTTTCCTCAATCCGTTGCAAATGTTTTTTCTTTGGCAATGATGAAATTTGTCGCTAAATCTGTCATCATTACTTTTCTTCCAAAAATCTTTTTAATTTGTATTTTGAATATTAAAAGCATATTATAAAATTCTTAAAATACCCAACATTCATATAAAAGAACCCACATATATAGATAGAAGAATATTCTTAAAATATCCAACATTCATATAAAAGAACCCGCATATATAGATAGCAAAATCTTCTTAAAATATCCAACATTCATATAAAAGAACCCGCATATATAGATAGCAAAAATCTAAACATCCTCAATACCAAACATAGCAACATCTAAACACATAATTATGTCCAAAACATCCATAATACCAAACATCTACTAGCTATCCTTAAAAGAACCCACATCATCCACAATACCAAAGATAGCAAAATCTAAACACAGTTATATCTAAAACATTCATAGTACCAAACATGTACGAACTATTCTTAAAAGAACCCACATCCATCAAGTGTATATTGTTGTTGAATAATTTTAAACATTTCAACAAAATAGACCATAAAAAATCAATGCATTGATTGTCAAAAGTATCACGACAGATCAAGGTCATTGCAATCATTATCTAGGGAATCAAGATCGTCCAACGTAGTAGTCAGAGGTGTCACAACTGATCATGAAGAAACCAACTTCTGTACCTCCTCAATGACAATAGAAATAAATTAATTTTTAAGTGCGGGAATCAATTGCTTCACAAACTCATCCAAATTCGAATCTGCAACTGGTAACGATTCATGTGAAGATGAAGATGAAGTCTTTCCACAAGAAACACAAAGAGTTTGCCCGTAATAGCCTTTTGCTTCAGATTCAAGACCAAATACTCTTCGCTTTTTTTTTCCTCCGACAGCTTGGTAATATGCTTCAATTTGATCAATAACAGACTCTGATAATATTTTTTCTCGTAATATTTCTTCAAATATTTCCTGTAATAGTGAAAGTGAAATTATAATGGATTTTACTTAAAAATGATTAGATACCAAAAACTACTTTAAACTAAAGCATATGAATTAAGTCAACTACAACATTAAGATTTAGTCTTACATGGACGATTCGGGAACGTTCATCGATGAAAGATTTTCCATCATGACCATGTGTGTAAACATTCAAATGTAACTCACTTAGTGTCGGATCTCAACCCATTTTAGCAGCCTGTAATAAAAAAGTGTTGAGCATTATACTACAACGAAACTGCTAGAACATTTATTTCACATATTAAAGTGTAACGCACTATTTTAAACTTTCAATACAACAACATCAACAACTAATAGAAGGGGAAGGAATCAACATGGTTTCATACAAAGGACAATGTGGGAAATACATATGCATGGACAGCGCAATGTGCGAAATTCACCAATATTATTTTCATAAAAACAGTAGAAAAATTTTCATATGGGCAGAAAAATATAGGAAATGCATAGATTCTGTTTTCATAAAAATAGTAGGGAAATTTTATCGTAATACGCAACACACGAGAGAAGTAACACCTACCACACAAGGATAAATATAGTTTAAACTCAATGCAATATAATAGTAGCACTTGTTGTAATACTGATCATATTTCCTACCACTATAGAGCTATTAGGGACTATGAAACCAGCTAGCAGATTCATACTGAAAGAAATTAGGGGGTAGTACTTGAAATATATACTTACAAGTCTCTTTCGGCACTCTCCAATTGAGATATAGCCTCTCATGTGAGTTCTAGTGGCGACTTATTTGCCACCACGATAATTCTACGTATTTATTTTTGATTTTTTAACATACTTAGGATCTGCCCAAAGTCGCTGTCAGTTTTCCCCGACATATTCATGTATAAAATCTTGCCTAATCCCTTTCTCTTTGATTTTAGCAATGAAATTTCTATACACAGTTGTTGCCTTAATCTGCTAGTGTTTCTTTACTGCAGCTTTACTAATGGAAGAATCCCAATAGAAGTGTTTCTGAAATAAATTTCCAAAATAACACATTAATATCGTATTTATAAAAGTGAATACACTTTAAAAACTCAATTATGATGAAGATGTATACCTTGAATTCCCCAAAATAGCCATCTTTTATATCACATAAGACACCTTTTCAATTGACTCCATTGTGATCAAGTTCACTTTTGAAAGACTCGTGTATGCTGTTGGAGCATGCTTTAAAAGGTTGCAATCTGTATCAATGTGACGACATTATTTAGAGGTCTTTTATAAATAAAAAATAATATATAATAATAATAGATAAAAAATGGACTAACCCTGCAGAAGTTATAGTAACAAGGGTCCGCACATGGCTCCTACTGGAATTACCTTCTCCATTTTTGTTGCTACGAGATACGTCCTCACCTACTTGGTTGGTTTGTGAAGACGTACCTACAACTGTTGGGTTGCTCTGATTTGGAGTAGTAGGAGATGATTCAGGTGTTGTAAGGTTACTACCATGATTAGAAGTTGGAGAACCTACGCCACCAACTGCTTGAAGCGCAACTATAGAAGTGGGAATAGTAGGCATATTTGTAGTAAGAACAAGAATATTACTCCTAGCTGCTGACTTGCCCACACGACCTATGCTTCCTCGACCTGTACCTCTACCTCGATTCATATCTATTAAAAAAATTATACTTGTTAAAGTAAAAATAAGATGCAAATTTTGCACAAGAAGTCACAACAACATACAACATTGTAATTTTAAAATCCTATCCAACAAAATACCTCACAACAACATACCTCACTGTTATTTTGGAATCCCATGTAATACTAGAATACTCATAACAAGAACCAACAACAGATCAAGAACCACCAATATAATAAGAACCACCAACAGAACCACCAAAAATACTCACAACAAGAACCACCAACAGATCAAGAACCACCAACAAAACCATCAAAATGCTATAAAATACTCCTATTGTATTTCTTCTCACAAGAACTTCTCTAAAATCAAGAACCAACAACAAAACAAAAACCACCAACATAATAAAAACCACCAACAGTACCACCAAAATGCTCACAACAAGAACCACCAACAGATCAAGAACTACCAACAAAATCATAAAAATGCTACAAAATACTCCCATTGTAATTTTATCCACAAAAACTATCAAATCAAGAATCAACAACAGATAATCAACCAGAAAAAACTAAAATATATATATATAGAGAGAGAGAGATACACAGAAAGCAGACCACAAGTTGATTATATTCATCCATTTTCAAGGATGAAGTCAATTGTTTAAAATCGTCACCTATTTGGTTCCTTAGAGTAGATGTACCTTTAGCTGTTGTGTTGATCTGATTTAGAGCAGTGGGAGATAATTCAGGTGTTGTATGATTTCTATCATCACCAGAAGTTTAAACTATTGATGTAATTTGAGAAATTAATGGTTGAACTTGATTTGTGTCATTTTGACCACCTATGTCATCAGCTTGAGGACTAACAATAGTAGGAGTGGGAACAGTAGGTATGTTTGCAGTAATTGTATACTTGCCTCCACGCCCTGTGCTTCCGCGACCTTTACCTCTACCTCTAGCCATATATATAAAAAAAATTATATTAGTTAAGTGAAAATAATATGCAAATTGAATAATACCAAGAGAACCAAACAACAATATGTAGATAAGATATCAGAAAATGTAAAAGCACAGTTGTAACCTTAAAACATGGATGAGAAATAAAAGAGTCAAAAATTAAGAAGTAGAGCATAAACCAGTTGAAGCAACAAGTTTTGAGTAAACAACGAGTAGAGACAAAGAAAATGATACTAGTTCGACAAAATGACTGCTCACGAAATAAAATTAAGATACAATAGCATGTTTTTATCAAGCGCTAATCACTATCTGTGCCTTCTTCAAAATCTTCCTCTTCATCATCCTCAGTTTCATCAGTTTCATACTCTTCTTCTGTAGCATCCTCTTGGATCTCGTGATGCTCTTGCAATAAACCATCATCAATGAGTTCATCCATTTAAATTAAGCCACCATTTGAATCATGTAAGTGTATACTTTCATCCATGGCAACATTCATGTCTATCTCATAGACTTGAACTTTTTTAACTTGAAATGGAATATTCAGTTCTGCAGCTGTCTCAATTTTCTCATCGGGTAATTCAACAACATTTCGAGGTTTGATCTTCAATACAGCTGCCCAATCATTCTTGTTCTTTTTTTGCTAGGATAAGACACATAACACACTTGAGTTGCTTGCATTGCCAGAATAAAAGTTTCATATTTTTTATATCGACAACGATAGTTAATATCAACCAATTTATACTGATTATGCTTATTAACACCAACATCCATAGTTGGGTCAAACCATTAATATTTGAATAGTACAGTTCGCTTTAAAGGTGTTTCACAGTATTCCACTTCTATAATCTCTTTTATCCACCCATAGAAATCACCAAAATTTGGATCTGAAATACAAACTCCACTGCTTATTGTTGATCTTGTGCTACCATGAAAATCTGTATAAAACTTGTATCTATTAACAAAATACACTGAATGAGATGTAGCTCCTATCAATAGTCCACGAGAAAAACTACGTAGGAATTCATTCTCAATATGATTGACCCGAACCGATTTAGAAGATTATAAAATTTAGTTCAATTTCATAAGTCAATTTAAGTGCATAATTGTATAAAAGATATTAATTTTTGAAATCTTACATATTCCTTGAACCATATAGAAAAATTTACTTCAAGGCTCTCATTTATTTGATCTTGAGAGACATTTGAAAATTCTTCTTGCAAACATTGCACAAACATACTTCATTTAAAGAAAGAAATTTTAATTTCAAGTCATGATATATTAATATGCTTATAAAATTAAGTTGACACAACTAACTTTTGTTACCTCACAAATGACTCAACCTCTTCACAATTTAGCAAAATGTAAATTTGAGCAGCCTTGATTTCTTCAAAAGTTAGATTCCTTTTTTTTATTCTCCCCATAATCGACCGAGATGGGTGATAATTGATAAATTTTCTTTAACATCTTCCACAATACCACCATCATCATTTCGATCCACATTATGATTGTGTGTCATGACATGTGGTTCAAAATAATGAGAAAACAATAGTGTTGTCTTTGTCATCAAGTAAGCTTTGCATATAAAACCCTCAACACTTGCTTTATTCTCAATCATTCTTTTAAGAGTTCCAAGATACCTAAATAGATAAATGGATAAACCATCATATTTGACAAGTTAATAATAACATAATTGTCACAAGTTCAACTTGAATTTTTGCATTACCTTTCAAAGGGATACATCCATCGATATTGTATAGTTCCAACAATCGTTGCTTCATATGGAAGGTGCACAGGCAGATATTCCATTGAGTCAAAAAACTCAGGAGGAAATATACTTCTAACTTGCACAAGATTTGTGGAATATCTCCATGTCATCCACTCGGAGAGTAGTCAATGTAAGATCTTTAAAGAATAAGCTCAATTCTGTAAGTGCCTGCCATACATTACTTAGAAGTAGTTCACGAAAATCAATAGGCATTAATCGTTGCATGAACACATAATAATCAAGACTTTTCATGCCAAATAACCTTTTCGTAGTTGTGTCTGGACATCTACCCAAATTTAAAACATACCCATTTGAAAAATTTTAAGCCTTTCACCTAATTGAACAAGATAGTTATTGCTTCCTTGTCTATTATATATACAACTTTGGAATATTTTCCAGAAGCATCCTTTGCCAACTTAGGTCGATCACAGTAATTGATCATATCTAGACGAGCTTGTGGATTGTCTTTGGTTTTTTTATCAATATTAAGGACTGTATTAAATACATTATCAAAAAAAAATTTCTCAATATGCATGACATCGAGGTTATGTTGAATCATGTTAGAACTCCAATAAGGTAAATCTCAAAAGATACTTCGCTTTTTTCGTCCACAAGAACTACATATTCGTTGATTAACTTCTTCTGCATCTAACTCTGTTACTTTTCTTATCCCCAAATCACAAATTTGATTCAATATATCTTCTTCGATTTTGTAGGGTGGTGGTGATCTTTTGACAGTTTGACCTTTAAGAAAATATTTACTATCTCTCCTAAATGGATGATGTTGGTCAAGGAACATTCTGTAACAGTCAAACCATGATGTTTTCTGATCATGTTGTAATCTAAAGGATTGTGTTTTCTCTATACAATAAGGACAAGCAAACTTACCTGTACTACTCCATCCTGATAACATAGAATATGCTGGAAAGTCACTGATTGTCCACATCAAAGCTGCCCTCAATTGAAAATTTTATTTTTTAGATATATCAAATGCTTCTATACCTATCTCCCACAATAAGGTCAATTCCTTTATTAGAGGCTGTAAATAAACATCACTTTTATGTTTGAGATTGTTTGGCCCAGGAACAATGACAGTTAAGAATATATAAGCCTCTTTTATGCATATTCCTGGAGGTAAATTGTATGTTCTTCCAAACTGACTGAATGGTTGGAAACCATCAGTACATAACCCCAACCTAACATTTCTTAGTTCATCGGCAAAAAAAAATGACTTTCATTGAAGTTCTTTCAAGCTTCAGAGTTTGATGGATGACACATTACTCCATCCTCTTTTATATGTTCATGATGCCATGTCATGTCAGCTGCTGTAGTATGGGATGCATATAATCTCTTCAATCTAGGAATCAAAGGAAAGTAATACATCCTTTTGTAAGGGACTAATTTCCTCTTATGAGAGCCAACTCAACATTTATACCTCTCTTTGACATAAAATTTACAAGAGGTAAGATGTTCATGGTCTTCCCAATACAACATACATGTCGATTCACAACAGTCAATCTTTTCAACCGGTAAACCTAAGATATGCACTAGCTTCTTAGTCTAATAATAACTATCAACTAGTAGGTTATCTTTCGGTAAAGCCTCTTTAACTAATTGCATCATTTGGTTAAAACCCCTCTGTGACATAGTATTTTTCATCTTAATATTTAACATTCGAGGGATTACTGCAAGTTGAGAGAGGGAAGAACCAGGATATAATTTTGCATCAGCAGACTACAACAATTCATAAAATTTTTGGTACTCTAAATTAGTCTCCTCCTCCATCGAAGATTCATGTTCCTCCTCAATTGAACGTTCATACGGATGAGATGTCCCGAATTTAATATATTGTAAGGTTGCCAACTCGAACCATGGTTAAAGTTGGGACCAGCAGCATCCAAAATCATTTGTCGATATGGATTATCATATCCCAATTCAAGTTGAGCACCATTGATCAAATCATTACCGAAAGAAATCTCACCGATCACATCTATTTCCCCTTGATGTTTCCAAACAAAATAGTCCTTAACAAATACATCATGAAGAAGGTGATACCTAACAGTTTTAACATCCTTGTATTTAATGTTGAGATATTTTTTTCATGGACATCTAATGTTGTTACTACTCATGCAATTTTGTTGAGAACATGCAAAACGGATAAAGTTATTCACACCAGTAATGAATCTAGAGTTTATAGCCCCTCAGCCATCCAACCTATCATACATTCATCCACGCTCTAGAATATTCATATTCCTATTAATGTCGACATAAACAATATAGTTAGAGTTTTATATTTTAATACTTCATACATCCAGGATTATCACTAAAAAGAAAAAAAATAAATGTCTTAACAAACTAGAATATATCTTTCTATTTTTACACGAAAATAGAATATATCAATTATTTTTTGCTAAATAAATAAGAAATCACAAACACAACATATCATTCATTGTCCTTCTTGATAAGGATTAGCAAAAAAATTTAATTACAAACAAAACTGAAACTTCTATCATTACTATCATAAGGCATGAGGCAAAAGCTCCTGAAAACAAGATTAAAACATCAAATTTCAGCAAAATACATACCTAAAATCTAAACATTAAACAAAACCAAAAAATAAGTTGCAACTTTGTTGGCAAAAATAAACAAATAAAGTTTACAACTTTCACACAAAGTTACATCACAAAAGTTAAGAATAAATGAATTGATTGTATTTGAATGGTGAATCAGATTAAAAATAAATCCTCAATTGTATGTAGACTATTAAGGCATCAGAATTTTGATGGTTGCTCCTTTTCAAGAAATCGGTAAGTAAAAGAAAATAGAGACAGTTTCACGAATACTCAAGAACACAAACGGCAGCAGAGGAACATATAAAAAACTGATTGAAAAACATTTAAAAGGGAGAATGTTATGGTATCAGATAGCTGCTAGCTCACTTTCTGGCACTTGCTGGTATCCTTAGTGAATTTATCTGAAAATTCAAAGCATAACATCATCATCAGATTAAGAAAAACAACAGCATATACCAAGTGTGATCCCAGAAATGAAATTTGCAGAGGGATAAAAGATAAACAGTCTACACAACAAAAGAGAAACAATTACACACTTTCAAAGGAACATGAAACATAGTACATTTTGTTGTTTACACAAAATTAGATCAATAATAAGCAAAAATGACTCAAACGGCAGTATGTTTTCTATTTTTTTAACATGCAATACACTAAGTACAACCTTACATAAACACTGTACATAAAAAAGTGAAAATTAAATCATTCAAATAAAAAATTTGTTGAAGAAATTTGAGATTAATGAACATGCAACAGAAAATATTAAAAAAATCACAAATAGAAGTTACGAGGAAAAATATTGTTCCCATTTCGATTAAATAACCACTAACAAAACTTTTTAACACAATAATCGAACAAAGCAATGTCAAAGAGCTCAAACAAACTACAAATAGAACTTCTAAGAAAAAAATCAAAAAACCTAACATAATCAGTGTACGCAAAACAGTGAAAATTCAACTACACAAACAGAAAATTTGTTGAAGAAATTTCAGATTGATAAACATGCAACAGAAAATATCAAAAACCGCACAAACAAAAAATGTGAGAAATAAATTCGGTTTTCATTTTGAGTAAATAACCATTTATCGAACCTATTAACATAATAATTGAACAACCCTAAGTGAAAGAGCTCAAACAACCCTAAACCTATCATTTACAAGTGACTTCTAACATAGAAATTAAGAAATTGAAAAAGAAAAAACAACTCAAATTATGAGATATAGAATCGTACCTCTAATTTAGATTCGAAATTGACCGATTGACATCCTTTTTGATTGATGTTGAGTGATTTTCTTTTCTCAATTGAGAGAAAAGGGAGAGAAAAGGGAAAGGAGACTGTTTTGGGAGAGAGGCGGATGATACTATATTTTGGGAACAAAGTGAAATAAAAGACTTTGCCCTAATATTTAGTTGGTGGGGTAACGGATTCAGCAACGGATTTAAAGCCATTGCTAATTATTTATTAAAAATATACCTAGTATATTTTTAAAAATGGTAAAATAATTTCAGTGACAATAATTTCGTTGCTATTTCCGTCTCCACCATGTCAAAGAAAATTCTCACCTTTTATGTCGCTAATTTTGTCACCAAAATATAGGCACCTATATTTACCACCAAAATATAGCAACAAATTTTATTTTCTATCGCTAATCCGTCACTAATTAGGCTACTAATTTTAATTTTATTTATTTAGCGACAAAAGTTCTATTTTGTTGCAATTACGTCGTTAATTAGCGACGGAAATGTCCTTATTTCTACAAATCCGTTGCTAAACGTGGTTTTTTTTTGTAGTGTTGGTTGAGTAAGTTCTCTCTTAAATAGAGTATCTCAGATTTGAAAATCCATATATATTTTCTCAATCGAACTCATTGCAAAAAATTTGCTTAATGCAGTTGAGTTTTCCTGTATATTCTATGGGCTATTCCAATCAACAATATTTACTTTGTATGCATTCAAAGAATAATAACTGTGCATTGCCTTACTAAAAAATTCCACATGCAGTGTTAATTCTCTTGTTTCAACAGGTATCGGTAACTTATAGACCAAGCTGTGTCGGTCTATCACTTCCATATCGTTTTTTCTCCTTCATAGCTTATCTCCATCGCCACACTTATATCAATCGAAATATTTTCAAATTGGATAACTAAATCATTTAATTATCCAAATTTGAGTTGGAATATTGAGGATTGAATTATCAACAAGGATAGTTTCTCGCCCAGTG
Organism: Capsicum baccatum var. pendulum; assembly: GCA_030864225.1. Lineage (NCBI taxonomy): Eukaryota > Viridiplantae > Streptophyta > Magnoliopsida > Solanales > Solanaceae > Capsicum > Capsicum baccatum. The sequence goes on along the minus strand of CM061553.1, from coordinate 206,071,907 downwards.
CTTGTGAGGGGTTAGATTAGACTTAGATTTGGTCGGAGAATCTTATATTGGGATTAATAGTTTGTTTGGTATTTTTTTTGCTAAAAGTGTTCATTTTTGAAAAATAAGGTGTTTGAAGAAATTTTTGTGAGAAAATAAGTGCTTTAAAAAAATAGTAGAAGTTGTTTTTCATAAGCTGAAGAAGTAATTTTTCTTCAAAAGCATTATTGAAAAAAATTACATTTAATAATACTTTTAAAAAGCTTAGTTAAATATTAATTGATACTCAAAAGTATTTTTTAATTTATTGATGAAACACAAATTATTTTCATTAAAAGTACTTTATTGAAAAACACTTTTTAAAAAAAAGTTTGATCAAACAAACAATAAAACTCTCCCTAACAATGGCATCTTCGTATTCAAAGTTTTGAACTAGAAATTACTGATTAACAACTAAGGAGTATTTATTTTAATTTTTGAACATAAGATTATGGAGAGCAAAATCAAAGCATATTTACAAATCAATTGAAATTTGAAATGAGAAAAGTCGGAGTATCTTGGTGCGCACGGCCACAACTCCCGTAGCACGTAAAAACATTAATCTAAAAAACAACTTATAGTTAAACAATAAATATTTATCGCTAGTTTTATTTATGGACAGATTATCAAAAAAAATTGTTAGCTACAAATAATTTAACGGTCACATCACCCATACTCATGTAAACTAATTAGGCGGGGCGTTTGATTATGAAATTTTTTTTATTTTTTTCGAAGTTCAACTTCAAAAACACGTTTACCCATGAAACTTCATAATTCAACTTGAAGTTGGTCGGATTGCAAAATTTTCAGGAAGTTTATAAACTTGTTTTCACTTTAAATTACTCACAATAAATTCGAAAACAACTTTAATTTATTTTTATAGCAAACACAACTTCAATTTTTAAAGATCATTTATCACTTTAAAATCAAAAAAATTTTTTAATAAAAAACTCACAGTTTTCATGATCAAACACCCCCCTAAACCTTTCCATCTCAATCTCTGCAAGAAAGTGCAGAATTAAAAAAGGTGCAGAATATAGGAGATATTTACTCTGTTATTACAGCTAATAAAAAGTTGTTGGTGACATCTGATTGTTCACTATCTGAAACAACAACGAAGACATGAACACCTAAGAAGTAAACATTACTTGAACTAATTAAACTACTACCAGAAAGTAAACTAGGTTATTTAGTTATTCCAAGCATGCTAGCCTAGCCTAGCTAGCGCTACAAATTATTGGCAAATTCTGGATCTTATAGAATTTCAATTTCCATAGGTTTGGAATTGGACCCACTCATAACGACCTTCCAATGGTTCCTCCTTCTCAAAGTCGAAGTTGTACCTGAACAAAATATATTGTAAATTTAATGGCGGAATCAAAATTTTTATTAAGGGACTCAAAATATGAAAAAACAAACAAACAAAAAAGTCTGAAAATTAATATTTACTCTAAATACGTGAAATAATAATTTTAATTATGTATAAATAATATAATTTTTTAACAAAAACGTTTCAGATGAACCCTTGTACCTGACTCCTCCACCAGATATATTAGAGACGGATTTGGAATTTATGTTTTGTGGAGTCAATTTTTGCATTTTATTAGCATTGAATCTATAACATTTTAACAGTCATGAATTCATATATATTATTTGTTACAAATTTAGTAAAATTTTTACACTAAAACTTATGTGCCTAAAAAAATACTGAGTGACAATAAACCCGGAATAGATGGAAAGGAGGAGTTGGGCGAATTTTTGCTTCTTTAGTGAAAAAACTGTAACCAAGTTTTTTTTTTTTAAAATGCTTACTAGGAATACTGTTTCGAAATTTCAAGAACTTTGAAAATTTCGATAATACATAATTCCAATTTCTTACAAAATTATTCTCCCATACAAATATTTTATCAAAAAAAATTCTTTTTGCTGAAATAAAGGCAAAAGATAGAGAAAAGGGTATAGAGAGAGATGTACTTTTGTCGAAATCGTCTAAGCATTTCTCTCTCGAATGTTGCAAGAAACTCTTCAATTTCATCAGTCGGCTCTACTTCCAGAAACAAACGAGGGGGAGAATTCACAATTTCAGGCATTTCTGGTGATGTTAAAGGGGGAGATTTCTCATTTTCAGGCATTTGTGGTGAAGATAAAGGGGAAGAATTCTCATTTTCTGGCATTTCTGGTGAAGTTAAAGGGGGGGAATTCTCATTTTCTGGCATTTCTGGTGGCTCCATTTTACTGGATTCAGCTTCACTGCGAAAGAGAACGAAATGATTTGGAGTAATAAGTTATATATATATATATATATATATATATATATATATATATATATATATATATATATATATATATATATATATACATGATCAATCTCTTTTTTTTTTTGAATTTCGAAATTTAAAAGACCCCGAAAAATAATTAACACTAGCTACTTACTTGTCCGCAACCTCCACATATTTTTCCTGCAAATATTCAAAATTCAAAATACTCCTATTAGATATAATCTATATATATATATATATATAATTTTATTCTGCTAGTATGAATTTTGAGTTTTAAGTGTGTATATATATATACACACAAAAAAAAGAAAATTTTAGAAAATTCAGTTAGCTTGAGCTTTTGAGTCTTAAAATATATAAATACACACATAACACAAAAAAGTAGAAAATTCAGTTAGTTTGAACTTGAGTTTTGAAAAAGTACACACACAGAGAAAAGTAGAAAATTCAGTTAGCTTGAACTTTTGAGTCGTAAAAAAATATACATATACACATACACACAAAAAAGTAGAAAATTCAGTTTTGTTTGATTTTGTGTTTTGTTCAGTTCAAATAAAACTCAGAAGATTTTTGCGTACATCCAGATCTAGGAACTTCGAGCAGCAAGACATTGTAATCCCGGCTGGTTCATTCGAAGCAGAATTCTCCTTCAAATGAACAGAATTAGCAGGAGAAAGTTTTACATCTCCATCAGATATCTTACTCTTTTGCGTTGTCGCTGGTACGACCATATCATTTTCATCTGACACTTCCTTAATAGTAGCCTCTCCAATTCTCTTACATTCCATCATATACCTTCTTATCAATCAATCAATCAATTTATATTCTTTTCCAGGGTATCATTAATTTGTTATCACGGAAATGAACTTTCTCAATCTTCGTCCGAATTGAGACATTTTTTTTTTGAGAGAGAGTAAATGGGGACGATGATAATGATGTGTTTTTCTTCGGAGTTTTCTACTTATAATTGGGTGATGAGTGGTGCTGTCAATTCTGCGGTCCTGTAGGCAGCCCGTTTAATGTAACGGGAAACAGCTTGTTGAGTAACGGGGATTGTAAACGCCGTTAGAATAATCTGGGATAACAGTAGAAGTCAGGTATTGGAAGTGTGAAAACAAAGAGAAGAAACTGTTTCCGTCTTCTGGTGGAAAAGTTTGTTCAGAAAATAGGAAAAATACAAATTATACTCATGACTGCCAAAAGAAGTTATAGCAGGTAGATAGGTTTAAGTTATATGGCATCACTGTTTTGAAAAAATACTCCTTCCTTGAGAAAATTAAAAAAGACGTTGAATTTGGTCACATCTCAGACTAAAAATATGTATGTGACAATAATCCACAAGTGGAGTCCGGCAGGGGAGCATGGTGTATACGCTATCTTGCTAAGGTAGAGAGATTTTCGATAACTCCTCGATTCAAGTGAAGCATATAGAAAACAAGTATAAGAAGAAAATACAAATATAAAATGTTACGCTACAGATAATACGACAACTGAATCAAAGGAAACAATATAAAACAATAAATCAAAGACTAAAACAGTAGGAGAATAATATCTAATAGTGTTTGCCATAGATTTTAGAGTGATATAAAATAAATGGCAATCACAAATAAAACATGAAAAAAATATAATTTTATTGATAAACAATGTGGATATAATTTTATTTGATACCTTGATTCTTCTCTCTTGATTATATTCGTAATTCAAGGGTTGAAGTAGTATATTTTAATCTCCATGAAAGGAGAATTTGGTGGATCTTCTAAAAGTATTTGCTTGTTAAGATGAGTCCGGTCACATCATGATTTCTTTATGAATATTTCAAGAGCTTATGAGATATTCGAGATGCTTCTTCAAGAAAATATGTTACCTTTTATATATACGTTAAGGTAGAGTAGTCTCCAAGAATTCGCTAATAGAGATCGGACTCATCTCATAGAGCCTCATAAAATTTTTAATGTCTAAAAATTTTTTGTAATTTAAGGCTTGTTGGAGTGTAGGCTTGATTATACTCAAAAACGAGACTTGAAGTACCTATAAAAATGAAACTTTGATCTTTACAATTTTGAGAGGGGTGAAACATAAATTTGGTCCCACTGGGCATTCTAATTTATTTGACACAAATTTTAAAGTGATTGAAAATAAATTACAATTACAAATAAATGTGAAGAAATATAATTATATTGATAAACAATATGAATATAATTTTATTTGTTTCCTTGATTATTCTCTCTTGATTAGCTCTGTATTTGATATGTTACCTTTTGTATAGGTCTGAGCTATGATTTAGGATAGAGTAGCCTCCATGAACCCTAACAGATTAGGCTCGATCATGTATAGTCCCACAAAATCTTAATGTCTACAAATAGTAGTACTGGTAAGGGAAATTGGACGATGCTCCACTATTTACTAACCTTCTATATTAGTGCTTGACCTCTTATTCTGCCATAATTTTATGGTCTTAAATATATCACATGTGGAATTGCAATTAAGAGTTATTAGATTAGAAAAAAAAACTCTTTTTGAAACACATTAAAATGGAAAGTAAGGCAAATAAATTAAAAGAGAGAGTAAGGCAAATAAATTAAAAGAGAGGAAGTAATATTTACCTAGGTTAGTCATAAAAGTATAAGCAAATTTCATAATAATTCTACTAAATATAGTAGGAGTACTACTTAACTTCCATGGAAATACAAAAATTCTTCAAATTCTTGTATTGGAGAGGGACACCAAAAGGCATCTGCCACATCAATTTTTTCATTCCGTGAATAGGTAAAAAGAGAGGTCAACAAAACTCCTGTTCTATACTGGCAAAACATAGATGATTAAGTCTTATATTTGGTGATCCAAACCTACTGGGCACAAGTCTTCCTCTGGCCTAAAAGAATTTTAGAACTGACTGATATTATGTGCAGGACTTACCTCTGGACAGGCTCCACATCTAGCTCAAGGAAATCTCTAATCTCCTGGGAGAAAATGTGTACATCTAAAGCTGATGGTGGTCAAAACATCATCAGTATGAGATTATAAAATTGTGTTCCTATACTGAAACTTTTATAGGATGTGACAAAGAAGAAAAATTGTCTGTGGATTAAATGGCTACATGAATACTGTATATGAAGGGACAAACTGCTGATCGTGTCCGATTCCGATTGCTGCAACACGGGTTCTAAAAAAGATTTTGAAGTCAAGGAAGTATGTCATAGGAGCACTAACCCTCCTACAGGGAGAGTTGAAGACTAGGCTGAGGTCTAAGGTCATAAATGGAAAGCTCTCTATTAACAAGATGCACTTAAGCATACTAAACTACCAAAAGGGGACATGGAAGGGCATGACTTTGCAACCAGTTATTCATCCTCGGTATAAGTTCACACTATATGGTTAGCAACCTGGAAGAGACTTGGAATAATAGATAGGCTACAGAGGTTTGGAATTTATGTTTCTTTGTAATATGTATATTGAATATTGAGCCGAAATTCATTGATCACCTTTTTTTGATTGTTTAGTCACAAAGGATCTGTGGAACAGATTGTTGGCATGGTTGGGAGTCTATAGATCCATTGGAAGTTAGCATGAAGAATTTTTATAGACTAACAGCTTGGCCAAATGCACATTAAGTTACATATTGTAAATGTTTGCAGTGGCAGTATCTACCATATGGGGGAGAGAGAGGAACCTGATTAGATTCCAAGAGGGAAAATATCATGCTAATAAACTCTACAGGAAGATAAATAGGATCCCATGACAGCGGATAGAATATAATTTTTGATTAATGAAGTTTATTGATATTGTAGTTGGTGTCTATTAATACTTGATCTTAGCTTCTATCTTTTTCTTAATTCAATTACATGTAATAGTGTGAGTTAGAATAGAAGTATAGGCAGAAAGTCTCCTGAGAAACAGGTGATTGACACCTATTTGGCGTTGCACATATTACTTTTTTGGTATAAATGTACATCTGATGGTTTAACCAATAAAACATAAAGAGGAAGGGAATGGTAATTTTGTGTGTCAAATGGTACTTGTACAATGATTTTTGCGTATTGATTTAAACTCTAAAAATAGATGATGTGGCCATCTAGGATATATAAAAATCAATTTCATCTCTATCGATCTTATGACAAAAATTCGTCTTCTTGCTCTAGCCTTCTCTTTGAATCCTAAAAAACTTATGTTGCTCCCTCTATCCGTAGGGATAGAAAAAATTACTATCTTAGACTTTTTCTGTGAGTACATTTTCTAAATATTTTTTGATGATGAAAAATATATGATTAATCTCCACGTATCAAGTTACATTTTCATCCTCTTAATACAAGCATTTAGTGCAAAATTTCTAGAACTATAAATCTATACTATTATGAGTTCTTTTCTTGTGCCTCCTTATCTTTACATTGTGTTTCTAATGAATTCTACAGGTGTCAACCGGCCCGAACCGGCCCACTAAACGAAACTGAACCGGTTTGACCCGGCCCGGTAACCCCAAGGGCTTTAAGGGCGCGGGTTCCGGTCTGGTTGAGTTTTGAATTTGGGCCCGGTTAACCCGGACCATGCCCAACTCGGTTAGAACTCGCCGGTTAACCGACCTGACCCGGATAAGCCCGGTTAATTTTTTATTTATTTATTTATTTAAGATTTTGGAAAATTGGGCCAAACTACCGTTGTCCCAACGACTATAACGGCTAGTTTGAGCTCAAATATTAAAAAAAAAGTTTTTTTTATTTAAAATCATTTTTTAATCCCCGAAAAATTTTTAAAATACCCTACACTTTCAAATCATTTTCCACACAATCTTTCATTCTCTCAAATCTCATTTCTCAATTCTCAATTCTCAAATATTCTATATATTTAATTTCTAGAGTGCTCACTTTAATTTTTTTAATTTTGCAATTACTAAGTACGAGTGGAAGTTTCTAAAGTCGCAACCTTCGAATACTTCCAAAATTTGGTATTGTCGTTCCATCTCTTACTTTTAATTTTTAATTAGTGTATTAATTGTTGAATATTAAAGTGTCAAAAATTTTTGTTCCGGAAGTGGTAGTGGTAGCAGAAAGCGAATTACTAGCGGTAGAGGTACTTCAAGTACTAGATATACCCGTGTGCCTTCGCCTCCGGTACCACTTAGTCAATCTTTTGAGGAAGAAATAGGTGTGAGTGCTCATGATATGGATTATTGAGAAGTTCAGGAAAATTACGGTATAGAAGAAGAAAATGAAGTGGATGCGGTTGATTTAGAAGAAGATGCTGAAAATATTGGTGAGACACCCGCAGTAGGAAATACTAGCGTTAGATCCGAATCGGTTAATCTCCCTCCCCGTCCTCCCCATTCCCCAAGAGCTTGTAAACAAACTAATGTTGCATGACAATTTTTTGAACGTATATCAGATACTGAGGTGCAATGCAATATTTGTCAAAGAATATATAAGCATAAAAGAGGAGGCAAGCAAGAGTTACGGGTACGTTAATCAGACATTTAGCTGAAGAACATCAAAGAGAGTTAAAAATTGCACAAGGTGGTGAGGTTGTTGGTGGGCCCACACAAACTAGAATGGACCCAACAACTGATCACGTAACGAAGAAGTATAATAAATTGAGGGACCGAGAAGAAATAACAAAAATGGTAGTTGTAGGTTGTTTGCCTTTTAGTTTTCCTTCTTCTGATGCTTTTAGTCATTATATTCAAGCAATTTATAAACCTATGTTTAATGGTATTCCTAGAAGTACTTGTCGGTCTGATATTTTTAGACTTCATTCACAATATTATTTTTATTTATCTACATTATTAAAAAATATTCAATGTAAAATATACCTAACTTCTGATCTTAGTCGTGCTATAAATAAAAATGATTATTTAACCGTTACTTATCACTGGATGGATAGTAATTTTGTGATGCAAAAACGTATTCTTGATTTTTTATATGATGAAGATTGTAAACATACTGGACAATTTATTGCTGACTCGATACATAAAGTTGCAGCATTTTATGGTATCGAAAATAAAATCTTATGTATTGCTTTTGATAATGCTTCTAACAACAAGACTGCTATAACAAAGTTGAAATCTAAGTTATCACCGCCGTTACTTGAAAATTTTCATATTAAGTGTGCATGTCATATATATAATTTAATTGTAAAAGATGGTCTTGAGTTTTTTGAGATTTATATTGAAAAAATCCGTCTTGTTGTTGGTTTTATATAAGAAAATAATCGTAGATCGAGAATTAAAGAATTTTAAAGTTAAATGTCAAGAAAATCGACTTGCACCGATATTGATGCCTAAGGAAATTGATATGAGATGGAATTCTACGTATGATTTTTTAAAAACTTGTTATAAATATAGAGTTCCTATTACATTAGTTTTTAACCAACATTGTGGTTCATTTGTTGATTCTACCGATTGCATGCTACTTAATTCTGATTGGATTGTAATTAATGATCTTGTTAAGTTTTTGAAATTTTTTTATGTAGCTACGGTTGAATTTTTCAATGCTTATTATCTTACTGTTTCTAATATTTTGGGATATATAATCGATATTTTCTGGTTTGCTCAAAGAATATAAAAATAAAGAAGGTTATGAAGATGTGTTTCCTAAATTTAAAAAATATTTTTTACCGATTCCCCCTATTTTCTTGGTTGGTGCTATGCTAAATCCGTGCATTAAATACCATACTATGTGCCACTTTAGTACTCTTATTTATCGTAACTTAGAAATAAATACTAACAAGGATTCTGAACAAGTAAAACTTGATTTGTGGATGGCTACGTCTGATACGGATGCTTACATAGATAAATTATACAACCACTATGCTGATTTAGTTGATTTAGCCGTACCGACACACATCAGTCCAACTGTCGCTCCTCATCCTCCCGAGGTGCCATCATTTTCTAAAAGGCCGGCACATTGTGGTTTTCCTGATTCCTTTTATGATTTACCCTGTTGAAACAGTGTTGACGAGGGAGCTTACACATCAACTTATCGGGAAGAGCTTAAGTATTATCTTCGATCGTCGCCAGAGGATTGCAGACGATGGATCAACACGTTGGATTGGTGGAGGAATAATGAATCACAATATCCTGTGCTTTCAAGATTAGCTAGAGATATCTTGAACGTTCCAATGTCAACTGTTGCATCACAGAGCGTCTTTAGTCAGGGACGACAGCAACTTGGAGACAACCGACACTCATTGGGAAGCAATGCAATGAATGTTCTAGTTTGCCTCAGAGATTGGATTAGAGCAGAAAGAAGAAATCAAGGAATGGAACCAGAGCCGAAGGACGAGCAAAAACTTGAAGAAATTATGACTTCGGGGGAGAACTCAGCAGAATCAAGTCCAATGCATGGGTTTGCCTGTGTTGACTTTGACTATCCTATGCAAGTTCTCATTAATATTAACATGGATGAGTTGGAAAAAATGATGCATAATTTGTAGATTTTTTATTCATGTAAATCATAAATTTTGGATCATTTTGCAATCAATAAAATTCAACATTCATTCATTAACTATCAAGTATTATTAATTTATTATATTAAGTAGAATATGTTTTGTATATTATTGTATATATCTTCTATACACATGTATAACATATATATTTAATGTATCCAAGTGTATATGTTTTACAAATTCGTATATAACTATATATATATATATACATATTGTAGTATATATAAATGTATATTGTAGAATAGTATATATTTTATTTAAAGCAGTACATATATATTGAATGGTGTGTATAAATCTTCTATAGACGTATATATTTAACGTATACATGTGTATTTGTTTTATAAATTAGTATAATATAACTATCTATATATTGTAATACATATATATTGTAGTATATAGTTTATTTAATTTTAAAGTAGTACACATATATTGAATGGTGTGTATATATATTCTTTAGACGTGTATATTTAATGTATACATGTGTATATGTTTTATAAATTAGTATGTAAGTATATATATATATATATACATAATTTATTTAAAGTAGTACATATATATTGAATGGTGCGTATATATGTGTATATATTATATCTTCTATAGACTTATATCTTTAACGTATACAAGTGTATATATTTTATAAATTAGTATATAAGTATATCTATATATATAGTAGTAAATATATATATATATATATATATATATATATATATATATATATATATATATATATTGCAGTACATACTTTATTTAAAGTAGTACATATATATTCAATGGTTCGTATATATGTGTATATATCTTCTATAGACGTATATCTTTAACGTATACAAGTGTATATGTTCTATAAATTAGAATGTAACTATATATATATACATATTGTTGTATATATATGTGTGTGTGTATATTGTAGTATATATTTTATTTAAAGTAGTACATATATATTGAATGGTGCGTATATATGTGTATATATCTTCTAAAGTAGTATATATTTAACGTATTCATGTGTATATGTTTTATAAATTAGTATATAACTATATATATATATATATATATATATATATATATATATATTGTAGTATATGTTTTATTTAAAGTAGACAAGTAGTACATGAATATTGAATGGTGCGTATATATGTGTTTATATCTTCTATAAGCATATATATTTAACGTATAAATGTGTATATGCTTTATAAATTAGTATATAACTATATAACTATATAACTATATAACTATACATATATATATATTGTAGTGTGTATATATATATATATTGTACTATTGTAGTATATGTTTTATTTAAAGTAGTACGTATAGTCATATATAATTATATATTGAATGGTACGTATATATGTGTAATTGTTTATATATTTTAAAAAAAATATATATTGTATAATTGTATTGCATATAGTGTATATTGAAGTGTATATAGTTTATATAATTGTAGTGTATATAGTGTATATTGGATTTTTCATTTTTTTTAAACGGGTTTGACCGGGTTTAGGTGTGTTTAACCGGATTGGGTTAAGTGGGTCGGTTCAGGGTTGTTTTCAATATTTTTACTGTTGAACCCGGAACCGGCTCGGGCCACCTAACCCCAACCCGTACCGAAACCGGCCCACAACCCGGTTAAACTAAACGGGCTGGTTCCGGGTTGATTTTGTAATCGTTCTCGTTGTCTTTGATTTTGATTCCTTTCTAGAAAAATGCTCCCCCTCAAGCTGCATTATGGTTTGACCCGATCTTGTATTACAGTTTGAGAGTTTGCAATCCCATACTGTGGAGTTTCTAGCCTTCTTGATTCTATAGACCAACGCTGCTAGTGTTGCAATCACTAGCGCCTTTTGCATCCTCTCCCTTTTGTGCTTCTTACAATTCTTTTTTAGATCCCCTTCAAATCCATGTTCTGAACTATCTAAAAGCTATACTAGCCTTGTATGCAAACTATAATACTTCTTTAATTTTTAAACCTTAATCATGAATACTTTATGTGCTATCAAAAGCCCCGAAGAGTCAGACATTGTACTAAATTGTTAATTTAATTAATTATTCAAAGTCAAACATAACTAAGCAAGTCAGAATATTACAAAAATACATGCTATTAAGTCAAGTGGTCGTTTGGTAGCTAGTATGAATATGAAGGTGAGTTATACAAGTAATCTTGCATAACTAATGCCACATTTTTGCCTGGCAATTTTAAAACTCGCATAATTAATATATGTATAAGTTATGAGAAAAACTATGTATTATTTTATGAAGAATAGAAGGTAAAATAACTAATACATGAATAACTAACTCCTGTATAAAATAATAGATTATCTCATAACCAATCCCTATATATATATATTACTAATATTGCATAACGGTAACTGATATTCGGCTACAAAGTCTATATTTTAAGTATATTATCGACCCATATCAGATATCTGAAGCATAGACTTTTTGAGCTTGTTACGTGTTTTATGTATGTAAGAAGTGCTTTGGATGGAAACAAGCCGAACATGGATGAAAAGGCCCCTTACTATGATAGGATGGTGTTATTTTTCGAAATAAGGACATTTAGGTTTGACACTGGTAAGAGAAGAGAAGAGGTGTCCACATGCTTGCATTGCGACAAGGATAGTGATCCAAGACATTTAGCAATGATGCAAAACAATGAAGTCTTGCAAAAAGTGTCCTTCATAGCACACAAAGCTAAAAGATTCACATGGACAGTGCATGCCAAGGTGCACGCAACACAAGCCCACAAGCCTGTGTTTTCAGCTTTTTCTTACCTGAATTTAATTTGATTTGAAAGTTTTTCTATTCTAAATCATATAAATACTCTATAAAACATCTTTTTAGGGAATTTTCGACCTAAGAGTTGGACAGTTGGTAGCTGAGTTTTGGAGGCAAGAACACATAGGGACCGAAAGCGATAGAATTTCGGCTTAGTTAGGGTCTTAATTTATTTCATTCTTTTCCTTGTTATTTATGGAACATTATTATGAGTAGTATATTTCCACTCTAGGGTTTTTATGAAATCTTTTGTCAAATGAATTCTTATTATGTTTTAATATCATTGAACGCCTTTGAATTTCTTTACTTGTTCAACTACATTATAATTTTGGTTGATTGAATGACCATCAATTAGCTATACCTATTTATTATGTATTGCTCGAGAGTGAATTCATATTTAGATAGTTGTTGAACAACATCACTCCTAAGATATATGAGAGACTAACATTATGGGTTTAAAGATAGCTTTAGAGATAATGAAACCTTAACGTGATTCTAGTGAGCAGTAAAACAGTGCATCATAATTCGAGAGAATATATCTTGTAAATTATCATAATTATTCGAGAGATTCGATCTAAGTAGAGTGCTCAAATTATCATAATTATTCAAGAGAGATTCGATGTAAGCAGAGTGCTCATGATTCGACGAGAATAAATCGGCGAGATTATATCTAACATAGTGATAAAGATTCCGACAATTAAATCATAACTCTAGGCCTCCTTAATTTTGTTTCTATCCTCATCATTTTTAATTAGTTGAGAATTGAATTGTATTGATATTTATTAATTAGGTAGTTAGAAATTAAAATCTTAATCTTTAAAACTCAAACTAATTGGTCGAACTTATTTTCTTAGCGACACAAAATAATTATAGTTGTATCTTAATTTTTTGAGGGATTAGACTCCAAACTTAAAAGCCCAATTATATTTACAATAACTACTTATTCTTTTTAGGATGTGTTTGTAACCAACTACCAAACGAACCCGTATTACTCTTATAATATAAAACTAACCTGATTAAGTTTCACAAGAGGAGGATATGGAAGTGATAAAAGGTAATTATTGACGGAGAAAACGAAAGTAATAGGATCAAGAACTGTTTAGGTTCCTCGAAAGAGGTGGTTAAACATATAGACAAAAAAAAATCAAAATACGGAAAAGATGTAGTAGAAGACAAGAAATCAGATGATCTCTCTATTCTTTTGGAAAAAGAAGTCTTGTTACAACTCATCCTTGAACATGAACCCAATATGTACACAAAGTACATAACATATTACTTGTTTACAACATATATAACATAGGAAAAAGACATCAAAATATCTTAAACTATACTTGAAAAATAGAAGACACATTTAAACTATTAACTTGACTTAATACACATTTGAACTATATAAAAGTGAATTTATTTTCATCTTATAAAGTGTGTGTATATATATATATATATATACACACACCAATTTCACAAGATGAGGTGTTCCACACGTGCATGCCACGTTAGTACCACACAAAAAATATAATAAATTTATTATTTGCTATTTTTTTTTCTAATTTAGACTTTTTTCTTTTTTCTTTTCTCCTATACCCATCACAAAACCTCCATTGATGACGCCACCATAGCCCAAATTATTAATTAATTACCATCATTAACTTTAACACCCACCAACAAAGCTGTCATCACCCCTAATCATCAAAAATCAGGCAAAGATGTTAAAAAAAAATTGTGGTCAAATTTTTTTTGATAAGTTAAAATCGATCGTGCTTTAAAGCTCCTTATAAATACTAAAAATCAAATTATTTTCCATAGCTATTCTATCCACAAAATATATTATCAACTATGAATTTATGGGGGGCTAGTTAATGAAAATTGTAGATTTGTGGTGGGTTAGATAATGAAATTGATGGTGTTATTGTGATGAAATTAATGGTGGAAGGTGATGAAATTGGTGAGTGCAGAAGATGAAATTGACGGTGATAGTAGTTGATGAAACTGGAGGTGGTGGGTCAAGTGATGAAGGTATGGAGAAAGTAAAATCGGATGAAAATCAATAATGAATTAAGAAAAAAATATAAATTATGAAGAAATTTAATTGATGAAAAGAAAAATTAAAGTAGAAGAGAATAATGTGTAGGGTGTGATTGTGTGGTGAAGAAGAAGAGGCGTGGGTTGGTGAGTGATGGGGGAGGAGGTTGTTAAAAAGAAGATGGCGGGTGCATGACTCTGAAGAAAAAGTGTGTGGATGGGGGTTATTTTGATTTCTTTTTTCTTTATCTTTTGATTGAAAACACACTTATTTTTTATTTTAATTAATAATTTTTTCATGTCAGTTTTATGGGATTAAAAAATTCATTTTTATACCGTTTAGGCATGTTTTAGGCCACTTCAATAGTTTAGATGTTTCTTTGACTTTTTAAGTATGGTTTAGGATGATTTTGTTGTCTTTTTCATATCTCTTATAGTACCATGATCGACAGAACGGATTGACCAAAAAACAAAGTTAAGTTAGAAATCACTAGGATACACTACTAGAAATTGGGCTTATGGCATTGAAATTTTTGACAACAATATTACAAATCTCTTATACTACCATCGATCGATTGAAAGGAATGACTAGAAAAAGAAGTTAAGTTAGAAAGTCATATGATACACTATCAGAAATTAAGCTTATGGCAATTGACTTTTTATAGATAATCTATTACAATGGTTCTAACCGTTACAAAAAAGATTATCTCTATTACTACGATTTAGTAATATAATCGTTGCCACTATATATTAACTATTTCAATAGAAATTTCAAAATCGTTGTTATAAAGGCATCTGTGGCACCACTTTTTGAAAAAAAAAATTCTATTGCAACGTTTATTAAATCCCTCCATATTATTTTCACAAGCCCGCCAATAATTTTCACCAAGTCCTCCACTTTGTTTTCCTCAAAACCATTTTTCTCTGTCAAATCATTTGCACCATTTCTTTGCAATTCCCAGCCACCATCTCTTTCCCTGACAAAATCGATAGGATGAGGCCATCTCCGGTAATTTTTTTCTCTCTTTCTTCAGAATACACTATAAAAAAGAGTAAATTTGTGTTGAGAATCTCCACTGCTCTCTCAGTGTTGCGGCGTCTTTGTTGTTTCATAGTAAACAGAAAACATGACCTTTCACTTCTGTTTTGGAGTTTTCTTCTTCAACCCGGAGATTTTAAGGTTGGTGTATTCTTTAATTTTGGGTTCCTTCTCCTTAGAGACCATATTTCTCTTGAGATTTATGTTGAATTTCTGTTGCATGAGATATTAAACTGACCTAAATTAATTTTTGTTGTATTTTTTGCATACTAGTCTACATTATTTCTTTGATTGCTGAAATTTCTTCTCATCATAGTACTGTTCTTAATTTTAATGTTAAGAGACTATAATTGTGTTGATATTTATGTTGGATTTTCTATTGCATGAGATATTAATCCAGGTAATTGAATTGTGTGTAGATATTGCGTGCTGTAACAGGTAGTTAACTAGCTTGTGGGTCTAATTTTTGTTGGTATCTAATTGAAATTGCTATTTTAATGATATTACAATTTTTATCATCGATGTATGAAAAAAAATAATGCCCCGTTGTGCTTCTAAAGTGGAATAATCGCTTTAAATTTTTGAAAAAATTAATGTCCTGATATGAATTTTTTGGCCTAATTTTTGGAGAAATAATATTGGGTTTTGATTTTTGGAACAATTGAGTTTCTCATCAGTTTTGTTGCTACATATCGGTCAGAACATGCAGATGTGTCTTAAGTCTTTAATTTGTATACGTCTTTAGTATTTCTATTCTAATACATGAACAAAAGCTGAACATAGATGTTTGTAGTTAAATTTTATTCTCTTCATTTGACATTGATTATCATCAGGTAAGTAGTTTAGTTTGATAAAGAAATTGTACATTGTAGTTAAATTGTTAGAACTTTGTGTAGATAAGAAATCTGATTTAGTTCTTATTATTTTTTTAGTGCTATTTATGAATTTACTAGATTTGGTTGTTCTCTGTATCGAAGTTGGATTTGATTTTAGCATGTATAGTGATTCCATTGAAATAGTAGCAACTAAAGTCGTAACTGACATTGATTGTAAGGTAACTGACATCAATAAGCCCAGTCCCAGTGCTTACACCCTCGTTTTAATTTGTTGCATAATTTGAAGTGGATATGTTGCATATTTTCTTGTATTATCTTCATGGAACTTAGCTTCATATAAGTCCTGTAAAATTTATTTTTTACTAAGCCCTTCAGCATGTGCTATAATTTATTTCTTCTCTTCATTATGTTTCATAATCTTTGTCTATGTTCCTTTGTTATAGTTTTCAGTTGGTTTCTCCAACATCTGTGACTGCATTGGTGCAAATTCTTCATTTTGTGATATCTCTTTGCTTAAGTTTTATTATTGATGTTCATCTTTAGTGTTGACCTTTACATAAATAGAGTGTACGATATCTATTTTATTATGATTTTCTTCAGAGCTATCACTCAAACTCCTACATATCTTGTATTTCCCCTCTTTACAAATATATAGTATATATTGCTGTAATTGATAGATCAAATCATGCTTATTCTAATTTGCTATCTCTGCTTTAGCTCTCTTACCCCTCTTTGGACCATGGAACATCTTTTGAACCCAGCTCTTTGTAGTGTTGCTTTGTTGTACCTCTTTATTAATACCACTAGAATCTTGATTTTTATTCTGGAAAGATAAGGAATTGTAAAATTTTAGGTAACTGACATTGATTGTAATGTAATTACTCGTGTACTCAAACTGAGTCTTGGTTGATTGTATTGTAAACTATATGAAGTTTCAATATGTCATCGTTACTGCATTATTTGTTCAACTTCAACTGTCTTGTTACTATTATACTATTTTGTTATGATAGTAGATTATTCAAATTAGATTTCAAACATTGTCTCTTCCCAAGAGGGATTGCAATTTGTTTTTATTATATGTCCAGGCCCCTCATCTATATTATGATGTGGTTTGGATGTAATTATTATAATCAGTTGAAGTTCACCATATGTTTCTTCTGAAATTTTGAAATTTAACTTTTTAGAGTTTTGCAGATACAGAAATAAGTTCATGTCTACTCAGATATGATCTAACACTTTAATTTGCTTAATCGTGTATTCATCATGTTTCTTAAATGCTAGAAAATTGACAGTTAGATTGGATCTGATATGGTTACGCAAAGAATAGTTTAGATAAAAGTGGATAAATATATGTGACGTGCTCATGTTTAACATGGATAAAAATAAGTTGAGCTGATATTACACTATGACCTATGAAAACATTCTCTTGATATTGATTTACTAGTAGATCACAGTTGTGCTGTTAGATTCATTTAGAGACTTATAAGTAATCTGTGGTTCTGAAGGTTATAACCGTAAAAGGGTCATTCACACGAATGTCTCTAGTGTAGGTGGTCTTTAATTTTTTCTCCTCAAATCAGTGGTCTTTAATATAATTTGCTCTTGACCTATAATAGCTAATTAACTCCTGGTAATCAAGTAGTGCCCATCCCGAGTAAGTATGCTACTAATCCATTAAGTGAATTTAAGACTGAAGTAGTGCCCATTAAGTTTTGTCTGAAAATTGCTCTATGTTAAGATTCTTACATGTAGATGAAGCTATTCAAACGTCCCAAAGAAAGTAAAATATCATCACTGAAGAAGTTACCAAAAAGATCACGAGTTTGAAGCTTTGAGAGCCTTTCAATTTCTTTTGGGATTGGTCTAGTTATATTGTTATTATGCAACAATTTGTCAAAAACTTGTTATTTAAGAAAGTAGCGGAAACAAATGAGAAACTGGCCTAGCAATAATTGACACAGAAAGGTATAAGACTATGTTAGAAGTGACTAACAAGTGGAAGATCATCTTATATGCTCCCTGATTTAGAATGCTTTCTTCTAACATATTTTATTTTACACTTTCTGAATATACATAAACTTGAACAATTACGAATCAAAAAGGGTGTTCAAGAAAAAATCAAAAAGTTAAAACATTTATTTCATCTGGATCACTTGCATCTTTATGAAACAAACAGATACTGAAACACAAGAACAAGCAGAATTCAGGCTATGTTACACTTGTTCAAGTTAGAAATTCGAGTAAAAAGCATCAGAAGCAATCCAACTCAGTTACAGCTGCATCTCAAGTACTAAAAAAAGTGCAACATGTGCCTTTGGATTCAAGTTGTACTGTAGCACCAACTTTATATGAGAAAGAGCAGCAAATATTGTCAGAATTCACCACTTCCACATCACGAGCAACATATGAACAAGTACAACAAGATTTACAACTTTTCACCACTTGTAACGCCCCAAAATTTCATCCCGAGATGTCACACGGTGCTTAGGGCACACGTAGCCCCAAGCTAACCCTCGGAGCCAGACACTACCTCAAGGAATTCAATTCAACAATAGTCATGCAGAACAAAGAGATATACCACATCAGGTTCAAGAGAAATACTAGAGAATACTAGACTGTACAACATAAATATATTGAATGTCTATACATACCAACCCTCTAGTCTTATAAAGCTTCTATACATCAAAATCAAGGAGCCATTGGGACAAACCCCAACTGACTCAAACAGTACTGAAAGCCGTAACAACAGAACGATATCACTACAAATATAGACACGGTCCTCGAACCATGAAGACTCACCACTGAGGAAACATAGTTGAGGCACTCGAATATCGCTAACACGGATGCGGCTGAGTACCTGAACCTACATTACGAGAAAATGTAGTCCATAGAAATATGTGGTTCAGCACTTTGGAATGTACTGAATATGTGGGGTGCATGCAACAATGCAAATATCATCATCAATTTCATAAAATATGCATATGTACAATGATGGCTCACTTAGCTAGAGTTATATTGAAACATACTTTTCATGATCTCATAGTAAATAAATCATATGATAAAAACCTCATAAATCATCATAAATAACTTAAATCTTCAACTCAAGACTCGGAGTGACTCGGTAACTCAAGAAACTCAACTCTTATGGACATGGGAGGTTCTTATAACCGACATAAACTATGTGAGCTATACGGAGTCTAACATTTTACCCTCATAAGGAGAGAACCCCATATTGGCGGGAGCGTCGTACTCTTGTCAAGGAGTACAACCTAAATTTAGTGATCGCAATCGCATACTCGGCCTCTGGCCCACAATTATCAATATCAATACTACGGTGGCACGTAGTTTTGGGAAAATAGCATATTTCCCGCTCGGTGCTAAATACTACTCCCAGACACAAGCTCAGAACGCGTTAGGAAATCCACCACAAACATCACAAGGGTCTATCATGAAGACCAAATCAAATCTCTTTCTTATTTATCAAAACATAATCAACTTGTGTATTCGTAACTTGACTCAAATTAAATCAATCTTTCTCAACATCAAAATGTATTAATTCATTAAATCATGGGAACATCAATAACTTTAAAGAAATATCAAGACTCATTGTAACAACTCTATCTCATGAATCCATATACTCAATAATCCAGTTTGTCATAAGGAAGCTTAAAGCTTGACACATATCTTGAAAGCATTTGAAATATCAACTCATGGTTGAAATATGAAAATATTAAATATCAAGTCATAGCTTGGGAATAGCAAAATAATTATGTATAACAAATCTTGAACAATTTATATTCTCATAATCTCATGATAAAGTAATTTAGGTATAAACCCACATGCAAAATCATATAAATCCATGATAGAAATCAAAACTTTGGGCACAAGAACGAAAGAATTGCTCTTGTTCAAAATCCCACATACCTTAATCTTTGAAATTGGATGAATTCTATTGCTTGAGACTCTATCCGCACTTGTAATAAATGATTCTCGAAGCCCACATTATGAGGAACTTGATTCTCGAAGAAATCTTAAAGATTTATGGATGATTTTTGGAAGATTAAATTTTCTTGATTGAAACCCTAATATATATTCTTAAGAAAATTGGATAATAGAATGAAGAAATTAGGGTTTGGATGGGGATTCTCATATTTATATAGGCCTCCAAAAGATAGGAAAAGACCAAAATACACTTTCAAAAATGTCCCTTAATTGCTGAAAAAAAAATAGCTGACGACATTCATGACAAGCCATCAAACTTGTGACAAGTCATCACAAAATGTCGTCACAAAATGTTGGATTTTATGTTTTTCTGCTTAAGGTTGACGACATTGGTGATAAGTATCACACTTGTGAGGAATTGTCACAAATTTCGTCACTGGGAGTGGAAATCTGCCTAAGGCTAGCGACATTGGTGATAAGTCATCACACTTGTGACAACTTGTCACAAATGTTGTCACTGGGTTTTCCAGCCTGACATGCTGGAGTAAAATGGGCATAACTCTTGGCTCCAATACCGAATTTGGGTGAAATTAGTATAGTTGAAAAGATAATTCAATTATCTATCTTTTGGTAGGTTATAAGCTCAATAATTCGTAGTATAATGAGAGATATGCTCATTTGAATTTAAATATGGCAATATCCTTCCCAAGAATTTAATCGGTAAGGAATGTTTTGATTCACCTAATCGCTAGGACATCTTTGAGGCCTTAATACACATCACCCTTGATCAGAAAACAGCCAAATCAATATAATTTACTTCTCATGAGCTTGAGTCATGGTTGGACTATTGGTTAGAGTCTCGGGGTATTACAATATCTTCCCCTTGGAAACATTCGTCCTCGAATGTTGCCAAATAGGCCAAGAACAAGAGAAAATCAGGACGTATAGCTGGAACGACTCACTCAAAGGGCTTATTCACTCTATACATTTGGATATCATACAAAATGCATGAATTTGTGATGGAAGTAGACACACAGCTGAATCTTTAATAAGAAGAGGGTAGAATTAAGAAAGAATGGTACCTTTTGCTCGCTCCGAACTCACAAAAAGGAGGTGAGGGTACTTGGCTCGTATATCAGATTTGGCTTCCCAAGTAGCACTCTTAACAGATTGATTTTGCCAAAGGAACTTCTTTGTTCCTTAGCCTACGGATCTGAAAATCCAAAATCTCAACCGAAATCTCCTCGAATGAAAGGCTATCCTGAATATCTAAGCTTTCAGAAAAATCATCCACGACAGAATCACCAATACACTTCTTAAGTATGGAAATATGAAATATCGGATGAACGCTAGAAAACTTCGCGGGTAACTCCACCTCATATGCTAATTTCCCAACACGGCTCAGAATTCTGTACGGACCAACATAACGGTGACTAAGCTTTCCTTTCTTCCAAAATCTCTTCACCCCTTTCGTGGGTGAAACCTTTAAGTACCAAATCATTAATATTAAACTCAAGATCTTTTCTTCTCATACCTGCATACGACTTCTGACGACTTTGAGCGATCTTTAATCTTTCTCGAATTAACTTAACTTTTTCCATAGCCTCAAACACATCATCAGGCCCAATCACAGCTACTTCTTTTACTTCAAACCAACCTATAGGCGATCTACATATTCTCCCATAAAAAGCTTCAAATGCGGCCATCTGAATACTAGCATGGAAACTATTATTATATGCAAATTCGATCAATGGCAAGTGCTTATCCCAACTACCTTTAAAATCAAGCTCATATTCTCTCAACATATCTTCTAAAGTATGAATGGTCCGCTCAGCCTGACCATCTATTTGTGGATGGAAATTAGAACTTAGAAGAACTTGGGTACCGAGACCTTTCTGAAAAGCTCTCCAAAACTGGGAGGTAGACTGAGTACCCCTATCAAAGATAATATCCAAAGGAACTCCATGAAGTCTAACGAATTCTTGAATATACAATCTAGCATGATCCTCAGCTGTATAAGATGAATGCATTGGCAAGAAATGAGCTGATTTAGTCAACCGGTATACAACAACCCAAATCAAATCATGATGACGACGAGAAGGAAGCAAACCAATTACGAAATCCATATTCACTTCTTCCCACTTTCAAGTAGCAATGACAAACTCTTGCATTACACCACTAGGCCTTTGGTGCTCTACCTTAACTTGTTGATAAGTAGAACACTTTGCCATAAATCCTGCTATGTCTTTCTTCGTACCGTTTCACCAATAGATTTCTCGTAAATTGTGGTACATCTTGGTAGCACCGGGATAACTAGAATATCACGCGCTATGCGCTTTAGCCATAATTCTTTGCCTTAGATCATCAACATCAGGAACACACAATCTACCCTCCAATCTTAACACACCATCTCCCTCTTGGAAGAAAACCTCTACTTTTTGGTCTTTAACTGACTCCTTCAGTTTGACCAAACTAGGATCCCTATCTTGCTTCTCCTTTACCTCCGAGACCAAATAGGATTTGGAACTGCTCTGAACTAACATACTCCCGTCAATGGAATCAAGTAACCTAACGCCCAAACTAGCCAAACTATGTACATCATGAGCCAATTCTTTCTTATTATTCTCTACATAAGCTACACTACCGATAGACAACCTGCTAAGAGCATCTTCCACAACATTGGCCTTACCTGGGTGATACAACATACTCATATCGTAGTCTTTTAGCAACTCTAATTATCTTCTTTATCTAAGATTCAACTCCCTCTGAGTAAACACATGCTGTAGGCTTTTGTGATTAGTAAACACATCAATATGAACACCATACAAATAATGTCTCCAGATTTTCAAAGCAAAAACTACAATTGCTAATTCAAGATCATGGGTTGGATAATTCTTCTAATAAGACTTCAACTGTCTAGAGGCATAAGCTATAAATTTACCCCTCTACATCAACACACAAACCAAACTAACTCTAGAAGTGTCACAATATACCACAAAACCATCAGTACCAACGGGTAAAGCTAACATTGGGACTGAAGTGAGTCGAGTCTTTAACTCCTGAAAACTCTTCTCGCAAGGTTTCGACCACAGGAACTTTACTTTTTCTTGGGTCAACCGGGTTATGGGAGACGTAATGGAAGAGAATCCCTCAACAAAACAACGGTAGTAACCAGCTAGACCCAAGAAACTCCTAATGTCAGATAGGGAGGTAGGTCTAGGCTAATTTTTTACAGCTTCTGTCTTTTTGGGATCAACTCTAATACCTTCGACGAAAACAGTGTGACCTAGAAAAGCAACTGACCTTAGCCAAAATTCATACTTGCTAAATTTAGTAAATAATTAATGATCTCTAAGAGTTTGCAAGACAATTGTAAGATGGTTGGCATGATCATCCTCACTTTGGGAATATACAAGAATATCGTCTATGAATACAATGACAAACATATCAAGATATTGCTTGAACACTCGATTCATAAGGTCCATGAAGGCTACTGGAGCGTTGGTTAACCCAAAGAACATGACAAGAAACTCAAAGTGACCATAATGGGTTCGAAAGGTTGTCTTCGGAATATCACACTCTCTCACTTTAAGCTGATGATAGCCGGATTTAAGGTCTATCTTTGAGAAATAACTTGCACCCTATAGCTGATCAAATAAATCATTGATTCTAGGAAGAGGGTACTTGTTCTTGACAGTTACCTTGTTGATTTGATGGTAGTCAATGCACATATGCAATGTACCATATTTCTTACGCACGAATAGAACAGGTGCAACCAACGGGGAAATACTGGGTCTGATAAAGCCTTTATCTAAGAGATTTTTGAGTTGATCCTTCAACTCTTTAAGTTCTGCGGGAGCCATACGGTACTGAGGAATGAAAATAGGCTGAGTGTCGGGAAGGAGATCAATCCCAAATTTTATTTCTCTATCAGGTAGGATCCCTGGAAGATCTTCTAGAAAAACATCGGGAAACTAATTAACAATGGTAACTGACTGAATAGTCAGAGTCTCAGACTTGAGGTCTTTAAATCAAACTAGGTGATAGATGCAACCCTAGGAAATCAACTTCCTAGCTTTGAGGTAGGATATGAAATGGCTCTTCGGAGTTACAAAACTCCTGGACCACTCAAAAATGGGCTCTTCAAGAAAATAAAACTTGACCACTCGGGTACGACAATCTATAGACGCATAGCACGAGTGAAGCCAATCCATACCCAGAATGATGTCAAAATCAACCATATCAAGCTCAATCAAATTAGTACATATGACCCGATGAAGGATACTATAGGATACTTTTTATACACTCGCTTAGTAATAACAAATTATCCTATCGGGGTAGCAACCAGAATAGACTCAGGAATTCGTTCAGGGTCCATATCAAAATTTACAGCAACTAGAGGTATCACATAAGAGAAACTCGAACCGAGGTCCATCAATACATACACATCAAAATTAAAGACACGGAGCATACCAATGACAATATCTGGAGAGTCCTCCTACTCCAGCCTGACATGCTGGAGTAAAATGGGCATAACTCGTGGCTCCGATATCGGATTTGGGTGAAATTGGTATCGTTGGAAAGATAATTCAATTATCTATCTTTTGTTGGTAATGAGACCAATAATTCGTAGTATAATAAGAGATATGATCATTTTAAGTTGAATATGCCAATATCCTTCCCAAGAATTCAATCGATAAAGAATGTTTTGATTCACCTAATTTCTAGGACATCTTTGAGGCCTTAATACACATCACCCTTGATTATAAAATAACCAAATCAATATAATTTACTTCTCATGACCTTGAGTTATGGTTGCATTATTGGTTAAAGTCTCGGGGTATTACACCACTCTTGTAAATGATCAATGTGAAGAAGCAGGCAAGAATATACAGATTTTAGTTCATACTATTTCAATAACTATCTGCATACTATAATTTATTTATTTATATTACTATAGGCCTTATCACTAACAAAAGAAAAAGAGGTGGTACACAAATTCCAAAGGTACATGGATGAAGTGAGCGCAAACTAATCGTGTTAAATAAACTGAAACAACCTATTGGTACAGTCAAAGAAGTGGTAACTGAGCTTGGCAGCTTTCTTGGTACATTGACAAGGAAAGGGGAATTTTGTTCTATTGATGTATTTAGTTGGAAAAAGTTGACAACACATGATGATATATGAAATTATATTTAGGTTTGAAGTTCTCATGTTTCGAGTTTTAGTTGAAAATATTATAAATTTTTGTACTAATTAAGTTGCACCAAATTATCGAAAAATATGACATTCCTGAAGATGGGAAAGAGTGGGCTATGAAAATAATTAAATCTGTTGAGAGGACATAAGTGTAGGTTTAAGTAACAACACTTCTATGCCATTGACAAAGATGAAATTCGAATTGCAAATAGGCCTCAAACTATTTCAGAGTCTTCCTTTAAGGATATCCAAAAATATTGAAACTCTAAAGAAGCTAAGGTATGATTACTAGAACCCCTTAATGGTAAAGTTTGTCTATATTTGTTGGAAGGTCATAGTAGCAGTGTTACATGTTAACTCAATCCCCTTCTACCAGGTTGTTGTTGTCTTATTAAAATAGTAGATGACGATATATATTAAGATTGTAATGTTTGTAAAAGTTAATTAGAAATCACTTTTTTAAAGATACTTACATGATTGATAAGATATTTCTTTGGAATTGGCTGTCTGACTTCCTTATAAGACAATGGTCTTTCTTGATGATAAATATATAACATTTTATTTTCAGAAGATGGGGTTGTCATGGGATATTTAGCTGCACCATCTGAAATTTTCTGTAGGTGAAAAATGAATAAATCTTAAGCAAGTACAACATAATCATTATGAGTTTATGTTCAATGCAATATACTATTAGGTGTGACAAATACTCAACTTGCACAATTATTTTATTGATAAGGTAATTATAGTTTAAATCTCTTTCATAAACACTAATCAGTAACCTAATTAGAAAGTATTTTACTTGCTATAATAGGTTAAAGAATATCTATTATGTAGAAAGTATTTTCTCTATATTCAACGACTTAATGCATTTATAACCATGATTTTTATTTAGTAAATGAGATATAAATAAAAAGAGGTAAGTGAGCAATACTGTAGTTTTGAGAGGAGTAATTAATACACTTTTTCATGGCATTGGGGATGACCATTAAACTTTCTTCTTGAGGATTGTAGGGGGAGTAGGAGGTGTCTTATTCGGCTTTTTAAATTGCTAATATGACATTCCAACAATCTAATTTTGTGGAATTTATGGTGGTTAAAATCTTAA
This sequence comes from Capsicum baccatum var. pendulum, assembly GCA_030864225.1. Lineage (NCBI taxonomy): Eukaryota > Viridiplantae > Streptophyta > Magnoliopsida > Solanales > Solanaceae > Capsicum > Capsicum baccatum. Next base: position 206,045,264 of record CM061553.1, on the reverse strand, counting down.
GTTATTTTATAGATAATGTCTTAGGTGCTCTTAGTATTATAGATTATTTCAGAATATTTAAACTTGTTGAAATTGGGTGTTGACAGATCATTCAGTTAAGTCTAATAGTCACAGCGTGAAACTATTATAAAGAGATAAAAAACAGTGATGACGACTATTTTCTTTTACTGAAAAAGAAGGGACATATGTTATTCGCCTGGGAAATTCAAGAAAGAAGATACACTCTAATCAAACAACAGAAGAATCATCATTAATTTTAAGGGTATAAAATATAACTGTCATGTGTCTGCCACTGTTACATTTTTCATTTAAATACCTTTGTTATAAAAAGACTCTTTCCTGCAGGATATGTTCAATACTAATAAAGAGAATCAAAAAAAGTTGAGGCATCCGCACACTGTTGGTAAATCAAGTTTTGCTATAATTCGCGAGGTTTGGTGTTTTCTCGTATTGTTACTATGTGCTTGTTGACTTTAGTCAGGAAAATTTTTATTTTGACTTGTATTTATGTAAGATCCCACAAATTTCTTCGTCGTCTAAATCCCTTAAAGCGTGCCCAAAGAGTTCCTAGACTTAGAAATTTGGCTAAGTGTTGGGAATTAGTCATTCTAAAGTCTCAAAACATTGAGGATTTTATTATCAATCTTTTCGACCTTCGATAGTTGATATTTTAGTTAATTCATGATCAGGGAGGTCAATAGGTGGTCCCGGATAAGTTTTAAATTTTTCGGACCCCATTTAGACCATGTTTGATGTCCCAAAACAGTGGACCAACGTGATCTTGGCGCGCTGCATCGCCCATCTCATTGGTCAATTTTGTTGTAGGAACTGCCAGTCAAAGTACTAAGGCTTGGCGCGATCTTGGCGCGATGCGTCGGTATCGCATAGCCAATCGCGTCGATGCCCAATTTTTTATCTTTTAAAATCCGCATCCAAGTTTAGTCATTTTGCCTCACCGCCAATCAGTCATAACACAAAATCAAAGCCCTAAAACACTAAAACATAACCTTTATCTCACAAAATCATCAATAACACCCCTTAGGGTTTCAACCCAAAGTTCAAGAAACTCAAAGATTCCAACGTCACTTTTTGAAATTTCTTCAAGAATTGAAATCCCCAAACCAAGAGCATCAAGAATATCTATTCAAAGTTGCAAATAGAGTCCCATAAGCAAGAGTTCATCCAAAGTCCATAACCTAAGGTATGTGGGATTTGAACAAGAGCACTTCTTCCATTCTTGTGTCCAAAGTTTTGATTTTATTAAAGAATTTCATATTTTTACAAGTTATACCCAATTTACTCTATTTTGAGTTTATGAATTTATAAATTGTTCAAGTCTTAAAATTACATGTTATCTCAATTAATTATGCCTTGAATTGAGGATTTACATTGCGAATTGTATTTCCCTGTTGAAAATTGATATTTTTCAAGTGTTTTCAAGTTAATTGTTGAGAATTAAGCCTCATTATCATATTGTGATCATTCAAGTATATCTGTTGTAAACCTAAGTGTGAATTTTGATAATTTTGAAGAGTATGTTATAGTATTCTTATAACAAGCAAGTACATAGATTTTTAAAGAAAGATTTGGTCTTTGACCCTAAGCTAAGATAAGGAATCCACACCTATCATTTAGTTCATGATTTAAAACATAATTGGATTTCATTATACAGTCTTGTACTATTTTAAGGTGGATTTCCTAAAAGTTCTGAGCCTAAGTATGGGAGTAGTATTTAGCACCGAGTTGGACTTGATTCCAAGGTTTCATGCCCCAGAACTATGGGCCATCGTAGGATTATGGTTTACCTCAAGTGGGTTAAGATAGTGATCACTAAAGTTAAGGTTTTATTTCTGTGGCAAGGGTAGAACAGCTCTCCCCAATGTGGGTAAAACGTTAGACTCCATGTCAGCTCATATGGTTTATGTCGGTTAGAAGAAACTCCCAAGTTTCCAAAGAGTCTCAAAGTTCCATAATCCCAAGTCTTTCAGTCCCTAAGTTTTCAAAGAAGTTCTTTATTCTCCTTAAGTTAACAGTATATGTTTTGAAAGTTATTGTTTTAAGATTCCTTCATTTACAAGATTTGAGAATAAGAGGAGAATATAGATGTTAGAACTAAGTATAATGACTCACGAGATTTATGCTACATATTTCATTATTCATGATTTATGAGATTTAGATTTCAGTTTTACTCAAGCCATGTAAGTCATTTATGTCAGCATGCATTATTTTATAAAGATTGATGTTACTGTTTAAATATTACCTACACCCCTATATATTCAGTACATCCTCAAAGTACTGATCCACATATACGTTTGTGTGCTACATTGTCTCATAATATAGGTTTAGGTACTCAGTCTCAGCAGTGACAGTGATCTTCGAGTACCTTCATCTACACTTCCACAGTTGGTGAGTCCTCATGGTTCGAGGACCTATTTCCCTATTTTTAGTCTTCGTAGTAGTTGATTATTTCTTTTCAGTTCAGTTTGAATTAGTTGGGAGTTTGTCCCAATGACTCTCTAGGTCCTTAATAAGTAGAGACTTGTCGGACTAGTAGTTGAAGTTTTCTAGATTTCTAGTAATTGTTATCCAAATGATGTTTTGCTGTTATTTCAGTTCAGATTTGGTATAACAAAATATTATTGATTGGTTTATTCTTTTTGAAGTAAGTGTTAGAAGTAGTAGCAGGCTCAAAGGGTTAGCTTAGGGATACTTGTAGCCTTAAGCATCGTGTGACGCTTTGGGATGAGATTTTGGAGCGTTACAAACATGGTATTAGAGCCAGGTTTAAGGAGTCCTAAGGAGTTAGACAAGCCGTGTTACGTAGATTCTTGATCATCGGTATGAAGCGCACCACATCTATGAGCAAGAGGTTATAGAACGTTTTAGGAGAATTTATCTCTTTCTTTTAGAATCTATCGTACCTACAACTATCTCTATCTGCTATTAATTCGTGCTCTTTTATGACAGAATAAGCCTCCCCGCAAAGCTAATGCCCATAGAAACGACAATTATCCACCCCAACCTGTTGATCCCCTGAATGAGAATGTGCTCATGTCAAATTTTGGGATGTTTTTCAGACGTTGGCCCAAGCCGTAACTGCTACTGTGCAAGCTAATAATCAGGATGTTATTTGATGTGTGAGCGGATGCTAACATATTTGAGGCTTTTAATTGAGAATAATTGCAAAGTCTTAAGAAACTTTTGTAGTTCTTGATTGTTTTATCTTTGATTTTTGCAGTAGAAGTCAAGAGGCAAGAGAACCAACAATGATGGAAGTAAAAGAGTTGAAATCTAAAGCAAAGAGAAGAGAAGTGTGGCTGACGACATTCCTGATAAGTCATTAGCACTCTGATAGGTTATCAGCTTCATCATCAGCCTTAAATAGAGAATGAGATTCAGCTGGAAGAAGTGACGATGACATGTGATAAGCCGTCAGCCTTGTGATAAGCCGTCAGAGTTGCCATCAGCCTTAGATAGAATATGGGAGCTAAGGTGGAGAAGTGACGACATTGTCTGATATGTCGTCGCAGTTTTGATAAGACGTCAGGATTCACCATGAGCCTTAAGCAGAAATTATCAAAATTAAAGAGGAGTTGACGACATCCGTGATAAGTCGTCAGCCTCCTGATAAGGCATCACACATGTCATCACCAAATTCAAGAAAAACACTGCACTCTGTGATTTTATTTTCATAATTAGGTTGAAGTATTTAAAGCATAGTTTAGGATTTTCTAAGGGGGATGATTATTATTCTAAACCTATTTTGGAATGAATGTGTTTTGTTATTTTCTCTCTAGTTTATTGGCTTGAACAAAACAAATAACTTTGAAGAGATTATCATCAATATTTTGGGATTTCTACTTTGATCTAATCTAAGAAACACTCATTGCTATTCATCTTGCTGTAAGTTCATCTTTCAAATTATGGATTCAACTTGTTGTATCGATTATTACATTTTGAGTGGCTAAATCCCTTTAACCCGAATTATGGGATCTATGGGTTAGGTCTTGGTAAGTTGTTAAGTGTTTAAGATTCTAAAGGTAATAGGACTCCTTCATAATTCTGAGGTTTTAATTATTGTTTGTTGGTTGCAAACGATAGATAGCACCTGCTTTGATTTGCTTGAGATAAGAAATCAACTATAGTAGGAAGTGAATTATTGATAGGGACTTGGAAGCTACCAACCTTCCGTTTAATAATTGATGCTGTAACAAGGTTAATTAACCTGAGGTGAAGTCTGGTTAGTGAATATAAATTCCCTAAGTCCGAGAGGATTAGGTAATTAAATGCTTAAGTGGGTCGAGAGACATTTAGACATAACTTCGATAAAGACAATCTGTTGTTCCTACCTATCGTGAGAATCTTGAATCACTATTAGCATTTGTCAAGTACCAAAACCCATAGTGAACATAATTCTGGTTTTCCATAAACTCTTGATTACAAACACTAAAACTAAAGTGACCAACAATTATTTGCTAATCTTCGAAACCCTATTTTATCTTTTCGTATCACCTGTTTGAATTCAACTTGTAGCTATAGTTTCAAATTAGTTTAATCGCCACTCACATTGTTCCCTGTGGATTCGACCCCGACTCCAAAAGTTAGGTAAATATATTGACGACGACCGCCTTGCACTAAATTGACGTGTAAGTTGAGCGTTATAAAAAATGTTCAAACGAGTATTTTTGATAAACTAAACAAATATTTACAAGTTTCACTAAATAAACTAAACAAATATTTACAAGTTTGAATTCAAGCAAGTAAGCTAAAATTCCAAACCAACTCAATATGCCAAATTATTCCCTGGCAACGGCGTCATTTTTGATAAAATTTCAAGCCAGTTTTTGAGTGGTACGGGAATTCTGTATCTCCCAAGAGTTATTTCATATCCTATCTTAAATCCAGAAAGTTGATATCCAAAGGTTGCATCTATCATAAAGACACTAAGTCTGAGGCTCTAACTATTCAGGCAGTCAACATAGTTAATGAGTTTCCTGATGTTTTTTCGAAAGATCTCCCAGACGTACCCCCTAATAGAGAGATAGAATTTGGTATTGACCTTTTTTATAATACAAAACCTATTTCTATCCCTCTATACCGTATGAAACCCACAGAACTTAAGGAGTTGAAAGATTAACTCAAAGATCTTCTAGATAAAGGTTTCGTAAGGCCCAGTGTTTCTCTTTGGGTCGCACCTGTCCTGTTTGTGCGAAAGAAGAATGGTTATTTGCTTATTTGCATTGACTATCGTTAGCTTAATAAGGTCACAGTCAAGAACAAGTATCCTCTTCCTAGAATTGATGATTTATTTGACCAATTGCAAGGTTCAAGTTGTTTCTCAAAGATAGACCTTAGATCCGGCTAATCAGCTTAAAGTAAGAGAGTGTTATATTCCAAAGACAGCCTTCCAAATCTGTTATGGTCACTTCGAGTTTCTAGTCATGTCTTTCAAGCTAACCAATACTCCAATAGTTTTCATGGACCTTATGAAATGAGTGTTCAAGCAATATCTAGATATGTTTGTCATAGTGTTCATAGATGATATCCTTGTGTTCTCCTGTACTGAGAATGACCATGCGGATCATCTTAGAATTGTCTTGCAAACCCTTAGAAATCACCAATTTTTCGCCAAATTCAGCAAGTGTGAGTTTTGTCTAAGGTCAGTATCCTTTCTCGGTCATATTATTTCAGCCGAAGGCATTAAAGTTGATCCTCAAAAGACAGAAGCTGTGAGAAATTGGTCTAGACCTATAGCTCTGTCAGACATTAGAAGTTTCTTGGGTCTAGATGGCTATTACCGCCACTTTATTGAAGGTTTTTCATCCATTGCATCTCCTATGACCTGGTTGACCCAAAAGAAGGTTAAGTTTCTGTGGTCAGATTCTTGCGAGAAGAGTTTATAGGAGTTGAAGACTCGACTCACCTTTACTGAAGGAAAGGTTGGTCACAAATTTAAAGAGTTTGCTTCTACACGAAAACGAAGACCTTTGAGAACAAATATTAGACCGGAAGACCCAACCCTACCGCCAAGAAGCAATTCGTATAGTGCAGGTGCATTCACATATCTTTGCTTACTCTTTCATTTTCATTTCAAAATTCGGATCGCTCCCAACTACGGTCTGAAGTCGACAGCTCTTCAAGGTTAACCCTACTTTTTGTTTTTCTTTTACTATTTTGATCACATTGTAGCCTCCAATTGGCTCGGCAGAAAAAGTCTAATCTCAGCAGCCATAATCTTCCTATTATAACCACCATCTTTACAAAATTAGTCAATGAAATAGGAAGTTAAACAAATAATCAATATGAAAACTTAGAGCCACTGCATATAGACATAAAAAACACATACATATTTTTTTTAAAAAAAAATTAACACTTCACATAGAGAAAAAGTTGATAAGATATTTTAATTTAAAATCTAATAAAGTTAAGGAATAAGGAGTTGAATACATACCTGAACTTAACTCTAATCAATCTCGAAATTGAAAATGCATAACTCCAATCGATCTCGAAAATCTAACTTATCAAATCGATAATGGAGAAAACTGATTAACGGAAATGGAAACCAAAAATTAGCTGACAATGATTGTAAAATCAGTGAAAAATAATTTAACAGAGTCACCAAAAACTATTTTCTTCTAATTCCGACATAATTTATGTTTCTTTCTCTAGAAACGCAAGTTGAACACAGAAATGAAGAGATAAAGAAAAATGAAGAGCTCACTACCAGGACTTTCTGTAGTTAATTAATCAAAAAAAATCTAATAAGAGACAATTTCGAGCCAAGAGAAATAAGGGAAAGGGAATAAAATTACAATTTCGAGCTGAGAGGAGAGAAAATTGTCGTTGCTGAATGTTGAGTGCTGAGAAAATTAAAAATCCTAGAATTTGAAAATAAATGATACCAAACGGTATCTAAATGAGCACAAAATAGTCCGTAATCTCGCAAAACAGCCCACACATACAAGACACCAAGCGGAAACAACAAACACAAACTTAAAAGATAAAGAAGATAGATAACTTGGCACAAAGAGAATACGAAATATAGAAACTAAAAAGTGTATCAAACTCTAAAACCTCTACACATCACATTAACAAGCACCAAGTTCTTACGCGAACACAAGAGAAACTCGGTTCACTCAAACACTTATGTTTCTAGCCGTTTCACAACACAAGTGGAACTTTTCACTTGTGAGGTTCAAAGTTGGTGGTCTACTCTCTTTTTGAGAGGAAAATGGTGTTTCGGTGTTACAATCTTCATTCAAAATAAGCCAACTAAGGAACGAGACTAAGGAAAATATTTAAATAGTCTATTACAAAAGGTGTTGCAAAAGGACTCCTTTTCCCTTAATGAGGGTGACAGGTGTAGAGTGTATTTGGGGCAGCCATAGGCGTATTTTTGAGCACCTAAGGCCAGCCCTCATATGTCAAGGCGTGCACTCCCTTGGGCACATTCACAACAAGCTCAAACGCGTCCATTTTCATAAACCTGCCTTGTAATCTTTGTAGTTCCCGAGCTTGGACAAGGCTTTGAAAAAGGTCTTCAATTCACTTTGCAAATACGAAACTTAAACCTTCAACAAAAACTTGTAATTCTTGTGCTCCTCATGCTTGTATCACTAAAAGAGGGAGAAAATTAATTAGAGAAAACAAGGGAGAATTTGCCGCGTTCATTTTGGCGCAAAATATCGAAAGAATAAAAGAAAATAGGTCTTTTATTAAATATAAGTAATAACAAAAAATAGATATTTAAAAGTAATAAAGTAATATTTGTGGGGGTTGTAAGAACCCCACAATATAACCTCGATAACCCCCAGAAAGTAAATTAAATTGCGGGAGTTTCCAAACCGCCACAATATAATAGAATCTGTGGGGGTTTTGATAACCCCCTCAATATAACCCTCCAAATTTATCTATTTTTTGTAGTGGAGTTGACTTGTGATTAATTCGTATTTCATTATTTTTTTTTTTCAAGATAGTCATTTGTTTTTGTTTAAAAGATTGATTCGGTGGTCTGAGAATCTCAGAATTTACTTGATTGCTTGTTTTTATTATAGATATTTTAGTTGTGCGTGATGTATAGGTATTTAAGTAGATTTAAAATTTGATGGATGTTATATTTTTGTATCCTCTATTAGATATCGATCTATGTGATGCAATTTTAGGAATCGTCGAGCTATACAAAGTTGTTATGAATGAAGAAGGAAATAGAATGTTAAGGTGATTGTAGGTGTCTAATAATCCCTGTGTTGGCTTGTGATAGTTATCAATTTAATAGTACGATAATTTTTGATGTTATGTATCCTGCCAACTGTATTAAAACTTAGGGGGTTTTCTTGAGGAGGATATTTTGCATTATTTTTTTTTTTTGGGTAAAAATGCTCTCAAATATATTTAAATTTTGATGAAATTTATTGTAACACGTCCAAAACTTAGAGTATTTTATTGATATTTATTTGCACTAAATTTATTTATATTGTTTTTTTAATTTTATTAATTTTTTTATTAACTTATAAATGTCATTGAGATACACTAATAAACAGTTTAGGCAAAATTCAGGTGTTACGATAAATTTCGACAAATTTTAGATATATTTGATACTACTTTCCCCCTTTTCTCACAGAAAAGATGCCTATTTTCATGTTGAGTTAATTAGTGTTTGTGTATGTGTTGTGAAAAAAACTTTTCTCTTTAAAAGAATTGTTTTACCTTAAGAGAACTTCAGATTGAGTTGGTTTAATGAATGTATGTTTACTGACAAATGCCCTATGCTTGTCATATGAATTTAATGTATATCAAATTATTTTTATGCACCCTTTTGCATTCATTTTTGTATGTTAGGTAAGTGGATGTGTTTCTTTTGACATCTACAGCGATGTATAGCATGGAATTTGTTCATAGCATGGATTCTTATGTGTTTGGTTTTGATTTCCTTCAATATTTTGGAAAATTAGTTTTTCCCTTTGGTCTAATATTTTTTTTCTGACAAATTAAAAACTCAAATCTACTACAACATGCAAAAAGAGCCACCATCCGCAGAGAAATCATTTTAATAAGGTAATGGTATATAATATTTTAGTATTTATTTTGATGTGATTTGTTTTTGTTTTTTAACTTATTATTTTGCGGAGATAGAATTTGGAAATGATGAGTTTCTTAATTAGTTTGAGTCGAGGTTTTATTGAAAATAATCTTTCTAGCTTTAGAGGTAGTAGTAAGGTCTACCATCTCAAAATCCTACTTTATAGGATTACATTGAATACATTATTGTGCTTTTATCTAGAATTTCAATCTTGAACTCAAAAATATATATGATATTATTATGTTCTACAATAATTAGTAATTAGTCATGTTTCCTTAACTTCTTCTTTTGTTTTTTAATCTTTTCGTAGTAGATTTTTTATGTAGCTTTCAACTAATAGTACTCTTCATTATTTTTACTTATCACATTTAGATTTTGCATGCTCATTAAAAAAATAACGATGATATGAATCTCTATTAATTGATGTTTATTATTAGATTTAAGAAATTAATTTGAAGAATAAATAATCGATGCTAGGATAAAACATGAAAAACATAATTGCCTTTTATTGACATGCTAAAAATAAAAATCTTTTTTTTTGAATAATGAACAAGCAAAAGTGAATGGATCCTAAATATTTTGATTGCACAAAAATAACATCAAAAGAATTATAATTATGTTAAATTGTTCAAATTAAATGTGAAATCAAATAAGCATAATAGTTCCTTATGAAATGGATTGAAACATGTGTGTATGTGAATTTGAAGGAGAGAAGTTAAAAGAATATTTAAGAAATTTAAAATATGAATAATTAAGGAGACTACCAATGTTGTGAATATTTATCAAGCTCAATGTGATTTACTGATTTATAACGAAGGTTAGAAAATCAAAAACCTCGAGGCATTTTTTACCCAACTTTTTGAAGACAAAAATAAGGATTTTTTAATTTTTTTTTAAAAAGAGAAACATGAAGGTTGATATTTATAGAATTTTCATGAAGTCATGAACTTATAATACCTTCCAACTTTTATTTCTTTCAAAATACTGTCTTATACATACGATTAAAGTTTCATAGTTATAATAACTCACTTACTTTACCTGAAGAATCACGTCTTGTTTAATTAGCCACAATTATATCAAAAAGCTCTTCATAATGAAGAATCTCAAAAGAAACCTAAAAAACAAAGGAAGGTTGAGTTATAGATTTTTCTATATTTAACTTAACTATTACATGATTTTTTTTGTAAAAAAAAAAAAGATCACCTATAAATAACACCAAAATAAAATAGAAAATTTTCGTGCATTAAAACAAATTTAGTAGTCCTTATAGAGTTATAGTTTGTTATATATTTATTATCAAATAATGTTTTAATGTTAATTAAAGTTGAGGGTAAAATATGAAAATAAAAATAACAATTCTTCATATGTCAAAAATAACAAGTACTCCTTTGTCCAATAATACTTTTTTACAATACTAAAAGTAGATATCCAACAACACTTGTTTAGTTTAAAAATTAATGGATAATTTATCATTTTCTATCCATTTTTCTTATTATTAAATACTATTCATCACTCAATGCATTTTTCAATGCAATAAATTTATTATATTCAAAGGGCGATATAAAGAAATTGCCCCTATAATTTTTTATTTTTTAACATATGTGTCAAGTGAATAGTGGACAAATATTGTTGGATAGCGAGAGTAAAAATAAAAAGATAATTTTAAAAATAAGAGACAGGTAAAAATAAACAGATGGAATACCTTATTTATCTACTTTCAATGCTTCTGTCGTTTTATCTTGATATTTTTTTTATTGCACTAAATATGGCAATAAAGGACATGAAATTTATACTTTTAAAGCAACATCTCCGTTTTTAAGTACTTGTCATATTTGTTATATATGTTTTTTCAGTAAAACTTTAACTAGAGATCGAATAATTTAACTAAATTATCATATTTATTATTCAATTCAATTTAATATAGCGCTTGTCCCTTTTGCACCACATTAATGTCCCTTCAAGTTTTATAATGAAGGACAAAGGTGAAAAAAATTAATGATAGCTTAGTTTTTTAAAATGACAAGTACTTCTTTATTTTTTCTTAATAGACATGATAAAATTTTGCACAATCATTAAAAAAAGTTAATTAGGAGTGTAATTTAACTCATATACTCCTTAATAATCTTTGCCTATTTATGTGTCTATTAATTATGAAATAATTATTGCTAAGGGCAAACTTGAAAAAAAATTAATTCTTTTTAGATTTTTTAAATTGACCAGTATTTGAAGACAACTATTTTCAATATACATGACAACTAAAAAGAAACGAAGAGCGTATTATGAATAATCTTTTTTAGTAACGAAGACAATATCTAGGAACGAAAGGAGTATTAAACAACATTAAGGTCGTTAGCAAATTGAAGGTACTCGAAAAATATGATATTTAGTTGACATAGCGGCAATAATTCTTTTTTATTCATATTATCTTTTACGTTACATTTAAAAAATGTTGTACTTAATAATGTAACGAACACAAAATAATTTATTTTTCATGCATTTATTATTATTAATATTATATACACGTACAATACACGTATACTAAACTAGTTTAATATAATGGTGAGAGAATAGTTAAAATCACAAATCTATACTAAGATATTTCTATTAAATGTACTAATTTGAACCGTACAGTTGCTGTTTTAGACAACAACTAATAACACAGTCCAAACTCCAAAATGTAATATAATTACAATAATCGTATTTTTCGGGATATTCTTAACTATATTTTTATCATGTACTTAAGTTTTATTAGTTGTTGGCAATAACTACTTCTACGTTTATTGTTGGTTGATTTTTACTATATATATGTATGAAAATATCATTATACTAAGTGCTGCATGAAAACAGTAAAAATTTGCAAGTAGGGAAGTGATGACGTTATGTGGAGTGGAAAACGAGTGAATCGAATCAAATATGGAGAGAATAAAAATGAGTTAAATAAAACCGAATAAAGGATTTGATTTGTAATCACATTTAATTTTGATAAAAATGAACCAACGGATAATATAAATATATTAGATTCGGACAGAATAAAGCAAACCACAAGTAAAAGAAAAACAAGAACAACACAACAAATTTACGTGGAAACCCTTCTGAGAAAAACCACGGGCAGAGGCAGAGGGATTTCACTGTGAAAGGAGAAGAGTACAATGTGGAGAATGTGCGTATTTTTGAATACTTAAAACAACCCACTAAATGCACATATATAATACGTGCATACAAACATGAGTCGGACCGCAGAATTTTCAGGGCTCGATCAACAAAAGTGGCTTGATCCCTACGGTACCACCACAGACCCCATTGAAAATCACAAACATGAGTCGCACCACGAAACTTTCAGGGCCAGATCAACAAAATTCGGGTCACAACTCTAACAATCAATCAACAAAATTCAGGTCACAACTCTAACAATCTCCACCTTGACACGAATTCTAATTCAAAACTCAAATTCATTTCAAGACAAACTCTCCACCTCTTCCACAAAAGACCCTAAGGGCACATATTAACAAGCTAACACCAACCAAGTACAAGCAATGCTCAAATTTGACACTTAGTAGTGTCTTGGTCATCATATCATCAGGGTTCTCATGGGTACTAATTTTGCTCACCACAATATCACCACGAGCAATAATTTCACGCTCAAAATGATACCAAACATCGATGTGCTTTTTCCTCTCGTGAAACATCTGATCTTTCGTAAGGAAGATAGCACTCTGATTGTCGTAAAAGACTGTAGTAATCTATAAGTCTTTGCTAAGTTCAACAAACAGACCCTTCAACCAAATAGCTTCCTTGAAAGCCTCCGTAATAGCCATGTACGCTGCCTCAGTAGTTGACAAAGCAACCGTAGTCTGTAAGGTAGCTTTCCAACTCATAGCACAACCGCCAATGGTGAAAACATAGCCTGTAAGGGATCTCTTTTTATCATGATCTTCTGCAAAATCAGAATCTACATACCCGATTACTCTATTTCTATTTTGCCCAAACTGCAAACAAACACCAGCAGATCCATGCAAGTATCTGAAAATCCACTGAACTGTTTTCCAATGTTCTTTGCCAGTATTTTCCATGTATCTTCTAACTGCACTGATGGCATAAGATAAATCTGATCGGGAACACACCATCGTATACATAAGAGATCCAACGACACTGGAGTATAGAACTCGAGACATATAGTCACGCTCATCATCTATCTTTGAAGATAACGTGGCCGAGAGTTTGAAGTGAGCTGCCAATGGAGTACTGACAGGCTTGAAATTTTTCATATTGAACCTGTGAAGCACTTTCTTAATATACCTTTTCTGACCCAAGTATAACTTACACTTCTCTCTATCCCTCATAATTTTCATGCCAAGAATTGTCTTTGCTGTTTCTAGATCTTTCATCTCAAACTCGTTGCTGAGTTGATCTTTGACTTTTATTATCTCTCTCATATCCTTTGTTGCAATGAACATATAAGAGAAGATACACGAATGAACCATCACTTACCTCCTTGAAGTCGACACAACATCATAACTATTCCTCCGAAACATATGAGAAGTCATAAAAGAGTCAAACCTCTTATACCACTGTCTGGGCGACTGTTTTAAGTCATAAAGAGACTTTTTCAGCAAGTATATATAGTCCTCCTTTCCTAAGACTACAAAACCCTCTGGTTTCTTTATATCATCAAGTTCTCCATGTAAGAATGTAGTTTTGACATCCAACTGCTCAAGAATACAAAGCAAGGCTCGAATTAAACTGTGCTTGACAACTGGAGAAAATACATCTATGAAGTCAACACCTGAAACCTGATTGTAGCTTTTAGAAACTAGTCTTGCTTTGTACCTAGCATTTTCAACTCCCAAAGTTCCTTCTTTCTTTTTAAATACCTACTTGCAACGGACAACTTTCTTATCTTTAGGCAATCTCACCAAATCCCATGTATTATTAGTATGAAGTGATTCTATCTCCTCCTGCATAGCAATCATCCATCAGCTGGAATTATCATAACTAACTGCCTCTGAGTAACAAGAAGATTCTTTACCAGAATCAATACCTTCTGCTACATTCAATGCATAATCAGCCAAATCAGCTTCAATATACTTCTAAGGAAGTCTAATATCTCTCCTAGTCCTGTATTTAGCAATAGAATATTATGGCACTACTGCTGGTGAAGAAGAAATAATATCACTCTGTATGTCTGGCCTAGACCGAGAAGTAGGCACTGGTGTAGACTCTGATCCAATATGCAATTCAACGCGGGTGCTTAATTTTTTGCTGATTCATGTCACTAAGCTGATCTGGGGGCGAAGCACTAGATTCAGAGGAAGCCCGAAGCATGACAGTTTTATCGAACACAATATATCTGCTAATCATAGCCTTTCTGCTTTCTGGACACCAAAGCTTATATCCTTTAACACCAGGTTTATAACTCATAAATTAGCACTTGATAGATCTGGGTTTCAACTTTCCATTATCAACATGAGCATAAGTAGGACATCCAAATATTCTTAAATCAGAATAACTACCAGGAGTACCAGACCATACCTCTTGTGGAGTCTTTTTATCAATCGCGACTGAGGGAGAACAGTTAATAAGAAGACAAACTATGGAAAAAGCTTTGTCCCCAAAAGACTTGGGTAAACCAGTATTAGAGAGCGTACAACGCACCTTCTCTATTATAGTCCTGTTCATTCGTTCGGCCACACCATTCTACTGCGGAGTATGATGAACTGTCAAGTGCCTTACAATTCCTTCTGACTTGCACAGTGCATTAAATTCATTAGAACAGAACTCTAAACCATTATCAGTCCGAAGACTTTTTACCTGCTTTTATGTTTACTTTTCAATTACAGTCTTCCACTCCTTGAAAGTAGGCAACACATCATTCTTTTTCTTCAGGAAGAACACCCAAATTTTTTTGAAATAGTCATTAATAATAGTCAACAAGTAATTCACACCTCCTCTAGAGGGTACTCTAGAAGGTCCCAGAGATCAGAATGAATGTAATCAAGAATGCCTTTAGTTGAGTGGATGACTTTAGTGAATGTGAATCTCTTTTGCTTCCCAAAAATGTTGTGATCGCAGAACTCCAATTAGCTAATACTCTGCCCATGAAGCAGTCCTCTCCTACTTAGTTTAGCTATCCCGTTTTTACTTATATGCCCCAGGAGTATATGCCAAAGTTTAGCAACATCACTTTCTGATAGAGAGGAGGTAAAAACAACTGCATTACCTGTAACCGTAGAGCCTTGCAAGATATACAAATTTGTAGACTTTCTTTGTCCTTTCGTCACAACAAGAGCACCCTTAGTAACCTTCAGGATTCCACTTTCACCAGTGTACTTATATCCGTTTGAATCAAGGGTACTCAAGGAAATAAAATTTCTCTTCAGGTCCGGGAAATACCATACATCACCAAGTATCCTCACAACCCCATCAAATATCTTAATTTTGATTGTTCCAATACTAGCTATCTTATAAGGTATGTTATTTCCCATTAACACAACACCTTTAGAGACTGTTTCATATGTTATAAACCGATCCTGATTGCGACACATATGATATATGCAAGCTGAATCAAGAATCTAATCCTCACAGGGTTTGAAGTTACCATCAGAAACTACCAAGAGTTCTCCATCACTACTACCATCTTTAATAAAACTGGCTTCACCGAACTTCTCTGGTTGGTTTCCCTTTAATTTTGGATCTTCTTTTTCTTTCTTCTCTAACTTCCAATACTCGAATTTGATATGATCCTTTTTCTTGTAGTAATTACAGGTTTTGTTTCTATTTCTGGATTTTGATTTGTTTCTATCATCACTCTAGAGTTCCTCTCACAATTCATTCCTCGAATAATGAGACCATCTGCTTGAGTCTCCGACCCATTTACAAGATGCTTTATCTTCTCCTTAGAGAACAACGCATCATAGACTTCATCTATGGTCAGGGTATCACGACTTTATAAAATCGTGTCCTTAAAGGTCGAGTATGATGCAGACAGCGAGCACAACAGAATCAAACCTAGATATTCCTCATCATACTTAACCTCCAGAGTCTCTAAATCATTTAAAGACAGATAGGTAATCCTCCAAGGATGCACCCTCAGGCATGCGATGGGAATGAAGTCTTTGTTTGAGATGTAACTTGCTTGTTAGGCTCTTTGTCATGCATAACGATTTTAGTTTCAACCACAACACAACAGTAGTGGTCTCCTTCAAAACATCCTGTAAAATCTAATTGGATAAATGAAGGTAGATCTGAGATAGAGCCTTCTGATCCTTACGCCATTTATTATCATCTGTCCACGATAAGGGCATGCGATAAAAACCTAATAAAATATCATCCAAATCCATTTACGCGAGCATAAACCGCATCTTAACCTGCCATAACAAAAATCTGGTGCTGCGATCCAACAATGAAATATCATACTTCATGGTTGCCATCCCCGAGAAAACAATCAAAATAGGCTTTGATACCAGTTTGTTAGATTCGAACAGAATAAAACATACCACAAGTAAAAGAAAAACAAAAACAACACAACAGATTTACGTGGAAATCCTTGCGGGAAAAACCACGTGAAGAGGTAATGGAATTTCACTATGAAAGGAGAGGAGTACAATATGGAGGATGTGCATATTTTCTGAATACTCCAAACAACCCACTCAATGCACTTATATAAAACGTGCATACAAATAAGTCCTAGGCCCCAAAACATAAAGGTCCATATCGCGGGGCCTTCGCCCCACACCCCATCGGGGTTAGTGGTGGGCTCTAGGATCGGGCCTCGCTACCACCACAGACCCCATTGAAAATCACAAATATGAGTCGCACTGCGAAATTTTCAAGGCCTAATCAACAAAAGTGGGCTGATCCCTACGCTACCACCATAGATCCTATTGAAAATCACAAACATGAGTCGTAGCACGAAACTTTCAAGAACGGATCAACAAAATTCGAATTACAACTCTAACAAAATATCTGTATTATCTATGATTAGATGAGAACATAAGTGTAAAACCAAAATAGATATTTTATAGCATGTTTGGTCAAGCTTTTGGAAAATTAAAAATACCTATTTTAAAAAATAAGGTGTTTGACGAAGTTGTTTTGAAGAAAATAATTGCTTTATAAATATCAGATGCTGTTTTTCAAAAGCTAAAAAAATTAACTTTTCTCTAAAAAAATACTTTTTGGAAAAGCCTTTTTTGAAAAAGTACACTTAAATACACTGTTTAAAAGCTTGATCAATCGTCCATTGTTGTTCAAATTTTTTTTTTTTATTAATTGATCAAACACAAAATATTTCTGACTCAAAATTTTTTTGAATAACACTTTTGAAGAAAATAAAGAAATAGGTATTGTTATATTATATGAAATATTGATATCCATATTATCTATTGTATCCATTTTTAAATAATTATCTAATACATATTTATTAGATCAGATTAAATAATAGTTTTTTTTGTTAATAATTTTGACAGCGCTATAAAGTTTACTACTGTTGTCAAATTGGAGAGTACAAGACGTGTCAGATACTTCTTCCCTCTCATTTGTGGATTCTTTTTTTTGGAAAGTTAAATAATTTTTTTATTATTATTATATTTTTATTTTTAAAAATATTTTTTATCATTAATTGTAATTGACTTGATAATAATATTCTTTTAATTATAAAAAATTTATTCTAAAATATTTAAAGAATCTATATTCGAATTTATAATCAAACTAATATGTTGGGATAGGTTTATACTACCAGAATGTTCTTATTATCACTTTATACTACTAATTGATAAGTAAAACACACAATAACACTGGTCTCATGACTTATGTGTACTGTTGGGGTGTTTCTGGCATGCTCCAAATTTTGATCTGGGTAGACTGGAACCTGCTATCTTAATCTGACAAGCAAACCCTTTTATATGAACGTGAAAATATAACATTTATATGACATTGCATCTGAAAGTAGGATAGTTGGTGTTAGTAACGTAAAGTCAACTCTCACACGTGAGCTAAAAACATAGAAATAGAACTAATTTAAAGGCCAAAAATTGCCGATAGGTACCTCAATTTGGTATGACCTTTTACTTTAACTCCTAAAGCGGATGATGTTCATTTTAAACACTTAAACCAATGATTAACTGTGTCTTTTTGACACCTTTTATAATCAGCTAAAAGTATAAAGTGTGTGTAATACACACGTTGCTGACATGACATACGACCAATTAAAAAAGAATATAGTGGCACTTTTTTGTACAAAATAATAATTTTAAATAAATTATAATTAAAAAAATTAATTTTTAACTAATTAAGTTAATTTTTTTCTTAAAATCAATAAATAAATTTCCCCCCTCCTCATCATCTCCAAGTACCTCACCCCAATTGACTGCAACTCCCCCCCTCCCAATCATCTTCTTCACTCTCAAATTCCAAATTCTGAGCGTAACGATGATTGTCGCATCCATTCATCCTTCATTCCATAACATCAAGATCAATTTTCAGTTACTTGTTCAAATTTCATTTTTTTCTAGTCCCTTTCTCTAGCTGAATGTATTTAATATTAAAGCTGACTTAACCTTTTCTTGATTTTTTTATCTGCTTGATGTCACCATCTATGAAACACTTAATAAAAAAAATGAAATATTAGACACGTAATTTCTCTAACCCATTTTTAAAACTTCTTATTCCTCTAATTGGTGAGTGAATACACAAGTTTCTTTCTCCACTAAAGAAAGTGATATCTCTGTAAAGCATCTCTGCCAATCTCTTATTTGGCTTTCAACGTGTATGTTTGTTGTGGCTGCTGGAGATTATTGAATGTAAGGAAAAATTATAAAATATGCAGAGGAATTTTGGTTGAATTGTAATATCCTGATACGGGTGTAGCAAACTGTCCAACAAGTTCACGACCATTCACACGTAGCCATGCTCGGGAGTTACAAAAACTCCAAGCCTTGTTCATGCAAATGGCTGTGTGTGAGTTGGTGATTGATCCACCTAGTGGTCTAAATGTTTTTAAGTGCGAAGAGGAGCCTTGAAGTATAATAAACTTACACTCCAAGGCCACCCCATGGCAAGGGCAATCTGGTCATTTTATCCTTCATTTATGGTGTAATATAGATAGAAAATATTAGGGTTATTTGGAAGCTATTTCTTTCATAATATTTTGAGACATAAACACTTGTAATATTTTGGAACTTCTCTCTTCCATTGGAGAAGCCCCAAATTTGAAAAGTCACAAGTAGAATGATACTTATGTTGTATCTTGACTAGAAACAAGGATCTTGAGGTCATACAGTTTGGTCCAAGTAAGAACTTGGTGTTAATATTCTTTAGCCTTAAGGTCCTCTTTTGTTGTTAGGGTTCTTAGACTCTTGAATATTACATGTCAAGTTACTATCTTCTTGTAATCTTCTTAAGATTGTGTTTAGTAATCTTGAAGTCTAGTGAAGCCGTGTGGGGCTCTTTCGATTCACTAGAACCTTGTTGACTTGCTGGTTCTTGTTGAAAACTTCATCATCTTGTTCTAAAAATGTGATTCTTAAAGCCTAGTGAAGCCATGTGTGACCTATTTCGATTCACTAGTACTTGTTGTTCAACATGTTGTTCTTGTGTTAGTTTGTTCATCTTGTTGTTGTTGCTGGATTCTTGCGTTGTGGACTTGATAGTGTATCATTTTGTATCAAAGTTATCTTTAATTTTTTTCTAACAAGATCAATCTTGGGTTTGAGAATTGAAAAAAAAATTGCTGAAATCTGAAAATTCCAACAAAAAAAGAAGAGAAATCTGTCCATCTTGTTCTTGGCCGAGACAATTATGTTGTGTTGTTGTCTTTGCCTAGATTGGTGGTTGTGTGTTTAGATCTAGGTGTTATTTTACTTGTTTAGTGTGTTTCTAGTGTTGGTTTTTTGTCACCAACACTAAAAGTATCTAGATCTAAAGTTAAGCTTATAATATTGACCATTGTTGTGGTGACTTGAAGTGGATAGTAGGTTGTACCTTGTTGATGAAAATTGGTGGATTTGTGTTGTGTTCTTGAAGAAGTTGTTATTGTGTTCTTGAAGGTTGTTGTGGTTTTCATCTTGTTAATCATCTATTCTTACAACTTAAGACAACAAAAGTGTAAAATAGATCCAAAAGGTTGTAAGACAAAAGTTGTAAAGTTGTTTGTGAGAAGACTTGAGCCATCACCTCCTAGACTTGACATCTACTTTCCACCCACTTTTCCTTAAATCAAGGGACCTTGTTTTGTTGGGCTAGTAAATTCAAATCTCACTTTTTTGAGTTTGAAAAGATGAAAAAGACTACAAGACTTTTACGTTCCCTCCAAAACTAATTGTCATCCGTTCCAAGTTGTGTTAATATTGAAATTTCAGATTTGTGACTAAAATTTATGTGGTGCCAATACCAATTGCATGCTGCCATGTCACCATTGCTACTGCCATGTCACTAATAAGCTTAAATTTGGATTTTTTCTGGTTTCTAATTGTTGATTCTTGGGTTTCTTACTTGGTTCTAGAACTAATTAACAAACTAGTACATTCCTACTAGGTTGTCAAATAGTCCTTTGAATCCGTTTGTTCAAGTCAACGTTTACTTGGGTGCTTTTATCTTTTTAATACGTTGTTACTTCTTGGTTATAGCCCGACAAAAATTCTTTGAGTCTTCAAACAAGAATCCACTCCGGATAAGAGCTTACTCATACCTTAAGGATTCACGGGTTACTAGCCAATCTACAATACTTATGGAACTAAAGTGTGAGGTGATCCAAAGAGTGTGAGTGAGGAAAGGGTTTTTTTTTAACTAACATATTTGTTGATTTTTTAGGAAATAGCTTGAAAATGGAAGGGACTACGTCCCAAAATGTGGATACTAATTCTCTTGACTTTATGAGGGCCACTCTTGAGGTCGTTACCCAAATACTTGAAAGGTTGAATACGAAAGTTGGAGCCGTGAGAGGGGATTTGACAACAATAAAGGGAGATGTATCGGCTATTAGTGGGAGACTAGAACAAGTGGAGAGTCAAAGGAACTCTCACCCATCTACTCCTCTACATGTTTCTTCAAGTGGGAATGATAGAACTTTCTCCGCAACCATCACTCCCGAAAAATTTCACCAAATGCTAAATCCACCCCAAGCTCCACTAAATGCCGCAAGTCAAACCACTATTTTCCCTCCAAACTGTGACCCCACTAGACCAATACATTCCCAAACTTCTTAAGTCCCACAAGAGGGACTTGGACATCAACTACTTCTGCTAAATCCGAACCCTCACTTCCAAGCTCTATTAAACCAAAGACCACCATCTCCATAAAATCCAATTCCATCAAATCAAGTTCCAAATATCCAAAACTATCCAGCCCACTTTGAGGAGTATGGTAGAGAGGAATATGAAGGGTATGAAGCCTTTGCTGATGTTTACATAAGGGAGGAGGAGATGAGAGGGGGTCGTGGGGATCCAAGGAGATACCGAGGGTATGGAGAGAGAGAAAACCAACCCCAAGAAAGAGATGTAGGAATTAACACCATCAAGTTGAGCCTACCAATCTTTAAAGGTGAAAGTGACCCCGAGGCCTACTTAGCTTGGGAATCGACTTGTGATAAAGTGTTCCAATTTAATGATATCTTGAAAAAAAAGAAAAGGTTTTATGCCATAGATCATTTTGAGGGTTATGCTGACACTTGGTGGGAGTATGCAAAGCAGTTTGGTATTGAATTAGTTGATGGGCAGCCACCACCTTGGTTTCGGTTGAGCTACTTGATGAGACAATGGTACCTTCCCGAGAGTTATCGCCATGAGTTGCTTACTAAATTGTACAACTTGTGCCAAGGTAACAAAAGTGTGATGACATATTATGATGAGTTTCAACAGCTTATGTTGAAGCTTGATCATCGTGGGGAACAAATTAGTCATGACATCATCCGGTTCAAGTATGGGTTGAACAAAGAGATCTCCACTCATTTAACACTTCACAAGTTTGATACCATTAACGGTATTTTCCAAGCGGCTCTTGAGATTGAAAGGGAACTTAAAGAGAGGTCATCATTCAAGGCAAGGGGACAATCCACCTTGGGTTGGCCTAGAAGCAAGGAGATGGCTCAATCCTCTTTGGGTTGGCCCAAAAACAAGGACCAACCCACCAGTACAAGGATGCTCGAGCCCAAAAAAATCCACAAAATTCCTCCAAAATAAGTAGTTCACAAGTATCCTAACCCAAAAGGATTCCAATATTTTAAGTGCCAAGGTTAGGGACATAAAGCCAATGAATGTCAAAACCGACACAACATGATCCTACGGGAGAAAGATTGTATTATCTTGGTGAGAAGGTGGGTCTTAAAAAGGGAGAGAATAAGGTCGAGTCTTAAGATAGAGAGGAACCTGAGAATAGACCATATAATGATGATGATCATAATGATGATGATGGTGAAGATGGTTATCCGCAAGAAGAGGAGTGTGTGGTTCCAAACTTTGTAGTTAGGCACATCATGATTAGTAAGGCAATAAATGACCCAAGTCAAAGGGAAAATCTATCTATACTAAATATATTATAAAGGGGAGTGTGTGCACTTTGGTGATCAATAGTGGTAGTTGTGCAAATATTGTTAGTGTTGCTATGATAAACTTCTTGAAGTTTCCAACTACACCGCACACTAGTCCTTACAAGTTGCAATGGTTGAATAAATATGGTGAATTAAAGGTCACAAGGCAATGTCTGATATGGTTTAATGTGGGAAACTACCAAGATGAAGTGCTTTGTCACGTGACACCAATGCAAGCGTGTCACTTGTTGTTAGGTAGCATTGGAAATATGATAGGTCTACCAAACATGTTGGGAGGTCCAATCAATATACACTTGAGAAAGATGCCCGAAAGGTCACACTTCATCCTCTTTTGGCATCCCAAGTAAATGAGTGGCATCAAAAGATGAGAGAATTGAAGGGAAAGGGAAAAAAAATTTAAAAGAAAGAAAAAAGAGGGGAACCCGTAGGTGTGATAGTAGGGGTATTCGAGGCTGTCCAACATAAAAAGGGAAAGAAAACATGGTGATGTTGGTTAGAAAGAAGGAAATCTTCGTGGATCATGATGAGGACACACGTATGTTTCTTTTGGCTCATTGTTTTAACACTAACTCCACTAATTCTTTCATTTATTTTGTGTTGTAGGATTATGAAGATGTATTTCCCAAAGAAATTTCGCAAGGATTGCCACCGATTTGGGAAATTGAGCACCAAATTGACTTTGTGCTGGGCTCACAAGTGCCAAACAAGCCAGCTTATAGAAGCAACCTTACAGACACCAAGGAATTGAAATTTCAAGTTGATGAACTCCTCAACAAAGGGTATATCAAGGAGAACATGAGTTCATGCACGATTTTGGTGCTACTAGTGCCTAAGAAAGATGGAACGTGGCGTATGTGTGTGGACTGTCGATCCATCAAAAAGATTACAATAAAATATCGTTACCCTATCCCTAGGTTAGATAATATGCTTGATGAATTGAATGGTTCGTGTTTATTTTCCAAGATTGATTTAAGGAGTGGCTATCACCAAATAAGAATGCAACCCAGTGATGAATAAAAAACCGTCTTCAAGACAAAGTTTGGTCTCTATGAATGAATGGTTATGCCATTCGGCCTAATAAATACTCCAAGTAATTTTATGAGGCTAATGAATCATATGAAAAAGCCATTTATTGGAAAGTTTATTGTTGTCTACTTTAATGATGTCTTGGTTTATAGAAAGTCTTTAGATGGGCATGTGATGCATTTACAATGTGTGTTTGATGTCCTTAGAAAGGAAAAATTGTATGCAAATCTGGAAAAATGCTCTTTTGGTGTTAATGAAGTTGTTTTATTGGGTTTTGTTTTTAGTTCAAGAGGGGTCGAAGTGGATGAATCCAAGATAAACGCTATCAAAAATTGGCCAATCCCACAAACCATTGGAGAATTAAGAAGCTTTCATGGGTTGACTAGTTTTTAGAGAAGGTTTGTCAAAGGATTTATTACCATAGCTGCCCCCTTGACCGAGGTCATTCGTAAAGATCAACCCTTCAAGTGGGGTGATATGTAAGCTAAGGCTTTTGAATCTTTGAAAACTATGCTTATCTCTGCCTCCTTGTTACAATTTCCCAACTTTGATAAGAAGTTCGAAGTCGAGTGTGATATGAGTAAAGTAGGCATAGGGGCTATTTTGATGCAATATTTAAAACCCATTGCTTACTTTAGTGAAAAGCTTAAAAGAGCAACTCTTAACTACTCCAAGTATGATATAGAGTTGTATGCCTTGATTAGAGCCTTGGCCACTTGGAAACACTACTTATGGCCTAAGGAGTTCGTGATTCGAATGGACCATGAATCCTTAAAGTATCTTTGGGCATAAGAAAAGCTTAACAAACGGCATGCCAAATGGATTGAGTTTTTTGAGACCTTTCCTTATGTTATCCAATACAAGAATGGTAAGGACAATGTAGTAGCCTATGCTTTGGCTAGAAAATATGTTCTTGTGTCTAATTTTTCATCAAAATTGATGGGTTTTGAGATCTTAAGAAGATTATATCCCAAGGACCCTCACTTTGCTCCTATCTTTAGGGAATGCAAAGAATTGGGTAGGGATAAGTTGGATTCGTCTAGGGGTTCAAATCCCTATGCCAAGTTTGATGGTTACTTATTTAAATGTAGATGATTGTATGTACCCTCTAGCTCTTGGAGAGAGTTATTTGTGAGGAAAACACATGATAGCGGTCTAATGGGTTATTTTGAGGTCGAAAAGACCCTCAAAATATTGGAGGAGCAATTTTATTGTCCAAGAATGCATAAGGATGTGGTTAGGATTTGTGGCCAATGTGTAGAATGCAAAGGAGCCAAATCTCGGCTCCTACCTCACGGGTTGTATACCCTGTTGCCCACCCCTCTATGTCCTTATCTTGATATATCTATGGATTTCGTGTTAGGGCTGCCAAGGACTAAACAAGGCCAGAATAGTATCTTTGTTATAGTTGATCAGTTTTCTAAGATGGCGTACTTTATTACTTTCTCTAATTATGATGACGCACCTAGCGTGGCCTCTTTATTTGTTGATAATGTTGTCAAATTGTATGGTGTTCTGAGGATTATTGTGAGTGATTGGGACTCTAAGTTCCTAATTCACTTTTGGAAGTCCATGTGGGGCAGGCTTGGTACCAAGTTGTTGTTCTCTATGTCTTTCCACCCATAAACCGATGGCCAAACAGAAATAGTAAATAGGACTTTGGATGCTATGATATGTTCCCTGGTTAAGGGAAAAATGACTTCTTGGGAGGATCTTTTACCATTGATTGAGTTTTTCTATAACCTTGTCATACACTCAAGTACGGGAATGACTCCCTTTGAGTATGTATACGGCCTCAATTCCCTTACCTATTTGGATTTAATGCCTTTTCCAAGTGATATAATGATTAT
Organism: Capsicum baccatum var. pendulum; assembly: GCA_030864225.1. NCBI lineage: Eukaryota > Viridiplantae > Streptophyta > Magnoliopsida > Solanales > Solanaceae > Capsicum > Capsicum baccatum. The sequence goes on along the minus strand of CM061553.1, from coordinate 206,019,769 downwards.
CTTAGATGGAAGAAAGTGGGTAGAGTTTATGAAGAAGTTACATGAGAAGGTGCGGCTTTGACTTGAGAAGAAAAACCAAGAAATTGCAAGGAGGGCCAACAAGTGGAGAAAAAAATTCATTCTTGAACTGGGAGATTGGGTATGGGTACATCCTTGGAAGGATTGTTTTCTATCTCAAAGGAAGTCCAAATTGATGTCGAGGGGTGATGGTCCATTCCAAGTACATGAGAAAATCAATGACAGCGCCTACAAGATGGACCTTCCACCGAAATATCAAGTGCACAAAATTTTCAACATATGTGATATTTCTCTCATGGATGTAGTTGAAGATGAGCAAATGCCGAATTTGAGGTCAAAGTACTCTCAATATAGAGAGGATGATACGGGTGTAGCAAGCTGTCGTCAAATTCCTCTCAAGATAGAGAGGATGATACGGGTGTAGCAAGCTGTCTAACAAGTTCACGACCATTCACACGTAGCCAAGCTCGGGAGTTACAAAAACTCCAAGCCTTGTTCTTGCAAATGGCTGTGTGTGAGTTGGTCATTGATCCACCTAATGGTATAAATGTTTTTAAGTGTGAAGAGCATCCTTGAAGTGTAATAAACTTACACTCCAAGGTCACCCCATGGCAAGGGCAATCTGGTCATTTTATCCTTCATTTATGGTGTAATATAAATAGACAATATTAGGGTTATTTGGCAGCTAGATCTTTCCTAATATTTTGAGACATAAACACTTGTAATATTTTGGAACTTCTCTCATCCATTGGAGAAGCCCCAAATCTGAAAACTCACAAGTAGAGTGATACTTGTGTTGTATCTTGACAAGAAACAAGGATCTTGAGGTCATACAGTTTGGTCTAAGTAACAACTTGGTGTTCATTTTATTTAGTCTTAGGGTCCTCTCTTGTTGTTAGGGTTCTTAGAATCTTGAATATTATATGTCAAGTTACTATCTTCTTGTAATCTTCTTAAGATTGTGTTTAGTAATCTTGAAGTCTAGTGAAGCCGTGTGGAGATTTTTCGATTCACTAGTACCTTGTTGACTTGTTGGTTCTTGTTGAAAAATTCATTATCTTGTTCTAAAAACGTGATTCTTAAAGCTTAGTGAAGTCGCGTGTGGCCTATTTCGATTCACTAGCACTTGTTCAACTTGTTGTTTTTGTGTTAGTTTGTTCATCTTGTTATTGCTGCTGGATTCTTGGATTGTGGACTTGATAGTGTATCATATCCTGCTGTGTTTTGATGTTTTATGTTGGTTTACTATTGATGTTTATCAGTATAGTTTCAGTTTGGCTAATGGATGTTATTGTGGTTGACAGAAATAAACCTTGTCGAAGCAAAAATCTAGAAATTAGAGTTTCATTTGGGGATTTCTTGTTTATTTTAATTTATTTATTTAAATAAAGGGTATAAATAAATGGAAGAAATTAAATATTATTATTATGAACAAGTTGGACGTCATACCAGATAAAAAAAGTATTCATGCACCTGAACTGGGTGAAAAATATGCGAGCTGCCAGCTATGCAAAAAGTGTCAAAATGACATATCAATATGCTACTTGAGGTACCAAAAGTGAACAACATCCACTTGAGATGCCAAAGTGAAAGATGATGCCAATTTGAAGGGTTTGTCGATGTGTTTGTCCTAATTTAAACCTTCTTCTCATGAACCTGAAAACATAGAAGTTGAACTAATTTAAAACCTTCTTCTCATGAAGTGTAAATAAGAAATTTTTAAAACATGTACATAGATGTAAAATCATATTTAAAATTACTTGAACTAATTTTAAAACATATGTATGATTGAAATAGTGTCTATGAACCGTCTAACACATGACGTCAAAATAGAAATAATGGGATAGTGTCCCGACGTACAAAGAAGATCCAAAATACACCAAAAGATATAAAGAAGTGGAACATACCTATAGCTGAATACAGACTGATATTCTTATTCAGTAAACCTATTTTTTTAGCACATGAACCTACATAGGAGATACAACATCCTAATATAGTAAAAAAGGACGTACATACATAAGAAATTGTACTTATATATAAAGTAGACTGAATAATATAGAGGACAATAATATCGTGAAAGGATCTGATGAAAGCCATTTGAGATAAGTAAACTTACCTCATCTTTCTAGAGACTATAGTATATATGAGAATAAAGTGAGAATGATATATATTAAACATTAAATAATTCTTTACATAAAGCATATGGAAAACAACATCGAAAATCATAAAAGTTGTAAATAATATAATACACTTAGCTTAGACATATCTTTAAGTAGTAAGTAAACATAATGAGAAATGATGCCAATAATCATAAAAAAGCATTAAATGAATATCATCTTTAGCTTTAGCATATATATAATCTTTTTGTGGGAGATCCTAGCTACTGAGAACCTTCAAATACTTAATAGACATCGTGTGTATAACATGCGTTCGATCAGGACCCAATTGACTGAGCCGCCTCACTATGATTGCAATTGATTGAGCCGCCTCACCATGATTGCTGTGTTGGTCGACACTTTCTATACATAATAACAATATCTTAGAGTTTCTTGTCTGACTACATGGGGAACTCAACTATCTTGCCTCTATGCTCCTGGACGACCATAACTCTATATTAGCAAATTTGTAGCTTTGGGTATTAGGCCTTATAGCCAATACCTTCTTGGTTACTAAGAGAGCTCCCAAAACATACAAACATTTAGCTTATACCCTTAAGTCGTTATCTTTGGATTATAGTCCCTTTTTATAATCCTTGGCTCATGGTCCTTTTCTGAAAGTCTCGATTTATAGACTTTTTTCAAAATCTTTAGCTAATTAGCCTAAATTATTTATTCAAAAAATGTGGCATAGCCTGTGATATTTAGATAAGAATCTTGTGGCTCAATAAAAAATAATAACCCTTTAAAGTATTTGAAAATCTTAACGTAAGTGAAAATATCTTTTAGAAGTCTCTAGAAAGAAATTATCAAAATTGCTAACTTTATCCATATAAAATCCATATGTAGGTTGCTGTTGAAGGACGTCACTCCTTAGGTATATGAGAGATTGATACTATCTGTTTAAAGGTAGTTTTAAAGATAACGTGAAATGATCTTTTCCATCATTACAGTATAGCTTAACATGCAAAAATTTGAGTTAAGATTCTCTCTAGATGAAGTGTTGAAAATTTTAGGCTAGAATAATCTATGATGAGTTTTAGGTATAGTGTGGTCTAAGTAAATTTGGTTATTGGTAGGATGGTGATTTAATGATTTAAGATCATGACGTATCAGCTAAGAGGTTAGAGAGTTCATATAAATTTTCAAAATAAAATTTTTATTAGTAGAACTCCAGATATAACATTTGGCAGAATAAGTAACAATTTTGAAATTGAAATCATAGAGCATATTGTAAAAAAATATAAAAATTTGAACCTGTTTGGAGATACCACCTTACCTTTCCCTCTATGGCGATTGACAGGCTGCTTTTGCGGTCTAGCTATAACAAACATTATTCTACTTTAGCGGATATCAATTTGGGTCAACCAATAATAACGAGCAAATTTCTCTGTAGCAATGCTACTATAGTGAGGAATTCAGCGGCTATAGCGGGCTCAATGCAGTAAATAACAACTTTTATCTTTAAACATTATTTTTCATCCAAGGTGGATTAAACCCTAGGTTGGAGGAATTGATGTGACTTTATTAAATATAGTTAGAATTTCTTGTTAATAATTTAGAAGTGCTAAATTAAGTCTCTTAAACTAGAATTAATCTTACTAATTTCAATGTATGAAAAAATTGGATTGAATGATTGGTAGAAAATCTAGAAGAATGGAATTATTCATAAAATTGTCTTTAGGGCTATAAACTTTGGTTTATAATTCCTAGAATTGGTGAACATTTGGTTGAATGAACCTTTTTTGTTATTCTTTAGATCGTGATCAAGCCGAGATTGCATGAAAGGGAAAGACTTAAGACAATTAGAGCATTGAAAAGCTTGGATTGAGGTAGATTATGGTTGAAGTAGAGTTAAGGCTCAATGTGGTTGTATGTGTGCATGTAATTAATTTTTTATTTATTTAGTTACAATGCATGCTAATGAATGTAGAACTTGTTAACTGTTGAATGCAAGTTTGGGAATTGATAATGTATAATGAGATTGATAATAAGGACCTTGTTTTATTTATTAGAGTGGTTATTTTTACTCGCCATATGATTGTACTTATTTATGGTACTATTTGTTGTTGTGATATAAACCAGAAAAAGGTTGATCATGATTGAATTAGTGGATTTTAGAGAGAATAAGCATGGAGATGTTGGAATAAGGGTGTTATAACACTTGGTTTGGGATAAAGAGTGACAAACACTAGTTATTTGGGATATTTGGCATATGGACTGAGCTAATCTCCTGTAGTTCATGAATAATGGGCAATAATAAGATCCTTGGCATATGAGTATACCATAATTTTGAGAGTTTGATAATTCCTTGAGTGAACCGGGTTATATTTTGTTGATCATTATATTTGGATCCTTGTGTGGTATGTTACTTGACAATATATTTGTGTGGTCCAGTTATTTGATATTGTGATTCAATTGTGCCAAAATGTGGAGGTAAAATGTGTACCTTTATATGATGTTATGGAAATAGTAACTCTATACTATCTCAAGAGCTCCATAACATATATATTTGATAAGTTCTCCATGTTATAGTTCACCTTAATTGGAATGAAATATATAGACTTTATCAGCGTTTCCATAATGACCCAGGTTGAATCGTAGTATCCCAAGGTCTTAGAAATACCTATTATAAAGTCCATGACAATCCTTTCCCATTTCCACTTTGGAATGGGCATTCTTAGAAGTAGATCTGTAGTCTTATGATGCTCATATTTTTCATGCTGAAAATTCTGACACTTACCCTTATAATCCGCTAGGTCATTTATTCGACGCCACCAATAAAGTTGTCTCAAGTCATGACACATCTTTCTCGCACCAGGATGTATAGAATATCTAGATCCATAAGATCCTACTAACAAACTATGAATCAATTCATTAACACAGTGCACACACATTCAACCCTTCACCCTCAACACACTACTAGCACTAAGAAGGGCCTCTTAGGACTCACCATGCACCACCTTGTTCTGAATCTTATTTAACTTAACAATCCTTGATTTAATCAAGAAATGAATACACTCTTCCAGAATAACCAATACTTCATCTTTTACTAAAGGATTTCATGACATTTTTTATAGCTGTCTTATATTTTTAATAATTTGTTTAATAGTTGGCATGTTAAATAGTACACATAATATGCTGTAATAAACTTCCCATAATATGCTAGAATAAACTTCCCATACTTACAATATTTTTCCCTAATACATCTGCAAACACATTAGCTTTTCTTGGAAGATATTGGATGGTAACATTATAATACTTTAACAACTCGATCCTCCATCAATTTCTCATATTTAAGTTCTTTTGATTGAACACATGTCATAAACTGGGATGATCTATGAAAACCTCATATTTAACACCATACAAGTAGTTCCCCTATATTTTGTGGGCAAAAACCACACTAGCTCCAACTCATGAGTTGATAATTCAATCTCATGTACTTTCGAAGGATATTATATTCTTATCTACAAGAGCACAACACCCAATCTAGAATGTGAAGCATCATAAAATACTATAAAACCCTCAGCCTTTACAGGAAAGGCAAGAATAAGAGTTGTGGTCACAAGAGACTTGAGATTTTAGAAGTTTTTTTTGCACTAGTTTGACCAAATGAAAGGCACCTCTTTCTAAGTTAACCTCGTCAAGTGAGTATTAGTCAAAGAAAAACTTTCTCAAACATGTGGTAATAACTTATAAAGCCCCCAAAACTATGAATTTTAGTCATGGTGGTGGGCCTAACCCAATTCTTAACCAATTTAAAATTTTGGGGATCTAACATTTGGATAGTTTTCTTATAATTTCCAATCCCACCACATATAAAACAAACTCAATATACTGAATGTCGATTAGCAAAGAATATGAAGCCCCATAGCTACCCATATGTGAAGGCTATTGTGTGGCTCTTAAGAAATCACTTGTATAAACAGATAAAGCTAATTATGTAAAAAATGTAGGGTAGGCCTGAGAAATGTGGACTCTAGCATAGGATCCTCTAAAGTTACTCGCATTTCGGACCTTATTTCCCACTATTTTAACTTACCCATCCTATCTAACTCTCTCTACATTATTCATAAAACTTACAACCTCATTAAAGGTCTTTCCTGAGAAATTCATTTGTATTGCTGAGACATGCAAATTAGTATTCAATAACTTTCACAAAGTAGTGTATCTGCTCTTCTGCAATGTCAAGTAACTATATGGCAAATCTGGAGAAGGCATGCAACTTAGCCTTATAAGTTGTAATTGTCATGTTGCCCTGATCAATGGTGAGAAACTCGTATTTCTTTTTATACACAATGTGCATGGTGCATACTTCTTGAAATACTAAGTATGGAACTGAGTCTAAATTAATGGAGGTAATGCTGAAGACCAATTCATATATGCCCTCCACCATTGCTTAACATCTCCTTGTAGTTAGAAAGTTATAAGCTTTGCTCCATATTTCCCTACAATACTTATCTTGTTCAACCTTTTATGATAATCCATAATAAACTGAAAGACATTCTCCATCTCTAAACCCAAAAAATCTTGGGGTTTCATTTTCAGGAACTTATACAATAATTCATTCCTATTCCTAGTCATAACAGGATTCAATAATGGATGAAGAAATACTTTTTCCTAGAAAGATTATCCATCTTAGTGGCTTCCACAAAAGTATACTGTACCACTAAATGCTAGTGAACGGGCAGTATAGGCATGGACCAAGTACTGGCCAACCCACTCAAAAATCTAAGTAGTTCATAAATTATCTCTAAAGACATCTGTAAAGGGGTTGCATCTCCCTGAACTTGTGAAATGTCCTCATTTTCTAGAATCTCCTCATTCATTACCTTATCGTGATGATCTTGGGGTAGTGAAGGTGAATCAGATCTCTGTAGGGATTGATTAGCTACATCTCAAGATCTATCCTTGGTGGGTGATGCCCTTCTTTTTTCCCTTACTCTACCCCTTGCTCGTCCTTGGCCATTAACCCCAAATGCAGTGGCTAGAGCAGCTGGTGCATAAATTTTTATTCTAGATCCATTCCCTCTTGTATTACTAATTTGTGAAAAATAGAATGAATAGGTTAGATACCAATTTGGATCTCCAAATACTGATTGGAATCAAGTCATAACACAAGAAAAAGAAGAAAGTAAAGTTTTCTTAAAGTCGTGTAGCCTCTTAAAGAAAAGTATAGACGTCTCCATACCGTTTCACAACACTCTACTAGACTCATTTTTGTACAATGAGATCAATGATCTCCTAGCTATGATACCATCTTTATCATGACCTACATGAGTTGCACCCACACATTAGCAATTTGTCAACATCACCACTTAGCGATTAGGAGAACCAACTATACCATTTTGTCAATGATCTCCTAGCTATGATACCATCTTTATCTCTAACAATTTTGATAAGTGTGGAATCGAATAGAATACTAGTCTTAAGAAAATCCGCTAAAAATGAAGGTCAACGTACCAAAATGAGTCTAGTAAAGTCTCGAGAAAAGGAAATTTATACTTTTCTTTGAGAGGCTATAAGAATTTAGGAAATCTTTACTTTCTTTGTTCTTTCATACTGTGACTTAATTCTAATTTTTATCTGACCTCTTAAGTATATTTTTACAGACAGTGAATACGAGAGTAAATAAATAAAAAATAAGGGTTCCCGTATCATCCACTCTAACTGTTGATCCAATATTTAAAGACTGAGGATGGGGAAGAGGTAGAGGAAGAGGAAGAGGAAGAGGAAGAGGAAGAGGTAGGATAACACCCACCAGGGATGGAGCTTCAACTGTAACTTATCCAGCTAGGCAATGAGTCACATACCCTGCCCAAAGATCATCATGATGAGGTAATGAATGAGAAGTTTTTAGAACATGAAGATGCCACACCAGTTTATGAAGGTCCAACCCCTTTACGGATATTTTCAGAGATAATTTAGTAAGTCATTGGTTTCTAAATGGGATGGTCAAGACTTAGGGCCATTCCCACAATGCCTATTCATCAACATCTTAGTGTGAAGTAGGCTGCTGCGGAAGCCTCTAAGATAGATAAGCTTTCTAGGATAAAAGTATTTTCTCACCTAATATTGGGTCCTCTTATGACTGGGAATGAGCACAAATTATTATTTAAGTTCCAAAATATGAAACCCCCAATAAGTAAATGAATTCAAATAAAACAAAAAATCACAACAAGAGTCACAACTAGATCCTAGGTGTTTCAAACGTAATGATCCATCACATACTTATGTTATAATGTCATGTAATCCACAAGAATAGTTACATACAAGTAAATGACTAATTTTCTCTCAAGACGAGCATCATCCATCCATTATTGAGAAAAACACCTAATTATGACTAAATCAAACAAACATCTAACAAGAAACAAAATAAACAAAATAACTAATCCTACCACAGAAGTATACTAAAGAGAAGGCACTATTTTCTTACAAAACAAGTAGCAAAGTAACCAGCCATCCCACACTTAAGCTATGCATTGTCCCCAGTGTAAATAACAAGATAAAGAACCTGGCTAGTAGTACTTCTCATCCACATTAGGAGTCATGCCATTTGCATTGAGATCGTCATAGGAGCTATTTTTTCTGTATTCATTATATCATCCCTGTCAGCCATCCATAATGAACTAACTACAATTAAGATGAGGGTGGTCAAGTCACCACCCCACACTTCATTTGCCATTATACATCAATTAAGTGTTATTGTCGGGTACTCAGACTTTACCGACATACACTATGACATAGTGCACCAACGTTAGTCGCAATACAATTACTCAATTCAATTCCCCAATTCTATTTCAATGAAGCACATTTTGAACAAACTCATGCCCTACAACATCAACTATATCAAGATATATAAAACACCATCACTTTCACACGATTTAACCAACATCATGTTCTATCAAGTAAGTTGTGAAATAATGGCCACACAACTAAACTACGTTAGTCATGAACAATTCAATCACATGCAAAAGCTCAAAATACTACAACAATGATGTCCACTACAACAATGGTGTTCATCTTCCTAAGATGCTCAAAATCCTTCTTTGACATAGACATGGCAAGAATTTAATTCATAATCCTCAAGAAACCCATTAACAACTACAATATAAAGTCACAACACCTAAGTATTAAGAACAAAAAACTTACCTTGAAGATGAAAGATTAAAGAAAGAGTGTGGATATTTTTGGGTTTTGAATGTCTTGAAGAATCTTGTGGGACAAAGAGTGTGTTGAAGGCACGGTTTTGTAGTAAAATAAGAGAAAATTTGGAGATTTAGTTGAATTTGGAGTGATTGGCATCGCCTAATCGATGGCCTAAGTGTAAGTTTGCTTCTCCTAATGCTTCACCTAAGTGAAACAGTGAGCGTGAGCGGTATGCTAGGCGGCACATAAGTTATTTCATAAACTAAGGTAGGCGCCACACAAAGTATCATAAAACGGGAATTGGGAGTCACCTAATGTGTCGCCTAAGTAAATCAGTGAGGGTATGCGGTGTGTTGGGCACCACACAAGTTATTGCCTAAGCATAAATGTGCCTCACAAAGAGCATTGCCTAAGTGCACATGTGCACCGCACATCTTGTCGCATAACCTTCTTTAGGCATCATCCAATATTAAATGAGGCAGAGGGATTATGCTAAGTGCTGGGCGGTGTATAATGCATTGACTAATTAGGGTTCGACACAACACAAGGAATTTCAACATGGGCTTTAGGTGCCGCACATGGCCTATCAGCTCTATCCCTACACTACCACCACAGTCCTTATTAAAAATCACAAAATAAAGTCGCACCACAAAATTTTTTGGGTTGAATTAATATAATTTGGGTCACAACTCTAACACGAATAAGGACTCGAGCCTTATATATTTGACCACTGCAACTTATTTGTAATGTTCCCGTTACTCCTGAACTTACCACCATTGATATGGCTCAATTCCAAATTAAATTTGGTACCAATCACTTCCTTAGTACTTCATGCACCTACACTTAATCAAAAACAACAAAAAAATGATTAGAAGGATGAGTTACCTCCCACCAAGCGCCATAGTTTTGGTCGTGGCTCGACTCTTATTTTTGCATTTTTGTTTAACATGATAAAATAAAAATAAAATCATGAGTTGTCTCCCATGCAGCACCTGATTTAACATAGCAGCACGAATCGATTATTTTGACTACTCAGGCTTCGTCAAGATACATCGATGATATTATTTGTACCTCATCTTTATAGAATACATCAACGATCAAGAAAATACTCATCTTCTTTTGTTGTTTCATGGATTTACACACATCAAAACTAACCTTTTTTCTATTGAGCCTAAATTTTAGCTCATTCAACCCCAAGTCAACTAACACTCTCCCGGTTGCTAAGAATGTCCTACCCAAAATTATGTGTACTTTAAAGTCCACTTCTCAATCAATAATTACAAAGTTGGCAGGAAATATAAAATCAGTCACTTTTATAAGTACATCACGTAGAATCCCAATCAGCCTTTTCACCAATCTATCTGCTATTAGAAGTCGCATATTGGTGGGTGTAGGATCTCCTAACCCCAGTTTCTTGAAAACCACCAATGGCATAAGACTTATAGTTTCCCCAAGATCACAAAGGGACCTTTCAAATTTTAGCGATCCAATCATACATGGAGTAGTAAATGCTCTCGGATCAACTTTCTTCTGCATAATAGATCTTGTAGCAATAGCATTGCAATGATGAAGATTGTCTACCATTTCATATCTTACAGTCCTCTTCTTCGTTAACAGGTCTTTCATAAACTTAGCATATTCGGACATCTATTCCAGTGCTTCAACTAATGGCACATTCACCATCAGCTACTTCAACATAGCCATGAATTTGCTAAACTTGCCATCATCTTCTTTCTTCTTTAATCATTGTGGAAATGGAGGTGGTGTCCTTGGGATTTCAACTGGAGCAACTTCTACCGCCTTTCTTATGCCTTTCTTTGCATCACTAACATGCTTTGACTTAGGTGGTTGTTCCACTTATGTACTCTTCTTTTCTAAACCTCCCAACTCTACAAGCACCACTGAAGATTCATTAACTATCTCCCAATCCATTTCAGCTGCATCACTATGAGAGGATGCTCCCAATCCTGTACTAGATAACATCCTACTGCTCCTAGTGGTAATAGCCATACACAATCCATCAATACTTGGATTTTAAACTGTATCACTTGGTCGAGTCCCATTTTGTCTTTGGTTGAATGTTGTGGATAATTGGCTCATTTGTTGCTCTAGTTGTTTAATAGTAGTTAAGTGTGAATTTACTAGGTGACTCATGAAAGATACGTCACTCTTCATAGTAGATGCCCCAGAATTGGTTGCCTCAACTCTCTTTAATAGTTTCTCCATCATGTCCTCTATGGACATTTTGTCTGAACAGGTGGCAGCATTATCACGGCTTCCAGAAGGTACACATAGTCCACTCCTGTCACTTTTATTCTTCCAATCTCCTTGATGGTTCCAACCTTGGTTTCCTTAACCACCGGTCCAGAAACCTCCCTGGTTATGCAAATAGTTATCCTCTTCTTCGGTGTTTGATTCAGCTCACTTACCATGGGACCCCACAGTTTTTACCTTTTGTACATTCCCTAATAGCAAATGTTTCATGAGTAGATCCATCTAGGTTTTTATATGAGCCATATCCTAATCACACTCCTCTTCTCTCCTATATTGCTTTGCTAATATTACACTATATCAAGTATTGCCTGCTACCACAGAATCTCTTGTATGCCAAGCTCTACTTGTCTTAGTTATTTTTTGTAGCATGTCCATAACCTCAGTAAAGGTGAGCTCCATAAAATCTCCTCATGCAACATTATCCACTATTGGTTTTGTAAGTGACGTCAAAGCTCTGTAGAATGTTTCCATCAAGTGTTATCAGTCATCTTATGGTTTGGGCATTGAGTCAACTTTTTTTTATACCTCACCCAAGTCTCATGGAAAGCTTAATTAGCCAATTGCCTAAATTTTTTGATCTCATCCCTCAACTGTAATATTCTGGAGAGCAGAAAAAACTTTTCTAGGAAAGATCCTTTCAATTGCCTCCAGTTTGTTATAGAATCAGGAGTCAGCTCATTCAACCATATAGTTGCCTCTTCAGATAGAGATAATGGGAATAATCTCAAACGAATAGCATTTTTTCCCACTCCAAGATTATCAAACGACTTACAAATATTTATGAAATTTACCAAATGTAGATTTGGATGATGACCAGGTAATCCACCAAAGAGTCCTTTCAAATACAGTAGCTGGATCATAGTTCTGGTGATGTTGAATTTCACCCAAGGAGATAGTGGTGGTATAATAATTGCCCCTATAGATCCATCTCCATCTAAATCATCCTCATCATTGTCAATATCAAACTATACAGCTTGGCAGTCTAGTCTTCCTCGAAATAGATGATTTTGATTTACAGGTGCCACTACTCCCGCTGTACGCCTCCTATTAGCTGGGTCAATTAAATAATCATTTAATTAAGCATTAGCCAAAGCGGCTAATCTTTCAGCTTCCTGTTGGTTAGCCATTCTTTCAATGAGATGAGGTTAAGGATTGAAGGGTAATAATGGTTCTCCTAAACTCCTAGTTCATGACATAAACAACAATGAGCCTGTAACAAACAAAAACAACAAATAAACATAAAATAAGGAGACTTGACTAATAGTCAATTAACACACATAAACTCAATCGATAACTGTATTCCTCGGCAACGACGCCAAAATTTGATACGCCCAAATTACAACTCTCTTACAAGAGTCCCAACTAGGTTAGGGTTGAATCCCACAGGGAATATGGTGCTAATTATGTTGTATGCAGATTAGTTGACAGTTAATCATTTGTTTCCATAAAATAAAAAAGTGGGAATTTGATTTAGTTAAAAAATTAATGGTTCCAGTTTAACAAGATGAGATATGTGTAGTAGTATTTGAATTAAGAGAAATAGTAAGCTAGGGTTATGTCTACCTTGTAGATTTTAATACTTTCTAACTATGGGATTTATGAATTCATACATGTATTTAATTGAATCAAATTCCCTCTTCTCTGAATTCAAATACTACTGCAAACTTCCACCATGATCCAAATATTTAAACTTCTTACTGTTCCTCTCCCCTATCTCTGTTTGTTTCTTGTTTTCCTCTTTAACCTATTACATATAATCCACAAGTTGATAATATCCATATCCTTATTAAACAAGACATCCTTTCTCTCCAAAATCAATTCATGAGACAACGAATGCAAATTTCCTCATTCTAGACCTTATGCTAGACACTATCTCAGGAGCATATTGCGACAACTGGTGGAACATCAAGGAATATTCCTTCACCATCATACTGCCTTGCTTTATGTTCACAAATTTCTCAGCTTTTGCCTTTCTTAGCTCCTGATTAAAGAAGCGATCAAGAAAAGAACTAGATAAGTCATCCTATAAAATGGACTCAACATCATTACCCCTATGTTGCTCTTATTCTTTATACCATTGATATGATACATCCTTCAACTGATAAGTAGTAAATTCGACACCCTCCACATCAGTAGTATACATGACCCAGAAGATCTTTTTTATCTCATCTATAAAACCTCGAGGATACTCTTCAACCTTAGTACTAGTAAAAGTTTGAGGGCCAACCTCATAAACTGGCCAATTCTAGTGGCCTTAGGTGAACTTCCAACAATACCAGTAGAACCCATCTAACATGAATGATATGTCACCAACTGGGTCAACAGATGAATGGATAACTCAACATTAGTAATATTTCCCTAAGGTGACTGAGCATGAGTGCCACTGGCTGGAGAAGGATCAGTGGAGATAGGTAGAACTTCACAGGGGCAATAAGAAACAACGACCCTTGATCGGTTCTGTACCCTATAAGTTGGACCAGATATGCCCACATTGTCCTCTGGCGGGAATGATAAATTTCCATAAGCTTCAGATCATCTGGAAGGCATGATTTGAAAGGTGAATAAATTGGAGTCAGAGGAATTCAATACCTTAGACTCTATAGCTAGAAAATAAGATAACAAGAGAGGGAAACATTCTTTTATGCCTCATAGACTCTCCTTGTAAGCGTGGAACAATATACACCCATAAAAGAGACTCTACTTGACATGACTTTGTGGGCACCCAATTAACTATGAACCTAGGCTCCGATACCAACTTTTTCATGAATCAAACTAGGGCCTAGCCATGATGGGTATCTCAAGTCCACCTCGGATTGGAGACTACCCCTTTTGCCTAGTCAACCAGAACATAATATAATATAATAGTGGAATTCCAAACATAAAACAAGATAGATATGTGACTCAAAAGATGTATAAGATTTCAGTAACTAATCCTAAATCCACAGTAATGTCCAACAAAGCCTCTAACATAACCAAAGATAGTATGGTTAGGACATGCCCTCAACTATAGCCAAAAATAAATCCAAAAGAAAGAGTTAAAACTTAAGAAAACCGTAAAGCATTAAATAGGACTTTTCGAAGGATGGAAGCTCGCCACTTCAGTTTGACTCACGAGATATCCCATGATTACCTAGTCCCTATGCAGAAGGAGTAAAAGTATGTCTAGTTCTTGCATCGAATGGGGATACAACATTTGAAGACAATTAGCAATTGGAGCTCTAGCAAGTAACTCAGGTATGAGGAATAAAATAATGCCATGATCTACAATACAGAAACCATTAAAAACCAATGCACTACATTATATGCAATACATACATATATATTACATGTTGGGAATAGAAACAGGGATTATCATAAAATTTAAAACCTTAACCTAGACTGTGTATCTTTATTATCATAAACAGGTACCTACAGGCAATATAGGTTCAACTCCCCCTACTAAAAGGTCCCAATGTGTGATAGCCGTATGAATTAGAGGTACCATGGTTGGCCAGGGATTCTGATGTACCTTTCACCAACCCTAATACAATTATATCAACATACTTGGGGGATTCAGTTATACCCACAAACACCTAGTCATCAAGACCACCCTTCATATTGGCAAACATGAGTTTCCAGTATCAGTCCTTTGGACTCAGACCTTCACGGCTAGCTAACACAATCCCCAATAAGACCAAGTTAAAACATTTAATATACAACCCATCCAGCAATTCTAGGAGCCAAATATTAAGGCATCATTAGGTAGTATCGTCATACCGACTATGGCTTGCAAGCACATGTCATAAGCCAACACACTAGGGAATCCTTCATACCCCAGTCTCATTATTAAAATTACTTAAGGGATTCCTTCATACCCCACAAGGTTTTCCAAAACCATTCTTAACCATTTTAAAATTTATGTAATGAATTAGTTTTAAAAAGAATAGCCAAATCAAATGATAAATCACATTCCAAAACTAATTATACAAGTGGGTTGGGATTCTTATCAATTTCAATGCCAAAAGCCATTTATTTTGGGGAATCCTTGTACTCCTAAATTCATTGAACATTTCCATGCACCCCAATGAGTGTACAAACCAACAATTTAATGCATGATAAATCAATAATAATCATGGGTAAAATATTTAAACAATTTTTATCCAAAACCCTCAACCCATAATTCAAAATAAATCATCAAAACCATGTGAATAATAAACCAATTGCATACCATTGAGAAAATACAAGTATAGGAAAAGTGGTACATGCCTTAGACACACGGGAATTAGAAAATTATTCAGAGCTGAAAACCTGAAAAATGAACATACGATGAAATCCTCGGGCTCACTTGTTTTTTTTTGAGTTTGAGAGTGGAATTGTGGATTTTAATCTCTTAAAACTTACAATAATAGGCTATATTATGCTTATGGGTCGTACCTAGGTGAAAATACCCCTATACCCCTCATCCCAAGTAAACGAAACAAAAACTGCATGGATTTTACATAACATTATGGCACAGACCTTATCATAAAGGCTAAACTCCATTTCATGATGTTTATCATGAGGATAACCTCCATGATACACTGGCTATCATAGAATGTAGCCTCCATGACACAGTGATATTGCAGAGGCTCTACCTCTGGGGTACAAAATCACCCTGAACCCCATCTAAAAATTTTGAAATCTCTCGTGACACCCCATTCACATGCCTAAATACAATTTAAGTTAAAAATTAATATTTCTAACACAGGAGGGACAAAACTAAAATGCCTAAAATTTTTGAGGGTGTTACACCTAAGTTAATGAAATTTTAGGAAAATCTTTGGGTTGGGGTCATATCACCTAGAATTACTTCTAGATTGTTAAATAATAATCCTTGCATGAATTAGTGATTCTAAAACATAAAATTGATGGTTGAAAACCTTGAATTCAATAAAAATAGAGTCTTTAGCTTTGAAACTCTATTTGTTGAGATAGGTTAAGTATGATAGCATTATTTAATGGTTAACTAATCTCTGGTGGAGGTTTAGACCATGAATAAGGTTAGAATGAGTGGGTTGAATTCTCATAGTAGTTATTAAAAGAATAATTGATTAATTACCCCAACAATTGTTTGATTTCTAGATGATTGGACTATACAGGCATGAAGAAAAGTAAAGAGCAATCTTGGTGCAGCTAGCTTGTTCCAAGATCTTTGATTGAGGTAGTTTATAGTTTAGTATGTAAAAGAGTTGGGTTAGATATGTTTAATTACTATAATTTAAAAGGAGACTTCATGTGTAGGCCTATAGGCATGGAGTTGGGATGGATAAACCATGGAGTTAATGTATAAGGATATAATACCTTAAAAATAGGAATGCAATATTGTGTGTGCTTGGAGTATGAGATATTCTTGTCGAAATATAGTTAGGGGTATTGATCATGATAAGAAGATGTGGTGTCATAATTTAAGAACCTAAATTCAAGTTTGGCTAAGTTCTAGGAAGTAAGATGTGTAAAGATATATGACTCTAGCTAAAATTGTAAATTTAGTAGAGTCGAGTGGTACAATAATCGGCTACCGGGATAGTGTCTTGAACCTAATGATGACTTGAGTGTTAGGGTCACTAGTTAGTAACTAAATTTACCAATTTTGGTAGGAATAAAAGTGGGTTAGATTAATGAATTGAATAGGTACAAAAAAATAGAGTAAGGATATTAATTTGTATAGAATGTGCACTCCAAAAGTAGATACTTGATTGATTGGTCTTCGGATATATTAGTGATTAATGATTGGGTTTCATAGTGCTTATTTGAATAAGTGGTGAATTATCCTTTGGACATATTTGTTATTTTACGTGTTAGTGGTTAATAGTTGTTTACACGGAATGATGAACTGGTTAATTATTTAATGCAAGTTCAAAAACTAATAACCTATAATGAGACTAGTAAAAAGGACCTTATTTTATATACAACCATAGTTGATTTATCTTATTGTGTGATTGTACTTATTTGTGGTGCTATTGGTTATTGTAAGATGAACCAATAAAAGTTGATCCTCATGAAGTTAGTGGTCTTATAGAAGAAAAGGGTGAGATATTAGAATAAGGATTGTATAACACTTAATTTAGGATAAGGGAGAAAGGTACAAGTTGCCTTGGGTAGTGTGTTATATCTATACTAATATTAGATCAGGTACCTCTCTAGTACTGGTATATACACTAAGCTAATAACTGAGGGTACTTACTGACCCTAGTATGTGTGTACATCATAATTTTGAGAGTTTGACGGTTTCTTAAGCGGACTAAGTTATGTTGATGATATGTTATGGTTTCTTGCATAGATTGGTTATGTTTATGAATGTGATTATGTATTTCAATATTGTAAAAATACAAGGTACATTCTGGATTATATATAAATATTATTCTCATGTATGTATAGTTATATAAGTGATGCTATTATAGTGTCCCATTTTATGAAGTGGTTGATGCTTTATTAATTATCTTGGTTGTTCCAATCCCAATGGTCAATGGTAGTAAATAGGAAGTAATTAGGGATATCATAAAAATAAGAGAGAGAGAGAGGTGTAGAGTTATTGTAACAAGATAAGTGCGTAAGAGATGTGAGTTACGTTGCTTCCCAGGATTTTATCAGTTAATCATGCCTTAAGTTTAAATTAAAAAAGCTATATTAAAGGAAAGATGGTAAGGTCGGAAATTGAAGTAAGCTAAATATGTTTTAGTCACTAAGCTTGTATGCTTGTCATGATCTCTTCTTATTTGCTATATATTATTATATGTTTCTAACTCCAATCGATTGATAATACCTACCAGTGTGTGTTGTTATACTGATACTACACTTAATATATCTCTATTTTGGGATATTGCCATATTGCAGGTCAGTTGGAGCTTCTATAGGTACATCGGTGATTGTTCTCAAGAAGCGCCTCTCACGCTGTCCTTCTATGTATGCCGTGTCTTAGGTCATCTTTCATTTTATTTAGTCCTCTTGTACCTATTTGGATTAGGTTCCAAGGAAAATCTTACTTTACTATGCAATGTTATTATGTAATAAATATTTTACAAACAAGAGATTTCTCTTTTACTTATAAAACTATTTATATTTGAAGTTGGTTAATTTACACTACTAGAAATTGGGCCTATGGAAACAAACTTTCTAGTAACCATTTGAAAACCGTTGCTATAACTTGTCTAGTGCAATGGTCATAATCATTGCCAAAAGATTTGGTAGCTATTGGCATAGCTTAGTCATATGACCATTGTCATTATAATATGACCATTGAAATAATACTAGCTATAGAAATGGTTTGTTTAATCGTTGCATACATTTATCTATAGTATTAGTTTTTTTTTTGAAAATTAAGATGTATTGCAACGATTCATTAATCATCCACATTTTATTTCCTCCATTTTCCTCAATATTTTCATCACTCGCCAATACCATTATATTTCTTTATTTCTTTATTCTCATTTTAGAAACAACATATAGAAATAGTATAATCATTTTAGAAACTATACTCACAAAATCACAGTAACACGCTTTCTACTCTAACCTCTCTCTAAACTTTTATCTTCTTAGACCTTAGGCGCCGCTTCAAATCTAAGCTAATGTTCTTAAATTTGCACTAATCTAAGATTATATTTGACTACTAGGAGAAATAATCTGCAAGACCCTCTCATCAATTAGAGAGTTTGTGTGATTTTAGTTAGTATTTTGGTGATTTTATCTTATATCTCTCAGATCTCTTGCTGTTTCTACTTGTGGTTGGGTCTGTCCTAGATTTCTTCAATAAGTTTGGTCTCTTAAAATATTCCTTAATCTTTTCTTTGATCTTTAAGTTTTGATGTACAAAGTCAATTAAATGGTTGAATTTTGTTATTGCATGTGATAATAGGTTACAACTTGTAACACCCCAATTTTCTAAACCGAAATGCTACACGGTACTCATGACCTAAAAGGACCACAAGCTAACCCATGACTGATATCTGCACCTATATACTACATAATATATCATAAAATACGGAAACATGAATATGAAAGGCTAAAAGGTTTGAACAGAATAAACGTCCGATAACAAAATGTCTGAAAAAGGTATAACAATACCAAAACAAGTCATAAATACTTAAAATAATGAGATCTAAATAACTAATTTGACATCTAGTCTGAAATTCTCTAACATAACTGAATAAGGAGTTGAAGGAACATGTCCCCAACTAACTACATCTAGCAACTGAATAGTAATGTATATGCATATCTGATGCATGAGTAGCTGATTTATGAATGTAGGATTGAGTGTTCCAATAATTCTCAAACTGAGAATGCATATCTAATGCTTAACTGATAAGTTGAATCCATGCATAGCTAATACATGATTATATGACTGACATGATATGTGAATGGATGACTGAAAGTACTGATAAGCTGACTACGCATATCTGATACGTGAATACATGATTGAACTGACTCATGGACATGCAATGGTAAAGGCACTAATACTGAACTGAAACATAAGAAAATGACTGATTCTGCGACGTGACATATGGACTGAAAATCATGAACTAAATTGAACCTCTTAATACTTGACTTACAGTTGAGGTCTAACTTGAAGGTCAACTTATCAATACCCTCTATTCTAGACTGAATTCATTATGTAAGGAGAAATTAAAGGATCTAAGGCATGAGAACATTAAGATAAAGTGGGGTATCTCCCTCTTGGGACGCTATGTCCCTCTCAGAGCGCTTACCTTACAGAGATACTGGGTCATGCACAGGGAATCTATGAACTAGATTATAACTAAACTTTGGGGGTCTGAAACTAATGCATGATGCATGAGATGAACTGAACTTGCAACTACTAGGAGGTTCTACCTTGAAATAGTTACATTCTCTGACATTTTGGATAGCATGAATAGATGCAATGATGAGAAAACAAGCTATACAAATCTGACTGCTCACTAGCACGACATAAATATTGAAAGAAGGGAAACTGTTCCTAAAACATGTCATAGCCTCTTGCAAATAAGTGTGGTGCACAACACACACATGTACATGACTCTACTAGATGCGGCTTTCAGACTTTCTAGGACTCTATTGAACCTTAGTCTCTGATACCAAGTTTGTAACACTCTGATTTTCTAAACCAGAATGCTACACGGTGCTCATGACCCTGAAGGATCATAAGCTAACCCATGACTGATATCTGTACCTGTATACTACATAATATATCATAAAATATAGAAATATAAACATGAAAGGACATAAGGTTCGAACTGAATAAATGTTTGATAACAAAATATCTAAAAAAGGTATAACAATACCAAAATAATTCAAAAATACTAAAAATAATAAGATCTAAATATCTAATCTGCCATTTAGTCTAAAAGCCTCTAACTGAACTGAATAAGGAGTTGAAGGAACATGTCTCTAACTAACTCTATCTAACAACTGAATAGTAAATATAGCAATAATCATATCATCCTCGAATGAGAAGGACTCACTGCAAACTCTGAACACTGGAATGATACTGCTGATCTGGAGCTCGTGCCTTTGAACCTATGGTGTAACATAAGAGAAAGCACCATAGCGCAAATACGTTAGTACGTCTGAATGTACTGAGTATACGAGTGAGGTAGGCTAAATGTAAAGGGTTATATGTATGAACAATGCTAACTAATATGAATGTGAGAATACATACATGCATAAACAACTATAACTGAACTTTTGATGATGCTGACTACTGAGTCTGAATGCTGATGACCTGACTTTACTGTTACTGAGGTACTGAATAGATTATTGATTATTTATGACAGTTCAAATTATGAAGAACTGGTTTGAATGACTGTCTAAAAGTCCTAAAACTAAATACTGGTAATGTTGGCTATGATAACTGATATAGCTGATATAACTGTAATGATCGAACTACTTGATATAACCATTACCGAGCGATTGTATCTGGCAGTCTAAGTTCTGATAGAACTATCTGGGTTCTGTTCTACTTGGAGTAACTAAATCTGAGATTAGTCCTATCTAGCGGGTGATCATGAGTATACTGATAATAACGATAATTTGACTTAGTCTGAGATCAGTCCTATCCAGCGGGTGATCATGAGTATACTGATAATAACGATGATTTGACTTAGTCTGAGATAAGTCCTATCTAGTAGTTGATCTTTAAATCTAATGATTCTAATACTGATTAATCATAGTTGAGATCAGTCCTAGGTAATGGGTGATCTTGAAGTCTATTTATAATTATAAGAATTGACTGTATCTAACAGTACTTAATCTGTACTACTAAGCTGAGTTGACTGTGTCTGAAATCCTTGATTCTGTAATTGAAACTGTGGGATGTGTTCATCTAACCGACATGCCCCAAGATAAGCTGACTGGGGTCCAATCTCTACCCTGATTGGAAGGGTGTCAGTATCGCGTCACCAGTAAAGACATCTGCTAAGGAGTCAATCCTAATCTAGCGGGTGACTCCTGGGATCAGTCCTATACATATAAATGTACTAACGGGTGACCCCTGAGTATGTCAGTCATATCTAATGAGTGACATCTCGTACCTATGCTGGCAACATAGTTCTGGAACTTAGGGATTGCTTCTAGGGATCTCAGTCCTATTCCAGCATGCGAGTCCCCATCCCTAGGCTCAATTGGGCTGAACTGAATAACTGAACTGAACTGATTAGCTGAACTGAACTGATTAGCTAAACTGATACTGATTAACTAGACTAATACTAGTGGTATTATTTAGCGGAGCTGAACTAAGTTTACTGGATTCGGATGACTGACGGAATGTATTGAGTTTTGAAAACTGGTTGAGAGTACTGAAATTAATGATATTGACTTTGAATACTGAGGTTATAGATATTACTGAGTACTGAGATCACTGAGATTACTAAACTATTGAGATTACTGAGGTTACTGGATTTTCCTGAGTCACATGACTGACTGAATTCTATATCTCATGGATTGACTGAGAGTATCGTGATAACATGACATGGATCTAGGCACACATCTATATTTTTGGGTACGAATACCCCTAGGACCTGATGGAAGGAAACTGACACAACATGACTGACTTGATCATAAGATTGACGTCCACAATTCACATTGTCATAAGAAGGGGATATTATACTTTATGTAGTTCTTCAACATCTTAAGCATGGTAGGGAGTGCATGGATATATTTCATGTACATATAGTATATCTCCATTATCATACATGATTCATACCACAACAATAGCAATACATCAATAGCATGGAATTTATATTAAAGTATATAGCTAACATGGACTTGTCATTTAGATATCATGGAACCGTGTAAACATGAATTTCTAGCATCCTAAGCATTTTATCAAACACCTTGCATGCATGATATTGATCATAGGTGTACTTAACAAATTTAGAAATCTTGAACCACCCAAATTCATGGGTTTCCAACTAACCTATTCACATGATTCATGAAAAACACATCAAGACATAACCTTGAATCAAAACAACAATCATTAACATGAATATAGTCATAAAACAACAAGGAAATCACAATTTATAATTTAAGACATGATTCTTGAGCTCCATGGATGAAAGGGACCCATGGATGAACACTACTCATACCTTAGATTGAGAATTCGTGAAGATTGACGGTGAAATTTTCTTGAAATATACTCTTCTATGAAAACCCTAAGGCTTGTTCTTGAGAGTTTTGATCTTGAGAGGAAACCCTAATCTTGTGGTTGAGAATGTATGAGACAGATTTTTCAGATGTTTAACTAAAGAGAATGAAAGATAATATGCTCCTTGAGGGTTATAAGTCGTGGGAAGTGAAGGAAAAGGACCAAAATACCCTTATTAAAAAGTCCCTCAATTGCTGAAAAATATACTTGACACCATCTGTGATAGGCCATCAAGTTTGTGATAGGCCATCTGAATGGTCGTCACAAAAGGGGTCCAAATTATTGATTTTTTGCCAAGGTCTGACGACATCGTCAGAAATGTGATAGCCCGTCAGAAACATCATCACCGTTTTCCAACTTGACATACTAGAATAAAATGGGAATAACTCTTTTCTCCGATATCGTATTTAGGTGAAATTGGTATCGTTAGAAAGATAATTCAATAAGATTTCTTTCGATATACAGTAAACTACCTAGTTCATCATATACAATGAGTTATGGTCGATTGAAGTTGACCCATGTTTTGACGCTCACTAAAACTTGAACGATAGGAAAACTTTTAACTTGTACTTGAGTTAGGGGACCTCTATGATCTAACTTCATGCTCAAATATATTCCCACACTACATAGTTTATTAACACACTAAATTTATATAGTATTTGAGGCTTTTAAAACATCCTCGCATAGGAATGACGAATTTTCATTCTAGTCCAAAAAGTGGGGTATTACACAACCGTGAATGGTATTGTGTTTGTTTGTTTTAGGGTTTGTAAATTGTTGGATTTTGCTGACAGTTGTTGCTTTGTGTTGAATTAATTTATTGTTGTTGGGTGTGGTAAAATTGTTAGTTTTTTCCACTGCATGTACTATTTAGTTGCATTTATGTATTTGTAATAATTTATTATTATTAGGTATGGTATAATTGTGGGATTTTGTTGTTTTATACGCTATTAAATTAGCTACTATATGTGGTTTTAGTTTGTTGTTGTTAGTTGTGGTATAATTGTTATATTTTGTTGTTGTATGTGCTATAGTATCTAGTGCATGTGATCTTAATTTGTCAGTATTAGAATCTTTTGATAGATTGTTCAGTGTGACATTGATGTTGGATTTCCTATTTCATTAGGTTTTAATAAATCTAGTTGTGTGTTTTTATCGTATATTCTAAATGTTTTGATAATAGATTTATGAAATTGGTTATTGTGAACTTGATTCTCTTATTGCTGATGTTGAATTTCTGAGGCATGAATTATTAAGACAAGAATCTATGAAACATGATTAAAACCCGTATCATTTTGTTTTTTTCGTAGTAATTTGTGTGATGATGCCATCTTTCTTAAATGCTCATGAAGGTAGATAAAACTCTATCAGCTTCTTTGTAAGAAATGATCACCATTTATTAAAAAAACTTAATTACGGAATCTGTTTTCTTTAAGTGTCCAAACATTTGCTAAGATGTTTACTGATGTCACCCAAATTACACCTCCTAAAAAGTATAATGTGGTCGCTTGTCAAATATAGAAACCTAACAAGATTGGGGACGAACCCATAGAGAATAGGACATAAATCAGTTAGAAGATTGCTGATGTAGCTGGAAAGTGCATAAAGTAAATAGGTTTTTTCTTAAGAACAATGTAATATTAAAAATGCTAGCCATAGGGCTGTTATCGGTATGAGATGATTACTAGGATTAAGTCCCTTATGGCTTCTTAACTCTGCAGACTTATCGTGTATATAAAACTATCTCAATGCTTTACATCCAGAATCTAACAAGCTATGTATCACCTAAGTATCTCTCGACCTTGGTTTGCATGAATTTAACTCATCTCCTCTTGGTCTTAGGGTTTCGTATTACTAGAACTTGTCTTGGATCCCAGATTATCTATCTCCTCTTGGTATCATGTTAATTAGCAGAAGGTTGGTAGCTTTAAATTACTATTGTGATCTTCTTTTCCTAATATCAACCACCATCTTGAGCTAGTATCAATACAGGCAAGTTCTAAATGTTTGAAACCTTTAACAAAGCACTTAAAGCAAATAAAATCATAATACATGCAAGAACACCAATCAAGAATGACTTTGCACTTCCTCGACTTCATTAATCCATTTGAGTTCCAACAACCCTAATTATGGACTTTAGTTGCTCATGATCATTAGAACACACATATAATTCATAATTGAAAACATATGAATGATCTCTCAACTAATTAAGAATGAAAATTGAAATCTCAACTTTCTATCAAACCCTAAAAACCAAGAACAAGAACTACAAAATCAATTCTATGTATCAGAACTCAAAACAATATAATAAGTAAATAAAGTGTGTAAGATAATAATAAAATATCAATGGGGTATTTATAGTTACATCATAGTTTTCCTAAGAAAAATAGGCTAAGAAAGGTCGGTAGTGACAACGCCTTAGACAAAACACTTCTGGATTGACGATGACTTTTTATTAGCTCTATCTCTAGACTCCAAATGGATGGTGATGACTCGTTATGTCATAAGATGAGTCATTGACTAACTCATAGGGTCCCCAATAAAATCTTCAAGCTTTAGACCTTCCCTCCATATGCTCAGGATTAGTATCTCTAAGAGTCGTAGCCTGACCCTATGACTTGTCACAAGCTTCTGTTTCCACTACTATCCAAATGCACCCTTCAGGACATTTTCTCCTTTTTTGCTCAAAACATATCTCTCTATGACTCGAAGTCTGACCCTATGAGTTGCAGTCAGTGTGTACTTTATTCTTTCTCTTTTGAACATTCACTGGGCAGGCAACGAGTTGGATAATGAGTCATAGTGTCATCCAATGACTCGTAAGCCGAGTAGAATGCTACTATTCTGGTGACTTTTTTTTCCTTGTACTATGCTACTCACTTTCTACCCTATTTTCCTACAAATCCAACATAAAAAGACATCACATCTAACAAAATATACCTAAGTGCTTGCGTAATTCCCATATTTTAAGCATTGAAAGTATCATGAAACCATGGCACATCAACTCCCTTAACTTAGAAAGTTTATATGTTTATGTAACTGTAACGCCCCGAGTCTATACCTCGGATTCTACAAGGTCTTCATAATCCCGAGGGATCACGAGATAACCCATGACTTGTACCTACTGCATACGGAAACTTGACATAAGGTTCAAATTAATAATAAATACTTAAATTTGAATACTAATACATCTGTCTGAAATACTCTAGTCTGAAAAGCCTCTACTGTCTGAACAAGGAGTTGATGGGACAAGTCCCAAGCTAACTCCGACTACTGAAATACTGAAATAATAAGTTTGTCCTTAAAATCTAAGGACTCACCACTAAGTCTGCTGCTGATAGATCAGGCTGATAAGTATGATCGGGAGCTCGTACTTCTGAACCTAGGATATTAGACATCATATGCAAAAGAAAGGTATGTGTCAGTACTTTTAATGCACTGGTATGCTAAGTGAGGTAGGTTGAGATACATAGGTTCATATGCATGAACAATACTAACTGAATGATATGAGTATAACTAAATGAGAGTACATGCATGAATACATAAACTGTAACTGAGATCATGATAACACTGGATACTGAGTTCTGAATTACTAATTTACTGATATCTGAGTTTACTAATACTGTGTATCTGATAACTGAGTGACTATATCTGATAGTCCTAATTTTGAAGAAATGGTCTGGGTTCCATACTGAGCTGAGTGACTGTATCTGACAGTTCTGAATTTGTAGAACTTAACTGAGTTCTATACTGAGACTGAATCTGAATCTGAGACTGTGGGAGGTAATCATCTGATCGACATGCCATTTTCTGAATGGATTAGGGTCCAACCTGTAACCCCAGTTGGATGGGTGTCAGTACCATATCACGGGTAAAGACAGCTAGCTGTGGGGTCAGTCCTAGTCTAGCGGGTGACCCTTGAGATCAGTCCTACCTAGCGGGTGATACTTGAGTATGTCAGTCCTAACTAATGGGTGACATCTCATAACCTACACTGGGTACATAGTTCTGGAACTTAGGATTTGCTTCTAGGGACCCAATCCTAGCTAACGGGTGATCCCCCATCCCTAGGCTCGCTCGTTACTGAATCCTACTCCCAATTGAAAGATAGTGAACTGATTTCTAAACTGTTATAGGCCTGACTGAACTATTACTGATCATCCTATCTAACTGAACTGGAATGAGGTCACTAGTACTGAACTAATTACTAACTAATTTCTATGAACTAACTATGTCTACTGAGTTATGAACTGAATACTACTGAATTCTGTTAACTGACTGAATCTACTGAGGTCTGAACAAAATACTGAACTGGACTGCTACTGAGTCTACTAAGTTTTTCTTGAGTTTTGTAACTGACTGAGAGTACTACCGATCGTGACATGACTGAGGTTATTCTGTAACAGACAGTAGATCTAGGTAAACAACTAAATTATCAGGTATTAAATACCCCTAGAACTCGATAGCATGAAAAGTAAAGCATCACATGATTTTGCCTAGCATAGAAATGCACACTTGTTCATAATGCATCTATAGAGGCATTTTATCAAACACTTGAATGGCATGAACTAGTATACATGCTAACATGATATAATCTCACTATTTAATTCACATGAACAACTGATCAAACACTTGGAAGGCATTATATATGCACATAGTACTAATCAACACATTAGCATCACAATTTTAAGGCTTTAACATGAAATCACATGATACTACATGCATAATAATTGTTTGTACATAAATCTTGCACTTAATCATGGAATATAAACCCAATCAACATTATAATCATGAATACACTTGAATTCAAATCATGAAAATCATGAAATCAATTTACTGAAAGTTTAAAAGAGTTTCTTGGACTCTAAGGGTGGAAGAGACACTTGGATGAACACTTACATTCCATAACAATTAAATTCTTAAAGATTGATGGAGTGTTCTTAAGGATTGATCTTGAAATTGATGTCCTAGGGTTTTGTTCTTGAGAGCAATTTGAGAGAAAGAATGAATTTTTACCCTAGGAATTTCTTTATTTCGTGCTCTAGGGATGAATAGGGGTGGGAAAATAACCCAATTACCCCATTGGACTCTGTTTTAATTTTACTAAAAACTGGTTTAGCAACGCACAGACCGACGCTCCGCATCATTGGCATCAATATGATGGCCAATGCGCTGCGTTGAGTCCATATCAGTTCAATGGAACTTGTACTGGGAGCTGGAGGAAAATATTCATCGATACGATGGGCGACGCAGCGCATTGAGATCGCATCGATCCACTAGTTTGAGCTGTCAAATATGATCCAAACGAAGTCCAAAAAATCCAAAACTTATTTGAGAACACCCACTGACATTCCTTATCATGATTCAACCTAAAAATCCTTTCTTTAAGGTCATGAGGGTCATAAAATAGATTCTCCAACGTACAAAGGCTAAAATAACACTAAGTATGAATACTTAGCTAAAATATTCTAAGTTTGAGACCCCTTAACAAGCTTTAAAGGACTGAGTTAAGATTAGGATTTTGTAGGATCTTACAGAAACCTGAGGTACCTACATCAGTCAACTCAATTTGGCTTACCTCCTCCTATTTTCAACTTAAAACCACTATGTGGATCCATGTAGCACAATGCTATAACACAAGGGAATCAAGTGATAGCATTACATTTACAACAAACAACCAAGCGTATATGCAATTTACACTAACCGAATAGATAAGGAATTAATACTATATCCTATGTACCCTCACATAAAATAAGTCCCACTCTCACAGTTCCAATACACTCACGCTCACAAAAGAAGTTCCAACAATGTGAATAAATTACCATAGGCTTGCCCTTATTTTCTATATCATAATTTTTTGGACAGTTGGACTAGTATCGCTATCGGGATTTTCTAGGCTTGTAACATAATATTGCGGGTAGGTATGGTATATTTGGGATATAGTGACTCACTCTCCTTCATACTACACTTACATTATTGGTTCAACCTCTCAAGCATACCTCTTTTATTTCTCTATTTTTCTTCTTTATATCTAATTTGGATTGGGTGTGGTTTTCATCTTACTTCTCATTTATTCTCTTCTATTTTTTCCCTTATTTTTTGTCATTGTTTTTCTCTTTTATTTTTCACACTTTTCTACCACACCCAACCCTATTTTTTTTATTTTCTTAACACCCTTCTGCATACCCAATTTCAACTACGCACCCCTATGATAGCAACCCTCAACATAGGTGATTTTACCTGAGTTGAGATACATAGTATCCAAAGAGGGACCAGTTCCAAAACAGGTTCATTGTAATTAAATGAGAAGGTAAAAACAAGAAAATAGGTCAACTTAAGATCAAAATAGGGATCAAGGGATAGTTATTCTTATTTGGACAATCTTTCAGGCTAAGAGTGGACTAATTCTAATACATATGATTAAATGTTAACCAACTATCCTACAACCTAGACAAGACTAATCGGGCAAGCTTTGGATTAAATGCATAAAGAGAACTAAGTAAATACCTCAACATATGGTACAAGGTTATATTACCAACTACTACCTATCCAATTTATGCAATGCCAAGCTTTGATTATATTATATTATCCATAATACAATGCCATAACAAGATTAAAACATGGTCACATATATATTTACATCACACAGTTTATAAATCTTTTGGAGAGGTGATGTCGCCCAAAACTAAACATCTAATAAGTATAAAACGGTTAATGTCAAAATCTAGTAACCCCTCTTGGCTGGGGTCGAACCCATAGGGAATAGGCTAGATATATCTCTTACACTTATTAAAATCATCAGGAAATACAGAAAAGTAAATTGGGGGAGGGATTTTCAGTAATCAATAAAAGTAATAAGATTTGAATGCTTTTAGTTGTGAACAATCTGAAATGAATGGTAGACTTTTATTCCCCTTGGCTTCTAACTCTGTAGGTTTTTCGTGCTCAACCCAACTATCTCACTGCTACACATGTAGAATCTGATAAGTTATGTATCACTAATTGTATCTCAACATTCTTTGTTGAATCTCACTCATATATTTTTGATCTTAGAGTGTCGCATTACTAACCCTTGTCTTGGATCCCAGATTAACCATCTCCTCTCTATGTCAAGTTAATTACGAGGGATGATAGCCTCAAATCTCTATTGTGGTCATGTTTTCCAATCTCTGCCTCTCTCTTGAGTTAGTATAAAATAAAGATGGGTTCCTAACATTTGAAACCATTAAGAAAGAAACAAAAGCAAAGAAAATCACAATATATGCAACAATAATGGTCTAGAAGGACCTAACATTTCCCCTACTTTGTTATTCCACCAGTGCTCCCACAATCCTAGCTATAGGAATTAGCCGCTCGTATTTGCGAAACAATCCATGGAATTCAATAAAGACATATGTATAATCCTACAATATTAGAATAAAAATATCTTAAAGTCTCAAATCAATCAATCAATGACAAACCAAAAACACAAGAATCCCAAGATCAAAAGTCAATCTTGGAATCAAAATTGTTTGTGAATAGTATGAGTGCGTAAAAAGACATTCAAGCATAAACCAACGAAAAAACTTCAAAGGAGTATTTATATATTACATAAAAACTTAAAAAAGCTAAACCAAAATGAACTAAGAAATATTGGATCGGCTGTCACTTAGCTCAGGTAAGTGACTATCATAGGTGGCAATTATCTCAGGTAAGTAACCCATTATAAGTATAAAAATATTGCTAATCTGCAGCTTCTCTAAAATTTGATATTTTGTTACTTACTATATTACCTACAGTGCCGTACGTGGCACCTACGATCCGTAGGTGACCTTTCATAGGTAGCAATCTCTCCACTTCAACTTCTGATTCTCTTAATTTCAATCTTCTGCTACTTGCTCTGTCACTAACGCTAGGTTAGTGGCATATATGCCAGGTAGGTGCCAATGTAGGTATCCCAAATTTCAAATTTCAACATCTTTTCTTCTGTTTGGCTCCCAAAACCTAGTTTTCTACAAAACAGACTCAAAAACACATCATATCAACCAAAATAGGCCTGTGTACATGTAAATTTCTTGATTTTAAGAATAGAAAGTACCATGAAATCATGACATAACAACACCTTCAACTAAGAAAATTTGAATGTACTTAGACAATAAAACCCTAACAAAACACAAAAAAAATGCTTAACCAAGAGAAACCTGAGATACCTGTGGCAGTTAATCTCAAATTCAGCTATAAAACTTTACCTACTTCTATTTCAACTTTTCAAAACCAATTGTGTGAATCAATGCATCCCAAAAAATTTGATATAAGGGAATCAAGCTATGATATTATGTTAGCAAAAAGCAATCATGCATATGTACAAATTACACTACCCGAATAAATAAGCAGCTAGCAATACAACCATGTACCTTCACAACAAAGAAGTCTCACTCACTCAGATAAATTATGTATGTTTATGAGGGGACAGTCATAAGACACTCACACTCATAAATAAGTTCCAACAATGTGCTAAAAATACCATAAGATTGCCTTATTTTCTTTAACTTAGTTTTTGGACAGTTGGGTTAGGATCACTATAGGACTTCATTCGGCTTGTAATGTAGGCTTGAGGGATGGTATGGTACCTTTAGGACTCTAGTGGATAATCCTTCTTGGCACTACACTTATGTTTCAGGGTCCATTTCTCAACCAACTTTTTCTTTTATTCTTCCCTTATTTCTCCCCTTTTATTATTTTATTCCTTATTCAGGCTGGGTGTGATTTCTTATAACCTTTGTTCTTCATTTTTCTTTTCTTTTTAATTTTGATTTTCTTTTTCTACCATTCTAGCTCTACTTACTTTTCTTCTATTTACGCCCTTATTCATACCCACTTCTAATCTAGCACCCCTATGATAGCCACCCTTAATTTAGGCGATTTGCCTAAGTTGAGGTGCACAATTTCCAAGAAGGACCAAGGCCAAAATAGGTTCATCATAATTAAAATAGGTAGGTGAAAGGTAAAAACAAGGAAAATATTCTATATAGGCCCAAAATCAAGATCAAGGGATACTTATTCACATTTTGATTGTTGTTTAGTCTAAAATTGGTCTTAATTTTAAGAACGGCCTTTGATCCTTCCTAACCGACTATTATACAAACTAGGCAAGACTAACCGGGCAAGTTCTGGATTCAACACACAAAGGAAAAAAAGTAAGAATCTCACACACACCTGGCATAAGGTCTGTCATGACCCGAGGCTACCCACTAGTCGCGACAATGGTGCTTATGACCATAAGTGACCACAAGCTAACCCATGAACTGATATTTGCTGTGAGCACTGAATAAAATAATAATATAACTAATAAATCTGAAATAAATAGCTAATTGTCTACCTATATGTCTGAAAGTCTCAAACCATCATGAGGAGTTGATGGGACAAGCCCCCAACTAACTTCGACTGACTGAATATAAGTAATACTGAAATAACTAAATAAACATAATGTGTCCTCAATAGATGAGGACTCACCGGTATAGTTGTTGTATTACACTGAGTTATCTAAAAGTAGTTGGGAAACTAAGCCTCCAAACGTATGATATAAGACATCATAGCGTAAAGAAAAGCATGTGGTTAGTACTTTGAATGTAAGATGAGGACATAACTGAAATGTATGAGATAACTGAACATGAAATGCATGAACATGTAAAATTATAGAATGCAATACCAAGTATATATCTGTTATATTACTGAGCTAATCTATAACAAAAAGCCTGAAATATGTAAAATTGAATATCTGAAAGTCTATACACTTGATCAAGTGAACCTGAGCTGAAATATGCTGAATACTAAACTGAGACTGTGGGAGCTAGCTATAACCAACATGCCCCAATCTGAGCTATCATTTTCCAACCTATAACCCCATTTAGAAGGGTACTGGTACCTTCTAACCCTAGTTAGAAGGGTGTTGGTACCTTGCCAAGGGTACTAACATTGGATGACGATATGGAACCATAAGGATAATATCCCGAAGAATGAGGGTGTTATGCCAAACTAATGGTGGACCCCTTATAATCTACGGTGGCGCTGTAGGTATGGAACTTAGGGACTGCTACTAGTATCTCATGCCTAACTAATAGGGGGGACTCCATCCCTACATTCACTCGGTGCTAAGTATTACTCCCAACTAAATGACAAGATACTGGATTGAACTAAATAAAATTCAACTGAATGTACAACTAACATTTCTCATCATGGTCTAATCATAACAACTGAATGAATGATGATACTCATGGTTTAGCTGAAGTCATTTTTGACATACTGAAATCATGTAAAGAAACTAGGTATCGGGTGTTCATTACTTTCCAGCACTGAAGGATCATAAATACGATAATAAAGCTTTGAAACTATAGTATGAGATTATGGTTTAAAGATCCAAAACATAAACATTCCATCAAATTTAAGTAAATCATGAACTTGAACATAGAGGTGTTCTAAAACATGCTAAAACATCATGAAAATTCATGGATAACCTTGCAATTCAATAATAGGATGTGGAGTTCAATTGAAATAACCATGGGGAATCGAAATTTAAGGCATATGTCAACAAAACTTTCCATTAAATCGTGCTAAAACATAATTTGAAAATCGAGCTACTATGAATTAAACTTATCTTGAATACATAGAACTTCAAAATCTTGTGAAAAATCATATTTAAACCAAAGAAGAGATTTTTGGGCTCCATGGGTGGAAACGACCCATGGATGAACATCTCACATACCTCACTAGATGAATTATTGAAGTTTCCTTGAGGGTTTCTCGAACTTGAGGCTTGAATTCTTTGATTTTTTGCAAATGAGTTTGGATTTGTTCTTGGGGAAGGGGGGATTTTCTTGAGAGAGTTTGTGACTAAAAGGGAAAATAATTCTCTTTGAAATTTTGTGATATGGATGAATTAGGTGAAGGGAAATGACCCAAATACTCTTAAAATTCTAAGAAAAAAAGCTAAATAGAATAGTCAGAGGGCGGCATAGGTTCTGGAGTGGGGGACTAGGCCAGGCGGAGCCCACCTTAGAGCGGTGGACTTGACCAGGCGGAACCCACTTTACCTTGGTGGACTGGAGGGGGCGGTTGTCGCTTATCCCAGTGGTGCTACTAGGTTGGTTTTTCAAAAATGCCCCTACGTTCGTTTGAAAATTCCAAAACTTTCCTGAGACATACTTTGAACAACTTTGATCATGAATCAAATTAAAAGTCAACGTTCCAAGGTGAGGAAGGTTAAAAATAAAATCATTGAAGTTTAGGGTTCTTGAAAATGACTAAGACTTTAATACTTAGTGCTAATTCCAAGTCTTGGACCCCTCAACATGCAACTATGAGCTGAATTGATCTTAGGATCTTACTGGGTATTATATTATCTCCCCTTTGGGAACATTATTCCTCTAATGAGACTGGTTAGACTGAAAGCACTAAGGCAATTGAGATCACATACTTAACATGAATGACGTGAAACATGATTATATAACTGAGTCTAAAACGTTATACATGAATTGAACTGATTTATGTGAATACATGCTCTGACATGAGAATTATTAAATAGATAAAATCAAGAATACAAGAGAGTCAATCTAAGAAAAATCATTACCTCAAGCTGAATCTAAATTTGTGGAGAAAAGATGAGGGTACTTGTTCCGCATATTTTCTTCTGTTTCCCAAGTGGCACCTTTAACGGATTAATTCCGCCAAAGAACTTTAACAAAGGGAACTTCTTTATTCCTTATCTTACAAATCTAACGATCAAGAATCTCAACTGGGACTTGTTCATCGGAAAGCCTATCCTACACATCGATACTTAAAAAGGGAGAAACAACAGCTAAATCACTAATGCATTTCTTTAACATGGACATATGAAACACCGGACGCACTGATGCCAAATATGTTGGCAACTTAAGCCCATAAGCTACTTTCCTAAAATAATTTAAGATTCTATAAGGACTAACATAGCGGGGACTAGGTTTTACCTTCTTGTAAAATCTCATTACCCCCTTCAGATAAGAAATTTTCGAATTGACTAAATTACCAACTTTGAACTCGATATCTCTTCTCCTCACATCTGTATAATATTTCTGATAGCTTTAGGTTGTCTTCAGTCTCTCCAAAATAAACTAAACTTTTTCCATTTCTTTAAACACTAAATTATCCCCTATCAAAGCTGCTTTGCCTACCTCAAATCAACCAATAGGAGATCTATATCTTCTTCAATAGAGAGCCTCAAATAGAGCCATCTGAATATTGAAGTAATAGCTATTGTTTTAAGCAAACTCAATTAAAGGTAAGTGGACATCCCAACTACCCTTAAAATTAATAACAAATAACCTTAACAAGTCCTCTAAAGTATGAATGGTCCATTCTACCTCACTGTCTTTCTGGGGATAAAAAATTGTGCTAAGATGAACTAGGGTACCAAGACCCTTCTGAAAAGCTTTCCAAAAGTGAGAGGTAAACTGAGTACCTCTATCAGAAATGATAGACAATGGAATCCCACACAACTTAACCAACTCCCTAAGGTAAAACCTCGCATAATATTCCATTGAATAAGAAGCATGAACTGATAAGAAATGAGCTAATTTGGTCACTCTATCCACAATGATCCATATCGAATCGTGCTGATGATGCGTGTGAGGAAACCCTATCCCAAAGTCCATGTTCACCGCTTCCTATTTCCAAGTGGGGATGCCAAACTACTAAAGCATACCACTGGGCCTCTGGTGCTCAACCTTAAATTACTGACAATTTAAACACTTAGCCACAAACTCTGCATTATATTTCTTTATACCACTCCACCAATAGATTTCTTAAAAATCGTGGAACATCTTAGTGGCTCTTAGATGGATACAGTACTGCACACCATGAACTTCTGCTAAAATCCGTAATCTCAAACCTTCAACATATGAAATGAATAACCTGCCCTGGCAACAGAGCATACCATCTTCCCCTTGGGATAAAACCTCTACCTTTTGCTCTCTGACCGTCTGTTTCAAATTATCTAAACTAGGATCCCTATCTTGCTTCTCTTTCACTTCAGCAACTAACAAGGATTTCAAACCATTCTGAACCCATATATTTCCTTCGGCTGAATCAACCAGCTGAACACCAAATCTAGCAAACTGATGAACCTCACTGACAGACTTTTTCTTATCCTCCTCAACATGAGAAAAAACTACCCATAGATAACCTAGTAAGTGCATTTGCCACTACTTGCCCTTGCCCGAATGATACAACACAATCATATCATAATTCTTTAATAATTCCAGCCACCTTCTCTAATGAATGTTCAGATATTTTAGTGAAAACACGTACTACAAACTCTTGTGATTAGTGAACAAATCAACATGAACCCCATAAATATAGTGCCTCCAAATATTTAAGGAAAAAACAACAGCTGCCAACTTGAGATCATGGTTAGGGTAATTCTTTCTATGGGGATTAAGCTATCTAGAGCATAGGCCATGACCTTACCTCTCTACATAAAAACACAACCAGAACCAACTCTAGAAGCATCACAATAAACCATAAATTCATCTGAACTATCTGGCAAAGACAAAAACTAGAGCGAAAGTGAGTCAAGTCTTCAACTCCTAAAAACTCTTCTCGCATGAATCTGACCACTGAAATCTGACTTTCTTTTGAGTCAATTGAGACATGGGGGAGGCAATAGACAAAAAAACTTCAGAAAAATGTTTGAAAAAGCTAGCCAAGATTGCTACTAAGTGACATTTAGATCCAAAGTGACATTTAGATTCAAGGAGAACTACTAAAAAGATTGCAGGTGTTTTGGAGGTGGATCAGTTTACCATATATCTGTACAAATTGCTACATTACAAAATTAGTTAACTATATAGCACAGCAATATGAAATTGCGTGCTACACCGCCTGCAGGTGCATTGAATATAATTCAGCAGAGAAGCACTTGGTGTGTGGTGTGCAAAAATAGTGGTCATTTTGTAGATATGTATGTTACAAATCGTGATTCCATGATGTTTGTAGTCAATGTTCAGGGGTCTAACTATGGTAATGCCTACAACATAAAGTAGTAGACTTAACCATTTAATTAGAAATAGAGCGCCCAACAACAATAGTTTCAACAACCACAAGCTCAAGCAAATCAGGATGCAAAGCAATCTGGAAGAGATGATGAAATAGAGTTTAGCCACTCAAGCACAATTGGCAGCCGATATAAAAAGCCAGCAAGTGGCTATAAAGATTTTGGAGTTACAGGTAGCTCACATAGCAGCAGCATAAAACGCCAGGTCCAAGGTAGGTTTCCAAGTGATAATAAAAAGCCTAAATAAGTCATGGAAATCACTTTGAGGAGTGGGAAAATGCTGAGTGAAAAACCTCTAAAGAAAATTAAGAAGGTTAATACAGAGTTGATTCCCCCAAAGGTATCTTAGAAAGTTACTAAAAATTCAAGAAAGTCTGACTACTCAAAAGAAAATATTGCTGAAGAAGTGAAGAAGATTCCACAACTATCTTTCCCGCAAGTGCTGAGCAAAATGAAAAAGGATGCATGCTTTAAGAAGTTCTCTGACACGTTCAGAGAGCTTTACATTAATTTACCTCTTTTAGATGTTTTGTAGGGAATGACCAAGTATGCTAAGTACTTGATGGACGTGGTTGCTAATAAATTTAGGCTACAGGATGCTGAGAAAGTAGCACCCACTGAGGAATGTAGCTTTGTGGTGACTCAAAAGATGCCCAAAAAGCTCAAGGTCCTTGGGAAGTTCACTCTCCCCCTTTAAATTAGTAAATACGAGGTGGTCCATTCACTTAGTGACTTAGGGGAAAGAATAAACTTGGTTCCCCTCTCTCTGTTTGATACTTTAGGCTTAAAAAGGATGATACCGAGCTCTCTGCTACTGAAGCTGGCAAATGGGACCATAGCTCACCCTGAAGGAGTCATAGATGTTCTTATTAAGGTTGGTAAATTTGTTATTCCTACTAAATTTATCGGTTTAGACTTTAAGGTAGATGAAAGAGTACCAGTGATCTTGGAATGTCCATTCTTAGAGATAGGAGAAGCTTTAATAGATGTGAGAGAGGGTATGCTCACAATGAGGTTGGAGGATGAAAAGGATGTTTTTAAAGTGTACAAACCAGTTAACATACTATCCCATTACAAAGACTTATGCATGATTATTGTGATTGAAGGGGATAATTATGTGGTAGTGGAGCCTGTTCCACAAAAGACCTCTTTGGACTTTCTCATTGAATGACCTAAGCCACAACTACCTAAGCCCGACATAATGCAGATTGATGATCCTGAAAAGGCTATTGTTTAAAAAGCTATTGAACTTAAGAGTTCACACATAAGATGTCAAAAATAAATAAGAAGATGGCCTCCAAGTATGAGAAAAAGGATGAAGGAATATGGATGAGTTTTAGTTGGGTCGTGTTGAGACACTAAATCAGGCGCTGCTTGGGAGGAAACCCAAGTAAAGTATGTTTTATTTTTTAGTTTTTAGCTTTTAATTCATGTAGTTTTTATTTTTGTTAAGTTACAGGTTGATGGGAAGTCTAAGTGCTGGAAATCTGAGCTAAGGAGCATGGCAAAGACTGAGTGTGGAGTCCTCGAACCCCCTTGATGGGTAAAGATGCTACTAGCTAAGACTAGAGGTCTCGTGGAGTATTTATATATCTACCTTTTAACTTTACTTTGGGGACAAAGTAGATTTTTAAGTGTGGGGTGGGAAAATTCCCATTTTTAGGAGTAATTTAAAAAATTTTGTGTTAGAAATAAGTGGGATATTCTTGTTGGTGCTATATGTGATTGCATGGTGCAAGTGTTTTCTTTGAACTTGGTAGTTCCTGTGACCTCTTCCAATACAAAATGCAAGGCATCGCAGACCATATCTCACACATGTCATAGTTTACACACCTATAAATATACGACTTATACATTGTATTTACTACTTTTTGACATCCTTGGGAGCTTGTAGAGGCTACTCAACATGAATTTTAGGGTTTTTATCTCTTTTAATTAGTACATTAATTGATTTTATTATGTATTCAAGTATTTGGATCATGATTATATCGATTAGTGGCTAAACACTCCCTTTTCGGGGTTAAAGCCAAGAACAAGACTACTATCATTATGAACTAATTTTGTTTGATTTGAATATAATATTTTGTTAAATTTTTATCCTTGTTTTAACTATTTTAAGTATCCATGGCCTTTAGAATATATTCATTATCGACCTTGTGATCTCGGGAAGAGGAATTAGAAGATAGAACGTGAGGATAAACAAAGTAGGGTTCTTATTCTTTTATGAAATAAGGAATTTTAATTAGTATCTAGGAAAGGATGTACCTAAAGCCTTACTTGGTTCACATGTAGGATGATAGCTTTAAGAAATTAATTAGATTATTACATCCCTTCTCAATGATGTAGTTGTAATGTCAAAGTTAGGTAGAAGATTAGAGGTCAGGAGACCATGATCATGCGATAAACCCTCCGAATCAACAACCAAGATAAGTGATCTAATGAATAAAGTTTAATAGCGTAGTATGATTGTTCAGAGTGCTTTAACCCTGGGCTTTACTCTATTGATTGTCTTAAGTATTTACTTCAGTTAAATTCAATTTACAACTTTTAAAAATCTTTTTTGGTTACACTTTGCATCAAGTTAATCTCAACAAGTGAACTAGAATTGAATAGTTGCTGTAACTAGTCCCTGTGGGATCGATACTCGACTTTCTTTAAGGATACCATATTACTTGGTAGACCACGTACACTTGCGTGTGCGCTAACAAGTTTTTGGTGCCTTTACTAGGGACTTGTAATTTGGAAACTATTTTTG
Source organism: Capsicum baccatum var. pendulum (assembly GCA_030864225.1). Lineage (NCBI taxonomy): Eukaryota > Viridiplantae > Streptophyta > Magnoliopsida > Solanales > Solanaceae > Capsicum > Capsicum baccatum. Next base: position 205,979,699 of record CM061553.1, on the reverse strand, counting down.
TTTTAGCTTTACTTTTTAGATTTCTTTTGTGTTTTACACTTGGTCTTAGTTTTGTATTTGCAGGAAACAGGTTTTCAGGCTAGTAAGCTGGCAAGGGATAGGGAATTTGTTGAACCAAGCCCCAAACCTAAGCAATACTTCCATCAACAAAGAAGAGAAGCAATCCTTATTCCACAAATTCTGAAAAATAGAAGAATATCAAGACAATCCTCCTCTCCTGGCTGAAGAACAAGCAACCCACAGGATAGTTCGAGAAGTGGCATTCCTATTTCTAACAAATTTGACCTCCCCTTTTTAAAAACTGACTGCTAGTGGTAATTTTGAGCTGAAATAGAGTATGGGGAAGTTTCTGATCTGCAGTGGACATTTTACCAAGTTTTTATATAAAGATCCATAAGTCCACCTATGAAACTTTTTGGAGATCAGTAACACATCCATCCTCATGGGTGTGTCAACTAACTATATGAGGTTGATACTATTCCCCTTTTCACTGTTGGGGGAAGCAAAGGAGTGGTTGAATGCTGAGCTGGAAAATTCAATCACAACTTGTGATGACTTAGCTCAGAGATTCCTTATTTGATTCTTTCCTTCTGGAAAGACTGCAAGACTTCACAGTGAGATTGGGTGCTTCAAGCAGAAGCCAAATGAAAATTTAGCTCATACTTTTGTTAAGGCACTTGATCATAACACAAAGATTTTTCTAGATTTAGTGTGGGTGGTCAAGCATTGGAGATGACATACTGTAAGACCCCGTAAAATCCTAAGTCTAGAATTCAGCTCTTTAATCTTCTCAAGCACCAAGACTTAGAAAAATTTTGCAAGTGTTCAACACTTAGTCTCATTTTAGACCTCCAAACTTCGGGGATTTATTTGATGGCCTTTCCAACCTTCACTTTTGGATTTTCAAGTTGTGTTATGATGGAGAAAGGTCGTAGTACATCCCGGGTAAGTTTTGGAATTTTTGAATAGCGTAAGGGCATGTTTGGGTTTCCAAAATAGTAGCTCGAGGCAATAAGCCCATGTCGCCCCAGCTAGAGCACCGCTATAAGGCAGGCTCCACCCAGTGGATAGCGCGCTATAAGGTAGGAGCCGCCCCCTGGATTGCCCCAGGCCAATTTTTGTAGTTCAGTTGTGTGTCCTTAAGGGCATTTTGGTTAATTTTCATCATATATAAGTCCCAAACATGGGATTGAGGCCCAAAATCAGCTAATTTCACTAATTTTCATCAAAATTCACTCAAGAAACATCAAGAACAAATCTAGGGTTCAATTGGGAGTTTCAAGTTTCAAGAAAATTCCACCATAATTCTACGAATTCTTAATCTAAGGTATGCGTAGTGTTCATCCACGGATTCCTTTCGTCTGTGGAGTTCAAGAATCAATATTTAAATACTAAATTATGATTGTTTTGTGGTGATATGATTTTATACATGTTGGTGGTTGTTATTTGTGTTGTAAAGTAGTATTTTGATGTATTTTCATGGAGATTATGATCATGGAACCCATGAGTTTGAGTGGTTTAATATGATGATCTCGGAACCCATGAATTTGAGTGGTTTAATATGGTGAAACATATGAATATACCTATGCCTTAAATAGTGCATGCAAGGTGTTTGATAAAATTCTTAAGATGCTAGAAATTTATGTTTCCATGGTTCCGAAGTATCTAAATGACAAGTCAATGTTAACTATTATAATTCAATATGAATTCCATGCTAGTGTAGTATTGCTATTGTTATGGTATGAAGTATTCATGATAATGGAGTTATACAAAATGTACATGATATATATATATATATATATATATATATATATATATATATATATCCATGCACTCCCTACCATGCACAAGCTATTGAAAAACTACATGTGATATAATATCCCCTACTTATGATGTTACGAAGTGTGAACTCCAATCTTGTGATCAAGTCAGTCATATGTGTCAGTTTCCTTCTATTGAGTCCTGGGGGTATTCGTACCCGAAAAATATAGTTGTGTGCCTAGAGCCATGTAATGTTTCACAAAACCCAAAATCAAGCCATGATTCAGTAAAAATCAGTCAGTCATGTGACTTAGGAAACCTCATGGTCTCAGTCAGTTGTCAAATATCAGTAGTATTCCGTCAGTCAATGAAATATAGTAAACTCAGTCCATGTCTAGTTAGTTAACATGTTCAGTCTCTTCAGATGGGAGTAAGAGTTAGAACCGAGTGAACCCAAGGATAGGAACACACACTGTTAGATGAGGGTGTAATTCTTAGCAGTCATCTTTGCATTCCAGAACTATATAGCCAGCATAGGTTGACACATCAACACTGCTGGATGAGGGTTGATGAGGTGTCTTAGCACTGTCAGATAAAGGCCCCACCATTCTTTTTTGGGAACACTATCAGATGAGGGTTACCCATAGTTTATCCTTACCAGTGGCACGGTATTGACACCCTTCCATTCAGGGCAGAAATCGGACCTCAGCTTAGCCATAATGGCATATATGGGGCATGTAGGTTAAACAACTACCTGCCACAGTTTTAGACTTAGTCTTAGTAATAGAACTCAGATTGTTCTTAATATTTTAGTATACCAGGACTATTGGATACAGTCAAATTCAGTTACAGTACAGAACTCAGATTGTTTCCTCAGATTTAGGACTGTCAGACACAGTCGTCAATATTATCAGAACTATAGTATCAGTCATGTTAGTTATCAGTAAACTATGTATTAGTATACAGATCTAGATATCACGTAATCATGATTCCAGTTACTATGTATGCATGTTTGTACTCTTGCGTTCATTTCAGACAGACAGTTCGCATTGTTTATGCATGTAAACCCTTTTGCATTTAGCCTACCTCACTCATATATTCAGTTCTTTCAGTTGTACTGACGTATTTGTGCTATGGTGTTTTCTTTCATGTTACACCATAGGTTCAGAGACACGAGTTCCAGATCAGCAGTAGCATTACAATCACAAAGTTGCAGTGAGTCCTAATCCATTCGAGGATGATATTATTTTATTTCATTCATTATTTTAGTTTAGTGGGAGGAATTTTTCACGGCTTTCTTAGACAAATTCTTCCCCCAAGAGTTGAGGGAGGCGAAAGTTCTAAATTTCATCAACCTCAGACAGGGAAATATGATGGTTAAAAAGTATTCTCTCAGATTTACTCAGCTAGCCAGATATGCCCCTCATGTGGTTGCAGACAACAGGGCTAAGATGAGCAAGTTCGTATCAGGGGTGAATGATAGCGTGGTAAATAAGTGTAGGTCTGCGATGCTAAATAGTGATAGACTTTAGCCAGGCTTAGTAAATAGAGGAGCAAAATATTAGGTCTAGGGAGAGGCAGAACAAGAGAGCAAGATCAGGCAGTTTTAATTTTGTTCAACCTAAATTAGAGGGTGGAAACTATTTGCATTTTCATCCTAAGTATGCATTTCCAGCTCCTTCCACTGCCAGTTCCCTAGTGCCAAAATTCAGAGACGGCAACAGAGATAGAGCACCAGGCTCTAAGTCTCAAGGCAGTGTCAACAGTGCCCGAACCAATCATCTTTGCTAGACTTGTGGTAAGAACCACAAGGGTGTTTTCATATCCGATAGTGATATCTATTTTGGTTTTGGCAAGCCAAGCCACAGAGTTAAAGATTGTCCTCAGTCCTATTATCAGGGTTAGTAAAACCGTTCCACAGCTCAGTCTGGTTTCCCGAACCAGCAGGGTGCCACTTCTAGTGCTACTAGTGGGGAACACCCAAATAGACTCTATTCTCTTCAGAACCAAAAGGATCAGGAAAAATCTCCTGATGTCATTACTGGTACATTACAGATTTTTAATGTTCATGCTTATGCTTTTCTAGACCCAGGTGCATCCTTGTCATTTGTTACTCCTTACATAGCAAGCGATTTCGGAATCAGTCCTTAAATTTTAGCAGAGCCCTTTTTAGTCTCTACCCCAGTGGGTAAAGCTATCATAGTTCAGCAAGTATATAGGAACTGCCTAGTTATGATATTTCAGAAATCCACATCAGCAGATTTAGTCGAGTTAGAGATAACTAATTTTGATGTCATTCTCAGCATAGATTGGCTTCATTCCTGCTATGCCACAGTCGACTGTAGAAACATGATAGTTCAGTTTCAGTTCCCAAATGAGTTCATCCTAGAGTGGAAGGGTAGTACTTCATCTTTTCGGGGTCAGCTTATTTCCTACCTTCGGGCAAGGAAAATGATTTCTAAGGGGTGTGTGTATCATCTCGTGCATGTTAAAGATTCTAGTTCCAAATCTCCTAGCTTGGAATCAGTCTAGTGGTTAATGAATATTAAGATATTTTTCCTGAATATCTTCCAGGCATTCCTCCAAAAAGGGAAATAGACTTCGGCATAGACCTTCTCCCAGATACTCAGCCTATTTCTATTCCGCCATATAGAAGGGCACCAACAGAACTCAAGGAATTGAAAGTAACGACATTCAACTAGAACTCACACTTGGAAAATGTAGCATGTAACTGTTGATCATTAAGGGTCTGCAACATTATACAGAGGTGACCAATATGAGTCTCCTCACTCTTAGAATATACCAATATATCTTTAATAAATACAATAAAAAATAAATTTAAGAACTGATAGAATGCCCGGTTCATAAGATCCATAAATGCCGCTGATACGTTAGTCAAACCAAAGGACATCTCTAAAATCTCAAAATGACGATACCAGGTTCAAAAATTAGTCTTAGAGATATCTACCTTCCTAATCTTCAATTGATGATAACCTGACCGAAGATCAATTTTAGAAAATTAATTAGCACTATGAAGTTAGTCAAACAAATCATCAATCCTAGGCAGAGGGTACTTATTCTTTACCGTCACCCTATTAAACTGGCGATACTCTATACACATCCGAAGGGAACCATTCTTTTATGCATGAATAGCACAGGAGCACCCCACGGAGAAACACTAGGGTGGATAATACCCTTATCTAGAAGATCTTTCAACTTCTCTTAAAGTTTTTTAACTCAGTCAAAGCCATTCTATATGGGAGAATAGAAATAAGACGGGTATTCGATAGAAGGTAAACTCCAAAATCAATTTTCCTATCCAGAGGAATACCAGGAAGATCATCAGGAAATGCCTTAAGAAATTCATTTACCACGGGAACAGACTGCAACAAAGGACCCTTCGACTTAGAATCTTTAACCCAAATCAAATAATAAAGACACCTCTTGGAAATTAATTTTTAGGCTCCAAGATATGAAATAAACCTTCCCTTAGGTACTAGGGAACTACCTTACCACTCAATCACCGAATCATTGGGAATTGGAAACTAACCCTTCGAGTTCTAAAATCCAGAGACACATAGCATAACTAGAGCTAATCCATCCCCAAAATAACATAAAAATCTAACATATCTAACTCTATCAGACCCACCAATGCTTCCTACATTAGATAGATACCACACAACCCTTATAGACTTTTCTGGCCACAATAGTCACCGAACAAGGTAGACACAACAAATGGATAGGGAGTACACTCGAACTAAAACCAAAATAAATAGTCATATAAGGGGTCACATAGGAAAGAGTAAACCCCAAATCAACTAGACAATACACATCATGAATAAAGAGTCTTATCATACTAGTAACAACATTGGGAGAAACCTCAAATTCTTAGTGAGTGGCAAGAGAATAAAAACAATTTCGGCTAGTGTCGATACTAGATGTAGCACCCTTTGGTGCAGGAGCTGAAGAAGTAGAAATTGGAACTTTATTAACCCCCATAGCAACATCATCAATAGTATATTTACTTTGAATATGACCCTGCTGGCCATATCCTCCTCCAACTGTTGTATGTACACCATAAGTCTTAAAATATCCATTTTACTATTCAGCAAGGTAGACTTACACTATAAAACCAAGTCCCGAGATAATCCCAAAGCAAAATTCCTCATATTCGCCCTCATATAAGACACTAACTCTTGATCATAACATGATAACTAATGAAACTTCAAGGCATACTATTTCATACCATGCCTTATTTCAAATTCACAAACTCCTCGACTTTCTTCTCCCTCAACTCTTGAGGAAAGAAACGATTAAGAAAGGAACTAAAAATGTCATCCTAAATAGCTGACTCAGAATCATCTCCCCTTATCTTCTCCCACTCCTCATACCTCTAATAAGATATATCCTTTATTAGGTATGCAAAAAATTAAAGACCCACAGAGTCAGAAGTATATATCAGTCAAAAATTCTTTTCCATCTCATCTATGAAACCTTGAGGATCCTCCTCAACCTCAAAACTAGCAAATATTGGAGGATCCAACCTTATGAACTGGCCAACTCTAGTGACCTCAGAAGATAGAGCAACAGAAGAAATACACTTAGTCTGAGAGGACACCAACAGTGTAAGCAAATGGATCGACTAGAAAAACTATGAATTGGACACATTGCCCTGAGGTATCTATCAAGGGAAAAAGGGAACCACTGAACTCCATGAGGGTAATCAAAAATAGGGACCCCAGAATGGATCTGTACCCTATAGGTAGGATGAGTTCCCTCAATATTATCCTCAAGATGATAGAGGAGGTTACACGAGTATTAGATCTTCTAGGAGGCATGATCTGAAATACAAATAGATAGAAATAGAGAAGTTTGAGACCTTAGACTCTATAACCCAAAATAGAATAACAAGATAAGGAAATATTCCTAATGTCTCATAACCTCTCTCTTATAAGTGTAGGGCACTACACACCCATAAAAGAGACTCTACTTGACATCGATTTATGGATACCCAATTGACCATGAAACCTGGTTCTTATACAAACTTTGTCACAATCGAAACTAGGGCCTGGCCGTGATAGGTATCTCAAGTCCACCATGGACCCACCCTTTTGCCTAGTAAAACAGATCTACATACACTAGCAATGGTTAAAATCTAAACCTATAACAAGATGAAATAATAAAAAACTCAAGAAATATAAGAATGTCAACAACCATCCCAATGCATAGTATCCACATAGCCTCTAATAGAACCAAAAACTAGTCTAAGTCAGGATACACCCCCGATGATAGCCAAAACCAAAACCAAAATCAAAGAAGTAGGTCTAAGATATAAATAAAATAAGACTTCAAAATGATAGCTCTTCAGGAGAATGGGAGATTACCACTTCAAAGATAACAACTGACAACCCAGAAATCTTAAAACTGCACAGAAAAAGCAGAAGTATCTACGGTACCTGCATTAGATAGAGATACAACATGCAGAGACGGTTAGAAAATTGAGCACTAGCATGTAACTCAGGAGAGGGACAAAATAATTCCAAGTCAAAACTATAGTAAATCCATATCATACAATGTACATACATATATATAATCATTCTCGGGTAGGGAAGATGGCTTAGCATGAAGTAAAACATTATCCTGGACTACATAGCTCAACCGTTATAAACACACCCATGGGCTATATGTTTCCAGCTCTTCCTACAGAAAGGGCCCAGTGCATGTTAGCTGTTTGAAGAAAAGGTATCAAGAAAGTCCAGGGAATGCCTCAACCCCACATCAATCCTGGATACAAATTATATCAATAGTGAGAAACAATTCAAGGATCAACCGTTCCCAAAATCCTCAACCCATATCAAAATCCCCATTCAATTCCTTAATAATAAACTTTTTAAAACACTTGATTTTTATAAAATAAGATTTAGGAAGAGTGTCATGCCTGAAAGTACAGAAAATTATGGTGTGAAATAAACCCTTGAGCCCTTAGATGACAAACTTTGAGAAACCCTAGGTTATTCTTGACTTAGGGATTTAAGAGAGTCTGAGAGAGTGTTTATGCTTGATAAGTGTTTAAAATAACTCCCAAAAGGTGCTTTATGATCGTGGGTATTAAGTGGGTAAAGAGGTAAATATCCCAAGTTCCCTTCACTAAAATCTAAAAAATTATCACTAGTGACTATGGGTCTCTATACGACTCGTAAGGACTCACTACGAACCGTCACAACACATTGTAGATTGGATAGTAGTGGAGGGACCTTATATGGTGACCCTAAGACTCACACCATATGACTCATCAGAAGGCGCTACGAATCTTAGTGTCCTAGTTGTAATCAAAACAGAAGCATTTAGGGTAGACTCTAGTAACCCTATGATTTTGACACCGTGACTCATAATGAGTCTTTAAGACCCGTGACCTTTTGTGATAATTAGGATAGTAGTATAGGCACCACTCACTAGTCAAACAATGATTTTTATCCTATGGCTCGTAAGGACACCTTATGACCTGTAAGGTGATCAGTAGGTTGGGTAGTGAGTTAAAAACTTAAAAATTTTAAGGGACAAATATCCTAGGTGTTACAATATAAATATATATATATATGTATATATATATATATGCCATACATAGGGCAAGTCGAACTAGAATCGGTAGATGTACACATAGGTACATCAATATAATCAACCTCCAACCTTGTCGGGTATCAATATCATCATCACAATATCCTTCAGCCTTGTTGGATATCAATATTATCATCACAATATCCTCCAGCCTTATCGGGTATCAATATGTCATCACAATATCCTTCGACCTTGCCGGGTATATATGCATATAAGTAGAATCATCCATATATATATATATAGTTAGGCTCTTATTATCATAAAGAAATCTATTTTTCCAAAGAAAATATGGTTTTAATCTCTTAGATAGGAAGAATAGTCATAAGATCATTGTTTGACTATATTCACATCATTTGCATATAAAGTGATCAAGAATGTACCAAATCTATGCCTGCCATCACCAATATTCATATCAATAAAGTCGTAAGCAACATATCGCATTTTCCTTCGTCCCATACCAGAGAGATTTGTATATAAATATATCTTTATAAACTACAATTGTATCCTTTACAAGGATAAAACACTTCACGTATATCTAACCAATATAATTACATAGCCTTTTGCCCAGTAATGTGTCCGGACTGATCATAACTTCATAATCACAACCTTAGGCCCACATAAGTATCCAAAACTCATAGCAATAATCATGTTTGTAATCCATCTCATATCCATAAGTCATAGCCTAACTATAAGGCATAATAGATCTATAAGTCGTAAATCATATTCGTAATTGTCTCACATCTAGGAGGCATAATATAAATGAGGCATCTCACCTCTAGGAGATATAACATATCACTAGGCTATAAATCATAACTAGGAGGCACATCCCACCTATAAGTCATCTTGTATTTATAGGTCATATATCATGAATTTAAGGAATATTATCTCTATATAGGCCACTTATGATATCTAAGAGAAATAACATCTCTAAAGTCCTAATATCGCATCTAAGATGAAATAGCATCTCTAAAGGCCCAATACCACATCTATAAGGAATATCATGTCCATATGTCATTCATCATAATTAGAGGAAAGTTATCACAATGCAGTCATAAAGTAAACTCATTGTAAAGGCTCAATAGTCTCAATTATGTCTAGCATCTGCAACTATGTCCACAAGAGCTACACAAGTCTTGGCCTAAGTGTTCTGGATGAACCCACTTCTAGTCCTCAATTTCCATATTTAGGCAATCCACGCCCTAAACTAGGCTAAGGTATCTAGTTCAACCTCTAGATATTAAATAAGCCATAACTAATCTTAAGAAAGAAACTTCGTCTAGAAACATGGGCATTTAAGTCAATTCTATCCATTATGATTTTAAGATCACTAGACTAGCCCAACTAAGGTCAACATACTAATCATGCTTCAAACACTAAACCCACATCCTAATCCTAGCATCATAAAATTTCCATACTGAGAACTAGTTCAATCTAGGAAGAACGCAATAGGATTTTAAAAGGTACTAAGCATTTTACTTTACGGGTCCAAAACCCTTATCTAATCCCCAAACTTCTATAATTAAGACAAAGTCATTCTACTCATAATTAATCATAACATTCACTTTCACATGCAATATATATCACACATCATTTACGAAGAAGGGTAGACAAAAGCCTACCTCAAAGCCGAACTAAAAATCCTTAGATCAATCACCATATGCTCTTCTTCACTTCACAACCCCAAAAATGCCATCACATTATCAATATCATAATCTATGCGTCAATACGAGAATAATAATTCCCATATTGCACCATTATTCTTTGGGTCCGAAAACAACACCAAAAGCCCTAAAATGGGTCCCACATTTGAAAAAATTATTTCCGAGGTCAACCCAACGTTCATACATGAACAAGGAATCACAATTCTTAAGAAATGGGTGAAAACCAAGCTATTTTGGGACTACAATCCATCCCTAAGCTATATTTTGGTTTTTGGTCAAAAACCAAGCATTTTATCTAAAAAGTGATGAAATCTTACCTTAATTCGGATGATAATCACGATACAAGATGTTAAACAAGATCCCATGTCACCCACAAACTCAATTTTGAGTTATCTTCCCCATTTAGGGTTTTTGACCAAATCATGACTTGGGGGGTCTATTTATAGACCCTTTGGCAAAGAGATATTGCAATCGCTCTCACTAGGACTATGATCTCCATGTCGTGTTTTCCATGGCATGATCAGGGTGATCCTTGCATGATCACCATGGCACCAGTCCCAACAACTTGGAAATTTTTCCAAGTTTGTAATGATGCCTCGGGATTCACTTGGAATATGATTTTTGTAAATGAACAATTTAACCACACTAAATTTGACATTTTCGACACATTGGTGGAGTTGGATTTTCAATCCTGAGTCATTTCGACCAAATATGGGTCCCACGCCCATATTTTTAAATTTCCAACTTTCAAAATGAGTTTGGGTGTATTAGGATCTGAACCAAAGGTATACCTAGCCTAAGGTAGAGATTTTAGAGCTGTTGGCGCAGTTAGAATTTGCATCAGAGACTATTTTACTGATGTTTTTCCTGGTGGCTATTTGGAACTAGCAAAGACTTCTAAATAGGAAATTGGTTCTAAAAACCAAATGAACTCCCCTGAACGATCAGTCCTAACAATTCATAATGACTGGGGTTAGCTGTGGAGAAGCTCAAATAGTAAAATAAATGGAATTATGTAAAATGACCAAAAGGGTCATTACAATATCCCTTACTAAATAGACTTTTATCCCAGAATGTCAACAGATAGAAAGAATCTCAAAAGCTCAAAAGGATAAGGTACTAGGCTCGCATGCTCTGAGCATGAATTTCCAAATAACTTCAACAAAGAGAAAATAATTCTAAGGGATATTTCCATAGGTATCCCATTTTCAACTAGCACCCTCTCTTCACTTACAAATAGCCAAGACTTAACTCCAACTTCTAGTTGTCATCCAACTGAATCGAGAAGCCTGATGCACGCAAATTTGAACCACAACACCCTAATACCATCTCTATACTCGCATTAATCACCAAAGGCTTATCCGATCCAAAACCAACCAAGACATGAGTCATACTACCAATTCCAAATCCTAATATAACTTTCCTTTACCATTTCACACAAGCTATCCATTCCAAACCAAGAGAAAAATGATCGGAGTCTAATCAACGCAATCTTATCATAGAGAACTCATAGAACAGAAGCTAAAATACGGAAAGTTCATATGATAAACATAAAACTAATCCCATAAGTCACTATCAGGGAAGATAAATTAAGATAGTCAAGGAATTCAATCTATGCCAATGCTATAACTAGTACAGATGGTAATCAAAACTGTAATCCAAAAGGTCAAGGCATAACTACTCATCACTGGATGGTCCACAACAAAGGATGAAGCCATACTGAATCAAACTCAAGTACATTTCTCCCACTGAGTGTATCACCCAAAATTCCTGAAGAAATGTGGAAACTAGAGGTAAAAGATAAAAGAACCAATACCGGGTACATAGGCTGTCATATATACACTTATCAACTATAATCCATCTGAACTCTAGAAGACCTATAGGTAAATACGGAGTAGGCTCAACCAGCCTTTATACAAAATTCTAACTAAGGTGAATCTTAAATTGAAGTTTGCACTCAGCTCCACAACTCTAAGATGAAATATCAATACTAAGGTAGAGCCACTTGATCTCAACTACCTAAACAAAACCTAAAGATGGGTAAGCATTCATACTTTAATTGTATCATAACTTCCAAATAGCCATTATAAGGTGTTAGGTCAAAAACTGAGATAATAAGGCTATATTAATGTCAACTATCTCAAATCGACTTTAGTATCCGAATCTGACATATGCAAGCTAAATTATACATAGCCAAAATTTAAACTTAGCTGAAGAACAACATCACACACAGATAAACCATCGACTGAAAACACAACAACCACTCTATACCAGCTAAAGGGAACAAAATATAGCTATAGAACTGAAACTATGTCGAAAGGTAAATCACCATCTAAAAAATGTAAATAACTCACTCTATATCCTGTAGAGGGTATAAACTATCAAAACATACTCGAAAAAATTCCCAAGGTTGCAAACCACACTAGTAAAGGCAAAACTCTAGCAACTCAGAGAAATGTCACTTAAATTAGAACTAACTAGTTCAACACATTATCTTAGGAAAGTGTAGTCATCAGCACATATCGTCAAGGAGAAACACTCCACCAAGCATCATTAGGTCATAAAAACTCTAAAATAGGAATTTCCTAAATTTGTTCAAGTAGGACAATCATAACTTAAACAAACCATGATCACCTTGCCAAGAAAGAGAATACTAATCTCGAAAGCAAGGTTAAAGTCAAGACCACCATCAGAAATCAAACACTCAAGATGAAGAACTTCCAATTTGCCAACTCAAAAAGTGATCACAGGATAGGTCACCTGCCTTTAACTTCCAACTTTACTAAAGACAAAACCATATCACAGCAATAAAGGAGTATCCAATCTCTACACTAATAATAAACTCAAACTATGACAAGGGAAACCCCCCCATAATTCTAAGATATGAATCCACGATATCTAAATCTCAATATCAAAACCTCTATCGGGCAACGAAACAGCCACAAATAAAGAATATACCCAAAATTGGTCAAGATCTAAAATAGGTTTTCTAAAAAGGAATAGTCAATACAAAAATCATTGAACGTAGAAGTCAAGTCTAAGAATCTCAAACTCAATAACGAGCAATATAACTAAATATCCAATTCAAGATTCATACATAACACAGAAGGTCAACTTACCTTTTGATACCATAATATAGTTCCGAATAATATAACATAGCTAAAAAAGAGGGAAAATAATCAACCTCTCCACGTTATGGGAAAGAAATCATTAAATCGGGCTATATCTACTCAAGCTAGCGAATAAGATCACAAAAAATGAAATTCTAACTAGATAACACTAGTTTATATAGCTACCCAATGGGATCATTTACATCATGTAATAATATTAGCAATAACAATAACCTCAATTAGTGATAGCAATAATAATAACAATATCAAAATTTATATAATCAATGGGTAGTACCAAAATAAATATTAATAACGTGTACAACTCAAGGGACATAATAAGGATAACGTGCTAGATAAATAAGATTCGAACCCAAATGTTACACCCATAGGGAGAAAATATAAATACAGATCTACTCCATCCACTACTAAAAGAAAAAAATCATAGAGTAGTCACAAAATCATGAATTTATTAACAAGGCACACCAACAACCAATATGAACTCATCAAGGCATATAATCATCAATGGGTATGAAAAACATCAACACACATAATAAAAGGACAAATTATGGGAAATAAAAGCATACTATCATGGTGAAATCTGCAATCACATACCTGACGGGCATAGGTAGAATAAATCAAATGGGTCCAAACTTGAACCGACCAACCAAATCATCAACAGAGGCGCCAAGCAAATATCTCTAACTAAAAATGCCATAACATTATGGGTCTTATATAAACAAGCTAAAATGACAAAAAATTCCATATTAGGTACACTCTATAAGCTAATAACCAATCTCTCTATAGTAGAAACAAACTCCAAAAGCTCTAATCCTAGTAAGTAATGAGAACTACGCCCAAGTGGCTGGATAAATGACACTAAGAGAAATCTCTACTGTAAGAGTCATTCTTTCCAAAATCATAGCCTGTCTCACGAACTTTAGGATAGTGGAGAATATATACTAACTCTGTCTGATCAATTAACTCACATTTGGGGCTCTCTTAGAATAGAAGTTTCATCTCACCACAACTAAAAAGGGCTTTCAGATGAAATACCAATAACATTATACTGATGGCATGGCTTATTGCTGACACCTCTATAAGTCTCAATCCATGCTCTCTCTATGGCCTTCGCATAATCAACAACTTGAGAGAAGAAATCCCAATAGACAGTACACCCAAGTGTCCAGCAACCACATAATACAACCAATGAAGTACTAAGGGTGAACTATCCTATTTATGTTCAATATAATAAGATAATAAGGCTAAGAAGGTAATAATTATGAATTATTCTATTTCAACCATACTCATAAATCTCAACAATATACGTATATCCCTATCCATTATAATGAATGGATAAAAGAAGAATATGTATAACAATATATAATATATAACAATATACAAGGCTAAGTAATAAATATACAATGTTAACAAAAGAAGGAAAGGATATACGGTAACATCATAGCTACATATATCTATATATGAATGTATTAATAGATATAAGGTCAACTCAAAGAATAACCTAGATCATCATATATTCATTTTGAGGCCTCATTATAATCTTATCAGGATTTATTACTAATAAGTTTAGGGTTGTAATGCATTTTTCTCATCATTAATTAATCGTGTATAATAATGAAATCATAAGATAGAAGAGGACAAAATCATACCTCAAATCTCAATCCTTGTTGGGTATCAATATCATCACCATAATATTCTCCGGCCTTGTGGGGTATCAATATATCATCAGAATGTCCTCCGGCTTTGTCGGGTATATATGTATATCATCAAGATCATCAATATATATATATATATATATATATATATATATATAATGGGTGCATTGACTTAAGGTATGGACAAAGAGTATAAATAAGTCCATTTTCTCAGAGTAAACTTTGGGACTAAATAATTATAAAGTATATAAAGGGTCGGAATATCTCACCACCTTGTAAATAGTAGTGCCAAATCATGGACTAAAATCTATCTTGGATAATCTTTTAAAACATCATTATTAGCCTCTTTTGTATATAAATTATCTATTTAGTTAGGCAGTTATTATCATAAAGAAATCTATGTATAAGATAAAAAGTGGGTATTAATCTCTTTGTTAGGAAGAATAGTAATAAGATCATTTTTTGACTAGATTCATATCATTTATAGAATATTCCAATATCCTATATCAGTGAAGTCATAAGCAATTTATTGTATATTCCTCCATCCTATAACAGAGAGATGTGTATATAAATATATATTCATAAATTACAACTATATCCTTTACAAGGATAAACACTTTTTGAATATCCAACCAATATCAAAACATGGCCTTTGTCCTAATATTGTATTCAAAATAATCATAACATTATAATCACGGCCTTAGGCCTACATACGTATCTGACTCATATTAATTATCATATTTATAAGCCATGTCATATCTATAAGTAATAGCCTAACTATGAGGCATAATATATCTAGAAGTCATATAGCATATTCATAATTGTCTCACATCTAAGAGACATAATGTAAGTAAGGTATCTCACCTCTAGGAGATATAAAATATCACTAGGCCATAAATCATAACTAGGAGGTACATCCCACCTATAAGACATCTCGTATCTATAGGTCATATATCAGGACTATAAGAAATATCATCTCTATATAGGCTAATTATCAAATATAAGAGAAATAATATCTCTAAAGGCCCAATATCAAATCTAAAAGGAAATATCAACTCTAAAGGCCTAATACCACATCTATAACGAATACTATAACCATAAGTCATTCATCATAATCTGGGGAAAGTTATCATAATTTACCAAGTCATGAAGTAAACTTATTCTAAAGGCTCAATAGTCTTAACTATGCCTAGTGTCCGCAGCTAAGTCCACAAGGGCTACACAAACCTTGGCCTATATGGGCCAGTCAAACCCACTTCTAGTCCTCAATTACTATATTTAGACAATCTACGCTCCAAACTAGGCTAAGGTATCTAGTTTAACCTCTAGATATTAAATAAGTCATAATCGATCCTAGGATAGGAACTTCATCTAGAAACATGGGCATTTAAGTTAATTCTATCCAAATTCCGATTTTATGATCACTAGACTAGCCCAACTAAGGTCAATATACTAATCATGCTTCCAACAGTAAAACCACATCCCAATACTAGAATCATAATATTTCCATACTATGAACTAGTTCAATCTAGGGAGAAGATAATAGGATTCTAAAAGGTACAAAGTATTTCACCGTACGAGTTCAAAACCCTCATCTAATCTCCAAACTTTAATAATCAAGCCTAATTCATTCTACTCATAATCAATCTTAATATTCATATTCACTCACAATATATACCACACATGATAAAATCCTACCTCAAAGTCAAACCTCAAATTCTTACATCATTCATCACATGTTCGTCTTCACTTCACAATCCTCAAAATGCCATCACACTATAAAATTCCTAATTTGAACGTCAATATGAGAATAATGAATCAAAAACATTGGGTTTGAAACAATGAGTACAATCAGAAAACTAGTGAAACAAAAGAATAAAAAAAACTTAAAAAATTTGCATACTACTGAGAAAATGAGTTTTGCTATGATATGCGACAAATTAGTGTGTGCTCCTCTTAAATTATTAATAATATTTTATTATTATTAACATTTTAGTGATACTAACTTTTATGTAATTAGAAAGAAGTGAAGGAAACCTTCGGTGATGTATCACTTAAAGAAATCTTTGTAGCAACAAGATCAAGATAACTTGATCGAGCATACAAGGAAACTAATGAGTATACAATTACTAAAATTGTATTAATCAAATTTATTATTGAAATTACTTAGTTTTCATTATATTTGCTTATTTAGTTTTTATTAAATAGGCTTAGTTTGATCAACTTCAATACTTTTTATTTGAACTTGAGTTGTAGGCTAAATAAAAATACTGTAAAGTCAACAAAGTAAAGAAGGCTAAGAATATGTTGATACTTTTGTCACTGTCATGGGACCTGAACATCCAAGATTCCTAAGATTTTATAGGTGAGGAGCTACTAAAATAACTCTAAAAGTGAAAGATAGTGTTGAATTCTCTGTAATTACTACCGATGAGATACAAATAAAGTTGGATAAATTGAAAGATAGAATGGTGAAAAGGTTAGAAAAAGAAGAAGAATATGCCATGAAGTCATAGTTGACATTCTTGGATGCCTCAAACATATGTACTCTAGTCTTAAATTAGATGTTGATAAGCTGGCAATAACTTGTGGTCAGTCAAAGTACGAAGATATCCAACCGATCAATTAGCCATTTGCCAGTAGCAACAATTAAGGTATATACTCTTATTATTATATTTTCATTGCCATTGGTCTAAAAGGTGCTGGCAATTTTTATTTCATTGCTCCAATTTAATTTTGATTTATCTATCAATTATTACAAAATTATTATCAAGATCAAAATATTGTGGTTCTCTATATCTGTGATTTTATTGATATTGTGTGGTTTTGGTAATTGTACATTAGAGTTCGTATTTGTGTGTAACTATATGTATGTATGGTTTTGGTTTTAGATTTGATATTGATATTCAAATATTATGGTTTTGGTTTTAATATTATAATATTATGGTTTGGGTTTTGATTTTGATTTTTGTATTCAAATGTTATGATTTTGGTAGTCAAATATCAAAGCTTTATTTTTTATTTTGGTATGGTATTTAAATATTGTGGTTTGGGTTTAGATTTTGGTATTCAAATATTATAGTTTTGGTATTCAAATGGCGTGGTTTTGTTTTTTATTTTTGTACTAGTATTATTATGATTTGCATTTTGGTATTCAAATTTTGTGTTTTTGGTTTTGGTTTTGGTATTCAAATGGTGTGGTTTTGTTTTGGGTTTGGTATTGGTGTTCAAATGTTGTGGTTTGGGTTTTGATTTTGATTTTTATATTCAAATATTATGGTTTTGGTATGCAAATGATGTTGGTTTGTTTTTAGTTTTGGTGCTGGTATTCAAATGTTGTGATTTAATTTTGATATTCAAATATTGTGGTTTTGAATTTTGTTCTCAGTATGTATGATTTTATTTTCAATCAGTTTGGTTAATATTAAGGATATTAATACTATTATAAACTCACAAGCTCTTCGAAAGTTACTTATATCATATTTAATATTATGATTTCTCATGTCACATTTATTCTTGAACGTGCACTTAATTTTATGATTTGATAGCCGTGATGCTAGTATAATAATGATACTTATTAGAGGAACTAAATTGATTCTAAATAGTAGTTAATGACTCTATATTTATTACATTTTAATCTTACTTTGACTAAAGGGTCTTTGCATAAATTTGAAAGTATAAGTTCAAAATTAAGACTTGGTAATGCATCTAAAATATCAAAATCTGCTCAAATTTAAGTAATGAATTTCTTAAGTATTGAAGAAAGGAATATATATTTAGTGAAAAAATATCGCTATGCCCTTGCTCTTGACCTTGTAGTATGTTTTGCACTTTACCTTGACAGTTCTAGTATATTAAAATGTATTTGTTGGTATATTCAATTTATAGTGACACTTCTTGTATGAAAAATGCATTTGTTGGTATGTTCAGTTGACATTGACACTTACAGTATACTAAAATGCACCTTTCTTGTATTATACGGTAATCTCTCCTTGCTCGTACTTGATATTGTCACTTTTAATGCAATAACAATGTCAGATTTTAACTTCTGGATCTGTAATTGATATGGTACTAGTTAGATAACTTGTGTATGTTAATAAATGGCAGAATTTTCTAACAACCCATATATTTGTTGGCTCAATATTTTTAGTACATGCATGATGGTTTTGTTCTTTCACCCAATATCTTGGATGAGACTAGGTAATGCATCAGTAAACTAGGTGTTGGTTTTCTCATTTCACCTCACTTTCTTATGCAAGACTTAATAATGCATCTATTAGCCTTGACTTAATAGTGAATCTTTTATTGTTCGAAGGAAACTTATTGAAGTTCTAGTAGATAAATAAGAAAAATTGATTCATAAATTTCATTTATAAACTCTGTAAGTAGAGAATACAATCAGGCTGGTAATGCAAGCATTGATGAGGACGACATTTGTGATTTACTTGAAAGTGGTTGAAAATCTTAGGTGACCAACTCTTTTGTTGATATTATAAAGTTTTATTTTGTTATCCAGTTGAAACATTTGCCAACTACTGTATATTTTTTCATGGATCATATTGCGACTAATTTTTTGCACCTATGGCGCATGACAATATGACTTGTACATTTTGTATATTTATGCCTATCTAGGTGGTGACATTATGACTCATATATGTTGTTTATTTTGTGCTTGTGGTAGATTTTGATTTGACCGAAATATTTTGAAATTTAATAGATTAGTTTTGTTTAGTAATTATCATCTTTCGTGATATTTATATTTTCGTATGTCAAATATTTATAATTATAGCCCAAGCTATTGAAACATATATGAACTATTTCAATTGGTAAAATTGTGATATTTTCGTAGAATTCTCTAAAGCATAGGTTATCAATTATTTGAAGTGAGAATTGTTACAATAGGTAAACAATAACTATTGCAGTAGTACTTTTGATCAATGTCAAAAACTCGTTTCCATAACAATAATAACTGTCGCAATTGCGCTATCAAATTTGTGTAATATATATTAAAAATAATTGCAATACTATAATAATCGTTGCAACTGAACAAACAAATTTGTTTCAACATACACTAAAATATTGCAAAAATACTATAACCGCTGTATTTAAGCTAACGTACTATTGCTACAAAGAGAATAGAATTGTTGCTAAAAATCAATGCAACAGTTTTAACTATTCCAATTGGCCAATGATATTGTCATTACAAGGAGATGAATAACCTTTGCAATAGGTTTACCTTAAGAAATGGTTATTGGAATTGCTATATGAATTGTTGCCATTTAGCTAAGGTAGTATGAGATGGTGCGGTAGACATAGATTCTGTCGCCTTAGTATAAGTGTAATATTTTTATGCCCATAATAATGATATTTCATACCATTGTCGTGGGCCTATTTTTAGTAGTGATATTTTTAGCATTAAATAAATGATTGGGTGGCAAGGGTCTCCTATCTAAGGTAGAGTTAGGTAGGTTCCTACATGATCTGTTAATTAGATTATGACATAAATGAAGTATTGAAACTTTCAAGCTAGTCTAGTCTAAAGATGAATTTTAGGTGTAGTGTGGTCTAGGTAAATTTGGTAATTAATAGGGGTGATTTAGTGATTCAATATTATGGCGTGTTAGATAAGAGGTTAAAGAGACTGTAGAAACTTCGGGAACAGGATTTATTTGTAGAACTCCAAATATAATATTTGATGTGAAGATGTTAGTCTATGAGGTTAAAATGGTAGAGTGTGTTATATTGAGAACCTGTCTGAAGTTAATACCTTGCGTACCCTACTATTAGCGGGTGGCAGGCTGCTACCGCAGCCCTGCTATGATAAAGATTGTGTTAATTTGAGTCAGCTACATGATAGTGGGTGGATCCCACTATAGCAATACTGATAGATCAATAATTGGATCTCTATCGCGGACTCGATACAGTATATTATAATTTTTTGTCTTAAAACATTATTTTTTATCTAGAATGTTTAGAGGTTGAACCAAAACAATTTTGGAAGAATTTCTCCGGTCTTTTCTTGAATTCCTTCACTGAGGTAAGTAATTATACTAATCTAATGTATATTTCATTTCAAAATCCTTAGAATCTTCATAAACTGAGTATGGTGAGAATAGTGGTCTAAAGCCTAGGTTTGAGGAATTAATGTATTTTTGTTAAATATAATTAGCATTGCTTGTTAATAACTTAGAAGTGATAAATTAAGTATTTTAAATTAGAATTAAACTTATTAATCTCAATGTATGGAGAAATTGAGTGGAATAAAGGGTGAAAAAATCTAAAAAGGATGGAATGATTGATGAACTTAATTTTAGGAATATGAACTTATAATTATAATGCCTAGATTGGTGAACATTTGGTTGAATGAATATTTTTTATTTTTTTAGACTATGATAAAGTCGAGATTTTATGAAAGGGAAAGACTCAAGTCATTTAGATCATTACAACACTTGGAGTGAGGTAGGTTGTGGTTGAATTGAAGTTAAGGCTCAATGAAATAACCTGATAGGTGAAATATTCTATTTTATGTCGTTTGATCATTTCAACCTTCCATGTAGTTGTTACATATTGATTTTAGGGTGCAATAATAGTTGGTATGTTCCTAGGACATTCAAGAATGATTTGGGAGAGTTTGAGGCTCTTAGAGGTTTTAAAAGTAATTGGTTTGACTTTGGACAATATTTCATGTTTCGATTGTTAAATGGCAATTTGGAAAGTTTCCTTAGATTCAAAAGTTTGATTTTGGTCTTGTAGCTGAGTTGATTAAAGTTTGCAATCTTTTACTTTTTATTTTAACCCTTCATTTGAAAACTAGTGGAAATTTTCCTTAAAGGGGTCACGAGGGTTAATTTATTTAAAATGATTTATTTTTTGAATATCTGACATTGACATTGAGTATTACATTGAAAATAACTTTGTAGCATATATGATTTATTTCTATGAGGTCCTGAATAAATTATGAGGGTTGGATTGGGATAATTCTTCCAAAACTCTAATTTCTAGTTTGCAAATTTGGGTGCAGCATCACGGTTCCACTATAATTTTTGACCATGTTTCATGATAACGACCCTTGATTGATCAAGTTATTGCAATTGCGAGGTGGGTTACCGCTATCTCAAAGAGTAAATTGATGGACCAGGTTGGATTAACTCATCACGATTGTGAGGCCCAACTATATGACCGTAATGACCAACTTAATAGGCTATCATTGTTGACCCTCATGATCGTGACATAGGGTCGATGATTGTGAGGTACTATTCATTGAACATTATAAATAATTCATTTCTCAATTTTCACCATTTTTGGATTTCTAAGCTTTGGGAATAGGCATTTCTAGGGTTTTCTTTACTATTTGAGCTTAGGTACGTTCCAAACTCTCATTTTCATTAATTCTCATTGATTATATCTTCAAAACCATCTTTTTATCTTGATTTCAAATAGGTCCTTTTGGGGTTTTACAAGTAAAGCTGAAAAATTGTTTTTATTTGAATTGAGTCTTGATTTTAGCTCATTTTCAGTTGGGTTTTTTACTGCAGACTTCTATAATCTTGTAGAATTTATTTCTGAAATAAAATTCTAATTTTACCCCTTTTATTTTACAAACTCATTTTTTAATCTATTTTTGTCCTATCTTAACTATAGTTATTCTATGTATCATCAGCTCTATTTTAGTCCATAGATGTTATATTTGAATGTGTTAATTGATTTCTAGACCATTCAACAATGGAAGGCTCTATGTTGAAGGCTTTAGATTTGACTTTCGCCACTTCGAGGTCAATTATAGCTTAACTTTTTTCGTACTCCATTGGATAGTTAAAAAATAAGTTAACCATGCTATGGGTTGGTAAAAATAACCATGGAGTCGTATTTTAAGATTATTATTAATGTTGTGTGCACGTGCGGGGGATTATATTCTTATTGTCGTTGACTTGAGATTCATATATTTTATGTTGCCCCTACAGGGGCTTTGTTTGACATCATTGGCCTCATATATTCATTGAATGCCATTATTATTTTGGTGAAGCCTGGGTGAGAGCTTGAATAGATATTATAGGCCTTATTAAGTATTGCTTGCCTTTATCATAATAAAAATTCCCGGGTTAGGGGTTGATATGATATTAGTGAAGTCTTACATAAAAATATGTTCCAGTGGTGCCAAACAAGAACTGATATCATGAATTATTGATATTATTGACTTTATTTCTAGGGTCACCTCTACATGTATCAAATGGATTGTTATCTTCATACTGATTTGACTGTGAGCATTATTTCCTAATTTTATTCATATATATCCCGAGTTATTGGTACCATTGAGGATACCTATTTTTAAAAGAAAAATGAAATATTTTATGGGAATCTTGATTTGTGAACATAAGATGGAGAGGTGAGTTGAGGTTTTAAATAGGAATACAGGTTGTGAATCCCTCATAGGTCCTATCTTAGGAGATTTGAGGCTTAGTAGATGTATACAGAATGTCATGCAATTACTTTCATTTATTCTCAATCACTCTATCATCACTATATTTTATTGTACATGCATCTTCTATTTTTTCTTTATCTATTTCCCATGGTGTGTACTTAGTCTTTATATATGTTTCGTGTGTTTTACTTTGATTACAATTTTATGTACATATATTAAAAATTTTAGTGGAGATGGTGTGAGAAACCATTTAGTATAAGTTTTCTTTGCATGTGACATGCTCATAGTATTTCTTTACTTATATTATTTTCTACTTTGCTTACTCAGCCTATATACCTTTTAAGTATAAGTGGATCGTAATCAGTATTATTTTACACCCTAGTTTGAGTATGAAATACGATATCCAATCATGATATTTGGTGATTGATTCTAGGTACTGCCACACTCTAGAGTTCAGAGCTTTTTTTGGAACTCTTTGTATCTTCATTATATATTTAGTTATATTTAGAGACTTGTTACATATTTTCTTCAGATTTTTGTCTTATATTAGATGTTCTGGTACTTATGACACCCAATTTTGGGATTTTTTATGACAACTTTATCATATATTGTATGGGCCTAACTTCACTCTTGAGTTTTGTTTATCTTACTTTAGTCATAATCTTTCACTTTTTTTCATTTTAGGTGATTGGCTTATCAATGAGGCTGGGTCTTAGTAGTTTCTATCATTACCTCAAATTATGGATCATGACAAATTGGTATCATAATACTTGGTTCATAGATGTCATAAGTTTAAGAGTAGAATGTCTAATAGAATTTCATGGATTAGTATGTTGACACTTGTATCTATCTTTGATTAGCTGTAAAATGTCTTTAGAAAAAACTTCTCTAATTTGATTCCTTGTCATGCGGGCTATTCATACCCAATATTCTAAACTTATATTCTATTCTTTTCTATGGAGATGGTGAGAACTAGTTCTAGGGATGCTGTGACCGTCCTCGATATGGGAGACCTAATCAGAGGTTTAGGCAGGGTTCATGGTCTAAGGAGGCTTTTCTCAAAAATAAGGTTGACTATGCCGAAGATGACTATCAGACAGGGGTTATGGGGCCTTCTCAGGTCCCACAGGGTTTAGTTGACACACTAGTGCTATAGGGTCTATTAATTTGTCTCTTGAATCATGTGCAGGGTGTTCCTTTGAGTATTCCAAGTATTGATCATATTTTGAGTGGTGTTATACTATCTATACAGACTTTTACTTATGGTATTCCTACTTTAGGAGAACAACCATCATCCATGGTACACCCACAGATGGATTTACTACCTATAAAACTTATTATTACTCTGGTTTCTTTGGGTATTGTGATATTTTTAGATAATCAGAAAAGGCTTAAGAGTTTAAGAGGTTTATTTGCTTGCATCGTCCTAAGATCAGTGGTTCAATTGGCAAGGACGCCTGTGAGTTTATGGCTGAAAGCTAAGAGAAGTTACATAATCTTGGATCCCTTGAGTCTCATAGAGGTTCTTATACTACCTATTAGCTAACGGATGTTGCCAAACATTGGTGGAGGTCCCTATCTACTTATAGGCCTTTGGGTTCACTTGCTATGACTTAAGTCCATCTTTTTAGGACTTTTTGAAGAGGTTTGGGCCGCATATCTTATAAGATCAGATGTCTAAGTTAAGTATGAAGCAGACTTCCATGCTCTATCCAGATATTTAACCACCAGTATCTTCACTAGGTCTGAGAGAATTCAGAAGTTTGTTAAGGGATAGAGGGTCCTTATAAGTTTATTACACACTAGATGATAGTTTTAGGAGATTTTTTTAGAGTATTATAGAAAATGTCATGTTGATCAAGTCTATTACCTAGGCTACACAAGGATGCACCAAGATGGTGCATCGATATGTTGATTTTATTGGTTATGCCTCTTGAGGTAGAGATTTCACTAGTAAAGGTTCCCGTGGATATTATAAAAGGTCAGTCTAGGTCATTTTAAGGAGATCAGGTGGTGGACCTTCATTCCCTACGACTCTAGGTATCAGGTATTAGATCAAGTGAGTAGGTTTCCAACTTTAGTTCTTTGGCCCAAGGTTGTCGTTCTAGTTCATGTCTACTAATTCGATATGGTTATTTCGAATTTGTTGTTATGTCTTTTGTACTAAAGAATGCTTTTTCAACATTTATGGACTTGATGAATAGGGTTTTCAAGCAGTAATTGGGCATGTTATTTATAGTCTTCATAGATGACATCCTCTTTTATTATCGAAGTGAGAATGGACACCAAGAACATCTTAGAATTGTCTTATAGACTCTAAAAGATTGCAAGATATTCGCCAAATTTAGTAAGCATGAATTCTAATTGAAATCAGTAACATCTTTGGTCATATTACTTTTGGTTAAGGCAATCAAGTTGTTCCTCAAAAGGCAAAATCAGTGAGGAATTGTCCTAGACCTATCTCTCTTGCAGATATCAGGAGTTTCTTAGGTTTAGCTGATTATTATAGATGGTTTGTTGGGGGATTTTCCTCAATTGCCTAGCCCATGTCCCAGTTGACATAAAATAAAGTCAAATTTGAGTGGTTCAACTCTTATGTGAAGAGTTTTTAGGAGTTGAAGACTCGACTCACCACCACTCCAATTTTAACTCTACCCAACTCAGATGGTTTTGTGGTCTAATGTGATGATTCTAAGGTTGGACTTGGTTATGTGTTGATGTAGTGGGGCAAATCTAAGTTATAGCATATGCCATTAGGCAAATCAAGCTCTATGAGAAGAACTACCCAAATCATGATCTTGAGTTGGAAGTTGTTATTTTTGCCTTAATGATTTGAATGTATTACCTCTATGGGGTTCATATTAAGGTGTTCCTATTCATAAGAGTCTTCAGTATTTGTTTAGTCGGAAATATATAAATATCTTTAGAGGAGATAACTAGAGTTGCTGAAGGATTATGATATTAGTGTTTTATACCATTCAGGTAAGATCAATGTGGTGTTTGATCCCCTTAGAAGATTATATATGGAAATGTTGCTCATATAAATAATGAAAAGAAAAAACTAGCTCATGGGTTAGTAGATGGGACACATTGGGAGTTTGGTTGGTGAACTCAGTCAAAGGTAGTATTTTGGTTCAAAATGGTTTAGGATACTCTTTGGTTGTTGAGTGTTAAAGAAAAGAAAAATAGTGACCCTATTTTTCTTAGGTTACAAGCAACAGTGTAGCATTAGAATGTTGAGATTTTCTCCTAAGGGGGAGATGGTGTTCTTTACTATTAGAGTAGATTTTGCGCTCCAAATGTTAATGGATTAAGACCCGGGATGCTAGTAGAGGATCATGGTTTTTGGTATTATATTCATCCAAGAGCCACTAAGATCTACCCTAATTTAAGGGAAAACTATTGGTGGAATTATATGAAGAAGAATATCACGAACCGTGTGGCTAAGTGTCCAAATTGCCAACAGGTTAAGTTTGAGCACTAGAGAATTGGTGGTACGCTTCAAGACATCAATATCCCAATTAGAAGTGGGAGGTAGTGAATATGGACTTCATTAAAGGATTTTCTCATATTCGTTAACAGCATAATTCCATTTGGGTTATTATGGACTGGCTGACTAAGTCGGCCTATTTTCTGCTTATCAACACTTCAAATTTAGACGATGAGAATGATAAGCTCTACCTTAGGGAGTTTGTGAAATTGTATGGAGTATCTTTAACTATCATTTCAGATTGATGTACTCAGTTTAACTCTAAGTTTTAGAAGGCATTTTAGAAGAGTCTTGGTACCCAAGTTCATCTCAGTACAGGTTTTCACCCGCTGACAGATTGTCATGGCCCAAACTAGGGCCTTTCCATGATGGGTATCTCAAGCCGAACATAGACCAAAAAACACCTCCTTAGCCTAACCTCAAGAGCACAATAATCATAAAATAAAGTGCAATCCAACCAATTCAGTAATAGGAAGATGAATAGATAACTCAAATAAAAACTAAGAGTCAATCAATAACCAACCCATATTTCTACACAGTAGACTCTAAAATAAGAATAGCAACTAAGTCAGGACACCCCCCGACTATGACTATAATAAATCCAAAAGTACTAAGTCAATAATAAAATAATAATGAAATGATAAGGTCGTCCAAAGGATGGAGGATAATCACTTCATAATAACTTAATAGACATGCTCAACCACCAAGCATTGTACAGGAGCAATTGAAAAGTCTTCGGACCCTATAGTATAAAATTATGTAGCATGCTAGGAATGTCAGTGGGATAAGCACTGCCATGTAACTCAAAAAGAGTGATAACATAATGCAATGTACAAAATTAGTCAAAACCACACACACATATTTACATATAGAGAGAGAGGGGGGGATGTTGGGATAGGGTAAGGGTCATGAACATGAGAGTTTTAAAACTATTAACTTGGAATGTGTAGATCGATCCCTCCTAAAGGCACCAATGGGCTATATGGTTTCAGCTCCTCCTACTGAAAGGGACCCAGTGTGTGTTAACCACACGAAATAAGGAAAAACCAATGGAAAACTAAAGCTACCATAGGTAATAGTCATCCCAAATACATATATATATATATATATATATATATATCAAGTGTGTATCAAGAACACGGTGATATCAACCCCCAACACTGGTAAACATGGTTTCTAGTATTCATCCCCTCGGGACTTACACCTTCACGTTGAACTACACAACTCTCTTTAATCCCAAATTAAAATCGCTTTTGCACATAATTCTAACCATTAACCCAGGAGTCAATCATTAAGGCATTTACCCCTTGGTATCGTCATACCAATATGCTTGCACGCTAATATATTTATGCCAAACTAATTCACACAACCAAATTGGAATCTAAAGTTTCATTAAAATCCCTACCATTGCCACCAAGGCCATCTAAATAAATTTTTATATCTATTTATACTTTACTGCAATCCAATGGGTTCAAAATAAGTTAAACCATGGAATGGTCCATATTTAAAATCAAGTTCACAAAGTAGGTTGAGTTTAATGCCAATTCCAAGCCAAAATTCATCCAATTTTGGGAAACCCATGTCTCCCTTTCCAAACATTTAATAATACATTAATTTAGTTCCAAAAACATCAATTTAAAGCATGAATAATCAATATAAAATACGAGACAAGTAACTTAATCAGTAACAACCAAAACTCCTCAACCCAATTTCAAAAACATTAATTTAAACCACATAAAAATACATTCAATTAATGCCACAATGTAAAATTCAAGTTTAGGGAAGAGAAACATGCCTGAAATACAAAAGAAATTTAAGTCAATTTGAAGTTTTGAGTTTATATGATAAATTCACTATAAAACCCCTGAATGTTATTGAGTTTTGAGTTTTAAGAGAGAATGAATGAATTTACTCCTTGAAAACTCAAAGAAAAGAGGATTATTTTTTGATAAAAGGTCGTACAGGGGGTAAAAGCACCAAAAGCCCCTCACCCTAACTAAAAAAATCAAAATTGGATGAAATTTAAACACTGGCATGGCACTCCAATATCACAGAGGTTATTCTCCATGCCACATTGATATCTCAGAGATTAACCTCTGTGACACAACCTTATCACAGACCTTTACTGCCTTGGGGTCCCAAAATGACCCTGAACCTTTTCCAAGAAATCTAAAACTTTTCCAAAACACCCTTTTAACATTCCTAAACATAATTCAAGTAAACAATCGACACTACGCATGCGGAAGGGTCAAAAATAAAATGATCAAAATTTTAAAGGATCTTAAATTATCCCCCTAGGATCATTCGTCCTTGAATGATGAGTTAAGATACTTTTAGCATGAGAATCGTAAGAATACATCAGAATCAAATAACAAACTGGAAAGGTTGCCAGAGGAAAATGAAACTCATACCTTAAGCACTTTCATCCAACATAGGGAATAAGAATGGGTATTTGGCCTTCATATCTTCCTCAGCTTCACATGTAACCTCTTCTACCTTTTGATTCTCCAAAAGACCTTTTACCAAATCTATATCCTTTGTCATTAATCTAAAAACTTTCCTATCCAATATTTTAATTGAGACTTTCTCATAAGACAAGGAATCCGTAACACCAACATCCTCAATAGGCACTATCAATGAAGGGTCACCTACACACTATTTTGGCATGGACACATGAAAAATAGGATGAATCAAAGCTACGTTTGTAGGAAAATCTAACTCATTAGAAAAATCCAAATTCTCCTCAAAATTTGATACAGTCCAACTTAAAGGGAACTGAGCTTCCCCTTTTCCCAAACCTCATGACTCCTTTAATAAGAGACACCATCAAGAATACCCTGTAACTTACTTCAAACTCTAATTGTCTTTGGCTCACATTCGCATAAGACTTTTCGTGACTTTGAGCAGTCTTAATTCTTTATCTAATCACTTTTATTTTCTCAAGGCTTGGTGAACCAAGTCAGGACCAGATCACCTAGTCTCATAAACCTTAAACCATCCAGTAGGAGACTTATACCTCCTACCATAAAGAACCTCAAAAGGAGCTATTTGAACATGAGAATGGTAATTGTTATTATATGCAAGCTCAATAGAGAAAAGTGATCAAACCAACTACCTTTCAAATTAAAAACATAGACCGTTAGCATATGCTCCAAAGTTTGAATAGTACACTTTGATTGCCCATCCTTTTGAAGGTTGAAAGTGGTGCAAAGGTTCAACTATATACCCGAACCTTTCCAAAATAAAGGCCAAAAGTGAGAAGAAAAGTGTGAACCTCGGTCGCAAATAATTGACACTAGTGCACCATGCAACTTTATAATATCCTGAATGAATAACTCAATACAATCTTTTCCTGATTAGTTAGACCTCATAGGCAAGAAGTGAGCAGACTTAGTCATTTTATCCATAGTGACCCAAATGGAATCATACTGATCGTAAAACTGTAGAAGACCTATAATGAAATCCACCTTGATCATCTTCAACTTCCAAATGGGAAACTCTATCTCTTGAGACATGCCATTAGGACTCTAATGCTCAACTTTAACTTATTGACAAACCATACATTGATCCATAAAATTTGCCATATCCCTCTTCATATTGTTCTACCAATAAATCTCCTTTAATTCATGGCATATCTTAGTCGAGCTCATATAAACTATATACCTAGACTCATGAACCTCAATCAAAATCCTTTATTCCAGCCCATCAACATCAAGAACACACAACCTACCTTGTTACCTCAAGATTCCATCTCCCCCAATCTCAAAATCCATAACCTTTTCCTAACCCACATGATCCTTAATCTGCGTAAGTATAAGATCCAAAGCCTACTTTTCCTTCACCTCAGCACCTTGAGATTATTTGACCTTTTCTTAAACAATAATTTCCCCATCCTCAGAGTCCAAAAGATGAACTCCTAAGTTAGCCAACCCATGAATGTCCTTCACCAACCCTCTCCTTTCCTAATCAACATAAGTTAAGCCCCCTAAAGAAAACCTGATAAGAGCATCAACAATAATAGTAGCTTTACTTAGATGGTAGTGAAGACTCATTTCATAATCCTTAGGTAATTCAAGACACCAACTATGCCTGAGGTTCAACTCCTTCTGCGTGAACACATAATCCAAGATCTTATGATCTCAATAAATATCCACTTGCACCCCATACAGATAATGGGGCTAGAATTTCAATGCAAAACCGCAACTGCCAACTCTAAATTATGAGTCGGATAGTTCTTCTTATGAACCATAAGTTGTTTGGAAGCATAGGCCATAACCTTACTATACTGCATCAAAACACAACCCAATCCCATACTGGATGTATCACAAAATACAACAAAACCATCAGTACCCTCGAGCAGGGTCAAAACTGATGCAGAAGTTAACTTATCCTTTAACTTCTCAAAATTACCCTCACAAGTATTAGACCATAAAAACTTAACCATATTTTGATTCAACCTTATCATCAGAGTAGTAATAGAAGAGAAACTCTCAACAAACCTCATTTAATTCCCTGCTAATCCCAAGAAGCTCCTAATGTTGATTGGAGTTGTGAGACTAAGCCACTTCTTATCTACCTCAGCTTTCTATGGATCCAACTTAATCCAGTCACTAGAAATAACGCGCCCAAGAAAAGTCACAACATTCATCCAAAACTCATACTTAGAAAATTTGCGTACAACTTTTGGTCTTTAAAAGTTTCCAACACAATTCAGAGGTGATTGGCATGATCCTTCTCACTCTTAGAGTACGGCAAAAATCCATCAGTGATGACCATAACAAACAAATATAGAAACTTCTTTAAATCTAATTCATAAGATTCATAAATACGATCGGATCATTAGTTAACTCAAATAATATAACCTAAAACTCATAGTGACCATACCGAGTTCAGAAAATAGTTTTGGGAATATCAACCTCCTAAAGTTTTAGCTGATGATAGCCTGAATGAAGATCAATCTTAGAGAAACACCTACCACCCTGAAGCTGATCAAAAAGGTAATCAATCCTAGGAAAAGGATACTTATTCTTCACTGTCACCTTATTCAACTGGTGATAGTCTATACATATCCTAAGGGGCCTATCTTTCTTTCTCATAAAAAGCACAGGAGAACCCCTTGGAGAAATGTTAGGATGGATGAAACACATATTAAAAAATCTTCATATTACTCTTTTATCTCCATTGATTTAGTCGAATCCATTCTATAAGATGTAATGGAAATAGGACGAGTATCCGATAGAAGATTAATCCCAAAATCTATTTCCCTATAAGGAGAAATTCCAGAAAGATCATGAGGAAACAATTTAGGAAATTCATTAACCACAGGGAAAATTGTAAAGGACTTTCAAAATTAGAATCTTTAGCCTGAACTAGATGATATAGACACCCTTTTGAAATCGATTTCTAAGCTTTAAGATAAGAGAAACTTCCCTTTAGGTACTAAGGAACTCCCTTTCCATTCTAAATATCATCTTATTAGGAAAGTGAAAATTTACCTTTTGAGTCCTATAACCTAGAGAAGAATAGCATAAATTAAGCCAATACATCCCCAAGATCACATCAAAATCCACTATATCCAATTCTATCAAATCCACTAGAGTAGACACATAGAAGGGGTTGGAAATGTTTTTGGGACCAAAACTAAAATGCACAGCCACATAAGGGGTCACATAATATAGGGTTGAACTCAGATCAAGCAAATAATAAACATCATGGGAAAATAGCCGTAACATACTTATAATAAAATCTGGAGATGCCTTAGATTCTTGGTGAGTAGCTAGTGCATACCAGAAGTAGTGCCCTTTGGCTTAGTAGTTGAATATATAGCAACCAAAACATCATTAGCCCCAGCGGGAACCCTAGCTGAAGAACAATCTCGTTATATATGACCAAGATGACCA
This sequence comes from Capsicum baccatum var. pendulum, assembly GCA_030864225.1. NCBI lineage: Eukaryota > Viridiplantae > Streptophyta > Magnoliopsida > Solanales > Solanaceae > Capsicum > Capsicum baccatum. Next base: position 205,947,070 of record CM061553.1, on the reverse strand, counting down.
TAATTATAACACTAATTTTTTTATTCAAAATATCCATGGTGAAGCTACCCACATTAATGATAAGGAGGATAAGATGGATCTAGTTAAGCTCTACTAGCCTAAGATTGGTCACCCTGTGCCTTAGGACCACTGCTAGCCTAAGAACAATGATCTCCCGAAGGCTTAGGATAGGGACCATAAGAAAATAAATAAGAATTGCCCTAGTTCTTCATCTTGGTCCACTGTCTACCATCTCTCTCACTATTTTGTTGACCCCTAACCTACTCTAAATACCTAAACTTCTTGTCGTACCTTTCTCCCATCTCTGCCTGCCTCTTCTTTTGATCTTCTACCTACTGCGTATAAACCACAAGTCTGGAGATGTCCATATTATTGTTCAACATTGCAGCCTTATAATATAATACCAAATCATGGGATAACCTAGAAGAAAATTTTGTCATCTTGGATATCATGTTATACACTAACTCTGGAGCATGATGAGTCAACTGTTAAAACTTTAGGGAATACTTCTGGACACTTGTATTACCTTACTTCAAATTGACTAACTCTTCATCCTCAGACGCAACTCTTGAGTAAACAAGTGATCAAGAAAGGCTCTCAAAAACCTATACTAGACTGCCTGCTCAATGTTATCACCCCTTATAGCTTCCCACTCTGCATACCACTTATAAGCTACATCTTTTAACTAATACATAAAAAATTCTACACCCTCAGAATTAGTAGCATGCCTCATCCTAAGAATCTTCTCTTTATTATCAATGAACTCCTGAGGATCCTCCTCAACTTTAGAGGTTTTAAAGGTTGGGGGATTCAACCTTATAAATTTTCTAACTCAAGTCACCTCAGATGAATGAGAAAAATAACCAACACAGTTAGACTGACAAGACTGTGATACCATCAACTGAGTAAGCATATGAATAGAGTGACAAAAGTAGCATTAGAGATATCTCTCTAAGGTGACTGAGCATAAGTGTCACCAATATAGTAAGCCCAATGAGGACTAGTAAGTATAGGTGGAACTCCATGTGGAGTAGTACAATTAGGAGTAGGGGCCCTTCACTAGTTCTGCACTCTGTAAATAGGGCAAGTACCCTCCACATTCTCCTTTGGAGCCTAAAATATAAAAGAAGTTAAAGTCAATTTTGGAGCCCAGATGATAAATTCACCATAAAACCCTTGACTATTCTTGGGTTATGAGTTTTATGAGAGACTGAATAATTTTGATCTTTGAAAACTAAATAAAAGAGGAATATTTTATGTTTAAAGGTCGTAGAAGTGGTAAAAAGACCAAAATCCCCTTGCCTTAAGTAAAAAAAATAATATTGTATCAAATTAAAACACAAGCGTGGTAGGACAATATCGCAAAGGTTAGCCTCCATACCACATCGATATTGCGGAGCTTAACCTCTGTGACATGGCGTTATCATGGACTTTCACTACCTCGGGGTACCTAAATGACCCTGAACACCTTTCAGAAATTCTAAACTATCCCAAAATACCTTTTTAACATTCCTAAACATAATTCAAGTTAATAATTGGCATTACACATGTGAGAGGGTCAAAAATAAAATGATTAAAATTTTAAGGGGTCTTACATAATTGGTAAAAAAGAATAGACCATTCAAACCTCGGAGGACATGTTGAGAGCATGCGTGATTAATTTCAAGGGTAGTTGGGATAATCATTTATCTTTGATCAATTGTGTATATAAAGTGCCTAGCACTCTAGTATTCAGATCATCCCATTTGGGACACATTATGGTAGGAGGTGTCAATCTCTTATTTGTTTGTTTGAAGCTGGTAAGGCTACATTGATATGGACAGACTCAGAACATGAGGATATGGACAAAGTTTAGTTGATTAGAGAAAGGACGAGAATGTCTTAGAGTTTTTAGAATTCCTACACAAGTATGAGAAGAAGGGTGCTCAAGTTGGTTGTTGGTGATTTTATCTACCTAAAAGTTTCACCAATGAAGGGAGTGAAGAGATTTAGGAAGAAAGGAAAGCTCAATCCTCACTTTATTTGTCCTTATGATAATGTAGGTCATTTTGGAAAAATAGCCCCTGAGTTAGATTTGCTGGAAGACATAGTAGCAGTGTATCTAGTCTTTTATGTTTTGTTGCAAAAGAAGTGTATTGGTGATCCCACATTGGTTGTGCCTGTAGAAAATATAGGCATTAAAGATATTATATATTATGAAGAGAATTCTATTGAAATCCTTAACCGTCAGGTTTATATGTTAAGTAATTAAGAGGTAGCATCAGTGAAGGGTCTTTGGCTAAATTAGTCGATTGAGGAAGCTACTTGGGAAGTAGTCACAGACATGATGACCAAGTACCCCTCTCTCTTCTGTTAAAACTCGGTACCATCCTAAGGTAATAGTTTCCCATAATTAATTAATTCTTTCTATTTCATGTCACCCAGTTATTCCCCATCATACCATGCATCCATGAGTTCGGTTTAGTCTACGTTTCAGTTACTAACTTAGTACCATGTCAACGTTTAGCTCTTAGAAACTCAGTTTAGGAATTTTAGGTACAGATCTTGTTATAGGTTCCAATAATATCAAGAATAATTGGTGAAGAAAATATGGGAATTATAGCTCTTCTTCCCCAAACTTCAAGTTGAGCCTATTTTTGTTCAAGGATTAATGACCCCTAGGCGGAGATATTGTAACACCCTAGAATATTTAGAATAAGTCTAGAACCATGATTAAAGTACATGTAGGATTAAAAATCATGTTTTAACTATACGAGAAGGAATTTAGCCGTGTACCAAAGCCACAAGAACCTCCTAGCCCTTAACAAAACCTTCCTTACTAATTGATTCCACAAGAAATAGTCAAATTCTAATAATCATAACTTATAGATTCTGATGTATCCTTTAGGTATAGACCCACAAAATTATAGACATTTGAATTATCTTCCCAACTCACTCGATTTTGCCTCAATCAGATATTAAGGTGAAAAGTTAGGACATTTTTAGTTAACCACTATAGTGAGATATAATGATCCAAACCATGACAGTGGTTTCATTGTATGCCCGTACAATGGTCTCATCTAATCAAGAAAACCCTAACATCTGAAATTTTCCAAGTATACCTTCCTACTACAAGAAGGAACCACGATTGTGCTTTGAACTACGTTCCTAGACATGATCGTGAGTCCCACCGACGCTCCTGATTTAACCTTCATACCTATAAACCAAGGTATGACCATAGGTAGATCGCATGATCGTACAAAGATTCATCTAGTCAAATTCAAAGATATCTCATCAAGATACCAACAACCCATGATTGTAGCCTGGTCCCACGATCATATGAAGGTCTCATACGTCCCTCACAGTAGTTTCCATTTATGAATTTTAAAAGGGCATATCAGTCCTTTACCACTTTTCAACTTCAAAACCACATCTTTATGGGTATTTCAAGGATGTTTCTTGGGGTTAATATTACCCTAATCCCTCATTACTCATATAAAACATTCGATACTTAGTTTTAAATAGAGAAAAAGGATGATTTCTTTTCCCAAGGAAGAGCTAGGGTTCATCATCTTTAGGCTACTAATTTTAAAAAAATTCTTCAAGGTTTCCATATTTAGGTATGTGGGATTTTATCAATAGGTCCACTTTCACCCATTAAGTCCAAAAGTTAACCCAATTCTCTAATTCAGTTCCTTCTTCATAATTTGGGGTTCATAGATATTAGATAATTTATTGATATCTCAGTCCTTTGGTGTCATTGAGTTATAATCCCCATTTTATCATGAATTTTAGTATTATTACATAAGAATGATAACAAACCTATTTATATAGTTAAATCCATGAGTGTTGGACTCCAAGTCATTAAATTACTAGAATTCATTCAATTTACAAAATTGGCATAATAGTTGTATTCTTCAAAGATAGTGGGTTATGAACACCTGATAAGGTAGGATGTTATTCACATAATTTTGGGCGCTATATCCCCCAATTTGCATTATTTAGATACTTCTAGATAATGTATTTATTTTTAGTCCTTAGATTATTGTTAGCAATTTGCATTGATGTTATCAATGTCATTCTGTTGGGATTAGTACTTAGCAATGAGAGGATGTAGGGATAAAAGCTCATACACCTGTTAGGTTTGTAGAAGTCCCAAAGTCCTAGAACTATGGTACTATGTTAGGTTCTAAATGTTCACCTATTAGACCAGTCTTGACACATTAGTCCTTTTGGGAATCAGTTTAGTGGATCCACGCCAGTCGGTGTTCATACCCTTGGTATGGTACTGAACACTCTTCCATCTGGGGTTACTAGTTGGACCCTAGTGAACCTAGATAGGGTTATGTTGGTTTTTAGTGGCTCCCATAATCTAGTCCTCAGTTTATAGTTTAGATATAGATTCTTACGCACGATAAATTTGAGACATTTTAAACAATGCCTTTTACGCTTGGTCAATTTTAGGTGTTTTACTAACTCAAATTTGAATTCATAAATTCCTGGGGGTTCTTTATCGTATTACCTAACTAGGAATCAAATAAAACATTACCAACTTTCTCAAATCATTCCCAACTTTTCCTACATCATACCTTGCTCTAATTTTTCACAAAACTAGCCTAGTCTAAAATTTATAACTTCAAATTTGGGTAGAATTTTTACATGGGATTTCCAATAAGAGGTTTATACATAACAATAGAGTCATTACAAAAGATACCAATTTACTATTTGAATATCTGAATGATCAAATACAATAAAAGTATCAAAAGAGTAAGGAAGAAAGTACATATATCATCAAATAATTAAGGGTACTTGTCCCACAAGTTGTTCTTAGTTACCCAAGTGGTTTTCCCAACTAGACATGCTTTTATTGAACCTTAACTGAATAATATATCTAGATCCAGAATCACCATTGGTTCCACATCGTAAGCAAAATCTTTATCTTAAATAATTGAGTCTAACTTAGTAATGAAGTCCTCATCTATGTGGTAACTCTTGAGCATAGAGACATGAAACACTAGATAGACTTCGAACAATCCAGGTGATAGAGATAATGTGTACGCAACTAGACCCACCTCTTAAGAACCTCAAAGGTACCAATATATAAAACCCTGAGCTTGCCCCTCATGTTGAAACACATGACTCCCTTCATTGGAGTCACCTATCCAAAACATGCTCCCCAACCTTAAAGTACATGTCTCTTACCTTAAGATTTATATACTTTTTCATCCTAGTTTGAGTATTCAACACCTTTGTTTGAATAAATATTACTTTCTCTTAAGCATCTTTAACCAAGACAATTTCGAAAGGTTTAAATCTATAGCCTTAAACTACCCAATAAGTAACCTACACTTCCTTCCGTATAGTGCCTCAAATGGTGACATATCAATGCTGAAGCGATAGCTATTATTGTATGAAAACTCACACAATGGATAAAATTAGTCTTAATGACCACCAAAATTAGTCACACAATCTTTTCTCTAGCACCTAAATCATCCTCTTTGACTGTCCATCAGTTAGAGGATGAAAAGTCATGCTAAATATGATCTTGGTGCCTAACTTCTCATGCAACTTGTCCTAAAATTTAGAAGCACTATTTCCATCTCTTTAAGAAATGATGGTAAGTTGTACCACATATAGTCTCACAATCTCCTTGACATAGATTTTAGATAACAATTAAGAGTTATAGTATACCTGAACTGGGAAAAAGTGAGTACATTTTGTCAACCGGTCCATTATCATCCAAATGGAGTCTATTTCCAAAGTCTTTGTAATATCATTCTCCAATTTCCACATTGGTATAGGAATCCTTTGAACCAACCCCCATGCCTTTGGTGTTCATACTTCACCTGTTGACTATTTTGACACTTGAACGTATAATCCACTATGTCCCTCTTTATCTTGGGCCACTAACAAAGCTTCCTAAGAAATCTTGGTACATCTTAGTCATACCCAGATGACTATAATAACAAGAGCCATGGGCCTCTGAAAGTACATCACAAATCAAAACACCAGCCCAAGGAACACATAATCTTCCCTTAAATCATAACACGCCAGCCACATCACGAGTGGTATCCACCACCTCCTTGAACATTTTTTTACTTTAGAGTGCATTCAATTTATTATCCTCAAACTGTTTTTCCTTAGTCTACTCTACAAATGTTGACTTTATCTCTACACTAGCCAAGGCACCACCCCTAAGAGATCAAATTGCATGCTCAGAGATACTAGAGTTTGAAGAACTCTAGCTAAAGGTCGCCTTAACACCCTCAAGAATGACAAGCTACCCATTCTTACTAATTTTTAGCTCAATCCATCTACCACCATATTGGCCATACCAAAATGATACTAAATAGTTATATCATTATTCTTCAATAATTCTATCCATCTTCGCTTCCTTAGATTCAACTTTTTTTGCATAAACATGTGTTACAAGTTATGGTAGTTTGTAAATACCTTACACCTAACACTATAAATATAGTGCCTCTATATCTTCAATGTAAACACTACTGCTGGGAACTCTAAGACATATGTTGGGTAGCTCCTTTCATGAGCCATTGATCACCTTGAAGCATAAGCAATGAAATTTCTATCCTACATCATAACAACAACCAAGCCCAAAAGTGAAGTATTATAAGATGCTATAAATTCCTTACATTGAACCAGTAATGAAAAAATAGGCGTCTTAGTCAAGATTTTCTTGAGCTTTTGGAAGCTCTCGTCTCATTGATCTAACCAAAAAAAATGGCACTTTCTTCAAAGTCAACCTTTTAAAGTATATTACAATGAATGGAATTTTCTTGAAAAACCTACAGTAATTACTAGTAAAACCCACAAAGCTCATTTCGTTAATTACTAAACCAGGAAAAAACTATTTCTTAACTGTGTCAATCATCCAGGGATCCAAAATCACCCATTTTTAGAAACCAAATGGCCCAATAAGGACACTTAAAATAATCAAAATTCATAATTTTGAAACTTAGTAAATAGTCATTTTCCCTTAGAGTTTGCCAAAACTATGCGATGATGACCTTCATGCTCCATCATACTCTTAGTGTAGACTAGAATATCAATAATAAACGCAATAATAGAAGAATTCATGAAAAATTTAATGATTCTATTCATCAAGATCATAAAGGTTTTAGGTTCATTAGTCAACCCAAAAGACGTCACCAAAAACCCATAATGGCTACATCAAGTTTTAAGAGTTGTTTTTGGCATATCTTATCGTATAACTTTTAGTTGATGATAACCTGAACTCAAATCAATATTTGATAATACTCATATCTCTATATCTATTAAAATAAATCACATATGGAAGGAAAAGGATATTTATGTTATATATTAACCTTATTTAGTTGTCTATACTCATTGCGCATCCTCAAACTACCATCCAACTTCTAATAAAAAAAGATTAGAGTACCCCAAGGTGAAACACTTGGATGAATAAAACCCTTTTCAAGTTGTTCCCATAATTGAGTTTTGTGCTCCTGAAACTATGCTTGAGCTATTCTGTAACACCCTGAATTTTGGTCCTTGGAAAAACTCCCTAAGCCTTGAGTTCATTGCCCTGACTACGACTGACTATACGATTTGTAAGATCTTTATACGGGTCGTATGACCCAAACTATCGCCTGACCAGTGAAGTTTGACTTTGTTTCTTCCTTGGTTATGACTTGTGACCAATGAGTCATATGGACTCTATACAAGTCGTAAGATACCAAATCATATGGTGACTAGTGTAATTACCCAAATGTTCAATCTTGACTATGACTAGGACCCTATGAGTCATAGGGTCACTTGACGAGTTGTGTGGTGTTATATGTAAGGTCACCATCCTTTATCTAGTTTCTAAACTATAACTCATGGTGGGGAGTCTTAATGTGTCCTTACAAGTCGTAGGGATACCCGTCATTACTGGCGATAAATTTTTAGCTTTTAATTAAGGGCACTATGGATATTTCCATATTTACCCACATAAGACCAACGACCTTAATCATATTAGGGACCCTATTTCAATATTTATAATCTTAAATACTCTCTCAAACTCTCTCAAATTCCCCATTCAAAGACAAGGCTAGGGTTTTAAGAAATTGGTTATCTAGGGCTCTAAGGGTGATTCCTTCTTCAAATTTCTTAGAGATTACTGAATGTATCTCTCTCCCTAAACTTGTGTTCTCATTATTGCATGAATTGGTTTAATAGTCACATGGTTTTGATGTTGGGTTTTGAATGATGGGTTGTGGGTTTTGGATGTAATTTGTTTAAATGTTCTTCCCATGATTATTAAGGATTAGTTATGCATTGAATTGATGATCTATAAACTCATTGTGGTGCACGAGAATGGTGAATGAAATAGGGGTACAAGAATTCCCCAAATTTGCAAATAATAGAGATAGAGGTACAAGGATTCCCCCAAATAATTGGATTTTGGTATTGAAATTAATAAGAACACCAACCCACTTGCATAATTGATTTTGGAATGTGAATAATCATTTGGCTTGACCTAATTTTCTTAAAACTAATGCATTGCATACAAAGCAAAATGGATAATAATTATCTTAAAAACCTTGTGGGGTACAAAGCTTTCCCCAAGTTTTTTGAATAATGGAGTTTGGGAGTACGAGCATTCTCCCAATGATGGCTTAGTGAAATTCTCTTTCAAGATATAGTCGGTATAATGATACCAATTAATGATTCCTTCATGATTAACATCTTAAACTAACAGATGGCTTATGTGGATAATACTTTAATTGGGATTAAATAGGGTTGTATAGCTAGCCTTGAAAGTGGAGGTCCCAAGGTAGTAATACTGGAAACTCATGTTTGCCAACATGAGGGTTGGTCTAGATGATTATTTTCTTGCATATCACTATATTTATATTTGTATCATGGATGGAGTAGAGTATAAGGATTCCCAACCTTCTATGATATCTGCAATTCGTGCAGCTAACAAGAACTGAGTCCTGGCTAGGGGGTGATAGTTGGACCCATATAGCCGGTGGGTTGTTATTAGGATGGTTAAGATACATAGTCTAAGATAATGATTTAAATTTCATTCTAAACCGTGTTCCCTCTCCTAGCATCTTATATATTCATATATATGTATAGGTTTGTATGTGTGTAAGTGAAATGCTTTTGAATTGGCTTTGGAATTATGGAACTCAACCTGCTAACTATGTCCCTTTTACTATGAATTACATGATATCACTCAACCTGCTAATCATCTTCGAATGTTGTATCCCCACACGATGTAGGACACAGAGACACTTCTAAGATTTTAGGGTGTCAATAGTTATCTTTAAGTTGTCAGCTTTCGTTCTTTGAAAGATCTTCATTTCATGGTTTTTCTATTCTCAATGTCATAGATTACTCATATGGTTTCTTTTAGCTATCATCGAGGGCATGTACCAACTTATATTAAGTTTAATTTTGTCATAAAGGCTTTGTAGATAACTGTAGATTAGGATGTGTTAAAAATTCTTCAATTCTTGTCTAAGTTTTCTATCTTTTTATTTGTTTAAAACTCAACTCATCTTTTTATATGTTCAGAACTCATCCACTACTAGGTGTGGTATACTCTATTTGGTTAGGAAAAGGAGGTACTCTCTGATCCTCGGTGGGCTTGAGATACCCATCATAGCTAGGCCCTAGTTCAGGTTATGACAAAGTTAGAATCAGAGCTCTAAGTTCATGTTCAATTAGGTGTCCACAAAGTTATGTCAAGTAGAGTCTCTTTTATGGGTTTGTAGTGTGTGAAACTTATAAGAGAGATGCTACGAGGCTTTTAGGAATAATTTTCTTTCTTGTTGCTTTATTATTGAGCTATAGAGTCTAAGTCCTTGAATCTTCTCTAATTCCTGATTGTTCATATTTCAGATCATGTCTCTAAGAAGATTTGATGCTCGTGGAAACTCCTTTGTCTCATTTGAGGATAATATGGATAAAACTCGTCCTACTTATAGGATACAAATCCGCTTTAGGGTCATTACTTCTGGTTGCTCTTGTGGAGTTTCACCGGTCCCTACTTATCCTTCTCTAGTCGCTAACACTCATACTCAGTCACCTCAAGAAGATATTACTAATGTATAGTTCTACCATTTTATTCTTTAGTTAACCCAGTTGGTGACATCTCAGTTGCATTTATTGGTTCCTGTTGGTGTTTCTTGAGTTCTTCTAAGGTTACTCGAGTTGGGCAATTTATGAGGCTCAATTCTCCAACCTTTATTATCTCTAAGGTTGAGGAGGATTCTTAAGGGTTCATAGATAAGATGGATAAGATCTTCTAAGTTATGCATGCTTTTGTTTCCGAGAGTGTAGGATTTATTGCACATCAGTTGAAATATATGGCATATCATTAGAACGAGAAGTGGGAGTAATTGAGGGGAGATAATTGTAATGCCCCAAATTCTGAACCCCAGATGCTACACGATGCTCATAATCCCAAAAGACCACAAGCTAACCCATGACTGGTACCTGCTACAACAACTGAATAATAATACTGTATAATGCGTAAATTTGGTAGAAACTTTCCATAAGGTTCAAAACTAAAATACAATTGTGTAAGGTATAACAACACTAAAACTAAAACAACTGTCAAAAAATTCTCTAGTCTAAAAAGCCTCTAATCTATCTAAACTATGGAGTTGATGGGACAATTTCCCAACCAACTCCAACTACTGAAATACTCAATCAAATGCAATAATAAAATAAGGAACATCCTCAAATAATAAGGACTCACTACTAAGTCTACTGCTGCTAGCTGAATTTGAACTGCTAAGGGTGCTCGGGAGCCCGTGCATCTGAACCTATGATATAATACACCATAGCATAAGAAAAAAGTATACGTCAGTATATGGGAATGTACTGGTATTCTAGATGAGGTAAGGCTAAATGCAAGGGTTCATATGCATAAATAATAACTAACTGAATGATATGAAAGAGCTGGATTAGAATACATGGAGGATATGTAACTATTGAACATGTTGCACATACTGTAATTGAGTATACTGGAACTGAATCTGATAACTGATAACTAATTATACTGATAATTTGAGATTACTGATAATCTAAGATTACTAATAATCTGTATTACTAATAGTTGAGTCTACTAGTAATGCATTACTGATGACTGATGTGGGGTTGATCCTATCTAATGAGTGACCCCTGAGATCAGGCCTATCTAGTGAGTGATCTCTGAATCTGCTGATACTGATACTGATTGACTGTATCTAATAGTCTTGAATCTATTGAACTATCTGAGTTCTTTACTGAGCTGAGTGACTATATTTGATAGTCCTAATTTCTCAAATTCTTAACTGAGTTCTATTCTGAAGACTGATACTGAAATAGAAACTATAGGAAGTGGGGTCCAACCTGTAACCCCAGTTGTAAGGGTGCCAGTACCATGCCACGGTTAAATACACTACTGTGGTCAAGACTATCTGACGGGTGACCCTGAACAGAAAGTCAAGCCTAATCTGACGGGTGACCCCTGGGAAGTAGCTGAGCCTTAATCTAATGGGTTACTTTTCATCCTATGCTAGCTACATAGTTCTAGAGTACAGGGAATGCTACTAATAATTTTTCCTAACTAACAGGTAAGCCTTCATCCCTGCTCTCACTCAGTGCTGAATCCTACTCCTAAATGAATAGACACTGAACTGATTCTTAAACTATACTAAACTGGGTTGAATCTATTACTGATCACGTTACCTAGATGATCTAACTGAGTTTATTTGGTTCCATTGACTGATGGAATACTACTGAATTCTGTTATTTGACTAAATGTCACTGAGTTTTTGAACTGACTACTGAAACTAGATTGAACAGATACTGAGATTACTGAGTTTTCCTAAGTTTCGTAACTGATGAAATTCAATTGATCATGGCATGACTGAGACTAGTCTATACCCGACACTGGCTCTAGGCAAATAGCTAAATTATCGGGTATTAAATACCCCCAGGACTCGATAGTATGGATAATATAAAGCATGATAATTTTTGAATAACATGACAATAGTCTATCATTCATAATACAATCAATGAGGCATTTCTTCAAACACTTGAAAGTCAGGAACTTGTACATAAACAGGAATGCATATTAGTATGTTATGATTCATTCACTAAGGCCTTTCATCAAACAATTAGCATGCATTAACTTGTACATAAATGGGGATATCATGTTGACATGCTATAATGGCACTACTTCATTAACATAGGCATTTTATCAAACATATGGGGAACATGCTTTGGTTATACAACAATTTACTATATCTAGGTATCACGGTTACATCAATGAAAATGGATCTTGAAGGATTTATCATGAACATCATGCAAATCATCACATACTAGAATCAAATCTTGGAACTTGTAATCTAAAACGTGAATCAACACCCAACAACAATATAAACATGAACTTCAATTCACGTAAATCATGAAAACTCATAAATACACAATCTTGTACTTTGAAAAGAGATTCTTGGGCTTCATGGGTGGAAGAGACCCATGAATAAACATCTAACATACCTTAATTCGATGAGTTCTTGAAGAAATCTTGAAATTGACCTTGATTTCTTGAGACTAGGGTTTGCTAATTTTAGAGAAAATTCTTTTGTTCTTGAGGAATAGTGAACATAATGAGTATTATTGGCTATTAAGGGTATAAATCCCTTATTTAGGCTGATTGAGGGCATTGGGAAATTTCCAAATAGTCCATGAAATTAAATAATGGAACCTGAACAAACTCTCAATTTGATATGTTGGTGTGATGCAGTGAAATCAGGCCAGCTCACTGAAAAGTGGATGACTGGGAACTGGTTGGTGACGTGATGCGGTGGTATTGCGTTGGCACCTTGGATGTGAACTAGAAAGGCACCGCGACGTGGTGGAATTGCGTTGGAATACTGGAAAAGTACCATTTCCATTTTGATCCTTGGAGAGATATGCCATGATCACACAGGCTCATTGAATTTTGATGAATGTCATTTTATCTGGCTCTGCGATGCATTGATGGCTCAAGTGGCACACTGTCTTACTAAAATGGCCATAACTCTTCGTCCGGATGTTGGATTTGGGAAAATTTTATATCGCGATGGAAAGCTTATTCAATTTACTATACAATGTAAAGTAGAAATCTTAAAAATTACATAGGAATAAAATGGTATTCATTTTTTAAGATAGTTCTTGACATTCTAGGATCAAATTCAAGCAAGGAAAAAGTATGGGGTGTTATAATAATGTTGAAAGGATATGTCAAAAAACTTTTTCAGTGCCTTTCTTGATTGTTTCTTTCCTCATGGGTTTAGAGAGTAAAGAGCATAGAATTCATCAATTTGAAGTAAAGAAAAATGACCAAAAAAAAGTATGCCTTAAAGTTCCACCAGTTGTCGCATTATGCCCTAGTGGTTATGTCTAGTATAAGGGCTAGAATGAAGAAGTTTGCTTTCGACTTATCTCAGGAATTAGTATTGAAGTGTTAAATGACGATGCTAAATTACGATATGGATATCTCTATACTTGTGGTATGTGTGCATCAAGTTGAAGAGAAAAAAATGCAGGAAAATATAAAAGAGAAGCAAAGTAAGAATTTTAGATATTCAAATCAGGGTGGAGGTTAGCAGTAAAGTGGTAGATATGGTAAGCATTATTCTATTAAGAATTAAGGAAGTTCTAAATCTTACTCAACAACTAGTGCTCCATATCCAAAGTAATCTAGTGATCATCCTTTCTAGGATGATAGTGAGTTTAAGGCATAAGGTACCTAGTCTCAGGATGGTGGAGCATAGTCAGCCCCAACCTATCCTTCTTATCGGATTTATGGTCAGTTCCATCATGGTTTTTGTGGTGATAGAAGGAACTGGTATTTTAATTATGGTCAACCTAGACACATGCAGATAAATTATCCCATTGGTAAGGTTACTTCTGGGGCTAATCAGGACCTGTTTCTACTTCTTCAGCTTCTGGACCCAAGGGTGCTACTTTTAGTACCGGCTCCTACCAAAATTGTCTATATGATCTTGCCACTCTTTAGGACTCTGAGGCATCTCTAATGTCGTTACTGGTATGTTACAACTCTTTTTCTGTAATGTGTTTTGTCTGCTTGATTCGGGGTCTACTCTTTCTTATGTTACCCCTTATGTGGCTATTTATTTTCCTGAAGGTATTTTGGATCTCTTTTGTATGTCTACCTCAGTGGGTGATTTTGTAGTTTCTATAAAAGTTTATAGTGGTTGTGTGGTATCTATCTATGGTAAAAATACCTTGGTGGATTTGATAGAGTTGGATCCATTCGTACTTATGTCTTTCGATATTGTCGGATCCATAAGGTTATTTTCTAATTTCCAAATGAATCAGTTATAGAATGGGAAGGGAGTTCCTAGTGACTAAGGAAAGGTTCATTTCTTATCTTAGACACCAAAAGCGAATTTCTAAGGGGTGTATTTATCACTTTGTCCGGGTTAAATATTCTAACTCAGAGGGTCCTTCATTCCAATTTGTTCTAGTGGATAATGAATTTTCTAAGGTCTTTCCTTATGACCTTACTGGTATTCCTCCATATTTGGAAATTGATTTTAGGATTGACCTTCTACCGGATACTGGTCCTATCTCATTTCCTCTATATAGTATGGATCTGACTGAGTTGGAAAAAATTAAGGAGTAGTTAAAATATCTTTTTGATAAAAGAGTTATCCTCCCTAGTATGTCTTCATGGGGTGCTCCTATTTTTTTTATGAGTAAGAAGGATTGGTCCCTCCGAATGTACATACACTACTACTAGTTGAATAAGGTAATGGTAAAGAATAAGAACCCTATCCCTAGGATTAATGATCTCATCGACTATTTTTAGGGTGCTAAGTACTTTTGTATGACTGATCTTTGGTTAGGCTATCATTAACTGAAGATTAGGGAGGTGGATATCCTTAAAACTGCTATTCAAACTCGATATGGTCATTTAGAGTAATTGGTGATGTCTTTGTGTTTGACTAATGCACCAGTGATTTTTATAGATCTTATGAATCAGTTATTCCGTTAGTTCTTAGATTTGTTTATGATTGTCTTTATTGATGATATATTGGTATATTCCAAGAGTGACGAGGATCATATCGGTCACTTTTATATAGTATTGCAGACCCTTAAGGATCCGTAGTTATATCCTAAATTTTCTAAGTGTGAGTTTTTGTTGAATTTTGTTACTTTTATAGGTTATGTTTTTTTTAGTGAGTTGATCATAATAGATCCACAGAAAGTATAGGAAGTAAAGAAGTGGCCTAAATCAATGAATCCAATCAATATTCAGAGCTTCTTAGGTTTAGTCGGGTATTATAGGACATTTGTAGAGTTTCTCTTTGATTTCTTTCCTATTAACAAAGTTAACCCAAAAAAGGTGAAGTTTTTGAGAAGTTGAAATATAAGTAGACTTCGGCTCCAGTCTTGGCCCTACCCGAGGGTACCAATTGATTTGTTGTTTATTGTGATACATTCCATTTAGGAATTGGTTCTGTGTTGATGTTGCATGGGGAGATAACATATACTTCTACGAATTTCAAAGATCATGAAAAAAATTACCCCACATATGACTTGGAACTGTTAGATGTGGTATTTTCTTTAAGGATTTGGTTACACTACTTGTATGGGGTTTATGTTGACATCAATTTATATCAGAGGAGCTTATAGTACGTTTTCACCCAGAAAGATTTAAATCTTAGGCAATAAAGATGGCTTGAGTTGCTTAAGGATTATGATTTGAGTCTTCATTATCATCCAGGTAAATCTAATTTTGTTGATGTTGCTTTTAGCAGGTTATCTATGGGAAGCTTATCTCATATGGATTAGGAGAAGTGAGGCTTAGTAAAGGATATTCACTGGTTATCCAATATTGGAGTTCATCTTTTAAATTGCGAGGATTGAAATGGGTTTTTTCAAGAGGTGGTGAAGTCATCTCTTGGTTCTAAAGTGGATGAGAAAAAGGTTTTGGATCCTGTCTATGTTTAGATTAAGGATGATATGGGCTAACATAAAGTTATGGCATTCAATATTAGTGGTGATGGTATCTGGAGGAACTAATGTATATTGTGTGTTCCTGATATTGATGGGTTGCGAGAAAAAATCTTAGCTGAAGCTCGTGAATTGAGGTATATGGTACATCTCGATTCAATGGAGATGTATCATGATTTAAAAGAGACCTATTGATGGAATAACTTGAAGAAGGATATGGCCAATTTTGTGGCCAGGTGTATAGTTTGTTATCAAGTGAAAGTGGATCACTAAAGGTCTGGTGGTTTGTCTTAGGAAATTGAGTTGCTTGTGTGTAAATGGGAAGTGATTAATATGGATTTCATTATGGTCTTCCCACAATCTTGCAGTCAGTTTGATTTAATACAGATTATCATGGATAGGATTACTAAGACTACTCATTTCTTGCCGTGAGGACTAATTATTCTGTGAAGAATTATGCTAAGCTTTTTATTCAGAAAATCGTCAAGTTGTATAGTGTTCCAATTTCTGTTATATCTGATCAAGGTACTCAATTCTTATCTCACTTTTGACATTCTTTTTAGAGAGGTTTAGGGACTAAAGTGAACCTTAGTACCACTTTCCACCCTCAAACGGATGGACAAGCAGAGAGGACTATTCGGACCTAGGAGGATATGCTTTGGCCTTATGTGATTGACTTTAGTGGTATTGGTGTTGATTATTTAGCTCACACTATGTTTGCTTATAATAATAGCTACACTCTAGTATTGAAATGCCTCCCTTTGAGGTTTTTTATGGTAGGAGATGTCGTTCTCCTATTAGGTGGTTCAAAGTTGGTGAGACTAGATTATTTATCCTGGATCTGGTTCACTAGGCCATGGAGTGGTGAAGATGATTAGGGATAGGCTTAAGACTGCTCAAAGTCACCAAAAGTCCTATGCAGATGTAAGGCGAAGGGAGTTGAAGCTTGAGTTGGCGATTGGGTATTCTTGAAGGTGTCTTCCATGAAGGAAGTAATGATGTTTGGGAACAACAGTAAGCTTAGTCATATTACGTTTGTCTTTACTTGATCTTGAGGAGGGTGGGAAATGTGGCTTATGAGTTGGAGTTTTATTCAATTTTGGGTTCTATTCATTCAGTGTTCCATGTTTTGATGTTGAAGAGGTGCGTAGGTGATCTGTCCCTGGTTGTGCCTCTTGAGAGTGTTGGTCTTTCAGATTTCCTTGTCTTACGAGGAGGAAGTATCGATGGAAATTTTGGGTAGACAGGTCTGTAGGGTGCACTACTAAATA
The DNA here is from genome assembly GCA_030864225.1 of Capsicum baccatum var. pendulum. NCBI lineage: Eukaryota > Viridiplantae > Streptophyta > Magnoliopsida > Solanales > Solanaceae > Capsicum > Capsicum baccatum. The sequence continues at coordinate 205,929,827 of CM061553.1, read as the reverse complement.
AGGGATAAAATCTGTGGTCGGAAAAGTTGTGGTAGTTTTTTCAAAACCGACTACAAGTGGTTGGTTATTTAAAATATATATATATATATATATATATATATATATATATATATATATATATTTAAAATTCATTATTATTTTATTAAAGTTAGAAAAAATAATTTTGGAGAAAAAAAACCAACCACATATGGAAGGTTTTTTATTAAATTAATTAATTAATTTAATAAAATACCGACCACAAGTGGAAGGTTTTTTATTAAATTAATTAATTAATTTATTAAGAATCCGACCACTTGTGGAAGGTCTTTTATAAAATTAATTAATGAATGTATTAAAAACAGACCACAAGTGGAAGGTTTTTTATTAAATCAATTCATTAATTTATTAAAAATCCGACCACTTGTGGAAGGATTTTTATTAAATTAATTTATTAATTTAATAAAAAACCTACCACAAGTGGTAGGCTTTCTGCAAAAAACAAAATAAAAATCGACCACTTGTGGTCGGTTTTTCTGGGTATTTTTAAAAATAATAAAATTGTAAACCCAAATACAGCATATACAACAACAACAACAATGAAATACAACAGAACCAAATCAAATACAGCAGCAATAACAATCAAAAAACAAATGTAAATGCTTTCAAAAGTGTATAGGACATACAAAATGTCCAACAAAATATGAAAATACTACAACAATAGTTTCAAAATACTACAACAGTCAGATTTAATACTTAGTAATCTAACAACAACAGACAAACGAGAGTACAAACACCCATCAAACAAAGGATGACTAGCAGCATGCAATTCTTTGTAGAAATTGCCCGCTTCACTATTAGGAACATCTTCAACATTTTCCCTAATGTCAACCCCATCTTGCATCCCAAAAGCATCGTCCACCATTTCTGTCATCTTAGTTTGTTGATATTCATTATGCCCTGTAGATCTACTACTTTCTCTAACAACAAAGTTATTTTGCGCTACATCCCCATGAATACCACGTAATCTTAAAAAGTCCTCGTGAAACCCCTTTCTATAAAGATGTTCCTTCACATCTTCTTCACTTACAAGATTTATACCATAACATCTAACACAAGGACAACGAATAACCCGATAACGTGTCCACATATCAAGTGTCTTAGCATGTTCAACAAATCTTTTGACACCTTTACCAAATTCCTCCCCAATACCCACTCTATTATCATTGTTTCGTTGATATATCAAGCTATAATCAGGTTCCATCTACGCAATCAATCAGATTAAAATAATTACATGAAGTTACAACTAATTAAGTGACTAAGCCACTAACCAACTCACATTCAAAACACAAAGTCCCTATAAAGTCACATTCACAAAAATCACCTATAAAGTCCCTATACTTAACCATATTCAAGTGTCTAAGTCACTAACCAACTCACATTCAAACACACAAAAATTACCTTTAAAATCCCTATACTTAACCAAAACTTAAGCATTTTCAACTAACATAGGCACGAACAACATCACCTTGTAAACACTAATTCACTATAAAAGTCACCGGCACTTAAGCATTTTCAACTAATAAAGTCACCAACCACATCACCTCCTAAACAAAAGTTCACTTTTAAAGTCACCAAAACTTAAGCATTTTCAACTAATAAAGTCACCAACCACATCACCTCCTAAACACTAATTCACTATTAAAGTCACCGGCACTTAAGAATTTTCAACAAATAAAGTTACCAACCACATGACCTCCTAAACAAAAGTTCACTTTTAAAGTCACCAAAACTTAAACATTTTTAACTAATAAAGTCACCAACCACATCACCTTGTAAACACTAATTCCCTATTAAAATCACCGACACTTAAGCATTTTCAACTAATAAAGTCACCAACCACATCACCTTGTAAACACTAATTTACTATTAAAGTCACCGGCACTTAAGCATTTTCAACTAATAAAGTCACCAACCACATCACCTCCTAAACAAAAGTTCACTTTTAAAGTCACCAAAACTTAAGTATTTTGAACTAATAAAGTCACCAACCACATCACCTCCTAAACACTAATTCACTATTAAAGTCACCGGCACTGAAGCATTTTCAACAAATAAAGTTACCAACCACATCACCTCCTAAACAAAAGTTCACTTTTAAAGTCACCACAACTTAAGCATTTTTAACTAATAAAGTCAGCAACCACATCACCTAGTAAACACTAATTCACTATTAAAGTCACCGGCACTTAAGCATTTTCAACTAACAAAGGCATCAACAACATCACCTTGTAAACACTAATTCACTATTAAAGTCACCGTCACTTAAGCATTTTCAACTAATAAAGTGACCAACCACATCACCTCTTACACAAAAGTTCACTTTTAAAGTCACCAAAACTTAAGCATTTTGAACTAATAAAGTCACCAACCAAACACGGGTTCACTAGACTCCAATATGAAAAAAAACAACACTTCATTATAAGAAATTAGAGAGAAGTCAACTAACCTTTTCTTGGCCTAAATTAATGTCAAAGAGACAAGCGGTCACCAAAAAAATAGCAAAGCAATCCTTTTCCTGCAATACCGAGAGTACCAACAATAGAAAGCATTATATCTCAATTAGAAATGATAACAAGTATTCAGTAAATTAGTTGAGACGCAACTAAGTCTCAAAACAAAATAATATTCAATCTAAGTCTTAACCACTTTCAACCAACTATGTCACCTACCATAACCACAAGCAAAACATAAAAACCCCTTTTAAAGTCCCTAAACTTAACCATTTTCGAGAACAATATTCAAACTAAGTCTTAACCACTTTCAACCAACTATGTCACCTACCATAACCACAAGAAAAAAAAATCCCTTTTAAAGTTCCTAAACTTAATCATTTTCGAGCAACTAACTCTCAAAACAAAACAACATTCAAACCAAGTCTTAACCACTTTCAACCAACTATGTCACCTACCATAACCACAAGAAAAACAAAAAAAAACTTTTAAAGTTCCTAAACTTAACCATTTTCGAGCAACTAACTCTCAAAACAAAACAACATTCAAACTAAGTCTTAACCACTTTCAACCAACTATGTCACCTACCATAACCACAAGCAAAATAAAAAAAATTCCTTTTAAAGTCCCTAAACTTAACCATGTTTTAGCAACTAACACTCAAAACAAAACAACAATAAATCTAAGTTTTAACCACTTTCAACCAACTATGTCACCTATCATAACCACAAACAAAACAAAAAAAAAACCTTTTAAAGTCCCTAAACTTAACCATTTTTTAGCAACTCTCAAAACAAAACAACATTCAAACTAAGTCTTAACCACTTTCAACCAACTATGTAACCTACCATAACCACTAGCAAAATAAAAAAAATCCCTTTTAAATTCCCTTAACTTAACCATTTTTTAGCAACTAACTCTCAAAACAAAACAACATTCAAACTAAGTATTAACCACTTTCAACCAACTATGTCACCTACCATAACCACAAGAAAACAAAAAAATCCCTGTTAAAGTCCCTAAACTTAATCATTTTCGAGCAACTAACACTCAAAACAAAACAACATTCAAACTAAATCTTAATCACTTTCAACCAACTATGTCACCTACCATAACCACAAGCAAAACAAAACAATCTCTTTTAAAGTCCCTTAAGTTAACCATTTTCGAGCATCTAAGTGATCTAACAAACCACATGTAAAACACAAAAAAATCCACCTCAAAGTCCCTCGACTTAATCTTTTTCAAGCAACTAAGTGACCTAACAAACCACGTTCAAAACAAAGAAATAGTCGTTTCTAAATTACGATAATACTTTATTTCTAGTACTATTGCATAGGTACATGTATAGCCCAAGAACAAGATTTTTAAATACAATAGTTTGTGAACAGTATGTGCAACAATCTTTCCCTTCACTAGAAACAAGTCTTTTCTTAGACAATTAGACAAATAGCATGTGAGCCTTTCACAGCTTCTTTTTGCTTATGAAGGGTGTAGCTGTAGCCTTCCAGGTTTCCATCGCTTAGTCAACTTGTTTTCTTTATCGGTGGACTTAATAGGTACTTATGTAAGCAAAAAAAAAGAAAACGTTCATCTGTCTCCCTTCATCAATCAAATATTTCTCTTTATCCTAGTCCAATTACAGTGTGATATGTCATGAAGTTCACCTTTTTCACATTATGAAACATACATGTTAATGTAGTATGTCTGAAACAATGGTTTGTTACACAATAGAAAGGCATCGACTTAACTGAAACACAATTCTTCAAAATGCTTGCAGAACTTTCTGTAGAATGTAAAATCAAAGGTCACCTAATATAGTTTCGTAGCTTATGTGGACCTCCAATTCACTAGCTCGTGAAATGCTGAAAGACGATAACTAGGTTGTCGGCTGGAGACGACTGCCGGCGTTGGTGGAGACGGCTGGCGGCACGGGGTTTGTCGTCATTTATAGAGAGAGACAGAGAAATTGAGAGGGGTCAAATGAAATTGAAATTGGAGATTTTAATTTGAGGTCAAATTGGAAATAAATTTAGGCTAAAATTGACATAGACATATATAAAATGTGGCTAGAAAGTAAATGAATAGGGAAAATTGAATTGAATTAGTGCTGCTATTTTAGAAAATTTAATAATGATGAAAGAATAAATAATAAAAATCAGGATATTAAAATAGACTACTTATATAAAAATTAATTTTTTAATAAATTTTATAATATTTATAACAATATCTTATTAATTTAATACAATGCAAATATATATATATAAATCAGATATTTAGTTATTTTACCACCATATTAACACGGATAGTATATTTCCTCAATCGTATAATAATATCAATGAATTTTGCAAATTACGATAAATTTTTGGTTAATTAAATTTTAATTATGATTTTATACCTCATAATACAATGTGTTAATCAGATAAGTTATCGATTTTAATTAGATATATATGTACCTCGTAATACAACGTGTTAATCAGATAAATTATCGATTACTTGTCTTACGTTATTACAACTTCAACAATATAAGTATATCTACATTCACACAAAATGGTATATCTATTCCTTTAATAGTATGACATCATTGCATTATTCAAAATATTTTGATATATACATTCAGTTATCGAGCTTTCGATTGCTACATATGTCATTATAAGAGATATATGCATATATACATATATTCAATTGTCTACCAGCTTTCAAATATGTACTATAAATACCCTATAATAATATACAACGTAAAGTATTTCACAGATACTCAGTTGAATTATCAGTTGGTTTATCTTATGTCATTAATATACCTTCACTATATAATATGTATATACTATATATATACCTATACATACACACATATATACATACACACTATCGACTATATCAATACGTACTATATCTATATGACATCACATACGTACACGAGTATATTATTCAATTATATAATGCGACGTATTTCATATACGTACTATATACATCACATACCCGATTTTACTACCCCACTGTATTTCACATATACTTAGATAAATTATCGGTTGGTTTATCTTATGTCATTAATATACCGTCTCTATATAATATGTATATATTATATATATACGTATACATACACACACATATACACACTATCGACTAGATCAAGTTCAAAGTACGTACTATATATATCACATGCGTACACAAGTATATTATCCAATAATATAATGTGATGTGTTTCTTATACATACTATGATTATTAGTGATCGATTAATTATATTTGATTACCTTAATATATTACATTTTGACTACATCGTTCATCAATCGATCAGTACATGGTATATATATATATATATATATATATTTTTATGTATGTATAAAAATAAATATATATAAAGATATCTCCACGGTAATATTATTATGACTGGAATAAAAACATAATATCATTATTTCAATGATCGTATGATATATATATATATGTATATATATATATACGTATATTCATTATACAAAGATTATGCATGTTTAACGTCATTTGACGTATATAGAAAGGAAAACATTTATTTTATATATTGAAATATAAGTAAAAGATAAAGATTATGTTTAACTTATTATGGTTATTACACTGGTTATCGAGTAGGTGAGATCAGTGTAATTTCAAAAAACTATATAAGTATTAGAATATATATATATATATATATATATATATAATTACTTTTTATGAAAATGTTATATATATTTGATTACAAACATATAATTAGGTGTTATTAAAATTTATTAGCTTTTTAAATTTTTATTTGGAAAATAAATAAATGATTTATTAAAATTACAACAAGTGGTAGGTTTTCGGGAAAAAAAATTAAAAATCATTTATTAAAAACCGACAATAAGTAGTAGGTTTTTATACAAAAATTTTAATTAATTTTTTAATAAAACCGACCAAAAGTGGTCGTTTTTTCGAAAAAAGAAATTAAAAAATAATATTTTAATAATTAATACTAAAATTATTTTAATAATTTTTTTAAAAAAAAAAATAAAAATGCTACCACTTGTGGTAGCTTTTTAAAAAAAATAAAAAATTAAAATCTATCCACTTGTGTTCGGTTTTTGTAAAAAAAATAATTATAAAATAATCAAAAAAACCGACCACTTGTGGTTGGTTTTGTATATATTTTTTAATTTTTTTTTCAAAAAAAAACATCCACAAGTGGTCGATTTTTTTGTTTTTTTAATTTTTTTTCATTCACAAAATAAATAATAATTAATACTAAAATTATTTTAATAATTATTTTGATTTTTAAAATAAAAAAGCTACCACTTGTGGTCGCTTTTTAAAAAGAAATTAAAAAATTTTAAAAAAATTAAAATCCAACCACAAGTGGTCGGTTTTTTCCGACCACAGCTTATGGTTGGTTTTCTGTGGTTGGTTTTTTACTTTCTTTTAGTAGTGGTGAGGACTAAGGACGTGTCTTCGGTGAAGGCTCTATGGAGGAACCAAAAGGTTGAAGAAGCTACTTGGGATTCTGAAGAGGACATGAAGTCCAAATATCCATTCCTATTTTCCACTCTGGTGAATCGTGCTTAAGGTATGTGTATTACTTGATATCTATGTTTTCTTTCTCTATTAAAGGAAATTAGGGTTGCATTTCTATGTTAACTCATGCTAATTAATTCCTTGACTTAATATTCAAGGACAAATGATCCTGGGGAGAGAATGAAACACCCTAGATTTTGGTCCTTGGAAAAAAGTCTCTGAGCCTTGAGTTCTCTGCCCTGACTACAACTGACTATACGAGTCATAAGATCTCTATACAGGTTGTATGGTCCAAACTATAGCTTGACCAGTAGAGGTTGCCTTTATTTCTTCCTTGGTTATGACTTGTGCCCAATGAGTCATAAGAACTCTATAAGAGTCATAACGTACCAAATCGTAGGATGACTGGTGTAATTACAAAAATGTCTTGTCTTAATTACAACTAGGACCCTTTGAGTTTTAGGTTCACCTTATGAGTCATGTGGTGTAAGTTGTAGGGTCACTAGAGAGATGTCCTTTAGCTACTATCAAGTCTACGACTCATGGTGATGAGTCGTAGTATGTCCTTATGAATCGTAAGGAGACCCGTCGTCACGGGCAACAAATTTTCAACGTTTAGTTAAGGGCACTATGGCCATTTCCCTCTTTCCCCACTTAAGACCCATGACCTTAAATCATATTGGGGACCCTATTTTTAACATTATCAAGCATAAATACTCTCTCAAACTCTCTCAAATTCCCCATTCAAAGACAAGGCTAGGGTTTCAAGAAAATGGTCATTTAGGGCTCTAAGGGTGATTTCTTCTTCAAATTTCATGGGTATTAAGGCATGTATCTCTCTCCCTAAACTTGTGTTCTCATTATTGCATGAATTGTTTTAATATTCACATGGTTTTGATATTGGGTTTCAAATGATGGTTTGAAGGTTTTGGATGTAATTTGTGTAAATATTTTTCCCATGGTTTTTATGGATTACTTATGCATTGAATTGATGATCTACAAACTCATTGGGGTGCATGGGAATGTGAATGAAATAAGGGTACAAGGATTCCCCAAATTTTCAAATAAATTGGGTTACAAGGATTCCCCCAAATAATTGGATTTTGGAATTAAAATTAATGAGAACCTCAACCCACTTGCATAATTAGTTTTGGAATGTGAATAATCATTTGGCTTGGCCTACTTTTCTTAAAACTAATGCATTGTATAAATGGCTAAATAAATAATAATGATCATGAAAACTTTGTGGGGTACAAGGATTCCCCCAAGTTGTTTTAATAATGGAGCCTGGGGGTACGAGGATTCCCCCAAGTGATGGCTTAATGACATTCGCTTGCAAGCTATAGTTGGTATGAAGATATCTCTTAATGATACCTTATGACTGACTCCTTGAAATTATGGATGGTTTATGTGCTAAATGTTTCAATTGGTCTTAAATGGGGTTGTGTATCTAGCCGTGAAGGAGGAGTTCCTGAGGGACGAATACTGGAAACCCACGTTAGCTGATGTGAGGGTTGGTCTAGATGACTGTGTGTTTGTGTCACACTATATGTATATTTGTATCACGGATGGCTTGGGTACAAGGATTCCCTGACTTCAATGATATCTCTGGTTCGTATGGCTATCACAAACTGGGGCCCGGCCAGGGGGTGATAATTGGACCCATATGGCCCGTGGGTTATTATTAGGATGGTCAAGCTACAAAGTCAAGGCATATAATTTAACGTTCATTTTAAACCGTGTTGTCTCTCCTAGAATTTTATATACACATACACACACACACACATATATATATATATTTATATATATATGCATATGCTTGTATGTGTGCATGTGAAATGGTTTTGAATTGGTTTTGGAATAATAGTATTATTTTATCCCCTTATCCTTGAGTTACATGCTAGCGCTCAACCCACTAACCATCTTTGGATGTTGTATCCCTATACGATGCAGGACACAAAGACACTTTTACTTTTTCTGCACACTATAGGATTTTGGAGTGTCAGCAGTTAGCTTGAAGTTTTGAGCTTCCATTCTTTATAAGAGATTCATTTCATGGTTTCTCTATTCCCTCATGTCATATACTACTCATATTGTTTCTTTTGGCTATTGTCCGGGGCATGTCCCAACTTAGATTATGTTAGATTTTTTCGTAGAGACTTTGTGGATTATTGTGGATTTAGATGTGTTAAAAATTCTAAAATTCTTATATGAGTTTCCTATCTTGCTATATGTTCGAACTCAGTTTATCTTTTTATAAGTTCAGAATTCATCCGCTGCTAGCCGTAGTATGTTCTATTTGGCTAGGCAAAGGGGGTGGTCTTTGTTCCTTAGTGGACTTGAGATATCGGTCATGGCCAGGCCCTAGTTTGGGTCATGACACATTTGATAAAGAGGAACTAATATAAGACGAGTCCCCAGCTCTACGTCAATATAGAAATTAATATCCCTATCTATAGGAATACCTAATAGGTTTTAAGGAAATAGATCTTGGAACTCAAAATTATCAAAAATAACTCTATAGAAGGGGCCTCTGCATTCACATCCTAGAGATGAACTCGAAACATTAAACACCCTTTCCCCACTAACCTTCTAGCTCATACAAAAGATATAATTTTAATAGGTTTGGCCTTATACATGTTCTCCCACTCAAGTTTACCCATTCTCGGTATAGATAAGTCACTGTCATATCATTATAGTTTAAAATGTGATACAAAGATGACAAGGTCATACCTAGTATGTTTATAATAATCAACTCTACCCATGTCAGAAAACCCATAAATTATACACGGCAAGAATGGTAAACATGAGTTACTCCCACAAGCTCACCAATCAGAGTAGACACATAAATAAGGTAATTAAATACATCACAAGATAAATTCAAACCTACCACAAACTAAATAGATGCATAATAATAAGTAGACCCCAAACTAGATTAAACATAAGCCATCTTATAACAAACAAAAATAGTATCTATGATCACCGTATTTGAAGCTTTGGCATCAGTCCTTCCTAAAAATACATAACAATGAGCCCCGCCATCAATTTGACCTAATATAAATCCTTCCCCTACTATGCTCCACCCTCTTCACTACTATTTTCTCAACCACCCTGACCACCTATCTCATTTGCCATCCACCCTATGGATGACACCTTGAATTATCTCCTCCTCCTTTACCCATTGGAGCTATAGCTCAACCTTCTATGGTGCTTAGGCATTTTTGTAGCTCATGGGGCATTTACTCTTAAAGTGACTAACAACACAATAATAATAACATCCTCTCCCGGGAGAAGGATGAATAGTGGGAGGGTAAGAAGCCCTTAGCCCTTAATTGCCTATTATTGAGAAGAAACCTTAGAACTATAGTAGAAGCTGGGATGTCCGACTGAATAGGATAGTCCAAATAGGCCTACAGGGCGTAGTCTTTAGAGTAGGACCTACTGAAATTTCCAATATTTCAAGACTTCTTGGATAACATCTTATCCCATCCCATCTGTATCACGCCCTCTAATTTCTTCACATAGTTAAAAACATTAGTAAACCCTCTTTCTGTAGAAGTCATATGTATGAAAAAATCTAAACATTATATTTTACACCTTTAATGGGGAGGAAAAGATAAGACTCTTAATGGAGTTAATGCCAAATTAAAGGTTTGGAGGCAAACTCTTGAGTCTAAAGGGTTTAGGTTGAGTAGGTCCAATACGGAATATTTTGAGTGTAAATTCAATGAGATTTTTCATGAGTCCATTGTGGTTGTTAAGATTGACACTCATTCGATCAGTAAGAGAGATAGTTTTAAGTATCAAGAGCCGATGATTTAGGAGAATAAAGAGATTGATGAGGATGTCACTCATCATATCAGGGTAGGATGGATGAAATAGAGGCTCACCTCTGGTATTTTATGTGATAAATAGGTACCTCACAAACTTAAAAGAAAGTTATACAGAGTGGTGGTTAGACCAGCTTTATTGTATGGGCAGAGTGTTGGCCTGTAAGAAAGACCCACTCCAGAAGATGAAGGTGGCAAAGATGAGAATGCTTTGGTGGATATGTGGGTGTACTAGGAAAGATAGAATTAGAAATGAGGTTATTTGAGAGAGGGTGGGAGTGTCTTAGGTGAAAGCCAAGATGAGGGAAACGAGGTTGAGATAGTTTGGCCATATGATAAAGAGGAGCATGGATGCTCCAGTGCAGAGGTGTGAGAGGTTGGCTAGGGATAGTTTAAGTGAGGTAAAGGTATATTAAAGAAATATTAAAGGGAGTTGATTAGACATGACATGGAGCAGCTTCCGTTTATCGAGGACATGGCCCTGGATAGGAAGTTATGAAGGAGGCAAATTAGGGTAAAAGGTCAGTATGAGTTTAGAATGTTGTACGTGTTGGTGTGGTATTTTGAGTATCTTGCTTTTCATATTATTAAGTATGTTAATTTCTATTGTATCTTATTCTATTACTATTCATTACTATTACTATTCATTATCTTATCTTAGATTTCTTTATTTTGAGCTGGGGTCTATCAGAAATAGCCTCTCTATCTCACATTTGAGGTAGTGGTATGGACTATGTACATTTACCCTCCCCAGACCCCACTTGGTAGGAATATACTGGGTATGTTGTTGTTTAATGAAGAGGAAAATCCTCTCCATCTCAGTAGTCAACTAATAAGTGGCATATTGAGATAAGGCATGGAACTTAGCCTCATAGGCTACAACTAATATGTCACCCTGAACCAATGACTAAAGCTCATCCTTCTTACGATCTCGGAGATAAAGAGGCACATACTTCTCTAATAACAAATCATGAAATTATTCTCAAGTCAATGGAGGAAAAACCAATGACGGACATTCTACTTATGCCCTCCACCATTGCTTTAGCACCCCGGATTTCCCTAGCATAATCTAAGCCCCAATATGTGAGTATTTATATATGAAATTTGTAAAACACTTATTATTTTTCAGTTTAGATCCTGCCATTACGTAGGAAATTCAATTATCTTTCCAATAATATAAAATTCGTCAAAATCTAATAACTAGGTAAGAAGTTATAGTGATTTTAAGTTTCAGTTGTTAAAAACCGTCATTTAAACCTTTAGCACATCGCGGAGCAGGCAAATCTCCCATTTGGCAAATTCCAGTGAGGATCTGCGATTCTGGCACGTTACGTCATAGGAAAACTTGACATTTGTCCATTTCTAGAGTCGAAGCGTGATACCACCGCGTCGCGGTGAACTTCCAGGTCCCAATCAGTGAAGGACCGCAATTTGCTCGAATTGTACCACAGACCAATTTCCAAGTTGTCCGATTCCAGTGACATGGTGTGATAGCACCTTGTCGTACTAGCACAAAAAATTGAGATTTTCAGTCCGTTCTGAGTTTTATTTCCAAGGGCTTTTAAGTACTTTTCCCTTAACCCAGTCATCCCCAAACACAAAATTAAGTCCCTAATAACCTAATTGGGCATTATTCTAATGAATTTTTCCTCAAAATCAAGAACATTCTCTCAATTAGCAAAACCCTAACCCTCAAGAATCAAGGTCAAATCTCAAGAACTCTCCATCAATCCTTATAAATTCATCATCCTGGTATGTTAGATGTTCATCTATGGATCCCTTTCATGCATGGAGTCCAAGTATCCATTTTAATTACATATCTATAATATTTTCAATTTAATTGATTTAAATTGTGATTTCACCCATGAATCTCTGTGTACTATTGATTTTATACCATGATTCAATGAAATTATTGTTGTTATCCAATCCTCCATGTTTTAATATTATTAATTACTAGATTAAACCATGATTTAATACTATTATGTTGAATTCATGCTATTTATATAAGCTTCATGACATTTCTATGATTGTTTTAAAGTAGAACTACAAGTGTTTGACAAAATGCCTACAGGAGTGATGGATATAATAAAAGCCTTCATGCTTTGTCCTCAAAGCTTTAGGGTCTCTTCAGTATTGTTGTTTTTAGTCCTGGGGGTATTGAATACCCGAAAAATCATAGTTGTTTATTTAGTCTAGTTTCAGTACATTACAGAATAATCTCTAGATTATACTATGAGCATTATCAGAATAGTCAGATATCAGTCATTAAACTCAGAACAGTCTAGTATGTCAGTGTATTTTAGTTGGGAGTAGGATTTAGCATTGAGAGAATATAGGAGTGGCGGCTTCCCTATTAGATAGGCAGAGTCATTAGTAGCAGTCTCTATACTCCTAAACTACGTAGCCAGCATAAGATATGAAAAGTCACCCATTAGATTAGGCTTGATTATCTCATAGGGGGCACCCATTAGTTTAGGCTTGACACCCTTAGTCCTTTGGATATTATATCAGTATAGTGGATCCACACAGCCAATATTAGTACCTGTGGCATGGTATTAACACCCATCCAACTGGGGTTACAGGTTGGACCCCTATTAGCTTAGATTGGGTCATGTTGGTTAGATAATACCTCCCACAGTCTCAGATATAGTTCCAATTCAGTTATGCAATCTTAGAGTTGTTCAACCAAAGCTTACATATATGAGTATTTTGTCAGTAATTTAGTTTACAGATTTTACTCAGTCGATGTTATATGCTTGGTCATGCATCCTCAGGGTCTACAGATTTTTATGTATTTTTAGTATTTAAAGACTCTCATGCATATACAGTTTTTACGTGCTTTATATATCTCTAGTATCTATAGGTTTCACGTCCTATACTCAATACCTCATGCTTTACATGTATATTCAGATAGTTTATTACTCCTATTCATGAAACCTTTCATGTCAGCCTACCTCATTTAGCATACCAGTACATTCAAAGTACTGATCGCATACCTTTTCTTTTATGCTATGATGTCTCATATCATAGGTGATGACGCTCGATTCCCAATTTGCACCTAGATTCTCTGATTATCAGCAGTACAGTAGCAGTGGTAATTCTTTATCATTCGAGGACAGATTATATTACTTCATGTCTTTATCTCAGTAGTTAGTAGAGTTAGGTTGGCGCCTATCCCATCAACTCACAGTATTTAGTTTAGAGGCTTTTCAAAAACTATAGTTAGTTATTCAGATTTTAGCATTATGCCAGATTCATAATTTAGTAGTAGTTTCATTATTAAAAACTTATAGCATTTCAGTTATTTTTTCATCCGTAATCACCGTGTAACGATAGGGGCTAGTCTTGAGTCATTACAAACTTGGTATTAGAGCCTAAGGTTTTAAAGTATCCTAGAAAGTCTGAAAGCCGCGTTGAGTAGAGCTTGTGCATGGGTGTGTAGAGCGCTACACTTATGGACAAGAGGCAACAAAGCATTTAGGAAAAGTTCCCTTCTTTCATTATTTATGTCGTGTGATTGAGCATGAGCTCAAGTTAAACTCTCAGTCTAATATGTTCCCTCCTTCTATTCATAGAACATGCCTCCCAAGAAGAATGGAAAAAGAACAGGAACTAAATCGACCCCTCATCCTGTCCAGGAAGATCCTCTGGATGAGCATGTCTCTTACGCAGAATTTAAGGCTACGTTCACTACTCTAGCAAACTTTGTAGTAGCACAAAATGAACGACCAACTACTATTTTGGCCAACCTAGTGGCCAATACTGCTGCAACCAGAATTTGGGACTTCACTCGGATGAATCCTTATTCCTTCATGGGATCCAAGTCTAAAGAGGATCCAAAGAAATTCTTAGATATGGTTCAAAAGGTAATGAATGCTATGGGGGTGACGTCTAGTCAGAGTACCGAGTTGGCTGCCTATCAATTATAGGATGTATCCCATACTTAGTTCAAGATGGAAAATTGATAGAGGTGTTGATGTAGGGCCTATAGAATGGGTAGAGTTTGCCACGAATTTTTTGGATAAATTCTTTCCATTAGAGTTGAGGGAGGCCAAGGTATTAGAATTTATTAATTTGAGGCAAGGCAGCATGAGTGTAAGGGAGTATTCTCTCAAGTTCACTCAGCTAGATATGCTCCTCATGTGGTAGCTGATAGTAGGTCTAAGATGAGTAAGTTTGTATTTGGTGTGTTTGATAGTGCAGTCAAGGAGTGAAGGACCACAATACTAATTAGTAAGATATATTTGTATAGACTAATGGTCTATGCTCAATAGATAGAGGAGCAGAAGATTAAGGAGAAGGAGAGAGAAAATAAGAGAGCTAGGATGGGTAGTTTTAATTTCAATCAGCCAAAGTCAGAGGGTGGTAACCATCCTCAATTTCATCAGAAGTTTTCATCCTCAGCGCCCTCTTCAGCCAGTGCCCTATTACCCAAATTCATAAATAACAATAGGGATAGGGCACCAAGCTCTAAGTCCTAGGTCAGAGTTAGCAGTGTTCGTATGAATCCTTTATGTCAAAAGTATGGCAGACACCATCAGGGTGAGTGTAGAGCAGCTAGCGATGTGTGCTTCGGGTGTGGCAAGCTAGGCTATTAGATTTGGGAGTGTCAGGTAGTTGCGCAGAAATGTAGGGATGTGCGCCAACAAGGCCAGTCCCATTAGTCGTCAGTTCTATTCGGCCGACCAACCCAGCAGGGTGCCGCTCTAGTGCTACTAGTGGCCAGCACCCAAACAGGTTATATGCTCTTCAATCTTACCAGGATCAGGAAAATTATCCTGACGTAGTTACTAGTACATTCTAGGTCTTTCACTTACATGTTTATGCTTTACTATACCCTAGAGCTTCTCTTTCTTTTGTAACTCCATATATAGCCATCAATTTCAGAGTCAGTCCCGAAACTCTAGTAGAGCCCTTTTCAGTGTCTACCCCAGTAGGTGTTTCCATTATAGCCAGGCAGGTATACAGGAACTGTCCGGTCATAATATCTTAAAAAGTTACCTCAGTTGATCTCATGGAATTAGAGATGATGGATTTTGAAGCCATTCTCGGCATGGATTAGCTCCACTTATGCGATGCCTCCATTAATTGTAGAAAAAGAATAGTTCACTTTTAGTTTCCAAATGAACCAGTTCTTGAATGGAGGGGTAGTACTACAGCTCTTAGGGGTCAATTTATTTCATACCTTAGAGCCAGAAAGATGATATCCAAGGGGTGTGTCTACCATCCTCTGAGAGTCAAAGACTCTAGCTCAAAAACTCCTACTCTTGAGTCTATTCTAGTAGTAAATGAATTCTCAGATATATTTCCTGAAGATCTTCCTAGAGTTCCTCCCGAAAAGAAAATAGACTTCAGAATAGACTTTTTTCCAGATGCTCAGCCCATATCTATTCTGCTATATAGAATGGCTCCAACTGAACTCAAAGAGTTAAAAGAACAGTTAAAGGATCCCCTAGATAAGGAATTCATCAGACCCAATGTCTCCTCGTGGGGCACGCCTGTTCTATTAGTACATAAGAAGAATGGTTCTCTCAGAATATGTATTGACTATCGTCAGTTGAACAAGGTCACAGTCAAGAATAAATACCCACTTACTAGAATTGATGACTTATTTGACCAACTTCAGGGTGCCAATTACTTTTCCAAGATAGACCTAATATCAGGCTATCATCAGCTTAGAGTCAGAGAATGTGACATTTCAAAAATAGCTTTCCGAACTTGGTATGGTCACTTCGAATTTCTAGTCATGTCCTTTGGTCTCACGAATTCACCAGCAGCCTTCATGGACTGGATGAATCAAGTTTTCAAGCAGTACTTGGACATGTTCATCACAGTCTTCATCAATGACATTCTTGTTTACTCCCGTAATAAAAATGATCATGCAGACCATCTCAGAATAGTGTTACGGACCCTTAGAGCCCATCAGTTGTTTGCTAAATTCAATAAATATGAATTCTAGCTAAGATCAATAGCTTTTCTTAGCCATATTATTTTTGGTGATGGCATTAGGGTTGATCCTCAAAAGACCAAGGCGGTGAGAAACTGGCCTAGACCCATCTCTCCGTCAGATATCAGAAGTTTCTTAGGTTTAGCTGGCTACTACCATCGGTTTGTTGAAGGGTTTTCATCTATTACATCCCTCATGTCTATACTGACTCGTAGAAAGTTAAGTTTCAATGGTCATATTCTTGCGAGAAGAGTTTTCAAGAGTTGAAGACTCGACTCACCTCATCTCCAGTTCTTACTCTACCATATAATTTTGATAGGTTTATTGTATAGTATAATGCATCTAGAGTAGGTTTGGGTTGTTTCCTCATGTAGAGAGGTAAGATCATAGCCTACACCTCCAGACAGCTTAAGCCTTATGAGAAGAATTATCCAACTCATAATCTTGAGCTAGCAACAGTAGTATTCGCCTTAATGATTTGGAGGCATTACTTGTATGGGGTGCATGTAGATGTGTTCACAGATCGCAAAAGGCTCCAGTATGTGTTCTCTTAGAAAGATTTGAATTTATGTCAGAGAAGGTGGTTAGTGTTATTGAAATATTATGACATGAGTGTTCTGTATCATCCAAGAAAGGCCAATGTAGTGGTTGATGCTCTCAGTAGATTGTCTATGGTTAGTGTAGCTCATGTGAAGGATGGTAAGAAGAAGTTAGCTCAAAAAGTTCATCAGCTTGCCCGACTAGGTGTCTGTTTAGTCGATTCGGTATAAGGTAATCTATGGGTATAGAGTAGCTCATAATTATCTCTAGTTTCTGAGGTGAAGGAAAAGAAGGATAGAGATTCCACTCTAGTTAAGTTGAAGGAATCAGTCAAAGATCAAAAAGTGGAGGTCTTCTCCTAAGGAGGAGATGGTGTATTGCGCTATCAGGGTAGATTATGTGTGCCTGGTGTAGATAAGTTAAGGAAATGAATTCTTGCAGAAGAGCATGGTGTGCATTACTCTATTCATCCAGGGGCCACTAAGATGTACCATAATTTACAAGAGATCTATTGGTGGAGTAGGATAAAGAGAGATATTAAAGAGTTTGTAGCTAAGTGCACTACATGTCAGCAAGTTAAGGTTGAGCACAAGAAGCCTAGTAGGTCCATGTAGGAGTTCAGTATTCCTATATGGAAATGGAAGGAAGTGAACATGGATTTTATGATAGGCTTGCCTCATACCCATCATCAGCATGATTCTATTTGGGTTATCATAGATAGGATGACCAAATCAGCTCATTTCTAGCAAGTCCATACCTCTTATTTAGCTGAGGACTATGCCAGCCTCTTTCTCAAAAGGTTGGTTAGGTTGCACAGCATTCCCTTATCTATCATCTCCGATAGAGATAATCAGTTTACCTCTCACTTCTGGAAAGCATTCTAAGAGGTTCTTGGTACCCAAGTCCATCTCAGTACAGTCTTCCACCCTCAGATAGATGGTCAAGCAGAAAGGACCATTCAGACTCTTGTGGATATGCTGAGAGCATGCATTGTTGATTTGAAGGGTAGTTGGGATGACCATTTTCCTTTGATTGAATTCTCATACAATAACAGTTATCATTTCAGTATCTGTATAGCTCTATTTGAGGCTCTCTATGGTAGGAGATATAGAGCTCCAATTGGTTTGTTTGAAGTAGGTGAGGCTACAGTAGTAGGGTCTGACTTGGTGTTTGATGCCTTAGAGAAGGTTCAGTTGATCAGAGAAAGGCTTAGGGTTTCCTAGAGTAAATAGAAATTGTATTCGGATGTGAGGAAAAAGGATCTCGGGTTTGAGGTAAGGGATTTCGTGTACTTGAAAATCTCTCCCATGAAGGGAGTGACGAGGTTTGGCAAGAAGGGGAAACTCAGTCCCCGATATGTCAGTCCCTTTAAAATCCTCAGTTGTTTCAGAAAGGTAGCTTACAAGCTTGAGTTTCCTTCAGATTTAGCTTCAGTAGACCCAGTTTTCCATGTCTCGTTGTTAAAAAGTGTATTGGTGATCCAGCTGTAATTGTTCCCTTAGAAAGTGCAGATATTTAGAATAGTCTTTCCAATGAGGAAGTTCCCATCAAAATTCTTGATCATCAAGTAAGTAGACTAAGGAACAAAGAAGTTCCATTAGTCAAGGTTCTTTGCCGGAATCGGTCCTTTAAGGGAGCCACTTGGGAAGCGGAAGCAGATATGCGGACCAAGTACCCTCATCTTTTCTCTAGGAATCCAGATTCATATAAGGTACCAATCTTCTTAAGATTTTTCTCTCTATCATGCTCAGTTTTAGCCGCACATCATGTTCATGTCATTTGTGCATTCATGAATCAGTTTAGTCATGTATTCCATGCATCAGGCATGCATATTCAGTGTGTAAGCTCGGTCCATCAGTTCCCTCAGCTTAACTAGTTTCATTCGGGGATGAATGATCCCAAGGGGGAGATATTGTAATACCTCGTATTTCCCTAGAATAATCTAAGTCCTAATACATAAGTATTCATGTAAAAAATTTTGAAACACTCACTATTTTTCAGTTTAGAGCCTTCCATTGCATAGGAAATTCAATTATCTTTCCAACGATATAAAATTCGCCCAAATCTGATAATCGGGTAAGAAGTTATGGCAATTTTAAGTTTCAGTCGTTAAACACCATCATTTTAAACTTTAGCGCGTCGCGGAGCAGGACAATCTCCCATTTGGCAAATTTCAGTGAGGATCCGCGATTCTAGCGCATTGTACCATAGGCCAACTTTACATTTGTCCATTTCCAGTGTCGAAGTGTGATACCACCGCATCACAGTGAAGTTCTAGGTCCCAATCAGTAAAGGATCGCGATTTCCCCACATTGCACCATAGAACAGTTTCCCAATTATCCGATTCTAGTGACACGGTGCGATAGCGCCAACCCAGAAAATCGAGATTTTTAGTCCGTTCTGAGTTTTACTTTCAATGGCTTTTAAGTACTTTTCCCTTAACCCAATCGGCCCCAAACACAAAATTAAGTCCCTAATAACCTAATTCGGCATTATTCTAATTAATTTATCCCAAAAATAGAGAACATTCTCTCAATTAGCAAAACCCTAACCCTCAAGAATCAAGGTCAAATCTAAACAACTATCCATCAATCCTTTCAAATTCATCATCACAGGTATGTTAGATGTTCATCCATGGATCCCTTTTATCCATGGAGTTCAAGTATCCGTTTTAATTACAAATCTATCATATTTTTAAGTTAATTGATTTAAATTGTGATTTCACCCATGAATCTCCATGTACTATTGATTTTATACCATGATTCAATGAAATTACTGTTGTTTTCCAATCCTCCATGTTTTAATATTATTATTTACTAGATTAAACAATGATTTAATACTAGTATGTCGAATTCATGCTATTTCTATAAGCTTGATAACATTCCCATGATTGTTTTAAACCATGAACTACAAGTGTTTGACAAAATGCCTACAAGAGTGATGGATTTAATAAAAACCTTCATGCTTTGTCCCCCAAGCTCTAGTGTCTCTTTGGTATTGTTGTTTTGAGTCTGTGCGGTATTGAATACCCTAAACACCATAGTTGTTTATTTAGTCTAGTCTCAATACATTACAGAATAGTCTCCAGATTATACTATGAGCATTATTAAAATAGTCAGATATCAGTCATTAAACTCAAAACAGTCTAGTATCTCAGTGTCTTTCAGTTGGGAGTAGGATTTAGCATCGAGAGAGTGTATGGATGGCGGATTCCCCGTCAGATAGGCAGAGTCATTAGTATCATTCCCTACACTCCAAAACTATGTAGCCAGCATAGGATATGAGAAGTCGCCCGTTAGATTAGGTTTGACTATCTCACATGGGTCACCCATCAATTCAGGCTTGACACCCTTAGACCTTTGGACATTATATCAGTCTAGTGGATCCACACAGCCAATGTTAGTACTCATGGCACAGTATTAACACCCATCCATCTGAGGTTATAGGTTAGACCCCATTAGCACAGTTTAGGGCATGTCGGTTCGATGATACCTCCCACAGTCTCAGATATTATCCCAGTTTAGTTATGTAGTCTTAGAGTTGTTCGACCAAAGAATACATATATCAGTATTTCATCGCTAATTTATTTTACAGATATTACTTAGTCCATGTTATATGCTTGGTCAAGCATTCTTATGGTCTACAGATTTTTATGTATTTTCAGTATTTACAGACTCTCATGCATATACAGTTTTTATGTGCTTTACATATCTCTAGTATCTATAGGTTTCACGTCCTATACTCAGTACCTCATGCTTTATATGTATATTCAGATAGTTTATTACTCTTATTCATGAAATCTTACATTTCAGCCTACCTTATTTAGCATACTAGTACATTCAAAGTACTGATCGCATACCTTTTCTTTTGCACTAAGATGTCTCATATCATAGGTGTTGATGCTCAGTTCCCGGATCGCACCTAGATTCTCAGATTATCAGCAGTACAGTGTAGTGGTGAGTCCTCATCATCCAAGGATAGATTATATTACTTCATGTATTTATCTCAATAGTTAGTAGAGTTAGTTGGGGGCCTATCCCATCAACTTACAGTATTCAGTTTAGAGGCTTTTCAGACAATACAGTTAGCTATTCAGATTATTCAGATTTCAGTATTATGCCAGATTCATAATTCAGTAGTAGTTTAATTATTAAAACCTTATGGCATTTCAATTATTCTTCCTCATTTATGATTATATTATTCAGTGCTCACAGTAGGTACCAGCTCATGGGTTAGCTTGTAGTACCTCAGGACCGTAAGCACCGTGTAATGACTAGGGGTAGTCTCAGGTCGTTACAATTTTTTAGCACCCTTCTCCGATAGAAAAATCACAAACTTAACTCCATGTTACTTCACAATTTTCATCTTGTGCAACCTCTCATAAGAGTCAATGATTAACATAAAATCATCCTTAGTTTTAATCACCTGAAAAGTAGGTGGTTTTATCTTTAAAAAAAATTTCAACATATCATGTTCAGTACCAGTTATCACCGAACTCAAAATCATATAAATAAAAGCATTAAACTCTGAAGATTTATCCATTCTATGAGTTATTTTAATAGTAGGATGAACAATTAGAGTCTAAAGAGTCAGTACCATGGGTATGGCTCCAGTCCCTGCCAACCCACTCCAAAAGGCTAACACATTCTGAACATCTTCAGTAGACATAGGGGGTAGTGCTGCAACCCTATTTGGTGTCTCCACCTCGGTCTTTACTCTCTGATCCTCTACTTCTTCCTTCTTATCCAAATGATCTAAAGGTTAGGGAGGTGATACTGACCTTTTAAGGGTATATCTAGTTGTTACCTGAGCTTCACCCCTAGTGGGTGTGGCTCATCCCCTACTTCTCCTATATCTACCTCTCACCATTAATTTCTCTTTATGATTGGCTCTGAAGCTAGAGCAACCAGTGCAGGGCTTGTTGGTCATGTTTCATTTAATCTATAGTCTCTGCAAACAAAATAATGAAAAAGATTAGATATCAAATTGGATAGAAAGATACTAATTTGAATCAATTTATAGAATAAAAGAAACAAGAATAATAGACTTTCTAAAACCCTATAGCATCCCTAAGAAAAGTCCAGACGTCTCCGTACTATTTTGCGAGACTTTAGTTGACCCATTTTGGTACAAAGATATCGACGATCCTAGGCTTTAATACAAACTTTGTGATGATCCAAACCCTTCATGGGTGGCACCTACACGACTCACCCTGTGGGAGAACCATCTACCCCAAAATACCATTTAAAATCAACACTTAAAAGAAATACCTGAACTGATCTGTCAATAAAGATATTCAATTCTAAATCATAACATAAGAACAACTAATTGCAAAATATTATACTAAACCAATATCATCCTTAGGACCCAAAATTCATCCTTACCAAACCTACTAAATATTTTCAATACATATAACAATTATCAAGCGTAAAATATATTCTCTGATTCACTCATGGAATCATCAAACTCACCTATCCCTCATTCATATATGCTATGGGTAAACATCCACCTTCCAGTCATGACCTACAAGGGATAATTCTTTCCTATGTACAAAATCCTAGACACAAGTTCTTGATAACTTTGTTTCACCAATAACCCATGAGAATGTTCCAAATATCAAAATATACCACATTTAGCAACGAGATAGGTCAAAACCATATAACAGGGTAAAATCATTTGCATTAATCACTCCAAATAAAATGCACTAAGAATCCACACTAAAAAGTAGTTAACATGAATATATAGCACAAATTGGATTTAAGTTACAGTTCCATCACCTACCTCAAACCAAGCTTGCACAACTCCTCTAAGTAGGAGCTTTGCTCTTACATATAATTTTTGGTTGCTCTTGGTTTAGAAAATGAATATAAAAATATAAGTAATGAAATGATCTACCATATTGGGAATTATAACTCACACCTAACCCCTAAGGTTTTTTTCATGATCATTCCCTTCCCATTCTAGGGTTTTTCTACTATAATTCACATAATACTATCAATTTTATGGCTAAATTAGTAAATTAATGAAATACAATTGTAAATTAACTGTTAACAATCAAACCCCATTAACTTATTACTTAAATAACTTCCTCACTATAAAATAACCAAGATCATCCCTAAAACCCTTCTTGAACTCCATAAATTAGCAATTCTAAGGCTTAATTATCAATTACTAGTTAAAGGAACTTAAAAGAAATTCTTACCTTAACGAAGCCAAATTATAAAAATCAAGTGAAAATCACCCAAAATCACTCTTAATTTGTCCAACATAAATTTTATTAAAATAAACTTTTTTGGTGAAAAATAAATTAAATCTGCAGCTTTTGCCACTATTGGGAGCGTTGACCAGCTCTGACCATCACTGTAGTAGAAATTTCTCTAGTATAAGTGAGACCCTACTGTAACAGTTTGTATGCTGCTATAGCAGTGTTGAAGGAATATAAAGTCTAGTTTCTCTCAAAAATCTCAAATTTTGCAATACACCTTAAATTTGGAACATTCTAAACAATTCCCTTAACACTAAGATCAATTTCGGAAATTCTACTTACCTAAATTTCATTCCATAAATTTCTAAATATTTCTTATTATATTAGCTAGATATTAATCAAATCAAATGCCACCCAACTTGTCCAAATTATTCTTGAATTTTCCTAAATCATATCTCGCTTTGATTACGCTCGAAACTAGTCTAGCTCAAATAATTTTCAATGGAAGATTTATACATAATGATAGAAATGATCATTACAATTTCATTCTAAGGCTCAGTGTTTACTTCCATGTATGAAGGATATTTCGGAAGGAGTTGGGTACTCTGCTGGATCTTAGCACAACTTTTCTCCCCCTAGACCAACAATCAGTTAGAATGGACTATTTAAGTTTTAGATTTTATGATCCATGCATATGTTATAAACTTTAGAGAACAGTGGGTGCATCATTTAGTCTTGGAAAAGTTTGCTTATTATAATAGCTACCACTCGAGTATTGAGATGGCACCCTTTGAGACATTATACGGTAGGTATTTTCTATCGCATATTGGTTTGTTTGAGACTATTTAGGTTAGAAACCATGATACCAACTTTATTTGTGACTCTTTAGAAATAGTATGAGTGATTCAGGATAGGCTATGAGCAACCTAGAGTAGGCAAAAGAGTTATGCTAACCACAGGTTGTGTTTCTTATAGAGTTGGTGATCATATTGTCCTTTATATGTTATCTATAAAGGAGGTGATAAGGTTTGAGAGGAGTGTAAAGATGATCCCTAGGTATATCGGTCCATTTGAGATACATTGGATAGTTGAGAAGATATCTTATGAGTTGGACTTGGCCTCAAACTTTTTCTTCATTCACCCGATCTTCATGTATCTATTCTATAATATCCTGGATGAGTGTCACATGTTTTTCAGGACTCGATCTAGATAGATAAGAAGTTAAACTTTATAGTAGAGCCAATGTCTATTTTAGTCAGGGATTTTAAATAGTTGTATTGTTGAGGTATTCCTGCAGTTAAGGTTCAGTGGAGACACCATCTCATCATGGAAGCTACTAGGGATGTTGAGTACAACATGCATAGAAGTTACCCCCATTTTTTTTACTAATTTAGTTACTTCTGTGATGACTTACTTTATGGCCAGTCAATATTGATCTTTGTGATTATAAGGTAGGAACTCCCTAAACCCTAAACCCTAAACCTTGAGTATTGGGAGTGGTTTCCGTTCCTAACTGGACTTGATATACCAACATAAGTAAGCCCTAGTTTAGGTTGTGTCATATTGGTATCAGAGCCTTAGGTTCATGATCAATTTGGTATCCATAAAGCTGTGTTGGGTGGAGTCTCTTTTAAGGCTGTGTAGCACGTCATACTCATAAGAGAGAGACTACAAGGCATTTAAGAATGATTTATTTTCTTGTGTTCTATTTGTGGGTTGTAGAGTCTACGGTCCTTAAATATTCTTTAATTCTCTCTTGTTCTCATTATAGATCATGCCTCTCAGATGATCTGAAGCCCACAGAAACTCCTCTATCCTACCCGAGGACAATATTAATGGGGCACATCCTGCTTATGGGGTCCAGACCCGATCTAAGGGTCTAGTTCCTGATTGCCCTTCTAGAGTTCCATCGATCCCCTCCAGTCTTTAATGATCCACTCATCCTGATGTGATGAATATTGAGTTTTGTTAGTCTATTCATATATTTTCTTAGTTAGTACCTTCTCAGTCTAAGCATGGTGCTTCCGTTACTCCATCTTCTAAGGCCATAAGGGTTGGCCAATTTATGAGGTTGAATCCTCCAACCTTTACTGGTGTTAAGGTTGAGGAGGATTCTCAAATTTTCCTTAATGGAATAGAAAAGATCTTTCGTGTGATGCCTGCCACTAATATAAAGGGTGTGGAGTTCGCTGCGTACCAATTGAAAAATATGGCTTATTAATGGTACGATGACTGAGACCAGTTAGGGGGGTATGAGACCTGGACCACTTTTTTCATCAAGAGCTAAGAAAGGCAAAGGTGGAAGAGTTTATTAACCTAAAGTAAGGCAAGATGTCATGCAAGAAGTATGCCTTGAGGTTTCACCAATTATCCCAGTATGCTACGGAGTTGGTTTCTAGCATATAGAATGAGAAAGTTTGTTTTAGGGTTATCCTGAGACTTGATTTTGGAGAGTAAGGTTGCCTTGTTAAACAAGGACATGGATATCTCCAAGATGATTGTGTCTATGTAACAGGTTTAGGAAGATAAGAAGAAGTAAGTGGAGATATAGGAGAAGTAGACCAAGAATTTTAGATTTTCTGTGCAGGGTAGAAGTCAACAACAAAGTGGCATGGATGGTGAAAAATGGTCCAAAAGGAAATGGCACAATTCTGGGTCTCACTCGACAGCTACTGCTCCCTACTCAAGCTATTTGGTGATAGAGATTTTCAAGTTGGCAATAATTATAGGGCACATAGTCCCCAATCTCAGGCTAGTTGGGCCCAATCAACTTCATTATATCCTATCTGTAAATTTTGTGGTTGATTGTATTGAGGTTTTTATGATGAGGGAAGGGATAAGTGCTTCAATAATGGTTAGTCAGGGTAAATTCTTAGAAACTCTCTAGTGGCCAAGGTTGCTTCTAGGATAAATAAGGTTTTGGATTTCTCTTCTTCAGCTTCAAAACAGAAGGGTGGCACAATCTAGCTCCGGCATTGGTAAGAACTGACTCTATGCTCTTACTACCCGCCAGGAGTCTGAGGCATCACCTTATATCATTACTAATATATTGAAACTCTTTTTCTATGATGTATACTATTTAATTGATCCAGAATACACTCTTTCTTATGTGAGCCTATTTGTGGCTTTGCATTTTGGTTTTAGTCCCGAGCGTATTTTGGACCATTTTACTATTTCTACCAGTGGGTGACTCTGTGGTTGCTAAAAGAGTCTATAAGGGTTGTGTGGTATCTATGGGTAGTCGGGAGACTTTGGTGGATATGTATGAATTAGACATAGTTAATTTTGATGTCATATTTGGGATGGATTGGTTGTACTCCTGCTATGTTTCTCTATACTATCGACCCTATAATGTCATCTATAAATTCCCTAATGAGTCATTTATTGAATGGGAAGGTGTTTCTCTGGAACCTAAGGGAAGGTTCGTATTGTATCTTAGAGCCCAGAGATTAATCTTCAAGGAGTGTCTCTATCATCTGGTTTGGTTTAAAGATTCTAACTTGGAGGGTCCTTCTTTACATTCTATTCCGGTGGTGAATAAATTTCTTGAGGTTTTCCCTGATGGCCTTCCCGGTGTCCTTCTTGATAGGGAGATTGGTTTTGGGATTGATCTTATTCCGATTACTTGTCCTATATTTATTCCCCTATGTAGAGTGGCTCTGGCAGAGTTAAAGGAGCTTAAGAAGCAATGAAAGTATCTATTAGACAAGGGTTCCATCCATCCTAGTGTGTGTTCGTAGGGTGCACTGGTATTGGTCGTGTGTAAGAAGGATGGTTCCCTTCGGATGTGTATTGATCATCGACAATTGGATAAGGTAACAGTAAAGAATAAATACCTTCTTCTAAGGATAGATAATTTATTTAATCAGCTTCAAGGTGCTAAGTTCTTCTCTAAGATCGATCTTCCATCTGGGTATCATTAATTAAAGATTAAGGAGGCGGATATCCTTAAGACTACCTTCCATACCCAATATGGGAATTTTAAATTCCTGGTTATGTCTTTTGGGTTGATTAATGCCCCAACGGCATTTATGGACTTGATGAATGTGGTATTCCATTAGTTTTTGGATTTATTCGCCATCGTATTCATAGACAATATTCTGGCATACTCAAAGAGTAAGGTAGATTATGCCGATTACCTCCACATTGTATTGCAAACCCTGAAAGATCAACAGTAGTATGCCAATTTTTTAAAATATGAATTCTGGCAGAATGCTGTCACTTTTTTGGGTCATATCATTTCTAGTGAGAGGACCATGGTGGATTCATAGAAAATCACAGTGGTTAAGAAGTGGCCTAGACCCACGACTTCAATCGATATTTTAAGCTTCTTGGGTTTAGCTGGTTACTACAGGAGATTTGTGGGATTTTTTCAACCATAGCTTCCCCGTTGACTAAGTTAACTCAAAAAAAGTAAAGTTCTTGTAGTCCAATGCTTGTGAGGGTAGTTTTGAGAAACTGGAGGATAAGATGACTTCGGCTTTAGTTTTGACCTTTCCTGAATGCACTAATGGTTTTGTGGTCTATTGTGATATGTCCCGTGTGGGGCTTGGTTGCATTTTGATTCATCATGGAAAGGTGATAACTTATGCCTCTAGATAGTTGAAGGTACATGAGAAGAATTATCTGACTCATGACTCAGAATTATTGGTGGTGTTCGCGTTAAAAATTAGGCATCACTATTTATATGGAGTAATGGATATCTTTTCTGATCATAAGAGCATGCTATATGTGTTTACCCAGAAAGATCTTAATCTCAGACAAAGGATATGGTTTGAGTTGCTCATGGATTATGACCTGAGTCTTCACTACCATCAAGGTAAAGCTAACTTAGTTATTGATGCTCTTAGTAGGTTATCCATGGAGAGTCCAGCTTATGTGGAAAAAGAGAAGTGACAATTGGTGCAAGATGTTCACTGGTTGTCTAACCATGATGTTCATTTATTGGACTCAGAAAATAGTGGTGTGATTATTTAGGAGGTGGCAAAGTCATCTATTGGTGCTAATGTTAAAAAGAAGCAAGTGTTGGATCCTGTCCTAGTACAACTCAATGGTAATGTAGGTGGGCAAAAAGTGATGACCTTTGAGGTTAGTGATGACTGTACCTTGTGTTACCAAGGGAGATTGTGCATTTGCAATGTAGATGGGTTGTAAGAGAGAATATTAGTTAAGGTGCATGAGTTGTGTTATGATATTCATCTCAGTTCAACGAAAATGTATCATAACCTTAAGAAGATTTATTGGTGGAACAATATGAGTGCGATACAGCTGACTTTATGGGTAAGTGCCTTGTGTGTCAGCAAGTGAAAGTTGAGAACTTGAGGCTCGAAGGATTGTATCAAGAAATTAAGTTGTCGGTGTGGAAGTGGGAAGTGATCAATATGGATTTTTCTACCAATCTTCCTCGGTCTCAAAATTAGTTTGATTTGATATAGGTCATCATGGATAGAATGAGTAAGTCTTCTTGCTAGTGAGGACTAATTTTTTGGTGGAGGGTTATACCAAATTATTTATTTAAGGAAATTGTGAAGTTGCATAGGGCATCTGTTTTTATCATATTAGACTGTGGTGCTCAGTTATCATCACACTTTTGGTGGTCGTTTCAGAAAGGCTTGGGTACTAAGGTAAGTCTTAGTGCGGCTTTCCACCCGCAATCAAATGGGCAAGCAGAAAGGACTATTTATAAATTGAAGGATATGCTTCGAGATCGCGTGATTTACTATGGTGGTAGTTGGGTTAAAAAGTTTCCTCTTATAAAGTTTTCATATAATAATAGCTAACACTCTAGCATTAGGATGGCTCTGTTTGAGGTCTTGGATGGTAGGAGGTGTAGGTCTCCTATTGGGTGGTTCGAGGTTGGTAAGGTAGATATGTTTGGTCTGAATTTGGTTCACCAAGCCATGGAAAAGGTAAAGGTGATTCGGGATAAGCTCAAAGACACCCAAAGTCGCCAAAAGTCGTATAAGGATGTTAGGCATAGAAAGTTAAAGTTTGAGGTTAGGGATAGGGTGCTCTTGAAGGTATCTCCCATGAAGAGGGTAATGCAGTTTGAGAAGAAGAAGAAGCTCAATCGCTAGTTTATTGGCCCATACTTGATCTTAAAGAGGGTTGGTAATATTGCATATGAATTGGATTTTACCTATAGTATGAGCTCCGTTCACCCAGTGTGCTATGCGTCTATGTTGAGGAAGGGTGTGGGTGATCCGTCACTGATTTTTCCTATCAAGGATATTGGTATTTTAGATTCCTTGTCTTGTGCGGAAGTCCCTATTAAAATTTTAGATCGACAAGATCGTCGGTTGCGGATAAAGTATGTAGCTTCAGTAAAAGTCTATGGAGGAACCACAAGGTTGAATAGGCCACTTGGGAAGACGAAGAGGACATGAAATCCAAGTATACATTCTTTTTTCTGCTCTAAAAAATTATGCGTACTTTATGTGTTATTCTTACTATCTTTGTTTTTCTGACTTTGTTAAATGAAAGATTGAGTTCCTTGGTATCTTTGTTTTCTAACTTAGCTAAAGGTAAGAGTAGAAATATTTCGGGTTTAACCGTGATAGTCACTACTTTGTTCCATCATTCAAAGATGAATGATCCAAGTGGGGAAGAATTAAAACACCCTAGATTTTTGGGCCTTAGAAATATCCTGATTTTTGAGCTCATTGCCTTGATTATGACTTGACCATAGGAGTCGTATAGTGTCTTAATGGGTTAGATAACCCTAGACATAGGGTGTCTAGTGGATATGATTTGGGTTTTCAATCTTGGTTACGACTTGGTGATCCGAGTCGTTAAGGGTGGTGATGAGTCATTAGGACAAACCTTAACCAAATCAGTAATTTAGTGACTTTACTCTAGTCTAAGTACGAGTGGATCACTAGGATCCATGAGGATATGTTATGAGTCGTGAGATAAAATTATAGGTTTTCCAGTGTCTGGCCTATTTGGTTACTGTGTTGGTTACGACTAGACCCTATGAGTCATTAGATCAGGTTATGAGTGAGATCATGGAGTCGCAAAGTGGACAGTGTATAGGTGTCCAACTCACTGTCTAGGATACTTCTCAAGGCTACGAGTCATATGATATATTAACGAGTCAATGGGTCGACTCGTAACCAAGGATGGTTTTTTTACAGCTTTTAAGCTAAGGGTATTTTGAATATTTTCCAGTTTAAGTCCCTTTGATACCATGACTTAAAACCTTCCTTAGGACTTCATTAACACATCATTACCAATAAAACACTCCCAAATTCTCTCTCAAGGTCTCTGTTCAAACTAAGGCTAGGGTTTCAAAAGAAGTGGTCATCTAGGGTTTTAGAGGCACAATCTCTTCCAAATTTCTCAATATTCCAAGAATGTTACTTCTTCCTCATTGTTATTTTACTTAAAAATCATGATTCAATGTATGACTTTCATGGTATTTATATAAATTTTGAAATAAAGGTTGGGTCTTTGAATGTTTAATGTTGAATGAAGTTTTTCCATATTTTAAATATGGTTTTGAACATATGGGTGCATAGGTATGGTGGTGGAACTTGATAATGGTAACTTTCTCAAAACTTGTGACTATTGAAGTTGTTATGACCCTAACCTTGTATTGTAAAACTGGTCTGTAGTTATGAGAAAGATAGGAATTTGAATCCCCCAAGTGATTATATAATGAAAACCTTGTGCAGTACACGGGAATCCACCAAGTGATTTTAATAATAGAGTTTACGAGTACACAGGAATTCTCTAAGTGTTGGCTAATGACATTGCTTGCAAGCTTTAGTTGGTATGACGATACCACTTAATAATGTCTTAATAATTGACTCTTGTAATTGGTGGTTTAGTTATGAGCCAAATGTTTTAATTGGGCTATAATGGGGGTTGTGATAGTTAGCCATGAAGGTATGAGTCCGAAGAACATACACTGAAAATTCATATTTTTCGACATGAGTTGTGGTCTTGGAGACCATATTCTTGTGAGGTATACGGGAATCCCCCAAGTTTATACATGTATATATATATCATGGAGGTCTAAGGGTACACTGGAATCCCCAACCTTCTATGATATCTCTGATTCATACGGCTACACTCACTGGAGCCCGTTTAGGGGGTAAACACTGGATCCATATAGCCCATGGGTGGGCTTATGACGGTAAAGCTACATTCCCTAGGTTAAGGATTTAAATGCATGCTAAACCTTGTTCCCTATCCTAGCACTATATATATGTGCACATGTGATTCATATGGTTATTTGACTTGGTTTTGAATTGATGGCATTATTTTATCTTTATACCTGAGTTACATGCTAGCGTTCACTATGCTAACCGTCTTCGGGTTCTATATCCCCACGCGATGCATGAACTAGCCATACTTTCACTCCTCATGCTTAGTGACTTGGTGACTCGGGGACAACTTTTGAGTCAGACTAAAGTGGTAATCTTCCATACTCTAGAAGATACCATTTTATGCTATGAATTTCTTTATATCATTCTTATTTCTTTGGTACTAGTTTTGGCTATGGTCTGGGGCATGTCCCGACTGGATCATCTTTAATTCTGATTAGAGGCTTTGTTGGACTACAATAGACATGGATGATGTTGGTATTGGTATCAGCATTGGTATTGGTATTGGCATTGACATTGTTATTTGTATTGGATGGTTAATTAGTTGTAGCTTCTGGTTTGATTTTAGACTTATTATCATGTCTTTAATTTAATATTATCTTATTTTGTTATATGTTTGAAATTCATCCGACGTGGTGTGTAGGACGGTTAAGGATTTGGTATTGGGGATGGTCTCCGGTCCTGACTGGAATTTGAGATATTCGACACGACTAGGCCCTATTTCGGGTTGTATCAATGATATTTTCTCACTTGTGGTTACGTAAAAAATTTTGAGTTGTTGCTCTTATAACAATTGAAAGCAGTAAGAAGGGGTGAATTACTCTTTTTCAAACAGATAGTCGACTTTCTTTTACAGACAGTCGACTACTAATTGCAGTAATGAAGGCTTCACAAGTAAATAGCTGAAAATAAATGACACCAGAAATTTTATAGGAATTGGAACCTCTAATAGTTCTTACTCCAGTCCCCTTGGATTACAAGAGATTTTACTAGTTCTTTGTAAGTAATATCAAAGTACAAGATGTAGTCAAGCTTTTTGACTTTGACTCGCGCACTCTTCTTTTCTCTCACACTTTAATACAATGTCTCACCAACTATGTGTTTCTCTCCTCTTTGTTTAATGATATAGTAAACCTTTAAAGATAATACAACATTTGAGTAATGTAGAGTAAAGAACTAGAGAAGGTTAAGACAAGTGTAGATCTCTTCCTTTAACTTTCAATGCTTATATAATAATAGTGATTGGACTACTAGCCGTTGGAAGTTTTGAAGGCAACCTAAAGGATTTTTCTTCCCATAAATTGAATAAGAAATATTCAATTTCTAAGAATAAATAAAGACTAAAATAAAAATATAACTAGGTACAAGGGATGCGTTAATCCCATTGAATGCAGTTTCCTTTCTTGACAAGCCTTTTAGTATTCAATAAAATTTTCTGATTGCATTTCCTAAATCTATTTAGAGTCCCATATCTTTTGTCAATCTTCTTGATTTATTCTCCTTAAAATCTTGCACAAATCTTCCTTTACTTATTGAGAGATACGTCTTCCTTTTTGAGTACTATTCAACCGTACTTTCCTACATTCAAATGAATTCAATAGCCATTCATCAAAATCTTGACATTATCAGAATTCAGACAGTTGGAAAAATCATAACTCTAGAGCCCCTTAATCTTTTGTCCTACCTTATCGTCTTTTGTAGAAAATTTTATTGAGTTGATATTTGTTAATTAGGTAGTTAGAAATTAAAATCTTAATTTTTAAAACTCAAATAAATTGTTTGAACTTATTTTCTTATAAATATAAAATAATTTAATTGAATCTTAGTTCTTTGTGGGATTGAACTTCGAATTTAAAAGTTGAATTATATTTAAGGGACAAGACAGATTCGGCACTTCAAATTAAACTATTTTCATGAAAATGACCATGAAATTTAAATTTTATTTTCTAGTCATTTTAATTTATTGACTTGTTCTATATCATTTCTACACACCTTCTATACAGTTTCTATACAAATCTTATACATATAAATATTCTATACGAAAATCATACAGTTTTGATACACAATTTATACAATAATTGTACTTTTTTTTACACGTTTTATACAACAATTATATAATTCTCATACACTTTCTATATATTTTTTATATATATATTTTATACATATACATATTTGATAGAACTATACAATTTCTATACATATATCTTATATAGATACATATTCTATTTAATAATTATATCGTTTTTATATAATTTAATTATTATGTCTAATCAATAAAATAAACAGAATATTTGATCAATTAAAAATTTTATAGCAAAAAAAATTGAAATATTTTTAAAAGGGCCTAATTGCGCAAGTTGAATACTGTATAGTATTGTATATAGACTGTATCAGTATTGTATATGGACTATATATAGACTACGTAGGTCAAAATGACATGGATTTGATATTTTATTTGTTAAGTATAATTTAAAATATATGTTTTTAAAAAAAATTGGATAAATTGAGAATAACCATTTACTTTTTAATTTTAGCTTTGTATTTCTTAAAAAATTATTAGAAAAGTTGTATAGAATGGAGATAAATCATTTTTTATTTTGCCCAAGTTAATTAGTAATTTCAAAATTGTTATGAGAAATGTGATATAAATATAATACTATCACAATTGTGACAAGATTGCTAACATTGAAATTAAGAATTATATACCAAACATAATTTCACAATTTATCGCAAGATCATAATATAGCCAGAAACGAAAATGTATGTATGTAACTGTTAAAATTGTAAGGAATTAAATACTACATTCTGATTCCATATATGATTTCAATAGAATGCGACAAATTTAGTATGAAGAAATTTTAAACGTCAAATTTATTTAGTTTAAATTCTCGATAAACTACAGCTATAATTAGAGGTGGTAAATTCAAGGGAAAAAAACATCAGCTGGCTTATCTCAAAATAAATAGTTTTGTTTTAATAAATTATTCTTTTTATGAGATGTATTCATTAATTTAGTTTATTATTTTATCCTGTAGTAACTGCGGAGTTACAAATTTCTGTGTAATAACTTATTCTTTCTGTACTGTAGTGTATATCTAATTCTAGATTTTCTATGTCATTTATTATCTTGTGTTGTTCTTCTCGTAGTGAGTTTTTTATATTATATAAACTGTTACATGTACTTTTTTCTAAATTTTCTAAGGTTTTTTCTATCCATATTAACTTTTCTTTTAGATCTTCCATTATTTTTCTAATATGGTTTCTATAATTAACTTCGTTATTTAGATTATCTTGGTTTTCTCTAATTTTTCTAATATATTCTAACATCCACAATCTTGGTCTGAATAATATCCTTCTGGGTAAATGTCTTCGTATATTTGTGCTGTAGCATTTATCATTTCTATTTCGTAGTTTATTACTTCTTCTAATATCATTTTCTTAATATCTATTATTTCTATATCTTTAAGTATATATAAGATTAAAACTCTAAGGTAGTCTAAATGGGCTATTTTTTAAAATTGATATTTTATAGCTATTTGTTTTAGACTTAGTAGTTTTTGCATATTTTTATTAAGAGATTTTATATTTTTTTTATTTTCCATGTATTTGTCTATATTTATTTTTATCTGTTTTTCTAGTAACTGTATTTTTTGCGTATCTTTAAAAATCCTACGTAATTTTAACATAATAAATATTTATAAGAGTAGTTAGGTATGTGTGGTATATAATTTATTCTATCCGTATAATTTTTTCCAAATGCCTTTTCTAATATAACTTTTCTTATATCTGCAACATCTATATCTCTAAGTGCATACAAAATAAGTATCTTAAATTTATCTACCATGACATCAGATATATTATCATTCGTTATCATAAAATTGCTTTTTCAAAATATTCCCTTCAACCATATAAATAATAAAATATAGTCATCTCAGATTACTATATACTAGATTATTCTTAAATAACATGTTCTTCGGTCACTATTAGCATGGTAATTCGGATACTCTCCCTTAAACAGCGCCTCGACTGTGGTTACTCCCCGCCACGGCTTCTTGCCTCATTGGTTTCACCTTTAGGATGACATAGTTCTTTGGGATTTTTCTCCGTTTCCACTTTGCTAATAAACTTCTTAACATATTATTTTTCGAATAATTCTACTATAAAGTAACTAATATGAATTTATTTTATCATATCATGATTGTCGGGAATTATGAATTTAGCTATTCATAATCATAAATAGATATACCTGTTCCGGTAGCTTTGATATTTCTGAGGTTTGTTGTTCCATAGCTTTTTCCATTGCAGTGTATATATTTAATTAACTAGGCAAAAGTATTTTTGATGGAGAGAATTTTGGCTGAATGTAGGAAAGCCTTGCCTCTGCAATGCCTCCTGAGTTCTTATTTATAGAATGAGAGATGTACAAAAAGTTCTTACATCCGTATAAAAAAAACTTAAAACTAAAAAGAAACTAAAAAGACTTGAAAAGTCTTTCTTTTTCACCTAACCTAATCTAAAGACTTTGAAAATTTCTACTTTACATTAACTCTATAATAAATGCTACAAAGCTAATGTTATCTTTTACGTAACAACTTTGTAAATAAGTCTTCCGTCTATCTGCCATATCTGCAAATAAGTCTTCCGTCTATTTTGTCATATCTGTTGTATCTCCATTATTGCTCTGTTCTTATCTTTCCAGCTGTCGTCCTTATCTTCTTTTATTCTAACTGTACTGCTGGGACGTCATTATCTCCTCCATTACATTTTGAACATCTGTGGTCTGGGTATTTGTGTCCAATAGTTTTGCAATATCTGGTCAATAATTCCTCTGAAATAAATTTTTCTTTAATAGCTCTGGCGATAGGTTCTGTCTCTGGTTTAAGCAACGTCATAATCCATTGTCTAATAGTTTCCATATCTGTTTCCCGTAGCTCTTTTGAGTTTGAATATATTAATACATGGTTTCTTGAATAATAACTCCATATAGGATTTTGATTACAATATGTATTTGCTAGTTCTTGTAAAATCGTAGATAGTCCGATAACTCTTTTGTTCGCATAAAATTTTAGTATCTCGATTCTGGGTATCTCTGGCTGTGTACCAATATCTTGTGGTATAATCATATCTCGTGTCATTCCTATTTTTACAACTTGTATAGGTTTCTTAACTTCGTCAAATAATATCTCTGTTGGTGCCGTGTAAATTTTTATAAAAAATAGAGTACCTTTGGTTATTCTTTTAAATATGGTAAATGCTTCATATATCTCGGGTATAGTGGATATCTCAGTTCCGTCTGGGGTATATACGGTACTAAGTAATTCATATTCGTAGCAAGTTTTAACTAGGCTTGGTTTAGTTTTTGGTAAGGCAATTAGCTTATTGTATCCGGTCAATTTCTGGGTTATATAGTTTGTATCTGGTTCTTGGATATTTGTAGCTTTTGGGTTGCTATTTAAGAAAGTTTGTACGTTGTAGATATTTTCTATATATGTGCGGGCTGTGTAGTTATATGTCTTTTTGTCTTGGTTTAGGCTATCTCGATATGTGGTAACTTGTGGGGGGGTAAACATGGGGTCTTTTGATATATTTGGTGTATATGGCTTGTCAAATAGCTTGTTTAAGTTCATATTCTTTCTAACTCCTTTGCTTGTACCTACAGAAGTAGATTGATAAACGTTATGGGTTTTATGGAGTATCCTAACATCTCCTTCTAGCTCTGGAATTTTATTGTCTTCCGATCGACATAGCTCTGCACATTGCTGAGTTAGCTGATTCATAGCTATAGACTTCAGATTATCTTCACTAGTCTTTAACTTTAGCTTTTCTATCTCAGTACCATTCTTTGCTATCTCAGTACCCATACTGTCTACTTTCAATGAAAGCATAGTCAGGGCGTTGAGTATCTTTTCATGTATATTTTCTTCTATCATTTCAGTTTGTGTAGCTTTGTCTTGATATGTAATCTGTAATAACATTTTTGTTAGTACTGATTACTTCTATTATAAATGTAAAATTTAATATGTTTAAAACTAGTCTCCGAATCTCTTTTGTTGTAACTGAATTTTATATTTTCTTTGTTAGCCACCAGCGTACCTGTGTATTATCTGTTCGCACAATAAATTTGTTATATACAATATATGGCTCAAATGCTAACAAACATTTATATAATGAACATAATTCTTTTCTATTTATTTTCCACTTTATTTCTGTTTCGTTGAACGTACCTGAGTAATATCTACAATGGTGTTCTATTTTTTCTGCTTCATATCTATATTTAAGTACTCCTCCGTAACTATATTCACTGGCATCTGCTTCTACTATATATGTAAATTTTCTATTTTCATCCGGAAATTGTAATTTTGGTAAATCCTTACAAAGTAATTTTATTTTTTGAACTTGTTTTTTATCTTCTTCATTATAATTATATTCTATATCCTTTTTTAATTTTTTCTGTAGTGGTTTTAGGTTTTCTGCTAATTTTGGAATATATTCTCTTACTTGGTTTACTAATCCTAAAAATGATTGTAATTTCTTTTTTGTATCTAATTCTTCTTTTGAATTTATTATTTTTTGTACTATATGTTGTTGCATTTTTACTCCACTTTTATCTATTTGTATTCCTAAAAATTCTATCTGGTTTTTCATAATTTCGGCTTTCTTTTCACTTAGACTTATTCCTGAATTTTCTATTATATCTGTAAATTGTTCTAATAATTTTATATGTTCTTCTTTAGTCTTTGTATATAATAATATATCATCTATGTATACTATGCAATTAGGTAATTGTTTAAAATAATTATCCATAAAATGTTGATATCTACCTGGTGCATTTTTATATCCAAATGGTAATACATTCCATTCGTAAAATCCTTGTGGTACCGTAAATGCGGTTAATTCTTTAGATTCTTCTTCTAACTTTAGATGGTAAAATCCTGATTTACAATCGAATTTACTAAAATAATTATATCCTTGGATTTGTCTTATTTTTAATATCTTATTTGGTATCGGATAATTATATGTTATAGTTTTTGCATTTAAATTTCTATAGTCAATAACCATTCTACTTTTTCCTCTTTTTTGTTCACTATGTTTATTTACTATAAATGCTGGACTATTATGTTTACTATTACTTTTTTGTATATATTGTTTTTCTAATAATTCATCTATATGCATTTTAAATTCTTTTAAATCGTCAAAATTATATGTTAATGGTTTTTGGGTTATTATGCTATTTTTGTCTATTAATTCAATTTTTATGGTAGTTTTATGTTTTTCCCATCCTTTTAACGGATCTTCGCTATATAATTGTTCTAGTTTTTTCTTAACTATTTCTATCTTATTTATTGAGAATATAGTTATTTCTGTTTTATTTATCGAGAATACTACTAATTCTATTGTATCTTCAGCGTTTTTTATATTTTCTAACTTTTGTGTAATTTTTTCACTTCCTTTTATCCAATCAGTTTTCTTTCTTATTTTATTATTAACTCTTTTTGCTCTTACTTTTTGTTTACATGGTGTTGTGAACCACCAATCGTTTCTAGTTATTATATGTGGGTATAGTTTATCTAAAAATGACATTCCTAAAAGTATATCTTTTGATGTTAGTTCATAATTATAAATTTCTTCTATTGTCAATATCTTATCCCATATTTGTGCTTTTACATTCCTAGCTTTATAAGTAATTAAGCTTCCTTCATTATTAAATCCTTTAACTACTATTGGTATTTTTAATTTATCCCATTTACTTTCTGGTAAGCAATTATATCTACATAAATTAGCTTCTGCTCCTGTATCTATCATAGGCGTATAATATCTACTGTAATATCCTTCCACTACTATCTTCATTAATACATATATTTTCATTTTATGTTAAGGCTCTTCTTAGAAATAATCTTTCCCTATTATATATTATGGCTAATTGTGTATGTTCTATATATATGGTTTTACTTGTTCTAACCATTTTATTCCTAATATTATATCTGCTTTTTGTATTTCTTCTTTTACCTCAAATTCTATTTTTATTTTTCTAATTCCTCCTATTATTATTTCTTTTTCTGCTATATCTTTATTATTTATTAAACTTCTCGGTAGATCTGGGCATATATCATTATCAGTTTTTATTTCTTCATTTTTTACTAGATATTTTGCTATATAATTTTCTTCTTGTCCTGTGTTTAATAGTATTAAATGTTCTTTTTCATTTATTTTTCCTGTTATGTAATATTGGTTTAAATTACTTATTGAATTTGTTTCATAACTTGTTCTTTTTGATGAGCTCGATGACTCTGGTTTTTCATTAGCTATTCTTTTCGTTGTACTTATTCTATCATTTACTATTTCTAAATTTTCTTCTATATCTATGTCTCTATAGCTATAATCATTTTAATCTATTGTTTTTACAATTTGTTCAAATGGGCTATCTATTTGTATTTTGTTAATCTTATTTTTCCCTGTTATTTTATGTTTTGTTGTTAATACATATAAATTTTTATATCTCGCTGTAAATATTTTACTTCCTAGGGTTAATTCTATTCCTGATATCTTCCAATATAATACTAATGACTTATCTATATTTCTATCTGTTACTGCTACTGAATAATTTGCACTTATTATAAATTTAAATTTTTGGTATGTTAAATTTCCTTTTACGGCAGTTATTATGCTTTTTTCTATAGGTTTTATAATTCTATCATCTGCTAAATATAATTCTATCGGTGTATCTATTCCTTCTCTAAAACATGCTTTTATTAATATTTCTGTACCTCCGAGGTGTACGTATTTTATTGGATCTCCTTTACTTTTTATATCATTTATTTCTTTATTAATTATTCTTTTTGTTACTAGTGGTATACTAGCTTTTCCTTTTGCATATCTACAGTCTATTACATGTTCTTTTTGGCATACTACATAATATTCATCTTTTTTCCTACTAAAAATATTTTTTATTGTTGGTATTTTAAATATTTTTTCTACACTTAAATCTAACTCTTTTCCTTTTATTTCATCAAATATATTACTGTCAAATATTATCTTTTGTTTTGTTCCTTCGTCATTTAAATATTCTTCCTTTGTTATTATTTTTATATCTTCTTCAGTCATTTGATTCCTCTATCTCACTATCTATTTCAGTATCTGTTTCGTTTTCTGAAATTTCATATATACTATCTTCACTTTCTAATTCATAATCTATATAATCTATTTGCATATATTCTGTATTTTCTATTTTTATTTCGGATATTTGTTTATTTTTTGGATTTTTGGGTAATTTACAATCTCTAGCTAAATGTCCTAACTTTCCACAATTATAACAAGTACATTCTTTTATAGATTTTTTCTTTCTATATGGTCTTTTATTTTTGTAATTTTTTACATAATATCTTTTTCTAGGTTTCTTATATTTATATTTTGATTTTTTATATTTCTTATATTTCTTATGTCTTTTTCTTTTCTTATAATATCTTTCTTCGCATCCAAATTGGGGTGCTATTTTATTTTTGCAATATGCTAAATTTCTTATTAATGTTTTTTCCATTTTTAATTCTTCTCTATATTTTTCACATAACTTTCTATACCATTGTTGTAAAAATTTTATTCTAGCTCCTAATGTATCTACTATTTTTGCTTCTTCCCAACTTTTTATTATTTTTGAACTAAATGGTTCGGGTAATTTATTAAAATATAATTTTCTTATTTCTTTACTTTCTTCTATACTATATGCTCCTTTATAATAATATTCTTTAAATGCGCAAGTATATTCATCTATATAACACATATTACATATTGTTAATTTTATCATTAAATTCCTATTTGTATCTTTTTCTTCATCTTGTTCTTCTTCTAATGTTGTCATACTACCAAATTCATCTTTTATAGTTGTTTTATATTTTTTCAATAATTCTATAGGTGTTAATTTAGTTGTTGTTGATGCTGCTCCTTCCATAGGTTTATTAGCTCTTAATACTTTCTTACTATTTTCAGTTAAATTTGTAAACCATAATTTTACTGATCCTATTAATGTTTTTTCTATGTATTCTGGTGCATCTGTTATGTTTATATTATTGTCTAATAATTGTTTTGTCATATATCCTATCCATAATTGTATTGTTTTTTCTGTATCTATTACACAGTCTAGATCTAAAAAGTTATAATTTTTATTAACTATTTGTTTTGGTGTCCATTTGTCATATTCATTATATCTTTTCAATTTATTTTTATAATACATAGGTTTTCTTATTTCTGTTGTTTTGGGTATTAGATTTTCATCTTCTTTTTTATCAAGAGTATTTATTTCTGTATTGGTGTTTTCTAAGTTTTCTTCATTAATTTTTTCTTGTTTTTCGTTAATTTCTAAATCTTTTATATTTGTTAATATTTCTGTATATGTTTCACTATCTTCTGAATCATAATTATCTGTTTCTTCTACATCTATATTATTTATTTCTAATTTTTCTTTAAATTGATTTATCTCGTTTATTAATTTTTGTTCTTTATCTTTTTCTTCTTTTTCTTTTTGTCTTTGTTCGTATAAATCTTTTAACATTTGTAATTCTTTTTCTAATTCAGCAATTCTACTATTTTTAGTTTCTTCTATTTTTCGTATTTCTTCCGTAGATTGTTGTTTAATTTTTTCTATTTCCTTTTTTCTATTTATTTCTTCATTTTCTTTTTCTATTCTAACCATTGCTGTTAATTTATCTTCTAATTTTAATTCTTCTTTTTCTAACATTAAATATAAATGTTCTCCTATTTTTTTGTATCTTCTTCCTAAATTGGAAAATACTATTTTTATTTTTGATCCTTCGTGATTTTCATATATTTTTTCATCTATTATAAATTCTTCTTTATTCATTTTATTGTGAATAGTTCATGTTGATATATATATTCTAAACTATCTATTTGGGATTCTAATTTGGATATTTCATCTTTTTGTATATTTATTGAATTTTTACTAACTCCGGCAAATATATTATAATGTAATCTTTCTTTTCTTATTTTTAATTCTTTACGATTTTCAGAGATAAATTGTTTTAATTCTTTATATTTTTGCTCTTTATTCATTTGAATTATATTTATAATATTTTGGTGGATATCTAAATCTAATTTTATCATAATTAGGTGGTATATGTCTCATTCTTCTAGATTTTAAATGGATTATTAATTTTGCTTCAATACTAGATATTAATGTAATTAAATAGGATAATCTTTGTGGATTTTCTTTTGTTTTATTTAAACTTATATATTCTGAATAATTACTAACTAAATTTTCTTTAATTTTTCTAAAGGCCTCTGTATTTTTAAATGGTCTTCTCATAATTAATTTAATAAATAACTAAATCTAACTTAACTAATTTAACTAATTCCAACATAGCTATTTTAACTAACTCTAACACGTATATCACTTCCATATCTTTTAAATTACTGGGCTCTGATACCATTTGGAGGGGGTGCGGATAACTAAGCTGATAAATAGATTCATAAAAATTACTGTTTTCTTGATTTTGGTAGAGCTAATTGTAATGAATATTTCAGTGTTATTACATCAATTTTTTTCTACTTTAGTCAATTTTTAATTCTACAACAATGGCCAAAATCAATTTATCATAAGTTACATGTTCACTAACAACGATTCCATCACTCTTATAGCCCTTGTTGTTCGATATGAAGGGAAACAAGATCATTACAGATTACAAAAATAGTGAAGTTAAGGTTGGGCAAATCTAAAGGACAAGTGTACTCTAATTTTAGTTATGGCATGGTATGCCATTGAGCATTCCTTCAATTTCTATGCGAAAAGATCAGAGAATAAAAGGTTTGTATCTTGTTTAACGTATCAGAAGTAGTTAATTATCTCTTGCTTAATAAATTATGTATCTAACATAAAATTGAGTATTCTTTTACATAACACTTTTGTAGTTATGTTAAATTGGCCGAGATACATATTTTTCCATGCATGATACATTTTTCATGTTCTTGTATCTTTGATAATCTGATTGTGTATAAATATGTATCTCATGATATTTTAGTTTTAGTGATATAAGCATACGAAAGATTTTGCAGTGTATTTATCTCTCTTTTTTGTGCACAATGGTGCAGTGTATGTATCTCTCATTATTTTTTTTAGTACATTAAAATACATCTTATTTTTTGTACATATTATGAAGTTTTTTTTGTATGATTGCAGTTATGTCCTAAAATGTCATTTGAGGATTGTATATGGATATTTAAGTCATTATGTCGGCGGGGGAGTGACTTATTTAAGCGGATATAGTCATATTGGTCGGAGACAATGTTACTGAAATCTCAAAAACTGATGTCTCGGTCTAGCTGGATCCTTCAAATATGCATACACCATTTTTAAAGAGTCCGAGCAACATAAATTGGACGTGATTCAGCTGAAAGGAGAGGAAAGAAATTTTTTTGCCTTTTACTTGTACTATACTATTTTTTGTTTGTAGAGAGTTTATCTTATTCTTTCTTTTTTGGTTTTACAAGTTCATCCTATCGTATATGCCCCAAATCCTCCTTGGAATTCAAGGAAGCATTGTTATGTTCTATAGAATGAAAAAACTCGCTTAGAATTATAAGATATCAAAACACTAGATGATTTATATATTGATCTGTTCAAGATTTGGTGAATAGAGTTATCTGATATCTGTATTGTTGGTAAATAATAGCTATCCCATGGAATATTCGTGGTGCGTACGAATCGGCTCGAACACTATTTTCGAGTATTATACTATTTTCTTTTGTAGAAAGTTTCTTTTGTTCTTCTTTTAGTTTTTTCAAGTCCATCATATTTTATATTCCCCAATCTTTCTTTAAATTCAAAGAAGTATTGTTCTATGCTATAGCTTGAAAACACTTACTAAGGATCATAAGTTGTCAGAATCTGTAA
This sequence comes from Capsicum baccatum var. pendulum, assembly GCA_030864225.1. Classification (NCBI taxonomy): domain Eukaryota; kingdom Viridiplantae; phylum Streptophyta; class Magnoliopsida; order Solanales; family Solanaceae; genus Capsicum; species Capsicum baccatum. Next base: position 205,885,309 of record CM061553.1, on the reverse strand, counting down.
CTTTTTTTTTCTATTCTAATGAATCTTGAGTTTTCCTTCTTAGCACTTCGCCAACATTATTTCTGTTTTACCTCTCAAGTATAGAACTTTTACAGCGCAATACTTGACGAGTTGCATAAGTTAGTCAAAGCAGGAGCCTATTCATATCAACATGCATTTAAAGTTCTGGATTCATCTTTGATTAGCTTAGAAACGAAAGTAGTTTATTTTCTTAACAAAGTGAAAGTTCATATATAAAAATACTCAATAAACATACATGAACATCATACCCCTTAATTCAAATAGAATTTATGTCAGTAGAATATGTTAATGAAAAACTTGTACATTTTCCTCGATACATTCAATAAATTTTTGACTACTTTTAATATAATAATTTGGTTTAATACAAAGTGTCATAGAGCTATAGATCCTTGGTGACATTAGTGGATGAGACCTCATCATTACATATGGACGAACCTGCAAAGAAAAATATAGAGAAGTATGAACATCAAGCAAATATATATAGGCAATAACAAAAGATACATACATCTACGATAATACAATACCAGAGATACAAAATACTTAAATTGTGTATATTGTTTTACAGAATATGTATCTCTGGTATGAATAATTGAATCCGAAAAAAAAATGTGAGATACATATAACATACCCCTCATACACAATATGTATCTTTAAGCTTACTAACATATATTTTTGCTATGCTGATTTCACTAAAACTTAAAAATAAGAGTGTACATATAAAACTAAATAGATAACAAGAGATACAAGATATTGAAAAAGGTATCATGCATGTCTAAATATGTATCTAAACCTAAAATTACCCAAATATGAAATGACAAGATATACATAAATCCACAATAACACGAGACCAAATATACAAAAAGCTTAAAATGTATCTGTTGTTTTACAGAATATGTATCTTTGGTATAAATAATTGAATCAAGATAAAAAAATACTATGAGATTTATGCAAAATACCCTCGTACACAATATATATCTTTAAGCTTACTAACATGTATCTTTGATATGCTTATTTCACTAAAACTTAAAAAAAAATGATATACATAAAAACATAAACATAAAACAAGAGAAAAGAAATTGAAAAAAGTATCTTTAGTGTCTAAATATGTATCTCGGCCTTAAATTGCCCAGATCTGAACATGCAAATACCTCTGAAAGCACATCTCTGGAAGTAAATTCAACAACTCTTCTTCTTTAAGTAGGAACTTGACCTCCAAAACTATTAGATCCTCTTTGCTGAGAAACGTACACTTTTTTTTCTTAGACTTTCGCATGCTTTTCCTTCAATTTCATTATCATAGATGGATCGTTTCTGTGCTTGGATCTATTTTCATTAAAACTATCAGAATCTTGCTTTAAAATACTAGGAACAAACTTTATAAGTTCTTCATATTGTTTGATATTGTCAAATTGAGAAATTCAAAGACTAAAAGATCGTCCCAAATCTCGATTCATTATGTTAATTCCAAAAATATAAACTAAAAATTGATAATGAAAGACTTAATTAACAATGTTATTGAAATAACAATTTGACAAAAATGTTATCAAAAGTATGGATTTTTGACGAAAATTGAAATATATGATAAGAAGATAGTGAATATGATTTTAGGAGGGAATTTTACCTTAATTCAAAAGTGAGATTGCGAGCCAAAAAATGGATGAAAACCGCACCAGATACTGAGGTGATAAATTAGGAGGAAACCGGTGATAAAATTGGTAAAGTAGTAATGGGTAAATGGGAGATTTTAATATGTATCTCAATTTTTAACTACACAAGGTAAAGGTAATAAATGCTGGGATATTTGTAGTTTTTTTAAAGTGGAGGAATATTTAGTAGTTTTGTAACTTAAGTTGTTTTTTTAGGCAATTTTTTCTTCTTTTTTGTTTTGTTCTAAACTTTTTAAGTAAAAAAAAGTTTTCTTTTTTATTTTTTAAAAAATAATTAAATATAATTATATAAAAATGTGTAATTATTAAATAGAATATGTATCAATATAAGATATATTTATTAAAACTGTACAAAATAAGTTAAAAAATAACAATTAAATACAATTGTATAAAAAAAGGTATAATTATTATAAAGAATATGTACCTATATACGATATATGTATAGAAATTATATAATTGTATTAAATATGTATATGTATAAAATATAGATAAAAAATATATAGAATGTGTATAGAAACTATATAGTTATTGTATAAAATACGTGTGCATAGAATGTATATAGAAACTGTGTAGTTGTTGATAAAATACATATTTGAATAATAATTGTAGCCAAAGGTCGTATAGAATGTGTATAAAAATTGAATAATTGTTGTATAGAATGTGTAAAAAAATCGTATATGTATTGTATAAAATATATTTTTTATATGTGATCTGTATAGAATTTGTATCATTCTTGTATAGAATATGTCTATTTATAGGATGCATATAAACTGCATTAATGTTGTATAAAATTTGTATCTAAATAATTATTGTAGCTAAATATTGTATAGGATGTGATAAAAACTATATAATTATTTGATTACGATATTATAAGTTTGTATTTTAAGAAACTATTTTATTTGGCTACGATATTATAAATTTGTATTTGATTATTTTATTGATAGAATTAAAAAAATAGTATATCAATTTTTTAGAAAAAATGAGCTCAACCAAAAGAGGGGCAAAAGAAGAAAACACAACAAGAAAATAAAATAAAAAAACAACAGTGAAAAAATAACAAAAATCAAATAAAATAGAAGGGAAATTGAGCAAATAGTCAACGAATGGCTAAAACATAGGATTATCGATTCATGGGTAATTCGATTGGGATTAATTTCCACTGAATGACCATTTATGTCATTTTCCCTAAATTCAAGGAAAAAAGACTAGATAGAGAGAGGATGCGAATAGATACTATATAATTATTGTATAAAGTATGTATCTAAATAATTATTGTAGATAAAAGTTATATAAGATGCGTAAAGAAATTATATCACTAATATATCGAATATGTATCTATATATGATGTGTATAGAAATTGTAGCATTGTTGTATAGAACATGGACATATGCATTGTATTGCATCAAATTAAATATATGTATTATATTGTATTAATATGTATAAGATATGTATTGTGTTGTATGAGATATGTGTTACATATATGTATCAATAGGTATTTCTTTTTTAAATTGTATATGAAAAAAATACATTTTTTGTATTTAATTTTTTAAAGAAAAAGAAAAAAAAGGAAAAGAAAAGCAGAAAAAAGAAATTTAGTGAAAAAAGAGCAGTAATTTCTTATTATTACTACTATATATAAGTGCGAGTGGGGCGACTGGAAGCAGGCAGCTGACGGTCGACATGCCTACTTTCAGCTGTCTGCTTGCTTCGTGATTTTACTATATCACTCCTAATTAATTATTATATGACATTTACGTATTAAAAAAGTAATAATATTTAATAAAAAATAAAATAGACATTTATAAAGTAAAATAAACATTTATGACATGGCCGTTTCAGCTGCTTCAACTATAATTTTAGTATATCACCCTTAATTAATTATTATGAGTCATCTAAATATTTAAAAATTGATAATCTTGATGTTTTAAATTAATTTGACATCTTATGTGAGGCCCACTTAAAAAAAATTTCACAAGTATTTTTTATAACAATTTTATTATATCACTTTTAATTAGTTATTATGAGTCATTCAAGACGTGTCAGTTTCGCTATTTCAATCGTGATAATTGGTTACCCTCAAAATTATATCAGTGTCTCTTAAATTAAAATAGAAAAAAAATCTCCGTTTAAAAAAGAATGATCTACTTTGACTTGGCATAAAGTTTAAGAAAAAAAAGACTTTTGAATCTTGTAACCTTAAATTAAAGTTGTGTCAAATGTATCAAAATGTCCTTTAATTTTGTGGTCCTAAACATGGCATGTGGAAAGTTGAAATTAAAGTATTGCCAAAAAAAGAAACGGATCATACCTTTTGAAACGGACTAAAATAGAAAGTAGATCATTTGTTTTGAAATGGAGGAAGTATGAATTACAATATTTTAAAATGTAAATTACTTATAAAGTATAAATGCACTATCAATACCACAAAAGTTTGAACAAGAAGAGTTTTATAAATTATAATAGCAAACAACTTAAAATAGTAACTTATAACATCGAAAAAATATTATAAATTATAATAGTTATCAATGTCATATTAATTAGGATAAAAGGATATTACTTGAAAATTACATTGAAAGTCGTAGAAATCATAATATAATTAATAATTTAAAATTTCTAAAATTATATATAACAAATCTAATTGATTTTCTCAAATATTTCATCAGTGTCATATAATTGAAATAAAAAAATAATATATTATATTAAAAATATATATATTAAGCCTGTATTGGCACGGACTCCAACATCTAAGTGTACTTTATATAATTAACAAAGAAATAAAAAAAGAGGAGCTAAAAAGGTAAAAAAGAAATAAAATCTACAAAAAGAAATTAAGAAAAAAGTCAACAAAGGCTGCAAAGGAAGCGAAAAAATTGGAGGAAACAAATGTGAATGTCAATGAAACAAAAAAGACAAAAAGAGAATAGCATAAAAAAAAAGTAGCAAATGTTGTGTAATGTATGGCTATCCACGTGGCTAAGAATAATCATGAAGTAAATGGCTTGATTTTCAAGTCATTTCCCATTTCTTTTGGTTGAGGTAGATGCGGGGTGCGGATAACTAACTTATGAAATAGATCTATTATATGTATAGTAAATTTTTTTTTTGTGCGTGGATATCTTTTAATGATTTATTCTTTTCATAAGATATATTCATTAATTTGTGTAGTTTATTATTTTATCCTGTAGTAATTGCAGAGTTACAAATTCCTGTATAATAATTTATCCTAATTGTACTGTAATGTATATCTAATTCTAGATTTTCAATGTTATTTATTATCTTGTGTTGTTCTTCTCGTAATGAGTTTTTTAAATTATATAAACTATCGCATGTACTTTTTTCTAAATTTTCTAAGATTTTTTCCATCCATATTAATTTTTCTTTTAGATTCTCCATTATTTTACTAATTCAATTTCTATAATTAATTTCTTTATTTAGATTATCTTGATTTTCTCTAGTTTTTCTAATATATTTTAACATCTCTTAATCTGAATAATATCCTTCTGGGTAATTATCTAGATATAACTGTGCTATCCAATTTATGATTTCAATTTCATAGTCTAATACTTTTTCTAATATTATTTTCTTAATATCTATAATTTCTATATCTCTAAGTATATATAAGATTAAGACTTTAAGATTATCTATCATTTAAAATTGATTAAATATTTTATTATAATATTTTGTAGTTGTTTGTTTTAGCCTTAGTAGTTCTTGCATATTTTCATTAAGAAATTCTATATATTTTATATCTTTAGTTTTCATGTATTTGTCTAAATTTACTTTGATCTGTTTTTCTATTAACTGTATGTTTCTCATATCTTTTTCCAAAATTTTTATGTAATTTATCATGGTAAGTATTTGTAAGAGTAGTTAGGTAGGTACGGTATGTAATTTACTCTATTCATATAATGTTTACCAAATGTTTTTCCTAATATGATTTTTCTTATATCTACTACTTTTATATCCTTAAGTGCATACAAAATAAGTATTTTAAATTTATCTACCATCATATCAGATAAATAATTATTCATTTTCATAAAATTGCTATTTTCAAAATATTCCCTCCAATCATATATATAACAAAATATGGTCATCTTAGATTACTATATACTAGATTATTCTTAAATAACATGTTCTTCGGTCACTATTAGCATGGTAATTTGGATACTTTTTCCTTAAACAACCCCTCTACTCTGGTTACTCCCCACCATGGCTTCTTGCCCCATTGGTTTCACCTTTAGGATGACATAATTCTTAGGGATTTTTCTCCGTTTTCACTTTGCCAATAAACTTCTTAACATATTATTCTTCGAATAATTCTACTATAAAGTAACTAATATGAATTTATTTTATCATACCATGATTGTTTGGAATTATGAATTTAGCTATTCATAATCATAAATAAATATACCTGTTCGGGTAGTTTTGATATTTCTGAGGTTTGTTCCTCCATATCTTTTTTCATTGAAATATATCTGTTTTTTTTAATTAACTAAGCAAAATATTTGTTGCAAATAGGAGAGAGTATTTGTGTTTCAACACATGAAGGCTTGCTTTGCAATGCCTTCGGTTCCTCTTATTTATAGAATGAATCAAAAGCATTTACATTCTTTGCACGTTTTCTAAAATTCTAAAAAGAAAGTCTCCTAATGAGACAAGAATTAGTGCCATAGCCTAAAAAGTCTAAAAGACTAAAAAAGGCTACAAGAATTAGTGCTATAGCCTAAAAAGTCTAAAAGGCTAAAAAGGCTAAAGATCTATTCTATACAATAATTTTATGTAAAATGTAGTTAATATCTTATCTTCTATTATTACTCTGTTGATATCTTCTCGTTGTCGTATCTGTTGCTTTTCCATATCTCCATTATTGCTTCTTATCTTATCTTCCAGCTGACATGCTTATCTTCTTGATTCTTTTATTCTAGGTGGACTTCTGGGATAATATTATCTTCTCCATTACATCTTGAACATTGATGGTCTGGATATTTGTGTCCAATTATCTTGCAATATCTTGTCAATAATCCGTCTGAAATAAATCCTTTCTTAATTGCTCTTGCAGTAGATTATTTTTCTGGGTTAAGTAATGTCATTATCCATTGCCTAACATCTTCCATATCTGCTTGTCGTAGTTCTTTTGAATTTCAATAAATCATCTGCTGGTCTCTTGAATAATAGCTCCATGTTGAATTTCCATTGGTATAATTATTTGCTAATTCTTAAATAATTGTAGCTAGTCCAATGAGTCATTTATTTGTGTAGAAATCAGGTATCTCAATTCTGGGTATCTCTGGCTGTTGCGTAATATCTTCTGGTATAATCATATCTCTGGTTAATCCTATTTTTACAACTAGTATAACTGGTTTTATTTCGTCGTATAATATCTCTGCTGGTGCAGTATAACACTTTATATAAAATAGATTTCCTTTTGTTATCGTTTTATAGGTGATGAATATTTTATGTAATTCTTCCATAGCTGTTAGTTCTTCTCCGTCTTGGGTGTATATGGTATTTAATAATTCATAGTCAAAACAAGTTTTTATTAAGCTTAGGTTGGTTTTGGGTAGTGCAATTAGCTTGTTGTAACCTTGTAATTTTTGGGTTATATAATTTGTATTTGGTTCTTTGATATTTGTAGCTCTGGGGTTAAGGTTTAGGAAAGTTTTTACTCTATAGATATTTTCTATGTATTTTGGGGTTGTATAGTTGTAAACTCTTTTATCTTAGTTCAGACTTTCTCGGTATGTGGTAATTTGTGGGGGTATGAACAAGGGGTCTTTTTGTGTTTTTGGTATAAATGGTTTCTCAAATGTCTTATTCATATTCATGTTCTGATATCTTTGTCTACTAACTCCTCTGCTTGTACCTGCAGAAGTAGATTGATAAACGTTATGGGTTTTATGGAGTGTCCCATCGTCTCCTTCTAGCTCTGGAACTTTAATGTCTTTTAATCGACATAGCTCTGCATACTGCTGAGTTAGCTGATTTGTAGCTATAGACTTCAGTTTATCTTCATTAGTCTTTAGCTTTTCTATCTCATTACCCATACTGTCCACTTTCATTGAAAGCGTAGTTAGGGTGTTGAGTATTTTTTCTAGAGTATTTTCTTCTATTATATCAGTCTGTGTAGCTTTGTCTTGATATGTAATCTGTAATAACATTTTTGTTAGTACTAATTACTTCAATTATAAATGTGAAGTTTAATATATTCAAGACTAGTCTCCGAATCTCTTTTGTTGTAACTGAATTTTGTATTTTCTTCGTTAACCACCAGCGTACCTGTGTATTATCTGTTCGTACAATAAATTTGTTATATACAATATATGGCTCAAATGCTAAAAAACATTTATATAATGAACATAATTCTTTCCTATTTATTTCCCATTTTATTTCTGTTTCATTGAACGTACCTGAGTAGTATCTACAATGGTGTTCTAATTTTTCTGCTTCATATCGGTATTTAAGTACTCCTCCATAACTACATTCACTAGCATCTGCTTCTACTATATATATAAATTTTCTATTTTCATCTGGAAATTGTAGTTTTGGTAATTCTTTACAAAGTAATTTTATTTTCTGAACTTGTTTTTTATCTTCTTCATTATAGTTATATTCTACATCCTTTTTTAATTTTTTCTGTAGTGGTTTTAAAGTTTCTGCTAATTTTGAATATATTCTCTTACTTGGTTTACTAATCCTAAAAATGATTGTAATTTCTTTTTTGTATCTAATTCTTCTTTCGAATTTATTATTTTTGTACTATATGTTGTTGCATTTTTACTCCACTCTTATCTATTTGTATTCCTAAAAATTCTATCTGATTTTTCATAATTTCAGCTTTCTTTTCACTTAGACTTATTCTATTATATCTGTAAATTGTCCTAATTCTATTATTATTTCTATTTCTGCTATATTTTTACTATTTATTAAACTTCTTGGTAGATTTGGGCACATATCATTATCAGTTTTTATTTCTTCATTTTTTACTAGATATTTTGCTATATAATTTTCTTCTTGTCCTGTATTAAAGTGTATTAAATATTCTTTTTCATTTATTTTTCCTTTTATGTAATATTGGTTTAAATTATTTGTTGAATTTATTTCATAACTTGTTCTTTTTGATGAGCTTGATGATTCTGGTTTTTCATCAGCTATTCTTTTCGTTGTACTTATTCTATCATTTACTATTTCTAAATTTTCTTCTATATCTATGTCTTTATACCTATAATCATTATAATCTATTGTTTTTACAATTTGTTCGAATGGACTTTCTATTCGTATTTTGTTAATCTTATTTTTTCCTGTTATTTTATGTTTTGTTGTTAATACATATAAATTTTTGCATCTTGCTATAAATATTTTACTTTCTGTGGTTAATTCTATTCCTGATATTTTCCAATATAATACTAATGATTTATCTATATTTTTATCTGTTACCGCTACTGAATAATTTGCACTTATTATAAATTTAAATTTTTGGTATATTAGATTTCCTTTTACGACAGTTATTATGTTTTTTTCTATAGGTTTTATAATTCTATCATCTGCTAAATATAATTCTATTGGTGTATCTATTCCTTCTCTAAAACATGCTTTTATTAATATCTCTGTACCTCCAAGGTGTACATATTTTATTGGGTCTCTATTTTTTATATCATTTATCTCTTTATTAATTATTCTTTTTGTTACTAGTGGTATACTAGTTTTACCTTTTGCATATCTACAGTCTATTACATGTCCCTTTGGCATACTACATAATATTCTTCTTTTTTCCTAATAAAAATATTTTTTATCGTTGGTATTTTAAATATTTTTTCTACACTTAAGTCTAATTCTTTTCCTTTTATTTCATCAAATATGTTACTGTCAAATATTATTTTTTGTTCTGTTCCTTCATCATTTAAATATTCTTCCTTTGTTATTATTTTTATATCTTCTTCAGTCATTTAATTCATCTACTTCACTATCTATTTCATTATCTGTTTCATTTTCTGAAATTTCACATATACAATCTCTAGCTAAATGTCCTAATTTTCCACAATTATAACAAGTACATTCTTTTATAGATTTCTTTTTTCTATATGGTCTTTTGTATTTATAATTTTTTACATAATATCTTTTTCTTGGTTTCTTGTATTTATATTTTGATTTTTTATATTTCTTATATTTCTTATGTCTTTTTCTTTTCTTATAATATCTTTTTCACACCCGAATTGGGGTGCTATTTTATTTTTGCAACATGCTAAATTTCTTATCAATGTTTTTTCCATTTTTAATTCTTCTCTATATTTTTCACATAAGTTTCTATACCATTGTTGTAAAAATTTTATTATTGCTCCTAAAGTATCTACTATTTTTGCTTCTTCCCAACTCTTTATTATCTTTGAACTAAATGGTTCGGGTAATTTATTAAAATATAATTTTCTTATCTCTTTACTTTCTTCTATATTATATGCTCCTTTATAATAATATTCTTTAAATGCGCAAGTATATTCATCTATATAACACATATTGCATATTGCTAATTTTAACATTAAATTCCTATTTGTATCTTTTTCTTCATCTTGTTCTTCTTCTATTGTTGTCATACTACCAAATTCATCTTTTATAGCTGTTTCATAATTTTTTAATAATTCTATAGGTGTTAGTTTAGTTATTATTGATGATGTTCCTTCTATAGGTTTATTAGTTCTTAATACCTTCTTACTATTTTCAGTTAAATTTGAAAACCATAATTTCACTGTTCATATTAGTGTTCTTTCTATATATTCTGATGCATCTGTTATGTTTATATTATTATTTAATAATTGTTTTGTCATATATCCTATCCATAATTGTATTGTTTTTTCTGTATCTATTACACAGTCTAAGTCTAAAAAGTTATAATTTTTATTAACTATTTATTTTGGTGTCCATTTGTCATATTCATTATATTTTTTAAACTTATTCTTATAATATGTAGGTTTTCTTATTTCTGATGTTCTAGGTATTATATTTTCATCTTCTTTTTTATCAAGAGTATTTATTTCTGTGTTGATATTTTCTAAGTTTTCTTCATTAATTACTTCTTGTTTTTCGTTGATTTCTAAATTTTTTTGTATTTGTTAATATTTCTGTATATGTTTCACTATCTTCTGAATCATAATTATCTGTCTCTTCAGCATCTATATTATTTATTTCTAATTTTTCTTTAAATTGATTTATCTCGTTTAGTAATTTTTGTTCTTTATCTTTTTCTTCCTTTTCTTTTTGTCCTTGTTCATACAAATCTTTTAACATTTGCAGTTCTTTTTCTAATTCAGCAATCCTACTATTTTTAGTTTCTTCTATTTTTCGTATTTCTTCTGTAGTTTGTTGTTTTATTTTTTCAATTTCTTTTTCCTATCTATTTCTTCATTTTCTCTTTCTATTCTTACCATGACTGTCAATTTATCTTCTAATTTTAATTCTTCTTTTTCTAACATTAGATATAAATGTTCACCTATTTTCTTATATCTTCTTCCTAGATTAGAAAATACTATTTTTATTTTTAATCCTTCGTGATTTTTATATATTTTTTCATCTATTATAAATTCTTCTTTGTTCATTTTATTGTGAATAATTCATGTTGATATATATATTCTAAACTATCTATTTGTGATTCTAATTTTGATCTTTCATCTTTTTTGCGTATTTATTGAGTTTTCACTAACTCCGGCAAATATATTATAACGTAGTCTTTCTATTCTTATTTTTAATTCTTTACGTTTTTCAGAAATAATTTATTTTAATTCTTTGTATTTTTGTACTTTATTCATTTAAACCATGTTTATAATATCTTGGTAGATATCTAAATCTAATTTTATCATAATTAGGTGGTATGTGTCTCATTCTTCTAGATTTTAAATGGATTATTAATTTTGCTTCAATACTAGATATTAAGGTAATTAGGTAGACTAGTCTTTGTGGGTTTTATTTTTTTTTATTTAGACTTATATATTCTGAATAATTACTAATTAAAGATTCTTTAATTTTTCTAAAAACTTCTTTGTTTTTAAATGGTCTTCTCATAATTAATTCAATCTAACCTATATACCCACACTTGCATTGTGAAAGTGTTTAAAAGTTATTTCGACTTAGAAGCACTTCAATAATTAAAAAGCAATTCTATAATGCTAAAACAAATGCAACGAGAAGATTTCTCAAGCATTGCCTGATATAAATTCTTCATTTAGATTGTACAACATGTATTTATAGTATGACGTCATTGTAGTCATAAACAAATTAAGCAACTTAAAATAAATAAATCTGACGTCAATAGAAAGTGAATAGGAAGATCACAACATGAAAAACAACAGAACACCAAAAACTATGAAGACATTCATAATATTAAAGCTAGAAGTCAAACACGATAAAGAATAACAACGAACAAATATGCCTAACGTATCGACCATGTTCAATGTCTCTTCTTCAACAAATTCACACTCTTTATCACTTCCACATCTTCTTGACATTGCATTATCACTCAATTCTCTTTGAACATTTTTTCCTCTGGTGCATTGTCACCATCTCAATTATGTGACCTTTTAGAAGGTATGCAGATGATTTTTATTTTCTTTTGGTAAAAAATATGTGGAAGTTCAAACAATAAAATTTCTAAATAATAAATAATGAAAGAAATATTCTTAATTTGATGATGGAGGAAAAAAGACTCACAATATATCTATTTATAGGCCAATAATAGGAAATATCAAACAATATCATGAATATGACTATTAATAAACTTTAGGAGTTATGACCATCAAAAGTCATGGGAGTAATGAAAATAAAAATTATTAAATTTTTATATTAAAAAATATGAATAAATGAATTAGTAATTGATACATTCGTTTTAATTGTTAAACAAATTAATTAATTCATGAAAAAAGGCAAAATGGTTCAGTGGACCCTTGTACTATGTCTGTTTTATAACGTGAATACTCCTACTTACATGTTTGTCATCTGGACTCTTTAACCCACTAAAAAATAACATTTTAAGCCCTTTGACCATTGACCGAATCTATGTGACATTAAAATTACTGACTAAGATGAAACGCGTGATTACACGTGCTGAGGAGCGAGTGAGGATATTTTTTGGTTAATTTTATATTAAAATAAGTAAAAGAAATTAAAAAAAAGTCCTCCACCCCCTCCCCCCACCCCCAAGGCTTTCATGGCCATTAGAACCCCCAACACCACAACTATTAACGCAGCCATTAATACACATATACACCACCACCATTAACGTAGTCATTAACACACATATACGCACAAAAACAAATCCATCATCACTGCACAACTTCCCCAACTCTATCATTTTTATCTTCTCCCATTAAACAAACTCCAAAAAGTACCAATCTTTAACTAAAAAACAAGAATTGGGTTTTCATTAAATAATCAAGAAAACAAAATAAGTAACAGAAAAATCAAGTCTTCACCAGTACCTAAGTGTGAATCCACCATTTCCAGCAAAGTAAGATGAACAAAATGCTCCACTATTTCTCTGTCTGTGTGAGTGTTTGTCTTCTTTTTTCTTCTTTTTTGGTGATCTTTTTGTTGAATAAGGAAGATAACTTACAACAACTATTATTACACGGATTTCATAACAAGACTACTATACTTTCTACTATTAAAACTTGAGAGATGCGTGAATTTAATATGAATTTCAATTTCATTTGCATTTTCATTTAAACACCATGAATGCAACAAAGTTATCACCGTAACCCATCAACACTATCCTCATTTTCAATCCTTGATTTCAACCTCATTGAACAACCCAACAGAGGTGTGAATATAACCCATTAAAATCACTGACCAAGCTCTTTGCAGGAATCGACCATATCCAACGAAAAATGACTCAGAACTTGCCATCATAGGAAAACCCCATCACCAGCGGTCGAAATTACCCACGAAATACTATCACCAATGAGCAACGAGTGAGCCTCCAACATAATCCATTTCATTTGAGTTTCCAGTTGGTTTGTGAATTTGTCCCAATTTCATTTTGATTATCAAATCGACTATTCAACATTTGGGTATGAGTTTGGCGAAATCGAGTTGAGATCGAAGTATGTCCGTTTGTAAGAAAAAAAAAAGAAGAAATGGAGAAAGAAAAATAGCAAAAAGAAAGAAATAGGGGAAGAGAATGGAGAAAGATAAACAACAAAAAGAAAGAAATAGGGAAGAGAGAGGAAGAAGATGAAGTTTTTTTTTTAATTTATTTATTCTTTTTATCTATTTTAATATTTTTTATACATATAAATGATGTGGAAGATGACATGGCAGCTGATGTGGGGCGAGTGTATTACACTCACCAAAAAAGGGTTTAAAATGTTGCTTTTTAGTGGGTTCAAGGGTCCAGATGACAAACATGTAAGTAGAAGTGTTCACATTATAAAACAACCATAGTACAAGGGTCCATCGAACTAATTTGCTTGAAAAGAATAGAGGAAAAGAATCAAAAAAATCTCAAAAAGTTGAAAAAAAGATAAATAGAAATGGAGGCCATAGAAAGGTGTCATATCACCTTATCTATGGAGAAAATTGAAAGAAATGTGTCATTTAAGTCTTGAATGAAAGATTGGTGACATTGACCAACATAAAAGGTCAAACATGATTAGGAAACGTAATTAAGTTAATTGTGAACTTGATTAATATTTTTAAAACTTTTTAATCATTTTAAAAATATAAATTAACCCACACCCCTCTCCTCTCCAAATTAACTGTCTTTCTCCTCTCTCCCTTCTCTTTATCTTGACTGTTTTTCTCAAGCTTCTCTCAATCAACAATTCTGCAAGTTTCTCTCTTTAATCTCCGACGATAAATAGTTGGGCTTCAAGTTCCTTTTTGACTTTCAACCTTCAATCAACGTGACAATATTTCTCTCCAGCAACAACAACTTCGAGTTCTTCATCGTCCCTTTTCTTCTTTCACAAGTAAAATTTTACGGCTTTTTAGTTATTAAGAAAAAAAGGAACTTGAGCCAACTTGTCTTCTAGTATTGGTTAGCAATTTCAATATTTGCTACTTAAATTTAAAATGGAGACTAAAGAAAAATCTAATTTCTGGTATTTCTTATTCTTTTCTTCTATTTTCGGAGTGAAAAATATTTTTTGTTGTTATTGTGCTTCTTGTTGTCGAACTATTGATTCGATTTATTGGTGTTTATTGAGTTTTTGAAGTTTGATTTTTGTTCTTTGTTGTTATTGTGCTTCTTGTTGTCGAACTATTGATTTGATTTATTGGTGTTTATTGAGTTTTTGAAGTTTGATTTTTGTTCTTTGTATTTGTACAAACAAAACAATAAATTGGTATTTTTGGTCACTGTTGATGTTCTTGGCATTTGTGTTGTGTTGGTGTTATTGGGTTAATTTGTTGTTGTTCTTGGTAAAAATGGTGATATTGTTATTGTTCTATTGAATAAAATCTTGCTACTATTTTTTTCTGCAATAGATGAACCATATGATGCAACAGATGAACCATCTGTTGCAACAGATGAACAATCTGTTATTTGAAATCCTATCAACTATTCCAACAGGATGACATTTCCAAGACTTTGATTTCTTCCAACAGATAATTCATCTGTTGCGACAAATGATGCTTTTATTGGAAGAAATCTAAACAATACTGACAGTTGATCTGTTGCATAGACCAATCATTCATTTTAACAGATGAGTGATCTGTTGAAAAAAATTACAACAATAGAGCAACTATTTTTATTATTTACAACAGATTATTCTTTTGTTGCAATAGGTTAGTTATATGTTGCAACAGCTGAACCATCTGATGCAATAGATGACCAATATGTTGTTTGAAATCCTATCAACTATTCCAACAAGATGACATGTCCAAGACTTTGATTTCTCCTAATAGATAATTTATTTGTTGCGACAGATGACGCTTCTGTTGGAAGAAATCTAAACAATATGGACAGTTGATTTGCTGCATAGACCATGAATCTATTTCAACATATGAGTGAGCTGTTGGAAGAAATCACAATAATGTAAAAACTGGTTTTACTATTTACAATAGATTACTCATATGTTGCAACATGTTAGTTATATGTTGTAACATATAACACACATATTGCAACATATGTTTGATATATTCTAACTGTAATTTTGTTGTGTTGTATATGTTAGATTTACTGTCATTCTTTTTTCAATGATGCTTTAATCAATTATAATATTTTTTATTTTCCTATTATTTTTAGATAATATTGCTCTCAAAAGAAAAAAAACTGAATCAAGTCCAGGTAAAGGAACAAGTGAAGCATCTAGGCTACATCCACCACTATATGAGCTTGCTTTACAAGTATTATCTTAATCAGAAGCAGAAGATAATGGACATCGGGATGAGGAATTTTTCAAAGGAAATAATCCAAATGTTAATACCCCTTTCACTGAAGATTTGGTCAAAACCTCCAGCATTGATAGTTATCCTCTGAGAATGCAGTGTGATGGTGCCACAGATTTAATTGGTGATTTCGTGGTTAAGTCATCCATGTGAAAATCTTTTGATGCCTTTAGAAAAATAATTTGGGAATAAAAATTGGATACTTATATTAAGGACAGCTACTTTAGAAAATATCTTGATTTACCGGAGGACAACAATGCTCATTTTCAAATGAAAATGGTATATGATCTTCTCAAGAATAAGTTTATGGATGAAAATAAAGATAAGATGGATTATGTATGGATAAATTACTGTGGCATACCTATTTGTTTTAGTTGGAAGGAGTTTTTCATAGTTATTGGACTAATATGGCATCCTCCTTCTCATGTCATACCTACTCTAACCCCAAAAAAGTACCTCGCACACCCAAAAAAGGCAAAGGAGAGTCAAGTGATGGTGATGACTTGGTGTCCCTTGTTGGTCCAAGCTTCAAAAATAAGAATTTAATAGAAGCTTTGAAAGGTAATAGACTATTAAAGAAGCACAAGAAATTATTGTGCTTGGTTTGTACATAATATTCTTTGGGCAAGAGACGTTAACAAGAACATACCATTCGGTTTAATAAAGCTCTTCGAGGATCTTGAGGCATTTAAAGCTATCTTTGGGGTTATGAAAGCTTCAAAATGACTGTCAAATATTTGTTGACTCTATTAACGCCAAAGACAGTCAAGTTATATGGATTTCCATGGGAGTTCATGGTAAATATTTCCTTTATTATGATTCATTTACTTTTTATTGAATAATGATTCTGATTTATTGGCGTTATTTTATAGGCTTGGGCATTTGAAATCATTCCTTATTTAAGACAACAAGTGAACTAGCAAGAAGAAGTTTCATGTCCAAGAATCCTTAGATGGTTGTCGACCAAAACTGATAAAAATGCAAAAAATTTTAATCTCTTCAACCCCTCGAATCAAACAGTAAGTCTAATTCCAATTAAGTTTTTATTTTAATTAATGATTTTTTAAATGATTTAATCATCATTCTAATATATGTATTGATTTATTTTAGATTATGCACCCCTGACTTGTTCCAACCAATCGACAGTTGAAGATGCCATGTTTTATTACTTTACGATCTGTGCAAACTTTATCGGACCCTAAGGTCATTGATAGAATAAAAAAGAAATTGTTTAGAGCAACAACCATCATAAAAAAAAATTGAAGGGTGGGGTAGTTGTTGCAGATAGTGTTAGTAGTTATAGAGTTGTTGGTAGTGGTAGTGGCAGTGGTAGTGGAACTACTATTAGGGCTAACAATGCTCCTCTTGTAGTTTTTGAAACAACAAACCATTATGTTTATGATCATACTGATTTTACAGATTGTGCCCTTCCTAGCGAGGTTGCAAGGCAAAACATGATGGAGTGATTAATGTTATTTTCTATAAAGAAATTGACATCTAAGAAGGGTATTATTCTAAAATAGATGATTTCATATCCATACACTCCATTAGAGATTAGGGCAGCTAAGAGGGGGAGGAAAGAAATTTCCAACCCATCATCAAGTATCAAAAAAAGCAAAATTCAAACTCTTATGTCTCTATCTTGCACTTTTGATTAATGTACAAGGGTCACGGGAGAGCAGCACGAGCTAAAAAAGGTGAATATATATCATCTGTTCAAACAAACAAATAAATAGACTACATATTTTTTGCAACAGATGACACATCTACTAAAAATTATCAAACAAATATATGCATCTATTGCAACAGTTAATTAACCTGTTACATCAGATGCACTATCTGTTGCAACATATGTCTTATCTATTTTAGCAAATTAAACAGGTCTTCCTACAGTTTTAATTTTTACGAACAGATGATCTATCAGCTACAACAAATGGGTCATCTGTTGGGACAGGCTTTCTACAGGTCTTCCTACTATTTTGATTTGTCCTAATAGATAATCCATCTGTTGCAGCATATGAATCAACTATTTGGACAAACTAAAACAGGAGGAAGACCTAATTTATTTTCTAAAACAGATGAGTTATCTCTGTGATAAGCATTAATAATTTCTAATTTTTAGGTGGATGTATCACAGTTGATAATCCATCAACTACTTCTAAAGACGAATAAAAAGTAAAGCATGTCATTCTGAAAGAACAGAAGAATTACCCATTTGAAGGGTTTAACATCTTGGACGAGGCTTCATAAAAACTAACAAAGTTGATCGACGACTATTCAGAATGGATTGTCGATGGGATGTTAAAGCTTCATGCAGGCAGGTACATAAATCATTTTTAATGATATTGATTTATACAATTCTTGATGTAAAAATATGACATTAACACATATAAATTATGCAAAAAATAAAATGACGAACAATACAAAGTGAACAAATCGGGTCTTGGTTATGATATGTTCGACTTTATTGTTGCACATGCCAGAATGAAGAATTTATTCTATTTGATGTCACAGTCCCAAACTTGCTGGAATGATGAGGTTTAAATGTCATACATCTTACTATTAGTAATTTATTTAATTATATCTTTGTATTAATATTACTGTCACATAATCTGAAATGTTTGATTTGATCATATGTGCAGCAGATCTATGTCATTTTTTACTACCTCCGAAAGAAGGCAAATTTGCAAATACAAAAACAATATAGATACATGACATGCAATTATTTGTACAAAGTTTATAATCAATAATGCCTATGATAGGTATTGTCAACAACATCCGGAAGTTTCCCAAAATGAGGAATGCTTAATCAATATCATCAAAGGTTTTAGCATTCCATCTGGCTTACTTTGGCATTTGGTCAATGAAGTTTACATTCTAATCAATTGGGGTGATGAATTCCATTGGTTGTTGGTTGTCGTTGTTCTAAAAAAAGATGCATCCAAGTTTATGACTTGATGTTTGGAAGGAGACGTTCTCGAACACTGTCTGAGATACAAAAGCTGGCCAAAAAATTGCCTACTTACCTTGATGTAAGTGGCTTTTTAGATCAAAAGGTTCGTACTGATCTGTCGATGATTCAAGCACACCGCGATAAAATGGGCAATCTATTTGATGTAGAATATGTTGAAGGAATTTATCAAAAACCCATTGGTATCCTGTAAGTATCAATCAAGTATCATGATTTAGTTTTATTTCATAAATTTCACAATGCATACTTTAATTACAAGATATGGATTATCTAATTTCTACAAACACAGGGATTGCGATTTTTTTATTTTTGCTTACGTCGAGTATTTGAGAGATGGATTACAAGTACCAAATAATAGACTTGATGTCATATTACTCCATAAAATATATGCTACACTTTTATCAGAATACCCAAGAAATGAAAGCTCAAAAACCATACGCAAAAGACATTAAAGATCCACAACGACCGAAGCCGAATTTCATAGCACCAGATGAAGAACAACTTGTTCATATTGAGTAGATCTTTATATCATGAGTTGCAAGGTCCCACAAAATCCTAAGCTTAACTCAGTCTTTTAAGCTTGCTAAGGGGTCCCAGACTTAGACAATTCTAGCTAAGTATTCAGACTTAGTATTATTTTGGCCTTCGTAAGTTGGCAACTCAATTTCACGACCTTTATGACCTTAAAATTTCAATATTTAGGTTGATTCATGATTAGGAATGTCATTAGGAGTTCCCGTATGAGTTTTATATTTTTTAGACCTCGTTTGAACCATGTTTGGGAATCCAAAACCGCATATCAACGTGATCTCGGTGCGGTGTGGTGCGGTGCGGCGGCCATTGCGTCGATCAATATTTTCCTTGGCTCCCAGTGGAAATTTCTAGTGAAATGAAGTAGACTAGAAGTGGCATGTTAGCTATCACGTCGATGTCAACGACGCAGTGCGTCGGCCTACACATCGATAGTTCAACTTTTAGTCTTTTAAACTCGCATCCAGAGGGGTAAATGGGTCTTTTCACACCTAATATCAGCCCCCAAAACATATAATTAAGCCATTCAAGAGGCAAAATATACTTATTCTCTCTAGAATTTATCAAGAACAAACCCTAGTTCATCACATTCAAGATCCAAGACTCAAGGCTTCCACCATTATTCTTTAAGAATTTGCCAACTAAGGTATGTGAAGTGCTCATCCAAGGGTTCCTCCACCCTTGGAGTCCAAGAAACTCTTTTAAACTTCAACTAGTTGAAATTTATGATTTCCATGATTAGAATAAAAGTGTATTCATGATTATTATTTGAATTAGATTTTGATTTCATGATTTATTATACGTTTCATGTGGAACTGATTATTGTGTGTGTAGATTCGTATGAATCCATACTAAACCCCTTGAAATTGTGAAATTGGAAGTGAATCATGATGCTCACTTATTATGTGCATATATTATGCTCACCAAGTGCTTGATGAATTGTTCAAGTAAACTAATAAGGGAAAGAAATCATGTCATGCTAGCTTATGTGCAAGTTATACCATGCAAGTGTTTGATAAAATGTCTCTATAGATACATTATGAACAAGTGTACATTTTTATGCTATGCAAGATCATGTGATGCTTTATTTTTATGCTATCGAGTCCTGGGGGTATTTAATACCTGACAATTTAGCTGTTTGCCTAGAGCCAGTATTAGTAACAAAATAATCTCAATCATGTCATGATTAGTAGTACTCTCAGTCAGTTACAAGACTTAGGAAAACTCAATAGACTCAGTATTAGTCCAGTCTAGTTCAGTATTCAGTTCAGATCTCAGTAAATTCAGCCAATTAACAGAATTTAGTAGTATTCTGTCAGTTAATAGAACTCAGTGAAATCAGTTCAGTTCAGTTAGACTGTATAAACAGTAACAGTTCAGTCAAGCCTAGTACGACTAGGAAATCAGTCAGTGTCTATTTAGGTGGGAGTAGGATTCAGCACTGAGTTAACCCAGGGATCGGTGCATTCCTGTCAGCAAAGGGTTTAACCCTTAGTAGCAATCCCTACATTATAGAACTATGTAGCCAGCTTAGGTTGAGATATCTTCCTGCCAGATATTATGAGGGTTGATACATCTCATTTGAGTTTTCCTGCCAGTGAGGGTTGATGAAAGAGCTTTCTATCAGAGAGGGTTAAATCATGAGGGTTGATGAAAGAACTTTCTATCAGAGAGGGTTAGCTCACAGTTGTCTTTACCCATGGTACGGTATTGATACCTCTCCAACTTGGGTTACAGGTTGGACCCCAATCTATTTAAAAAAGGGCAGGTTGGTTAGATGATTACCTCCCACAGTCTCAATTTCAAATTCAGTCTCAGTATAGAACTCAGTTCAATTCTATAAATTCAGGACTGTCAGACACAGTAACTCAGTTTAGTATGAAACTCAATATAGTTCCATAGAACCAGGACTGTCAGATATAGTCATTCAGTTATCAGTAGTACAGTATCAGTAAACTCAGATATCAGTTAATCAGTATTCAGATTTAGTATTTAGTCCTATCACGAACCCAGTTACAGTTAATGTATTTATGCATGTACTCTTATCCAGTCACGAACCCAGTTACAGTTAATGTATTTATGCATGTACTCTTATCCAGTTATACTTATGTCATTCAGTCAGTATTGTTCATGTATATACATATGAACCCGTGCATTTCACCCTACCTCACTTAGCATACCAGTACATTCAAAGCACTGATGCATATTTTTCTCTTGCGCTATGATATCTTATATCATAGGTTCTGATGCACGGTCTCCTAAGCATCCTTAGTAGATCACATTTTCAACAGTCAGAGTTAGTGGTGAGCCCTCATAGTTTGAGGACATGATTATTTTATTCACTATTTCAGTTTTACAGTACAGTATTAGTAGTCAGAGTTAGTTGGGGTCTTGTCCCATCAACTTCATAGTTCAGACATTTTAGAGTCTTATTCAGACTAGAGTATTTTTATACAAATGTTTCAATTTTTGTATTATTATACCGTATTCAGTTTTATTACAATATTGAACCTTACGGCATATTTTTTGCCTAATTTCCACATATTATAGTATTATTATTCAGTTATTGCAGCAGGTACCAGTCATGGGTTAGCTTGTGGTCCTTCGAGATTATGAGTACCGTGTAGCATCCAAAGTATAGACTCAAGACATTACAAACTTAGTATCAGAGCCTAAGATTCAATAGAGTCCTAGAAAGTCTGAAAGCCACATTTAGTAGAGTCTTGTGCATGGGTGTGTCGTGCGCCACACTTATGGAGAAGAGGCTACGAGATGTTTTAGGAAAAGTTTACCTTCTTTCATTATTCATGTCGTGCGTGTGAGCATGAGCTAAAGTTAAGCTCTCAGTATAATTTATTTGTTCCTTATGCTTTAATAACATGTCTTCTAGAGAAGCTAACGAAAGAAGTATTGAAAACCAGTTAGCCCTTTCACCCGTTCAGGCAGATTCCCTGATTAAGCATGTTTCTCACGCTTAATTTAGAGCTGCTTTCACCACCTTAGCTCATTCACTAGTTGATCAGAACAGTCAGCTGGCTATTATCCTATCTAGTCTTATAGCTCATACTTTGCAAAGTAAGGAGGAGAGGTGTAGGAAAAAGGGGAGAAAGAATAAAAGGGCCAAAATGTCTAGGCTAAAGAATGGCCGAACCAATCCCCTTTGTCATAAGTGTGGTAGAAACCACCAAGGTATCTGCAGAGCAAGCAGTGATGTGTGTTTTGAGTGTGGCAAGCTAGGACACAGAGTCAGATATTACCCCCAGTCGATTTCTCAGGGTTAGTATAACCGTTCCCTAGCTCAGTCCAGTCGCCCAATTCAGCAAGGTGCCACTTCCAGTACCACCAGTAGGCAGCGCCCAAATAGGATTTATGCACTTCAGTCCCAATAAGATCAGGAAAGTTCTCCTGATGTGGTCACTAGTACGTTACAAGTTTATCATTTACATATTTATGCTTTGCTAGAACCAGGAGCTTCTTTGTCCTTTGTTACTCCTTATATAGCTGTTGACTTAGGAGTCAGTACTGAAATCCTAGCAGAGCCTTCTCAGTATCTACCCCAGTGGGTAAATCTATCATAGCCCGATAGGTATACAGGAACTGTCCGGTTATGGTATCTAAGAAAGTCACTTCAGAAGACAGTCTAATTAGAGATAAGTGATTTTGATGTCATTCTCATCATGGATTGGCTTCATTACTGCTATGCCTCAGTTGACTACAAAAATAGAATTTTCCAGTTTTAGTTTCTGAATGAATCCGTCCTTGAGTGGAGGGGTAGTATTTCGACATTTAGGGGTCAGCTTTTTTCTTACCTTCGAGCGAGAAAAATGATATCTATGGGATGTTTCTACCATATCGTTCGAGTCCAGGACTCTAGTTTAGAAACCCATACTCTTGAATCAGTGTCAGTAGCACGTGAATTCCCAAATGTGTTTCCCAAAGACCTTCTCGGGGTTCCTGCCGAAAGGGAAATTGACTTCAAAATAGACCTTCTTCTAAATACTCAGCCCATATCTATTCCGCCATACAGAATAGCCCTAACAAAACTTAGGGACTTAAAAGATCAGTTGAAAGATCTCTTAGATAAGGGATTCATCAGACCCAGTGTGTCCCCGTAGGGTGCACCAGTTTTATTTGTGCGTAAGAAAGACAGTTCTCTCAGAATGTGTATAAACTACCATCAATTAAATAAAGTCATAGTCAAGAACAAGTATCCACTTCCCAGAATTGATGGCTTGTTTGACCAACTTCAGGGTGCCAATTACTTTTCTAAGATAGACCACAGATCAGGCTATCATCATCTCAGAGTCAGAGAATGTGACATCCCGAAAATAGCCTTCAGAATATGGTATGGTCACTTTGAATTCTTAGTCATGTCCTTTGGTCTTACCAATGCTCCAATAACTTTCATGGATTTGATAAACCATGTGTTCAAGTAGTACTTGGACATGTTCATCATAGTCTTCATAGTTGACATTCTTGCCTATTTCCATAGCGAGAATGATAATGTAGATTATCTCAGAATCGTATTCTAGACTCTCGAACCCATCAATTATCATGATATATATTCATGTCTTACATGTCAGCTCTATGATCATAGCCCATACTCGTGCACGTTAGCAATTATGTACACTTATAGTTCCTAGTATAATAAGTTCTAGTTCACTCAATGTTACGAATCATGTTCCATGAATACAGAAACTCTAGACTCAGGTCATGCAGTATGACTCAGGTACCCATGTCATGCTATATAGTATGTTCAGGTTTGATGACCTATGCTACACTCCTAGAGATTGGCTAAATTTAGATTTAATCATACATATCCTTAGTTTAGATCTTTTGATAAATTTATGGTGTTGATATTCTATTCCTCAGACCTCAGTTAAGTGTCGAGTTTTGTATAGTGTTCATGCATACTATAACACCCCAAATCTAGTATCCAAAATGCTACACGGTGTTTATAATCCTGAAAGACCACAAGCTAACCCATGACTGATATCTGTAACTGAGTACTGATTAATAATAATAATATCGTAAATATAGAAATATAAACTGAAAGGCCATAAGGTTGAATACTGATATATAACTGAAAATATGGTATAACAATATCAAAACAACTGAAATAAATATCTGAAGGTTCTGTAATCTGAAAGCCTTTAAAACTGAATTGTCTGAATAAAGAGTTGATGGGACAAACCCCCAACTAACTCCATCTTCTAAAATAAACTAAGAACTAAAAAAATAAAATAATCAAATAATAATATCCTCGAATGATGAGGACTTACTGCTAACTCTTACTACTGAAACTGGAATGCTACTGATACTCTGAAATGCGTGCTTCTGAACCTATAGTATAAAATACCATAGCACAAATGCGTCAGTATGATTGAATATACTGGTATGCAAGTGAGGTAGGCTGAATGCAATGGTTCATATGCATGAATAATACTAACTAACTGAATAACATGAACGTGAGAATGCATACATGAATACGTAACTATAACTGAGATCATGATAACACTAACTTGTGAATTCTGATAACGTGGATTTATTGGTATCTGAGTACTAAGAATGGGATACTGAATGACTAAGTCTATTGAGTACTGAGTAACTAATGTCAGATTACTAATAAAGGAATAACTATTTCTGATAGTTCTAATTATAAAAAACTAGTCTGATTGACTGTATCTGACAGTCCTGAAATCTGAATACTGGTAATGTAAATTTCGTATAATTAATATACTATTAATTGGGTGATTGTGTCTGTCAGTCCTGATTATGATGGAACTAGCTGAGTTCCGTACTAAGATGAGCGATTATATCTGACTGTCCTGAAACTGTGGAACTGAATTGAGTTTAATTACTGAGACTGAATCTGAAACTGAGACTGTGGAAGGTAATCATCTAACCGACATACCCCAAAACTAAACTGGTGGGGTCCAACCTATAACCTTAGATGGAAGGGTGTCAGTATCGTGCCACAGGTAAAGACAAGCAGTGAGTAAACCCTCTCTGAGCTCTTCTATCAACCCCTCCTAGTATGAAAACTCAGATAAGGTGTATAATCCCTAAACTCGTAGGGTACATCTCAACCTACGCTGGCTACATAGTTTTGGAATGCAAGGATTACTTTTAAGTATAACACCCTCTACTGGCTAACAAGTGAGTCCCCATTCTTGGGTTCACTCGGTGTTGAATCCTACCCCCAACTGAAGAGACACTGAACTGATTTAAATTGAACTGAACTATTAGTGATAGTATTGTTTACTTGATTTGAACAGAGTTCACTAAATTTCCATTGACTAACTAAATACTACTGAGATCTAATAACTGACTGAGATTATTGAGATTACTGAGATTATCGAGGGTACTGAGATTACTAAGTTTTCCTGAGTCATATAACTGACTGAATCACAATGATCATGGCTTGACTAAGAGTATTGTAAAAATTGACAATGGCTCTAGGCATACAGCTAAATTATCGAGTACAAGTACCCTCAGGACTCGATAGCATGAAACTGACAAGATTTGACACTTCTTGAACACATGACCAATATCAATAATTCATAATACAATAAGTTAGGGATTTCATGAAGCACATGGTTATCATAGTGTTGCACATAGATGGAATTGCATATAGATATGTCATAATTTCATCAACCTAATCTCATGAACATTCCATCAAATACTTATAGTGCACACAATATCATGGAAGTCATTCTTGGTCATAAGGTTAAAGCATGCATTTATTATTGAGTCACAATTGAGCTATAATACACAATTTCTATCCTCTTGGGCATTTCATCAAACACCTTACATGCACAACTTAGGTCATAGGTGCAATCATAAACTTACACATCATAAACAACTCAATTCATGGATTTCAACTTATATGCTAACATAGTTTCATAAAAAAACACATAAAGATTCCAAATTGGGAATCATACCACAAGATAAACATGGTTACAAATAACCCACAACATAAATATCATGTTTTATAATTTGAAAGAGGATTCTTGGACTTCATGGATGAAAGGAATCCATAAATCAACACTAGACATACCTTAGTTCTTAATTTTATGAAGATTGATGGAGAGATTCTTGAATTTAAGTATTGAATTTGAATTCTTAATTGAAAACCCTAACTTGTTCTTGAGAGAAACTTGAGAGAGACACTATATTTTGGTTGAATTGGGGCTAAATCCCATGTTTTAGACTTATATAGGGGTGGAAAATTGACCCTTCTTCCCTTAAAAATATGGATATTTAATGACTGAAATTGGGCATCAACATTATTATCAATGCGGAGTGTCGATTCCATCAATGAGATAGTCAAAGCATCACGCCATCATCGCGTTGAGTCTCAGTGCTAGAGTTACTTCTACTTTTTCTGTACAGAGTTAGGTCGGTCGGCTTGATTCATTGTGGTGTGGTAAAGTGGTGGTTTCCATCCCCCGAAAGGCTTAGCCATTTCACCTACTTTTATTTTTAGATTTAAGTTGATAAATACTTTCATTATCATTTTAATTCTCAATGTCATTTGTCATTTGTCAGAGTCAGGGACATGTCCCGATCAAGATTGGTTTTGGTTCTTTGTTTAGAAGGTTTTATTTGGATTACTGTGGATATTAGGTGATATTAGTAGGTTGTTTGTCGGTCGTCGATCATTGGTTATGGACATGTTTTGACTTTTCTTAAGCTTGTTGCATGTTATTTTGTTATATGTTCAGAATTCATCCGCCATTAAGGGATGTTGTGTTTGGTTTAGTTAGGTGCAGAGGATGATCTCTGATCCATATGGTACTTGAGATACCTATCATGGACAGGCCCTGGTTCAGATTATGACAAAGATGGTAGTAGAGCCTAGGTTTGGTGTCATTGTGTGTCCAATAAAGTTGTGTCAAGTAGAGTCTCTTTATGGGTGTAGTGCGCCACACTTATAAGGGAGAAACTATGAGTCATTTAGGAATATTTCCCTTTCTTATTATTCTATTTTAAAGCTATAGAGTCTAAGGTCTTGAATCTCCTCTAATTCTCGTATGTTTGCTTTTTAGATGATGCTTCCCAGAAGATCTGATGCTCGTGAAAACCCTTCTATCCCATTTAATAATAATATGGATAGAGCTCATCCAACTCCAGGAGTTTAGATCTGGTCTAGAGTCATTGCTTCTGATTTCCCTGAGGGAGATCCACTAATTTCCCCTAACCCTCCTCACGTACCCCAGGCTGGCGTGTCTAATGCTGAGTTTCACCAGTTGATTTATTTGCTTACTCAATTGGTGTCTCCTAGACTGAGTGTGTTGCTTATGTTTCTCCATTATCTAAGGCCACTAGAGCTAGCCAATTTATGAGGTTGAGTCCTCCTATTTTCACTGCTTCTAGGGGTCAAGAAGATCTTTAAAATTTTATTAATAAGATGGAAAATATCTTTTATATGATGCATGCTACTGATGTGGAAAGGGTAGAGTTTGCAGCTTATCAATTGAAGGATGTGGCATATCAATGGTAAGAAGAGTGGGAACAGTCTAGGGGTGACGATGTTGAGTCTGCCTTGTGGGATAATTTCTCTAGTGCTTTTCTTGATCGCTTCTTTCCTCAGGAGTTAAGGGATGTAGATATTGGGGATTTTTTGAATTAAAACAAGGCAGGATGTTAGTTATGGAGTATGCCTTTTAAAGTTTTATCAATTTTCGCATTATACTCCTAAATTGGTATCTAGCATGAGTGCTAGAATGAGAAAGATTACTTTGGGGTTGTCCCATAAGTTGATCTTAGAGAGTAAGGTTACCTTGTTAAAAAAAATATGAACATCTCTAAACTTATGGTGTATATGCAACAAGTGGAAGAAGAAAAAAAGAAGCAAGCAGAGATGAGTGAAAGGTAGAAAATAATTTTTGCTATTCGAATCAAGGTAGAGGTTGGCATTAAAGTGGTAGAGATAGTGAAAAGTGGATTAAGAAGAAGTGAGGCAATTTTGGTTCCTATTTTACGGCTAGTACTCCTTATCCATAGCCTTCGGGTGACCGTCATTCTCAGAATGATAGTAGGTTTAGAGCACCAGGAGCCCAATCGTAGTCTAGTAGGGCTTAGTCAGCTTCATCGTATCCTCCTTGCCAATTTTATGGTCAGGTGCACCGTGATGTTTGTGAAGAAGGAAGGAACAAGTTCTTTAAATATGGTTAGATTGGTCATATGCAAAGGGATTGTCCTTCTAAGGTTGCTTCAGGGGTAAATAAGATTCCTATTGCTACTTCATCAGCTATTGCACCAAAAGGTGCTTCTTTTGCTTCTGGCTTTGGCACTGGTCGAAATTGTTTGTATGCTCTTGCCACCCGCCAAGATTTTGGGGCATCCCTTGATATTGTTATTAGTATGCTCAAAATCTTTTCTTGTGATGTATATTGTCTACTTAATCTCGGCACTAGTCTCTCTTATGTGACCCCTTATGTGGCAATCAATTTTGGTTTTGATCCTGAGTGTATTTTGGACCCTTTCTCTGTGATCACCTCAGTGGGTGACTCCATTGTGGCTAGAATTCTCTATAGGGTTTGTGTGATGTAGGTCCATGGTAGGAAGAGCTTGGTGGATATATTAGAGTTTGACATGATAGACTTTGATATGATTTTAGAGATGGATTGATTGCATTCGTGCTATGCATATCTTTATTGTTAGACCCGAATGGTCAGTTACCATTTCTCTAATGAGTTGGTAATCGAGTAGGAAGGTGGTTCCCTAGTGCCTAAGGAAATTTTCATCTCATAGTTTAGAGCCCAAAAATCATTTTCTAAAGGGTGCCTTTATTACTTAATGCATGTTAAAAATTCTAGTTCTAATGGTCCTTCCTTGCAGACTATCCCTATGGTCTGTAAATTTTCAGAGGTATTTCCTAATGATCTTCCAGGTATTCTCCCCGATAGGTAAATTGATTTTGGGATTTAACTTCTTTTGGTCACTCGCTCTATCTCTAATACTTCTTACAGTATGGCTTTAATCGAGTTAAAAGAACTCAAGAAAAAGTTGAAAGATCTTCTTGACAAGGGTTTTATCTGCTTTAGTATGTCTCTGTGGGTGCTCCTGTTTATTTCGTGCTTAAGAAGGATGGTTTCCTTTGAATGTGTACTGATTATCGCCAATTAAATAAGAAGACCGTGAAGAATAATTACCCGCTTTTGAGGATTGATGATCTATTCGATTAGCTTTAGGGTGCTAGGTTCCTTTCTTAGATTTATCTTTGATCGGGTTACTATCAGTTTAATTAGGGAGACAGATATCCCTAAGACTGCTTTTCAAACTCGATATGGTCATTTTGAGTTTTTGGTGATGTCATTTGATTTGACCAATGCCCCGATAATATTTATGGCCTTATAAATTGGATTTCTCGTTAGTTCTTGGACTTTTTTTCATTATCTTTATTAATGATCTTTGGGTATATTTTAAGAGTGAGGCGGATCATGCCGATCACCTCCACTTTGTGTTGCAGACCCTAAAGGATTAACATTTGTATGCAAAGTTTTCTAAGTGGGAGTTCTGGTTGAATGTTGTGACTTATCTAGGTCATGTTATTTCTAGTGAAGGGATCATGGTGGATCCACAAAAGGTTGTGGTAGTTAAGAAGTGGCCTAGGCCCATGACTCCAAATGACATTTGGAGTTTCTTGGGTTTAGCCAATTATTATAGAAGGTTTATAGAGAATTTCTATTATTTTGCTGCCCCATTGACTAGGTTTAGTCAGAAGAAGATAAAATTCTTGTGGTATGATGCTTGAGAGGGTAGTTTTGAGAAGCTGAAGGATAAGTTGAATTTTTCAAAAATCTTGACTCTACATGAGTTCACTGAGGGTTTTGTTGACTATTGTGATGCATATCGAGTAGGTCTGATTTGTGTTTTGATGCAACATAGCAACGTGGTTGCATATGCTTCTAGACAGTTGAAAGTTCATGATAAGAATTATCCAACTTATGATCTGGAATTATTAGCTGTGGTGTTTGCATTAATGATCTAGCGATATTATTTACATAGGTTTCATATTAATATATATTCTGATCATAAGAGACTGCAATACATATTCACTCAGAAAAGGCTAAATCTCAGGTAAAGAAAACGGCTTGAGTTGCTAAAGGACTATGAAATGAGTCTCCACTATCATCTAGGTAAAACTAATGTGGTTGCTAATGCTCTTAGTAGGTTGTCCATGGGAAGCTTGTCTCATATGGATGAGGAAAAGCGGGACTTAGTGGATGATATTCACCATTTGGCTAATCTTGGAGTTTGTCTTTTGGATTTTGAGGATGGTGGTGTGATTATTCAAGAGTTAGCAAAGTTAACTCTTGGTATTGAGGTGAAGGAGAAGCAGATATTATATCCTATTTTAATGCAAATCAAGAATTATATAGGTAAACAAAAAGTGATGGTTTTCAAGATTTGTGGTGTTCGTATCTTGAGGTACCAAGGTAGATTATGCGTTCCCAATGTTGATGGATTACGAGGAAGAATTTTGGTTGAAGCTCATGAGTCGTGTTATACTATTCATCCTAGTTTGATGAAAATGTATAATAATCTTAAGGAAATTTGTTGGTGAAACAATATGAAGAAGGATATGGCCAATTTTGTAGGTACGTGCATGGCATGTCAGCAAGTGAAGGTGGAATAATTGAGGCCTGGTGGATTGACTCAATAGATTGAACTGGATGTAGAAATGGGAGATAATTAATAAGGATTTTATTACCGATCTTCTGCGGTCTTATCAACAGTTTGATTCGATTCGGTTCATCGTTGATAGGATGACTAAGTCCGCCCACTTCTTGCTAGGGAGGGCTAATTTATCTTCTGAGGATTATGGTAAGTTATTCATTATGGAAATCATGAAGTTGCATGGTACTCTAGTCTCCATCATATCTGATCAGAGTAGCCAGTTTTTATCTCACTTTTAGAAGTCGTTCCAGCGAGGCTTGAGAAAAAAGGTGACCCTTAGTATTGCTATCCATCCGTAGATAGATGGGCAAGCGGAAAGGATAATACAAACCTTGGAAGATATGCTTTGGGCTTGTATTTTGTATTTTGGTGGTAGTTGGGTTGACCACTTGCCTCTTATAAAATTTGCCTATAACAACAGTTATCACTCTAGCATTGGTATGGCTTCATTCGAGGACTTATTTGGTAGGAAGTGTAGATCTCCTATTTGGTGGTTTGAGGTTGTTTAAAATAATTTGTTTGAACCTGGTTTGGTTCACCAAGCTTTGAAGAAGGTGAAGGTGATTCAGGATAGACTTAAGGCTGCCCAAATTCGCCAAAAGTGCTACGCAGATGTGAGGCGAAGGGAGTTGGAGTTCAATGTTAATGATTGGGTTTCTTAAAGGTATCTCCCTTGAAAAGAGTGATGGGACTTGGCAAAAAAAAGAAGCTTAGTCCCCTTTATGTCAGTTCGTACTAGGTTTTGAAGAGAGTTTGTAATGTTGTATATGAATTTGAGTTTCCTTCAGCTTGAGATCCGTTCACCTGGTGTTTCCAATTCAATGTTTAGAAAGTGCGTGGGTGATCCTTCGATGGTTTTTTTCTTAGAGGAGGTGGTTATTTTAGATTCCTTATCCTATGAGGATGTCTCGATAGAGATTTTGGATCGGTAAGTCCATCGATTGCAAATAAAGGATGTGGCTTTGGTGAAGGTTCATTGGGGAAACTAAAAGGTTGAGGAAGATACTTGGGAAGCCAGGAATGACATGAAGTCCAAGTATCTGTTCTTGTTCCCTATTCTAGATAATCGTGCTTGAGGTATGTGTATTCCTTGACATCTTTGTTTTTTGTATTTGTTAAAGGTAAGAGTAGTGGTATGTGGAGTCAAATCATGCTAATAAACATCTTGTCCTATCATTCGAGGATGAATGATTCTAAGGGGGGAATATGTAATGCTCCGAGTTTTTGGTCCTTGAAAATTTTATGAAATTTTATCCTTACTATCCTAACTACAACTCCCCTGATGAGTTGGAGAGAGTCATGAAGGGTCGTAGGGACTCGGTCGTAACTTAATTAGAATAAGTGGCTTAGTATTCCACTCTGAGTATGGCTGACTCTCAACTAGTCGTCAAGACTTCTTATGGGTCGTAAGGACCAAGTCTTAAGGTGTCTATAAAGTTTGGCCCAACACACTGTCTAAATTACGACTTGAGTCCTTGAGTTGTAAAGACTCATGACGAGTCGTTATCTCCCAATCGTTGGGTGTCCAGTGTGTCATCCCAAAATTGTTGTTTCCTTGATCACGAGAAGTGGTTAGGTTCACAAAGTGTTGTTACGAGTTGGTGGTACAAATCATAGTCAGATCAGTATGGGGCCTTGGTAGTTTGGTCATGACTACGACTCCTTGTGATGAGTCGTAATGTATCCTTATGAGTCATATGATGACCCATAGTCAATGACGACTAAATTTCAGTTTTTATATTGAGGGAACTTTGAACAATTCTCTCCTTACCCAATTAAACTCCCACGTCTATAAAGCACTTAAGAAGGTTATATTTCAATCTTAACGTACTCAAACACTTCAAAGGCTCTCTCAAATTCTCTCAAGCAGCCATACTTAGGGTTTCCAAGAAGTAGGTCATCCAAGGGCTCCAAGGTTGAATTCCTTATGTAAAACTTGTTATTTGAGACATGTTACTCTTCCCTCATTGTTAATTTGTAAAAAGAATGTGTTTTAAAGTATTGTTCATGAGATATTTATATTGTTTGAAATCAAGGGTTGAGGGTTTTGAATACTTGTTGTTGAACAATGTTTTACCATGGTTTACATATGATTATTAGTGTTTTAATTATGGTTTTGAACTTGTGGGTGCATGGGTATGGTGAATGAACTAGGTAATTGTGATTTTCTCCAAACTTGTGACTTTTGAAATGGTTATAACCCCAAACCCATATTATAAAATTGGTTTTTAGTTATGAGAAATGTGGGAATTTGAATTGAACCTTATGGGGTTGTGTAATCCCCTAGGCTAATATATAATTGAACCAAAAGGGTTGTGAATTCCCCTAAGTGATGTAATTATTGGCATGTTGTTGTTACCTTGAAAGTGTATTTGGTATGACAATACCAACAATGTATGTCTTAATATGTAATGTGGTTCAATGAATGAAAATGTGTGATACTTTAATTAGGTCTTTAATAAGAGTTGTGTAGCTGAGTCATGAAAGTGAAGGTCCCAAGGGACCAATGTTGAAAATTGTGGCTGTCGACTCGGGGTTTATTTGATTGGGAGATTTGATTCCCCCTTATTATTATTATTATTATTATTATTATTATCATAGTATTGTGAGGTTCGAGTCCTCCACATCTTATTACATGATTTTGTGCTTGTATCACCTTGATATACAGGAAGGTTTGAGTCCCCCATAGTGCATCTGTATACCCTCTGGTTCGTGCGGCTAGACGCGTTGGGGGCCTACCAGCTGGGGGAGAGTTGGGCCCATATAGCCTGTGCATTCCTTCGTATATTATGACGATTGAGCTACCCAATCCAGACTAAACTTTTAAAGAGCATGTTTGTAATACCCCGAAGTTTTCTAACTAAATTTTTTGTCCCAAGAATATCAAGTGTTAGCTTCTAAATTGAAAGATGTTTATTCCATAAGGAATTTTCAAGATTTTCACTTTTTGTCATGTGAAAAATTTAATAAGCTTTCCATCGATATAAAATTTGCCTAAATCCGATAACTGAGTAAGAAGTTATGAGTATTTCAAGTTCCCATCGTAAAAACAGTGTCATATTAGTCAGTGGTGCACCGCGCCACAGGAGAAAATGGCAATTGTCAAATTCTAGTAGGGATCCGCGATAGTGGCGCGTCGCGCCAAACTTCCAAGTCGTAAATGAAGTGGCAACGCGATGGCTCCGCATCGCGCCATCCCTCAATTTCCCCGGCGCTCCAGGGGTCCAATTTGGGAAAATTTCACTGAAATTAAAAGTTGCATCCAGGGTTAAAAAGGTCAATTTATCACCCCTATTTAAGCCCTTTAACACGAGATTCAGCTATTTGGAACCTAAAATATACTAGTTTCTCTCAATTTTCTCTCAAGAACAAGATAGGGTTTCAATTGGGGATTCAATTTCAAGAAAGTCTCTCCGTCAATCTTCGTTAAATCAAGAACTAAGGTATGTCATGTGTTGATTCATGGGTCTCCCCCACCCATGAAGCTCAAGAATTTCTTTTCAAAATTCAAGATTTGGGAATTTGTGAATGTTCATGATTCAGATTGAATTGAAATTTATGTTCATGATGATGTGTGGTTTTGATTCATGTTTTAAATTATATATTCCAATGATTGACCCTAGTATGTGATGATTTGCATAATAATCTTGATAAACCCCCTTCAATTACAAGTTGATTGATGTATCCATGATTATTACATGTGTCGATAATTTTATAACCAAAGCATGCTACCCACATGTTTGATTAAATGGCCTTGTGAAGGACAAAATGCCATACTAGTATGATATTATGAAATCCCCATTCATGAATAAGATATGTATATCAAGTGTTTGATGAAATGTCTTAGTCAATGGATTATATATTGTTGATGTTAGTCATGTATTCAAGAATGTCATGCCTTGTCAGTTTCCTTCCATCGAGTCTTGGGGGTTCTTGTACCCAAAAAGAATATAGTTGTGTGCCTAGATTTAGTGTCATGTTTTCACGATATCCTCAGTCAAGCCATGATCCATAGAACTTAGTCAGTCATGTGACTCAGGAAAACTCAGTAATACAGTAATCTCAGTACTATTCTGTCAGTCAATGGAACTCAATAAATCAGTCCAGTTCAGTTCAGTAATCCATGTTCAGTGTCTATTCAGATAGGAGTAGAAATTAGCACCGAGTAAACCCAAGGATGAGAACACACACTATCAGATAAGGGTGTGATTCTTAGAAGTTATCCTTGCATTCCAGAACTATGTCGCCAGCATAGGTTGAGACATCAACACTGTCAGATGAGGGTTGATGAGGTGGATAAGCACTGTCAAATAAGGGGCCCACGGTTCTCTTTTGGGGACACTTCCAGATGAGGGTCACTCACAGCTTGTCCTTACCAGTGCTGCGAAATTGACACCCTTCTAATTGGGGTTATAGATAAGACCCCAACTCAGTCATAATGACGTATTAGGGGCATGTCGGTTAGATAACTACTTCTCAAAATTTTAGTTACAGAATCAGGACTGTTAGATACATTCATTCAGTCTCAGTAATAGAACTTAGATAGTTTTACAGAATTCAGGACTGTCGGATATAGCTAACTCAGATACAGTACGAAACTCAGCTAGTTCCATCAAATTCAGGACTATCAGATACAGTCACTCATGTCATCAGTTATATCAGTCATCAGAATCCAGTTATCAATCATGTTAAGTATCAGTAAATTTATGTTATCACGATCTCAGATATAGTTACTACGTATTCATGCATGTATTCTCACGTTCATATTAGTCAGTTAGCCAGTATTGTTCATGCATATAAACCCCATGCATTCAGCCTATGTTTCAGGCATACCAGTACATTCAAAATACTGACTCATTTGCGCTATGGTGTCTTATACCATAGGTTCAGAAGCACGAGCTCCAAAACATCAATAGCATTCCAGTCTCAGCAGTCAGAGTTAGCAGTGAATTTTTATCTCTCGAGGACATGATCATTTATTTATTATCTCATAAAGTAATTTATTAGTTAGAGTTAGTTGGGGACATGTCCCATCAACTCCTTATTCAGACAGTTCAGTTAGTTAGAGTCTTTCCAGACTATCACGTTCAGACTATCATGTTATTTTAGTTTTATTTTAGGTATCTCATACCCCATTCAGATGTTATATCTTTATCAGTAATGTTATAGTCTTGATCTTTATAGCCTTTAAGTTCATGTTTCCGCAACCATACAATATATTATGCAGTATACAGGTGCAGATATCAGTCATGGGTTAACTTATGGTCCTTCGAGATCATGAGCACCATTTAGTATTTCGGATACTAGATCCGGAGCGTTACGATGTTAATCCTAGTTTCCTATTCTGACATGTGATATATATGTATGGATATGCATTTTATTATGTGCATTGGTTTTGAATGATTTTGAACTGTTGATCATGGCATTTTGTTATCCTTATCCCTAAGTTACATGCTAGTGTTCACCCCACTAACTATCTCCATACGTTGCATCCCCATGCGATGCAGGCACTAGAGCTACTTCTAATTTTCCTATTCTAAGTTAGGTCGGTCGGCTTTGTTGATTGCGTTGTGGTGAAGTGGTGAGCTTCCATCCCCCGAAAGGCTTAGGCATTTCACCAGCTTTTATTCTTAGAGTTGTGTTGATATATACTTTCATTATTATTAACATTATCATTTTTATTCTCACTGTCATCTTTTAGAGTTGGGAACATGTCCCAACCAAGACTGATTTTGGTTCTTTGTTTAGAAGTCTTTGTTTGAATTACTGTGGATATTGGGTGATGTTGGTCGATTGTTTGACCGATCGTCGGTCTTCGGTTATAGACATGTTTTGACTTTCCTTAAGCTTGTTGCATGCTATCTTTGTATATATTCTTAATTCATCCGACATTGGGGGATATGGTGTTTGGTTTGGTTAGGTGTAGGGGTTGATCTCCAGTCCACGTGGGACTTGAGATACCCATCACGGTCAGGCTCTGGCTCGGGTCGTGACATAACATGTTTGATATTTTTAGATTAACACAAGTGAATGTGTCCGCGCTTTGCGCGGTTATAGTAAACTTTATCAATACTATAAGTAATTATTTTAAGCCAAAATAAGTATAAAGTTACAACAATCAAAAATTCATATAAAATATACAATAAAGAGAAATCATTTAGAGAACATGAAATAAAAAAATGCACCATCATTCTTACGAACTTAATCATTAACAAAAATAGAAGGAAAAAATACAAAATTATGTACAATCTTTTGAGCAATTATCGACATCAACTCTCACATATCAATCATCATTCAATAGCCTTCATTCTTTGAGTCAACGTAAAACATGAAAATATAATAAGCACTGGAAACATAACAATTAAAATGATAAATGGATTTATATAATAAATTAACGTTTGAATTTAGCAGCTTTCCTTTTAAAAAAATAATAATGAAAGGGCTACCCTTTGAACTCAAACTGCAAAACAATAAAACTTGTCTTAATTATCCATCATAAAGAATAAATTAACATTAAAAAAGTAAACGATAATATGTATAAAGAATAAATAATAGAAAAGTTAAAGAGAAACATTATTCACAAAATTTATGATAAATTAATATTCCCCAAGAATCAAACTTGATGAAATTTATGTCTCCTTAATATATATATATAGAGAGAGAATTTATTGTAGAGGAATATATAAAGTCAAACAGTTAGAAAAGTACAAAACATGAAGATACAACATATATAGAGAGAGAAAGAAAGAGAGAATTTATTGTAGAGGAATCTATATAGTCAAATAGTTAGAAGAGTTAATACATAAAAATGATCCTAAACTTGACATTAATATATCTAAATATAATTTATTTAAATATTAAATTAAAGATGAAACTATACTAATAATAAAAAAAATTATAATTTTAATAAAATGTTATTAAATTAACGTTATTAAGGATAGTAGTAGTATATTAAATTAACGTTATTAAAACATTATTAAATTAACGCAGGGGCGGACCTACGTGGTTGCCATGGGGTTCACCCGAACCCCCTCGGTGAAAAAATTACATTATATATATAAGGTAGAAAATCTATATTAATGTTGAACCACATGAAACAAGGCACTTAGATAGCCCAGTGGTGTTATTTGCTCTTCTTGGGTGCTTCCTTAAGCCTACTGCGCGGGTTTGATTTTTTAATTAAAAAAAAAGCTAGGTGTTGCAGCTATAGAAATAATAATAATAATAATAATAATAATAATAATAATAATAATAATAATAAATGATGCCTTTTTAGCACAAAAAGAAAAACTTTGTCAGTGCACAAATATGACCTTTAACTATTCAAAACTGCACAAATATGACCTTCCTCCAAGTCAGCCCTTTTAACGATGTGGCACCATGTGATTGGATTACCTTTCCACGAAGGCGCGAGTGAAACTCATTCATGGGGTTGCACAATCGGAGGTCATATTTGTTCAGATTTTGAATAGTTAAAGGTCTTATTTGTGCACTATCAAATATGGTTGATGTAATTTTTTTACATCTATCTATCTATCTATCTCTAGATAGTTTCTCAGCTAATCTGACGGACCATCAGATCGACCGTCATAGGCCCCGATCAAAAAATTTCAGCATTTTTCAAAAGGGCATCTTGACCATTTCCGCTCCTTGTGGCCTTATATATATCTATGTAGAGAAGAAAAGATCATTTTTCTCTCCATTTCTCTCCAATTTTCTTTCAAGAATTCTCTAGAAACCTAGGGTTTCTTCCGAACCCAAAAATCAAATCATCTCCAAGAAATTCAAGAAATCTCCCACAAATTTCTTCAAGTTGTTCAAGAACTAAGCTCCTCAATTCAAAGGCAACATGATCTTGATCTAAAAGTGTGAGAAAGAAGTTTCAAGCAAGTTTCCATATCTTCAAAATCTAAATCTAAGGTATGTGGGGTTTGAACAAGAACACTCCTTTCGTTCTTGTGCCTAAAGATTTACTTTCAATTATTGATTTACATGATATTTCAAGTGGGTTTACACCCAAATTTCTCTATTAATGATTTATGGGACTTGAGTTGAATAAGTTTGATATTTATAATTATTTCACCATCATGCTTCTTAAATTGAGTATTTACTCCATGAGTTGTATATTGCTATTATATATATATATATATATATATATATATATATATATATTGATGATTTCTAAGTGATTTATGATAAGTGTCAAGATTTGTGTTCTTCTATGAGAGATTTGACTATTGAATACATATCGATATTTGAGATTGAAAGTCGAGAATGAGTCCTATGATGTTTCCTTGAAGCTTTTGATATTTGAAATGATTTGATAAGCAAAGGTACTTGATTTTGAGAAAGATTGTTTTGATTTTGAGTCAAGTTAGGAATCCACAGTCGTATATAATTTACCGATGAGATATACTGTTGTTTTGGTCATCATGATAGACCCATGAGTTGATATTAATTGAGGTGGATTTCCTAACGCGTTCTGAGCTGAGTCTGGGAGGAGTATTTAGCACCGAGCGAAAATTTTAGTATTTTCCCAAAACTACGTGCCACCGTAGGATTGATGTTGATAATTGTGGGCCAAAGGTCGAGTATGAGATTGTGAAGATGAGATTAAGGTTTACTCTCCGGCAAGAGTACGACAGCCCTGCTAATGTAGGGTTCTCTCCTTAGGAGGGCAAAACGTTGGACTCTATGCGGCTCACATGGAGTAGTTATGTCGGTTATAAGAAACTCCCACGTCCATAATGATCTAAGTACCATGAGATACCGAGTCACTCTAAGTCATGATTCAAAGAGTTTGAGTTGAGTTAAATGATTTATGAGATTTATGAAGCATATGTTATTACTGATGACTTACGAAAATAATGTTTTAGATAATTCAAGCGAAGAGAGTTATTATTGTCAGCATGCATGATTTTCTTATACATTTATGATATTATTTAAAATGTTGCATCCACCCCTACATTCTCAGTACATTCCCAAGTACTTACTCCCATACTCTTTTGTCTTCTATATTTCCTCATGATATAGGTTCAAGTGCTCAGTCTCAGCAGCGACAGTGATCTTTGAGTACCTTTATCTATATTTCTACGATTGGTGAGTCCTCATGGTTCAAGGACCTGTGTGTCCAATTTTGTCTTGTTAATAGATGGTTGTTTACTTTCGATTTAGTACGAATCAGTTAGGGATCTATCCCAATGGCTCCTCAGTCCTATGTAGTAGAGGCTTTGTCAGACTAGTGTACCAGCGTGTACAGAGATTTTAGTATTTTATTTGTACGGGGCAGTATTATTTCATGTTTCAGTATGTTCATGACATGGTTATTCCTCTTTATCTTAGCATGATTTGCACTATAATGAGTTCTGAAAATGATGACAAATTTAGAGGGTTAGCTTGAAGCCACGTGTGGCCTTGAGCACCATGTGACATCTCAGGATAGGTTCTTGGGGTTCAAGGTCAGGAATCAACTATTTCATCTAATAGTTTTAATGTGCGGTATATGATTAATAAACATACCATGATGAACAAAGATAGATTCCTCAAAGAAGATAAAGGATGTATGTTAGTTTTCCTAACATAAGGGGTAGATTATAAGCAGCTATGAAATATGTAAGGAATTATCAGTAGACCTTCATTGAAAAGATAATTCAAGTCAAATGCCGAAAGCATCTCACATTCACTTTTTAGTCCGTTTCAAAAAGAATGACTCATTTCCCTTTTTGGCAATACTTTAATTTCAACTTTCCACATGTCATGTTTAGAACCACAAGATTAAAGGGCATTTTGATACATTTGACACAACTTTAATTTAAGGCCACATGATTCAAAAGTCTTCTTTATTTTTTTAAACTTTGTGTCAAGTCAAAGTAGGTCATTCTTTTTTAAACGGAGAGAGTATCTTTTTCTTCTTATTCTAATGTATTGCTTCAACTTTCAAATCTATTATTAATATACATATTTGATTATTTTAAAACATTGATACAAATATTTAATACAATACATACATGATATAATACAGTCTTGTGAAATATATTTTTACGTATTAAATATCATCAAAGGATGTGGTGCAGTGGATGGGGCTACCTCTTTCAAGCCCTGGGCATGAAAAAATCCTTGAAAGGGAGCGCTACCCTCCAAATGGGGCCCTATCCGGCGCGAATCTAGATTAGTCGGACTCCAATGCGGGTACCAGATAATGGATAAGAAACCAAACAATATATTTTTATGAAACAATGATACATTTTTTATACACATCATAACGATAACTATACAATTTCTATACATAACCTATACAATCTTTAGGTGCAATAACTATTCATATATTTGTTGTAAATCAACGATATAATTTTATACACATTCTACGCAACCTTAAGTTGCGATTATTAATAAAATGCATATTTTATACAATAATGCAGTTTCTATACATATTCTATATATATCTTATAGTAATACGTATTTTATACAATAATTATACATTTTCTATATATATATTAGATACTATATGTTATTGTTTTGTCTCTTAAATAGTCAATTATTAAAATAATTTAAATTTTAATTATTTTGATTTATAATAGTTTTTCATCTATTCCAATTTAAGTGACGCGAATATAGTAATTGTGGCACTAACATAGTTTCAACAGTCAACCAAATTTTTTATGTTGACATATCATTTTGTCTCTATTCTACCTTTTTATGAAATATTAATAACTTTTAATGCTTAGATGACCATAATAATTAATTAAGGATGATATAGTAAAATCATGATTGAAAAAGAGAAGCATGCATGTCTTAAATGACTTATAATAACTAATAAGAAGTGATATAACAAAATTACTATAAAAAATACTTATGAAAAAAATTTAAGTGAGTCTCATATAAGACGTCAACTTAATTTAAAACATCAAGAGTTAAGTTATCATTTTATGTCTATTTTACCTTTTTGTTAAATATTGTTAAGTTTTAGTAATTAGATGCCTTATAATAATTAATTAGGGGTGATATAGTGAAATTATGGTTGAATCAGCTGAAACAGATATGTCATAAGTGATTATTTTATTTTTTATTAAATATCTTTAATGTTCTAATACGTAAATAATTTATAATAATTAATTAGAAGTGATATAATAAAATTGTGGTTGAAGCAATTGAAACAGACATGTCAAAAATATCTATTTTACCTTTTTTAATTAAATATTATTAATTTTCTAACATCTAAATGACTTATAATAATTATTTCTAAAATATATAATAAATTAAAAAAAAATTAGACAAATAAATCAAACGGAGGAAAAAGGACCAATGAAAAAGTGTCAAAGCAGACAACAAGTCAATATGCCTGCTTTGGCACTACTGCATTAGGCCCTTTACCCTTTATTATTATTGGGGAAAGGACATGGGATGGTCATTTTAAAAAAAAATGGCTCACATTTGAAAAGGTGGACATGCTTAGCCAGTCGGGTAAAGTAATATCACTTTTTAGCCATTTGGCCCAATTGGGTACATGCAGTCTCTATACTCAATTGATACACTTTTATACCACATTGATACACTTTTATAATATATTAATACACTTTTTAAAAAAAAAGAGAAAGGAAATTCTATGTAAGCATATGCAGTTCTATACCCAATTGATACTCTTTTATACCATATTAATACACTTTTATACTACATTGATACACTTGAAGTGTCCATATACTCAATTGATACTCTTTTATACTAGATTGATACATTTTTCAGAATGCATATAAAAACTATATAGAGTCGTATAAAATATGTATCTAAATAATAATTGTTGTTAAAAATTGTATAGAATGTGTATAAAAATGCTATAATTATTATATAGAATATGTATATGTATAGAAACTCTATAATTATTGTATATAAATATGATAGACGGACTCGTAACATTTTCTCAAAGTCACGAAGTTGAAGTACTTTAATTGAAATGTAATTGTCAGCAAGTTGAGTACTGCAAAGTCAAAGTCTTGGATGACAATAATTTCCTCCAATCCATAGAGAGTGGAAAGAGTTGTCAATTTCCTCTCACTTTCTCAAAGCAAACAAAGAATGGAAAAAAGAAGGCAAAAAAATATAGGCCCATTAAAAATAAAAAAATTGACCCTGTTAGGGGTGGGCGTTCGGTCGGTTCGGTCTGATGGTTTAATATCGGTTCGGTATATCGGTTTTCGGATTGACAAAAATGATGTCTGTAACCAAATCAAAATAAATTCGATTTGGTTTGATTTTTACAAATTCGGTTCGGTTATTTCGAATTTTTATTTCGATTTGAAATATTAAAGTAGTTAGCCACTCTTTTTCATAACTGAACATTTAAAATTGATGAATTTTTTTAGAAAAAATATTTTTTTCAAACCTGTTTTTCATTCCCAAATATAAATAACTATAAATAACTCAACATGGATGAAACGAAATAAAATAATCATAAGCTTAACATAATACATAACGTCATTAATCATTACATATAATATAATCTTGCATAAATAGTCCATAAAGCAGTCCAAAGTCACCAAAATAGTCCATAAAATATTTGACTCACTAAAACAATCCATAAACAGCCTGCGGCGTATGCGAATTTGTTGTTAAATGTTAATTGTGAATGTGAATTACTAAATATTATATATAATATAATATTATATTATATATATATTATATATAATATATATATATATAATAAAATATATATACTATTTATTTATTTATAAATTTTTGGTTTTTTGGTTAAACCCATTTTTACAAAAAAAAAAAAAAAACCGAACCGAAAAAATGAAATTTTAAAATTACAAACCGAATCCGATCCGAAAAACCAAAAAATCGAAACCAAAATTAAATTTCGGTTTGGTTTGTCGGTTTTTTCAGTTTAAACCAAAATATACCTACCCCTAGGCCCTGTACATAAAACGGAAGGGCCGAATTGTGATGTACCCATCCCTTAATGGCTATTCACTGTGTTTTTAAATTTAGGTGCTAGTTTTGTGGAATTATTTTAATTTTAGGTGTTATTTTTGTCCTTTCCGCTTTATTATTAGGTATATATATATATATACACACTTGCATTTAATTTGTTTTTAAAAAAATAGATTAGTTAAAAAAAAATTGTTGAAAAAAGCAAGTATAAATAACATAAATACCAATAATTACACTCTTTCCCACTTTTTAAATTACTTTACTCTCTCTTCCTATTAATATACATAACATAGCCGACATATACATAGCATTCTGTGTATATGTTGGGCCACTAAATTATTTGACGAGATGATATAACATTGTCTGTTGCAACTA
The DNA here is from genome assembly GCA_030864225.1 of Capsicum baccatum var. pendulum. NCBI lineage: Eukaryota > Viridiplantae > Streptophyta > Magnoliopsida > Solanales > Solanaceae > Capsicum > Capsicum baccatum. The sequence continues at coordinate 205,840,759 of CM061553.1, read as the reverse complement.
CTTATTTTTTTTGTGCATTCCCCTTTCTCTAGTGATTTATGGTCACATTCATCTGAGATGAATGAAATTTGAGTGCAATTTAGAACTAGGGTGTGTATTCTAACATGACCGGTTGTTTTACATTTTTATTTTCTGAATCGAACTCTTTTGGTCGAGATGTTCAACATGTTACCAAATTATATTAGCTACAGTTTTTCTTAATGGATTTTCTAGCTTCCATTTAAGTGAAACATCTTCAGCAAAATTATTGAACTTTATTCATGTTGCATTAAATGTTTCATTATCTACGACATATATTTATATCATGTTTGAACTTTTTTTTGTATATTGATCGAAAGAATCAACAATCTTAGTGGATATAGTTATCTGATATTTATTGTGGGTGGTGAAAAATAATCTTCAATTAAAATTAATTGAGATACATACAAGTTAGTCCGAACATCATCATTCTAAAAAAAGATTTTGTAGTAAATTTTATGCTCACTTAAGATATTACGATTGTCATTTTTGCCTAATTAAATACTAATAAGTTTTAGGGGACCAATAGGTGTCACAAGAAAAATGAAAATACATGAAGGTTGGAGAGGCATGACTATGAGTTAACCATCATTGTCTTCAGTAATGCACACTATATATAAATTGCAAATTTTGATATAATAAATTAGGAATTCCTTGATTATTAGTTAGAGTTATTCAGATAGTATACACTACTAAAAAAAGCTATAAAAAGAGAAAAAAAAAGAGACCTCAAAATAGATTGAAAATAAGAGACCTCGTGAGGTCGCTTATTCCTTCAATTTATTCTTTTAATTATCTTTTAAAAAAAGAGACCTCATGAAGTCGGTAAATGATAAAATAAATTGAACGGCACAATATTAGAGACTTCAAAAGGTCAAAAATAAAATGCGAGAAAAATTAGCGTCAAAATAATAATAAAATTTTAAGCATTGCAGCCTTATGAGGTCGCTAAAATTTTAATGAATTAATATTTATTATCAAAAATAATTGTGTCACTATTTTATGAAGTGTAAGGGCAAAATATATATTTAGTTAATTTTTTAATATTTATTATTTATTATTATAGTTAAAATAATAGAAAAACCCAAATGAAATAGGCAGCTCTCTCAAACCGACCCTCTCTCAAATTCGGTGCAAACACTCTCTCCCAAAGCCGCCACTCTCTCGAAATATCATTTTCTAGCTTTGAAACTCTCTCTTCCAAATCTAAATAATCTGTCTCCATTTCAAGTAAGGTTGTTTTAATTTTTTTTCTTATTTATATGTAAAATGGTATTTGAATCTATGGATGTCTTGGGTCTTCTTTGTTTTTCCCGAAATGTGAATGAATAGTTAGAGATTTTGTTACCTTGTTTCAGAATGGTTTGAGGTTTGATGATTTTTATAGATCGTTCTTGCGTTGGTCGTCAAACTATTGGTAACCCTCGCCCTTTTCATGGTGGTTTTATAAGGATTGATGTTGTGGTTTCTTATGTGTGTGGGTATGGTTAATTGGCATGATTTTGACTCGATTACTTAGTCCTCAAGAGTGATTTCGGTTATAGTAGAGGGAGCGTAATAGGAAAGTATTATTTTTAGAGTGATTTGGGTTATGGAAGAGGCATATGAGAATATGAGAAGATGAATGAGAAAGTACAGAATGAACTCTCTTACAAAATATGTGTAACTAACTCTTATTTATGAAAATGCAACATTTATTTGTCAAGCATTCTGGTCGATAATGGATAAAGCTGCCACATTTATTTGTCAAGTATTCTGGCCGATAATGGATGAAGGGGGTAGTCCATTGAAATGTTTTGGTTCTATCAACTGAAAATCAATCGAAAACCCTTTTTTCAGTGACAATTTAAAGCACAACCTCATCCCTTGACCATAGTTCTACTTATTCTGATTTCAATATGATGCACTCACGCTCATCTCTATGAGCAATCCATCCATTGCTGTGACGCCATATAGTTTACTACTATATTGCCTCTGGCTCTTCAAACATGCCATTAGATGTGTGTTGGTTCCTCCAAAAAAATGCATTTTTGGAGGATGTGACATCGGTGCGGCTACACTTTTGAAGAGTCCGAGCAATACAGTTTGACTATGTTGTATAAGTTTCTAATTTTCCTTCCGAAATTCCCTCTCTCTGGGCCAACGGCCACGATTTTACCATCAATCTTATGTTGTGTATGGTTCATGTAGTACGGGGTGAAGGGCGAATAGAAGCAGATATGATAAAGGACAATATTAATTTTTCCAGTTTGAGGATAAATCTTAACCCAAATGAAATAGTAATGGACTATGAGAAGATGAATGAAAAAGTACAAAATGAACTCTCTTACAAAATATGTGCAACTAACTCTTATTTATGCTATTTAGGTCTAAATAGCCTAATCACTGTTACATTAACTTCTTTGTTCAGCTATCATTAACTCATACATTATTCTTTATCTTTCTATATCTTTCTTGTTAATCACCACAGAGAAGTCTCTCTCGATTGCAACCCCGTAAGTTATCAAATCTATATCAGCCTCTGTAAGTCATCATTAACCTGTAGAATAAAAACTGAAGACCATCTGTAGATTTGCCAAGGTAAGTAAACAACACAAATCTCTTGATACTATACATATGAGCATTCACTTGTTGAATTTAGCTATCTGTCAGAAGAAACTAGAGCTGCATTAGTAATAAAGGAACTTAATCTTCTTGATAATCTATGGCTTTATGTGATTAGGTGTATGTTTTTAATTGAAACGTAGAAAAAATGGATTATTGTAATTTCAAAAATCTAGAAAGCGGACTTGTTGGAGTGTTTAGAAATCTAATAAGGAAAAACATGAAATTCTAATCATGATTAACATTTTGGTTTAATTAATCTAATCAACACCATTAATTTAAAACTATGACATCTTTAATTCCAAAACAGAACTTGAAGAACTAGAGACAAGGAGAAGAGTGGGAACCCGGAACCATAAATAATAATAATATTACGGAACCTAAGGTTACTACACAAGCATAGTTGCACATGTCGGATTAGAAATCAGCTTCCTTGTAATTTGTTAGCATGAATAGACGTGATACATCGCCAAGTTTAGCTCTTCCTCCGATAGAATCGAAGATGATATATATGGCATAGTAGAGCTCTGGTTTATTCTTCTAGGCCTATAAAAATGATAGCTTTGTTACAGCGGAACTCCTTAAGGGATTGGGGGATATTTATTTGATTATCCACCAGTGGGGATGTTAGTTTCTAGTTGTGATTTCTTTTCTTCTATTAATGGTGCGTCTTTCTACCTAAGGCTGTTAAGTGGGTCGGGCGGAGTCAACCCGAAATCGACCCATCAAAAATAATCGGGTTGTGGGCCGAGCCGGGTCCGGGTTGGGGTTAAGTGGGTCGGGCCGGTCCGGGCTCAACAGTAAAATTTATAAAAATAACCTTAACCCGGCCCACTTAACCCAACCAGGTCAAACCCACCTAAACCCGGTTAAAAAACCGGTCAAACCCGGTCAAAATATAAAAAAAAAAAACTTTTTTTCAATATACATTATATATACCCACCTATATACATTATAAATACGTTAAACAATATATATACACTATATATATAGTATATACTACATTAGAATTTAAAAACTATATACACATATACACAATTACACATATATACGCCCCATTCAATATGTATGTACTACTTAAAAGTGTAAATAAAATATACTATAATATATATATATATATATATATATATATATATATATATATATATAGTTATATACTAATTTATAAAACATATACACATGTATACGTTAAATATACATGTCTATAGAAGATATATATATTTATATACGCACCATTCAATATATATGTACTACTTTAAATAAAATATACTACAATATATATACATTACAATATATATATATATATATATATATATATATATATATATATAGAGAGAGAGAGAGAGAGAGAGAGAGAGTTATATACTAATTTATAAAACATATACACATGTATACGTTAAATATACACGTCTATAGAAGATATATACACATATATACGCACCATTCAATATATATGTAATACTTAAAATAAAATATACTACAATATATATACATTATAATATATATATATATATACATATATATATATATATATGTATATATATATAGTTATATACTAATTTATAAAACATATGAACATGTATACGTTAAATATACACATCCATTGAAGATATATACACATGTATACGCACCATCAATGTATATGTACTACTTTAAATAAAATATACTAAAATATATATACATTACAATATATATATATATATATATATATATATATATATATATATTAATTTATAAAACATATACAAATGTATACATTAAATATACACATCTATTGAAGATATATACACATGTATATGCACCATTCAATGTATATGTACTATTTTAAATAAAATATACTACAATATATATACATTAATATATATATATATATATATATATATATAAATATATATATAAATTTATATACTAATTTATAAAACATATACACATGTATACGTTAAATATACACATCTATAGAAAATATATACACAAATATACAAAACATATGTTACTTAATATAATAAATTAATAACACTTGGTAGTAAATTAATAATATATTAGAAGTAAATTTTTAATTTATACTAGAAATTCAATTTAAATCATTAAATGAAAAAAATTACAAAGTAAGGACTAAGGAATGAATGAATTTGGGGAATTTTATTGATTGAGAAATGTCCAAAATTTATAATTTACATGAATGAAAAATCTACACATTATGCATCATTTTTTCCAACTCATTCATGTTAATATTAATGGGAACTTGCATAGGATAGTCGAAGTCAATGGGGGCAAAACCATGCATTGGACTTGATTCTGCTGAGTTCTCCCGTGAAGACATAATTTCTTCAAGTTTTAACTCGTCGTTCAGCTCCGGTTCCATTCCTTGGTTTTTTCTTTCCGCTCTAATCCAATCTTTGAGGTAAACTAGAACATTCATTGCATTGCTTCCCAATGAGTGTTGGTTGTCTCCAAGCTGTTGTCGTCCCTGACTAAAGGCACTCTCTGATGCAACAGTTGACATTGGAACATTAAAGATATCTCTAGCTAATCTTGAAAGCTCAGAATATTGTGTTTCACTACTCCTCCACCAATCCAACGTGTTGATTCATCGTCTGCGATTCTCTGGCGGCGATCGAAGTTAATATTTCACTCTTCCCGATAATTTGATGTGTAATCTCTCTCATCAATACTGTTTCAACAAGGTAAATCATAAAAGAAATCAGGAAAACCACTATGTGCCGGCCTTTTAGAAGATGGTGGCTCCTCGGGAGGATGAGGAGCGACAGTTGAAGTGATATTTGTAGGTACGGCTAAATCAAATAAATCAACATAATGATTACATAAATATTTTATGGATTCATTCGCATCACTCATAGCCGTCCACAAATCAGGTTGTACTTGTTCAGAATTATTGTTAGTATTTATTTCTAAGTTAGCATAAATAATAGTACTAAAGTGGCACATAGTATTATATTTCATGCACGAATTTAGCATAGCACCAACCAAGTAAATAGGAGGAATCGAAAAAAAATATTTTTTAAATTTAGTAAACATGGCATCAACAGCTTCTTATAACCTTCTTTATTTTTATATTCTGTGAGCAAACCAAAAATATCGGTTATATATCCCAAAATATTACAAACAGTGGGATAATAAGCACCGAAAAATTCAACTATAGCTACATAAAATTTTTCTAAAAACTTAACAAGATCATTAATTACAACTCAATCAAAATCATGTAGCATGCAATCAGCAAAATCAGCAAATGAACCGCAATGTTGGTTAAAGACTAGTGTAATAGGAACTCTATATTTATAACAAGTTTTTAAAAAATCATATGTAGAATTTCATCTAATATCAATTTCCTCGAGCATCAATATCGATGTAAGTCCATTTTCTTGACATTTAACTTTAAATTCTCTAATTCTCGATCTACTATTATTTTCTTGATTAAAACCAACAGCAAGACGATTTTTTTCAATATAAAGCTCAAGAAATTCAATATCATCTTTTACAATTAAATTATACATATGACATGCACACTTAATATGAAAAATTTCAGGCAACGGCGGAGATAGCTTAGATTTTAATTTTTTTATAGTTGTCTTGTTGTTAGAAGCATTATCAAAAGCAATACATCAGATTTTATTTTCGATACCATAAAATATGGCAACTTTAATGATAGAATCAGCAATAAAATCTCCAGTATGTTTACGATCTTCATCATATTAAAAAGCAAGAATACGTTTTTGCATCACAAAATTACCATCCATCCAGTGACAAGTAACAGTTAAATAATCATTTTTATTTACAGCACGACCAAGATCAGAAGTTAGGGACAATATACATTGAATATTTTTTAACAATGTTGATAAATAAAAATAATATTGTGAATGGGGTCAAAAAATATCGGCCCTACAAGTACTTCTAGGAATACCATTAAACATAGGATTATAAATTGCTTGAATATAATGAATAAAGGCATCAGCAGAAGGAAAACTAAAAGGCAAACAACTCACAGCTACCATTTAGTTATTTCTTCCGGTCCCTCAATTTATTATACTTCTTCGTTACCTAACCGGTTGCTGGGTCCATTCTGGTTTGTGTTGGTCCACCAATATCCCCACCACCTCGTGCAATTTTTAACTCTCTTTTGTGAGCATCGCCTATATGTCTCATTAATGTACCCGTACCCCTTGCTTGCCTCTGCTTTTATGCTTATATATTTGTTGACAAATATTGCATTACACCTCAGTATCTGGTATACGTTCAAAAAATTACCATGCAATACTAGTTATTTTACGAGGTCTTGTAGAACAGGGAGGAAGAGAAGAGAGATTAACTGATTCATATCTAATGTTAGCATTTCCTACAGTGGGTGTCTTACCAATATTTTCATCATCTTCGTCTAAATTAACCGCATCTACTTTATTTTCTTCTTCTAGATCGTAATTTTCCTGAGCTTCTACATAATCCATATCGTGAGCACCTACACCTATTTCTTCCTCAAAAGGTGTACCAAGAGGTACCTAAGGCAAAGGCACACGGGTATATCTACTACTTGAAGTACCTCTACCGCTAGTAATTTAATTTTTACTACTACTACCGCTTTCGGAACAAAAAATTTTAACACCTTTAGTAGCGAGGTTTCTTAATTTATCCATAGTATAAATTAAATTAAACTAAAAAATTTTAAAATACACAAATATAATAAAATTAAATATTCAAAAATTAATACATTAAATAAAAGTTAAGCGTAAGAGATGGAACGACAATACCAAATTTTGGAAGTATCCGAAGGTTGCGACTTTAGAAACTTCCACTCGTACTTTGTAAACGCAAAATTAAAAAATTAAAGTGAGCACTTTAGGAAATTAAATATATTGAATATTTGAGAATTTAGTAAAAATATTTTTTTTAATTAATGGGCCCAAACTAGCCGTTTGGACCCAAAAATGGCTATATAATCGTTAGGCCAACGACTAGTATGGCCCAAAATTTAATTTTTTTTTTTTTAAATATTAATTCTGGATGGGCAGGGCCGATTAACCGACGGGCCTGTACGGGCTTTATTTGGACCGGGTTAACCGGGCCTAAATAAAAAAAATGGCCCGGAACCCGGGACTCTAAAGACCTTAAGCTTACCGGGTCAGATCAAACCGGATCGATTTCTTTAGGTGGGCCAGTTGGGGCCGGTTAGGGCAGAGTCAGCCCGGCTCACTTGACACCCTTATTTCTACCAGACTTCACGAAATAGTTTTTATGAGTTGATGCCTATAGAATACTTGAAACGATCTTCTTCCAACTTTTTCCTCTTATGAATCTCTGTCAGTATTGCCAGTATAATTGTCTACACAATTGATGAGTTTCACGACTTATCTAGGACGCTTTACTTTAGACGTTGTAGAGTTAAAAGTTTTCTGTAAGAAATCTGATTGTGGTCTAGGATTGTTTGTCAGTTTTGTTACATCTGATAACTAAAATCTTAACTGTTTCATCTGTTTTTATTTTTCATAAGTTTGAACCAATTTGTACTTGCTTTATTTAAGCCAAGGATCTATAGGGAACAATATCTCTATGTCAATGAGGTAGGGGTAAGGTTTGCATACACTCTACAATCCCCAAAAATCACTTTTGGAATTATACTAGCTATGTTTCTGAACCAATTTATACTTGATGATTTCTTAGTGACCTATAAAAGGAAAAACTGAAGACAATCTGTAGATATGCCAAGATAAGTAAGCAACACAAATCTCTTGATAATATAAATATAAGCATTCACTTGCTATTGAATTTAGTTATCTGTCAGAAGAAACTAGAGCTGCATTAGTAATGTAACAAAGGAACTTAATGTTCTTTGATAACCAATAAAAGCTTTTCTGTATAGCTTTTGCCAAGCTTTTGCTAAGTTTCTTCTTATAAGCTGAAAATTACCCAGTGTTAGTTTTGGAACTTGTATATGCAAAGGTATCAAGCAAAACTCAATAACTTATGTACCGGAAAGGTTCTTATATATACATGAACTAGAAAAATCCTCTATGCAGTAAAACATTTACAACTTTTCTAATAGCATGCCTTTTCATTTTATACATTTTTTCTCCTTTGGAAAGATAAAGATATGGAGCCCTTTTGATAACCACTGTTGTGTGCACATAAATTTATTCTTGCTTTGTTTTTGTCCTGTGTTATATATTCTGCTAATCTGCCCATTTTTTCCCTTTGAAATTTTCAGTCCATTTAGTTTAGGTGTATACTAACTACTACACAAATTTATGCTTATAAACAATAAATTGAGATAGTGTCATTTGAATTATTGCTAGACGTTTACTGTCTACTTATGAGAAATATAAGAGAAGAATATTATTGAATTGTGTATCTACATTATATAAAGAACCTTTCTTGTACATAAGTTATTTAGAATGAGGCATCAACTTCAGTCAATATACATGCAATATTTTTTATGTTTCAGCCAGTGTTTCGTATCCATTATTTCATAGCAATTAAAATTCAATTAATTTTGTTTGCAAGAAAAGGAACTTGGGAGGCCAATAACTCAGGCTAAGGCATTCAAGGCTACACACACAAGGAAGAATAAAACTTGACCTATGTAAGCCACTATTTCTAGTAGTAATTACTTTATTTTCTACATTTATATTCTAATATTATTATCATTAAATTCAGAATCGATATCTGCAATTCATAGAGGATTTTCGCCAAACTCTAGCACAAGATAGTCAAGACCTACTATTTAGCCAAGAGAAGAATGAGAGAATATAGTTAGATGCCGTTGGTGGCCCGAGTAGGTATGGATATACTTATGGCTTACCCCCACGAACCTTTCATGAATTTCATTCGAAATTAGAAGGCCTCAGTAGATTCCAGGATGATGAGTCAAGGGAGATAATTTTTAGCTTTGAAGTAGCAAATAGCTGAGCTATCTAGCGAAGCTAAGGCCTCGCAGGCTAGGAAAAATAAAAGAGATATGCCGTATGCAGGAATGAAGACTCAATTTGATGCATTACTTGCTTCGTGGGAAGGGGATTCCCCCTTGTTCCGGTGATGTAGTACGCCCTCCTCGACCTCCCCAGTCTCTACCTATTTCACATGGAGTATATGATCAATACATAAGATGTGATTGAGGAGCCCAACAGTGATGAGGATAGTGAGAATTACTGTGTGGATAATACATCGCCGCGTTATTAAAATTGAATGTTGTATTAGATAATCTAAACCATATACTTTATGGTGGTTTATTTGAATTATTAAGTGTTTTTGAATGCATTAAAACTTTAAAGTAGTCTAAACAATAGTATTGTTAAGTAACTTATGACTTCTACATTTTGTTCGTTCAATTTCAAGGTATTTAAATTTGATTTTCATTTAGTGGTTATTGGATAATATTTACTTGTTTTTGTTGTAGTTTGATTGATTGGTGGGAGCTCGATTTAGTTGATTATATTATATAATTATTGAATTGAATTAAAATGGCATGTATTTGTAAAAGTTGTATTGCCATCATTTTTTATTTTATTTTTTCAGAAAAGAGGCCTCATGAGGTTGTTTTTTCGCATTTTTATTTTCCAAAAAAATGCACAAAAGAGACTTAATGAGGTCTCTTTTTCACAATTTCATTTTTCACGTTCTCAAAAAAGAGATTGCAAGAGGTCGAAAATTGTTTATAATAAAAAATTAAGAAATAATAATCACCTCATAAGGTATCTTTTAATTTTAAAAAATAAAAAAATAAAAAATAAAATTAAATAGAGACCTTATGAGGTCTCTTTCAATAAAATAAAAATAATTATAAAAAATAATTCAGAGACCTCACGAAGTCTCTCTTTGGAAAATTCAAAAAATAATCTAGGTACCTTGTGAGGTTGCTTTTAAGCGACCTCATGCGGTCTCTTACAAAAAGCGACCTATGTTTTAGAGACCATTAATTGATGTCGCTTTTGAAGTCTCTTTTTCGTAGAAAGAGATCTCATGAGGTCTTTTTTTTTAAGTCTCCTTTTACAGCTTTTTTAATAGTTAGTAATGTAAGAATTAATAAATGCAAATGTTAGATTATACTTCCTCCATCTCATTTTACTCGTCCCAAATTAGGATGACACAGCTATTAAGAAAAATAATAAATAACATGGCTAGTTTACCATAGTACCCCTATTAAATGATGTTTATATATTAATTTAAAGAATAAGTAATTAATGCAAAGGGTTAAATATGGGGAAAAAAATTGTCTTGTCTTAATAAGTAAAAAAGAACAAGTAAAATGGGACACCAAATTAAAAAATTTGGAACTGATAAAATAGGACGGAGGGAGTATGGTATCACTATTTTCTGGATAAGTGAGATTGAAAGATGAATTTCGTTCGTTAATATTAATTAAGTTGTAAACAAATAAATCATTAAATTTTGAGATTTGAGATTTGCCATTAATTTTCTCTTATGAATGAAGAGTAAAAACTGATCGTATTTCATATTTCATAAAGAGAGAATTATTTTGTATCTATTGATGATTGTTTCTAATGGTCATTATTCTGAGCTGGATTATTCTGAGCTGGATTATTGAGAAAGCCATGAGAATCCTAAATTCATGCTGAAAAATATGTTGGATGTCTGCAAAATATGGGAGGAAATCAAATCGAAGTACAATTCAATGATGAGTCACCCATCAAAAATTGAAGTAATTTGAGGAAAATCACATTGATAAAAGTTTGATGTTATCGTGAGAGGTTTTACTATTTAAATAATAACACATTTTTTTGTAATTAAAATTAAAACAAGATAAATATATAAGTAAATAATATTAGTTCGTCGGAAAATTAACGTGGTTAATGTTGATAATGATGCGGTCATTAAATGTGATATTTATACTTATATTACACGTAGAAGTTCTTTTACTTTGATTTTAAAACATTAAATTTTAAATTTGAATTTGTTCAAATCAACATCTTAATGATTGAGTATTTGAATTTTGAGTTTTTTATAACTTTTTCTTTGGGAGATTTTAAAATTCAAATCCGATTATACTCCTATAAATTTTAGCTCTTTATTCTTAGTCATAACTTTAAAAATTTGTCTTTATCGAAATCAGTACCTAACCAGATGAACATTTTGAATTTGAAACTGATTATAATTTTCTTTATTAATCGCCTATTTTCTTCATATTAATTAATTTCTGCTATTTAATATGAAATATCACTTCACCCTTCTCATAAATATTACTACTTTTTGCTAGAAAATAAATAGTGCTTTTACTAATTTTCACGTAAAAAATTATCTTGAAAGAAATATAATTTTTTTTTATTATATGAAAACTCTCTTTATGTAAAGAAGGGGAAAAAAAGAAAATCATTAATGTTCTCTTGAAACCATTAAACATAACTTATTCTGAAACAAAATGAAAAGATTACGTCATTTGACTAAGATAACATTTATTTAAAACGGAAGGAGTACTATACTCCCTCCATTTCAGCTTAGTTGTCTTTTTTTGAAACTTTTTGTTTCAGTTTAATTATTTCTTTTATGAAATTCAGAGAATTTAATTATATTCTTTCAATACTATCTCTTTCATTAAATGATAAAATAAAGTGTATATACTCAAATTTCTATTTTCAAAATATAATTAACAAAACTTATTTGATAAAATAAATCCCTAATAAATATTTTTTTAAGGAAAGTGCAAGCCAACAAAAGTCACTATTTTAAAAAGGATGAAGTTACATAAAGTTATCGCATATTACTAAGATTTTTAGTGGCAAAATTTCAACAATAGCTAACATTTAGTTAATACATGAGGGATCATTACTAAATTTTTGTAATTACAATATGTAGCTATAATTTAATATCTAAATATCTAAATTATAAATTGTATATACAAATACAAATTATAGAAATTTACTAAAAATTTATATATGAGTCCTAAAATTTATTTTATATACAAATATAAATCTATATGAGAACAAAAATTAGAGACCTTGCCCATGGAATTAAAGATTGGGCGGGTGGTCACTTTGAAAAAGCACTACCACTAAAAATAATTATTTTAAATTGGGAAAAATATATAAAGTAGTATATTTAAGTATTAAATTACAAAAACTAATAGCACTTTTATCAAATTACATTTTGTAGCATATGTATTTGTATGTATTTGTATTTTTGTAGCAACAGTTTGTAAAAATACAAAATACATATCGATCATAAGGGCAGTAAAAATTATATGTATTTGTATTTTTATAGCAACAGATTACAAAAATAAAAAATACAACTTGTTATATTATGTAATTATGAAACTATTGCTATGAAACTCATAATTAAGGGGATAAATATGTTATTTATGAATTTTGTCCTTTTAAATTTATAATCGATTGGTCGCTTCAAAATAATCCACCTAATGACCGGTTGGCTTTTTTGGGCCATTTGATCCTTTTAAAGCTTCAGTGTTTTAGTTTCTTTTTTTTTTTAAAATTACACAAATACACAACTTATGTTTCAATATTGTAAAAAATTTCAACTCTCTAAATATATTATAAAAATCTTAACATACACATAAAATACTATGTATATGTCGGTTATGTTATGTATATTAATAGGGAGAGAAAGTAAAGTAGTTAAAAAAGTGGGTGGGAGTGTAATTACTTCCAAAAGGATTGATATTTATGTTATTTATACTTTTTTTTCTTATGGCACTGTGCAAACACCACCTGAATATCTCATGAATTGTAAAGAAGAAAATAAAGTTGAATATTCACTGGTCTTAAATACGAAAATTTATAAGGCTATTTTATTCATAAACTAAGAGGTTACTGGAAATATAGTATACAGACCATTTTATCTCCCCATTATGCGTATGAAAAAAATCTATGAATTCTTAGAACAATCATCTAAATTTTATAAATTTAATTCTAAAAACTCTTGAACTTTACATAATACATGCCAATTTCCTCTCACAACTTTCACAATATATGCTATTAAGAATCATAAGAATGATTTCGTTGAATTTCTTTTCAATTTATATGTGAGCGTCAAATGCAACTAATGAATTAAAAACTAAAAGTTAATGGATTAAATCAGTTTTGACATATTAAAAAATAGCAATTCTAAGAAAAGAGAACAACAAAGTAATTGAACAGGGCAAATTCATTTTAGGGACCTTCTCTTGCTATTTTTTTTTCACTTACAAAATAATTACGAAAGAAATCATAAGAATGTGAAAAAGATTTAATTTCAGAATATATTCTACGATTCTAATAATTAATAAGGTAAATGAAACATTACATATTACAATTACAATCATAAAGATGGTAAAATAGATAATAATAGTGATTTTTCCGTTGTATTAATCGTTTTCTTGTTAGTCTTACGGAATAAAAGAATAATTGATTAAGTTTTGATCTTAAACCTTTCATATACCTTTCATATACTATGGTAAAGCTTCAATAAGAAATATCTCAAATATTTCTTCAATGATTCTTTCGGAAGCAAATGTAAGATGAAAGTTGAACATGAGAATATAATGTCTTATTATAATAATTTATATCGTGGTTATTACAGGATTTATTCAATCATAAAGTGTAACAATTGAGAAAAATTTAAATCTTGGAGAAGGCTAAATGAGTAGGCAAAGAAAACTCCAAGTTTAACGTTATAGTTGAAATAGAAATGAAGTATGTGATGAAGGTCTTAATATTAATTTTTGAAAATTCAAAAGAATACCTCAATTAATCAACATATGGACCTGCATACATAAAGTTATATATATATAAATTTAATTTAATATTACTTTAATTTGATCATAATTTTTTGATTCATCCATCATATGATTCTCTAGAAGAAGTGAAGAACCAAGGTCAATAAAAAGAGTATGCCACTAAACGCCTCAATTTGTATGTTTCTCTAGGAACATCTCAATTGACGACAAGAGCCTGCTACTAAACGAAACAATATGTCATTCATTTTATTAATGAAAAATTCATATATTTATCTCATTAAAATACTAAGAACAATTTTGAAAATTAAGATAAGCAGAAATAACGCATACACAGATCATAGATAAAATAAAATTACGAATATCAAAACTCACCTAGATAGTAATATTGCACAATATCTCAAAACGATTACCAGCAATATGTGAAACTTCATCCACTAATTTGAAATCATCGATTGATCATTCTGTGATTGTGTATTAAAAAATTAAAGAACATTGATGAAGAAAATAAACATAAAGTAGAGCGATTAGAGAATTTTTTTGAACTGTTTTCGAAATAATATAATAACACACTAATATAATAAAATAAAAAAGAAGAAACCGCTGAAATGTTAATCTATTTAGTTGCTGATGTATTTTAGGTTTTCTGAATTTAAATTATGTTCAACATTTTCTTGCTGCATCATCTTTTAAAAAACTAATATTGGTTATATTATTTAGATATTTAATTAATTTAAGTTAAAATATAAATTACTGAAAAATCATTGTTTTAAAATTGTCTTAAAATTGTCAATTTCTTTATCCTAGACTGTCACTTGACAAAATAATAGGTAAGATTTTCTTGCTGCAGTATATAGAGAAGATTTAAATTTGATATATCAATAACATACTCAGTATATTCCACATAGTGGGGTCTGGGGAGGGTATAATGTACGCAGATCATACCACTACCTTAGATGAAGTAGATGCTGTTTCCAATAGATCCCCGGCTTAGGACCGATAGCAGTATGACAAACATAAATCATAAATGCATATAAACTAGTACAGTCTGCAAAATAATACTATAGCCATAATATAATACTAAAAACTAGCTATCCGAAATCATAGACATCACTCAACACCACGAACAAGAAACTTCAGACCTAAATAAAGAACACTCCCTTATTGTTACCGACACACTCTCAGCCCCTAAGCCTCTACCCTAATCCACGTTCTCCACACCTTCTTATCAAGGGCCATGTCTTCTGTAAGCTGTAACTGCTCTGTATCGTGTCTAATTACCTCCCTCCAATATTTCTTCGGCCTATCTCTACTCCGCCTAAAATCATCCGAAGCAGAGTCTCACACCTCTGTACTGGTGCATCAGAGTCCTTCCTCATCACATGCCCGAACCAACGTAACCTTACTTCTCGCATCTTGTCCTCCACCGAGGTCACTCTCACCTTCTCCCGAATAATCTCATTCCTTACCCTATCTTTCCTGGTATGGCCACACATCATCGCAATATCCTCATCTCCGTTATCTTCAACTTTTGAATGTGGGAGTTCTTAACTGGAAAACACCCCACTCCATACAACATAGCCGACCGAATATTTTATAAAATTGAATCAAAAAAATTTTAAATTTAAAAAGAAAAATAAGCAATCGTTACCTAACCTATCCTAAATAAATGGCAGATCAAATGGTGTTGAAACAAACTTAAAGAAATGCATAAATGATCAATGATAATAATAATAATGTCATTTGTTATTTTAATTATTACTATCAAAATAACTACTAAAAAAAATTAAAGAAACTATATTAATAACGTGTTTTAAATGGGGAACGAGCACATCAATGTGCTTTTGTGGGTGTTCACGGGGTTGAGTAGTTTCTTTTAGGATTTTTTTTTTCTATTTTTTTTTTAACTCAGAAAAATAATTAATTCTTACATAATTAGTTAATTTACCCTAGAATCAAACACGCGTCATTTTCATAAATTGTTACTTGACAATAATTTAAGTAATAATTTCTTGCTATTTAATATAATATATATAAAATTAATATATATCTAAACATGTCTAAGAATCAAGGAATAACATTTATCTTTTTTGTGGGATTTTTTGAGCTTTTATTTAAAATTTTCTCATTTATAAAATATCATCAATTAATGACACTAAATTATAAGCTAATAACTATACAATTACATCTACAATTACTGTAAATTAAATTCAGTAAATGTTGCAAAACGTTACTGGCCCCTTTGCATTCTTTCTTGCATGTATACATACAAGGACTTCTTTTAGCACATATACTCTTGTTTGTGAGCTTCAGGCTTGTAAACGCCACTCATAAACATGTAAAAAGAGAAGGCACGTGAATTCCTTATACTAAAGTTCACCTACATACATTTACCTATTATAGCATTAACATGAAGTGTAAGCATCATAACTTCTATGATATTCAGAAACTCTAAAAAGAAAAAATTCTATGATTTTCTCCTCTTCCTCTCATTTTCATTATCTTTTTTTTTCATTCTTAATATTATGATCTTAATTTTATTTTGGATTCAATCAATTGCTTATTTTGTTATTTTTGTAATTTCTTTTAATTCTTCAGTTATTTGATATATATGATGTGATAATTAATTTCATGAAATATCTCAATCCATAAAACTACTTTTATCTAAGAGTCAAAGTTTTACAATGAGTATCTGTAGATATTGTTGATGCTCTTTTTCTTTAAAATAAGCATGTTCAGTGGTAACTTTCAGTATTGAAATAAAATATATACATTGATAACAATTAGATAGGTAACAATTACATAAAAATAAGTATTGAAATAAAATGTACTCAAATAATTACATTGGTATTGAAATAATTACATAACAATTACATAGGTAACAATAACTTTCAGTATTGAAATAAAATGTATACATTGTTAACATTGTTCTAAGGAAATAAGTATTTCAACATTGGTAACCTATCTAATTGTTGATGCTCTTTTTCTTTAAAATTACATTTATTAATAAAGTGTAATTTCATGTTCATTATTGATGCATGGATCATTGTTTCTATTTTTTTTTTTCACATTTAAAACTTCCAGAAAATAATGACAATTTCTTATATTGAAATGACATGTATTTATTGAATTAGATGTTAATAAATTTATCACTGCTTCATGTTTTGTTATTGTTGTTATTATGCAGGATGCAAATTTTCATTGAGAAGTAATATGAGGAGCTATGTACGTAAAATTTTGTTGGTTTACTTTTCTTCTTAATATTGAAATTTATATTTTATTTCTAAGGAAAATAATTACACACGTCAAATTAGATGTTAAATTTACTTATGACGAGTATCAATGCTCCAGTTTTTGTTGTTAAATAGGAAGCAGGTTTTACTAAGGAGAACATGATAGACCTATGGAGGCAATGTTTGTTGGTTTAATTTATTTTCCATAAGTTTGAAATTTGTATTTTCTTTTTAAAGAAAATAATCATACACGTCAAAATATGTCTTTTTAATAAATTAATTGTATTTAAGAAAAATAATCACATACATCAAAATATAATTTTTTTGATTAATTTATATATCTATATAAAGGAGCAATATATACAAGTGACGCAACACCTTTCTATAGCCTCTATTCCTTTCTTTTTCCTTGTTGTATGATTTTTTTCCTCTCATTTTTCTTAATTATTTTTCTTTAAAAATTCATCTATATATAACTCATATTTTTTCATTTTCATAACGTCTACTCTTCATTAATATTAATAATATTCATAACTTCCAAAGCTTTCACGTTTATAACTTCATTTATTTGATAAATAATTTTATGACACCTTAGACTCACATAAATATTATTCCTATTTTAAGTAAAAAAATTGAGTCATACTGGCTATACTATACTCTATATGCATGCTTAAATTTTCACAGCTTCACCCATTATTATTTAACATTTAAGAAAAAAATATTTACAAGAGAATTTACACAAAAAGATAAAAGCTATATATATATAACAGAGTATGACCAAGCAGAAGGAAAAATTGGCCAATTAATTACTAGTGATTAAGTATAAAGAAAAAAATTAATTGTACGTGAGGGAGAACGGTTAATTGGAGAAATTAATTGCAACATTATATATGTACTTAGCCATTTCACAGTTTCTTTTGAAAGGAATAAATAAATGTAATAAAGGCTAATAATAAAGAAAGAGATCTTTTTAGAAGATTTTAAAATAGAAAATGAGGAAAAAGTTTAAAATTATGAGAGAACAGATTATAAGTGTTTACGATTTTGAATAAAATGAAAAAAAATGTCTTTGAAAGTTCATATTGCAAACAATATATGAGAGTTTACCTTATTAGTATCGTAACTGTTTTATTAGCTAAGATTTAATGATACTATTTAAGACAATTTTAATTGATATATTATTACAAATTATAATTATTTACGCATAAGTCAATCCAAACGATTTCTCTCAGCAAACAATAACCTCTTATCAAATACTTTGGGGATATATATATATATATATATATATATACACATATATATGTATGTGTATATTGAATCAATTTTTTTTTTAAATCAAAATAAGAAATTTAGCTAAACTTGAGTATCATCATCATCTTTTGTTAAGAGATAGACAAATTTTCTTCATTCATTTAGTAAACTTCTAAGAATCGAATTGAAAGAATATAAGTACATTAAAATTTGTGCACAAATACAACGCCGGAAGCTTAAATTATTATTACATTTTTAAAAATATATCTCCATCAAGATTTATTATAAATATTTTTCAAACATGAAAGTCACATCAAGAACATATTTTGTGCGAAGGGGATATCATTTCAAACTCTTAAGGGGTCGTTTGGTAGAGTGTATAAGATCAATGCAAAATATAGTGTATTAGTAATGCTTGCATTAGTAATGCTTGTATTATTTATGCTTGTATTAGTTATGCATGTATTATTTCTTATACATTGTTTGGTTTGATGTATAAGAAATAATACATCTTACATAATTTCTATAAAAGAATTTTTTTTTTTACAAAAATACCCTTCTTTGATTTTGTACACTTTTTTGTAATATTTTTTTTTTTGCCATCTCAAATATAATTAGTATCGTTGAACTAGTATATAGAGGTTTTGGATTAATTGCAAGACCTTTGTCTTTGCGCATGAAATATTATGCCAATGAATTAACATAGTCGAAACAAAAATAAAATATAAGACGTAAAATTAAGAAATAGTCTCAATTTTTTTAATCTTTGTAAAGACCCTCGAAGAAAAGCAAAAATATGTTACAATTATTTAAATAAATTATTCATTGATGGGAAAAAATTGTGAAATATTTTGAAAAGATTCACTATTGCAAATTACAATGGCCGAAAAAGGAATGGTGAAATATTTTGAGAGGAAAATTGAGGGGTATTAAGGTTATTTAATAAGTTAATGCATGTATTAAAGACTTTGCATTACTAATACATAAAAAATGGGTGGTATTAGTAATACACACTTTAATACACAATACAGTGTATAACTAATGCTTGCATTAGTTATACATTGACTAAAAATTGTACCAAACAAGGTATTCATAATACATATTAATTAATACATGCATTAGTTTGGCCAATACACTCTACCAAAGAACCCTTAAGGGGTCGTTTGGTAGAGTGTACTAAAAATATAATACATGCATTATTCTTTGTGTATTGATAATACCATGTTTGGTATCATTTTTTAGACTATGCATAACTAATACTTGCATTAGTTATACACACTATTGTGTATTAAGGTGTGTGTTATTAATACTCACCATTTTCTATGTATTAGTAATACCAAGTATTTCAACACATGTACTAATTAGTAAATGACAAATTTACCCCTCAAAGCTCTACTAAAACATTTCCCCCAAATCTTTTTCCACGGTTCTTTGCTGCAGCTTTCAAAATGAAAAAGAAAAATTCAATGACTAAATTTCCCCTCAAATCTCTACTAGAATATTCATTTTCCTTGTATTTTACCTTTGTTCTTGTACTTTGTCTTCTCTTCTCTTCTCAACACTGCCATGAAAAAATATGAATTTTTTTTACCGTATCTTCTTCTTCTTTTCATATAATTAGACATTGTTTGCTCTTCTACACTATAATTAAATGTTCTGTTATTGGGAGCTTGAATGTGAAATTAGATTCTTTGTTTTTGAAGATTGTTTTTGAATTTTTTATTGCTTAATTTTTCATGCTAATCTGTAAAATCATGACTATTTTTGGTGATTTTCTAAAGTTGTGCATAAAAATTGTTTAATTCCCTCATGTTCCAACTATCTTCTGTATGAGGAATTGCAAAATCAAAGTTTGTCATACAAACTTTTTTTATGAAAAGGGAATGGATATAAACTATTTGAGGAATTGATGGACAATGAAGTCCAATTCGTTGGTTTGGGAAAGAAAGTGGAGAGGGTATTTTAGTCATACAAAATATTTTTTATAAAAATTATACAACATATATTATTTTTAATACATCAAACCAAACATTGAATAAGAAAAATACAAGCATAACTAACGCAGATATAACTAACACAAGCATTACTAATACAAGCATTATTAATACACCATATTTTGCATTATTATATACACTCTACTAAACGACCCCTAAATGTTACGAAAATAAAGTGGGATCGACTCTTCACTTATACATACTCTCTTCCTTTTGTCTCTTTTTAATATATGTGAATAAAAAATAATATTCATTTAATATCTATATATAATAATTTAATAAATTATATATAAAAAATAGTTATCACATGAATGTACCTCAAATTTTCCGTTTATTCTATTTCTGATATATTAGAAGTTACTAATATGATTAAAACTCCCGCGAAGAACAATTTATTTCACTAGTATATAGAATATAGATAGAATTACCCAACTATCAACCACCTCTACACCGTGCTCCTTAACTGTCATAAATATTTAAGAACAGTCCATTCAATCATTTAGGAAGTTTTAGATTTGACTCTTCCAAGAAATCCTAGAAATTTCTAGGTTTGTGTTTTCGAATGATTTCTTGAAATCCAACGTTTCTTTTTTGAAATTTACTTCTTATATCTTATATTACTTCATATGTTTGTTTTTTTCGTTTGTTTTTTTCTTAACTTTTATTGATGAATTTTATTATTAAACTAGAATTATTAAAATGCATGACAACTAGTAGGCATAGATTGAAGAAAGTGGTGTCATTATTATTATAACTCACCATATTATTTTTTTCTATTCGTGGGTATAAATTGTAGTAAAAGATGATCATTAATTCTTGTAACTCATATAGTCTTTAGTTATTGTAACTCTCAAGGTCATTAGTTTTTGTAACTCTATGGTCATTAGTTTCATATAACTTATGTAACATTAAGAATATTTATTTACCCATATTACTACCCCTCATTCATCTTATTCATTACATAAAAGAATTCTACACCTATAAATAGTGGTGTTTCTTTCTTTATTCTGTAATAAGAAAAAAATGATAAGTGAAAGAGAGAGTTGAAACATAGAAAATATTCTAAGTCTTCAATTATATTCACTATACTAAAGAGAGTGATTACATTAGTGAAAGCGAGAATTGAGACAAAGAAAATATTTCAAGTATTCAACTATATTAACTATACAAAAGAGTGATTATATTAGTGAAAGAGAGAGTTGATACAAAGAAAATATTCTAAGTCTATAACTATATTCACTATAAAAAGAGAGTTTTATATGTTGAAGGATTGTGTTCTTATGGTGGAGCTTTGGACTCTTCAACTAACCCAGAGTTGCTTGAGCTATACATCGTTGATGGGCTGTTGTATCCTAGAGGGAAAAGTCAAGAGATATATTGTGAGATCGGTGTAGATTATGCCACAGTGGGCTTGAATCTCCTTAAAGAGAGCGAGATATCTGCTCCTCAGCCAAAAAGAAGATTATCTATTTTTTTTTCATTTTGTTAATTTTACTATTTCAATTGTAATTATTATAATTTGTGGTATATTACATCAAAAATTTCAAGGAGATTCATGTTTTGTTACAGTTTAAAAAATTGCGGATATCAAGATGAGAGATTTCAATATCTCAACGTCACTGGTCTCTTCAAGAGATGGAAAGGAAGAGATGAAGAGTAAAGTATTTTTCTGCTTGTGTAATACCCCCAAAAATGTAAATCAATATTAGCTCCATATTTCAATATTATTCATAGTAAATCATGGTTCTTTGGTAGTTTCATGATCAAGTTTGATGTCAATTAAGGTCTCGAATATGTCCTAGCTATTAGACGAATCAAAATATTCCTTATCGATTGAATTCTTGAAAAGGATATTGATATAGTCAACTTCAAATGAGAATATCTCTCGTTATGCTATGAATTTTTGAGATCATAACCCACCAACAGATATATAATTGAATTATCTTTCTAACGATACCAATTTTGCCCAAATCCGATATTGAAGGAAAAAGTTATACCCATTTTACTCCAATATGTTAGCCTGACTACTAAGTGACGACATTAGCTGACGGCTTATCACATATCTGAAGACTTATCAACTAATGTCGTCAGCCTTAGGCAGAAAGTCATAAATTCCAGCATCAAGTGACGACATGAGCTGACGACTTATCACATATGTGATGACATCAGCCAAATATCGTCAGCCGTAGAATTCAGCATTTTCCAAACGGTTTTGGAGGGGAATTTTGGTATTTTCCCTTCACCCCAAAGCTCCATAAACACTGAATTCAGCTTCCATTTCACCAAAATACATTCTTTTCTCTCAAATTCTCTCAAGAACAAGAAAAGGGGTTTCCAATTCAAGATCCAAATCTTAAGGATTCTTCCATCAATCTTTCCAAATCAAGTATCAAGATATGACATATATTGATTCATGGGTCCCTTTCACCCATGAAGCTCAAGAATCTCTTTTCAAAATACAGGATTTGTGTATTTAAGAATGTTCATGATTTAAATAGAATTGAAATTCATGTTCATGATGTTGTGGGGTTTTGATTCATGTTTTAAATTACATATTCCAATGATTGCGCTTGGCCTGAAATTGTGTAAAAGTACTTAAGCAAATTATACAAGCAAATCAGGTATATTTACTTGAAAAAAATTGTGGCTTTTTTTATTAAAATAAATTTTGTTGTACCTAAAAGTGTTTTTAATGTAAAACGAAAAAAAAAACTTTGTGCTATTTATTGAAATGAAAAAAAAATTATTATTTGCTAACTCTCTCGTGGAGGTTGAATTAACTATTTTAGATTCTATAAGTAAAAAATTAAATTAATCAATCACTTTATTTTGAGAAATTTATTTCTCTAATTTTGAGTTATTGTGATAGCACCAAAATTTATTGGTAGAATATAAATTATTATTATAATGATAAATTCAGATCACAAAAAAAAATTACTATATTCTGAGATCATAATGATTAATGGTATACCAATATTATTGTGTTAACTTTGTGACAATCTTGCAGATTCATAGACTAAGGCCTTAGCAAGAAATTGGTCTGAAGCACATCGAGGGGGATGAAATTCAAGATAAAAAATTTCTAAGTCATATATGAGGAAATCCAACTTGGGAACTAGAGATCCTATAACCATGTTCAATGGAAAAACAAATCATCTGATAGCTTGTTGTGAATGCACTATTATTTTGTGCCTCCCTATGATGTGAGTGCATTTTGTTCCTGTAATTATTTGTGAAAGTTAAGTCTAGAACTCTTAATGAAATTCTGTATCTCGTAGGAGTAGGATGTTGAAATTACAGAATGGCTCTTGGCAGACTTTACCTATGTGAGTGTGGAAGTAGGTCACTTTGTATGAAAATTAGGCTTATTCTTAAAATTGCTCATGAAAAACTGGAATGGCACATGACCGTAATGTGTTTTCTATTAAAGCTTATGTCAACACCTTGATTGTTGTGTGTAAGCAGTAATACTTTATTTCCATTAAGCAGTCATAGTTCAAGTCTACGACCATTACTGACTCTAGAGTAAAATTTACTGTTTTATTAAGTGAAGATTTAATGCACAACACACCTTCATTATGTATAATAGTCTACATTCAACTAATTTGGTGATAACTCTCTTATTTCAACATTAAAATGAGTGGAAAAATGTTGGTGCATTTTAGTATTAAAAAAATATTAAAGTGTATGACAATTAGTAGGCATAAAGTGAAGAAAGTGGTGTCATTATTCTTGTAACTCACCACATTATATTTTTGTGTTAGTGGGTATAAATTGTGGTAAAAGATGATCATTAGTTCTTTTTACTTATGTGACCATTAGTTCTTGTAACTCTTAAGGTCATTAGTTTTTGTAACCCCATGGTCATTAGTTTCATGTAACTTATGTAACATTAAGACTATTTATCTATCCATATTACTATTCCTCATCCATTCTATTCATTATATGGAAGAATTCTACACTTATAAATAGTAGTGCTTCTTCCTTTGTTGTGTAATATGAAAAAGTTGATTAGTGAAAGAGAGAATTGAGATATAGAAAATATTTTAAGTATTTAACTATATTCACTATACAAAAGAGAGTGATTACATTAGTGAAAGAGAGCTTTGAGACGAAAAAATATTTTAAGTCTTCAACTATATTAACTATACAAAAGAGAGTGATTATATTAGTGAAAAAGAGAGCTGACACAAAGAAAATATTTTAAGTCTTTAACTGTATTCACTATAAAAAGAGAGTTTTATATGTTGAAAAAAGGTGTTCTTATGGTGGAGCTTTGGATTGTTCAACTAATTCAGAGTTACTTGAGTTGTACATCGTTGATGGGCTATTGTATCCTAAAGAGAACAAGTCAAGAAATATACTATTGAATTGGTGTAAATTATGCCGCGATGGGCTTGAATCTCCTTAAAGATTGCGAAATATGCGCGCCTCAGCCAAGAAGAAGATTATCTAATTTTTCTTCATTTTCTTCATTTTATTATTTCAACTTTAATTAATATAATTTGTGGTATATTGCACCAACTTTTTAAAAAAAAGTTAATAAGAAGATCTTATTTAATTTTGATTAGATGAATTTTTTTCAACTAATATGGGTATAGTTGGAAAAAATGGTTAGTTATCTCTTGAATTTTTAAACGTGCCATTTATTTTGAGATAAAACTTTTAGCAAACATATCTAATAATTTCAGACGGATGAAGTAATATTAACACGTGTTAAGGAGTTGTATTTAATACAAAACATGAGTAAATCTTATTTTCGGAAGTTGCATTGAAACACAGGTGAAATGAAGTAGAGAACTTCTAAGACTTGAAAAAAAAATCTTCACTTCCAGGAAATTGCCACCAAAATCCATTGACAACCAACAACTCCATCAAAAACATAACAGAAGACATTATGAACCTTCATGGTTGAAGGTGAAACGAAGTTGTGTTGCTCCAAAATGGTGAGAAAAAGAAAAATCTAAGCTATTAAATGAAGAAATAAAATATGGAGAAAAAATAGATTTGATTGGCAGAGAAATTTGGGTGGAGGGGGTGTGAGTAAGCGTGCATGCATCCATGCTCTGCTTTCTACATCATGTATAACAATGTTAGGAGACCGATTGAGTTGAGTGATAAAATTAACTAGTAAGTGTTGAAATAAGTTGCTATTATAAAATTAATTATCATGTTTTTGAACGTAAGTGTCGAAATTGATAATAAATGTTGTGTTAGATTAAAAAAAGTGCTTCAAAATGACTAGAATATCATTAAAAGTACTTTTAAAATGATAAATTTGAAAGTACTTTCGTATGAGAGAGGATAAATAGATAAAGATGGAATGAACGAGTTGAAGATTTTTTTTTGAGAATTATATTTCGTGGATTACTAATTATTAGTAATCCACGAAATATACTTCTCAAAACAAAATCTCCAACTTCTTTTGTCACCATCCAAACCTATCATGAGTGACACCCACACTATTCATTCGGTGGAAGAATCAACTACCTCGAAAACTAACCAATAATCATCACTTAAAAGAGATCATTAGAACTAATCCATCAATAAATATTCAAATCTAAAACGAAATCAAAAGTACACTATTTGCATAACTTTGTACTTAAACAAGAAACAATTCTTAGGAGCCGAAAGTCGTCCGTACCAAAACATCTATGATTGTCAAGAAGGGAATGTAACCACAAAACTATAAGAAAGTCTATAATATCCAAAACAAAGGATTATAACATAAAGGAAAGATCTCATGGCAACCTTGAATATGTCGCTCACCCTGAAATCTGAAATCACCCACTAGAATCACAAGTGAGGTCTCGTAGGAGCCGTTGGAATATGAGTTGCAATAAAGTAAGGGTAAGTGTAGTATCAACACAGAAAAACAACAACGTACTAGTAGAGTCATTTGGCCAACCAAAGATTAGAATATGAACACTTAACTAAAACATAGTCTGCAGGTTAATCCATGCTCAAAACTAACATATACTTAGCACATTAACACCAAATAAACAGTTTAGGACTAAAATCAATAAGTCAATAAAATATCACCAAATCACGTTCTGTCAAGCCAACTCAAGACATATCAAGACAAGTAAATAATTATATATATATATATATATATATATATATATATATATATATATATATATATATATATATATATATATATATAAATTATATTTTTTAGTTCACTCAAGGAACCGTCAAACTCACCTGACCCTCGTGCATACACACTATGGGTAATACATTCATCCTCTAGTAATGACCTGCATGGACAAATTTTGTTTATGTACTAAGACCCTAGAAACAAGTGTTTGCCAAACTTATTTTGCCAATAACCCCTAAGAACATTTCAAATACTAAAATGTTCCACATTTAACAATAAGGTGGATCAAAGTTATACAATACATAAAGAAACTTGCATTGACCACACCAAACAACATGCACTAACAAGACACACTACAAAGCAGCTAACACACACATATTGTACAAATTGGATTAAACTATGAGACCATCACCTACCTCGAATCAAGCTTGGGCAACTCCTCTAAGTCGGAGCTTTGTCCGTACGTGCAATTTTCACTCGCTCTTACTCTAGTACACACATATAAACACATAATTAATAAAATGACGTACCATGTTTGAAATTATAACACACACCCAACCCCTAAAATCAAGTTGATGATTATTCCTTTCCCATTTTAGGACTTTTCTACCATAATTCACCTAAAACTATCAATTTCATCAATTAATTAGTGATGCAAAGGGTAAATTAACCATTAATAGTCATGATCCTTTAACTTATTACTTAATTCTCTCTTTTGCACCAGAAAATAACTGAAATCAGCCCTAAAATTCTTTTCGAACTCTATAATTTAGTAATTTTAAGGCTATATCAATAATTACTAGATAATGGAGATGAAATCCTTACCTTAATGGAGCCTAACAAAGAAAATCTGATGGAAATCACCCCAAATGATCCCTTCTTTATCCATAATGAGTTTTATCAAATTAAACCATTTTAAAAAATTTAAACATAAAATTGTGACTTTCATCACTATAGAGACACTTGCTGCCATAACGGTCGTTGATCGAGTTGAACGTTGCTATAACAGAATTTTTTTTGATATAGTGACACGCCGCTATAACAACATGCATGTCACTATGATGGCGTCGATGGAACAACATATACAATTTCGTCCAAAAATTTTAATTTTTGTAACACACCTTAAATCCAAGACATTTCAAATAATGTCCTTTACGCGAAGATCAATCTGAGAGTTTTACCTACCCAAATTTAATTTCTTAAATTTTTACTTATTTTTTTATCATCTTAGATAACTACAAATTAAATCAAACACCACCAAACTTGTCCAAATCATTCTCGTATTTTTCTAGACCATGCCTCACTCTGATTTTTTCTGAAACTAGCCCAATCTAAAATTTATAAGTTTAAATTCGAAAAGAATTTTAATATAAAATTTTTAAATTTTTTTTATACAAAATGATGAACATGATAATTACAACGGATACCAATTTACCCATTCATTTTTCTCAAATGATCAAATGAAAATATAGGCTAAAACAAGAAAAGAAGACAGTACCCGTATCCTCAAATAATTGAAGGTACTTGTCCCGCATGTCCTTCTTGATTTTCAAGTGGCATATTCAATTGGAAAATGCTTTCTTTGAACCTTAATTGTACATATATTCTTTTTTCTCAATTTCAGAACATCCCAATCTAGAATCCCTACTGGTTCCTCTTCTAAGTCAAATCCTTATCAAAAGCACTAAGTTCCACTTACTTATGTAGTCTCCATACCCATGGTACCGTTTGAGCATAAAGACATGAAATATGAGATGAACTTCATAATCCTGGTGGTAGAGCTAATTTGTATGCAATTGGACCTATATCTTCAAGAACCTCAAAAGGATCAATGTATCGAGGGCTAAGCTTGCCCCCGATGACTCCCATTATGGAGATACTTAAAGAAGAACTTGCTTACCAACCTTGAAGTCCATATGTCTTACCTTATGTTTTGCATAGTCCTTCTACCTGCTTTGAGTAGCCAGCAACTTGATTTAAATAAACCTTACTTTCTCTTGAGTTTCCTTTGCCAAGTCAGTACCCAAAGGCTTAACATCTCCAGTCTCAAACCACCCAATAGGTGACCTACACTTTCTACCATAAAGTTCGCCAAATGGTGCCATATCTATATTAGAGTAGTAGTTGTTGTTGTATGAAAGCTTACACAATGGAAAAAATTAATCCCAATGACCATAAAAAATAATCACATAGGTCCTTAATATATCCCCTCGCACCTGAATCGTCTTCTCTGACTCCCATCAGTTTGAGAATGAAAGTCGTGCTAAATGTGAGGTTGGTGCCTAACTCTTCGTATAACATGTCCCAAAATTTAGAGGTGTACTTTGTGTCTCTATCAAAAATGATTATAAGGGGAACCCCATGAAGTCTCATAATCTACTTGACATAAACTTTAGCTAACAACTAAGAGTTTTAGTCTACCCAAATCATTAAGAAGTGAGCTAATTTTGTCAAGTGATTCATTATCACCTAAATAGATTCATATTTTTCGAAGTCTTAGGAAGACCCACTACAAAATTCATAGCAATATGCTCTTATTTCTACATAGTTATAGGCATCTTTGAAGCAACTTCGCAGGTCTTTGACATTCATACTTCACCTGCTAACAATTTCAACACTTGGACTCATAATCTACCATGTCCCTTTTTATCTCGAGCCACCAATGAATCTGCCTCAAGTCATGGTACATCTTGGTTTTTTCAGAATGAATAGAATAATGCAAGTCTTGGCCTTCAAAGTACACAAGGAATTAAATCACCAACTCGAGGAACATATAATTTTCCCCATACTACAATACCCCAGTCACGTCAAGAGTGGATTTTGCCTCTTCCCCATACACTAATTTATTTTAAAGTGTATTCAACATCTTGTGTTTAAATTGCTTGGCCTTAATCTAATCCAAAAATGTTAACTTTACCTTAAACATGGACAACACTCCTCCCCTATTTGAGACCCCAAACTGCATGCTATGAGATGCTATCTAGCCAAAGTGCCTGGACATCCTCGAGAATGACAAACTACCCATATTTTTAACTTTTGGCCTCAATACGTATGCCATCAAATTGGCCTTGCCCAGATGATATTGAATAGTTACATCATAATCCTTCAATAATTCTATCCATTTCCATTGCCTTAGATTCAAATCCCTTTGAGTAAACGCATGTTGCAGGCTATGGTGTTCTGTAAAAGCCTCACATTGGCACTATAAAGATAATGTCTTCAAATCTATAATGCAAATACCATCACTGCTAACTCTAAGTCATGGGTTAGGTGATTCCTTTCATAAAGATTCAACTGCCTCGAAGCATAAGCAATGACATCCTATCCTGCATCAATGAAACACCCAATCCCAAAAGAGAGGCATCACAAAACACTTGCCTTACAAAACATTATAAAGTCTTTACCTTCCGCTGGTAACGAAATAATAGGCGTTGTGGTCAAGAGTATCTTGAGCTTTTGGAAGCTCTTTTCACATTGATCTGACCAAAAAATTAACAGTTTCTTATGAGTCAAACTTGTCAAGTATGTTGTAATAGATGCAAACTTCTTGACAAACTTGTGGTAATAACTAGCAAGACCACAAAACTTCTTACCTCCACCACTGAATTAGGCCTAATATAATTCTTAATTGCCTCAATCTTATGGTGTCCACCAATACCTATTTTTCAAAAACAGCGTTCCCGAAAATGCAACTAATACAACCAAAATTTACTCTTTAAAAACTTGACAAATAGTCATTTCTTCCTTAGAATCTCCAAGATTATACGGAGATACTTGCATACTCCTCTTTACTCTTGGAGTAGACTATAATATCATCAATAAACACAATAACAAAAGAATCCAAGAATGAATTAATTATAACATTCATCAAGATAATAAAGGCTGCAGGTGCATTAGTTAACCTGAAAAACATCACAAAAACTCATAATGACCATAACGAGTTCTAAAAATTATTTTTGGTATGTCCTCCAGTCTAATTTTCAACTGATGATAACCCAATTACAAATAAATTTTAGAAAACACTATCATACCCTATAACTGATCAAACAAGTCATCTATATGAGGAAGAGGATATTTATTTCTTATAGTAACCTTATTCAATAATCTATAATCAATGCATATCCTTATACTGCCATCCTTTTTCTTAATAAAAAGGACTGGAGCACCCCAAGGTGACCATTTGGATGAATAAAACCCTTGTTAAGTAATTCCTGTAATTGGGTTTTTACATTCATCCACTTTGATGGAGCCATTCAATAAGGATGAATTGATATAGGGTGAGTGTTTGGCTCTAAGTCAATAAAAAAATTGATATCTCTATTCGAAGGCATATCGGTAGGTCTAAAGAACACACATCTTGAAATTTAAAAATTACCAAAACTGACTCTATAAAAGGGGACCCCACGCTCATAAAGGGGACCCACACTCATATCCCAGAGATGTGCTAAAAATACTGAACACCCCTTCCCCACTAACCTTCTGGCCCAGATAAATAATATAATTTTCATTGATTTGGCCTTATACAGTCCCCCCACTCTAGCTCATCCATTCTCGATATAGTTATAGTCACTATCTTAGCATTATAATTTAAAACATTATGATATGGAGATCATCAGGTCATACCTAGACTTATATCAAAGTCCAACATATCCTGAAGAATCAAGTCTACTTAAGTATGAAAATACACAAATAATATAGAATAAAAACGGTAAACATGGGTTACGATCATAGACTCACCAACCATAGTAGACACACAAATAAGGTAATCAAGTACACCACAAACAAGATTTAGACCTACATAAGAATAAGTAGATCCTGAATGAAATAAACCAGAATCCATCCGGTCCCAAATAGAAATGGTAATTGTGATCGCCAAATCAAAAGCCTCAACATTAGTCTTTCCTAAAAATGCATACACTAGGCTCGGTAATCAATCTGAGCTAACTCGTTTCCTAGCTACACTCCTTCTCCTGTGTTTTCATTTCTTTGGCCACCCCGACAACGTGCCTGATTTTTTTGTCCACCCTGTGGACGACCCAAATCATTACCTCATCCCCCTCTACCTACTTGAACTATCGCTCTAGCCTGTTGTGCGTGAATTTGCCTATCTCAAAGGACACTATCTCTTAAAGTGACCAATAACACCATAATATTAATATTCCCGCTCAAGAGAGGGTTGACTGGTAGAAGAGTATAAAGTCCTTTGTCCCCTAAAAATCTACTACTGAGAAGAGATCTTAGTTAAATCCATAGTAAAAGCTAGCAAAGCTGACTGAATTGGCAAGCTGAATAGGACTGCTGACCGTGTCTCTTAGAGAAAGATCTTCCAAAATTCCCAATATTGCAGGATTCATTAAATAATATCTTATCCTGACTTGCTTGAGTCACCCCTTTTAACTTCTTCACATAATTTGACACTTTATTGAACCTTTTTCCCGTAGAAGTCATATGCATAGACAAAACTTGAAGATTATAATTGAACCCCTTGATATAAAATTAAATATTCTCCTTCTCAGTAGCCAAAAATTGAGTAGCATATCGAGACAAAAAATAAAACTTAGCCTCATAAGGTGCAATCGACATGCCACCTTGCTCCTATGCCAAAAACTCATTCTTCTTGTGATCATGGAGAAATCGAAGCACATACTTCTCTAAGAACAAAGCACAAAACTGTTCCCAAGTCAATGAAGGAAAAATCAAGAATCATTATTTAGCATATTCTCTCCACTATTGCTTAATATTTTTCTCAAATAGAAAAGACACAAACTCAACTCCATGTTGCTGAACAATACCCATCTTGTGTAACCTTTCATAAAAGTCAATGATGAACTCAATAACATCCTCAAAATTAGTACCTTTGAATGTAGTTTATTTTATCTTTATAAACTTAACAAATTATGTACCAGTCATCACATAACCCAAAATTGAATGAAGAAACATCAGTCACTAAAGCCTCATCCATCCTAGGAGCTATGACAATAGTAGGATGAACAATCAAAACTTGAGAAGCTGGCACAGTATGAGTGGCTCTAGTCCTAGACAACCCACTCAAAAGATCCAACACTTATTGAACAACCTCAGCAGATATAAGAGGTAAGGATATAACCCTTTTTGGTACCGCACCTCGGGCTCCATTCTTTACTACCTTATTATTTTTCTCTCCTTAATATAATTATGAGGAGGGGATATTAACTCTACAGGATCCTGGCAAGCAGCTACTCGAGATCCACCTATGGTGGGTGTGACTCGTCCCCTTTGTTTTCAACCTCTCTCTCTCTCACTAATCCTCTTTCTATATGGTTGGCTCTTCAACTGGAGCAACTAGTGTAGCAGTTACTATTTGGGTTTCTTAAACCTAGTATTCACCTTATATGGATAAAAGAGTGAAGAATTAGATGCCAATTTAAATCTTTAGATACAAATTGGAAGAAAGTCATAGAATGAAAAAAACAAGAATGACAGATTTCCTAAAATCCTATAACCTCTCGAAGAAAAACACAAATGTCTCTGTACCATTCTATGAGACTCTACTAACCCATTTTAATATGAGGATATCAATAGACTCTGTACATACTTTGTCATGGTCCAAACCCATCGTGAGTGACATGAAGACTAGTCACTCGGTTAGAGAACCAACTATCCCAAAAACTAACCAATAATCAACCCTTAAAAGAGATATTTAGAACTAATTCATCAATAAATATCCAAAATCTAAAATGAAGTCGATAGTACACTATTTTTGAAATATTATACTTGAATATGAAAATCATCCAAGGTCCCAAAAGTCGTCTGTATCAAAATATCTAACATTTTCAAGAAAGGAATGGAACCTAAAAACTAAAAAAAGTACATAATGTTAAAAACAAAGGACTATGATACAAAGGAAAGATCTCGTGGTAGCCTAGATATGCCTCTCATCCTAAAATCAAAAATCACCCCCGAAATCACAAGCTAGGTCTCGTAGGTACTGATGGAGTATGCACTTGACTCACAAAAGTAAGGACAATTATAGTATTAGCACACAAGAAAATAACAGTGTACTGGTAAGGTCATTTGTCCAATCCATGATGAGAATATGAACACTTCATTAAAATATAGCACAACCAATTAATCTATGCTTAAAACTAACATACACTTAGCACATCAACACCAAATAATAGTTTAGGATTAAAACCAACAAGTTAAAAAAATATCACCAAGTCACATTCAGTCAAGCTAAGTCAAGAAATGTCAAGACAAGTAAATAATTATTAAGAAACTGTCAAACTGGCCTAATACATACACATTATGATAATATATCCACCTTACTAGTCATGACCTGCAGTGGACAAATTTCATCTATGTACTAAGATCCCAGATAAAAAGGTATGCTAACCTTATTATGACAAAACCCATGGGAATGTTTCAAAATAATGAAACATTCCATATTTAACAATAAGGTTGATGAAAATCACACAACACATAAAATCACTTGCATTGACGACATCGAAAACATGCACGAACAAGCCAAACTACAAAGTATTTAAGATGCACACACAGTAAAAATTAGATTAAACTACAATACCATCACCTACCTTAAACCAAGCTTGCACAACTTATCTAAGTCGTGGCTTTGCCCTTCCATGCAGTTTCTGCTTGATTTTGGTTTGAACATGAATATAATACATAATTAATAAAATGACATACCATGTTGGGAATTATAACTCAAACCCAACCTGTAAGGTGAAGTTCATGATCATTCTCTTTTTGTTCTAGAACTTTTCTACTGTAATTGACCTAAAACTACTAATCTCAAAAATTAATTAGTGAATTAACAAAATGTAAGGGATAAATTAACCATAAATAGTCATAACTCATTAACTTATTACTTAATTCGCTTCCTTGCACTAGAAAACAACTAAAACTAGTCCTAAAACCCTTCCAAACTCCGTAATTTAACAATTTTAAGGCTAAATCAATAATTACTAGATACGAGAATGACATCCTTAACTTAACGAGAATTGAGAAAATTTGGTGAAAATCGCTCCAAATCACCCCTCTTTTCCCCAAATCAAGTTTTAGAAAAATAAATTATTTTAGAGAAATAAACCTAGAACTTCGACTTTCATTGCTATTGCAGCACCTGCCATTATAGAGGCCATTGACCGAATTGGCCATTGCTATGCGGGAATTTTTCACTATAGCAGTGTTGATAGGATAAAATGTCCACTTTTGCGCAAACATCCCAACTTTTGCAACACATATTAAACTGGGACATCCTAAGAACATGAGTATTATAATTATCAATTGATTTGGTTTGGTTGTTTATTTATCCTTGTTAAAGTTATTTTAAGTATTTTAAACACTTATAATACATATATAATCATGTTATGAGCCCAGGAGGAGGAACAAAGGATAGAATATAGGATAGATAAAATAGAATTGTAATCTTCTAATTAAATGGAGTTATTATTTAAATTTAGGATAGGAATATACATATGTGATCTATTTAGTTCAAGTAAGGGATGAAATATGAACATATTTAACTTAGTTCTTGCATTTTCACTCAATGATGTACTTTAGGGATAAGTTAGATAATCGATTAGAGGTTTGGAAGGTCATAGTCAGGTATCGACCCCGTGGACCAACAACCAAGATAATTAACCTAATCAATGAAGTTCTATAAAATATTATGGTTGTTCATAGTGTCTTAACCCTTTTTTCTCTCCATTGTTGTTCAAAAACCTTTAATTTATCGGATTGTTAAGTGTACTCTTAGTTTACTCCCAAACAATCTTGTGGTTATGTTAGCACTTAGTTAATCTTAATAGTTGGACTAGTCTGGGATAGTTGTTAACACAAGTCTCTGAGAGGACGATACTTGATTTGTAAAAGTCCACTATATTACTTGGTGAGACCACATACACTTGTGTGCGTGTTTGGGCTTAACAACATATTATAATTAACCTTTAACCATTTTTGATTCTCATTATTTTGTTTGTTTCAGTCACGAATACGCCATGGTTGCATGAGTGCGTAGAGAACTAGCCTTACTCTAATTCTTCTTGAAGCGACTTATACTTCACACTCATATAGTTGATTCCTATATGTTTAATCCTATAGATAAACTATTTGGTCATACCTTCTAAACTTAAAAATTGTTAAACAGCTTTAAACCTTAAGCCTTATCCTTCTTTCTTGAACATTGCCTTATCATGGACATGGATATAATTTATGTGACAATAGTGATTCCTAACTTTGTTAGATATCGTTAAACCTATATCTTTAGATCTCCAACCAGCTAGGTAGAGTTACCACTATAAGGACTTGTTCTCGGTTATAATCCTATTCTCTTTGATAATTTATCAACTGCCTCTCTAGTTAGACCTTTTGTAAGTACATCGACACATTATTTTTTTACTCTATACAGTCAATTATGATAATTTCACTAGAGAGTAATTGTCTAACGATATTATGTCTTCATCATATGTGACATGACTTTTCAGTATACATAGCATTTCAAACCCTTTCTATTGCTACTTAACTTCGACAAATATATGGATATAGTAGCTACTAGTTTTAGCCAAAAAGTAATATATTCTAAAATGTTCCATAGCCATTCTTCTTCTTCACGGGCCTTATTCAAAGCTATAAACTCAAATTCCATTATAGAGAGATTTATGTATGTCTGTTTGGATGATTTTCAAGAAACTATTCCTCCACCAACAGTGAAAATATATCTATTGGTGGATTTTACTTTAGATGATCCAGTGATCCAATTTGTATCACTATATCCTTTAACTATTGTAGGATATTTATTGTAGTAAAATGCATAATCTTGAGTGTATTTTAAATATTCAAAACTTGTTTCATTTCCATCCAATGCATTTGATCGAGATTACTTGTATACTGACTCAACTTATTTATGGAACAAGCTATATTCGATCTAGTACAATTCATTATGTACATCAAACTTCCTAACACTCGAGCTTAGTTCAATTGGGACTTGCTTTGATCTTGGTTCTTTGTGAGAGCAAGATTTCCATTAATTGGAGTCCTTACAACTTTGAAGTCGAAATACTTGAAATTATCAAGTAACGTGTTGATGTAATGAGTTTGAGATAGAGCTAGATCTTCAAGAATCCTATGAGTTTTAATTTGTAGAATCAAATCCGCAAATCTTAAGTTTTTCATGTCAAACTTGCTGGCAAGCATATGATAAGTAGAATTTATAAAGAAAATGTCTTCAATCATTATCAACATATCATCAACATATAAACGAACAGTGGCAATTTGATTTGGAGCTTTCTTGATGTAGACACATTTATCATACTCATTGATCTTAACTTTTTCCAATATTGTTTGGTCAAGTTTTACATACCATTGTTTGGGCGCTTGTTTTAGTCCAGAAAGTGACTTTACAAGTCAACATACCTTCTTTTCTTTTCCAAAAATTATAAATTCTTTGAGTTGATCCATTTATATTTCTTCCTCTAGTTTTCCATTTAAGAAGGTAGTCTTCATATCCATTTATGAATTTGAAGACCTATCAACACTCGAATAAACGTGATTCTTGTTTTCGGCAAGTATATATCAAAATAATCAAGACCTTCATTTGACAACTAGTATTACCTTATATTTATCAATATCCATCATCTTGTATTTTCTTTTAAAAGATCCATTTAGAACTAGGAGTGTGTATCGATCGGGTCTGTTCAATTTTATGTATTATCTGTTCGATTTTTAGGTTTTCAGTTTTTAAATATACTAAATCAATAACAAAACCAATAAGATATATTTTATCAATTTATCAGTTTTATCCTTTAATGATTCAATTTTTGATTTAGTACTCATAAAATAGAAATAGTAGCAGCTGACATAAAAAGAAACTGAATCTTAGTTATGGCTAAAATCTTACGGTTATATTCTAACTTATAAGAATATTCAAACTTGAAGTAAATGTTAGTTCAAAAAATTGAATCCTACTTGTTGAATCCTAGTCCCTTGACCCTCACCGCCGCTGCCGCAAACCCTCGTTGTCAGTTCACCATAGAGGAAAATAAAAAGATTTAACTTTATGTCTATATCAGGTTATAGGTTTTCAAGAAATTGAATAGGTTTGTTAGTTTATAGAAATTAAGAGAAACATGATATATATATATATATATATATATATATATATATATATATATATATATATATATATATATGTATGTATGTATGTATGTATATATACTAGATATGCATGATCCGTGCTATCACGGGCCCAATATATATTTTTTTATTTCAATTTATATGACATAAATAGAATTTAGATAATTAATTATTAAAATAATTTAAGTTTTTAATTATTGTAATTTATAATACCTTTTCTTTTATTTCAATTAAGTGACAATAATATAACTTCGAGAGCTAGGCAAATATTTTATATTTTTAAATTTTTAATTGTTAATTATGTGATTTATAATATTTTTTACATAATTTTTTAATAAGATATGAATACTCTCTTTGTCTCAATTAAAATTTTGGCAATCAGTTAATTTTTTATTGATTTTTGTTAATTATTATTATTTACAGTACTTTTTATTTTATTTTTAAACAATATATGTTGCTTTATATCTTCCTCTGTCCCATCCTGATTTATATGGCACTAAAATAATTTTGATAGTCAATCAAATTTTTTATGTTAACATATAATTTTATTAATCTTAACTTCCTAATACATAAATGAGTTATAATAAGGGATGGTATAATAAAATCATCGTTTGAAGGATGACAATTTAATTTAAAACATCAAGAGTTAATTTCACATTTTCTGTCTATTTTATCTTCTTATTAAATATTATTAATTTTCTTAATACTTAGACGACTCATAATAATTAATTAATAACGATTGACTATGTTACTTTTATAAAAATTAAAATAATTTTTTCATATCCATTAGTAATCATCGATAACTCATCGGAGTAGTATATTAATTAAATAGGGGATGCTATATTTTGCATATACAAAATATGATACTATTAAACATTATTGGATAGTGCATTATGTTTATCTCTCACAATAATAAAATTTTATTATATATTTTTCTTTATTTCCTTTTTACTTGATCGATATTGACCCAACACAAATCTTAAGAAAATATTCATTAGAAATTTATTTTATTAAATTAAATTTATTAATTTTGTATTTTAAAAATTTAAAGTTAAGTTCACATATTAGTATTTCTATATAAGAAAAAAATTAAAATTTAAATTTACTAAAATAAATAAGTAAAAAAAATTAATTTTGAATATAAAATTCAATTAAAATAATAAAATTGATTTACTTTAAATATTTAGTTTCAATTAATTAAGATAAAATATTATTAAATTACGTAAATTTAAGATGCTATATTTTGCATATACAAAATATGATATTATTAAATATTATTGGATAGTGCATTATATTTATCTCTCACAATAAAATTTTTTATTATATATTTTTCTTTATTTCTTTTTTACTTATTACATATTGGCCCAACAAAAATCTTAAGAAAATATTCATTAGGAATTTGTTTTACTACATTAAATTTATTAACTTTGTACTTTAAAAATTTAAAGTTAAGTTTAAATATTAGTATTTCTATAAGAAAAAATAATTCTAAAATTTAAATTTACTAAAATAAATAAGTAAAAAAAATTAATTTTGAATATAAAAGTCAATTAAAATAATAAAATTAATTTACTTTAAATATTAATTAGGATAAACTTATTATATTAGTAAATTACTTAAATTTAAATTAATTCTATGAAAAATTGGAATATACTGTGGGACCAACCCATTATTATATATAAGCATATTTAAATGTAGCTTGGTGGGCAATCTTGTAAATAAATAGAATAAGGTGGACTTTTTTTAAGGGCATGGTCTGTAATTAAATGAAAGATTGTGAATATTTTTTAAAGTTATTGATCAGATACAATTAATATAACACAACAAATTCTTTAAGCAGATTTTTCTCATAAAAATATTAAAATGCCCTCAATTTTTCATTAATTAAAAATAAATTTTTCAATTTTCTTGTTCAATTTTTGAAATTAAGAATTTTTTTTTATATTTTCTCCTTGTCTATCCTTAGTATTTAATAATTATATAAAGTATCTGTAGTCAAATTTAGAGTTTTCAAGTGCATTTAATAAAATATATTTGGTAAAATATACTCCTAATTAATGTTCTCTTAAGGGTGTATCAAGTCAATATGATCTTAAAAATTATTTATTAAAAAATTATTTTACTAAATTAATTTTACTAATAAGTTTTGAAAATCTAAATTTGATATAGTAACTTAATCACAAGGTTAATATTAGAAGAACAAAATATTTTTTCTTAATTTGCTCAAATAAATAAGTAAAAAGAAAATTATATTTTCAATATATGAGACAATTTAACAATAAATATATGGCATTTATTAATTTTAAAATTCAATGACATTTATTACTTTTGAAAGGGTTGTATACAAATTAACAATAAATAAATGACATTTATTACTTTTGAAATTCAATTATGATTAATTA
Organism: Capsicum baccatum var. pendulum; assembly: GCA_030864225.1. Lineage (NCBI taxonomy): Eukaryota > Viridiplantae > Streptophyta > Magnoliopsida > Solanales > Solanaceae > Capsicum > Capsicum baccatum. Next base: position 205,800,335 of record CM061553.1, on the reverse strand, counting down.
ATATAAATTATATTTTCAATATAAGATTTAAACTAACAATAAACATATGACATTTCTTAATTTAAAATCCAATTATGATTAATTAATATAAATTATGATTTGTTTTAAATTACTTAATTATATTAAATTTAGAAAGTTATTTAAACATGTACAAAAAGTTGGTATGCAAATTAACGATAAATATATGGCATTTATTACTTTTAAAATTCAATTATGATTAACTAATATAAATTATGATTTGTTTCAAATTACCTAATTATATTAAATTTACAGAAGTTATTTAAACATGCATAAAAAGTTGGAACAAAAAATTAAATATTTTTTTTTAATTCCCTAAAAGAAACTATAAAAAGTTGGAACAAAAAATAAAATTAATTTTTTATCCCATAAAAGAAAACATAAATGAGTATTTGTACCATTTTCGTTAAAAAAAATATGAATTTAAAAAGGAGTTGTTTTTTCTTTTTTTTTTTTTTATAAAAAAATAAGGATTTGTGCTTAGAATCATGGGGTCCACTATGTGGAAGATGAGATCACTTGAAGGGGATATAATTGGTGTTTAGAGAAAGTTGATTGGTTGTTTTGTCATTAGATTATTATATTCATGTTTGTTTAAGTTATAGCACAATCCAACAACATACAAGTTTTTTTTGAATTGACAGTAATACCATTAGAATAATTTTTTTTTACAACAAGCACACATGTTGAAGTGGCTCTTCTAATATATAGAATATATATATATATATATATATATATATATATATATATATATATATATATATATATGTGTGTGTGTGTGTATGTATGTGTATATATATATGTGTGTTTGTGTGTGTGTATACATAAGTAGGAGTAAAGTAGTAATTTAGTATATTCTTATTGGGTTATCGGTTTACCCAATAATTTGATAAGAAAAAAAATAAAATCAAACCAATAACCTAATAAGAAAATTTATAAAATCATTTAAAAATTGTCAACACAATAATTTAATAACATTAAATCAATAACAATTTTATCGGTTCGATTTTTGCACACTACTATTTAGAACCCAATGGTTCAATCAATTCCTACATGTGATTATTCAATATGAATTCTATTTCACTATTGATTTCCTCGTTTCAATATTGTGCTTCTGAGGAAGACATTGCCTCCTTAAACGTTTGAGCCTCATTCTCTACTAAAAACGTCAAGAAATTGGGACTAAAGGAAGTTGATGTCTTTTGATGTTTGTACACCTTGGACTTTTATCATTAGACAACTCACATTCATTCTTGTATGAATAAATCTTTTAAAAAATTTAGGATTATCTGATTCAATTATCACATTCACACGAATGTACGAGTTTTTTGATTTGTGAACCAGAAACCAATATGCCTTGATATTGGTTGCATATTCAAGGAAAATACAATCAATTATTTTTGATCCTATTTTAACTATTTGGGTTTAGGCACTTGTACTTTAGCAAAATGCCCTCACATTTTGAAATATTTCAAGTTGAGTTTTCTTTTTTTCATTTCTCACATGGAATGAACTTTGTTTTGCTATGGGGTACTCAATTGAATATTTGATTTCCTATTAGAGTAGCTTCCTCCCACAAGTTTTGTGGTAAACCAGAACTTATCAACAAGGCACTCATCATTTCATTTAATGTTTTATTCTTTCTTTTCGAAATTTCATTGGATTGTGGAGTGTATGGGGTAGTTATTTGATTAATAATATCATATTCCAAACATATTTCTTCAAAAGGAGATTCATATTTTCACCCCTATCACCTTTAATCATTTTCGTTTGCTTATCAAGTTATGTTTCAACTTCATTCTTGTATTGCTTGAATGAATCAATTGCATCTTCTTTGCTATTAAGTAGATAAACACAACAATATCAAATGTTATCATCAATGAAAGTTTTTAAGTATCTTTTTCACCACGAGTTGATTTCATGCCATAAATATATGTATGGATTAAGTCTAAGAATTTGAATTTCTTTCAATCGACTTATAAGAATGCTTAGCATACTTAGATTCCACACATACTTGACATTACAAATTATTACTTTCAAACTTAAGGAATATTTCTAAATTAATCATTTTTTGCATGATTTTATAATTTACACGTCCTAAATGTATATGTCATAAATGATTTGGTTTAAGCAAGTAAGAATAAGTAGAAATCTTATTCATATTAACTGAAAGTACATTTAGTTTAAAGAAGTCCTCAGTGGGGTAATCTTTTCCTACATACATGTTATTCTTACTGATTACAACTTTGTCACACACAAACACAAAACTAAAATCATTCGTCATTAAAAGTGATGTCAATACCAATTTCTTCTACATTTTAGGAACATGAAGGACATTGTTGAGGGTCACCATCTTGCTCGAAGTCATCTTAAAGTCAATTTTGCTAGTTCCTACTATCTTTGATGTTGCAGAATTTGCCATACAAACAGTCTTGCCTTGTCCTAAAAAGTAAAAACAGATAATAGTTTCTTATTAAACAAACATGGTGGGTAACACCCGAATCAATCCACCATTCATAAAATAATTTCACTAAGGTATATTTGAGAGCATTGCACAAAAGTTGTCTATTTCATCATGTTTTATCCTTTTTCGATTCGAAGGGTTGAAAATATTATTTTTTGACCTTTAAGCTATTTCAAAACTTCTTTAAAAAAGAAATTTGAAATAACTTAAGAGACTACAGAGTCGCCATTTCATTTTTTGATAAAATATCAAGAAAAAACTAAAAATATTTTAAAGAATTGAAAACGAAAATAAATTCTTAAAATTAGAAAAAATGGGCTGAGATTCAAGTAACGCCTTTAGAAGTTTTTTAAGGCACTAAAGAACGTTCATTAAAAAATGATTGACCAAAAGATAAATTGACTAATTTATAAAAGTAACAAGTTTTTAAGAAATGACTAACTTTGTAAAATCTTGAAATGCATTTGCAAAGTATGACATTCATTTGATATAAGTGACAAGTAGTTTATTTTAACTTACACAAAAAATTTCCTTAATGTAAAAATAATTCACAGAAATGTTCCTTTCGGTTGAAGTAAACCACATTATCTTCTTCATGAAAAAAGAGAAGGGAAGAAATCAACTTTTAAAGAAAAGAATTGATTATAATCAAAGTCAATAGAAATAGACTTTTGAAAATAGATTTTTAAGAAAAATCGCTAAACTAGGGCAAATTAAGGAACATTTAATTATTTATAAAATAAAGAAAATTTTCAAAAGAAAGCTCAAAGTTTTAAAGTTTGAAGAAAATCCCTTTAATCCAAATAACTGCTAATCCATGAATAAAGAAAATGTCATTTTTTCACGAGCTTTAAAATCTTATTTATAAAAATTCTATTTTACTTAAGCCAAAATAATTTATCAAGCCAATCCGGATGAATGGGAGAAGGGAGGAAATCAAAAAAGCAACTAAAGGAAATTATTTAAATTGATTAAGTTAAGAATTAACACAAGTATAAACCACAGAAATCCCGTGTTATATGAAGGTATATACAGAAAATTCCTTTAGGTTTTCTCTCTTCCTATTTTGTAAAATATTATCATACACTTGGATGTTTGTTATACATTGGTGGAATGTTTGATAAAACTGGTTTGCCTACAATTATGAGAAGGAAAATCAGAAGATATCTTCATACTCTTTAAATTATGCCCTTTAAACACCTGTAATTAATTAGTGTATGAGTTAATATAATAATTGAAATTTGAATTTCAAAAAATCTCTTAAACATCGTCATTGTTGATACATGTTTTTGAGAAAAAAATTCCCCTTTGTTCATGATTTTTGAAAAAAGAAGAAGATGAACATTCCCATATTGTTGCGTCATTCCGGTGTCTGGGAGACAAAAATCGGTTATAAATCATACAAAAGTGATGCCATTATTGTTTCTGAAAGTATTAATTTTTTGAAATAGATTGTGACAATCGCGATGGAATTGAGTATTGACGTTTTTCCAAAAAAATTAAAGTTAAATACATCGTTGATGGTAATTCTTCTCCAAATATCATAAGGAATGATAATGGAGTAAAGGTTTACATTGAGTTGAAGAAGTAATTTATGGGGCTTGTTAATTTTCTGCTCTGTATATCAACTTTCAACAAATCGAATAAGAATATCTAGTTTGATAGCGAAACTGGGGCAGTACTGTGTATTGAAGGTAGTGAATTTGATTCGGTTGCTTTGACGGTTGTTGAAACCCAGAATCAGTATTCATTATACGTTCTAGAATTTGGAGTTAATAACTTCATTACTGATTGCAAAAATACTGAAATAAAGGTTAACTAGCTTTATAAGGATAAGCAAATTTTGGTATCGATAATGGCAAAATATGTGATATCGAATGGATTCAACACATATTTTAAACGACCTGACAAACAAAGGTATGAACCAAAAAAATTATTTTTGATTTGTCGATGCTTTAAAGGATGTTTTGTTTTGTAATAGCCTTTGTTAATGGAGTCGCTGTGTTGACGAAATGTAATGCCCCGATTTTTTCATGTATTTTCAGTATTTACAGACTCTCATGTATATATAGTTTTTACGTGCTTTAAATATCTCAAGTATCTATAGGTTTCATGTCCTATACTCAGTACATCATGCTTTACATATATATTTAGATAGTTTATTACTTCTATTTATGAAACCTTGCATGCCAGCCTACCTCATTTAGCATACCAGTACATTCAAAGTACTGATCGCATACGTTTTCTTTTACGCTATGATGTCTCATATCATAGGTGCTAATGCTCAGTTCTCGGATCACATCTAGATTCTCAGATTATCAGCAGTACAGTAGTAGTGGTGAGTCTTCATCATCTGAGGAAAGATTATATTACTTCATGTATTTATCTCAGTAGTTAGTAGAGTTAGATGTGGGCCTGTCCCATCAACTCACAGTATTCAGTCAAGAGGCTTTTCAGATACTACAGTTATCTATTCAGATTATTTTGATTTTAGTATTATGCCAGATTCACAATTCAGTAGTAGTTTCATTATTAAAACCTTATGGAATTTTGGTTATTCTTCAACATTCATGATTATATTATTCAGTACTCATAGCAGGAACTAGCTCATGGGTTAGCTTGTGGTCCCTCAGGACCATAAGCACCGTGTAACGACTAGGGGGTAGTTTCGGGTCGTAAACTTAGTATCAGAGCCTAAGGTTTACAAGTGTCCTAGGAAGTATGAAAGCCGCGCCGAGTAGAGTCTTGTGCATGGGTGTGTAGTGCGCCACACTTATGGATGAGAGGCTACAAGGTATTTAGGAAAAGTTTCCATTCTTTCAGTATTCATGTCATGCGATTGAGAATGAGTTCAAGTTAAAATCTTAGTCTAATTCATTCCCTCCTTACGTTTACAGAACATGCCTCCCAAGAAGAACAGAAAAAGAATAGGAACTTAGCTAGCCCCTCAGCCTGTCCAAGCAGATCCTCTGGACGAGCATGTCTCTCACGTAGAATTTAGGGCTGCATTCACTACTCTAGCAAACTCCGTAGTAGCAAAAAATCAATGACCAGCTTCTATTTCGGCCAATACTTCTGCAACCAAAATTCGAGACTTCACCAAGATGAATCCGCCTTTCTTCACGGGATCTAAGTCTGAAGAGGATCCACAAAAATTCTTAGATATGGTTTAAAAGGTAACGGATGCTATGGGGGTGGTTTCTAGTCAGAGTACCGAGTTGGCTACCTATCAATTGTAGGATATAGCCCATACTTGGTTCAAGTAATGGAAAATTGATAGAGGTGTTGATGTAGGGCCTATAGAATGGGAAGAGTTTGCCACGACTTTCTTGGACAAATTCTTTCTATTTGAGTTGAGGGAGGCCAAGGTTTTAGAATTTATTAATTTGAGGCAAGGCAATATGAGTGTAAGGGAGTATTCTCTTAAGTTCACTTAGTTAGCTAGATATGCTCCTCATGTGGTAGCTGACAGTAGGTCCAAGATGAGTAAGTTTATGTTTGGTGTGTCTAATAGAGTGGTCAAAGAGTGTAGGACCACAATGCTGATTAGTGAGATAGATTTATCTAGACTGATGGTCCATGATCAACAGATAGAGGAGCATAAGATTAAGAAGAGGGAGAGAAGAAACAATAGAGCTAGGATGAGTAGTTTTAATTTTGATCAACCAAAGTTAGAGGGTGGTAACCGTCCTCAGTTTTATCAGAAGTCTTTAACCCTAGTGCCCTCTTCAGCCAGTGCCCCAGTACCCAAATTTAGAAACAACAATAGGGAAGGGCACCAGTCTCTAAGTCCCATGTCAGTGTTAGTAGTATTCGTATCAATCCTTTATGTCAAAAGTATGGCAGACACCATCAGGGTGAGTGTAGAGCAGGCAGTGATGTGTGCTTTGGGTGTGGCAAGCTAGGCCATCGGATTTAGGAGTGTCGGGTAGTTGCTCAGAATGGTAGGGATGCGTGACAATAGGGCCAGTCCCACCAGTCGTCAGTTCCATCCGCCCGCTCAACTCAGCAGGGTGCTGCTTTTAGTGCTACCAGTGGTCAGAGCCTGAACAAGTTATATGGTATGTTGCAGGTCTTTCACTCACATGTTTATGATTTACTAGACCCTGGAGCTTATCTTTCTTTTGTAACTCCATATATAGCCATCAATTTTGGAGTCAATCTCGAAACTCTAGCAGAGCCCTTTTCAGTATCTACCCCAGTAGGTGTTTCTATTATATCCAGATAGGTATATAGGAATTGTCCGGTCACAATATCTCAAAAATTTACCTCAGTTGATCTCGTAGAGTTAGAGATGATGTGTTTTGACGTTATTCTCAGCATGGATTGGTTCCACTCATGCTATGCCTCCGTTGATTGTAGAAACAGAATAGTTCATTTTTCAGTTTCCAAATGAACCAGTCCTTGAATGAAGGGGTAGTACTACAGCTCTTAGGGGTCAGTTGATTTCATACCTTAGAGCCAGAAAAATGATATCCAAGGGGTGTGCCTACCATCTTGCGTGAGTCAAAGACTTTAGTTCAGAAACTTCTACTCTTGAGTCTGTTCCAGTAGTAAATGAATTCTCAGATATATTTCCTGAAAATCTTCCCGTAGTTCCTCTCGAAAGGGAAATAGACTTCGAAATAGACCTTCTTCAGATACTCAACCCATATCTATTCTGCCATATAGAATGGCTCCAGCTGAACTCAAAGAGTTAAAAGAATAGTTAAAGGATTTCCTAGATAAGGGATTCATCAGACCCAGGGTTTCCTCGTGGGGTACACCTATTTTATTCGTACGTAAGAAGGACGATTCTCACAGAATATGTATTGACTACCGTCAGTTGAACAAGGTCACAGTTAAGAATAAATACCCACTTCCTAGAATCGATGACTTCTTTGACCAACTTTAGGGTGCCAGTTATTTTTTCAAGATAGACCTCAGATCAGGCTATCATCAACTTAGAAGGATATTATCAACTTAGAGTCAGAGAATGTGAAATTCTAAAAATAGCTTTCCAAACATGGTATGGTTGATGATAGGCGGATTTACACGCCTATATCAATATATTTTGCCCATATTTTAGCCTAGTTTTGAGAACAAATTATATATTTCATGCACTTTTAGTCCTTTTTCCTGTAAATGAGCTAACAAACATGATTAGTAAAGTTTCAGGTATAAATGATGCAAAATTCAGCATTTTATGGCTTACTTGACGCAAAAGAAAGCTCACGAAGAAAGGAAAAGGAGTGTACACGCCTAAGGACCAAAACTGCTGCATGAAAAATCTGTCCCGGGCTAAAACAGCTTTTTTGAAGACTTTGGGGACTTACAGACACATAGCTGGATTTTGACAAAGATACATTAACCTAGTACAATTAGGTTATGTATTTCATTAGTTTATTTGGATTATGATAATGTTACCTTAACCTAGTACATTTGGGTTAAGTGTTCCATAGGCCTAGTAGGATTTGGTTATTTATTTCATTAGCATAGTAGGAGTAGGATAGGAGTATTATAAATACCCTATCATACTAGGGATTTTTATTCATCTTTCTATTCTTCACTTAATTCAACAATTAATTTTCTTCCATCCCTCTCATCTTCCACTACAAACACTTCTAATATACTCTTCTAGTCTTAAAATCCACAACAAGAGAATCGTTACTTTTGCTAAGGAATTCACGCCTCACGCCTACCACTTGTGCTACACGAAAATCATCAATCTTGTGGTATAATAACAACAATGCAAATTGTGATTTCCTTCGCATTCATGGGTAACTAAACTTCTCTGTTGGGGTTATGGAAGCCAAATGAGTTACTATCTATTGCTGTGAGTTTGTGAGTTCGAGACACGTATATTGCTTATATCATTATTCTCTTCATCTTAATCCACATTCTTTGCGGTTGCAAACGCAAGAATACGCCAGTCTAACATTTAACTTGTTTGAGAGAAAGGTTATTTGTCTGGAAAAGAGATAATGTCAAGGTAGTAGGACACCCTTTCCTATTAAAAAGCTAGTACCGTAACTAGACTAACCTCTTGGAGAATTCGTACCGTTAGACACGCTTTAAGCTCGAGAGAGTTAAAGTGAAATAGTCCTTGTTTAGGTCGAGAGACGCTTGGATTTACCATCGACTACAATTTTCTATAAGCAATTGCATGTCAGAATTCTACACACTCACAGCCAATAGAGACGTATACCTCAGAAGGTGGACATAACCCCAACGCTTCAATTCTCATTGTTTCACAACCTACAAAATATCCTTTCCTTTTTACTTTGCTATTTTTAGCTTTTACTTCAATATTTTGTTTACATTACTCGCACGACAAGACTGCCCCCTTTCTTACGAGACTTGCACCAAAAGTTTAGTAATTTTGCTTACTTGTTGGCCAAGCTATTCCCTGTGGGATCGACACCCAACCCAGGTTGGGTTCTATATTTGCTAACGACCGCTTTACACTCAAACGAGAGCTGTAGATTGAGCGTTATCAAAAATTGGCGCCGTTGCTGGGGAATACGAGTGTCAATCAAGTTCGTGATAATTACTAGACCCTTTGGTCAAAGATTCTCGTACTTTTACGTTTAGTTTTTGTTTTTGTTTATTGCAGGTTTTTACTTTAGTGCATGCCCCATACTAGAAGTTCTGGTCAACCGTTATTACCAATCAATCCTGATCCACAACGAATTAGAAGAATGGAAGCACAAGCTGAAATCGACAGGATGGCTGCTCAACACGAGCAAGCAAGATCAGCTGCTCTTGCCGCTGCTCAAGTCCAACAACAAAACATTGATAATCCTGGGCGAGCAACAAATCCTGACGATGAAGATTTAGGTGATGACGAGTTGATAAACCCAAGGCATGTTGCTGAAACTACAACACCTGCCAACAGAAGAGGTCGACAAGCTCGGTATAGGTATGATCGCCAACCTTTGCAGCCAGCTTTCGACGATGATGATGATGATCTTGATGGTGCCGGAGCCACTGGAGCTATAATTCCATCACCATTAGCGCCCGGATCCAAGTTCAACATCACAAGCACCATGATTTAGTTATTGAAACTCAAGGGATTATTTGGTGGACTAGCAGGCGACGATCCGAATATGCATCTCATCAACTTTATTTCTACATGCAAGTCTTTTGACAATCCTGGTGTTGGTCAGAATGCTATTCGATTACGTCTATTTCTATTGTCTCTGTCTGGGGAGGCAACACTATGGTTGAATGGGCTGACTCCTGATTCAATTACAAATTGGAGGCAATTGAGAGACGCTTTCCTAGAGAGATTCTTTCCGCCATCCAAAAGAGCACAATTGAGAGATGAAATCAGCAACTTCCGCCAGCTTCCCACTGAAGCTCTTCATGAAACATGGGAGAGGTTCAAGACAAAGCTAGCGAGATGCCCAAACCATCACATGACTAATGTTCACCTAATGGAGATCTTGTATAGAGCCTTGAATTCAATAACTAAACCATTGGTGGATAATGCAGCTGGAGGTTCTTTCATGGACCTCACCTTTGGTCAAGCAAGCAATATGCTAGATCGCATGACGAAACAAAGTAGAGCTTGGCATACCAGGGATTCTGAGGTAGCAAGCCCCACTTTATCTATTGGCATGACTGCAGACCAAAGAAGAAGAGAAGAAGAACGTGATCAAGACATGGCGCATATGAAAACACAAATGGATCTTCTGACAAAGCATTTTTTATCAGGAAAGATCAAAAAAGTTAAGGCCGTGGTAGCACATGGAAGAGACGAATCCGACTCTGAAGAAGAAGCTAACTACTTGAACAATCAGGGGGGTTTCTGCGGGAATGCCCAAGGAAACCAAGGTCGAAACTATTATGATAAATCTGGAAGCAAAGACCAAGGTAGTTGGAAGAAAAACAATGAAAAGAGTGGTTTGTACGTTCCCCCTGGTAGACGTGATACCACCACATCTAATTCTGGAAGTATGGAAGACATGATGGCTAAGTTATTGAAAGGAGTGGAAGCAACGAGCGCGGGAGTTATGGAGGTGATTAATGATTTCTCCTCCATGAAGCAATTAGTTGATTCTCATTCCACTTCTATCAAGCAAATAGAGCAGCAATTGAGCCAACTTTCAGCAACATTCAATCAAAGAAAGGCTGGCACCTTACCGAGCGATACTGTGCAAAACCCAAGGAATGATGGGTCATGCATGACCATCACTACCAGAAGTGGTAAGGTGCTGGAAACTTCAGCAAAATTCAAGCAAGTGGTTGACGAAGTTGCGGACAAGGATAACAACGCGAAACGTGAGGAGTCCGCGGATGACGTTACTAACGTCGCTCCCAACGACGTGCAAACTGAAAAAGTGGAAAAACGGAAGCAAGAGGAGAAGCAATTCATGGAGAGAACACTTCCATACCCACCACCACCTTTTCCCCAAAGATTGAAGAAGGTGGCGGAAGACACTAAGTTCAGCAAATTTATGACTATATTGAAGCAGCTGACCATCAATGTTCCATTAGTGGAGGCACTTGAACAAATGCCTGGGTATGCGAAGTTTATGAAAGATCTTTTGACAAAGAAGAGGGAAGCAAGTTATGAGCTGAAGGATGATGTACATCATTGTAGTGCAATTGCTACCCGATCGATAGTTCAGAAGAAGGCCGACCCCGGAGCTTTCACTATTCCTTGCACCGTCGGATCTTTGAACTTTGCCAAAGCACTATGTGACTTAGGAGCCAGCATCAACTTGATGCCATTATCGATCTACAAGAAGTTGGGGTTAGGAGATCCTACACCAACTAATATGAGGCTTGTCATGGCGGATAGGTCGGTAAAACGACCTGTTGGTATTCTATGTGACGTATTGGTAAAGGTTTCTTCATTCATCTTTCCGGCAGACTTTGTTATTTTGGATTGTGAAGCAGACTCATAAGTTCCCATAATCTTGGGGCGCCCTTTCCTTGCTACATGAAGTGTGCTCATTGATTTAAGGGCTAATGAACTTTCATTCCGAATAAATGACGAAGTGGTTCATTTTGATGTTTGCAAATCAATGAAGCAACCCAAAGATCTGAGTGTATTTTCTGTGGCTGATGTTGTCTTTGATGATGAGAAAGAACGACTTGAAGAAGCGCAAATTCTTGATGATCCTTTGGAGGTTTTGCTCATGAAAGGAGAGAATGAGGATGCTGAAATTTCTAAAGAAGCTATTTGTGCTCTATCAGGATTAGGGACATATCGCTATACTCCTAAGAAGCTGGATCTTGATCTCAAGAATCGACCCACACCACCAGCTAAGCCATCTATTGAAGAACCACCCACACTAGAATTGAAGGAGATGCCAAGCCATTTGAAGTATGCATTCTTAGGAAGCGAAAACACTCTTCCAGTCATAGTGGCAGCCGATTTGGGTAAGCAACAAGTTGCAGCTCTTATTGCAATCTTACGCAAGCATATTAGAGCCATTGGATGAACCATTGCGGATATTATTGGTATTCCACCTAGGATTTGCACACATAAAATTCAGCTTCAAGAAAAGTGCACACCTACCATTGAACATCAAAGGCGTTTAAACCCACCTATGCAAGAAGTGGTAAAGAAGGAGATTATCAAGTGGTTAGACGCAGGAGTTGTATATCCTATCTCTGATAGCACATGGGTAAGTCCTGTACAATGTGTTCCCAAGAAAGGAGGTATGACGGTGGTCGCAAATGCGAAGAATGAGCTTATTCCACTCAGGCCCGTTACTGGATGGAGAGTATGCATGGACTACCGCAAGCTGAATTCTTGGACGCTCAAAGATCACTTCCCCATGCCATTTATGGACCAAATGCTAGATCGATTAGCGGACAAAGGATGGTTTTGCTTCTTGGATGGTTATTCAGGTTATAATCAGATTTGTATTACTCCCGAAGACCAAGAGCAGACAACGTTTACATGCCCATATGGTACGTTTGCCTTCAAACATATGCCATTCGGGTTATGTAACGCACCAGCCACCTTTCAACGTTGTATGATGTCTATTTTCTCTGATATGGTTGAAGACACTTTGGAGGTATTTATGGACGACTTTTCAGTTGTTGGTGAGTCTTTTGAAGCGTGTTTGGCAAACTTGAGCATGGCATTACAAAGATGTGTAGAGTTCAACCTTGTGCTGAATTGGGAGAAGTGCCACTTCATGGTAAAAGAAGGAATCATTCTTGGGCACAAGATATCTGAAAGAGGAATAGAGGTTGATCGAGCAAAAATAGAGGTAATTGAGAAGCTACCGCCTCCAATTTCGGTGAAGGGAGTTCGTAGTTTCTTGGCCATGCTGGGTTCTATCGTAGATTCATCAAAGAATTTTCCAAAATTTCTAGTCCATTGTGCAAACTATTGGAGAAAGATGCAAAGTTTGACTTTAATGACGATTGCTTAAAGGCATTCGAATGCCTTAGAGGAAAACTCATTGAAGCCCCTATCATGGTAGCACCAGATTGGACGCTCCCATTCGAAGTCATGTGTGATGCTAGTGGTGTAGCCGTTGGTGCTGTTCTTGGACAGAGAAAGGAGAAACTATTTCATCCTATCTACTATGCGAGTAAGGTCCTAAATGAAGCCCAAAGGAACTACACTGTTACTGAACAAGAGCTCTTAGCGCTTGTGTATGCGTTTGAGAAGTTTCGTGCCTACCTATTGGGTACTAAGGTGATCGTCCATGCAGACCATGCAGCTCTTAGGTATCTAATGACAAAGAAGGATGCAAAACCAAGGTTGATTCGATGGGTATTGCTGCTGCAGGAGTTCGATTTTGAGGTCAAAGATAGAAGAGGTTGCGAGAACCAAGTGGCTGATCACCTATCTCGACTTGAGAATGAGCAGGTGGCGCAACCAGAAATTCAGATTGATGATGCATTCCCTGCCGAGGAGATATTAGCGACAACAATGGACAAATTACCATGGTATGCCGACTTTACAAATTTCGTGGTGAGTAATGTGCTACCTGCCAATTTATCTTACCACCAAAGGAGGAAGTTTATGCATGACGTACAACACTATTATTGGGATGAGCCTTATTTGTTTCAAAGATGCGCGGATGGGATCATTCGACGATGTATATCCCATGAAGAAGTGCCCATTATATTGGAAGGATGCCACACTTCGCAAGTTGGAGGACATCATGCAGGCAATCGAACGGCAAGAAAAGTATTGCAAAGTGGTTATTATTGGCCTTCGATATTCAGAGATGCATACGACTATGTGAGAAGGTGTGACCAATGCCAACGTCAAGGTGCTATTTCAAAACACCATGAAATGCCCATGTCCAAAATTCTGGAGGTAGAACTCTTTGATGTGTGGGGTATTGATTTCATGGGTCCATTCATGAATTCGTATGGAATGAAGTACATCTTGGTTGCTGTGGATTATGTTTCAAAATGGGTTGAAGCTGTAGCATTGGCCGACAACGAAGAAAAGTGTGTTGTAGCGTTCTTAAAGAAGAATATCTTCTCTCGCTTTGGAGTACCTCGTACTATCATAAGTGATGGAGGATCTCACTTTTGCAACAAGCTATTCAAATCTGTATTGGCTAAGTATGGTGTCAAGCAACATAAGGTGGCTACGCCTTATCATCCCTAAACTAGTGGACAAGTAGAGGTTTCCAATCGTGAGATCAAGCAAATCCTTGCAAAGACGGTTAATGCTAATAGGAAGGATTGGTCTAGGAAGCTAGATGATGCACTATGGGCATATAGGACTGCATTCAAGACACCCATTGGTATGTCACCTTATCAGCTAGTTTATGGGAAGGCTTGTCATCTACCCATTGAGCTCGAGCACAAGGCATTGTGAGCATTGAAGCAATTGAACTTGAATTGGGATGTTGTAAAGAATCTGAGGTTGGAGCAGCTGAACGAACTAGATGAATTCCATCTCCATGCATATGAACGATCGGATTTATATAAGGAGCGGATGAAGAAGTATCATGATCAGCGGATTGTTCGACGAAACTTCCAAAAAGGTGACATGGTACTACTCTTTAACTCCAGATTTAAGCTCTTTCCAGGTAAGTTAAAATCGAAGTGGTCTGGTCCATTTAAAGTCATCCAAGTCTACTCGTCTGGAGTAGTCGAATTGGAAGGCAATAAGGGTGTTGTTTTCAAAGTGAATGGCCAACGTGTTAAGCCTTATATCGGTCCTCTTGACTCGATGAATGACATGGCCATCACTTATCTCGATGAAGTCTAAGTACTCGAGATTATTATGTTGAGCCACGACAATAAATAAGGCGCTAGATGGGAGGCAACCCATCGTTTTATCATTTTATCGTTTTATCGTTTTGTCGTTTTGGTACTTGTTTTGTTTTTGATAAATGAAAATCCAAAAATAAGAGTCGTGCCACGACCAAAACTAAGGCGCTTGGTGGGAGGCAACCCATCGTACTAATCGTTTTCATTTGTTTTGAGCAAAAATAGGTGCAAGAAGTATTCAACGAGGAGATTGATTTCAATTGACGATTTGAACGCATTGTATGGTAAAGTTGGTAAGTTAGGAATAGTGATGCATAAGACTATGGATTGAGGATCTCTCATGCCCAAATAGGCATCGAGGAAGGCTAGGCCTTGGAAAAACTAGGCCACGAACGATGCACAACCTATCCTATAGCCTAAGGTCTCGGAATCTAGTGTGCTATACACTATGCGCCGCCTATTCCTAAGTGTGCTTTTGACTATGTGCCGCCTATGCTATGGCATTTGGTCTCAGTATCTCATATGCCATAGACTATGCGGCGCATATGTCTACAAATGCCATAGACTATGCGGCGCATATGTCCCATTATGCCATAGACAATGCGCCGCATATGTCATGTCTATGCCAAGCATTATGCGCCGCATATGTGGGATTTTTGTCTCCAAAACCGATTGTAAATGGGTCATAACCCGACCCATTCTCTTCCTATATAAAGGGGACTTAGTTTTACAACACAACCACATTTAAAATTGACCTAAGGGCGCCGCATATACATCCAAATCCTCTCAAAATTTTCTTCTTTTGCTCTTCCAATTCACAAAACCATCCCCACATGCTTCAAGCAAGTAAGTGCTATCTTATTCTTCATTTATTTCTCGTAAGTACTACGTTGCTATGTCTAGTATGAATTGCTAAATCGTATAAGATTGTTGGTGATGTTTATGTGTTTGGATAGTTGATACAAAATCATGTGAGTGAACATATACGTAGGAAAATCTTGACTTGTTTTCGACTTGAATTAGGTTTCAATAGCATTGTTATGGTATTTACGGAATTACTATGGCTATGAACACTGCTTAAGATTGTTGTTTGGATACTTACATGTTAGACTATCCCGGCCATCGGGGTAAGACTTATAGTGCCTACCGGCATAAGAGGTTGTGATTGTTGTAAGAATAACTATTCCATGTGGTAACCCCTATGTAGTAGTGTTCTTATATCTACCATGAAAGTAGTCCAATGGCTGCAAGTAAGTGATGCATTGCTGATTTTCTTGTCGGAATACAATCCTAAAACGTATGTCGACGAAATCTGAGTACTCGACCACTTTCACTTCACTGATTTGTGTTAACAAAACTAAGTGTGGGGTAGTACCCCTAATGCTTGTTTATAGATTGTATCAATTGAGATTGTGCTGTCACTAACACTATTTCTAGTCTCAGGTACAATGGCACCTAAAGCAAGGCAAGGCAAGGAGAAGGCTACCACTTCCCAAAAGGGCAAAAAGAGAGGTCGCAAGGACCAAGGAGAATCATCCTCAGCACAACTACCCCGCAGAATGTTTGGAATAAAATGGGTTCATGAGGAGGAAGCCAAAGAATGGTACAGGAACAACAAAGAACGGAAATATGTTCACGTCGACTTGATCAACAAGGAAACCTTAGCAAAGAAGGAGCCGCGTATGTTGGCAAAAATAATGGCATTGAAACTGGATTTCATCTTCCGCGACATGGGAGAATGCAACCTTGATTTAACAAGAGAGTTTTATGCCAACTGGTCGCCGAACACAACAGGCAATGAAGTCAAAATTCGGGGCCAAGTGTTACAGCTCACCGCGGATTGGATCAACTCTTTTCTTGGCTTACCTTCGGTCGACACAACACCATTCAAAGAGCTGTACAGCAGGCCTCCTTATAGAGCAATACGACACACACTTTGTGGAAGCAGATCGATGGCAAGGTGGGGCAGACATAAAGAAACCGGCCGACACAACACCTTCCCCTATGCTCCTCTAAATAGGGAAGCAAGAATCTGGATGCGCATTGTCAACTCATGCCTTATTCCTTGGACTCAATACACCAAGATATCAAGAGATAGAGTGTGTTTGGTCTATGCTTTGATGACGAATGTCCCTATCAACTTTGGGGCAATAATTCGATCTACCATGAGGAAGGCCAGACTCCACAAAAGGTCCCACTTCACATTTGGAAATTTGTTGACAGCAATCTTGCGGAAGGAGGATATCGAAGAGGAACCAGCTGACCACAAACTCCCACATAACCCAAAGAAGGTTGACCTCACCAAGGTCAAAGATGCTGAAATAACTCATGGTGTCAACCTTACTACTGCGGAGAGATATGATCGTGATGAGAGTTTCTTCCATCATCTCTATGGCATGACACGATTCACTATGATGAGTGGTGGACGTGTTCCAACTGCTGAAGAGCTCCAACAGCTGGACCACGACTACTCAATGAACATGCATGCACGGGAGATGTGTGGAGTGGGCGTATACTTTGAGGAACCTCTAGATGATGATGTGCCGACTGATGACGATCGACGCTTGCCTGATTCTGACGAGGAGGAGAACTCTGACGACGACTCTTATGATGATTCAGACGAAGGGGGTATGACCCCCGACATTGAGGAAGAGTCCGACTAACCAGGTTCTTCGTATTTATTTTCCACTGAGGGTAGTGTACCGTTTAAGTGTGGGGTGGCGGTATCGCATGCTATACTTCTCTGTTTGCACTTATGTTTGTTTGTTTACTTTGTTTATTTAAGTTTTTTATTTGAGTTCATTTTTTTTGTTTTTTTAAGTTTGTTTTAGGAGTAAATTTTTTCTAGCTTCGCATGAAATTATTTTGACAGGCAGCATGAGATTATAAGTATGTGTTACAATTGTGACTATTGAGTTGTTTAGGCTCTAGTTGTGACTCATTATGTGATATTTTGTGGTTCAATTCCTTCACTTGTTGGGTCGAGAGTCTATATTACTTCCAATCAAGTCGACCATGTGCCTTGTGTGTGTGAGATAATAGTATATTCTATGTTTGTGGCTGATGCTAGAACTTGCCTGGTATGTATGCAAAGCGAAAATAAGGAGTGTAAGTTTAGGATATGATTTAGGCATTTCTTTGGCAACCTATATTTGTTTACCTTCAGTTTTACCTACCCATGAACCTCATCCTAGTTAAACCCTTTTGAGCCTTTAGCCTATTTCTTTGACAACCTCGTGTGTAAGCCTAATCCATTTTTTTCAAGACCGTAATTTGATCCAAATTCCTAAGTAATTTAAAGTGAAAAAGTCATGTGACAACATAAGAGGAAACTGGGTGAGTATGATGCTTTAAATTGTAATGGTGCTTGAATGTGTTATGAAAAAAAAAGAAAGAAAAGTGCTAGTATAAGAGGTATGTTGTGAAAAGAAAAAGGAAAAGAAAGCTGAAAAGTGAGTTATGCTTAAAATTGAAAAACAAAAGAGGAGAACAAGGGCGGTAGAATAAAAGAAAGAAGAAAGGTTGAAAGAAAAAAGTGTCAGTGATACAAAGTAATGTATTAAAGCGCTTAGGAACCTAGTCACTATTCTTGGCCAAAATAGTCCTACCCGTCCCTTAGCCTACATTACAACCATCAGAAGACCTACTTGATCCTAATCTTAGCATTCTGACATTTAGAGGAGTATTACACTAAGGGCAAGCCTATGGTCATCAGTTGCTACATATGAATTCTTTGTGAGAGCAAGAGCAAGGATATTTTGATACCCATGTTTGAAAAATATGCTACACTTGTGAGTGACTATGGGTAATATATTGTGAGACACACATGGTTGATGAGTTTTGGATAGTTGTACATGATTCTTTGTTCCTTGACTTTTGAATATGAGTTAACCACCATCACGAGTCTATGCTAGAGGTTAAATGGTTTCTACTAATAATCGGAAAGCTACTCTTTGTTGATAATTGTTGTGCTTGTCTTGATAAATGTTTTGTGTTGTTGTTGTAAAAACCCTAAGTTGATGTTTAGAAGGACATGATATGTTGTTCTAGGACGAACAAAGCTCTAAGTGTGGGGTGTTGATGATAGGCGGATTTACACGCCTATATCAATATATTTTGCCCATATTTTAGCCTAGTTTTGAGAACAAATTATATATTTCATGCACTTTTAGTCCTTTTTCCTGTAAATGAGCTAACAAACATGATTAGTAAAGTTTCAGGTATAAATGATGCAAAATTCAGCATTTTATGGCTTACTTGACGCAAAATAAAGCTCACGAAGAAAGGAAAAGGAGTGTACACGCCTAAGGACCAAAACTGCTGCATGGAAAATCTGTCCCGGGCTAAAACAGCTTTTCTGAAGACTTTGGGGACTTACAGACACATAGCTGGATTTTGACAAAGATACATTAACCTAGTACAATTAGGTTATATATTTCATTAGTTTATTTGGATTATGATAATGTTACCTTAACCTAGTACATTTGGGTTAAGTGTTCCATAGGCCTAGTAGGATTTGGTTATTTATTTCATTAGCATAGTAGGAGTAGGATAGGAGTATTATAAATACCCTATCATACTAGAGATTTTTATTCATTTTTCTATTCTTCACTTAATTCAACAATTAATTTTCTTCCATCCCTCTCATCTTCCACTACAAACACTTCTAATCTACTCTTCTAGTCTTAAAATCCACAACAAGAGAATCGTTACTTTTGCTAAGGAATTCACTCCTCACGCCTACCACTTATGCTACACGAAAATCATCAATCTTGTGGTATAATAACAACAATGCAAATTGTGATTTCCTTCGCATTCATGGGTAACTAAACTTCTCTGTTGGGGTTATGGAAGCCGAATGAGTTACTATCTATTGCTGTGAGTTTGTGAGTTCGAGACACGTATATTGCTTATATCATTATTCTCTTCATCTTAATCCACATTCTTTGCGGTTGCAAACGCAAGAATACGCCAGTCTAACATTTAACTTGTTCGAGAGAAAGGTTATTTGTCTGGAAAAGAGATAATGTCAAGGTAGGAGGACACCCTTTCCTATTAAAAAGCTAGTGCCGTAACTGGACTAACCTCTTGGAGAATTCGTACCGTTAAACACGCTTTAAGCTCGAGAGAGTTAAAGTGAAATAGTCCTTGTTTAGGTCGAGAGACGCTTGGATTTACCATCAACTACAATTCTCTATAAGCAATTGCATGTCACAATTCTACACACTCATAGCCAATAGAGACGTATACCTCAGAAGGTGGACATAACCCCAACGCTTCAATTCTCATTGTTTCACAACCTACAAAATATCCTTTCCTTTTTACTTTGCTATTTTCAGCTTTTACTTCAATATTTTGTTTACATTACTCGCACGACAAGACTGCCCCCCTTCTTACGAGACTTGCACCAAAAGTTTAGTAATTTTGCTTACTTGTTGGACAAGCTATTCCCTGTGGGATTGACACCCAACCCAGGTTGGGTTCTATATTTGCTAACGACCGCTTTACACTCAAACGAGAGCTGTAAATTGAGCGTTATCAAAGGTTATTTCAAAATTTTAGTCATGTCCTTTAGTCTCATGAATGCCCCAACAACCTTTATGGACTTGATGAACTGAGTTATCAAGCAGTACTTGGACATGTTCATCATAGTTTTCATCGATGACATTCTTGTTTACTCCCGTAATGAAAATAATCATGCAGACCATTTCAGAATAGTGTTATAGACCCTTAGAGCCCATCAGTTGTTCACTAAATTCAATAAGTGTGAATTATGGCTAGGATCAGTAGCTTTCCTTGGCAATATTATTTCTGGTGATGGCATTAGGGTTGATCCTCAAAAGATCGAGGCAGTGAAAAATTGGCCTAGACCCATCTCTCCATCAGATATTAGGAGTTTCTTAGGTTTAGCTGGCTATTACCGTTGGTTTGTTGAAGGTTTTTCATATTTTGCATTCCTCATGTCTAGATTGACTCAAAAGAAAGTTAAGTTTCAACGGTCAGATTTCTGTGAGAAGAGTTTTCAGAAGTTAAAGACTCAACTTACCTCAGCCCTAGTTTTTACTCTACCAGATAGTTCTGATGGGTTTGTTGTGTATTGTGATGTATTCATAGTAGGTTTGGGTTGTGTCCTCATGCAGAGATGTAAGGTCATATCCTACGCCTATAAATAGCTTAAGCCTTATGAAAAGAATTATTCGACTTATGATCTTGAGCTAGCGACAGTAGTATTCAAGTTAAAGATTTGGAAGCATTACTTGTATGGGGTTCATGTATATGTGTTCACAGATCACAAAATCCTTCAGTATGCGTTCTCTCAGAAAGATTTGAATTTGCATTAGAGAAGGTGGTTAGAGTTATTGAAAGATTATGACATGATTGTTCTGTATCATCCATGAAAGGCCAATGTAGTGGCTGACGCTCTTAGTAGATTGTCTATATGTAGTGTAGCTCATGTTAAGGATGGTAAGAAGAAGTTAGCTCAGGAAGTTCATCAGCTTGCCCGACTATGTGTCTGTTTAGTCGATTCAGTAGAAGGTAGTCTATGGGTACAGAGCAGCTCAGAATTATCTCTAGTTTCCGAGGTGAAGGAAAAACAATATAGAGATCCTAGTCTAGTTAAGTTGAAGGAATCAGTTAGAGATTAGAAAGTATAGGTCTTCTCCCAAGGGGGAGATGGTGTGTTGCGCTGTCAGGGTAGATTATGTGTGCCTATTGTAGATAAGTTGAGGCAATGAATTCTTGCAGAAACACATGGTGTGCGTTACTCTATTCATCCAGGGCCACTAAGATGTAACGTGATTTGCGGGAGATCTATTGATGGAGTATGAAAAAGAGAGATATTATAGAGTTTGTAGCTAAGTGCTCTATATGTCAACAAGTTAAGGTTGAGCACCAGAAGCCTAGTGGGTTCATACAAATGTTCAATATTCCCATATGGAAATGGGAGGAAGTCAACATAGATTTTGTGACAGGTTTACCTCGTACCCGTCATCAGCATAATTCTATTTGGGTTATCATAGATAGGATGACCAAATCAGCTCATTTCTTGCCAGTCTATACCTCTTATTCAACTTAATACTATGCCAATATCTATCTTAGAGAGTTGGTTAGGTTGCACGATGTTCCCTTATCTATTATCTCTGATAGAGGTACTCAGTTTAACTCTCACTTTTGGAAAGTATTCCAAAAGGATCTTGGTACCCAAGTCTATCTCAGTATATCCTTCCACTCTCAGACAGATGGTCAAGCAGAAAGGACCATTCAGACTCTTGAGGATATGTTGAGAGCATGCATAGTTGATTTTAAGGGTAGTTGGGATTACCATTTGCCTTATATTGAATTCACATATAATAACAACTATCATTCCAGTATCCGTATGGCTCTATTTGAGGCTCTCTATGGTAGGAGATGTAGATCTCCAATCAGTTGGTTTGAAGTAGGTAAACCTGCAGTAGTAGGGCCTGACTTGGTATTTGATGCCTTAGAGAAGGTTCAGTTGATTAGAGAAAGGCTTAGGGATTCCCAGTGCTGATAGAAATCATATGCAGATGTGAGGAGAAAGGATCTTGAGTTTGAGGTCAGGGATTTTGTGTACTTGAAAATCTCTCCCATGAAGAGATTGAGGAGGTTCGATAAGAAGGGGAAACTCAGTCCCCGATATGTCGGTCCCTTCAGAATACTCAGTCATTTTAAAAAGGTAGCTTACGAACTTGAGTTGCCTTCAGATTTAGCCCAGTACACCAGTGTTCCATGTCTCGTTGTTGGAAAAGTGTTTTGGTGATCCAGCTGTAGTTGTTCCCTTAGAAAGTGTTGATATTCAGAACAGTCTTTCCTATGAGGAAGTTCTAGTCAAAATTCTTGATCATCAAGTGTGTAGACTAAAGAATAATGAAGTTCCATTAGTCAAGGTTCTTTGGTGAAATCAGTCCATTCAGGGAGCCACTTAGGAAGCGAAAGTAGATATGCGGACAAAGTACCCTCATCTTTTCTCCGCGAATCCAGATTCAGTATAAGGTACCAATCTTCTTAAGATTTTTCTCTCTATCATGCTCAGTTTCAGCCACACATCATGTTCATGTTAGTCATGAATTCATGAATCAGTTTAGTTATGCATTCCATGCATCAGATATTCATATTAAGTGTGTAAGCTTAGTCCATTAGTTTCCTCAGCTTAACCAATTTCATTCGGGGATAGATGATCCCAAGGGTGAGATACTGTAACACCCTATGAATAATCTAAGTCCCAATACCTGAGTATTCATATATGAAATTATTGAAACACTCGTTATTTTTCAATTCAGAGCCTGCCATTGCGTAGGTAATTCAATTAATTTTCCAACAATATAAAATTTGCCCAAATCTGATAACCGAGTAAAAAGTTATGGAAATTTTAAGTTTCAATCGTTAAACATCATCATTTTAACCTTTAGAACATTGCGGAGCAGGCCAATCTCCCATTTGGAAAATTCTAATGAGGATCCGCAATTCTGGTGCGTCACGCCATAGGCCAACTTGATATTTGTCCATTTCCAGTGTCGAAGCGCGATACCACAGCATCACGGTGAACTTCCAGGTCCCAATCAATGAAAGACCGCAATTTCCCTGCGTCGCACCATACACCAGCTTCCCAGTTGTCCGATTCCAGTGACACAGCATGATAAAGTCGGTCGCGTCAGCCCAGAAAATCAGGATTTTCAGTCCATTTCGAGTTTTAATTCCAAGGGCTTTTAAGTACTTTTTCCTTAACCCAATCAGCCCCAAACATGAAATTAAGTCCCTAATAACCTAATCGAGCATTATTCTAATCAATTTCTCCCAAAATGAAGAATATTCTCTTAATTTGCAAAACCCTAACCCTCAAGAATCAAGGTCAAATTTCAAGAACTCTCCATTAATCCTTCCAAATTCACCATCCTAGGTATGTTAGATGTTCATCCTTGGATCCCTTTCATCCATGGAATCCAAGTATCCATTTTAGTTATAAATCTATCATCTTTTCAAGTTAATTGATTTAAATTGTGATTTCACCCATGACTTTCCATGTACTATTGATTTTATACCATGATCTAATGAAATTATTGTTATCCAATCCTTCATATTTTAATATTATTATTTACTGGATTAAACCATGATGCTATTATGTCGAATTCATGCTATTTCTATAAGCTTCATGACATTCCTATGATTGTTTTAAACCATGAACTACAAGTGCTGACAAAATGCCTACAAGAGTGATGGATTTAATAAAAGTCTTCATGCTTTGTCCACCAAGTTTTAGTGTCTCTTCAGTATTGCTGTTTTGAGTCCTGGGGGTATTGAATACCCAAAAAACCATAGCTGTTTATTTAGTCTAGTCTCAGTACATTACAAAATAGTCTCCAGATTATACTATGAGCATTATCAGAATAGTTAGATATCGGTCATTAAACTCAAAACAGTCTAGTATCTCACTGTTTTTCAGTTGGGAGTTGGATTTAGCACCGAGCGAGTGTTGGGATGATGGATTCCCCTTCAGATAGGCAGAGTCGTTAGTAGCAGTCCCTATACTCCAGAACTATGTATCCAACGTAGGATATGAAAAGTAACCCATCAGATTAGGCTTGACTATCTCGCAGGGGTCACCCATCAGTTCAGGCTTGACACTCTTAGTCCTTTGGACATTATATAAGTCTAGTGGATCTGCACAACCAATGTTAGTACCCGTGGAATGGTATTAACACCCATCCAACTGGGGTTACAGGTTGGACCCTGATTAGCTCAGATTGGGGCATGTCGATTAGATGATATCTTCCACAGTCTCAGATATAGTCCCTGTTTAGTTATGCAGTCTTAGAGTTGTTCGACCAAAGCATACAAATATCAGTATTTCATCAGTAATTTAGTTTATAGATTTTACTCAGTCCATGTTATATGCTTGATCATGTATCCTCAGGTTCTACAGATTTTCATGTATTTTTAGTATTTACAGACTCTCATGCATATACAATTTTTACGTGCTTTACATAACTCTAGTATCTATAGATTTCACGTCTTATACTTAGTGCCTCATGCTTTACATATATATGCAAATAGTTTATTCTCCTATTCATGAAACCATACATGTTAGCCTACATCATTTAGCATACCAGTACATTCAAAGTACTGATCGCATACCTTTTCTTTTGTGCTATGATGTCTCATATCATAGGTGCTGACGCTCTGTTTCCAGATCGCACGTAGATTCTCAGATTATCAGCAGTATAGTAGCAGTGGTGAGTCCTCATCATCCAAGGATAGATTATATTACTTCATGTCTTTATCTCAGTAGTTAGTAGAGTTAGTTGGGAGCCTGTCCTATCAACTCACAATATTTAGCTTAGAGACTTTTCAGACACTATAGTTAGCTATTCAGATTTCAGTATTATGCCAGATTCATAATTCAGTATTAGTTTCATTATTAAAACCTTATGGCATTTTAGTTATTCTTCCATATTCATGATTATATTATTTAGTGCTCATAATAGGTACCAGCTTATGGGTTAGCTTGTGGTCCTTCGGCACCTTAAGCACCGTGTAACGACTAGGGGGTAGTCTCAGGTCATTACAGTGACGCATCGAGATCACATTGATACACTGGTTTGGACTCCCAAATGTGCTTCAAATGATATTCAAAATCCAAAACTCATCCGAGAACACCTGCTGATATTTCTGATCATGGAACAACTTAAAGATCAATATTTAATGGTTGTAAGGGTTGCAAAATAAGATCGCCAACTATGAAGGCGAAAATAACTCTAAGTATGAATACTTAGCTAAAATTTTCTAAGTTTGGGACCCCTCAACAAGCTTTAAAGGACTAAATTAAGCTTAAAATTTTGCGGGGTATTACATGAAAGTTGTGTTTTTTGCTGACTGTTGTTTCATTAACAATGTATAATATGTCATCATATATTCGAACGAATGTATAAATAGACTGTAACAGGGAAATTTTAGTATTTTTGGTAAAATTATTACTTTTATATATATATATATTAATACATTGACAATATGTTTAAATATGTAATGCAGCTATGTATTACACTGTCATAACAAAGACTATAAATGGGTCCTCAAGGAGTCTTCGATGAATCAGTCAGAAATATTTGTGATAAAGAGATTTGATTTGGAACATACATGCAATCTGAGTGATAGAGTACTAAATAATTTGGTTGCAACAACGACTTTTGTCAGTGAATTTATAACACCAAAATTAATTAATTATAAGATAATACACACACCAGCAGACATAACTGAAGAGATGAAGGTTGTTTATGGTGTTGAGATTAACTATATGATGGCTTGACGGGCAAAAGAAAAGTCAATTGCGATGCTTAGAGGTGGACTAACTGATGGATAAAAAAAAGGCCTCAGTATATCTATATGTTGAACTAGGTTTATCCTGGATCATACATTTGGATGCATAAGGCATTAGATAATGAGTTTAAATACTTGTTTATTTCCTTACATCCCATGATAAGGGGTTTTAAATTTTGCCAACCGATTGTAGTTATAGATGGTGCTCATTTAAGCGGGCCATACAAAGGAATATTTGTATCGACAAACACTCTTGATGGTGTAGGTATTATACAATACTTTCAAATATTTTTCTTTGTTCATTGTACATTTTGTTTGTATTTGAACTGATTATACATTGCTCTTGTATGTATAATAAAATATGAACTTGCCAAATCAGTACATATATTATTTACGTACTCATTTTATTTTGTATTAATATTTTTTTATTTAGTATGTACTAGTTTTTGTTTAAATAACATAAGAAATGGCACATTAATGAAATAAAAATAGTGTAAAATTTAAGTATGTTTTGCATTGTGTGTTATGTGTATGAGTAAGGATTATACGTTTGGGTGTATGTATGATGCTATAAAATACCCTTATTTTCTTATCAATAATACGTTTAATGACTAATACATTCACTAATCTTTAAATTTATAATTCCTTAACAGTATGTTTATAATGTATGATGTAGTGTTATACTTTATAAATATGTATGATGTTGTATATTTTTGTTGTTTTTAATTAAGTCAGAAATGTGTGACAACATGTATGATTTTATGTTATACATAATTCTAAAATTATTAGAGACTTGTTAAATGGGGTACATATATTATTGACCTATACATATTTTTTTTTCTTTAGGATGTATTTTTCCATTAGCTTACGGTGTTGTGGATTCGGAGAACGACAATTTGTGAACTTGATTTTTTCATCAATTTAAGGAAGCATTTGGAGAACGGGACAATATGTGTGTTGTATCAGATCGAAATGAGAGTATCATAAAATGTATGAGCATTGTTTATCCTAATGTCCCCCATCTAGCTTGTATTTGGCATTTATGGAAAAATATTTGCAAATATTTTAGAAAAAGCAAAGATAGACTTAGTGACCTTTATTATTCCATGGATAAAGCTTATAGAATAGAAGATTTTGATTACATTATGTTAAAAGTTGGTAAGGTTGATTCCAAAGTTAAGGAATATATGGAAGAAGCTGGTTATGAAAAATGATGTCAATGTCACTCCCCTGTTAATAGAGGTAGAATGATGACCTCAAATATAGCCGAATATATTAACGGTTGCTTGGTAGAGGCTAGAGAACTTCCTATTTTAGATTTCCTTGAAGAAGTTAGGATTTTATTTGCTGCATGGAATTGTAAGAACAGTAAAATTGCATCTTATACAAACACAACACTCGGGAGAAGATTTCAAGAAATTCTGATTGATAATGGGGTTAAATCGTTTCAAATGATGGTATGTATTCGAATATTTATGTAATTAAAATATCTTTTATATTTGTTATAAATTTGTATGTTATTATCTATATAAAATGATTATTTTCTAATAGATTAAGGCAGCTGGTAGTTATCTGTACTGTGTATATGAATCAGGAAGGAGGTACATTGTTGATATTGATCATGACACGTGCAACTGTTACCAGTATCAAATTAATAAAATACCATGTGTACACGCAATTGCCATTTTGAAGGGTGAAAATGTTGATGTAAAAGAGTATGGTCGTTACTGCTTAGAATTTACAGGCCAAACACCATTGTCAAGACATATTAACTCCCGATAGTTTCTATGCCGGACATGAAGGATTGAAATATTGCAGAATTTGTTGATGCCAAAAAAGTTCTGCCACCCAAATGCAAAAGACCTATGGGTAGGCCGAAGAAAGGAAGGCATTTAAAATCTAGTGAATCACTTACTGCAAGTTCAAACCATTGCAGTAAATGCGGGCGTGCAGGCCATAATCGTAGGACGTGCGATTACTTTTCAAAAGAATCTTGAAGCAGATAATTTGTTGTTCTAAATACTTATGCTTAGTTTGGTTTAAATTGAATAATCATTTTAATTGGTTTTTGTTGATTTGATGGTTGTAGTTTAATTTATGTTTTTAATTGTTATGTGATGTTTAATTATGAATCAATGTTTGACATTTTCATAACCAATTAATACAGTTTTGAAAGATCATATTTTGTTACTTTATCACTTATAATTATAACATAGTTATATGTGTTTATATACTATGCAATTTGAAAATTATTATAGTAAGTAGCTGTTGTAAGTATCTGCGTTTTACACAGCTACCCAATAACCTTTCTTATATAGATGTATGATATACTATTATACTTTAATAACATGTATGCTGTTAAAGTTAAACCATTGACTATTACCTAACCGTTTGTACCAGGTTGTGATTAAACAACATAAGAAATGGCAAATTCATGTAACAAAATTTGTGTAAAATTTATTTAGCCTTTGCATTGTGTGTTATGTGTATGAGTATGGATTATACATTAAGATGTATGTATGATATTATAAATTACTCGTATTTTCTTACCAATAATACGTGAAATGGATGATACATTAAGTAATTATTAAATGTAGATTTTCGTAACTGTAAGTTTACAATGTACGAGTAGTATTATACTTTATAAATAGTTATGCTGTTATATACTTTCGTTGTTTTCAATTAAGCCATGAAAGTGTGACAACATGTATGATGTTATCGAATGCATTTTTAAAAAATAATTGGATACCTATTCAATGTATAATTAACTTATAACATAATTTCAGACTGGTAAACATACAATGTGTTACATATAAAATAACATATTAATATTTAATTTGTTGTTATACATTGTATGTAATATTAAGTTAGGCAAAATGATTAACTACCAAACTATATAGAATCAGGACAATATAGTGTATATAAATGAAAAACAGTTCTTCAAAACATGAATATGTATAAGACCAAAAAAGGACATCCATAAAATGTAAATTGAAATCCAATATCCAAAAAACAATACTGTATGTAACTGTTTAACATCAACTACTTAAAAATCAATTAGACTATTATAAGAAGGTGCTACCCTAAATTAACAATTGCACTTTCATCAGTTGATTGGAGATAACTATTCCTTTACTGAGGAGGATCATCATTATCACTCGTGTAATCTTTCTTTGCTTTTGTCACTCCGTAATGCCATAGTAATAAAGCATACCGTGCACATTGACTTCCAGCTTCAAAATCACATGAATGCACTCGCTACCCTTCACTAAATATTTATGCATATGCAACCACAAAGATCCCGCAGTCCCTGATTTGATAATAAAATTAAAGAATGGTACGTTCAATAATTATACCATGATTATACATGTTAAAAAAATAAAAGTCACTTACCAACTATCAGACGCTTGCTATGGAATATTTTAAACTTATTTAACATCAAATGGGTTGTGACTGATAATGCCAGTCTGCTGACCAAGCTTCCCTTTGTATGCTTCAAGTGTTTACCAGTCAGTTTGCTCATTCTTTTAAAAAAAACCACTGTCTGACAAGTAAGTAGGCAACATCACTGCTAATTTTTGTATTTCGTTTGGTGGTTCACTTTTTTTTTACTTGACAATGAGTCATACACACGTATCACTCTCTCCTTCAACACAATTACAGCTAATACCTAGTGAAATTCTTTACCACAGATAATAGGAACATGTACCTCATCAACCATATGCCATGGTAATCCCGTAGGAATACAAAATTCATTAATTATATTTGTAGTAACATTTTCATTCTTAGCCACAACATACGATCTTGTTTGGATATCTGATATGTTTCAACCGCTGGAAAATATTGATGTATGTCTTATCGATATATGTTTTAAAGAATTAGCTAGTTGTTGTATATCTATAAGTATCACATTGCTAAAACTTTGATTTCTTTCTCAAGTGGTAGAATATCACATCTAAGCGCTACATGTTAAAAATAAAAAATATGTTAAACACTAAAAGAAAACAACATATGCTTTAGTTATTATTATGTATTAGTCAAGAGCATTAATGTATAAATTAATGTCACTACATATATGATATGTAATTATACATCACACCACATGTATTATATGTAATGATACAACAGTATCTATGTATGTTGTAATAAGTACATTTTTAAAAAATATATAAACATGCATGATATCGTGTTAATGTTTATTTTGTAACAATAACAAGTAGGACATGGTATTATACATAAGACTTTCCTTCATGGTGGTAATGTAATAGTCAAAGATGCTATATGTATGAAAATGTATTATACATAGCTAGTAATGTATGAAACAAACATTGATTGTATTAGTTCTAGTTAAGACAATATGCTACATAATACTTACAGTTATGCATCTTTCCAAATTCAATAATAGTACTTCAGATAACACTTCATAATTATATATCATTTTCAAATGTATGATATTAGCTTTTATAGCAGATTCTATAAGTAACACAAGATTGAAGTAGTTACATGTATTATATGGCATTATAGTAAAGTTTCAAACAGTAACCACAGTTATAATATAGAACTACTTTAGTTTAATTTATATCATCATTCCAGCATATTTTTCATTGTGACATCAATTAGAACTATTTTTTTAACAGTGCTTGTGCAATGACAAAGTCCAACAGAGGATAACCTAATCCTGGAGCATTTTTAAGATAGTGATTATCTGTTTATTTCCTGCAATATTAACAAGGATTATACTTCACAAAAATTTATGCGTTCGTAGTATTCTAAAAAATTTAATTAGGTTTCAAAATAAATTAATTGGAAGCATGATATTTGAGTAACCCAACTTCAAGCCACTGAGAGTAATCGATGATCAATTGATTAGGCAATTCTTGGTAAATAGTACAACCATCAAAAGCATACATCTGCTTCTCTTCATTAGTAGAATTGCCCTCGTCTTTAGATCTAGATCCAAATTTGTGATGTATGGTGATCAGAAAATCCTTGACTTCTTTCGGTTTCTTTTTATAGGTGCTTTTGTGGCTTCAAGCTCCCTAACCTGAGCATTCAGGAAATCAGGTGGAAACTGACTGTCCGGAAGTGCCCACTGGCTTTCGGTCATTATATTTGGTGTAACAACATCCAATGTCTTTGTAGTTTAAGGTGTTGAAAACCCAAATAATAGTGCATCTACAACGTCTTGAATAGACTCCGCTATTGTTCCACCGATATCATCCTACAGACAAATATATGGATGTGTTATGTGTAAAACAAACATATTAATGTATAACTTTAACTACACCTAAACAACAGGTACGTTTATGTAGATATATTTTGAGTAAAAAAGCAACATGAACGATAAAAAAATACCTGCAAATCTTTCATATCAGGACTTTGCTGTATTTTCAATTGATCAACACAACCTTCTTCTTTATCGGCAATAGGCTCATCCTATATCAAATAACAATCAGCATGTTTGAACACTTATTCAAAGTAATACATAGTTAAATTAAACAAAAATATGTACTAGTGATTTGAAATTGCTATCTGTAAAGATTGCATTTGAATGTATAATATTAATATGAATGTATAACATATTGTTATGCATTCAAACGAATGTTTAATGGAACTGTAACATGCCCAAATTAAGAAAGTACTACATTGCACATTATACATAATCCACCAAACTTGGGTACAATGGGTTCATATACTTTCAAAAAATCACCATCACCCAATATTAATTAATCTCAATATTACTAGTACAGAATATAATATAACAACAAACACAAACATAATGGTAGAATAAAGATCCAAAAATTTTGATATGCAGCTCAGAACATTATGATCCTTTTTTTAACAACAATAGCTGGTATAGTTATGTGGATAGTTTTGGAGTAATAAACTAGCATGAGTGAAAAAAATACCGACAAATCAACCATCATAGTACTGTGCTATTTTTCCAATTCCTCATCACCACCTTCTTTATCATCCATAAGCGCATCCTATATTAAATAACATAAAGCATGTTTGAACATTTAATCAAAGTAAGACAAAGTTGAATGATTTTTTTTTATAACATTGATTTGAAATTGTTGTCTGTAAGGCTTGCGTATGAATGTATTAACATTTTTAGATTTCTAAGGTGATTCAAGAGTTTTATTCCATATCCAATTGTAAATAACATAGATATTTATAAGGATGTTCATAGTGAACATTCATTCTGTTGAAGAGACTAGCTTTGTTAGTAATGTATAACATAATATTATACATTCAAACGAATGTATAATGAAACTGTAACAACCCCAATTAACATAGCATTACATTGCACACTATACATAATCCACCATATTTGGGTACAATGAGTTCATATCCTGTCAAAAAGTTATCATCACCCAATATTCATAAAGACCAATATTACTAGTACAAAATACAATATAACAACAAAAACAGAAATCATGGTAGAATGAAGATCCAAACATTTTGATATGCATCTAAGAATATTATGATCCTTTTTAACATTAATAGATGGTAAGTTTATGTAGATAATTTTTGAGTAATAAACCAGCATGAGTGACAAAAAAATACCGACAAATCTACCATCATAGGACTGTGCTGTTTTTCCAAATCTTCATGACCACCTTCTTATTTATTAGCGATAAGATCATCCTATGTTAAATAATAATTAGAATGTCTGAACATTTAATCAAAGTAAGACAAAGTTGAATGAAAAAAATCTTATAATAGTGATTTAAAATTATTGTCTGAAAGGATTGCGTATAAATGTATTAACATTTTTAGATTTGTAAGGTGATTCACAAACGTTATTATATAACTAATTGTAAATAACATAGATATGTATGAATATATTCATAAATAACATTCATTCTATTGAAGAGACTAGTAATATTAGTAATGTATAACATATCATTATATATTCAACTGAATGTATAATGATACTGTAACAACCCCAATGAAAGCGTTTTTACATATTGATATTGAGCTGAGAACGTTATTACCCTTATTCTAAATATAATATATGGTACATTTATATATATATAATTGGAGTAACAAACCAACACGAGTGACAAAAATATACCGATAAGTCTTTCATATCAGTACTGTGCATGTTTTTCGATTGTTCTTCACGACCTTCTTCTTTATCAATCATATTCTCATCCTATATAAAATGACAATGTGCATTTGTGAATATTTAATCAAAGTCAAATAATGGTAAATGAAAAGTTTTTTATATCAGTGATAACAATTTTATATCTATTAGGCATGGGTGTGAATGTATAAGTATATTTATACATATTATATATATGTATAATGTAAATCATACAGATATAAATCCATTTGAAAACACATAACATTTATATATATCAAAGGAGATTCAAGAATATTATTATATAACTAACATTTGCATAAGTAATATTGATTCAATATACCTTCTGTTTTCTTTGAACCTCAGTTGTTGTTGGATATTCAGTATGCATGTGTACACATTCTTGTATCTTTGTTTCCAAAGGTTGAAGTACTGATGGTTCATCATTTCTGATTTCAATGACTGTGCCCTTGTACTCATCTTCATGTTGTATAAAAACCAAACAAAAATAGGTTTAGATATGGGAGTTATACAGATTTATAGCAACACACCAACATAATTGAGAAAAAAATTACTGGCAAATCGTCCTTATATAGACTGTCATTTTTTTACCCTTCTTCTGGACCTTATTGTTGATCAACAGTTTTATCCTAGCATGAATAATACCAATGTATGAGCATTTATTCAAAGTATCAAAAATTTAAATGAAATAATATTTTATACAGGTGATTCTTTATTTTCTTCTTTCTTCAAAGCTTTAATGAACTCAGCAGCTATATTAGAGAATAGTGTTTTCAGCTCAGCAATCTGCTTATCAACCTTATAACCTACAGATACAAATAAGATATTAAAAATAAGTTGTATTTTTCAAAAAGAAAAAATTGTGAATTAGAAAGTTAATTTACATATGTTTTGACGTAACTCTTTATCTACTCCATATCTAAATTAGACTTAGAAGTCCCTTCAGGCATTGTGGAAGATGAAGGAATAGATTTAAGTTGTTCACGCTCAGGAGACACATCGATTTATCCTTGATGAGGATGATCAAATTTAGACACACCAATTTGTAGTTTATCTGTTGATTCCTCTTGGTTTTTAGAAAACATACCAGACACACGACGTACTGAAGGAGCATGTGTTATTTCTCTCCATCTGTCACCGCTGGACTAAATTCATGAAGCATAACTGTCTTTCTTCTCTTCGATGCTTGTTCAATTAATAAAGGTGAAGCTAAATAAGCCTTTCTTAGAAATTCCCGCGTAGGTCTAGTGCTGAAACCATCAAATTCTTCAGCTGCAGTAACGATGCGTGGTTGATCTTCATCGGCTGACATTTTCAATGTAGGAGCAACAGATGTAGAACCAGCAGATGTTGGATCAAATATCTCAAAATCTTTAGAGAAAGAAAAATCTAAAGCATGAACTTCTTCGCTTGTAGGTTGTAAATTCTTGTAAGAATACTTAAAAAATTAATTTCAAAATAAAATATTAGCTTTTTAATAAATTGAGTAGAAAATGAAAATAATTAATAGGTTATACAATTACCTTACTAAACATGCCAGACATAAAAGATTCATACTTATTCCTGATACACTCCATAAGCCAGTTGAGTATTCTTGGGATGATGTTTCTTTGTCGCAAAGAACTTGTTTTATGTACCTCAGAGCAACACTCTAACATACAGACATTTAGAGTGTGGGGTATTCAACCCAAAGAATATAACTGCTTGCGACTCTGAAATCCTGCCGCCATGAGTTCATCAACTTCTTAAATATATTCTTCCCCCATGGAAAGTGTATGTACTGATCATCCTCGGCCATCTGGAAATGAGCTATACTGATGGGTGCTTCTTTATGCTAAGAAAACATGAATGTATGAACAAAAAATAATATTGCAAGGTTCTGAGCATCTTCAGAGTTATCAAAGTTTCCCATCTTCACACGTATTATCAGTTCTGACCTAGTTATTCCACCTCCAAATTCAGGAAAATACTTCGACATCAAAGGGGATTTTGACGATGAAGTATACATACACTCATCAATATCACCAGTGCATTTAAGACCGGTGATAATGGTAAATTAAAGCATGGTAAATTTTAGGATGTTCCCTTGCACCCACACATGAATATCGTCCTTAATATCCTGCTGGATTTCTACCATAAGGATACATTTTGAAATCTGCCCTATCCAGTTGCACTGCGACAAGTCAAGAAAATTCCCAAATAACGTATTTCATAATGCCCCTAAAACATCTTCTCCAAAATAAGTCTTTATGTCTTCAGCAAAACCACAGTTGCATAAGCTACCGATATGAAATGGATGATCCGAGACTTTGTCTATACGGTATTTCATGCCCCGAAAAAATAAAGTTATACAATAATTACACAACAGTTACACATGTTTGAGGGGAACTTATAAAATTAAATTGTGAAATGCAGTAATGTATAATGTTACATACTAAACTATTTAACCTTAAAAACATGTATGATATATAATCTTGTTAGATGTATAATGCCACCTTTGTCACGACCCGAGTTAGGGCCTGGCCGTGACGGACATCCCAAACCATGAAGGCCCGAATTGCCCTTCCCTATCTGGTAATCATGTATAACATTCATATAAATAAAGAAGATGTGGAAACATAATCTTCTACAGAAACATGGTCAGTTCTGGATTCAACATAAGTATGAAAATTAAAAATCAACTACATCTAACAATATCTGACTCAACCTGCAAAATCTCTACTACATAAAAATCTGTCATCTTTCTGAAAGTGGGACAAGGCCCCCAGTAGACCAAAAAAGAAATAGTTAACATAATCTGAAAACACAGGCCTTCTAAAATATAGAAGGCTCACCAAATGGACGCCTGCAACTCTGTCTGTTAAACTCTACTTCTTTTTTGGATCCCTAGACTCAGCCTCAGAACCTGGAGGGAGGAGGGGGGTTCAATACATATGTACTGGTACATAAATCAATCCAAAATAAAGCTTTAATATAATTAAAATAGTTGAGAGCAACTTTGACAAAACATCATACATCAAGTGGTTTTTAAAACACACGGGCACTTTCTGAAAATATGAAACCTTTCTGTCAATGCAAATTCTAATCTTTTTATTACTTCTGAGTTAGGCGGCACTCCACTACAAGTCTGATATTCCATGGGCTATATGGAATCTTCCATTGACTCAGTGGGGAAGCCCCCAACCCAAGGGTGCCGCAAGGGTTGGAGTGTCTGAGTCTGATACGCCATAGGGCTCTTGGCCAGCGTAATATATAATCCCGGATCAGCAAATCACAGTTTTGGAAAATGAGTTATCTGAACTCATGCCTTCTTCAGGGAACCACCTAAGCTCTTTTTATGCCCAATTTTATCATGTTCTGAATCATTCATTTCTTTCTAGTTTCAACATCTGAAAATCTGATTTCAAATATGTGTTCTATTCTGTTCTGAATTATCATGGCATAATCTGAATTGGTGTCATCACACCAAGACTTGCAAGTCCTATTTCTGAGCCATAATACATCACACATTATTCTTTCATCAAAACTCAATTCAGACCACCCAAACATGTAAATAGTATAAGAGATTTCATGTTCCGAAACATAAGTCAAAACTATGCAAGAATTCTTAAAGCATATGGTGGTCATGAGCTTTTGAAAAAACCATGTACTCTTTCGTTATATGCATATTCAATATTTATCAACATGCATAACCCTCTCTTTTGATTCGAAAATCATATTCAAGTCATAGTATTAATCAAGACATTTCATATCATGTTTTTCAAAATACATTCAAAATGTTTCATAGCATATCATAAGTAAAGGAAAATCATAACAAGAGAGAGATTTCATTATAATTCATTCTCTCAATTGAATATTCATTATTAAACACATTCATACATATATATATAATTTCAAATCAATTTGGGGAAAGGCCTAAAGACCAAACAATATTAATTGGAGTTTCTAAAATATGCTAGTAATGATAAAATTCAACCCTTTCTATAAAATCATGATTTCTAAATCTTTAGCATGAAATAAAGAATGTTTCTATGCCCATGAATTTTTGGGAAAACCCCACGTACCTCGATTATGGAGAGTAATGGATGATTCTTGAAGCCTATGGGTTTGGAGATTTCAAATCTTCAATCAATTTTGAAAACCCACAGTTGAATCTTGAGGGATATTGATTTTTGTTTGGGAATAAGGGGTGTTGTTCTTGAGAGAAAATTAGAAGAAGTATATTTTTGTGTTTTTGGAGTAAAATTCTGTGTTTGTGCCTTATATAGGGGTGAGAAAATGATCATTTTTCCCCAAATACATAGAGTTTAAGTCACTTGGACCACAATGTATGCGGCGCACACCTTAAAGCATAAGCTAGGTTATGCGGTGCACATTTTATCGCACACATTAGGTTGTGCGTCGCACAACTTATAGCATAAGTTAGGTTGTGCGTCGTACACCTTATGTTAGGTGACACACTCCACTTTACAAAGGCATAACTTCTTGCTCGGGTTTCGGATTTTGGTAAAATTGATAATGCTGGAAAGATAACTCGAAGACCTTTCATTTGGTATATAGTAGGTCCTATAATTCTGTATATATTAGGATTTATAGTCGCTGGAAGTTGACTCAAGTTGAAACATCCTCTAAAACTTAATCGATAGAAAAGTTTTCAACTCATATTAGAGTTAGGGGATTTTTGTGATCTCAAATCATATTAAAAGGTATTCCTATGCTTTAGGACTGATCACCACTCTTATATTAACAAGGAATTTCTTAGTTTGGATCTATACGCGTAGGAACGATGGTCTAAATTCTAGTTCAAAAGTACAGGATGTTACATTATCTCCCCCTTAGGATCATTCATTCCCGAATGATGGGTAGGAACGTTGATGTCTTAAAGGTATGGGATAACGCAAACATGTTGTGTCTTTTAAGAAAGGATATAACTGATCTGAAACATTTAAACTTCTATCATGAAACTGAATTTTGAGCTTACTTGACTTTACTTGCTTCAAGGAGCTGATTAATGCTGAGAGTTTAGGATTTCCTTGGAGTGATCGTGATCTAATCATACATATTGAATTGAGAAGTGATAACTTATGCAAGTAAGAATCATGAAGCAACAAAACTTAGATCGTACCAGGGTATTATACTGCCTGAGCTAAAATATCTGAAAAAAATTGATATCATGCGTTGAACACTTATGAACTGAGTCATGACTGAATAGCTGAATCTAAAACATAATGCATGGACTGAATTGAAATCATAACTTATATGGATGGAATAGATTATCTCTTGGGATGGTCATATGCATGAGAGTTCATATAGTGGGACTGGGTGAAAAGCTGGAAAATCACAGTAACTTGCCTGCCCGACTGTTAAACTGAATTGCTGGTTATACAAGCGGAATTATACTGGAACCTATACTTAACTGGAGTATCTCTTCACCACTCTTTCTAAAGAAGTCATAGCAGCGTTAGGTAACAAAGAACCTTGGGCATGATTTACACAAGGCACCCAACCAAGGAATCACAAGAATGACACTACCCTATAGCATGGAATAGAATTACCAGGCCCTAGGCCATGCAACTTCTTACTTTCAAGCTTAGCACACTTCTCGAGTATCCCTTAACTATACTATTCTCCTTAATTACCATACTTATTGATTCAAGTTATAATCCTCATAAATCTTTTTACTAATGTCTAAAGTAGCATAAATCCTTTCACCGTGATCAAGCATAACTTCAAATCACAAAATACAACATGCCACACCACGATATTATTCTAAAACATATGATTCAACCTTCTATATTTTTTATTCACATCCTAAGCATAACGTGTTTTACCACTTCAATGACCAACCCCGAACTCTTACTATGGATTCCCTAGTGCATATTGCGTCCCTCAACTTACATCCCAATATGTCATTCAAGCCTATCCTTATAACCATATATGAAGTTCAAGGAAACATTAATCAAGACGTACTTTAGATATTCTCTAAACCACCATCAATACAACTCCCACGCGCTACCCCAAGAACATACACACACAAAAATTTCCACTAACCATCACATGTATCAAAGAATTCACCCCAAATCTTACTCCACACTTATGGCCTTATCCAAAACAAGCAAACAATGATCTTTCATCAAGAAGAACCATTCACCATCACCACTATCATTACATAAGGAGTCACCAAAAGGTTAGAACATAAAACCTTGAAGCATGGAAGGATATTATATGAGACTTGACACTTAGCTAAGGCCTGAGGTATAACAAATCAACATCAGGGATTTATCAAAGTAAATCTGAATTGAGGGCATACATAGCTATAAGCTAATTCTCGCCAATCATTTAGCATAAAACATGAGTTATGGAAACTGAGCAAACTATAAGACATAAATACATGAGTCATGAGCTACATGACCTCAATTTGGAGTTCATAACATATGGAATGTGATTCCGACTACTGACTGAACTAGAACTCCTCATTTTAGAACTGGAAGAGCATGTGATTCTCTGTGACAATCATGAACATGAACTATGATCATGGAACTAAAACATGAGGCATGAGTAGGTATTGGGATAACTGAAAAATACTGAGATAAGAATGGGTTTTAGCCTCACTCTCACTTTCTGATGATCTATATCATACTGGCATTTCTACTAGAATCTGAGAGCCTGACTTGGTTATTCGTTCTGTCATCTCCCCGTTAGCTTCAAGCCATCATCTTAAGTTTGAGAGATCTCTTACTAGACTCTAACTGAACTACACTTATTGCACTCTAGGGTGAACTCTAGGGTCTGGAAAATGATCATACACGCATATCATAGAACTTAACCTAAATGACTACACCTAAAAGTGTAAAACCCACTGCCAATACTACTTTCTGAGATACACTCTATCTTTCTATAGCCCCAATAGTCATCGTATAATACTTGAATACTTACTAACTTTGGTTCTTCATGAGTATCCCCATAGTCAGAGTGACCACCCTCTAGCGCTTCAACTCTTATTTATATCCGCTCAACCTTTAAAACTCAAACATAGATTCTAACACTTAACATAGATATCACCAAGCCTTTGACGAACCATACTATTTCCGACATAGCCTACCAATATGCGACTCCAAACTTATATATATCTACTATGAGAACCAAGATTATATAAAAAAGCTCAACACTATCAATTAAAACTCCTTAACTTGGCTATCTAGAACACCATATACCATCTACTAGTCTTTCTCCACCTAGCAACTCAACGGTACTACTAGCCACACGCAACATGTAATAGTCTAAGAAAATTCCGCAACCCCATATCACCTTGGGCATACTTCTACATGATACATACAACATCATACTTCATTACAAAACAAACAAACTTAAACTCTTGCATATACCGTTCAATCCTATTAGATCACTTTCATATAACTAGTATCATTAATTAAGAAATCATCACATCCATTTTCATGGCTATCACTGTCCAAACTTAATGTCTAGTGCTAAACATGATTTACAACCCAACCTTACTTACAATTCTCACTTGGAAACTATGAAATAATCATCAAGAAATACAAATACACAGGAACTTCATAACAACAATAATCGATCATGACCTTACAGTTTTCCTTATCATAACTAATTATCACGCACTATTTCAACACATCAAGCCTACTAATTTATTCCCACAAAACATGCATCATTAATATCGTGCCACTATTCTTACCACCACATTCTACATTAAATTCAAGCCAATAGTCTAGCATTAATCATCTACCACCAATGAAGAATACAACATGATATACTAATCCATTAAATTGGGAAATTCTACCCAAATGCTTCAAAATCTACTACATACCTTGTCATATGTAGGACTAGTTTACAACTACCAATAAAAAGAAGGTCAAGGGGGTTAAAGTCACATAATAGACATAGTCAACCTTAATCTTATATTATAACCCCATAAAATCTTATCTACTTATACGGCTTTCTCACATCACACTTAATTACTTAAGTGTACATATAGACTACCTTCAAATTCCACAAACAACCATGAGTCTACAATTATAACTTACTAGCTAATCTAGCCATTTTCATACCTTAAGCAAACAACAATTCACCTTGACTGATAACTCCTTCTTTACCTTCTACTAAACTAACACACAAGGACGTATCACTTCATTGCCATCTCAATCTCATGCAAAAAGATTCGGCTATACATATATTCAATAAATTGCCCTTACCACTTTTCTTTCCATTTTACCTTTAGACCCCAGTTCCTACCAACACAAGAACAATAAGATGAATAACAAGTTGCTAGTGAATCGAAATAGGCCTCACACGGCTTCACTAGACTATGATTTTTCAAAAACATCATAATAACAAAATTACATATTATAAGAGATAGAAAATTGACACACAATATTCAATGATTTAGGAATACTCATCTTACCCTGTACAAATAAAAATCTGAATCAAACATCCCCCTACAGACTACCATATAATCCACACATGCTACTAGCTACTGCATTACTCTATCAATATAAAGTGATGAATCATCCTCAAACATGGTTATTCAACTAAAATATTTATTTACACAAAAGTCCCCCTCTCTTTGACTTCTAACTTTGTGACTTCACGTCACCAAGTTCTTGGTCTAATCTCACTTCCAATAGGTCATCACACCAATACTTTAACTTATGCTACTACTTAGGTAGAAATATAGTTCTAACATTCAGCTACACCTCATTACCTCTGAAGCGTGACATTGGCAATATAAGTTCTGAAAAGGACTCAATACACTTAATACTACAGCTGAAAAACACGATTTTATTAAAATCAAGGTTCACACTAGAACCAACATACTCTGAAGTACTAACAAACTCTTCTCAAGTCCTTGCAGAAACCTGATATAATTCAATCAGAAAGGACTATACCATTAAGACTCTAAACTTCTATACTTGAATCATCCTAATAATAAGATATGTCTGAGAACATCAGAGTAAGGAACAAATTGGGATAACTTTACTTTCATATGGGCGACACCATAGCACAAATTAGAATATGAAAGAGGAACATTCTGGCCTTATTGCACGAACTTGAACATGAAGAAAGAGGGACATTCCTAAACACCTAGTAGCCTCCTATTTATAAGTGTGGTGCGGTATACATCCATAAATAAGACTCTATCCGACGCAATTTTGCAGACACCTTGGGACCATGAATCGTGATCTGATACCAAGTTTGTCATGACCCAAACTAAGGCCTGGCCGTGATGGATATCCCAAACCATGGAGGCCCAGAATGCCTTTCCCTATATGGTAATCATGCACAGCATTCATATAAATAAAGAAGATGTGGAAACATAATCTTCTATGAAAACATGGTCGGTTCTAGATTCAACATAAGTATGAAAATTGAAAATCAACTACATCTAATAATATCTGACTTAGTCTGCGAAATCTGTACTACATAAAAATCTGTCAACTGTCTGAAACTGGGTCAAGGCCTCCAAAAGATCAAAACAGAAATAATTAACATAATCTGAAAAGACAGGCCTTCTGGAATATGTAAGGCTCACCAACTGGACACCTGCAACTATGTCTGTTAAACTCTACTACTTTTCTGGACCCCTAGACTGAGCCTCAGAAACTGGAGAGAGGAGGGGGGTCAGTACATATGTACTGGTATGCAAAGCAATCCAAAATAAAGCTTTAGTATAATTAAAATAGTTGAGAGCAACTTTGACAAAACATCATACATCAAGTGGTATTCAAAACACACGGGCACTTTCTGAAAACATGAAACCTTCCTGTCAATGCAAATTTTGATTTTTTTTATTACTTCTGAGTTAGGTGGCACTCCCCTACAAGTTTGATATTCGACGGGCTATATGAAATCCTCCATTGACTCGGTGGGCAAGCCTCCAAACCAAGTGTGCCACAAGGGTTGGAGTGTCTGAGTCTGATATGCCACAGGACTCTTGGCTAGCGTAATATATAAACCCGAATCGGCAAATCACGGTTTTAGGCAATGAGTTATCTGAAATCATGCATTCTTCGGAGAACCACCTAAGCTATTTTATGCCCAATTTTATCATGTTCTGAATCATGCATTTCTTTCTAGTTTCAACATCTGATAATCTGATTTCAAATATGTGTTCTATTAACAAGAAATTTCTTAGTTCGGATCTATACGCGTAGGAACGATGGTCTAAATTCTAGTTTGAAAGTATGGGGTGTTAAAACCTTATACACTATTAAGACTTTCTAAATGTATAATATCAAATAAAACATAAAATGCCTATTATGTATAATAAGAGCATGAAATGTATAACATAAAGAAATATATATCAGAATAATAATATTATGCATTAGTATTAAAAAATAAGTAATGTATAATGTCAGACTAAACATTTAACTTTAAACATATATGACATATAAGTTTATCAGAATGTATAAGGAAACCTTATACAATATGAAGACTTCCTAACTGTATAATACCACAAAAAAAATAAAATGCCTCTTATATATAATAAGAACTTCCAATTTATAAAATATTAAAATGTATAACAGAATACTAATATCATACATTAGTGTACCAAAAAATTAATGTGTTCTAATATATTATACATTAATGTTCAAAAGTAAGTAAAATATATTATATAATCAATACTTTTAGAAGACGTGGTCGACTGAAATCATCAAACTTTTTCTTACTGGCCGCTTTTGAACCTGACTTCTTTAATCTAGAATTGGCCATTTCCTTAAATTTCTTCATTGTTGCTGGGTCGTTTTGATGCATTGAATGATTCTCTGCAAAATTGGGTTCTTCAAAATCAAATGTACAAGGAACAAACCCAACGGGAATATCTTGTTTTTGAGAATCTAATTGACTAAATCCTAAACTAAAGCTAGGAAGAGAATCCATTACCAATTTTATACCAATTCGATTAAGCTGAAGCAACTACAAACCAAGAAAATAAAAAATCTAACTTGTATTATATGAAGAAAAACGAAAAAATCAAACTACAAAACTTGAATATACTTGCAAAATAAAGTAATTTCATATAAACGAACATGCATCCATAGAATAAACGGGCAAAATCCTAAATTGGTAAAGTTAAAAAAAAAGAAAAATCAATTAAAGCTTCAAAACTTACAAATTGGTAACCTCCAAGTATAGGTAACCTGAATTTTGCTGTGAAAAAAAAGATTCAAATATGGAGGATATATTGGGTGT
Organism: Capsicum baccatum var. pendulum; assembly: GCA_030864225.1. NCBI lineage: Eukaryota > Viridiplantae > Streptophyta > Magnoliopsida > Solanales > Solanaceae > Capsicum > Capsicum baccatum. The sequence goes on along the minus strand of CM061553.1, from coordinate 205,755,993 downwards.
GTAGTGGGAGAATATGGGGAATAAATTACGGAAGAGAAAATCCCTGTTTTAGATATGTAAGGTAATGGAGAGAGAAAGTAAAAAAATGGGGATTTATGTAATTAGTTTAAGATTTGTGTAAATATTTTACCAAATTGGTATATAATGTAATAAGGTAACTTTAGTTTGTGTATATATGTAAATTTTAATAGTATAAACCACAGAAATTCCATTAATATAAAAGTATTTATAGAAAATACCTTTAGGTTGTCTCTCTCCCTATTTTGCAAAATATTATCATACACCCGGATGTTTGTTATACATTGGTGGAATGTATAATAAAACTGGTTTGCCTACAATTACAAACACATAATCAAATAGGATTTACAAAGGAATAAATGAGAAAAGTTAAAATTTGGGCCCTTTTATCCTATTTACATATCTGGTCAGCCTATGGGCTCAATCTATTATGGACTTTGATCAATTTTTGCAGTGTATATAAGCTTTATATTGACTGTATATCAGACTTATTATTGCCGCATTTTCTGTATACACACTGTATAAAAATTGGTATCTTCACTTCCTTGCCTTCATTTACTATTGTATATGCCACAAATTATTGTATATCAACTTTCATTGACCTGTGAAATCTATATAATAACTGTATTTTAGTGTATATCTGTAACACCTCATATTTTCCTAGCATAATTTAAGTCCCAATACATGAGTATTCAAATATAAAATTTTCGAAACACTCATTATTTTTCAGTTTAGAGCTTGCCATTGCATAGAAAATTCAATTAGCTTTCCAAGATATAAAACTCGCTAAAATCTGATAACCGGATAAGAAGTTATGGAAATTTTAAGTTTCATTCATTAAAGACCATCATTTTAACCCTCAGCGAGTCGCGTAGGCAACCCAAATGACAATTGTCAATTTATAGTGTGACTCTGCAATCATGGAGCATCGCGGAGCAGGCCAAATTCCCATTTGTCAATTTTTAGTGGATTTTCGTGATGTTGGCGCGTCGCGGAGGTGCCAAAATGGCATCCAAAGCTTTACCGCGATGGAATCACATCGCGACATTTGTCCAGGTTTTCTAGTTTTCAGCTTCCGTTTTTAAATTCATCCGAGGATAATTGAGTCTTCTTCCACGACTCCAATTAAACTAAAACATGAAATTTATCCTTAATTGACATAAATAGTCATTCATTATTGAAATATTCTTCAAAATTGAAGATCCCCTTTTCAAAAACAAGAACCCTAGCTCTCAAATTCAAGGTAATTTCTCAAGAACTCTCCATCAATCCTCCCAAATTCATTATCCCAGGTATTGTAGATGTTCATCCATGGATTCCTTTCATCCACGACGTCTAAGTGTCCATTTTAAATTTCAAAGATATCATATTTTCAAGATCCATGATATTAAATTATGAATTCATCTATTAATCTCCACGAACTTTGATTTGATACCATGCTTTAATGAAGTTATTGTTGTTATTCTATTTCTCATGCTTTGGTGTTATCATTTATCAAATTAAATCATGACTTTATGTTTTCCATGATAATTTCATGTCAATTATGCCAGTCTTTTAGTATTTTTATGATTATTTTAAACCATGAACTACAAGTGTTTGATAAAATGCCTACAAGAGCAATTGATTTAATAAAAGTTTTTATGCCATGTCCTTCAATGTTTTAGTGTCATGCTACTACTATTGTTTTGAGTCCTGGGGGTATTGAATACCCGAAATCTTAGTTGTTTACTTAATGTTGTCTCAGTATCTTTAGAATAAATTTAGATTATATCATGAGCATTATCAGAACAGTCAGTTAAACTCAGAATAGTCTAGTATCTCAGTGTTATTCAGTTGGGAGTAGGATTTAGCACCGAGCGAGTGTAGGGATGGTGGCTTCCCCGTAAGATAGGCAGAGTTATTAGCAGCAATCCCTATACTCCAAAACTACGTAGCCAACATAGGATATGAATAGTCACCCATCAGATTAGGATGACTATCTCACAGGGGTCACCCATCAGTTCAGGCTTGACATCCTTAGTCCTTTGGACATTATATCAGTCTAGTAGATCCACACAGCCAATGTTAGTACCCGTGGAATGGTATTAACACCCATCCAACTGGGGTTATAAGTTGGACCCCGATTTGCTCAGATTGGGGCATGTCGATTAGATGATACCTCCCACAGTCTCAGGTTCAGTCTCAGTTACAGTTCCAGTCAGTTATTCAGTTTAGTGTTGTTTAACCAAAGTATTCTGATATCAGTTATTTCAGTATTTCAGTATACAGATTTTACTTAGTCCATGTTATATGCTTGGTCATGCATCCTTAGTGCCAATAACTTTTCATACATTTATAGTATTTACAGACTCTTATGCATATGCAATATTTATACACTTTACATATCTCCAGTATCTATAGATTTCATGTCCTATACTCAGCACTCCATGCTTTACATGTATAATCAGATAGTTTATTACTCCTATTCATGAAACTTTGTATATCATCCTACCTCATTTAGTATACTAGGTACATTCAAAGTACTGATCGCATACCTTTATTTTGTGCTATGAGGTTTCATATCATAGGTGCTGATGCTCAGTTCCTGGGTCACACTTAGATTCCCAGATTACCAACCAGTACAGTAGCAGTAGTAAGTCTTCATCATCCGAGGACAAACTATTTCCTACATGTATTTATTTCAATAGTTAGCAGAGTTAGTTGGGGGCCTATCCCATCGACTCTCAGTCAGTCAATTTTAGAGGCTTTTCAGACATTAGAGTCAATTATTCAATATTTAGACATTATAGTTAGTTAGTTATCCAGTTTATTAGTATTTTCTCAGACTTAGACAATAGTTTTCTATAGATTTATATTCCAATATTAATTTAGTATTAAAACCTTATGGCAATACTAGTTGTTTTCTTCCGTATATATAACTATATTATCCAGTGCTCACAGCAGGTAACAGCTCATGGGTTAACTTATGGTTCCTCAGGACTGTAAGCACCATGTAACGACTAGGGGATAGTCTCGGGTTGTTACAATATTAGCCTTATTTCTTTATGAACTAGTCTCTTTGAGGAAGTTTGGAACTTGATCCCAGAGAGATGCAGGGGTATGGAGTTCAATTAGACTTGGATGAATTCACATGTATAAGCAAAATGAAATAAGGATTAGAAATTATCTTTGTGAAGTAAACTCAAATGAGAACAAGATTTTACATATTGAACTACAAAGCTTTTAGTTAATTATATGCTATTGTTTCTCACCAAAATAAGACATCTCATTAACTATGCAATAGTTAAGTCAAACATTTATTATCCAAATAAAACTAAACCAATAGAGCAATGCACATTTGATGAGAAAATATTTAAATTTCCTATGATAAAAACAATTTGAAAATCTAGTTTCAAATAATGGGGGACATGGAAAAGTGAGGATTAATGATATTTCATCTAACAAGTCCCAAGTGCCTATGTTTGTTTAAGAAAAAAGAATCTAATTGGTTGACAATGCACCACAATTCAAACAAGATGACATAAAGAAAACTCATTACCCAAAATCTCCAGATTCATGATATTTCATATTGGCACCAAGCGTAAAAGCTAAGGAATGGATTTTAACATTTGGGAAATAAGAAAAATGAAAAAATCGCTAGAACTATAAAAATCCAACAAAAAGTTGAAACTATATCGCTAACTTTGGGAATATTTTAAACATATTATCACACATTCTTCAAATAAGTCCATGCTCCCATAATGAATCATTATGAAAAAATTCACCATTATACCATATTCTTACTTACAACAACAAAGTTTCAACAAGTCCTCAACGTCTAAACTCAAAACAAAAGAAAATGTGAAGAGACACAGTATTTACCTATTTCTTGGCAGACCTTGGGAGAACAAGATTATCACAATGCAGCTTCCACCACTAGATTATCACTTGATTTCACCAAAATTTGAATTAACTTCATCAAAATTTGAGCGATTTATTGAAATTAAGTATTTTTTACGATGAATTTATGGTTATGTGAGATTAGAGGAATGCTCCTTGAAAATCTTTAATTTTTTTCTAAAAATCCCATCATCTATTTCTCTATAGAAAAGGGAATTTATAGAATATCTTTGCAATGAATATGGGGGGAAACAAATAAAAATTTAGGGATGAAAATTTTTAAATTCAAACACAAATTGATCATAACCATAAAATGGGTAGGCACGTACGTATGAATTTGAGTCTAATTGAATGGATTTTAGTGGTAAACGTCGTGATTCTTAGGAAGCCAACATCTATTTCCGCCCACCTATGATAATTTTTAAAAGGTTCTAGGCTTTGATTTATACCATGAACCGTGCCTCTCACATAGCAATAGTACACATATGGAATTGGGGAAGAGATTTGTGCATAGTTTGGTGACTAAAAAGACGTCATTTGACGATACTGATATAGAGTTTGCTTAGATCTAGGTTGTTTTTTTTTGTCGTGATTGATATTTGATGTTGATATTGTTGTTATGTGTTGTACGTAGATGGGAAAAGTAAAAAAGGGGTTAAGGGTTATTAAGGGATTGGGCTGATTGGGTTAAGGGATTGGCTGTACTGGGGCAGTTGATGTTAAGACTAGGGCATCTGTTATTATGTTGTAGCTCTGGGCTGCTGATGTTGGGTCATGGTGGAATAACCTAATTTTAAAATGGAAAGGGCTAGGTTGGCTTAGCAATTTAAATGGGGAATGGACTGGATTTAGTTAGAAGGGAAAGAAACTAGGCTATTAAATAAAGCCAATCATATTGCTTGTAAAATAGTCAATACACATTTTAGTCAATTTTTTTAAATTATAAGCCAAATTGACAATTTCATTGGCCAATCGTATTGCAATTGTGGCCAAATGAATTTCAAGTATGGTCAAATCCAATAAATTGGCTAAATTGAATCAAAATTCAATACGAACTATATAATGATTTAATTTTGAGATTCTTGATTTAATAAAATCAAACAAATATTTTACCAATTTGAATTAATTCAAGATAACCTCGATAAAAATCTAATTTTTCTGTAAAATAAATATTTAAGAAATAAAATTATACAATTTTATATAATACAAAAATATTTAATCGCTACTTAAAATGACAAAATTACCTAGATAAATATTTTGAAATTTTTTATCCGGATAAAATAAATTTTATTTAAAATTGAAGAAACTCATAATTAACTTATTTGTGAAGGGTAAAAATTAAGTGTTAACATCTGTCCCCTCCCTTTGGGTAGGGTGGATGTGAGTAACCTTGGATAAAGAGAGTTTAACGTTCCTTATTTTTGTCCGCCAAGTAATTTATTTCTCGAAAGAAATTGTTTCCACATGAGTTTTAGGAAATCATTTTCATATTTTGATATCGAGTTTCCTACATATCTCAGACTGCATGAGAATTTAGGTCACATGTAGTTCATAAAGCTTGATTTTAAGCACGGTTTCCAAAAAAATTCACAAGCTATCCCAATTTTCAAAATTTAGTAAAATCGAAAAGCTTGGAAATAAATAAATTGGGGTCAGATTGGAATTTACTCGAGTTTTCAACATAGAGCCCAACCTATCTTGAGGTTCAGGGAATCAAACTGCTTATAGTTTGACTCGATCAATAGAAAAGGTAGTCTTTTATTGTAAATCGACCTTTGGTTCAGGATGGTGACAAATTATTTGAGATATGGAAAATAGGCTTGTAATTGTCTCAATTATAAATATGGCATGCTTCACAATCATAACTAAGCTACATAGACATAATTTCCAAGGCTCTAGGTGTACTGTCACCCCAATTTGAAACAAAAAAAAAGAGTACTTTAGGTGTGAGTTTAGAAATACTCCAAAAGTTAAACTTAAACCAAAATTCCAAAATACCCATATGCCTTCTAATAGTAATGTGGTTTTATGGCGGTGGAAGTCATTCTTTAGCTCGCGTCTAAAGAGTTTGATATTCTTCTTTGGACTGTGCCTTAGTTCACTGCTAAGAAAAAGTTCCACGTTGTGCTGTATCATTTTGGAGTCGTCCATACCTGTAGTTTTAGTTTGAGATTTTTATTCTTTCAGATGCTCTTGATAACATATCAAACAAAATTATTAGTGATAAGCATAATTCACTAAGGGATAGATAGTCTTTTATCACATTCTCGCATGAACTGTTTAGTTTTGTCGTCCTTTCTTCTCCCGTTTTGGAAGTAAATGGTTTCCATTATAGTATAGGCATAAAAACTATCTAGCATGTTGGATATGATAAAACTTTGACAATTGAATATTCATCAAAATGGGATGGCTCTCTTGGCCACTGATATTTAGGTAGAACAATTTATGCAACAATTTTTCTTTTGTTTGATAAGATAACCCTCTCGGCTATCTTTAGTGTTTTTTTATGTGTAACTTTGGATAAGTCTTGATAATCTTGCATATTAGTATGAATTATAGATATACTTCAATTGTTAATCTTTAGGTAACCTTGCACATCATTTGATATTAGATATGAGGTGGCTTACAGATATCATTTGAGTTGCTAGATTATTGGTAATCCTACATATTTTCTGACCTTGCGTAAGAGATGATTTATAGATATCTCTCAAATCGATAGCTCTCAGGTACTCCTGCACATCATCCGACCTTGGATATAATATGACTTATAAATATGTCCCAAATTGCTAGTCTCTGGGTAATTCTGTACATAATCAATCTTTGATATGATGCAGCTTATAAAGAACCATTGGAACTATCAATTCGGTAATATTCTCTAATAAAAATTTAGTTATGACTTATGGATAACCTGTAAACTTTAGATCTTTTGGTAACCTTACATACTATTCGATTAGGATGTTGTTCCTTACGGATGACCTGTGGACTATCAACTCGCAGGTGATCTCGCACACTATCTTATCTTAAATATTGTGACTTATAGATGACCCTCAGATTGTGAATATTTTGGAAATCTAATATGTCATCCACCTTCAAATAGACACTTAAAGACGTTCCTATCCCCCGGTAGGACAAATAAAGACCCATTAATTGAATAGGTCAAATAAATGCCTGTCCATTGGTAGGATGAATAGAGATCCATTGGTAGGATATAGATTATCTAAATAAATGTCTTTCTATTGGTTGGACAAATAAAGATCCATTGATAGGATATAGATTAGCAAAAATAAATGTTCGTCTATTAATAGGATTAGTAAAGATCCATTGATTGGCTATAGATGGGTAAAATAAATACTCATCTATTGATAGGATGAATACAGATACATTGATAGGATATATATTGGAAAAACAAATGCCCGTTCATTGGTAGGAAAAATAAAGGTCAATCGATAAGATATAGATGGGCAAAATAAATATTTGTCCATTGAAAGGATGAATAAAGATCCATTGATAGGATATACATAGATTGGCAAAGTAAATGCCCATCCATCAGTAGAAAGAAAAAAGATACATTGGTAGTATATAGATGGGAAAAATGTTTATCCATCGGTAGGATGAATAAAGATCCATTAAAATGATATAAGCATGTCCGTCAGAGGGACAATTACGTGAGTTCATTAAAGGAACCAATAAAATATAATTGTGTCCATCGAAGGGACAATTATATAGGTTTGTTGGTGGAACCAAAAATAAATGCATGTTCATCAGAGGGATAATTATGTGGATTTCTCAGAGGAACCAAAAATAAATACATGTCCATCGAAGGGACAATTCTATGAATACATTGGAGGAACCAAAACTAAATGCATGCTCGTTGGAGGGATAATTATGTAGGTTCAAATATAATGTCCTTATATGGTAGTTACAAAAAACATCTCCATTATTATTTTATTGATATGTCGACTCCTTTGTGTATACTTTCAAATGTTATATGTTCGTTTGTGATTGACAATTTAGCTATAGATATAAGGAGGATGTTGTTGCTCTCTCTCTATTGGTTGATCTATTAGACTGCTCTTCCATGTTGGCTCCTTTGTGTGTACCTGTACTCAAGGTAAATAGTTAGTAAAAACAATGTCACTTTTTCTAGCAACCACAGTCAAACTTAGAGAAAGTTTTAAGTAAAACGTTCCTAACATAGATCAAACGATTTAGGTTGTCATCAAGATCCCTTTTCAATGTGGAAAAGACAAATAATGGGTCATTCAAATGTAAATGAATGATTAGATCTTGCCTCCAAGGATAACTACAAATAATTTTTGAACATCATATGTTTATTTTGATTTGTATGATTTGTTGGTAATATGAGAAGGATGTCCTTGTTTATTCCCCATCTGTTGATCCCTGCACCCACATAAAGATTGTTAATTTTGGAAAGCTCTAACGCTTTCAGATTTTTCTAGTGCCTTGGCTCCTCTTTGCTAATTCAAGTATTTAGCTTTATTATATTTCTTTTGAATAAAGGGATATGTTGAACAATTGGAGTCTTTTGCTTATATTTTTTATTTTTTAGGACAACCAACATCCGTAGAAAATTTGTTATCTTTAATGAAACTGATCTGTGTTGACTTGCTTCGATATCCTGCTCTTTTTTCGCTATTCTCTAAGTTCTTGTTATATTCAACTCTTGCCTTTATTTTAGGAAGGAAAGGAGAACTCTCCACTCATTTTGTCACGTTATGTACTAGCTCAATGAACATGTTTGGTTCAAGGCTTGACATGTTTGACATACTTTTAAAATTTTATCATGACAGAGGATTGGTCTGCTTAGACTTTATTGTAGTTGGAGATTTTTTTGAATTTGACTCTAATCTTTTCATGTTGATGAATTAGAGTTTTGTACTCATGGAGGAGATTCGATTGAAATTTTAAGGTCCTTCTCAATTTTTTTGTCCCAGTTAGACATCTTGAGGTAAGCATTGACTCATTAATTAAAGAGTCTACACTTTGCAAGGATGTGGAAATTATTTACCAAGATTCTCTATTCTGACTTTGTTGCAGGATGATCATTTTTTTTAGAATTTTTAGATAACTTCTCAAAAGTTCTGTCCTAGTTTTGATTTCTTAGAGTGATAGAATCAAGATGATATGGCACCTCTGTATCTTATTGCAACAAAAACCAGGTCAAACATTGTCACAACCTGAGCTTGGGCCCTATTCGCGATAGATATCCCGAACCATCAGTGCCTGAGAGACCCTTGTAACTCCCCAACCCACTAGTGATATTGTCCGCTATGGGCTATGTCCCGCACAACTTTAAAACACGTCACTAGGGATTAAGGCTTACTTACATATATACCCAGCATCTCTCTTGTGTTTTGCCGATATGGGACTATTTATCCTAAGTTAGGGTGTTACACACATCCCCCTTATGGACTTAGCGTCCTCGCTGAGGTTTGCCCCACCTAATAGGATTTTCCAAGACTCAGGACTAAGGTTTGCCCCGCCTTACCAGGATTTTCCTAAACTCAGTTTAAACTCTGGACCACATAGATAGGGTTGACACAGGAGCGACTCTGATACCATTCTATCACAACCTGAGCTAGGACCTTGTCCGCGATGGGCATCACGAACTATCAAGGTGCGAGAGACCCCTTTAACTCCTGAACCCACTAGTAATATTATCAGCTTTGGGCCCAGGGCCGCACGGCTTTAAAAAGCATCACTAGGGAGTAAATCTTGCTTACTTATATACCCAGCATCTCTCCTGTGTTTTGTCGATGTGGGACTCCTTATCCTAAGTTGGGGTGTTACCAACATAGTTCTTGCAACGTAGAAAAATTTTGACCTTCTAGTATTAGTGAATTCTCAAAGTTTGAACCATGAATAAAGTTCTGTGCAAAGCTTGAGAAAGACCTAAAATTTTTCCCCTAGTCAAATACTTTTGAGACGAGTCTTAAGTTGTTAGCTCAGTGGGCATTGGAGGCTCTCCTCAGAATTTATTTTAGTTTGCATTCTTCGTACAATGCTTTAGTTTGACTTTTGAAGGACAAATTCTTTTATTCTATAATTATGAGATTCCTTCTCAAAAATTCTACCCAAGTTTTCATATTTTAGGATGCTATGATCGAGCTGTTAGGGAACTTACATATATTGTTGAAGAAAGAATCAGGTCAAATGTAGTTTTGACTATGCTAGGGAGATAAATAAAAATATAAATGATTGATCGAAACTGACATAGGCAACCTATGTATCCCATTCTTATAAATTCAATTCATCACGTAGTTCACACCAAAGAGGAAGATAAAATTTTCCTGAGGGGTTGACCGAAGTCGACATAGGTCTCATTCTTGAGAGTTTAGGTCATCATGTAGTTCATACTAAAAACAAGATAAATTTTCCAAGGGGGTTCACTGAAGCTGACATAGGATGCCTACGTATCTCATTCTTGAGAATTTAGGCCATCATATAGTTCATACCAAAGAGGAAGATAAAGTTTCCTAAGGGGTTGACCAAAACTAACATAGGCTGCCTACATACCTCATTCTTGAGAATTTAGGTCATTCTAAAGGAGAATTTTTACCCTATTAAAAGCATAAAAAATCATTATATTTAGAAATAGTGTAATTACAGAGAAAGATACCTCAATAAAACACTATCCTTCAGAGGTAGTATCTCTTCATTGCATCAAAGTTGATCGCCATGTGCCACTCTTGGCCTATTATTTCATATAGGACTAGGTCTCTCTATCAATAATGCCTTGTGGACAACATGAAATATTTGTCAATCTTGTGAGATCTTTTGTTTGAGATTATTGCATTGCTTACACACCAATCTTCACCTGTTTAAATCATATTAATGGTTACCCTTCCATGATTTGGAAACAAATTTCTATTCACAGTTGGAGTTGGTGGCTGGATAGTAAAAACCTTATGATTAATTAATCTTGAACCTTGTTCTTTAGATTGATGTAATTCTCGATAGTATGCTCAACGCCTCCTGAATTGTAAGCACAATGCTGGTCAGATCTATAATGTTTGGCATTCACATTGGTAGATTTTGGATCAATTATTTGAATTAGCCCAGTAGCATGTAGTCTTTCAAAAAGGCGTGCTCGACTCTCATCTAGAAGATTAAAGATTTTTGGAGGTTTCTTCTCAAAATTTGAATATGGTAGTTTATATTTATTTTGGTAATTTAGTTGTGGGACTTGGTATTGTGGTTGGTTATAACAGACTAGTTTGAGGTCTTGTATGGTTAGAGTCTTATCAATCATACCATCCACATGCTTTCTTCAACTAATTCTCCAATCATAACCGAATCTGCAAACATTGTACGAACTATTGATATCATACTATCAATTTTATTATTTTATAGAAATCTCCTTCTTGAGCATGGGAAAATATAGCTACCATTTCTTCATCAGTCTTGGGAGGCTGAACCTTAGAAGATTCTTTCTCTAGCGATAGACATATTCTTAGAATTGCTCATCCAATTTCTGCTTGATCAAATTTAAAAAGTATTGGTCTATAGCTACTTCCATATTATAATCAATTCTTTCAATAAAATATTTGGTCACGGATCTCCAATGAGTCCACTTCTTTAATTTTTACGAAGTGAACTATTTCAAAGCTTAAGCACATAGGATACAGCAAAAAAGCTTTATTAATAATACTTTTATTCTCATCTTTCTTCATCATTCAATCACAATAACTTCTTAAATGGGATTTAAGATTTACTGTTCCATTGAACATCTCAAATTTTGGAACCTTGAGTCCTTCTTCCAACTTTAAGTCAGGTTGGATGCAAATAGCATCATAACTAAATCCGTCTTTATTGAGAGGATCACAAGATTTCTTTATTTTATCTCTTCTTTCAACAGTAGTGTATCATTTTTTATCTTCTCTTTTGTGTCCTTTTACTTTCTTTCTATCCTTTTGTAATGCTTAGATCTAGGTGTTTCTACAATAATGAGTTAATGCTCTAGTGTTGTAGTGAAACAAAAAGTATTCATAAGTGGCATTGTCTAACTAGTGGTAGTAGAGTTTTAACATGCGGGGATAAAGTTCTGAGGTATACCAATATTTGGGTTAAAATTTAAAGGGCAACTTTAGGAAGTATCTAAAAGAGTATGTTGGCAATTTAGTGTAAGGTTCTGGAGATGATTATTTTGCTTAGTATTTTGAGTGGAAGGATTATTAGTTTGGTACACTAAATTAGTAGGGTCAATAAGAGGCCTTGTCACAGAAGCCAAGGGTATGTCACTCTCATGAATTTCAACATTGGAGGAGTAAAGTGGAGGGAACTAGAGTGGGGGCCTACCATTGTCTGGCCTAGAGTAATGGCTAGACAAGCATGTTTTTAGCTCTTTATGCTTCATTTTGGAGCATCACTAACTTTCTAGTTGATTCCATTATTAACTTGTCTTTGATGGTCATCTCAATCATAGCATTCTTGTTATCTATAGTAGTTATTTTTCTTTGCCTTAAGGTAAGCAGTGGTAGGTGTAACACCCTGCATTTTAGGACTAGTCTTTGAACCATCGCTCTTACGTGTATAAGTTATAATCCAAATGATTTCCATGTGAATATAAGTTTCATGATATTTATCCTTGTGTTTGATGTGATTTCGAGGTGAAAAATTTTCATAGAAATGACTTAGAACAAAGTTGAGCTAAGATCATTTGATTTGTTCAAAATTTGGTATGCAATTCTACAAGGATCTACTTTAAATGTGTGTAACTACTAATATACGTGGAATTTCTAAGCTCAAGATATACCAAATTATATATAATTGAATCATCTTTCAAATGATACCAATTTTTCCTAAATACGATACATGAACAAAAAGTTATAGCCCTTTTTATGAGAGGTAGTAAGCCGAGGAGATATGCCTGCGCCGCCCAGGTTATTGCACTGATATAGGCGAGGCACCATGGGCTCTACTCCCCCAGGATAAATGGGGCGGTGCCTTGCCTATTTCCCAGCTGTTTTAAACTCCTCAAAGCTCAAGGGGCATTTTAGACCTTTTCCCTCAACCACCAAACATCCAAGGGATGATTTAAAGCATCCAAAAGGGCATTATTTGCCCATATTCTTCAAGATCTTCTCTCAAGAAACCCTTATACTTTCCCATGAACAAGTTTCAAACTTTCTTCTCGAGAACACAAGGATTCAAGCTTCAAATTCATGAATTCTTCAATAATCCATCAAATTAAGGTATGTGGGAGTTCATCCATGGGTCCCCTTTCACCCATAGAGCCCCAAAACCCTTTTTTTTAATTAATGAATGAAATTTTATCATTATGATATTTTATATGCTTAAGAAGATGGAATTTCATGTTTTCTTGGTGATTTAAATTAAATTCATCTCATGTATGATCCCATGCAAGATTTGATTTCCTTATGCTATGGATTTTTTTTCCATGTCATACTCAAGTAAGTTTCATGTTGTTAAATTTAATGCTCATGTTTAGAATATTTCCATGATTTATTCAAGTGAATTCCATGATAGATCCTAAGTTTATGATTTTTAGAGAACATTTCCATATTTTAAATTCATGCTTTCCATATGTTTGATGAAATTCCTAAATCATATTCAAATAGTTTCAAGATGAATCCCCAAGATATAAATTTTTCTATGTAACTCTATTGTTCCCTCATGCTTAAGATATCCTTATGTTCAAGCTATGATACTTACATGTTTTGATGAAATGCCCATGTCCCATTTCACACGAATTTCATATAAATTCCCTTATCCATTATTTTAGTTGTGTAATCATTCTATGCTCCCATGTTTAAGAGATTCCCATTTTCAAGTTCATGACCCCCATGTGTTTGTTGAATTTCCCCATGTTAAAGTATAAATCTCCATTGTTTGATGAAATGCCCAAGTGATGGGCTTCTTTAAATAATACATTCTTATTATGGTTTCGAAGCTTTAGTATGTCCCTATTATTATTGATATTGAGTCCTGGGGGTTATGATGCCTATAATTTAGTTGTTTACTTAGTTTTATGTAGTTATAGAAGGGTCCAGTCGTATCATAAGCGGTAGTATTCGATCAGTAAACATGGTCAGTGTAAGTTCAGTCAAGCTTAGCACAGTTTAGTGATCAGTGTCAGTTCAGTTAGGAGTAGGATTCATCACCGAACGAACCCAGGGATGGGGGCATTCCTGCTAGCATAGAGTTTGAACCTTAGTAGCAATCCCTGAGTTATAGAACTACGTATCCAACCTAGGTTTGAGATGTCTTCCTGTCAGCTTAGGGTTGACACATATTTCATGAGTTTCCTTCCAGGATAAGGTTACTCTTTAGTCCTTTGGGACTTCACTTTAGTGGATCCATACATCCATGTTAGTACCCATGGAATGGTATTGACATCTTTCTAATTTGGGTTACAGGTTGGACCCCAATTAGCTCAATTGGGGCATGTTAGTTAGATGATACCCCCCAAAGTCTCAATTACTGTACTCAGTACAGTGTGCAGATCAGTTTTTCTTGACCATAGCATTCAGTTATCAGTATTTTAGTATTTTAATTTATAGACTATTTTAGAATTATGTTATATGCTTGGTCTTGCATTCTTAGATAATACAACTTTCATACATTTATGTTCGGTCATCTCATATTGTTACGTTAGTCCTTATCTTATATGCATAGTACTCTATAATTTCAGTCCAGTTATTCAGACTAAGTACAGTCCAGTCCAGTTTTACATGACCAGTAGTCAGCTATTGGTTATTTAGTTAATCTGATAAGGTTAGTATATGTTACATTTTGTTCTGTATGATTAGGTATTCATACTCAATATCATTGTATATTCTGATCCCCGATGTTATGTCAGTTTCCATCATGTAGTTTTAGACTCAGTATTCATACAATATCCATGTTTTAATATATCCCAACTTCTGTTCTACTTATTCTACAAAAGTAAGGATTTTAAAATAACTAAGTGTAGTGATTCACCAAATTACCAGATTATGTTTGTTGCTCAAGCTTTTAAGATATTTCAGCTTTCAAGATATTTCAGTCTCTTGGTGAGTCTACTTACACCTAGTCTTGCATGTTTTAAGATTACGTATAAAATCAGTTTTACTTATTGCATTCACCCCTGCAAACTCAGTACATTCCAAAAGTACTAATCCACATATATGTCTATGTGATACATTGTCTTATAATTTAGGTACCAGTTATAACCTACGTATCATGATCAGACAGTTGCAGTTTCTAGCCAGTAGGTGATGAGTTCTCTTGTTTTAGGAACTCCATGTACAATTCATTTATTTTTATATGTATTGATTAGTGGTAGTTGGAGGGATGTCCTAACTATCTATAGTCAGTATAGTAGAGGCTTCATAGATGTCAGTCAGAGTTAGTCATATAATTCTAGTTTCTTCCTCTAGATTTATAAGACTGTAAAACTTTATCAGTTACATACTATTTTAGATTTTTAGTATGATTATGTTTTCGTACAACAGAACTTGTTATTTAATGTATTATAATTTAGTTGCTTAATAGTATGCCATTTCATGGGTTAACTTGGGATTGTTGGTGGTTCCAATCACCGTGTGGCATCCACGGTGTACTCTTGGGGTGTTACAAACTGGTATCAAAGCATAGAGTTCAAGTGTCCTAAGGTGTCTATGAAGCCATGTGTAGTAAAGTCTTGCGGAATAGTACAGATATGTCTGTACTTTTCTTCAAGAGGCTACAGGGTATTTAGGAAATATTTCCCTTCTTTTATGTCTCAGGTCGTGCTATAGAAAGGTTCTCTAAGAAACTTATACAGATTCTTATCTTTCTCTATTCATGCCATCTCTACCTTGTTTTTGAGGTAACAGATTAGGCAAGCTCAAATTTCTACAGGCAGAGTTTTCTCAGATAGTCTCCATAAAAATATATGGGATTGCATGTAGGCTTAAAATATCCCATTAGTTCCCTTATGTTCTGAACTTTGAAAATATTCATTCTTATTCATGAAAATCTTGCATTGAGCTGAAGTTAGATGTTCTTTCAAATCCCTTCTCAGAATTCTATGATAGCATATAATCTAGAGTTAGAATCATGAATCCAAAAGTTTAGCAATAGTAGAGTTGGGATAGTGTTATTTGGATTGAGCAGATTATGTATTCATGGGGCTAGTTATATGAAAGGTGAATCAGTAGGCTTGAACAATGTATGCAAGAATTTAAGTTTATTGATTTAAAATTAAGTATGATTTATGTGTATGGTCTAGAGGTATACCCAAGGTGATATGGGGTTATAGTATTTCTAAGTTTTTAAAGTGTGGGTTCTTAGATAGTATCCTTGAGTTTCTAAGTGTTAATGAGGCTAGTAATGTAGTATGTAACATTTTTACCAGCTAAGTTATAGGCTATAGAAAGTTTAGAGTTAAAAAATGGGTCCACAGATATAAAATGATGACTTAAAGCTAAAGGGGAGATGATAGAATAAGTAACCAAGTCAAGCTCTCAAATTCTAGTAGTAGTGACAGTATGTGTATAAAAGCAGTAAGACAGAATGATTCTCGATATATTCTTATCTCAGTGCAAAGTTTTTCAGTCATCACGACATCTACTCATACCTCACATGTCAGTTCCATGATCATAGTTCATGTTTATGCACATAATAGAGAATCATGTATTCTTCTAGATCCTTATACGAGGAGTTCCAATTCACTCAGTAGTAAGAATTATATTCCATGAAATTATGAACTCCAAAATAAGATCATGAATCTCATGACTCGTGTACTCATGTTTTACAGTATGTTCAGTTCCAGTACCCATGCAATACTCTTAAAAATTAGTGACATTCAACTTATGTCATGTATGTCCTCAGATTAGCCCTCTTTAATGAATTCATTCTTGTGATACTCTATTCTTCAGGCCTCAGTTAAATGTCAAAGTTATCCTTTCATATTTCAGGTCCTTGTGCTTTAACCTTTCAGTGACCTCTCCTTATGTCACGATTAATTGAAATTGTATGTGTGTTTTCTTGGGGTAGTGCATGGAAGTTTTAAGGATAGAGATTTAGAGAATATGAGAAAGATGCTTTTGTGGTTGATTTCCTATAAGTTTATGTCTGGTTATGAAGATAGGCTTAAATGTCCTGTTGGTGTACAAGTGGAATGTATAGTTAAGTATAAGCTTTCAGTATGATTCAATCTGAATAGCCAGTAATTTAGTTTAGTGGTCAAACAAATAAGTTCCTATGGTTTTTCATCTTTCCTATTCATGAGGTAATTCATGTCCATTCAAATTTCGAATTCAGCTCAATTTATGCATATGCATCAGTTTCAAATTCCATATATTCAGTCATGATTCAGTCCGTAATTGTCTCATGCATCATCTCAGTCTTTCCTTAGTGTTTTAGCCAAGTCAGTATCATTCGAGGGACAAAGTATCCCAAGGGGAGATGTAATACCCCGAGTGTTAATGCCCAAAACCTTTTATCGCTTCTTCGCAAAACAATATCCATCTTGAAGTAATGGTTACTCATAAGTTGACTCTCTTTTTTCAATCTCAGCCTTATGACCATTCTCATGTCATTGCATGTATTCATGAAATCAGTTTTGTTCATTTATTATGCTCAGACTCAGTTATATAGTCATGTTCCAAGTCATGCATGTTCAATATATGATCTTAGTTACCTTGTATAGTACTCCCAGTCTAACCAGTCTCAATCGAGAACAAATGTTCCCAAGGGGAGATAACGTAACACCCCACAATTTTGGACTAGTCTTTGAACCATCGTTCTTATGTGCATAAGTTATAATCTAAATGATTACCATGTGAATATAAGTTTCATGATATTTATCCTTGTGTTTGATATGATTTCGAGGTGAAAAATTTTCATAGCAATGACTTAGAAAAAAGTTGAGCTAAGTTCATTTGATTCGTCCAAATTTTGGTATTCGATTCAACAAGGGTCTACTTTAAATGTGTGTAACTTTTGATATACATATAACTTATCGGATCAAAACCTACCAAATTGTATATAATTGAATCATCTTTCCAATGATACCAATTTTACCTAAATACGATACCTGAATGAAAAGTTATAGCCCTTTTTATGAGAGGCAGTAAACCGAGGCGATATGCCCGTGCTGCCCGGGTTATTGCACTGGGACAGGTGAGTTCAATAAACATGGTCAGTGCAAGTTTAGTCAAGCTTAGCACAATTTAGTGATCAGTGTCAGTTCAGTTGAGAGTAGGTTTCAGCACCGAACAAACCCAGGGATGGGGGCATTCCTGCCAGCATAGGGTTTGAACCTTAGTAGCAATCCCTGATTTATAGAACTACGTATCCAACATAGGTTTGAGATGTCTTCCTGCCAGCTTAGGATTGACACATATATCATGAGTTTCCTGCCAGTATAAGGTTACTCTTTAGTCCTTCGGGACTTCGCTTTAGTGGATCCACACAGCCATGTTAGTACCTGTGGCATGGTATTGACATCCTTACAACTGGGTAACAATTTTGACCCCAATTAGCTCAATTGGGGCATGTCGGTTAGATTATACCTCGGTTGGACCCCAATTAGCTCAATTGGAGCATGTCGGTTAGATGATACCTCCCTAAGTCTCAATTATTATATTCAGTACAGCGTGCGTATTAGTTTTTCTTGACCATAGCATTCAGTTATCAGTATTTTAGTATTTCAGTTTATAGACTATTTCAGAATTATGTCATACGCTTGGTCTTGCATTCTCAGAAAATACAACTTTCATGCATTCATCTCATGTTGTTGCGTAAGTCCTTATCTCATATGCATAGTACTTTACAATTTCAGTCCAGTTATTCAGACAAAGTATAGTTCAGTCTTACATGACCAGTATTCAGCTATCATTCATTCAGTTAATCTAATAAGCTTAGTATATGTTACATTTGGTTCTATATGTTCAGGTATTCATGCTCAGTATAATTGTATATTCTAATCCCTAATGTTATGTCGGTTTCTATCATGTAGTTCAGACTCAGTATTCATGTTTTAACATATCCCAGCTTTTGTTCTATTTATTTTACAAAAGTTAGGATTTTAAGAAAAATAAGTGTAGTGATTCACCAGCTTACCAGATTATGTTTCTTGCTCATGCTTTTAAGATATTTAGCTTTCAGTCTATTTTAGTCTCTTTGTGAGTCTACTTACAGCTAGTTATGCATGTTTTAAGATTACATATGAAATCAGTTTTACTTATTGAATTCACCCCTGCATACTCAGTACATTCCAGAAGTACTGATCCATATATATATGTCTATGTGCTACATTATCTCATAATGTAGGTACCAGTTATAGCCTACACATCATGATCAGACAGTTGCAGTTTTCAGCCAGCAGGTGATGAGTTCTCTTATTTTGGGAACTCCACACATTTTTAGTTCATGTACGGTTAATTTATTTTTCATATGTATTGATTAGTGGTACTTAGAGGCATGTCTCAACTATCTATAGTCAGTATAGTAGAGGCTTCATAGATGTCAGTCAGAGTCAGTCATATAATTCCCGTTTCTTCCTCCAGATTTATTAGATTGTAAAAGTTTACCAGTTACATACTATTTTAGATTTTCAGTATGATTATGTTTCCGCACAACAGAACTTATTATTTAATGTATTATATTCAGTTGCTTAAAGTTATGCCAGTTCATGGGTTAGCTTGGGATCACTGGTGGTTCCAAGCACTGTGTGGCGTCCAGGATGTACTCTCAGGGCGTTACAGTAGGATGATGAATTTTTATTAAACTTTGATCTAAAAGTATGAAAGTTTAGCTAGCTTGAGTTAACACAGATCAGTTCTATTCATTTTGTTACCTATAAATGAAGAACAACTCAAAAGAAAAATATGCTAGATCCCATCAATTATAAGTAATACAAAATATTTGTCAAGAAAACAAATAAAGTTGTCTTTTATTGTAGGTAAATTGATCCAGGAGAGTATTGACTCAAAGATTTTAATGATCGGGAATTTGCTTATTAGTTTGGGGTGAGCAATTTTTGTTAGAAAGATTGACTTTGTTGCATCTCTTTTATTATTTTCTTCATCATCCTTATATCTCCTTCACCAAAATAGTTTATAGTCAGTTCTCTCGAAAGAGTAAGAACGGCTTTGAGAAATTAATGGAGAATGGTTGAGGACTTTTCTGGGAGACTTTGGAGACAAGAATATTTGATTGTACTTTTGTATAGTAAGTGTATATTTATGCCTAAAGAGTTTCAAATAAATTGTTAAAGAGTGGATTAATCTATATTTGATTTAAACAACACACATAAGCACATAAAAATTTATATCATAGAACTATATTATAATAAGCGTGTGTCCTAATTTGGTGACCTTTTATATTAAAGGGTTGACCTAACGAGTTTGAAGGAAGTATATTCCTTTTAAAATAAATTCATTATACCCAAAATCATTTTTATAAATATCAAAAGAACATAAATGCCTATAAAGTATCAAATGGGGATAAATCTTGAGAAAAATGGGAAAATAAAATGCAAAAACAGTCTCATGCAAGGAATAAGATAAAAAAAACACTCATAAATACCTACAAACTAGCAAATGAAGGACACAATCTTAGGGGAAAGAGAAAATAAAATGCAAGAGGAACAATCCCACGCAGGGGATAAAAATAGAAATACACTAGTATCTAGAGGATCCTTCGTCGGTCTTCGCCTTCTTAGCTTTGTCCACCTCATGCGATATGTGATATCTATAGGTGATCAAGTCTCCTCCTCATAATTGTAACTTCCATATTGATTAGGCAAATATTCTATATAGGGTTTTTTTGACTTCTGTACTCATATACTTTCATCGATCCTGGAAGTAATCATATGGCTTGAATATTATCTTGAATTTTCTTATGGAGATTGGTTGATTCATACTTAAAAAAGTAAATAAGGTAAGCCTTTTCCCCGCACCAAATGATAATGTATTAGTGTGAGGCCCATATAATTTTCATCATTTTATTTTTGATCTTTTCGTGTCCGAAATATCAATTTTTCACGTGAATTGTATTTAGGGAAGTTAAAAGGATGATTTGAAAAGGTTTTAAAATTTTCAAAAATGATTCAAGGCAAATTTAGAACGTTGAAGTAGTAATCCTCCATGATATCAACGTACCATAAAGTTTAACCTCGATGATAAGATGGTTTCATGGAGGATAACCTCTATGATAACGGTGCGGCATAGAGGATAACCTCCACGATAAGGCCATTCCACGCCGATGTTCTAAAATCATATTTTTTTTTAATTTTCTCACTTAGGGTTAGTGACTTTTGGGTATTCTTACCCTTGTATGACCCTTACACTTAAAATAAACTTATTTTCTTCATTTTTCAAAGAGCAAATTACTCTCTTTCACTCTCAAACTCAAAACCCAAGAAAACTCAAGATAGAGAATTCATTATCCGGGCTCGAAAGTTCAAATTGACTTTGAATTTTTGTGTGTTTAAGGCATGTATTTCTTTTTCAAACTTAAATTTTACATTGTGGTATTTATTTGATCGACTTTCATGTGATTTAAATTATCAGTTTGAAATTGGATTAAGGGATTTTGTAGTTATTGATTTAATTACTTGTCCCATTATTTAAATTGATTATTCATACTTTAAATGAATGTTTTAAGACTGAATTGGTACTTTAATTAAATAGTTGGAATGGATAACATGGAATTCCTTGAATTGGATAAATTTTAGCTTGCAATTGCATGAACCTAAACCCACTTTATGAATTTGATTTAAATTATGGAAAATTGCATGACTTAACTTGTTTCTAAACTCAATGCATTGCATTAATTGATAAATGGTTGTTTAAATGGATTTGGATGGCCATGGTTGTCATGGATTCGATTTTAATGGAACTTGGGGAGTCAATGTGGTTGTATGGATTGATTTGGCATGTGTGATTTAGCTTGCAAACATATTAGTATGACGATACCAAGTGGTTAATGCCTTAATCAATGACACTCAGGTTAAAAATTGGAATTATGTTCTAAATGATTTTAATTTGCGCTTAAAGGAGAACCGATACTGGAAACTAAGTTTGCTGGTGTGGGGGTCTTTATGACCATGTACATAGTTCACACATTATACACATACTCACACATATATATATATACGGTTAGAGCCTCAGTAGATTTGGGCCATCCTCAGATTTCTCCGGTTCATGTAACTAACACGTACTAAGGCCCTTTCAATGAGGAGAGCTAGACCCATAGAACCCGTGGGTGGTTTTAGGATGGTTAGAGCTACACAGTCCAGGTTAATAGTTTTAAAATATCATGCTTAAAACTTGTTCCCTATCCCAACATCTTGTATATATGTATGTAAATGTGGGTATTGTAGTTTTGACTGATTTTTGGAATTGACATTATGTTATCATTTTTCCTAAGTTAGATGCTAGCGCTCACCCCGCTAACTTTCCTAGGATGCTACACTATTTCATAATACCGGGTCCGAAGATACTTCTTTTACCCTTGTGCAAAGTTAGGTAAGTTAGTACGTTTATCCAGTAATTATGATGTGGCGAGGCTTTATCTATCAAAAGGCCTTATTATTTCCATATTTTGTTATTTTGACTCAGTACTTTTGGGTTCTTTCGGTCATGATCAGGGGCATGTATCGACTTGTTTAATATTCTAGTTTTAGAGGCAATTGTAGATAAATGTGGGTTGGTTGGTTGTTGGTTGACTGATAACTTTCATAGAGTTATCTATTCATCTCCACAACTATTTAATTGGCTTTCGCATTTTTTGTTGTTGTTGTTGTTGTTGTTGTTGTTATTATTTTGTGCTCATGAGGTTAGGTGATGGGGTGGATTTTGGTCCATGGAGGACTTGAGATACCCATCATGGACAGGCCTTGGTTCGAATCGTGACAATTAGATTAATTGGCATATACCCCTTTAACGCATAGGCACGATTTGTTTGTGATTAACTCAAGGTCAATAGACATAGGGTAAATTTTTTAATAGGCCCAACACCCTCTTAGGTTTTGGATAGTCATAAGCTCATGCTAAAAGGGATTTTTATTTCGTTCTGCCCTATGTATCTAGAGTGGGTTTTGATCAGGTTCCCAAATGGATAACTTGGGTTTGAAAATACAAATAGTTATCGGACGTCTAACGTACTAATAAATTGTTGTATTTCCAACACTTTGAATTGAAACTGATCAATAGGGGCCATAAAGACCGCAAACCTCAAAAAAATTATATATCAAATAAGGGAGAATTATCAAACCACCATATTTAATCAAGTAAAGTCAAATAAATCAGTCAAAACATTCTAAAATTTGTTTAGAATCTTAATAAAATCTCCAACAGAGTCGTCATTTATGGTTTATCATTTTTGGGGTCGAAGGGTTGGAAAACATTGTTTTTACAAATTTTAAACTATTTTAATTTTTCTTAGAAAAGAATTCAAAATAATGGCTAGTTTTAAAAAATGGCTAACTTTGTAAAGTCTTAATATTCATTTGCAAAGTATGACATTCATTTTATTTAAGTGGAAAATAGTTTATTTAACTTAAAGAAAAAAGTCTCTTAAGGTAAAACTTAATTCACAAAAATGTTCCTTTTGCTTGCAGTAAACCACATTATGTTCCTTATGGAAAAGGGGAAGAGAAGAAATCAATTTTTCAAGAGAAGAATGTCTTTAATCAAAGTCAATAGAAATGGACTTTTCAAAATAGAGATTTTGAAGAAAAACAAAATAAGGGCAAAATTATGGAACATTTAGTTATTATAAATACTTCAAATTTTTAAAAGAAAGTTAAAAGTTTTAAAGTTTGAATAAAATTCCTCTAATTCAAATAACTACTAATCTCATGAATAAAGAAAATGTCATATTTTTCACGAACTTTAAGGACTTAATTTAAAAGATTCGATTTTACTTAAACCAAAATAATTTATTAAGACAATTCAGATGAATGGGAGAAGAGAGAAAATAAATATAGCAACTAAAAGGAATTATTAAGATTGATTAAGTTAAGAATTAATACAAACACATAATCAAATAGGATTTACAAAGGAATAAATGAGAAAAGTTAAAATTTGGGCCCTTTTAGCTCATTTACATATCTAGTCAGCCTTATGGGTTGATATTTTATGGACTTTGGTCCATTTCTGCAGTATATATCAGTTGTATACTGACTGTAGATTCGTCTTATTTTTGTTGTGTTTTCTGTATACACACTGTATATCAGTAAATAAAAATTGATATCTTCGCTTTCTTGACTTCATTTACTGTTGTATATACAACATATTATTGTATATCAGCTTTCTTTGACTTGTGAAATTTATATTTCACTGTAACCTAGCGTATATCCGCCTTGTTTCTTTATGAGCTAGTCATTTTGAGGAAGTTTGGGACTCATTCCCAGAGAGATACAGGGTTGTGGAGTTCAATTGGACTCGAATGAATTCATATGCATAAGCAAAATAAAAGTAAGAATTAGGATCTATCTTTGTGATGTAAACTCAAATGAGAACAAGATTTACGATTAGAACTACAAAGTTTTTAGTTAACTATATACTATTGTTTCTCATCAAACTAAGACATCTTATTAACTATGCAATAGTTAAGCCAAACATGTATTATTTAAATAAAATCAATCCAACAGAGCAATGCACATTTGATGAGAAATAATTAAATTCTCTATGGAAAAAAATTTGAAAATCTAGTTTCAAATAATGGAGGACATCAAAAAGTAAGGACATCAGTACATGAGTATTCATATATAAAATTTTCAAATACTTAGTATTTGTAAGTTTAGAGCTTACCAATGCGTAGGAAATTCAAGAAGCTTACCAATGATATGAAGCTCGCCCAAATCTGATACCCGAGTGAAGAGTTAGAGCCATTTTTGTAAAACAGTGTGCCAATTTGGCAATCAGCGCATCGCGGAGGCAGTCCAAGTGGCAATCATCATTTTCCAGGGTTCCATCGTGATACCACCGCGTCATGCCACAAGCCAATTTCTCAGCTGTCACTTTCTAGTGTGACTCCGCGATTATTGCGCGTCATTCCAAGGGTAAAATTTGCATACAAAGGGGTACCGCGATTCCACCGTGTCGCATTAATGACCCAGTTCACAATTGTCAATTTCCAGTGACACGGCGCGATAGCACTGCATCGCGCCAGGGCCCGAAAGTGGATTTTTCCAGTGACTATTTTTAAATCATTCCCAAGGGTAATTGGGTATTTTTCCATGACCTAAGTCAGTCCTAAACATAAAATTTAACCCTAAAGGAGCACTAATTGCTCATTATTTTATTATTTACTCAATAAACCAAGCATTCTCTCTCAAAGGACAAAACCCTAGCTTCAAGAAATCAAGAACAAACTCAAAAATTTCTCCAAAAACCTTTAAGAATTAATATTTCAAAGTATGTTAGGTGTTCATTCATGGGTTTCTTTCACCCACGAAGTCCAAGAACCTTTTTTTAAACTTCCAAGATCTCAGAATTATGAATTCCATGCTAGTACTCGTCATCAGCAAGATTCAATTTGGGTTATCGTAGACAGGATGGCCAAATCAGCTCATTTCTTGCCAGTTCATACCTCCTATTTCGTCAAGGACTATGCCAAATTTTATATCAGAGAGTTGGTCAGGTTACATGGAGTCCCAGTATCCATTATCTCAAATTGAGGTATCCAGTTTACCTCTCACTTCTGGAAAGTATTTCAAAAGGGCCTTGGTACCCAAGTTCACTTCAGTAAAACTTTTCACCCTCAGACAGATGGTCAAGTAGAAAGGACCATTCAAACTCTAGAAGATATGTTAAGAGCATACGTGGTTGATTTTATAGGTAGTTGGGATGACCATTTTCCTTTGATCGAATTAGCATATAAGAACAGTTATCATTCCAGTATTCAGATGTCTCCGTTTGAGACTCTTTATGGTAGGAGATGTAGATATCCAATCGGTTGGTTTGAGGTCAGTGAGGTCACAGTTGTAAGACTAGACTTAGTTTTTGATGCCTTATAGAAGGTTCAGTTGATCAAGGAAAGGCTTAGGGCTACCCAAATCCAATAGAAATCCTATGCAGATGTGAGGAAAAAGGATCTCGAGTTCGAGGTAGGTGATTTTATGTTCTAGAAAATTCTCACATGAAGGGAGTAAAGAGGTTCAGAAAGAAAAGAAAGCTCAGTCCCCGATAAATAAGTCCTTACAGAATTCTCAGTTATTTTGGAAAGGTAGCATACGAGCTTGAGTTACCTTCAGATATAGCTTCAGTGTAACCAGTATTCCACGTCTCCTTGATATAGAAATGCATTGGTGACCCAGCAGTCATAGTTCCCTTAGAGGGTGTAGATATTCAGAATTGATCAATCTTTTAAAGAGGTCCCAGTCTAAATCCTCGATCATCAGATTTGCAGACTGAGGAACAAAGAAGTTCCATTGGTCAAAATTCTTTGGCGGAATTAGTTTGTTGAGGGAGATAGTTGGGAAGAAGAAGCAGATATGCAAACCAAGTATCCTTACCTCTTCTCCGAAAATTCAGATTAAGCATAAGGTAATACTATTCCTTAGATTTACTCAGTTCCATGCTCAAATATAGTTATAAACTTAGTATTCCTTACAATTGCATAACATCTTGATGACAATCATGCATTCATAAATCAATTCAGTCATGTACTCATGCATAAGATATGCATGTTTCGTATGAAAACTCAGCATATCAGTAGCTTCAGTCATGTATTCCATGCATCATATATGTATGTTCAGTGTATAAACTCAGTCCATTAGTATTCCTTAACTTAATCAATCTTATTTGAGGATGAATGTTCCCAAGGGAGAGATATTATCATACCCTGTATTTCCCTAGCTTAATTTAGCTCTCAGTACATGAGTATTCATATATAAAATTTTCATATACTTAGTATTTTTAAGCTTAGATCTTACCATTTCATAGGAAATTCAGTCATCTTTCCAATGATATAAAGTTTGTCCAGATCTGATACCCGGCTGAAGAGTTAGAGCCATTTTTGTAAAATAGTGAGCCAATTTGGCAATCAGCGCATCGCGAAGGTAGTACAAATGGCAATTGTCATTTTCCAGTGTTCCATCACGATACCACCGCATTTCTCTACCAGCTAAATTCCTAATTATAACTTTCCAGTGTGACTCCGCGATTATGGCGTGTCGCGCCAAGGTTGAAATTCGCATACAAAGGGGTACCGCAATTCCACAGCGGCATAGCGCCGCGCTACGCTAGGGCCCAAAATTAGGTTTTTCCAGTGATGATTTTTAAATAATTCCCAGGGGAAATTGGGTATTTTCCATGACCCAAGTCCATCCTAAACACAAAATTTAACCCTAAAGGAGCACTAATTGCTTATTATTTCATTATTTATTCAAGAAACAAAGCATTCTCTCTCTAAGGGAAAAACCCTAGCTTCAAGAAATCAAGAACAAACTCAAGAATTTCTCCAAGAACCTTCAAGAATTAACATTCCAAGGTATGTTAGGTCTTCATTCATGGGCTCCTTTCACCCATGAAGTCCAAAAACCTTTTTTAGACTTACAAGATCTCAAATTATGAATTCTATTGTTGAAATTGATTATATTCATGTTCATGATATTAATTGGGCTTCAATCCATGATTTAGTATAAGTCTCATGAAATTAAAATAGTTTATGTGATGAATTATATGAATTTCATGCTAAACCCTTGAATTTGACATTAGGTATTGTATTCATGATGTTCATGTGTTGGCCATTACAATGTGAAATAATCCATGCTCCCCAAGTGTTGGCTAAAATGCCTATGTGAAGTAGATAGTGGAATCACGACATATCATTATGTCTTCTCAATTATGTACAAGTTTATGCCCTACAAGTGTTTGATAACATATCTCTATGAATGAATTATGAACAAGTGGACATTGTTATGCTTTTCAAGATCATGCTATGCTTTACTTTTACGCTATCGAGTCCTGGGGGTATTCAATACCCAAAAATCTTGATGTTTACCTAGAGCTACAATATTTACATAATAGTCTCAGTAGTGTCACATTCAGTAGTACTCAGTTAGTTACATAACTCAGTGAACTCAATCAGTTACAGAACTCAGCGAAACTCAGTATCAGTCTAGTTTAGCTCAGTATAATAATCAATGTCATTCAGTTGGGAGTAGGATTCAACATCGAGTGAACCCAAAGATGGGGGCTCACCTGCCAGTAGAGGGTGTGATCCTTAGAAGCAGTCCTTTCATACCATAACTATATAGCCAGTGTAGGTTGAGACATCAACCTATCAGTGGAGGGTTGATGAGGTATTTCTACCTGCTAGTTGAGGGTACCACCATTCTTATAAGAGTACCTGCCAGATGAGGGTAACTCTTAAACTTGTCTTTACCCGTGGCACGGTACTGACACCCTTACAGTTGGGGTTACAAATTGGACCCTAAATCTATTTAGAAAAGTGTCATGTCGATTAGATGATTACCTCCCACAGTTTCAGTTTCAGTTTTAGTCTTAGTATAGAACTCAGTTCAGTTCTACAAAATCAGGACTGTCAAATACAGTCAATCAGTTTTAGTAATTTAGTTATCATTAAATCTCAGATTACCAGTTACTCAGTATCAAACTCAGAACTCAGCTTCAGTAAAAGCTTAGTTATAGTATACACGTATATGCACAGTATTGCATACTCAGAATTTATAGTAGTTTCAATTATCCATGTACTCTTATATTCAGTTGCTCTATATCATTCAGTCAGTTATTGTTCATACATATGAACCCTTGCATTCATCCTTACCTCATCTAGCATACCAGTACATTCCACGTACTGATGAATACTCTCTTTTGCACTATGATGTCTCATATCATAGGTTCGAACGCTCAGGTTCCTGACCGCACATAGACAGATTTAGATTCAGCCAACAGTGTCAGATTTAGTAGTGAGTCCTCATCTATTAAAGATATATTTTATTTCAGTATATTAGTAGTCGTAGTTAGTTGGGGACTTAACCCATCAACTCAACATTCAAACAGTTCAGTTATAGGCTTTTCAAACTAGACTTTTAGACAATATTCAATTTGCAGATTATTATTATAGTTGATATTCTTTATTAGTATTTCAGATTTTGAACCTTATGGCATTCCAGCCTATTTTCCATATTATTAAAATATTGTTATTTTAGTGCTCACAACAGATATCAGTCATGGGTTAGCTTGTAGTCCTTGGGGTTGTAAGCACCGTGTAGCGTCCGGGGTACAGGCTCGGGGCGTTACAATTACTGATATTTCTTCGGACAAATCCTAAATTCCTCTAAATTTGGCTAAGAAAAAAGATCCAGTTGGTTGACTATGCACCATAATTCAAACAAGATGACATAAAGAAAGTTTATTATTCAAAATCTACATATTCATTCATGATATTTCATATTAGCACCAGGCATAAATGCTAAAGAATGGATTTTAACATATGAAAAATAAGAAATGTGAAAAAAAACTGACAACGGCTATGAAAATCCGACAAAAAATTTAACTATATCGCTAACTTCTGGAATATTTTAAACATATTATCACATAGTCTTCAAACCAATTCATTCTTCCATGATGAATCATAATGAAAAATTTCACAATTATACCATTTTCTAACTTACAACAAAAAAGTTTCAACAAGACCTACAACAACAAAGTTTCATGATGACCAGCTTCACACATCAAATAAAAATCATTTAAAAGAATAGATTTTAAAATTACCATCTTTATATGAATTCCTTTATTCAAAATAGTTCACAACGATAAATATTCAAATCATATCGACGAATTAGAAGAGATGTCAACTGACAACCGTATCTGAAAACAACGACATCAGTGGAATTTTATATTATAACATTTGAACACAAAACAAAAGAAAATGGAAAGAGATATGGTATTCACCGGTTTCTAGGCAGTGAACTTGGGACAATAAGCTTATGAAAATGTAACTTCTACCATTGAAGTTTTACTTGATTTCACCAGAATTTGAATTAACTTCGTCGAAGTTTGAGTGATTTATCAAAATTAAGTATTTTTCACCATGAATTTTTGTTACGTGAGATTAGATAAATGCTCCTACAAAATCTTCAATTTTCCTCCCAAAATCTCATCCTCTTTTTCTCTGTAGCAAAGGATATTTATACAAGATCTGTTGAAATAATTTTGGGGTGGGGTTGGGGTTTGGAGGAACAAATAAGAAATTGGGGATGAAAAATTTTATATTCAAACGCGTATTAATCATAACCATGAAAAGTATATCCACATACATATGAATTGGAGTCTGATCAGATGACTTTGAGTGGTAAATGTCGCAATTCTAGGAAAGTCAATGTTTATTGACACTTATGGCAATTTTTAAAAATGTGTAGGCTTTGATTTGTATCATGAAATGTGCCTCTCATATGGAAATAGTACAAATATGGAATTAGGGAAGATATTTGAGCATCGTTTGTCTACTGAAAGGGTGTCATGATACATAAACAAAATACGAAATCAAAAACTAAACTAGAATACTAATATAAAAGTTAAGGATAGATAGAAAACCAATAAGATAGACACAATGCAAGGAATTGGAAGAAAATAAATATTGTATCAAACCCTAAACCCTCAATAAATTAAACCAAACAAATCACCTAAATCTTACATAGACCTCAAGGGAATTGATTCCCAAGCAACGTTTCTAAACAAAAGATCAACACAAGATTGTAGTATAGGCTAGATTATTACATCATATGGGCCCAAAAGTGACCCATGTAGGAAAGAAAAACACATAAAAGCACATTAGGCACTTGCTTGAGCATATGGGGAGCACATAGGGCACATCCCAAGAGTGTAGTGGGCTGTTTTGACCTTCTCTAGATTATCTAGAGCGGGTTGGGCACACCTCTAAAATGGATGGGGAACATGTCCTCTTTCGGGCGCTTTCTAGCCCCATTTGGTCTTCCATCAGCCTTTCTAACGTCCCTTGAGTATCCTTGGTCATCATAATCATCCAATGGATGCCTTTGATAGCCCTCAAGAAGTCATAAAGTGTCACTTGACCCGTAAGCATCCTCTCTAGCAATCGGGAGGCCATTTGGATTGTATCATCCTCTCCTTCTTGAAGAAGATTCGTTCGCGAATCTACAACCTTTAAACACTAAAGAAAAGAACACGACCAATATTTTCTCAAGGTACAAGGGTTATAACATGGTTTAAAATTAAAACATCCATTACAAGGAGACACCCATTTAACATATAACCAAACAACCTTTAAGACAATAAAGAGAAGTCAATGTTTAATGTGCAAAGGAGTTGATAAGCATCGACAAATTCTCCTAAGTTAGTTCCAATAAAAATGTTACCAAACAAATTGTCACATGTTGGAACAACTAAGGGTAGAATCAAGGAATTATTAGGGTATAGATTACTTTTCCATTCATAAGAAATTATGTTTACACACAAGACATACATAGCACCAACATGGTTATGCTCACAAATGAAGAAAATGGAATTACAAGAGTTATGAGTACTTAATGTTCTACCAAGACAAGATCATATGATGGTAAGAAGAAACAACTTAAGCACCTCACATCCCTTTCACTATAACAACCTTCTAAGAAATAGCCACCCATTTTATACATATTCAAGTCATTCCAAGAGACATCAACACCATCTAAGTAGGATTTTAAGTTAAATATCTTTTTAAAATCATCTACTCTAGGGTAAAAGTCATTATCATTTCAAGGAAAGCTAGAAATAAGAGGAGGTAGGTATATACCTTTATAGCAAAAACTTGGTCTTGCTATCTTGCCTTCTAAACCTGCACCATATGGACTTATTCTCTTATTTATCAACTTGGAAGTTGGCACAATGCTAGTGCCAAATGTAGTGAATAAAAAGGGCTTAGGTTTGTCACTAATCTCTCCTTATTGATCCCAAAGCTCCTTATCTACCCCATTCATATCCCTCCCTATCATGAAGCTAATATTCAATACCTCTCCTTCTTCTGACCAAACATCTTCATTGGGAAATTTCATTATCAATCCACAAGTTATATTAAAGTCCCCTTCAACTTTTGCTAATTCCCCTTCACTTCCAAGGTCATTATCCTCTTGAGGGCTTTCCTAACCACCATCATTTTTGGTTACCATATCTCTAACAAAATAAGGATTACCCTCCACTAATATTATGTTCCTTCGATTGGGGCATTCACTAGCCTTATGACCCCAACCTTGACATTGAAACTAAGTACTACATTTAGAATTGGGATTGGAAGATGGATTACCTTCATTACTTGGTGGATACTTTTGGATTTCCTTATCAACAAGCTTATTGAAATCATTATTCTTGTTCCATATGGATGACATAGAAGCATTATAACTTCTATTAAAGGACTTCTTGGCATTGTTGTTCCTTTCAACCTCAATGGCCACTTCAACAATATCTTCTTTTCGGTCAAACTTATGGACAACTAGTTGAGAAGCAAATTTATAATCTAAACCACCTTTAAACCAATCCATACAATGATTTAGGAGTTTAACAATATCAAGTCGAAGGATCAAGTTTTGAAACTCCCCACAATAGTCTTCCACACCTCCTTGTATCAAATTATAGAACCTTGTTAATTACTCTTGCTTGAACCTTTCCGTAACATATCTCTCTCTCATAAGTGCCTTTAATTCATCCCAATATGGAAGTTTGGGATTACCATTTATTTCTCTTTGCACTCTTTTTATCTCCCACTAAGTAGAATCATACCCTTCAAGTTGAGAAATTATGTAGGCGGCTTGCTTGTGTCCATTTAACTCATTGAGTTGGAAGATCCTATTGCATTATATCTCCCAATAAAGGTAGATATATGGATCAATAGTTCCTTTGAAGGTAGGATAGTGATCTTGATTGATTTAAGACTTGTGTTTCGACCCATACAACCTCCTTGATCTCATTAATGATCTTCTTATACTTGGGGACAGTTTTCTAAGTTTCCTCTTCCATGTGGAACCGGACCAAATCTTCCTCCTCGTCTCTATATCCTCCCCCATGAGATCTTTTTCTAATTCATACTAATTCTGCAAAGAGATACACTTCATTAGACTCTTCACCTCTTTCATAAGGTTCCTTACCTCCCACATCCTTAATTTGGATTGGTTGATTTGGGTTAGCCGGTATTTGAGGTGGTTGGTTTGGGTTTTGTGGAAGTTCATGATGGGCATGGTTAAATTAAGTTGTAGGGTACGAATGGGTATTCGGTTATTTGGGTAAGTAGTGACTTGGATAATGTATTCATATGCTTGCCTAGGTGGATTGAACATTTGGTGAAGTGTTTACGGATTTATAGTAGTGGAGGTGTTGAGAGCATGTCCACTAGAGAAAGCATGATAGTTTTGAAGAGTATATGTGGTGGGATTTAGACAAACTTCCATGGTGCCCATCCTTCTTGAGAGTGAAATTTCCATGCTTTCCATTCTTTGATTTACATCTTGTTTCACACTCATAATGGCTGCCATTAAACTTTCCCTATTTATCTCTCCCAAACCTCTTGGGCTACCTTCTCTCGATGCCATGGTACCTATATAAAAGGAATACTAAAACAAAAAAATAAACAACAAACACGTTAAAGGTTAAGAAATCAACCTCACAAGCTCTTAAAGATTAAACCTTTATTTAATCTCTCAATTAGCATTGCAAGCGTTGATAGATCGCTTATACTCCAATGAAAAAGCTTGGTACCAATTGTGGCTTGAGGTCGAAATAGATCCTTGTTTGACATGACTCAAAGAAAATATGTACAGACTTGAGTCAAGAACTAAAAATGAATTCAAAATATAAAAGGTTGAAAGAAAAGTAGGACGATGAAAGAAAAGGACTCAAGAACTATCAATCAACTTAGTAGATAAGTTATTAGTTGATAAGTAGTTAAGAATCAAATAAAAGACTTAAGAATCAAGAAATGGAAACTAAGAATCAAACCTTGAGAAATGGAGTTTTTAAGATGTTGAGATGTCTTTTAAGACTTGAATTTATGCTGGAAAGTGTTGATAAACTTGGATTGGTGTTGTTGAAGTTGATTCACATCAAAAGGAGGTGATATATGTTGGGTATGGCTGATCTGCATTGGGCAACCTTCTCTATCAGTTGGGACGTAGGTGCAAGGCACCTTGGACATAGGTTGGGGCCTTGGATACTGCCTTGAGGTGCATCCATAGTTCAAGGGAAGACTAGGCGCACCTTGGGAGCAGATGCAAGGCAAATTGGCCGCCTCTCCCTTTGTGTTTGGCCAAAACTGCCCTCCAAATGAACTCCTCTTTGTACTCTCTTGTAGAATATTCTTTTATGCTTTTGTACAAAAACTTTTTCCAGAATTTTCTTCCTTCTTTTTGAATCAAACACCACCTTTGGATAAGAATCCAAGATAAAGATATGAATCTTCCTCAAGAACACTCATGAATACCAAAACTTCAAAATGCTCTAACTCTTGAACCAAGGATCGGAATCTGAGGAAATTTTGACCCGGGGCTCTTTTCAACCTTATAAACACATTCCAAACATCATTTTATTCAAATTCAAAACCAAAAATTCCATATTTTCAATTCACATCAAACTTCTTCAACCCAAGCTTCCAACAAGGATAGAACACTCAAATAGACTCCAATTAAGCTAAAATTTGAACCCTAGACTCCTATAGTGCTAGAGAATAGAAATCTAACACTAGAAACACAAGAAAAACACAAAATCAAAAACTAAAATTTTGACCTAGGACTAAAATATGAATAGTACTTTTTGGAGATTTTTGATTTTTGACTCTTTTTTTTGTTGATTTTAGAGATAGAAAAACCCAAGACTAGAATTGTGGGAATGATTCTAAGCTCAGATCTAATACCAAATGATACACAAACAAAATATGGAATCGAAAACTAAACTACAATACGAATACAAAAGTTAAGAATAGATAGAAAGCAATAAGATAGATACAATGCAAGGAATTAGAAGTAAATAAAAGGTGTATTAAACCCTAAACCCTCAATCAATTAAACCGAACAAAGAACCTAAATCTTACGTAGACCGCAAGGGAATAGATTTCGAAGAAACCCACGTTTCTAAACAAAAGATCAACACAAGCGAATCCACGCTTTCCTCACACTCTCACAAGTGTTCAAAGTCATAATTCAACATAAACTATGTACTAAAATGAAGAGAAGTCCTATTTATAGTCTAGGCTAGGTTCTTACATCAAATGGACCCAAAAGTGACCTATTTAGGAAAGACAAACACATAAAAGCCCATTAGGTACGTTCTTGAGCATATGGGGCGCACATAGGGAACATCCCAAAGGTGTAGTGGGCTGTTTTGATCTGCTCTAGCGGATCTAGAGTGGGTTGGGTACACCTCCAAAGTCGATGGGGCGCATCTCCTCTTCTAGGGGCTTTCTAGCCCCGTTTGGTCTTCCATTGGCCTTTCTAACATCCCTTGAGTTTCCTTGGTCATCATAATTATCCAATGGGTGCCTTTTGATAACTCTCAAGAAGTCATCAAGTTTTATTTGACCCGTAAGCATCCTCTCTAGCAATTCGGAGGCTATTTGGATTGTATCATGTCATTTGGCAGAGGTAATAATATCGAGTTTGTTTGGAGCTGGGGAGAGTAAAGAAGGGGTTAACAGTTATTTAAGGATTAGGCTAATTGGGTCAAAGGATTGGGTTGTACTGGGTAGTTGATATTGGCCCTAGGGTGACTGGTACAATGTTGTAGTTATGGGCTGCTGATGTTAGGTCTTGGTGGAATGACTAGATTTTAAAATAGGAAAAGATTGGGTTTGTTTAGAAATTTAAATAGGGAATGGACTGCATTTAATTAGAAGTGAAAGAAAATAAGCTATTAAATAAAGAAATCAGGTTGTATATAAAATAGTCAATAGAGTAGGATTTTAGTAAATTTATTTAAATTATAAACCAAATTGACAATTTCGTTGGCCAATTGTATTGCAATTGTAGCTAAATGGATTTCAATTATGGCAAAATCCAATAAATTGGTTAAACTGAATCAAAATTCAATACGAACTATTGAATGATTTATTTTTGAGTTCCTTAGTTTAATAAAATCAAATAATTCTAAATAAATTATATTTAATAATAAATTATATTTCAACCAAAATTTTACCCATTTGAATTAATTTTCAAGATAACTTTCATGACCCGAACTATGGCCTGGCAGTGATGGTTATCTCAACTCCATTGAGGAACGGAGACCACCCACTTCTCCTAGTCAACCAGAACACAATATACTAAAACAACAAAATTCCAAACGTAAAACAAGATAGATAAGTATGACTCAAATGAATTTTAGGAATTCAATAACCAATCCCAAGTCCACAGTAATACACAAAGCCTCTAACTGGAACTAAATCAATTTAGGTCGGGACATACCCCCGATAATACCCAAAACTAGACCAAAGAAAATATATAACATAAAGAAAGTGAATCAAGAAATTAGGTCTCCCGAAGTATGGGAGCTCACCACATCAATCTGACTCATGAGCTAACCCACGATCACCTAGTCACTATGCAGAAAAGGAAGTATTTTCAATTCTTACATCACGTGGGGATACAGCGCCCGGGTATGGTTAGTGGGATGACCATTAGCATGAAACTCAGGGAACAGGGGTAAAATAATGCCATGATCAACATTTTAAAATCATGTAAAGCCAATGCACGTAATTATATATATATATATATATATATATATATATATATATATATATATATATATATATATATATATATATATATATATATATATATATATATATATATATATATATATATATATATATATATATATATATATATATATATATATATATATATATATATATATATAAAAGCATGTCATGCCGGGAAAGAAAACAAGGCTTAGCATGAAGTAAAACTTTATCTTGGACTATGTAGCTCAATAATCATAACAGGAACCTACAGGCTAGTTTAGCTCCCCACCGGAGGTATCAAGGAAGACCAGGAAATGCCCCGACCCCATGTCAATATGGCATACAAATATATCAATAGTGTGAACCAAACATACAGTCATCAAGACCAACTCCCATGTCGGCAAACATGAGTTTTCAGTACAAGTCACTCAAGACCCACACCTTCACGGCTTAGCTACAAAACCCCTATTAAGCCCAAATTAAAAAAAGTTTCATATAACCCATTCATTAACCACAGAATTATACATTAATGCACAGCACATGTATCATCATATCATCCGCTTGCAAGTTTATAATTATGTCATTTCAATTCCATTAACTTGGGAGAATACCTCGACCCCTTTTAGTTTATCAATAAACTCGAGGGAATGCCTCGACCCTCGAGGTTACAATTTTAGTCAAAACTTAAAAAACAAGGCCTTCAAAATCCATGTTCATTATTTAACCATTTATACAAAGCAATAGTATAGGTGAGTAAATTAAACCAACTGACAAATCAAATTTCAAAACCAATTTTACAAATGGGTTGAGGGAACACAATTATCCAAGACCAATCTCAAGTCCAAAAATATCAATTTAGGGGAATACCTCAATGCCCATTCTAATACCCACACCCATGCACCCCATCAGTTCAAAAAATGGAAACAAAGCAAGAACGGTTGTATTAGAACCATGGGAAATCAATTAAAGATGCATTTATTCCAAAACCCTCAAACCCATATTCACAATCTACAATGTAATCACATGGGTACAATTATAAAAGCATGATTTTGATAAAATAATAGTAGGGGAATAGTAACATTCCTTAGATACATGAGATTTAGAAAGTAATTTGGAGCTTGGGAACCAGAGGATAAATGTACGATGAAATCCTTATGCTTTCTTGGGGTTTTAAGTTTGAGAATGTAATTGGGGAATTTAATCTCTTAAAACTGAAAGGAATAGACTATAGTATGATAATGGTCGTACATAGGTGAAAATAACCCAATATCCCTCATCCCAAGTAAAAAAGATAAAAATTGCATGGGTTTTATGTAACAGCATGGCACAGACCTTATCACAGAGGCTAACCTCCATGTCGTGCTGCCTATTGTGAAGGCTAACCTCCATAACACGCTGGCTATCGTAGAGTGTAGACTTTGTGACAAGGGGATATTATGGAGGCTCACTGCCTTCAGGGTCCAAAATCAGACCAAACCCTATCCAAAAATTTTGAAACCCTCTCAGACAACCCATTCACATAATAAAACATAATTTAAGTTAATAATCGATGTTTCAAATATGGAAGGGCCAAAAATAAAATGCTCGAAATTTTGAGGGTGTTACATTATCCCTCTCTTAGGATTATTCATCCAGAATGATGAGCTAGGACATTTATGGCATGAAAAATAGCAAAAGTATGCCAAAATCAAACAAAAAACTCAAAAAGTAGCAATAGAAAATGAAACCCATATCTTAAACATTGTTATTTAGAATGGGAAATAAGAACGGATATATGGACCTCAAATAATCTTTGGCTTCCCAAGTAGCTTCCTCAAGATTTTGATTTC
This sequence comes from Capsicum baccatum var. pendulum, assembly GCA_030864225.1. Lineage (NCBI taxonomy): Eukaryota > Viridiplantae > Streptophyta > Magnoliopsida > Solanales > Solanaceae > Capsicum > Capsicum baccatum. The sequence continues at coordinate 205,717,603 of CM061553.1, read as the reverse complement.
TCCATAGAACCTTCTCCAAAGACACGTCCTTAGTCCTCAAATGTTGTACTTACCTATCCAAGATCTTTATCAGGACTTTCTCATAAGGCAATAAGTCTGAAATACCCACACTTTCCAAATAAATAATCAAGGAAAGATCGCTTACACACTTTCTTAACATCGAAACACGAAAGACCGAATGAGTGGAACTCATACTAGAAGGAAAATCTAATGCATAGGCCATAATATCCACTCTCTTCAAAACCAGATAACGACCCACATAATGAGGGATGAGATTCCCCTTATATACAAATTGAATTACTCCTTTCATGAGAGACACCTTCAAAAATACCTGATCACCAACATCAAATTCTAACTCTCTTTGTCTGATGTCTGCATTGGACTTTTGGTGACTTTGGGTTGTCTTAAGTCTATCCCAAAAACACCCTGGATTTTGACCCCTAGAAATTTCCTAATTTTTTTGCTTTTGGACAGCATACTACTAGAGGTTACTAGTCATATATTAGGGTATGGTTTAGGGACCTTCCCTTTTGTCTGTTAATTAGAGTAGGTTGGAAGAGTTATTCCCAATGTACGAATAGATCATACTAGTCATATAATGGGGTACGATTCGTATGATTTTAAGTCGTATAGGGCCCTATATTTATCCTAGGAGATCCTATTCTACCTAAGGTACAGGTTAAGGGTACTTTTTGTATGGTTGGGTATGATTATGGCTTGGTAATCATATGTTGGATAGTATTGGGCGTCCAAAAGATACCTAGGGTATGAGTGGTTGGTACCACTTATATGATAGGATACGAGTTGTATGGTGGAGTCGTACCCTCCTAAGGGAATTTTATGCAGTTTAAGTTGAGGGTAATCTGGACATTTTCTCTCTTAACCTCTTAAGGTCCCATGACTTATATCACTCTTGGGATATCATTTACCTTAATATTCTAATATTAAACACTTAGAACTCTATCAAATTCTCGAAAAGGCTCTTGGGTCAAGGAAGTCTAGGGTTTCATCAATAGGATCAATTAGGGACTTACAAGGGTGATTTCTCTCCATCATCTTTGTAATCTAAGGCATGTTAATCCTCCCTCATTGTTAGTTCCAACTAGAGGCATGTTTTATGAATTTTTTTCATGGTATGATTATTGAATAATTTTGGGTTTTCAAATATATGTTGGGGGTTTTGGATATAATGCTTGGTTTTGGTTTTCTCATGTCTTTTACCTATTTTTTTCATATTATAATGATGGTTTGAACTTTTAATTGCATGGGAATGGTTAATTTGTACTTTGTATTAGCTTTGGAAATACTATACCCATAACATGTTTGATAAAACACCTATAAGAATACTTTTACTATATTATTGGACGTTTAATGGAATTGACGCATAGTACAACTTTGTAATAAAACCCTAATGGTAAAAATGGTTAAATGGTAAGGTCTTGGTGGTCATGGTTATGGGTTAATAAAACATCCTTGTGGGGTACAAGGGGATCCCCCACGTAGACATAATAATGAACATCTTATGGGGTACATGGAAATACCCCAATCAACTAAATAATATAAACTATGGGTACGTGGGAATCCTTTCTTCTCTAAAAAGTTGGAAAAGGACATCGCTTGTAAGCTATAGTAGATATGACGATACCACTACTTATAGCCTTGGTTATTAATAAATGGAATAGTGGTTTTGGTTATATGGTGATGGTTTTTATTAGGAAATAATGGTAGGGTGTGACAGCTAACCATGAAGGTGTGATTCCAATGTAAGGACACTGGAAACTTATGTTTTCTGACATGAGGACTGGTCATGGAGACTATATATGATACTTACAGGGTACAAAAAATCCCTTAAGTACATTTGTACACATGTATCATGGAGGGGGAAGGGTACACGAGAATCCCTTACCCCTATGGCATCTTTGATTCATGCAGTTACATCCATCAGAGCCTGTTCAGGGGGTTACACTAGAAACATATAGCTCGTGGGTATTTCTAGGATGGTTAACCTATACATACCTAGAATAATTATTTTAAAGGTATGCTAAACCCAGTTGTCTTTACCGGCATGGATTATATATATATGTATGGTTGTGAATGCATATGGTTGTTTACTTAGTTTTAAAGGTTGAAATTAATATATCCTTATCCTGATTACTTTCCAGCATTCACCCGCTAACCCATCTCCAAGCGGCTGTATCCCCATGCGATGCAGGAACCAACCATTCTACTCCTCTTTCTTAGTGATAGATTTTAAGATTAGCTATTGGATTTAAATGGTAAACCTGCATACTCCCGAAGGCTCCATTTTATATAATGGATATCTTTACATTCTTTGGTTATTTTATGGATATTGGTTTTGGCTATGGTTGGGAGCATTTCCCAATCGGATATTATTTTACTTTCAGTTAGAGGCTTTGTAGAGCAATTATGGGTTGGTATGGGCGGTGTTGGCAGTGGTATTAGCCTTAGTATTGTCATTGGTATTGGGGATATTACCCTTTTACTATACTTATGATTATTCATCCTATTATATTGATATAGACATGAACTTGGTTATTATAACAGTTTGGTTATGGTTACTGATTGGCAGTGGATGGCTGGACTTTCCTAGGTTGGTCACGGTCTTGGACATATCCCAAAGTCTTGAATTATATAAAATGCGATCTTTTTATATGTACAAAATTTATTCAACTTAGAGTATATGTTGGTTGGTTAGGTTGGGTAACGAGTGTGGTCTCCGCTCCTAGTTGGACTTGAGATGCCCATTATGATAAGTCCCTAGTTTGGGTCATGTCAAGTGGGTATTGGAGCTTTAGGTTTATGGTCAGTTGGGGAGTCCATAATGCCGTATAGAGTAGAGTCTCTTTTAAGGGTGTGTAGCGCACCACACTCATAATGGAGAGGCTATAAGGCACTTAGGAATATTTCTCTTCTTTGTGTTCTATTTTCAAGCTTGGAGTCTAAGTCCTGGAATCTTCTCAAATCTTGTTTGTTCTCTTTTCAGATTATGATTCAATGATCTGATAAGTCAAGGGATGATGTTGAGAAGTCATCTTTGTGGGAGACTTTCTTTAATATATTTCTTGATCTTTTTTTTCCTCAGGAGTTAAGCGAAGAGAAAGAGAAGGAATATGTTAATTTGAAATAAGGGAAAATATTGGTCAAAGAGTATGCCTTGAAGTTTCACTAGTTATCTAGGTATTCATTGGAAGTGGTGTCCGATATGAGGGACAAAATGAGAATGTTCATTTCAAAATTGTCTCATGAGTTGAAACTGGAAAGTAAAACTGCCTTACTAATCAAGGACATGGATATTTGTAGGTTGGTTATTCATATCCAACAGGTAAAGGAAGAAAAAAGGAAGTAAACTGAGGTAGGGGAAAGGCAGGGTATAAAGTTGAGGTTTTCAGAGTATGGTGTTTAATAGTAAAGTGGTAGAAATAGTGGCAAGTGGCCAAATAAGAAGTAGGGGAGTTTTGCTTCTTTCTCAACAGCTAGTGCTCCTTACTCGAAGCATTTGGGTGATAGGCGTTAGCAGGATGACGATAAATTCAAGGCATAAGGTGCCTAATTTTAGGCAAGTGAGGCATATTCGACATTATCATATCCTCCTTATAGGTTCTATGGTTGGTTATATCGGGGTTTATGTGATAAGGGGATGGACAAGTATTTCAAATATGGTTAGCCAGTCCATATACTGATAAATTGCCAATTTAGTAAGCTTTCTTTAGGGGTGAATAAGGTTTAGGTTGCCTTTTCATCTATTCTCGCACCGAAGGGTGGTGCTTCTACATCTGTTTCTGCCTCTGGTACCAGCACTAGTCAGAATAGTCTATATGTACTCACTACCCAATAGGAGTCTGATGCATCGCCTTATGTCGTGACTAGTATGTTGAAACTTTTTCATGTGATGTTCATTATTTACTTGATTTGAGAACTTCTCTCTCTTATGTGATTCCATTTATGGATGTGTATTTTGGTTTTGGTCCCAAAGTTATTAGGTGACTCTGTGATTACTAAATTAGTCTATAGGGGGTATCTGTTGGTAGTATGAAGACTTTGGTGGATTTTTATGAATTAAATATGGTTGATTTTGATGTTATTCTAGGTATGGATTGGTTATACTCGTGCTACGCGTCCTTAGACTATCGGACCCATAAGGTTGCATTTAGGTTCCCTGGTGAACCGGTTTTTAAATGGAAGAGGGGTTCCATAGCTCCTAATGGGAAGTTTATATCATATCTTAGATCTTGAAAATTAATCTCTAAAGGGTGTCTCTATTATCTAGTACGGTTTAAAGATTTTAACTCGGAAGGTCTTTCTGGATGATCTTCATGGTGTTCCTCTAGATAGGGAGATTGAGTTTGGGATTGACTTAGTTTCAGACACTCATTCGATTTTTATTACCCTTATAAAATAGCTCTGACTGAGTTGAACAAACTCAAAAAAGCAACTTAAGGATCTTTTGGATAAGGGTTTCATCCATCATAGTATGTCCCCGTGGGGTGATGATAGGCGAATTTACACGCCTATAGTGCTATATTTTACCCATATTTTAGCTAAGTTTTGAGAACAAATTATATAATTCATTCACTTTTAGTCCTTTTTCCTGTAATTAAGCTAACAAATGTGATTAGCAAGTTTTCAGGTATAAATGATGTAGAATTCAGCATTTTATGGATAACTTGATGCCAAAGAAAGCTTCACGAAAGAAGGAAGGGAAAGCTTACACGCCCAGGACCAAAAGTGGCGCATGGAAAATCTGTCCCGGGCAAAAACAGCAATTCTGAATACTTTGGGGACTAGCAGTAATTTATTAGGATTAGGATAATGATACTTTAACCTAGTAGGATTGGGTTAAGTATTTTATTAGCTTAGTAGAAATAGGATATGGGTATTATAAATACACTATTTTGCTAGAGATTTTAATAATTTTCATCTTACCTTACAAATCATTCACTACTACTTTTAATTCTTCCATTAATTCTACTTTTTATTCTTCTTCTATTCATCTATTCAATTCTTAATTTCCGCAACAAGAGAAACGTTACTTTGCTAGGAATTCACGACTAACGCCTACCACACTATTACTACACGAAATCTTTATTGTGGTATAATAACAATGTCAATTGTGATTTCCTTCGCATTCATGGGTAACTAAACTTCTCTGTTGGGGTTATGGAAGCCATATGAGATACTATCTATTGCTATGAGTTTGTGAGTTCGCGACACGTATGCTGCTTATATCATTATTCTCTTTATCTTAATCTAAATTCTTTGTGGTTGCAAATGCATAGAATACGCCAGTATAGCATTAACTTGTTCGAAAGAAAAGTTATATGTCTGGAAAAGAGATAATGTCAAGGTAATAGGGTCCCATCCCCTATTAAAAAGTTAGTGCCGTAACTGGATTAACCTCTTGGAGAATTTGTACCGTTAGACACGCTTTAAGCTCGAAAGAGTTAAAGTGAAATAGTCCTTGTTGAGGTCGAAAGACGCTTGGATTTACCATCTAATGCAATTCTGTATAAGCACATGCATGTCTGAATTCCGCACACTCATAGTCAATAGAGACGTAAAACTCATAAGGTGGACATAACCCCAACTCCTCAATTCTCATTGTTTGACAACCTACTAAACATTCTTTCTTTTTACTTTACTATTTTCAGTTTTTACTTTAATAATTTGGTTACACTTTACAATCCCCCCTTTTACGAGACTTGCACTAAAAGTCTAGTAATCTTTGCTTACTTGTTGACCAAGCTATTCCCTGAGGGATCGATACCCAACCCAGTTGGGTTATATATTTGACAACGACTGCTTTACACTCTTACGAGAGCTGTAGATTGAGCGTTATCATGGGGAGCACCAATGTTATTCATGCATAAGAAGGATGGTTTACTTCGGATATGCATTGACTATCGGCAGTTTAATAAGTTGATGGTTAAGAACAAGTATCTTCTTCTAAGGACAAACAACTTGTTTGATCAGTGGCAAGGTGACAAATTCATTTCTAAGATAGATCTTTGGTTAGGGTATCATCAGCTTAAAATTAGGAAGGTAGATATCTGTAAGACAACTTTTTGTACTCATTATGGGCACTTTAAGTTCTTGGTGATGTCCTTTGGGTTGACAAATGCGCCGACGGCATTCATGGATTTGATGAATAGCATTTTTTGTTAGTTTCTGGATCTATTTGTACTTGTGTTCATAGATGACATCTTGGTGTATTCTAAGAGTGAGGTGGATAATGCCAATCACCTTCATGTTGTGTTGCAGGCCTTGAAGGAGCAGCGGTTGTATGCTGAATTCTCAAAGTGTAAATTTTGGTTGAACGTTGTCATTGTTATGGGTCATATTATTTTGAGCGTGGGGATCATGGTGGATCTATAAAAGGTTGCGGTGGTTAAAAATTGGCCTAGACCTACATCTCCAATCGACATTCAGAGCTTCTTGGGTTTGGCTGGGTACTATAGGAGGCTTATGAAAAGTTTTTTTAATATAGCTGCCCATTGACTAAGTTGACTCAGAAGAAGGTAAAATTCTTTTGGTCGTATTCTTATGACGGTAATTTCAAGAAACTGAAGAATAAGCTAACTTTGGCTCATATTTTGACACTGTTTGAAGGCAGTAAGGTGTTTGTGGTATATTGTGATGCGTCCGGTGGAACTTAGTTGTGTTTTGATGCAGCATAGTAAGGTGAGAGTGTAACTCCCTGAGAATACACCCTAGGCGTCACACAGTGTGTACAATCCCGAGGGACCATAAGCTAACCCATGATCCGGTACCTGCTGTGAGCACTGAATAATATAATAACATATGCAAAAAAACAAATGATAAGCCATAAGGTTTTAGCAAATAAAATCATTACTGGATCATACATCTTGAAACAACCACTGGAAACAACTGTCTGAAACTAGTAAAATAATAACAAAACTGACTGACTAACTGTACTAGTCTGAAAAGCCTCTATTGACTGACTATAGAGCTGATAGGATAAACCCCCAACTAAGTCTATCTGAATGGAAAATACTGAGCTAGTGAAATAACTAAGATAAATAGATCATGTCCTCAAAGAATGAGGACTCATCACTGCTACAGCTAAAAATCTAGAATGTCTATGTGCGATCCGAGAACTGAGCATCCAAACCTATAATATGATTCATCATAGTGCAAGAAATGAGTATGCGATCAGTACTTTAAATGTACTGGTATGATAAATGAGGTAGACAGATATGCATGGCTTCGTGTACAGAAGTAATAACTAACTGGATGAATAGCATTAAGTACTGAATAGAATGCATGAAATCTGTAAATACTAAGAATGCATGACCAATCATAAAATATGTTCTAAATATAATCTGTAAACTGAAATACTGAAATTTGATAACTGAATAACTGATATCTATATGCTATGGTAAATACAAGCCTGAACTGAAGTATACTGAATACTGAACTGAGACTGTGGGAGCTATCATCTAACCGACATGCCCCAATAAACAAATTGGGGTCCAACCTGTGACCCCCGTTAGAAGGGTGCCAGTATGATAACGCTCAATCTACAACTCTCGTAAGAGTGTAAAGCGGTCGTAGTCAAATATAGAACCCAACTGGGTTAGGTATCGATCCCACATAGAATAGCTTGGTCAACAAGTAAGCAAAGATTACTAGACTTTTAGTGCAAGCCTCGTAAAAAGGGGGGATTGTAATGTGTAACCAAAATATTAAAGTAAAACTGAAAATAGCAAAGTAAAAAGAAAGAATGTTTAGTAGGTTGTAAAACAATTAGAATTTAGAAGTTGGGGTTATGTCCACCTTATGAGGTATACGTCTCTATTGGTTATGAGTTGTGCAGAATTCAGACATGTATGTGCTTATAGAGAATTGTATTCGATGGTAAATCCAGGCGTCTTTCGACCTATTCGAGGATTATTTCACTTTAACTCTTTCGAGCTTAAAGCGTATCTAACGGTACAAATTCTCCAAGAGGTTAATCCAGTTACGGCACTAACTTTTTAATAGGGGATGGGACCCTATTACCTTGACATTATCTCTTTTCCAGACATATAAATTTTCTTTTGAACAAGTTAATGCTATACTGGCGTATTCTATGCGTCTACAGCCACAAGAATTTCCATTAAGATGAAGAGAATAATGATATAAGCAACATACGTGTCACGAATTTACAAACTCATAGCAATAGATAGTATCTCATAAGGCTTCCATAACCCCAATAGAGAAGTTTAGTTACCCATGAGTGCGAAGGAAATCACAATAGACATTATTATTATACCACAATAAAGATTTTGTGTAGTAAGGTGTGGTAGGCGTTTAGGCGTGACTTCTTTGCAAAGTAACATTTCTCTTGTTGCGGAAATTAAGAATTGAATAGATGAAAAATAATGTCAACAATGAATTAATAAAGAAAATTATTTTGATGGATGTATGGATGGTGGATGGATGGGAATTGATGGAATGGGGGAATTGTGAGGAATTGCGGAATTGTGTGTAGTAAAAATCTCTAGAAAAATAGGGTATTTATAATACCCATATCCTATTCCTACTAAGCTAATGAAATACTTAACCAAATCCTATTAGGTTAATGTATCATTATCCTAATCCTAATAAATTACTGCATTATTATCCTAATCCTAATAGGTTACTGCTGGTCCTCAAAGTCTTCAGAAATGTTGTTTTTACCCTGGACAGGTTTTCCATGTGTCACTTTTGGTCCTTGGCATCCAAGCTTTCCCTTCCTTCTTTCGTGAAGCGTTCTTTGGCGTCAAGTTATCCATAAAATGCTGAAATCTGCATCATTTATACGTGAAAACTTGCTAATCATGTTCGTTAGCTCACTTATAGGAAAAAGGACTAAAAGTGCATGAAATATATAATTTGTTTTCAAAACTTAGCTAAAATATGGGTAAAATATAGCACTATAGGCGTGTAAATTCGCCTATCATCACAGTACTGTACCACGGGTACTAATACTGGCTCTGTGGATCCACTTATATACTATGCCGAAGGACTAAGAGTGTCAATCCTAAACTAATAGGTGACCCCTGGGAGGTAGTCAAGCCTAAACTGCGGGTGACTCCTTAATTCCTATGATGGCTACGTAGTTCTGGAGTACAGGGATGACTACTAATAATTTTGCCTAACTTATAGGGAATTTGTCATCCCAGCACTTAACCTGTGCTAAATCCTACTCCCAACTAAACTAACTTGGAATACTGAATTGTTTAAAGTTTAACTGATCATGATGACTGACTGAACTGATATTGCTCATAATATGTCTGAAACTAATCTAAAGATACTGATGCTAAGTAAACAGCTAAGTTTTCGGGTACTCACAACCCCCAGGACTTGATAGCAATAATAGCAAAATAGTGCTAAAACTTTGGGGACATAATATGAAAGCATTTATACAAAATTCATTCTCATAGGCATTTCATCAAACGCTTGTATATATAGTGTAAGCTGAGAATGGAAATAGTTTAAAAATTGTAGTAATAGCATGATTTCAATATCAACATCACTAATTATGGTTTAAATCAACAAATAACACTATTCATATATGTGGGGTTTGGTAACAACAATAATTTCATGTAAACATGGTATAGAGTTTCAATTCATGGGAATCCATGGTTAAAATCATAATTAAAGATCACAATTACTTGTAAAGATCATAATTTTGAATTTAAAATTAGATACGTGGACTCCATGGGTGAAAGGGACCCATGGATAAACATTTAACATACCTGGATTGATGAATTCGTGAGAGTTCTTGGGATTTTTCTTGAGATTAGATCTTGAATTTTGAAGGCTAGGGCTTGTTCTTGAGAGAAGATTAGTTTCTTGGAGAGAAATTATGAGTAATGGGACACCTAATGTCCCTTTAGGGTTTTAATTTCGTGTTTTGGATGGATTTGTGATCTAAGTAAAAGAAAAATGGTCCATGGAATTTAAATCGCGAAACTGGAAATCCTAATTTTTAGCTATGGCACGATGTAGGGCTTATCGCATTGGGCCACTAAAAACTGACAACACCTATTTTTCCCAATGGCACAATGTGGTGCTATCATGTTGCGCCACTAGAAATGAAAAATTCTGAACTGGAATCTTGGAGCGACGCGGCGCCATTGTGGTACCCTACTGATGTGAAATTGCCCCTTGGCGCGATGCGGTGCCATTGTGGTACCCTACTAACGTGAAATTTCTATTTGGTGCAATGTGGCGTTATTGTGGTGGTCCACTAGAAAAAGGATGAAAATGATTTTGGCCATCACCGTGATGCGGCCTTATCGCGTTAGGCTGTTATTTTTCACAAAAAATACCATAACTTCTCACCTGCATATCAAATTTAGGCAAAATTGGTATCGTTAGAAAGATAATTCAATTTCCTACAACTTGTAGGTCTTGAGCTAGAAAATTCACGGTAGATCAAAAGATATTCTTGTTTGAAGTTGACTAAAGCAATATTCTTCATAAAAACTCAATTGGTAAGGAATATTTTGACCCGTCTAATAGGTGGGAGTGATTTAAAGCCTTAAGATACATCATACTCACTCATAAAACTAAAACAGAATTATAAGGTACTTTGCATGAGGTACAAACATGCCTCAAACATTGGTTTGGATTTTTGGGGTATTACAGATAGCCTATGCTTCTAGGTAATTGAAGGTGCATGAGAGAAATTATCCTACTCATAATTTGGAGATTTTATAGATGGTGTTTACATTGATAATTTGGTGGCACTATCTGTATGGAGTGCATGTGGACATCTTTTTTTATCATAAAAGTCTGCAATATGTGTTCACTAAAAAAGAGCTTAATTTCAGGAAGAGGAGATGGCTTGAGCTTCTTAAGGACTATGACATGAGTCTTCACTACCACCCAGGTAAAGCTAATGTGGTTTTTGATTCTGTTAATAGGTTATCCATGGGGAGTTTAGCTCATGTGGATAAGGATAAGCAGGAATTGGTGAAAGATAGTCACTGCTTGGCTAATCTTAGAATTTGCCTCTTAGACTTCAAAGATGGTGGTATGATGGTACAGGAAGTGATTTAATCGTCTCTTGGTGCAGATACCAAGAAAAAACAAATGCTAGATCCTTTTCTTATTAAAAATAAAGTGTGATATAGGTGGTCAAAAGGTGAAGGTATTTGAGATCAGTGCTAATGGTACCTTGTGGTACCAAAGGAGGTTATGTGTTCTTGACATTGATGGTTTATGAGAAAAGATCTTGGAAGAGGTGCATGAATCATTCTATGTTGTTCACCGTGGTTTGATAAAAATGTATAATAATCTCAATGAGATGTATTGGTGAAATGGTATAAAGAGGAATATGACTGATTTTGTAGCCAAGTGTATGCTAAAGTAAAAGTTGAGCACATGAGGCCTGGAAGGTTGTATAAAGAAATAGAATTGCCAAAATGGAAATGGGAGTTGATCAATATGGATTTTGTCACTGATCTTCCTTGGTCTCAGAATCAATTTGATTTGGTTTAGGTCATCATGGATAGGATGACAAAGTCGGCTCACTTTTTTCTAGTGAGGACTAACTTTTCGGCTGAGGATTATACAAGGTTGTATCTTAATGAGATTTTAAAGCTGCATGAGTTACCTATTTCAATTATCTTTAATCGTGGTACGCAGTTTTCATCTCACTTTTGGTGGTTGTTTCATAAAAGGCTGGATAATAAGGGTAGGATGAGTACTGCTTTTCACCCGCAAATGGATGGGCAAGCAGAAAGGAATATTCAGACGTTAAAGGATATGCTTTGTGTGTGTTATCGACTATGGTGGTAATTAGGTTGAGCATCTACCTTTTGTAGAGTTTGCTTAGAATAGAGCTATCATTTTAGCATTGGGATGGCCCTTTATGAGGCATTGTATGAAAGAAGGTATATATCTCCTATTGGGTAGTTGGATATTGGTGAGACAGATATGTTTGGTCCAAAATATCAGGATATGGAAAAGGTAAAGGTCATTCGGGATAGTCATAAGAATTCACAAAGTCACCAAAAGTCCTATGCGGATGTAAGACATAGTGATTTGGAGTTTGAGGTTGGGGATAAGGTATTCCTAAAGGTGTATCCCATGAAGGGAGTGATGTGGTTTGGGAAAAGGGGAATCTTAGTCCTTGGTATGTTGGTCCTCATGTTATTTTGATAAGGGTTGGTAATATTCCTTATGAGTTGGAGTTGTCTTCTAGTTTGAGCTTCATTTATCTGGTATTCAATGTATCTATGTTGAGACAGTGTATATGTGATCCTTCATCCGTTATTCCTTTGAAAGGTTTGGGTGTTTTGGATTCCCTGTCTTATGAAGAGATCCCGATTGAGATCTTGGATCAGCAGGTTCGTTGGTTGCAGACCAAGGATGTAGCTTTGGTTAAGGTTCTATGGAGGAACCACAAGGTGGAAGAGGCTACTTGGGAGGTGAAAGAGGACATGAATTCAAAGTATTTACACTTGTTTTCCAATCTGGATATTCATGCTTAAGGTATGTGTTCTTCATAACATCCTTATTTTCTGGTTTTTAATTAAAAGAAATATTGAGTTTCTTGCATTTTTTGTTAAAGGTTGATGTTAGGCGTATTTACATGCCTAAAGTTCTATAATTTATCCATATTTTAGCTAGGTTTTGAGGACAAAATATATAACTCATGCACTTTTAGTCCTTTTTCTTATAAGCGAGCTAACAAATATGATTAGCAAGTTTTCAGGTATAAATGATGAAGATTTCAGCATTTTATGGATAACTTGACGCCAAAGGAAGCTTCACGAAAGAAGGAGAGCAGAGCTTGGACGCCTAGGACTAAAAGTGACGCATGGAAAACCTGTCAAGGACAAAAACAGCATTTCTCAAGACTTTGGGGATCAGCAGTAACTTATTAGGATTAGGATAATGATGCAGTAATCTATTAGGATTAGGATAAGTACGCAGTAGCCTAGTAGGAATAGGATATGGGTATTATAAATACCCTATTTTGCTGAAGCTTTTGATCATTCTCATTATTCTCATCATTCACATTCTAATTCATTCATCTACAACTCTAAACAATTTGCTTTCAATTAAATTCTTATTTACTTTCTCTTCATCTATTCGGCTTAAAATTTCCACAACAAGACAACCGCTACTTGTAAGGTCTTCACGCCACAAAGCCCTACCAACATATACTACACGTGAGATCCTTATATTGGTATGATGATAATGACTATTGTGATTTCCATTGCACCCATGAGTAGCTAAACTTCTCGGTTGGGGTTATCGAAGCCTTATGAGCTACTATCTATTGCTATGAGTTTGTGAATTCGTGACACGTATGCTGCTTAGATCATTATTCTCTTCATCTTAATTTAAATTCTTGTGGTTACAAACATATAGAATACGCCAGTATAGCATTAACTTGTTCGAAAGAAAAGTTATATGTCTGGAAAAGAGATAATGTCAAGGTAATAGGGCACCATTCCCTGTTAAAAAGTTAGTGTCGTAACTGGATTAACCTCTTGGAGAATTTGTACCATTAGATAGCTTTAAGCTTGGAAGAGTTAAAGTGAAATAATCCTTGATGGTAGAAAGACGCCTGGATTTACCATAGAATACGATTCTCTATAAGCACGTGCATGTCTGAATTCTGCATAACTCATAGTCAATAGATACGTACAACTCAGAAGGTGGACATAACCCCAACTTCCAATTCTCATTGATTAAAAATCTTACTATACATTCTTTCTTTTTACTTTGCTATTTGCCTTTTTTACTTTGTTATTTTGTTACATTATTGCACGCTACAAAATCCCCCCCTTTTACGGAACTTTCACCAAAAGTCTAATAATCTTTGCTTACTTAGTGACCAAGTATTCTCTGTGGGATTCGACACCCAACCCAGTTGGGTTCTATATTTGACAACGACCGCTTACACTCTTACGAGAGATGTAGTTTGAGCGTTATCAAAAATTGGCGCCATTGCCGGGGAATACGGTTGTCAACTAAGTTTGTGATAATTACTAGACCCTTTGGTCAAAGATTCTCGTGCTTTAATTTTAGTTGTTGTTTTTGTTTTTTGCTGGTTTTTATCCAGTGCATGACCCATACTCGAAGTTCTGGTCAACCATTATTACCTTTCAATCCTGAACCACATCGTATTGGCAGAATGGAGGCTCAACAGGAAATTGAAAGAATGGCTGCTCAACAGGAACAGGCTAGACTAGCTGCTCTGGCTGCCGCTCAAGTGAATCAACAGAATATTGATAATCCTGGGCGAGCAACTAATCCTGACGATGAGGATCTAAGTGATGATGAGTTACTAAACCCTAGGCGTGATGCTGAGATGGCGACACCAGCCAACAGAAGAGATCGTCAAGATAAGTTCATGCCTGAACGCTGAGCCATACCATTCGATGATGATGATGATCTTGATGGAGTTGGTGCCACAGGAGCCATTATTCCTCTGCCATTGGCACCCAGATCCAAGTTTAACATCACGAGCACCATGATTCAGTTATTGCAACTCAAGGGATTATTCGGTGGACTAGCAGGAGATGATACGAATATGCATCTGATTAACTTTATTTCTACATACAAGTCATTCGACAATCCTGGCGTTGGACAGAATGCAATTCAGTTGCGCTTATTTCCATTGTCTCTATCTGGGGAGGCAACTCTATGGTTGAATGGGCTGACTCCTGATTCTATCACTAATTCGAGGCAATTGAAAGATGGTTTCCTAGAAAGATTCTTTCCGCCATCCAAGAGAGCACAATTGAGAGATGAAATCAGCAATTTTCGACAGCTTCCAACTGAAGCCCTCCACAAAACATGGGAGAGATTCAAGAAGAAGCTTATGAGGTGCCCAAACCATCACATGACCAATGTTCACTTGATGGAGGTACTATATAGATCCTTGAATTCAGTAACTAAACCTGTGGTGGATAATGCGGCTGGAGGATCATTTATGGACCTCACCTTTGTTCAGGCAAGTGATATGCTAGACCGGATGACAAAGCAAAGTAGGGCGTGGCATACCAGAGATTCTGAGGTAGCAAACTCCACTTTTTCTATAAGCATGACTGCAGAACAAATGAGAAGAGAAGAAGAACATGATCAAGATTTGGCGCACATGAAAACACAAGTGGATCTTCTTACAAAGCATCTACTATCAAGGAAGACCAAAAAAGTCAAAGCAGTTGTGTCAAAAGTAAGAGAGGAATCCGATTCTGAGGAAAAGCCAACTACGTGAACAATCAGGGGGTTTTCGAGGCAATGCCCAAGGAAACCAAGGTTGGAACTACTATGATAATTCTGGAAACAAGGACCGGGATCAAGGTAGTTGGAAGATATGATGGCTAAGCTGTTGAAAGGAGTGGAAGCAACCAGCACGGGAGTAACTGAGGTTATAAATGACTTGGCCTCAATGAAGCAATTGGTTAACTCACATTCCACTTCAATAAGACAGCTGGAACAATAATTGAGTCAAATTTCAGCCACATTAAATCAAAGAAAAGCTGGCACCCTACCGAGCGACATAGTGCAAAACCCAAGAAACGATGGAACATGCATGGTTGTTACTACCAGAAGTGGTAAGGTGCTGGAAAATTCATCCCAAAGCAAGCAAGTAACCGAAGATATCATAGGTAATACAGAAGAAGATGATGCTGTCAAAACTGATGAAGACATTCATGACGTCATTCCTCGACGTCCACAGCCTGAAAAGATCTCCGAACCTAAGTATAATGAAAAGAAAGTCGTGGAGAAAACAATTCCCCTTCCACCACCTCCTTTTCCGCAAAGACTAAATAAGAGAGTTGATGATACCAAGTTCAATAAATTCATGTCAATGTTAAAACAGCTGACCATTAATGTTCCCTTGGTTGAGGCACTAGAACAAATGCCAGGCTATGCAAAATTTATGAGGGATCTTTTAACAAAGAAGCGAGCAGCAAGTGGTGAGTTGACAGATGTTGTTCATCATTGTAGTGCAATTGCTACCAGATCACTAGTTCAGAAGAAGGTTGACCCAGGAGCCTTTACTATTCCTTGCACTGTCGGATCTTTGAATTTTGCCAAGGCATTATGCGATTTAGGAGCCAGCATCAACTTGATGCCATTATCCATTTACAAAAAGTTGGGGTTGGGTGATCCTACTCCAACCAATATGAGGCTTGTGATGGCTAATAGGTCGGTAAAACGACCTGTTGGTATTTTATGTGATTTATTGGTGAAGGTTTCTTCATTCATCTTTCTGGAAGACTTCGTTATTTTGGATTGTGAGGTAGACTCTGAAGTTCCCATAATTTTGGGGCGCCCTTTCCTTACAACAGGAAGTGTGCTTATTGATTTAAGAGCTAATGAGCTTCTATTCCGGATGAATGACGAAGTAGTCCGCTTTGATGTACGTAAATCAATGAAGCAACCCAAAGATCTGAACGTGTTCTCGTTAGCTGATGTTTATATTGATGATGAGAAAGAATTACCTGTAGAGGAGCAGCTTGTTGATGACCCATTGGCGGTTGTGCTTATGAATGTTGAGTATGAGGATGCTGAAAAATATGAAGAAACTATTTGTGCTCTAACAGGATTAGGGTCATATCCTCATGCTCCCAAGAAGCTGGACCTTGATCTCAAAAACCGACCTACACCACCAACTAAACCATCTATTGAGGAGCCACCCATGTTAGAATTGAAGGAGCTGCCTAGTCATCTAAAGTATGCATTCTTAGGAAGCGGTAACACACTTCCGGTTATTGTGGCAGCAGATTTGGGTGAGCAGCAAGTTGCAGCTCTCATCACGGTTCTATGAAAGTACATGAGAGCCATCGGTTGGACCATCGCTGATATCATAGGTATTCCGCCTGGGATTTGTACACACAAGATTCAGCTTGAAGAAAATTGCTTACCCACTATTGAGCATCAAAGGCGTCTGAATCCACCTATGCAAGAGGTGGTGAAGAAAGAAATTATTAAATGGTTAGATGCAGGGGTTGTGTATCCAATCTCCGACAGTAAATGGGTAAGCCCGGTACAATGTGTACCAAAGAAAGGTGGTATGACGGTAGTTGTGAATGAAAAAAATGAGTTAATTCTACTCAGACCTGTCATAGGGTGGAGAGTATGCATGGACTACCGTAAGCTGAATTCGTGGACCCTAAAAGATCATTTTCCAATGCCCTTT
The DNA here is from genome assembly GCA_030864225.1 of Capsicum baccatum var. pendulum. Taxonomy (NCBI): domain Eukaryota; kingdom Viridiplantae; phylum Streptophyta; class Magnoliopsida; order Solanales; family Solanaceae; genus Capsicum; species Capsicum baccatum. The sequence goes on along the minus strand of CM061553.1, from coordinate 205,700,424 downwards.
ATTGACCAAATGCTTGATCGATTAGCAGGGAAAAGATGGTTTTGTTTCTTAGATGGTTATTCCGGCTATAATCAGATATGTATCTCCCCCGAAGATCAAGAGAAGACAATATTTACATGCCCCTAAGGTACGTTTGCCTTCAAACGTATGCCATTTGGGCTATGTAATGCACCCGCCACTTTTCAGCTTTGTATGATGTCCATTTTTTTTGATATGGTGGAAGACACGCTGGAGGTATTCATGGATGATTTTTCAGTTGTGGGTGAGTCGTTTGAATCGTGCTTGACAAATCTAAGTATGGCGTTGCAGAGATGTGTTGAATTCAACCTAGTGCTGAATTGGGAGAAGTGCCATTTTATGGTGAAAGAAGGTATTTTTCTTGGGCATAAAATCTCCAAAAGAGGAATTGAGGTGGATCGAGCTAAAATAAAAGTTATCGAGAAACTACCACCCCCAATTTCGGTCAAAGGAGTTCGTAGTTTCCTCGGTTATGCAGGTTTCTACCGAAGGTTTATCAAAGACTTCTCCAAAATTGATAGTCCATTATGCAAACTTTTGGACAAAAATGCAAAGTTTGACTTCAATGAAGATTGTGTGAAGGCATTTGAATGCCTCAAAGAGAAGCTAATTGAAGCTCCTATCATGGTAGCACCAGATTGGTCTTTACCGTTTGAAGTCATGTGTGATGCTAGGGTAGCTTTGGGTGCTGTACTTGGCCAGAGAAGAGAAAAGTTATTCCATCCAATCTACTATGTGAGTAAGGTCTTGAACGAAGCCCAGAAAAACTATACTGTCACAGAACAAGAGCTTCTAGCAGTTGTGTATGCCTTTAAAAAGTTCCGTGCTTATTTGTTGGGAACCAAAGTGATAGTTCATACAGACCATGCAGCCCTTAGATATCTGATGACAAAGAAAGATGCAAAACCAAGGCTAATTCGATGGGCATTGTTGCTGCAAGAATTTGATTTCGAGGTAAAAGATAGAAGAGGTTGCGAACACCAAGTGGTTGATCATCTATCTAGACTCGAGAATGATCATATAGCACAGCAACACCTTGAGATTGATGATACCTTCCCTGATGAAGAGATTTTAGCCACAATGATGGAGGAGTTACCATGGTATGTAGATTTTGCAAACTTCGTGGTAAGTAATGTGATGCCTACGAATCTATCATTTCATCAAAAGAGGAAGTTCATGCATGACGTGAGACACTACTTCTGGGATGAGCCATATTTTTTTAGACGATGCGCAGATGGTGTTATCATGCGATGCATATCCCATGTTGAGGTGCCGAATATATTGGAAGCATGTCACACTTCCCAAGTTGGGGGACATCACGCTGGTAATCGGATAGCAAGGAAGGTATTGCAAAGTGGCTATTATTGCCCTTCAATATTTAAAGATGCCTATGACTTTGTAAGAAGATGCGACCAATGTCAGATACAAGGTGCGATTTTAAAACACCATGAGATGCCCATGTCGAAAATCCTTGAAGTAGAGCTCTTTGATGTATGGGGTAATGATTTTATGGGTCCATTAGTGAATTCGTTTGGAATAAAATATATCCTAGTTGCTGTAGATTATGTTTCAAAATGGGTCGAAGCAGTAGCATTGGCTGATAATGAAGGAAAACGTGGTGTTGCATTCTTGAAGAAAAACATCTTCTCTCGTTTTGGGGTACCACGTACTATCATAAGCGATGGAAGATCTCACTTTTGCAACAAACTGTTCAAATCCGTGTTGGCAAAATATGGTGTCAAGCAACATAAGGTAGCCACGCCTTATCACCCACAAACTAGTGGACAGGTAGAGGTTTCCAATCGAGAGATCAAGCAAATCCTTGCTAAGACTGTAAATGCGAATAGGAAAGATTGGTCTCAGAAGCTGGACGATGCACTATGGGCTTATAGGACTGCATTTAAAACGCCAATTGGCATGTCCCCGTACCAACTAGTTTATGGGAAAGCTTGTCATTTACCCATTGAGCTCGAGCACAAAGCATTGTGGGCGTTGAACCAACTGAATTTGAATTGGGATGATGCTATGAACTTGAGGGTAGAACAGCTGAATGAGATGGATGAATTCCGTCTACATGCATATGAAAGATCAGACCTCTACAAAGAGCGGACGAAAAAGTATCATGATCAGCGGATTGTTCAACGAAACTTTCAAAAGGGTGATACGGTACTTCTTTTCAATTCCAGACTAAAGCTATTCCCAGGTAAGTTAAGGTCCAAATGGTCTGGTCCGTACAAGATTAGCCAAGTCTACTCGTCTGGAGTAGTTGAGCTAGAAGACAATAATGGTGTTGTCTTTAAGGTGAATGGCCAACGAGTAAAACCATATATCGGCCCCCTTGACTCGATAAACTATATGGCCACCATCTATCTCGACGAAGTCTAAGTACTCGAGGTAACTATGTCGTGCCGCGACAATAAATCAAGCGCTAGATGGGAGGCAACCCATCATGATTTTTTTGTTTCCTTTGCATTTGTTTTTACTAAATAAAAATCCAAAAAGAAAAGTCGAGCCACGACCGAAACTAAGGCGCTTGATGAGAGAAAACCCATCGTTCTAATCGTTTTTGTCGTTTTTGAGTTAATGCAGGTGCAAGAGGTGTAAAGGAGGAGATAGGTTTCAAATTTTGATTTGGAAGTATTGCATGTTGAAGGTGGTAAGTTAGGAATGAAGAAGCAAAAGGCTATGGGTGAGGCATTACTTAAGAAAATATAGGCAAAGAACAAGGCAAGGCCTATGTAAATCTAGGCCACGAACAAGGCAAGGCCTATGCTATGGCCTAAGCTCTCGGATTCTAGAGTGCCATAGCATAGGCGCCACCAATGCTCAACAATGCCATAGCATAGGCGCCACCTATACAAAAGCATTTTGTCTCTGAATCTCATATGCCATGTCATAGGCGCCGTCTATGCCTAACAATGCCATAGCATAGGCATCGCCTATGCTCAACAATGCTTTGCAAAAGGCGCCGCCAATGCCAAGCCCGACCCAAGCTTGTCCTATAAATAGAACCTTAGTCTTAAATCAAAAACACATTGCAATTCCACCCTAAAGCGCCGCCTACCTCTCTAAATCCTCTCAAAAATTTTCCTTTTGCTCTTTTATTTTAAAAGAACATCTTCCAAGGCCATCAACCAAATACAAATGGCACCAAAAGCACGACAAGGAAAGCATAAAGCAACCACTTCACAAAAAGGCCAAAAAAGGGGACGAAAAGAGAAAGGAGAATCCTCCTCACTGCAAATACCTCGCCGCATGTTTGGAATTAAATGGGTCCTAGAGGACCAAGGAAAGGAGTGGTATAGGAACAATAAGAAGAAAAAATATGTTCATGTGGAGTTGATACACAAGGAAAGCCTAGCAAAGAAAGAACCCCGTATGTTGGCTAAGATAATGGCGTTATATCTTGATTTCATCTTCCGAGATATGGGAGAGTGCAATCTTGATTTAACACATGAATTCTATGCCAACTGGTCACCGAAAACTATAGGGAGTGAAGTAAAGATTCGCGGCCAAGTTCGGCAATGAAATGCGGAGTTCTTCAACTCCTTTTTAGGCTTGCCATCTGTTGATCCATCACCACTCAAGGAGCTATACAACAGACCTCCGTACAGGCAAATTAGACACACATTGTGCTAAACAAGATCTATGGCACAATGGAGCAGACACAAGGACACCGGTCGGCATAACACCTTCCTATATGCTTCCTTGAATAGAGAAGCTCAGATATAGATGCAAATAGTCAACTCTTGTCTGATTCCAGGGACCCAGTACATGAAGATTACACGAGATAGAGTGTTCTTGGTGTACGCGTTGATGACGAATGTTCCTATCAATATTGGGGCAATTATTTGATCTATAATGCGTAAGGCTAGGCTGCACAAGAGGTCCCACTTCAGCTTTGGCAATCTGTTGACTGCAATATTGAGGAAGGAGGACATCGAAGAGGAACCGGTTGATCATAAGCTTCCACAAAACCCAAAGAAGGTTGATCTCACAAAGGCTAAATATGTTGAATCCACACATGGCATCAATCTTACCACTGTAGAACGCCATGCTCGGGATGGAAGTTTCTTTTGCCATCTTTATGGCATGACTCGGTTTACCATGATGAGCGGAGGTCGTATTCCAACTGCTGCAGAGCTCCAACAGTTGGATTATGACTACCCAATGAACGAGCATGCAAGGGCTATGTGTGGAGTAGGTATGTACTTTGAGGAACCTCTTGATGACGATGTGCCAACCGATGATGATCGTCGAATGCCAAACTCCTACGTGGAAGAGAACTCTGATAGCGACGACTCTGATGATGATTTCGACGAAGGGGGTATGACCCCAGACATAGAGGAGGAGTCCGACTAACCAGGTTCTTCTTATTTATTTTCCACTGAGGGCAGTGTGTCCCGTCTAAGTGTGGGGTGCTGGTATTTGCATGCTAACCTTCCTTATCTGCATTTGCATTCATTTATGTTTGTTTGTTTTGTTTTTTTTTAGTATCTAAATTTTTTTAAAATTTTTTTAACTTTGCATAAAATTGTTTTGATAGGCAGCATGGTATTATGACAAGAGTCTGTGATAAAATCATTACTATTGAGACGTTTAGGCTCTAATAGTGACTCATTATGTGATAATTGTTTGGTTCAATTCCTTCATCTGTCGATTCAAGAGTCTATACTGTTTCCAATAAAGTCGACCATGTGCCTTGTGTGTGAGATGATAGTATATTCTATGTTTGTGGCTGATGCTAGAACTTTCCTGGTATGTATGTAAAGAGAAATAAAGAGTGTGAGTTTAGGAGATGATTTAGCCATTTCTTTGGCAACCTATGATTGTTTACCTTCATTTTATCTACCCATGGAAATCATCCTAGATAACCCCCTTTGAGCTGTTAGCCTATTTTTCTTTGACAACCTCATATGTAAGCCTAATCCATTTTTTTCAAGACCATAATTTGATCCAAATTCCTAAGTGCTTTAAATTGTAAAGTAATATGACAAAATAAGTGGAAATTGGGTGAGAATAGTGCCTTAGAATGTATTGGTGCTTGAATTTGTTATGAAAAATAATTGCTATCATAAGAGGTGTGTTATGAAAAGAAAAAGGAAAAGAAAAATAAAAAGAAATTGAAAAACAAAAGAGGTGAGAAAGGGTGGTAGATTAAAATAAAGTAGAAAGGTTGTTTGAAAGAAAGCATAAATGGCATAATGTGATGTATTAAAGCGCTTAGGAACATAGTCACTATTTCTGGCCAAAATAGTCCTACCCGTCCCTTAGCCTACATTACAACCTGTAAAAACCTATTTGATCCTAAGCTTAGCATTCTGATATTTAGTGGAGCATTACACTAAGGGCAAGCCTATGGTCACCAGTTGCAACATATGAATTCTTTGTGAGAGTGAGAGCAAGGATAATCTTATACCTATGTTCGAAATATATACAATACTTGTGAGTGATTATGGGTGATATATTGTGAGACATACATGGTTGATGAGTTTTGGGTAGTCGTATATGAATCTTTGTGCCTTAACTTTTGAATACGAATTAACCATCATCACGAGAACTATATTAGAGGTTGAATTGTTTCTAGAAGTGATCAGAAAACTACTCTTTGTTAATAATTGTCGTGCCTGTCTTGATGAATATTTTGAGTTGTTACTGTGAAACCCACATTTTGTTAAAGGACGAACAAAGCTTTAAGTGTGGGGTGTTGATGATAGGCGTATTTACACGCCTAAAGTGTTATAATTTACCCATATTTTAGCTAGGTTTTGAGGACAAAATATATAACTCATGCACTTTTAGTCCTTTTTCCTGTAAGCGAGCTAACAAACATGATTATCAAGTTTTCAGGTATAAATGATGAAGATTTCAGCATTTTATGGATAACTTGACGCCAAAGGAAGCTTCACGAAAGAAGGAGAGCAGAGCTTGGACGCCTACGACTAAAAGTGACGCATGGAAAACCTGTCCCGGGCAAAAACAATATTTCTCAAGACTTTGGGGATCAGCAGTAACTTATTAGGATTAGGATAATGATGCAATAATCTATTAGGATTAGGATAAGTACGCAGTAGCCTAGTAGGAATAGGATATGGGTATTATAAATACCCTATTTACTTTCTCTTCATCTATTCGGCTTAAAAATTCCACAACAAGAGAACCGTTACTTGCAAGGTCTTCACGCCACAAAGCCCTACCAACATATACTACACGTGAGATCCTTATATTGGTATGATGATAATGACTATTGTGATTTTCATTGCACCCATGAGTAGCTAAACTTCTCGGTTGGGGTTATGGAAGCCTTATGATCTACTATCTATTACTATGAGTTTGTGAATTCGTGACACGTATGCTGCTTATATCATTATTCTCTTCATCTTAATTTAAATTCTTGTGGTTGCAAACATATAGAATACGACAGTATAGCATTAACTTGTTCAAAAGAAAAGTTATATGTCTGGAAAAGAGATAATGTCAAGGTAATAGGGCACCAACCCCTGTTAAAAAGTTAGTTTCGTAACTGGATTAACCTCTTGGAGAATTTGTACCATTAGATATGCTTTAAGCTAGAAAGAGTTAAAGTGAAATAATCCTTGATGGTCGAAAGATGCCTGGATTTACCATAGAATACGATTCTCTATAAGCACATGCATGTCTGAATTCTGCATAACTCATAGTCAATAGATACGTACAACTCAGAAGGTGGACATAACCCCAACTTCCAATTCTCATTGATTAAAAATCTTACTAAACATTCTTTCTTTTTACTTTGCTATTTGCCGTTTTTACTTTGTTATATTGTTACATTATTGCACGCTACAAAATCCCCCCTTTTTACGGAACTTTCACCAAAAGTCTAATAATCTTTGCTTACTTAGTGACCAAGTATTCTCTGTGGGATTCGACACCCAACCCAGTTGGGTTCTATATTCGACAATGACCGCTTACACTCTTACGAGAGCTGTAGTTTGAGCGTTATCAAAGGTAAGAGTTGAATCATCTAAGGGTGTAAATCGTTCTTATATTGGTTTGTTCCATCATTCGGTGATGAATGATCCTAGTGGTGGAAACTGAAACACCCTAAGTTTTTATCCTTAGAAATTTCTTGAGTGTTTGGCTTCTGGACATCATACGACTAGAGGGTACTAGACGTATGTTAGGGTACAGTTTAGGGTCCCCTTCTCTCATATATTAACCAATGTAGGTTGGATGAGATCTGCCCAAGGTACGAATGGATCATGCTAGTCATATAATGGGGCACGAGTGATATGATGTTAAGTTGTATAGGGCCCTAAGTCTAGCCTAGGAGATCCTATTTAGCCTAAGGTAATGGTTAAGGGTACCTGTTGAAAGCTTGGGTACAATTGGGGCTTGGTGATCGTATGTTGAACAGTGTTTGAGTTCCACAGGATGCCTAGGGTACGAGTGATGGGTACTACTCGTATGATATGGTATGGGTTGCATAATAGAGTCGTACCCTCCTACGGGAATTTTATACAGTTGAAGTTGGGGGTAATCTGGACATTTCCCCTCTTAACCTCAAAGGGGCCCATGACTTATATCACTCTTTGGACATCATTTACCCTAATATTTCTAATCTTAAACATTTAGAAACTCTCTAAAATTCTCTCAAAGTCTCTTGGATCAGGAAAGGCTAGGGTTTCATCAATAGGATCAATTTGGGAATCATAAGGGTGATTTTTCTCTGTCATCTTCATCTCTAAGGCATATAAATCCTCCCTCATTGTTAGTTCTAATTAAAGGTATGTTATGTGAATTGTTTTCATGGTATAATTGTTGAATGGTTTTAGGTTTTCAAATATAAGTAGGGGTTTTGGTTATAATGGTTGGTTATGGTTTTCCCATGTCTTTTACATATGATTTTCATATTATAATGATATTTGAATTTTTTATTGCATGGGAATGGTTAAAAGGTACTTGGTATTGGCTTGGGAAACACTATGCCCACAACATTTTGATAAAATGCCTACGAGAATGCAGTTACTATATTATTGGACTTTTAATGCAACTATTTTATGGTACAACTTGGTAATGAACCCTAAATGATATAAATGGTTTGGAGTGGTTAAATAGTAAGGTCTTGGTGGCCATGGTTATGTGTTAATTGAACATCCTTGTGGGGTACGAGGGAATCCCCCAAGAAAACATAATAATGAACATCTTGTGGGGTACATGAGAATCCCCCAAGCAACTAAATAATGTAATCTATGGGTACATGGGAATCCCTTCTTCTCCAAAAGATTGGCTAAGGACATTGCTTGTAAGCTATAGTTGTTATGAAGATACCATTACTTATATCCTTGGTTAATAGTAAATGGAATGGTGGTTTTGGTTATGTGATAATGGTTTTAATTGGGCAATAATCGTGGGGTGTGATAGCTAACCGTGAAGGTGTGAGTCCAATGGACGGACACTGGAAACTCTATTTGCCGACTGAGGATTGGTCATGGTGTATATGATACTTATGGGGTACATAGGAATCCCTTAAGTACACTTGTACATATGTATCATAGAGGGCGAAGGGTACACGAGAATCCCCTACCCCTATGTTATCTCCGATTCATGCAGCTATACGCATCGAGGGCCGTTCACGGGGTTACAGTGGATCCATATAGGCCGTGGGTGGTTCTAGGATGGTTAAGCTACACATACCCAGGTTAATGGTTTTAAAGGCATGCTAAACCCGGTTCTATTTCCTGGCATGGATTACATATATCTGTATGGTTGTGAATGTATATGGGTTTTTACTTGGTTTTAAAGTTTGGTATTATCCTTATCCTAAGTACTTGCTAGCGTTCACCCGCTAACCCGTCTTCAGGCGGCTGTATCCCTACGAAATATAGGAATTGACCATTCTACTCCTCTTGCTTATCGATTGAATTCGGGATCAATTTTTGGATTGAAGTGGTGATCTTCCATACTTCGGAAGGCTCCATTTCATATCATAGATGTCTTTACATACTTTGGTTATTTCGTAGACATTGGTTTTGGCTATGGTTGGAGCCACATCCCAGCCGGATATTGTTTTACTTTTGGTTAGAGGCTTTATTGAACTACTATGGGTTGGTGTGGGTGGTCTCGGCATTGGTGTTAGTCGTAGTATTACCATTAGTATTGGGGCTGATACCTTTTGACTATATTTATGATTGTTCCATCCTATTATGTTATGTTATGGACATGAACTTGGTTATTATATCGGTTTGGTTATGGTTGCTGGTTGGTATTGGATGGTTGGACTTGCTTGGGTTGGTCACGATCATAGATCTATCCCAAAGTCTAGAATTATATAAAACGCTATCTTGTAATATGTTCTGAATTTATCCGACTTAAGGTATATGTTGGTTGGTTGGGTTGGGTAATGGTTGTGGTCTCCGATCCTGGTTAGACTTGAGATGCCCATTATGACAAGGCCTTGTTCAGGTCATGTCAATCCTGAATCACCTTTACCTTCTCAATAGCATGATGAACCAAGTCAGGACCAAACAATCCAGCCTCACAAATTTCAAACCACAATATTAGACCTCTTTACCATACAAAGCCTCAAACAGAGCCATGCCAATACTAGAGTGATATATTGTACGTAAACTATACAAGAGGTAAATGGTCAACCCAACTACCACTAAAGTCAATAACAGAAGCTCGAAGCATATCTTCGAAAGTATGAATCGTCCTCTCTATTTGTCCATCCATCTGAGGGTAGAAAGCTGTGCTAAGGTTCACCTTAGTCCCTAAACCTCATAGTAAAGAATGCCAAATGTGAGATGATAACTACGTACCACAATGTAAAATAATAAAAACTGGAGTACCATGCAATTTGATGATTACTTGAATGAACAACTATGCATAATCCTCAGCAGAGAAATTAGTCTTCACTGGAAAGAAGTGCTCAAACTTAGTCATCCTATCCACGATGACCCAACTGGAGTCAAACTGGTTACGAGACAGCGGAAGAACTGTAAAAAAATCTATATTAATCACCTCATATTTCCACACAGGCAGCTCAATCTCTTGAGATAACCCTCCAGGCCTCAAGTGTTCCACCTTCACTTGCTGACAAACAATGAACTTAGACACAAAATTGGCCACATCTCTTTTCATATTATTCCACCAATAAATCTCCTTCAAATCATGGTACATCTTTGTCAAACCCGGATGAACAGTGTACCTTAACTCATGAGCCTCAACCAAAATTCTTCATCACAACTCGTCCACATTAGGAACACACAACCTCCCTTGGTACTTCAAAATACCATCACGACCAATTTCAAAAGCCATAACTTTCTGTTGGCCCACATCATCCTTGATTTGCATCAAGATAGGGTCCAAAGACTTCTTCTTTTTTTACCTCAACATCGAGAGATGACTTCACCACCTCTTGAACAAACACAACTCCATCTTTACTGTCTAAGGTCTCATTTTTTTGCACTTTATGAGGGCTAAATCTGAATGATTCAGACTTCAGACCAAGAAGTGCATTTATTTTTCATTCAGATTTTGGCTGTTAATAGGTCTGAATAGTTCTTAATCATTTAGATCTGGAACTAAGTCTTAATCATTAAGAGGTATTTTTATGTTGGATAATATTCATCACCACTCTATCCATAATCATCATTTACCACCACTACCCCCTCTACCACCACCACCATTGTCAACCACCACCTAACCACCAACAACAACCACCTCCACCATCAAAACCACCATCCATAATTATAAATGCTACTAACCACTATTTTTAGCTGCTACCATATCTATCACTTTTATTGGTTTAATTATATTCATCGTTATCACCAATGTCGACATCAATTCCAACACCATCATCAACCACTATAAGATCACTCCCAACTACTAACTAACTCATCTATCAGAATTAAAGCCACCGCTAGCTGCCACGAACACATCATCAGCATCCACACATTCTTCGACCACCACCATCATTGTCACTAGTGTCGTCTTTTCTACCACCACTTCAACCACCAACATCGTTACAGTATATCTGTACTAATCACTAACATCAATTATTACCATCACCACTGCCATTACAAACCATCTCCATTATCACTAGCAAATATAAATATTTCTTTCAATGAAACAATACTTTTATTGTGTTAAATTAAATATTTTTCTAATGTATAGTTATTTCCTATTTGAATTATATTTTTATTATATATGAAAATAGATAAATTTTGCATATTCAGATAATGAAAATCAAATAGTCTTAACCATTCAATTTTTAGATCTGAAGACAACATCTTAATCAGAACAGATATGCATTCAAATTCAAATGTCTGAATCTTGATAAAAACAAGTGCAACCTAAGAGAATAACTCCAAGGTTTGCCAAATAGTGAATATGTTTCACCAATTCATGTTTTTTTTCATCCACATGAGATAGACTCCCCATAGATAATCTGCTAAGAGAATCAGCAACCATCTTAGCCTTACCTAGATGATAATAAAGACTCATGTTGTAGTCTTTAAGCAACTCAAGCTATCTCCTTTGCCTGAGATTCAACTACTTCTGAGTGAACACATACTTAAGGCTCTTTGATCAGAATAAATGTCAAAATCAACTCCATACAAGTAATGTCGCCAAACATTCAATGCGAACACCACAACTAACAAATCCAAGTCATTATTTCAATAATTCTTTTCATGAACTTTCAACTTCCTGGAAGCATAGGCCACCACCTTACTATGATATATCAACACAAAACCGAGTCCAGCGTGGGATGCATCACAATAAACCATGAATCCATCAGTACCCTCAGGCAAGGTCAAGACCAGCGCCAAAGTCAACTTATCCTTCAGCTTCTCAAAACTACTTTCACAAGCATCTAACTACAAAAACTTGACCTTTTTCTAAGTCAGCCTAGTAAAAAGTGCAACAATCAATGAGAAGGTCTCCACAAACCTCTTATAATAACCGACTAAACCCAAAAAGCTCTGAATATCGATTGGAGTAGTAGGTTTATGCCATTTCTTAGCCATTGTAACTTTCTGTGGATCCAGCGTGAATCCTTTGCTATAAATAATATGACCCAGAAGAGTAACAACATTCAACCAGAACTCGCACTTTGAGAACTTAGCATACAACTACTGATCCTTGAAAGTCTACAGTACTATGGGGAGGTGATCGACATGATCTACCTCACTTTTGGAATACACCAAAATATCATAAATAAATACAATTATGAATAAATCCAAGAACTAACGGAAGATTTGGTTCATAAGATCCAAATGCCACTGGGGCATTGGTCAACCCAAAAGATATGATCGAGAACTTAAAATTTCCATATCAAGTACGAAAGGAAGTCTTAGGGATATCTTTCTCCCCAATCTTTAACTAATCAATCTTAAAGAAATACTTATCACCCTAAAGTTGGTCAAACAATTGATCAATTCTAGGAAGAGGATATTTATTCTTCATTGTGGCCTTATTCAACTAACGATAATTAATATACATCTGAAGAGAACCATCCTTCTTATGCACAAAAAAAATGAGAGCACCCCATAGAGATACACTAGGGAGGATAAAACCCTTGTCAAGAAGATGTTTCAACCGCTCCTTAGGTTTCTTCAACTCAACTGGAGCCATTCTATAAGCAGGGATAGAATAGGATGAGTGTGCAGAAGAAGATCGATCCCAAACTCAATTTCCCTATCGGGAGGAACTCCTGAAAGATCATCAAGGAAAACCTCAGGAAACTTACTAACCACAAGAATTAATTATAAGGAAGGACCTTCAAGTTAGAATATTTAGCCCAAACCAAATGATAAAGACACCCCTTGAAAATCAATTTCCAGGTTCTAAGATATGATTGCACCTTCCCTTAGGCACTAGAGAATTCCCTTTCCACTCAATAACTGACTCAGTAGGGAGTTTGAAATAACCTTATGAATTCGACAGTCTAAAGAGGCATAGCACGAATGCAACTAATCTATCCCTAAGATGACATCAAAATCTAGCATGTCTAATTCAATAAAAACCAACAATGCCTCCCTACCACCAACAGATACCACACAACTCCTATAGACCCTTCTAGCGACCATCGACTCACCCACCGAGGTAGAAATAGAAAAGAGATCTAAAATATATTCGAGACCAAAACCAAAATGAACAGTCACAAATGGAGTCATATAAGAAAAGGTAGACCCCATATAAAGTAAATAGTACTCAACACGATAGAGGAGTTTCATACCGATAACAATATTAAGAGATTCCTTAGAATCTGATAGGTAGCAAGAGCATATAAATAATTCCAACCAGTGTTAAAGTTAGAAGTAACACTCCTTGGGGCAGGAGTCGAAGAAATAGAAATTGGGACCTTATTATCCCCTGTAGCAACGTCACCTGAAGGACAGTTCCTCTGAATATGGCCAGGCTAGCCACACCTAAAATACTTATTCCTCCTCTCATCACAAAAACCATAGTGTAAATATCCATAAAATATACAAGGAAGATGTGATCAGGCAGACTTGGTCCCACTGGCCTGAGATTGGGCACCTTGTGCCTTAAACCCACTGTTTCTCTGAAAGCATTGATCACCGAATGGCTTAGGATTAGGAGCACTGCCCGTCGAATAAGAACCCCAATTGCCCCACTTTTTCTTAGACCATTTTCCACCATCTCTATCACCCTGCTGCTGACCTTCACTATGATACAAATATCAAAACTTCTTACTCTACCTCTCTCCTATCTCTACTTACTTTTTCATTTCCTCTTCAACTTGTTGCATATACATCACAAGTCTAGAGATGTCTATATTCTTGTTCAATAAGGCATTTTTGCTCTCCAAAATCAAATCATGGGATAACCCAGAAGAAAACTTTCTCATTGTAGCCCACATGCTAGTTACTAACTCCAGAGAATAACAAGACAGTTGATGAAACTTCAATGCATACTCTTAAGCAGTTATTTTTCTTTGCTTCAAATTCACTAACTCCTCAGCTTTCACCTTCCTAAACTCTTGAGGAAAGAAGCAATCCATAAAGGCACTAGAGAAGTTATCCTATAATTTTACCTCCACATCATCATCCCTAGACTAATCCTACTCTTCATACCATTGATACGCTACATCCTTCAAATGATAAGTAGTGAACTTTACACCTTCTACATCAGCAGCATACATAAACCGAAGGATCTTCTCTTTCTCATCTATAAAACCTTGAGGATCCTTCTTAACCCTACTACCAGTGAAAGTTGGAGGGCCCAACCTCATGAGCTATCCTACTCTAGTGGTCATAGATGAACTCCCAGCAATACGAGTAGAACCCACATGACGTGACTGAGATGTCACCAACTAGGTCAACAGATGAATAGATTGAAAAAACTCAGGATTAATAATATCTCCTTGAGGTAACAGAGTAAGAGTGCCACCAGCTGGAGAAGATCAACGGATACAAGTGGAACTCTATGGGACAATCAGAAGAAGTGACCCTTGACCAGGTCTATACCCCATAAATTGGACGAGATCCACCCACATTGTCCTCAGGCGGGACAGATGAGTTTCCACGGGCTTCAAATCTTCTAGGAGGCATGATCTGAAAGGCAAATAAGTGGGAGTTAGAGGAATCAAATACCTTAGACTCCATAGCCCAAAATTAAGACAACAAGAAAGGGAAACATTCCTAAATGCCTCGTAGACTCTACCCTATAAGTGTGGTGCGCTACATACCCATAAAATAGACTCTACTTGATATGACTTTGTGGACACCCAATTGACCATAAACCTACGCTTTGATACCAAATTTATCACTACCCAAACTAGTGCCTGATTGTGATGGGTATCTTATGTCCATCGAGGATCAGAGATCAGCCCTTTCGCCTAGTCAACTAGAACACAATAAGTATAATAACAAAATTTCAAATGTAAAACAAGATAGCTAAGTATGACTCAAAAGAATTCTAAGAATTCAACAACCAATCCCAAGTCCACAGTAATCCATAAAGTCTCTAACTAAAACCAAATCAATTTAGGTTGGGATATGCCCCCACCGATAGCTAAAACTAGACCAAAGAAAAATATATGACATAAGAAAATCAAATCATGAAATAAGGTCTTCTAAAGGATAAAAGCTCACCACTTCTATCTAACTCATAAGTTATCCAATGATCACCTAGTCACTATGTAGAAGTAGAAGTATTTTTGGTTCCTGCATCGCGTTGGGATATAACATCTATAGACGGTTAGTGGGATGAGCACTACCATGTAACTCAGGGAACAAGGATAAAATAATTCCATGATCAATATTTCAAAATCATTCAAATCCAATGCATACAATCATATATATATATATATGGGCTATATAGGTTCATCTTCCCCTGCTGAAAAGGCCCCAATGCGTATTAGCCACATGAACTGGAGGTATCAAGGAAGACCAGGGAATGCCCTAACCCCACGCCAATCTAGGATACAAATATATCAATTGTGTGAACCAAGCACGTAGTCATCAAGACCAACCCTCACGTCGGCAAACATGAGTTTCCAATACAAGTCATTCAAGACCCACACGTTCATGACTTAGATAAATAACCCTCATTAAGTCTAAATTAAAACAAGTTCCACATAACCCATACCATAGGTATCGTCATACCATTCACTTGCAAGATTACAATTATGTCATTTCAATACCATTAACTTGGGGAAATCCTTGACCCTCTTTAGTTTATCAAATCAACTTAGGTGAATGCCTAGACCCCCAAGGTTTCAATTTCAGTCAAAACACGGCCAATAAGGCCTTCAAAATTCATGTTTAATATTTAATCTTGTATGTAATACAATAGTATAGGTGAGTAAATTAAATCAAGTGACAAATCATATTTCAAAACCAATTTCACAAATGGGTTGAGGGAACACAATTATCCAAGACCAATTTCAACTACAAAACATCAATAAATGGGAATACGTTGACCCCCATTCCAATTCCCACACCCACGTACCCCATTAGTTCAAAATATGGAAACAAAGCATGAACAATTGCATTAAAACCATGGGAAATCAATTCAAGGTGCATTAGTTCCAAAACCCTCAAACCCATATTCACAAACCACAATTTAATCACATGGGAAAAATTATAAACACATGATTTTTATAAAATAATAGTGGGAAAAGATTAACATACCTTAGATACATGAGATTTAGAAAGTAATTCGGATCTTGGGACCCAGAAGATGAATGTATGATGAATCCTTATGCATTCTTAGGGTTTTAAATGTGAGAGTGTAATTGGGGAATTTAATATCTTAAAATTGAAAGTAATAGGCTATATTATGCTTAAGGGTCATACATAGGTATAACCCAATACCCCTCATTCCAAGTGAACAAAACAAAAACTACATAGATTTTACATAGCGGCGTGACAGAGACCTTATTGCAGAGGCTAACCTCTATCACATGCTTCCTATCGCGGAGGCTAACCTCTATGACACGCTGGCTATCTCGGAATGTATACTCCATGACACGCGGATATAGCGGAGGGTCACTGCCTCCAGAGTCTAAAATGACCCTGAACCCCATCCAAAAATTCTAAAACTCTCCTGGAAGACCCCATTCACATGGCTAAACTCAATTTAAGTCAAAAATTGACATTTTGAACACGGGAGGGCCAAAAATAAAGTACTCAAAATTTTGAGGGTGTTACAATCGCCCTTGATTAAGATCTAATTTTTTGTAAAATAATTATATAAGTATCAAAATTGTACGATTTCGTATGTACGAACAGGAAAATATATAATTGCTTCTTAAAATGATAAAATTACCTAAATAAATATTTTGAAAATCTTTTATTCGAATAAAATAATTATTGTAATTTTATTTAATATCAAATAAACTCATAATTAACTTAGTCATGGGGGGCAAAAATTAGTTTTTAACACGTTATTCATGTTTGTTGGGTCTTTTTCTCTTTTCTTTCTTAGGAGCACGACTATCTGAAAACATGTTACCATACTTGCCATAGTTGCAGCAACAACCTTTAAACCTTTCCCGTTGGCGCATTTTTTTCATTATCAGACTTCTTTTTTTTTGCTTCTTTGGAGGAGTTTCAACATAGTTTGCTCCTAAAATTGATTTCTTTCCATTAGTTTTTTTCATCTTTATTGTCTTTTTTAATCTATAGACAAACAATCAGATCCTCCAACTTTATTTCTTTTGCTTATGTTTCAAGTAATTCTTAAAGTCTCTCCACAAAGGAGGTGACTTTTTGATAAAGACTACCACTTGAAAAGCATCATTAACAATCATACATTCAACAAGTAAACCATGAATGATAACCTGCAATTCTTGGACTTGAGACATGATAGATTTGTTGTCAATCATCTTAAATTTTAGAAATTTGGCAGCCACAAACTTCTTTAGTCTAGCATCTTTGATTAGTATTTCTTGTCCAAACTATCTCATAGTTTTTTTGATGTTTTGCAGAACTATAGCTATTGTACCATCTGACACAACTCGACTGGGGGCCTTAACGTAATGGGCATCCCAACTCCAACCAGGACCAGAGACCACCCCCAATACCCAATCCAATCATCCAACACATACCCTGAGTTGGATAAATTCCAAACATATAACAAGATAGCGTGTAACTATTCGAATCCATACTCTAGGATAGGTCTATAATTGTGACCGACCCAACCGAGTCCATCCAATCGATAACCATAACTAAATCGTAAATCAAAACCAAAACCAAAACCAAAACAAAAACAATAACTAAACCAAGTTCCATGACATAACATAAAAAGATGGAATAATGAGAAATTTAGTCCAACAGTATCATCCCCAATGCCAATGCCAATGCCAATACTAAGGCTGACAGCAATATTAATCCCGCCCATGCCAACCCAAAGAAGTTCCATAAAAGCCTCTAACCAAAAGAAAAGTAATATCCGGTTGGTATATGCCCCCAACCATAGCCAAAACCAATATCCATAAAACATCCAAAATTAGTAAAAATATCTATGAACATGAAATGGATCCTTTTAGAATACTAAAGCTCACCACTTCAATCCAGTAGTTGATCCCGAGTCCGAACTTAAGGTAGGAAGATTAGAATGGTCGGTTCCTGCATCACGTGGGGATATAGATGCTCGAGGATGGGTTAGCAGGTAAACATTGGAATGAACTCAGGATAAGGATAAAATAATGTCATCTAGTAAAACTAAGTAAACAAACCATATGCATACAAACCATACATATATATAACCATGCCGGAAAAGGGAACAGGGTTTGGCAGGCATTTAAAACTATTAACCTGGGTATGTGTAGCTTATCTTAAAAAAACACCCACGGGCTATATGGGTCCAGTGTAACCCCTTGAATAGGCCCAGATGCGTGTAACCACACGAACTAGAGATAGCATAAGAGTAGGGGATTCCCAAGTACCTTTACCCTCCATAATACATATGTATAGTGTACTTAGAGGATTCTTGTGTACCTCATAGTATAGTCTATGGTCACCATGACCAACCCCTCATGTCGGTAAATATGATTTTTTTAGTGTTCGTTCATTAAACTCTCACCTTCACGGTTAGCTATCACGCCCCACCATTGTTGCCCAATTAAAACCATTTCCAACCAATCAATCCATTATTCTGTTTATTATTAACTAAGGCTATTAATAGTGGTATCGTCATATAGACTATAACTTGCAAATATTATCCCTAACCAACCTTAAGAGGTAAAGGGATTCCCATGTACCCATTTACCAAGTTAACTTGGGGGAGTCCCATGTACCCTGCAAGTGTTTTATTATTAAGTTGCTTGGAGGAGTCTCATGTATCCCACAATTATTCATTAACATGTTTACTTGGAGGATTCCATTATCCCCCACAAGGAAGTTCAATTAACCATAAACTATGACTACCAAATCATTCCATTTACCCAGTCCAAACTATTTAAATCATTTATACCATTTAGGGTTCCATTACCAAACCATACCATCCAATAGTTCCATTGAAGAAGTCCAATAACATAATAAAAGCATTCTCATAGCATTTTATCAAACATATTGGGGGCATAGTATTTCCAAAACCAAAATCAAATACCAATTAATCATTCCCATGCAACCAAGTATCTGAACCACTATTAAAACATATAAATACGTAATTAAAACATGGGAAAACCATAACCAAGCCATTATAACAAAAATTGCCAATATTTATTTGAAAACCTAAAATTATATAACAATTATTCCATGAAAACAATTTACAAAATATGCCTTTAGCTGAAACTAACAATGAGAGAAGGAGTACATGCCTTAAATTGAGTGGATGATGGAGAGAAATCACCAACACAAGCCCCAAATTGATCACCTTAGTGAAACCCTAGCCTTCTTTTACCTAGAAGCCTTAGAGAGAATTTGAGAGTGTTTCTAAGTGTTAATGAATAGAATAATAGGAAAAATAACCTCTCAAATGTGTTAAAAGTCGTGGGGCCTCAATAGGTTAAGTGGAGAAATATCCAGATTGCCCTCACTAAAACTACATACAATTCCCATCAGGGGGGGTACGACTCACCATACCAGTCGTATCCTCCGATACGAGTGGTATCCACCACTCATACCCTAGGCCTCACCCTTGAACCCAATACTGTACAAGGTATGACTTACCCAAACTAAATTGTACCCAAAGAACATGACTCATACCTTTGACCCGTACCCTTGGTAGAATAGAATCACAAGAGGTTTGAACATTGTCCACTATACAAGTCCATGGTATGACTCATACCTTGGCTTACAGCTCATGGTGAGCCACTCGTACTCAAACCCAAGTTATTTTACTAAGTCTCAAACCAAGTGAAGGAAAAACCCAAACCTAACGACCTGTATCCAACCATTCGACTCTTACTAACCCAAGTCGTACCCATTCCAGAAACCAATCCAACCCACCAAACAACACTGGTCAGGATACCAACCCATATGAATCGTACCCCAACATACAACTGGTACCCCTTAGTTATATCCTGTCCAAAGATCAGAAATCCAAAAAAGTTTCTAAGGGTCCCATACCCAGGGTGTTTCACCATCTTTCAATCCATTTAGGACATATTCTTGCACAGAAAATATGAATGATTCTATGCCTCAAGTATCATAGAGAACTCTTTCTCATTCGAAAAAAATGGAACTTTCTCAACAATAAACTTCTGCAAACTAAGAGTGTTCATATAAAACAACATATTTTGTTGCCATCTTTAAAAGTCAATTCTAAAAAATTTCAAAGTTTTTTTGTTGCAGTCATAGAAGGAATAACACAGCTTGACAAAACAACATTTGTTGCCATCAATGCAAAAGTCATCACATTATCAGTTGGTTCTACTATTTTTGTTCGAAAACACACAAACTGTATTAAATGAACTGGTTAACAATAAGCAAATTTTATTCGGTCGATGAAGTTTTTGTATTCTTCAAATCGATAGTAAAAAAATTTATCAACTCAATAAAGTTTTATGTTCTTCAAACCAAGTCAATAAATAGAGTAGAAAATTACAAGATTCTAATGTCCACACAAATCAGGATAAAAGATGAAGCAAAAATTATAAATAAATCAAATTTATAAGACAACAGCATGCAATTGTTGCGCGCATGTACACAAAATCATAATTTTCTGTCACTTGACTTTTATTTTCAAAACAAAAAATATGCATCAATATTAATTAATGCAGTTGGTGTCGTAGTCTCCAACATTTTATTTTCAGTGATGATATCACAACGTAATAGAAAAGATTTGAAGTTCTAATTCTTCTTACTTTTTCTTTCACTGCCACTCTTCAGTTAAAGTGTGCATAATACAAATTATTCAATTTTTTCTTGATTTATCTATGACATAGTAGAACACAAAAAAGTAATAAGAATTAAATTCTTTAAGCTCTTTCATCCTGCAAAAGAATCAAAAAATCGATCAAAAAAATACAGTTCTAAGCCAACAGAAAACTATGTTTCTTTAAGGAATTTAATCCCTTCACAATTGCCCAAAGTTTGGATTAATTCCTCCAAAATAAAATAAAATACTATTTACAATACTGACAATAAAAATTACAGAATTTCAGCGAACTCAACAAGTAGAGTAAATCACATTTACTGTTACTTCTTTGAAGAAAAAACTATGCTAAAGATTAAAGAAAAAATCAATCGACATTTTATTTTTATTAGTATTTCAGATTTTCAATAGTAGAAATGAGACTAAGCCTCTAAATATTTAGTCTTTAACAGGTGCAAACATATTTGTAAGAAAAAAAAATGTGTTATTTTGGAACAAACACACTTATTCAAAAAAGTCGCAACCCATCAGAAAGATTACAACCATTCAAAGTAAAAATAAGTCTTTTAACATGCATACTTTCTCTTGGTGTCTATTCATTTTCCATTCACACCTCAACACATACCCAGCAAAACAAAAAATGCTTATAAGTTAGAATCAATTTATAAGTTTTTGCTGATTTTCAATTTTGGCTTATAAGCACGTCTGTTGTCACCCATGAAACTACACTATATTAATTATACATTATGACAAACTAACAAGTCTAAATAATTACTAAGATTTATTATCCTAATAATTACACTAAATCTAATTATGAAGTGTCATTCCAAATGTTTTTTTAAAATCTTCAATTAAGTTTGAAGTTACGCGTTGGTAGTTCAAAATCGAAGACCTGAAGAGGAAGAAGGAGGAGGGATCAAAAGTCTGTCAAATTTGATTAGACTTAAAAGAAAATTTTAAAATTTGGATTAAGTTAAAGTAATTTGTCGTCAATAATAATCCTTTTTTAATAAGCATCCATACCCTCTATTTTAATGGTTCAATATTTTTGGTCATGTGGACCTAGAACTTTTAAGCCCAAGAACTAATATATTGTTCAAAATATATCGTTCAAGTAGTGACTTTTTTCAAAATATACCATCAAGAAAGGCATGCTTCATTATTTTCAGGAGATAAAAACCTTTCAACTTTGCTTTGGCATTTATGGTTGACTTATAATAAAAATACCTTCGAGAAAAGAAAATTCCGATCATCTCCCCATACGATCATTATGTTTAGTTGTGAATTATATCGAGTGCTACATCATTCAATATCATCAACCACTTCCCTATGTTTCAAACACTACCCCCTGCTCAGCTTGACACTATCTTTCTCCACACTGATGTTGCAACACCAATATCTTTTGAGTTGGCAGATACTGGGGTTGTCCTTAGAACTAATTTTAGTGATTGATTTTTAGGATTTTCAGGTTCAACTACTGAAATGTTTACTTATGTGCGCGCTTTTGGCACTCCTACAAGAACTCCAGTTGACATACAGACACGAATATTTTTCTCTTTGAATAGTAGTAGATTCTATAGAGATGGTAAACATATTATTTGATCCACTTCCTATCTACTCACACATAATTGATGATTGCAGGTGCCTCCTGAAGTTACTCCATGATTCGCCTATGTACCACATATACAAGGAGTTCAACATGGTAGCTGATAGTTTAGCAAATTTTGGTGCTTCAATTATAGAAAGTGATTATCTTTTTTTTTGAAACCTTTCTCTTTGTACTAGAGCTCCTGGAACTAAACATGGAAGAATTTAGTATCAATAGGCCCCCGTCTCACTTTTCCGTTTTTATGTTATTCTATGTTTTGCAAATGCAGTCACTACTACAACTAGTAATACTAATGGTTGTACTTGAATAATATCTCTGGACACCTTCCTATACCATTTTAATATATACTAGTACTAATATGTTCACCCCAATAAAAAGCAAATGATTTGAGGAGATTGAGATTAACGTATGAAGATGCCATATTCATGTTTCTTTCTCTGGTTCAATATGTTTGGTCACATGGACCTAGGAACTTTCTCAAGAATTACTATTAAAAATAAAATATTTGAGTAGCTCCTTTTTCAAGAAAGACTTCTCTGTTACAAATATATTACCATATATAGTGAATGTCTACTTGCCATACATAGTGAATGTCTACTTTATCATTTATAGTGAATATCTACTTTATCATTTATAGTGAATATCTATTTGTGGAAAAGTGAGAAACCCCAAAGTTAGTATTTCCCTATAAATAAAAGGGGTTTCCTTCATTGTAATTGACCCCTCAAGAATTCCTCATGAGAAATAAATAGGTCTCCTCTCTTTTCTCTCCATTCTTCTTGTTCTTTGTTTTATATTTCATAACACGTTATCAGCATGAGACTCTACCAAACAAGGTAAGATTATAAATCTAAAGGTAATTTCAAGGTTAGTAATTCCTTATGTTATTTGTCTTTTGCTACTAATGATATAATTATTGTTGGATTTGAGCAAAAAATAATTGGTTTGGAACCATTTATGCTTTAAATTTATTCATAAAGAACAATATTGTTAAAATATATGATGATGAATTTAAGTCTCGTCTCACTAAGAGTGTTATACATTGGGTTAAAAATTTAAATGCATCATGATGATAAGATGTTGGGTTCAAAGTCCCATTGAGTTATAGCCTAAGACACCTTTATATGGATAATACATTGAGTTTAAATTTCAATGCACCATATTGATAATATAATGATGGCTAAGGTAAACCAATATGTTTTGGTGAAAGACATAAAATTTATTTTATTGAATATGCTTTGTTGTCTAAAGTGAATGTGACACTAGTGCATAATATGTCTGAAAAAGACAAGTGATTGAATTTATGAATATAAGTGTGGTGGGAAAATATGATAATTATTATCAAAAGTGATAATATTTTTAAATGTTTATTATGACTATAAGATATATTAGAGAAAAATTCTCGACATTATACGTATGCCTCAATTTTCTCCTGAAATAGCAATATCATGAAAAAGGTTATAAGCTATCATAATTTGATAGGCTTAAGGTACAATTATATTCCATTCCTGGAGAATGATAAGCTTATTAAAGAAAATATGCACTTGATTGTGATGGTATCACGATTCACCTCTGAAAAAGGAAGAATAATTGAGAAGAGTTATTTTAAAATCTACTTCTGAATTAGTAAATCTGAATTTTATTCATGTAATAGTAAATCTCAAATTTACTAAAGTGGAAGGCACATGTCATGGTAAACATGGAGTTTACTAGTACAAATAAGTTCATAAGTTGACATGAATGTTTATGATATCCCAAAGATGTGCATACTGAGTATTCAATATATATTGAAGAATCAAAAAAATTCTTCATCACTTTTAATATTGCTTGTTCTCATGATAAATTGGTTGGACCAACTAATTTTTGGATTGAATCCCTTAAAATTTGAAAAGTATAAAGGTGAAAAAGGGTTGTTCACCTATCATGTGATATGTTTTAAAAAGATGCATCAA
Source organism: Capsicum baccatum var. pendulum (assembly GCA_030864225.1). Taxonomy (NCBI): domain Eukaryota; kingdom Viridiplantae; phylum Streptophyta; class Magnoliopsida; order Solanales; family Solanaceae; genus Capsicum; species Capsicum baccatum. Next base: position 205,676,070 of record CM061553.1, on the reverse strand, counting down.
TAAGATGATCACATGTACATTTATTGTCATAATAGAGTTTGACATTCATAAAGTTGTTTGCTCAGTAAAATTGAGTTAAGAGCAGTACTTTTAGATTGTGTAATCAAGACAATTCATCTTGATGATGATGGTTTGGCATTGAATGCCTTGGATAAATAGCTAAACTATTGTTAATGAGAATAAATCTTCATGTGTTGGTATGAAATATGATATGTTGCATACAATAGCACTTCTATTCATTAGATCAATAAATTATGATTATTTGTTCCCCTCAATTGGTCAAGGTCATGAACCAAATATTTCATTTAAAAAATTTTGATATGCAGTATACGATTAATAAATATACCATGATGCACAGAGATGGATTCCTCAAAGAAGATAGAGGATGTAAGTTAGTCTTCCTAACATAATGGGGAGATTATAAGCAGCAATGAAATATGTTATGAATTATCATCATATCCTCATTCAAAAGATAATTCAAGTTAAATACCGAAAATATCTTATATTTAAGCTGGAAGTGCTCCTACTTTGTGTCGCTAAAGGACAAAGTTTATGCATGCATGAAGCGTGATAGACCAATCAGTTCCAAATTAAATAATCCTAGAAAAGGATAAGGAGCAAATGATCATAATAAGAAGGTAATGTGCTCTTGAAAAGCCTATGACATAACACTTCATGAAACCTTATAAGACGTTCGGGTACTTAAAAATAATGAAGTGATGAGATCTCAAAATATTATGTCACACCGTGAACTGATACGAAATAATATATCATCAATATCTTTGATACAATATTGGCGCAATATTGTAAAAGATTGCGAGGATCTGAATTCTACGTTTATTTAAGCATGCTGGCGTAGAAATTTTATCAAGTAACGTGAAAAGATGCATCTTGATAAGATAAAACTTATTTGATTTACAGTCCAGACACTTGAAGATGTCACACGTGAATTGTAGAATATTGTCACTTGACAAAATCATATCAAAACTTTTTAAGAATTCAAAATGTTTGAAGCATATAAAGTTTCTAGGAAACTATTTATAATCCTTATATTGCATAAGCTTATAACTTGAAAATTATTGGAATTCTTGAAGAGCCTTTTCGGTTAATTTATTAGCAAGGTATAGTGCTACCCCTACTAGGAATGAGATCAAACACATATACGGTACCTAAAGAGACTACTGATATGGGCTTATTTTACTCTAAAGATTACAGTCTCAATTTTATTGGTCATGCTGATATTGGGTACTTATTTTACCCACCTAAAGCTCGTTCTCAAATACGCTACATGTTCATATGTGGTGGTACTGCCATATCTTGGAGATATACAAAACAGTCTATCTAGCACTTCATCGAATCATGCTGAGATAATAGCTATTCATGAAGTAAGCCGAGAATGTATATGGTTGAGGTCCATGATATATCTCATTCGATGAAAATATGATTTGAAATGTGATAAAATGTACCCATAATTTTATGCAGAGATAATGCAACATGCATAGCACATCTTAATGGAGGATTCATTAAAGAAGAAAAAACAAAGGGCACTTCATCAAATCTTTTCTATATATGAGCTCAAAAAGAATTGTGAAATTAACATGACAGATTCGTTCAAGTGACAATGTGGTTGATTTATTCACCAAGTCTCTTTCAACGGCAACTTTCAAGAAGATGATACACAAGATCGGGATGCAAAGGCTCAAGGATGTTCTCACTAGGGGGATTTAATACGCATTGTACTCTTTTTTCCTTATGAGGTTTTGTCCCATTGGGTTTTTCTGGTAAGATTTTTAATGAGGCATCCTATATGTGTATTGTTAGAGATGTGTACTCTTTTTCCTTCACTAGATTTCTTTTTTCACTGGATTTTTTCTATTAAGGTTTTAATGAGGCACATTATCTACCAATTAGACATTCAAGGGGGAGTATTATAAATATATTACCATATATAGTGAATGTCTACTTTACCATTTATAGTGTATGTCTATTTATGGAAAAATGAGAAACCTCAAGGTTAGTCTTTACCTATAAATAAAAGGGGTTTCCTTCATTATAGTTGACCCCTCAAGAATTCCTCATGAGAAATAAATAAGTCTCATGTCTTCTCTCCATTCTTCTTGTTCTTTGTTTTATATTTAATAACAGTCTCCCATTTTTTTCACAAACAAAAAATTTTTAACTTTTCTGATTTATCAACAAATATTAATGATAAGGGGTGTGTGAATGGAATTCCACCGGTTAGAAATTTGCAGCTTCAAAGTAACATTTGGTAAGTAAAAGTAAATACAAAAAAGGACTTAAAATGCCCTACAACTATTTAAAATAGAGCAAATATACCCTTCTTTCATCTTTGGACTTTAAAATACCCTTTCATCCATCTATTTGGACCTATTTTACCCCTCTCCTTAACAGACAAATGATTAGGATTTTAACCTAATACATGGCAGTTTCTTATTTGCTGAATTTTTATTAATCAAAAATTCAAAAAAATAAAAATTAACTTAACCTAAATAACTAAAACCTACCTGATCCAAATCACTACAAAATTGATTGAGCTTTATTTCCACCTACAATTTGATTGACTTCAGAAATCACTAGAATAACACCACATCAACCTTGATTTCTTGCTTCACGTGTAAGTAGTTATTACAACTAAGACAAGAAGCTGAAGATATTTCATGTTAATATTAAACATGGTGTTTCAAAACTATTTGTGATGTTTTTTTCTCTTTATCAAATTGCTCTCTGATAGTTTGTTCTACATGTACTTCAAAACTAGTGGTGGTGATCACAGTTCCTTTTCTTTAAAATAAAAAATATTTAATTTTTCGTTCTTGGATTGTTTGTTGTTTGATATTAGTTGAGACAGTTCCTTTTTTTCTCTTTTCCCAATATACTTCCATATTACTAAGGGTCTGTCATTGATGTTATGTTATCTACTTCTCCAATATTGACTGCGTGACTTGTAGTTTGTTCATATTTATTTTTCTTGACAAGAAACAATTGTTGAAAGTGGTCAATTTGTTGGTGAAAATATCGAGCTCAATCAAATTTCTAGTGATTTAAATTCGGTGGATAGGTAGATTTTAGTGATTTGGGTTAAATTGGTTTTTCTTTTTTGATTAATAAAAATTCAATCAATAAGAAACTGTCACATGTTAAGTTAAAATTCTAATCATTTGTCCATTAAGGAGAAGGGTAAATTAGGGCCAAATAGGTGGATGGAAGGGTATTTTAGAATCCAAAGATGGAAGGAGGGTATAATTTCATCATTTTCAATAGTTGAAGGATATTTTAAGCCATTTTCCGAAGTAAATAAGTGATATGAAACATCCACCCATTTAATTGACAAAATATATATGGAGTGTATACTGTAAAGATATATACACACACTATACCTATACAACACAAAATATACAATGATAGTTTCTATGTTATATATATTTCATCCATATTGTTCCAACTAGTTTATTGAACGAAATATATATATATATATATATATATATATATATATATATATATATATATATATATATATATATATATATATATATATATATATATATATATATATATATATATATATATATACATACACACATCCCTAAAATAAAGAGGTTTAAATTTTATGTGCAAAAAATGTTTGTACACTAGTTTTTACAAATTTAGTTTCACTGTTTTCACTTTTTAATTATTTAGAAAAAAAAACTAGATTTTTTATTTTCATCAAATAACTCCATTTCATAAAATTCTATTCTTAAAAAAAAATATTCTCAGTTTTAATTTTTTTTTAAATAAATACATTTGATTTTAAGTATTAATTCCAAAATACTATGGTCAAACACAATTTCAATTCTATCTTCAACTTCAAAAATCTCTCTCTCTCTCTCTCTCTCTCTCTCTATATATATATATATATATATATATATATATATATATATATATATATATATGTATGTATATGTATATGTATATGTATATGTATATGTATATAAAGGGGGCTTAGGAATATGTTTATGTGGCATACTTCTAAGGTCTCCATTCTTATTTTTCTTTTTTCTTATTTTTTTGACCTTTTATTATATTTTTTCTTATTTTTTAATTGAATAATTAATTATATTCTATCCTATTTATTAAGCATCATTAAATTCTTTAATAGCATAATAATTTATTGCCAATAAGTTATTATATTAATTATTAATTATTGTACATAGAATTGAAAAGTCACTCCAATTGTGTTTTTTTTTTAATTTTTAATCCCTTTCATTTGTTATAAGTGTGTGTATAAATAAAGTAATGCGCCTTTTTTTTAGAAGATTTTTTTAAAATCTTTCTATAATTATAAAATAATAACATCTTTTGATATTTCAAGTGGTTTTTTTAACATAAAGTATTTATAATGAGTAACTGTTTTTTTATATATAATTATTTTTAAAGGAGTTACTATTCATAACTCATACCTCTTAAATTTATACATTTAATAGTATCCATAACTTTCGTAATTTTTATGTCTATAACTCCCATACATTAATTCATAAATTTATAATATCTTATGGTATTCTTCTATTTTGCCTATATAAATTCATATTTGTTTCAGGAAAACTCCCATTCAAAAATATTCTTTCTCTTCTCTTCTCTATCTCTTTGATTTGTAAATTATAGCACGTAATAAGAATGAGTATATGAAGGCAAAATATTTTTTTTTTACATTCTCTCATGTTTATGCATTTGATATTCGTTCTTACTTTTAACATTTTTTTCTCTACATATTTGTTATCCTCATCCACGTAAATATGGTCATGAAAATCAATATTAAGATAATTTTATAGTAGTGCAATCATTTTTTTTTTAAAATGTATAATATATCTTAGATTTCTTTCCTCTTTACTATGTCAATTTTGTATTGATATATTTGAAATAGAAATATTATAAATATCATATATAGTGTAGTATCATAAATATTTCATTCTCAAATATTCTTTCATGTTTATGTATTTGATATTCTTTCTTATTTTTAGTTTTTTTTTTTGACATATTATCATCCTCCTTCAAGTAAATATAATCATGAAAATCAATATTACGGTAATTTTATAGTAGTGCGATCGATTTTTTTTAAGATGTATAATATAGTTTAGATTTCTTTCCTCTATTTTATGTGATTTTCTTATTGATATCATTTAAATAAAATATTATAAATATCATATATAGTGCAACATCATATTAAAAATTGTTACATTCTTGTGTTTTATATTATTATAACTTATTACTAATTTATTTTATTTATTCATAACTTCGGCTTAATTTGCTTCATTTTCATAATTAATAATTAATATAATAACAAATTGACAGTAAATTAATATGATTGTCAAAGAATTTAATGATACTTAGTAAATAGGATAGAATTTGATTAATTATTCACTTTTGAAACAAGGAAAAATACAAACAAAGGTCAAAAAATGAGAAAAAATTAGGAATGGAGGCCATAGAAGTATGTCGCATTAGCATATTTCTAAGCCTTATTTATATATATAGGAATGCACAATTAATAAAACATATAAATGAAAATCTGATAAATGTGGATGAATATATGTCAGATAATGAAAGTATATACTCCATCAGGAGTATGGAAGTGTTTGAAGCAGTAAGATTCATAGACTACCAATATACAAATGAAAAAGAAACTTATGAAGAAATTGAAGAATGTGAAAATACTAATTTTATGAATATAGAAGTATTAGAAGAAGGTCACACCCCGGGATGACACAACAATCCTTTCAAATCTTTATCGAAATTTTTTAATTCCCTAGGAATTTACAGATTAATCCATCATTCTTGCTAAACACTGAGAGAATAACCATATACTAGGGGTATATTTATAAGTAAATTACACATTTTTACAAGATCAAAAAGTAAATTACACATTTTTACAAGATCGAAAAACTGGCGGTAATCTGCACGGCTATCCAGATCTATAATAAAAAAAACATCACTTCCACAAGATTGGAAAGCTGGCAGTAATCCACACGACTATCAGATCTATAATATTTAAAACACATCTGGAAGAAAATATGAACTTGATATAATTTACAAACTAGAGAGAAAAATACAAAGATCTATGTAATGACTACTTACATGCCTTAAGGAAGAAGTGAGGTTTCCCTTTCGGGAGTCCCCTAAAAGCTAACAGCTACTGGAATGAAGGAATAAAATATTAATATACACTACACACACACTCTTTTTCTTTTAATAACAAACTAAGAAACTTTATGAACAAAATCTTTAGAAGACTATTTTTCTCACTTGATTTTTCTCTTACTTCTCTCTAGCTATATGTCTTTAAGTTATTCATAAGGTGGTATTTATAGATATATCATGAGCTAGTAAGTTCAAAAACTTTCCTTTATTACCACCTTTTTGTAATCTAATGGGTTCTTCTATTGACATTCTTTTTCCTCTAGGATTTATGTCTTATTCAACTTGAGTGTCTGGGTTTATTCTAAATACTCTATATCTTGGTAAATTTCCTGTTGTTATATTTACTCTTTGCGTTCCAGTTAAAGCTAAAGAACATTTTAAAAATTGTTAGTTTATGTACTTTGTTTATAAAATTGTATGGATTTGAACCTGGGTGTGCATTTTCCAATGAATGTAGAAAAAACTACTAAAATGGATAATGATACAGCTAGTCCGGCTCAAATGGTAGCTAGAGTTCTAATTTAATTTTTACCCGGATTAAGTAGTCTACACAGCCTAAAAGTTTTTGCGATATGAAAATTTATTTGCTTCTGGTAAATCTATTGATTCTACTACTCTTATTTCTTCTACTAAATTTTGTTTCTTTTTTAGAATTTTGTTTAAATATTTTAAGTTTTTATATAAGTTGTTGTATGGTCTTTAAACTTGTCTAGCAAACGAATGCATTTTCATGTACTTTTAAGATTCACAGACTATCAATATACAAATAAAAAAGAAACTGATGAAGAAATTGAAGAATGTGAAAATACTAATTTTATGAATATAGAAGTAATAGAAGAAGGTTTTGAAGTGAAAAAAAGCTATAATCAAAGCAGAAGCCCTATACGAAATAAATAACGACAGAAAGTTCAAATGTATAGGTTGTAAAATAGGAAATCTTAATCTCGCCAAAGCTAAAGAATATTTTATAAATTGTGAGTTAAGAACAGATAATTATGGTTAGAAGATCCAAAGCAAGGCTTTCATAGTAAGAAACCATAGTGAAATAGTAAGAGGAAAAGCTAGAATGGTAATAAATTACAAAAGATTAAATAATAATACTTTAATGGATAGGTATAAGTCACCAGACAAAATAGAATTAATAAACAGAATACAAGGAAGAAAAATATTTAGTAAATTTGGTTATAAATCCAGATATTGGCAGATTAAGATGCATAAAGATAGTATAGAATGGACAGCTTTTACATGCTTAGAAGGACATTTTGAGTGGCTGGTTATGCCGTTCGGATTAAAGACAGCTCCTCCAAATTTCCAAAGAAAAATGGATAGTATTTTTAGAGACTATAAAAACTTTGTATTGGTTTATGTAAATGATATTCTAGTCTTTAGCAATAATATGAGAGAACATTTAGGACATTTACATAAGTTTTTAAATTATTTGTAGATAATGGAATAATAATAAGTAGAAAGAAAATGAAATTATGTAAAAACAGTATTAATATTTTAGGAGTAGTTATTGGAGATGGACGAATAAAACTACAATGAAACATAGCTAAAAAGTTGTAGAAATAACAAATAGATTAGATAAAACCAAAGATTTACAAAAAAATTTAGGACTACTAAACTATGCTAGAGCTTTTATTAGAGACTTAGGAAAAGTATAAGGACCGTTATATTCTAAAACAGGATCAACAGACTAAAAAAACTTTAATACTGAAGACATAAAATTAGTCCAACAACTCACACGCATGATCCAAGATATCCCGGACTTAACACTACCCTTAGAAACAGATTATCTAATAGTAGAGACAGATGAAAGCCTCCGTGGATAGGAAAAGGACAATTTAAATAGCATAGACACAGAAACACAAGCAGTAATTTATGGTTTAAATAGTTTTAAAATTATATATTAAATAAGCCTGAAATATTAGTAAGAACAGACTGCGAAGCTATGGAAAAATTCTATCGGAAAATAAAAGAAAAGAATAGTAGTAAAAGGAGGTGGTTAAATTTTCTAGATGCCACTTCCATTTACAATATTGTTTTAAAACATATTAAAGGAAAAGACAATAACCTAGAAGATCAACTAATTAGACTAATAAAAAAAGAAAATAAACAATTTTTGTTTCAGGATGTATACAGACAAAGACAAAGGAAAGGCAGACGCCTCATCCTCTCAAGACTATTTAAAGAAATTACTAAGCAACGAAATAAATAATGACAAAAAGTTCTAATGTATAGGCTGTAATCTTAAGGCTCTGTAATGAAAAGATATCCTTCTACTAACAATTTTCGACTAAGATATTGGCATTTAAATGAAGAAATAAAGAACAGGACAAACAAAGTAGACCTAGAAATAGTCTTGAGTAACTATTTGAAATTATTAGAAACACTAGAAATATCACAATCAAAATCATTCAAAGAATATTTAAGTGAAATAATATGGAAATTACATGGAATTACAAGCGACATAGAATATTACAATAGAAGGATAAGTGATACGGGAATTTCTAGCTCGAGACCTTTCGCACGAACCCAAGCACAGAGTTGAAATGACTCCAAGCCTTGTTCACTTTCTTGGCCGTGTGTGAGGCCCTTGTGAGTCCATCTAAGGGCCTATACTTATTAAAGTTTGAAGAGGCCCAACAAAACTCCCCAAAACCACCCACTTAATGCCAAGGGTATTTTGGTCTTTTATCCCTTCTTTGTAATTGACTGTATAAGCCATTTGTTAGGGCTATTCTTTTAGTTATTTCATTCATATTTTGGAATACAAGAAAACACTTGTAATATTTTGGAACTTCTCTCTTCCATTGGAGAAGCCCCATTTTTGAAAACTCACTAGTAGAGTGATACTAGTGTTGTCTCTTGGCTAGAAACTAGGATCTTGGGGTTCTTGAGTTCCTCTTGGTCCAAGTAAGAAATTGGTATTGATATTCACTACTCTTAGGGTCCTTTCTCATTGTTGGGGTTATTAAATCTTTGAATATTGTGTGTCAAGTTTCTATCTCTTTTATAATCTTGTTAACTTTGTGTTGTTGAATCTAAAAGTCTAGTGAAGCCGTGTGGGGCTCTTTCGATTCACTAGCATTGTTGCCTTGTTATTCATCTTATGTTCTTGTTCAAAACACAAACTAAAAGTCTAGTGAAGCCGTGTGAGGCCTATTTCGATTAACTAGCAACTTGGTGTTCATCTTGTTGTTCTTATGTTGGTTAAAATCTTTTGATACACACATAGTCTTGTTACATAGTCTTGTATCATTTGGTATCAAATTGTGGTTGATTTTGTTCCAACAAAATCAATCTTGGGCTTGATAGTTGAAAAATACAAAAAAAATTATTGAAATCTAAAAATTCCAAAAAAAAAAGAGAAATCTATCCATCTTGTTCTTGGACGAGAAAATTGTGTTGTGTTGTGTGTTGGACGAGATTGGTGTTTGTGTGTTTAGATATAGATGTTCTTTTATTGGTCTAGTTTGTTTCTTGTGTTGATTTCTTTCTCATCAACACAAAAGGTTTCTAAAGCTAAGTTGAGCTTAACTTACTGACATTGTTATTGAGGACTTGAAGAGGTAGTATGATGAACTTAAAGTAGGTCGAGTTGTGTGTTGTTTTTGCTTGACATTTAAAGTGGGATGTTATTAGTTAATTGTGGTTGTGTTCTTGAAGTATTGTTGTGGTGTTCATCTTGATCTTCTCCTCATCTCATATCTTGACCACTATAAAGACTAAAATAGATCCAAAAAGGTTGCAAAAAAAAGTTGAAAAGTTGTTTGTGAGAAGACTTGCCAACATCACTTCCTTGATTTAACAACCATTTTTCCTTAAAACAAGGAGCCTTGTCTTATGGAACGAGTAAAGTCAAGCCTCACCTTTTTGAGTTGGAAAAGTTGAAAAGTTACAAGACTTTACTTTCTCTCCAAAAGTAAAGTCATCCATTACAAAATTGTGAAGATTAAGGCCTCAAGTTGTTGAACAAAATGTATGGACCTGTGACCAATACCATGCCGTCACGTCACCTTAATCACTATTCACATAATTAATTAAGCTCAATTTTGATATTTTAGTTTCTAATTGTTGATTCTTAGTTTCTTCTAATTGACTCGAGAACTAATTAGCAAGCTAGTACATTCCTACTAGGTTGCCAACTAGCCCTTTGAAGCCTTGTATTCGTGTCATTGTTTGTTTGTGTGTTTTTGTCCTTTGAATACTTTGTAAATCCTTGAATCTAGTCCGATAGGAATTTTTTGAGTTTCAAATAAGAATCCACTTAGGACAAGAGCAACATATTCAAACCTTAAGGATTCATGGGTTACTATCCAATTACAACACTTGTGGCGCTCGAGTGTGAGTGATGAGAGGTTTTAAACTAACTTGTTTGTTTTTTGTGTAGGTAATACCTTGACAATGGAGAAAACTACATCTCAAACCGTGGATTCAATGAAATGGATAATATGAGGGTCACTCTTGAGGCAATGACCCAAACTCTTAAAAGGTTCAGTACGGAAGTGGGAGCCATAAGGGGAGAAGTGATGACTATTAGTAGGAGGTTAGAACAAGTGAGAGTCAAAGGAACTCTCACCCATCTACTCCTTAAAATTTTTGGTCAAGTGGACATGATAGAAATTTGTCCTCCACCGTTACTCCCGAAACATGGCCACAATTTCCAAATCCTTCACTAGCTCCACTAAATACCACAATCCAAACCACCCATAACCCCCTAACCTGAGACTCTAATAGACCAACTCATTATCAAACTCCTCAAGTTTCACAAGAGGGACTTGGGCATCCAATACCTCCACTAAATCCAAACCCTTCCTTTCGAGCTCCACTAAACCATAGACCACCACCTCCACAAAATCCAATCCCTCCAAATTAAGTTCCAAGCATCCAAAACCGTCTCGTCTACTTTGACGAATATGGTAGAGAGGATTATAAAAGGTATGGAGCCCTTGACTCTATTTATATGAGGAAGAAAGAGATGAGAGGGGGACGTGTGGATCCAAGAAGATACCAAGGGTATGGAGAAAGGGGAAACCGACACCAAGAGAGAGACATAGGCATGAATACCATCAAATAGAGCCTACCTATCTTTAAGGGTGAATGTGACCCTGAGGTGTATCTTTCTTGGGAGTCGGCGTGTGATAAAGTGTTTTAAGTGAATGATATCTCGGAGGAGAAGAAGAGTAGTTATGCCTTAGCTCTATTTGAAGGCTATGCTAACACATGGTGGAAATACGTCAAAGGTTTGTTAATGAGTTTATTAATGGAAAACCACCACCTTGGTTTTGGTTGAGGTGCCTAATGAGAAAATGGTTCCTTCCTGAGAGTTATCAACATGACTTGCTTGCTAGATTGTATAATTTGCGGCAAGGGAATCAAAGTGTGATGGCATATTATGATGAGTTTCAACAACTCATGTTGAAACTTGATCATCATGGTGAACAAATTAGTTATAACATCATTCGATTCAAGTGTGGGTTGAACAAAGAGATCTTCACTCATTTGTCACTTCACAAGTTTGATACCGTCGAAGGTATTTTCCAAGTGGCTCTTGATATTGAAAGGTAACTTAAAGAGAGGTCGTCATTCAAAGCAAAGTGACAATCAACCTCGGGTTGGCCAAAGGGCAAGGATATGGTTCAATCCTCTTCGGGTTGTCCCAAAAACAAGGACCAAACCTCCACTACAAGGCTGTCCGAGCCTAAAGCAGTCCATAAATTTCCTCTCCGGCAAGAAGCTCACAAGTATCCTAATCCTAAAGGGTTCCAATTTTTTAAGTGTCAAGGTTAGGGACATAAAACCAATAAATGTCCAAACCGACATAATGTGATCTTAAGAAAAGGGAGATTGTATTACCTTGGTGAGGAGGTGGGTCTTGAAAAATAAGAGGATGAGGCCGAGCCTCAAGATGAAGAGATGGTTGAAAGAGAGCCACATGATAATGATGATGATTGTGAGGATGCTTATCCACAAGAAAGGAAGTGCATGGTTCCAAATGTTGTAATGAGACGTGCCATGATTATTAAGGCGATAGATGATCCTATCCAATGGGAGAATCTATTCCATACTATATGTCTTTTGAAGGGAAGTGTGTGCACTTTGGTGATAGATAGTGGTAGTTGTGCAAATGTTGTTAGTGTTGCTATGGTAAACTTCTTGAAATTTCCAACTACACTTCATACTAGCCCTTACAAGTTACAATGGTTGAATGAATATGGTGAATTAAAAGTCATGAGGCAATATGTGATACATTTTAAAGTAGGAAACTACCATGAAGAAGTGCTTTGTGATGTGATACCAATGCAAGTGTGTCACTTGTTGTTAGGTAGACATTGGCAATATAATAGGTTTACCAAACATGATGGGAGGTCTAATCGATATTCACTTTAGAAGGATGGCCTAAAGGTCACACTTCATCCCCTTTTGCCTTCACAAGTGAATGAGTTGCATCAAAGGATGAGAGAATTGAAAGAAAAGAGGAAGAAATCTGAAAATAAAGAAAATGAGGGGGAACCCATAGGTGGGGTAGTGGGGGTATCCGGGGCTGCCTCAACATCAAATGGAAAATAAAATATGGTGATGTTGGTTAGAAAGAAGGAGCTCGTCGTAGATCATGACGAGGACACACCCATGCTTCTTTTGGTACATTGTTTTAACACTAACCCCACTAATTCTTCTATTTCTCCATTGATTTCTTGTGTGTTGTAGGATTATGAAGATGTTTTCCTCAAAGAATTTCCACAAGGGCTGCCCCCACTTCAGTGAATTGAACACCAAATAAATTTTGTGTCAGGCTCACAATTACCCAACAAACTGGCTTATAGAAGCAACCTGATGGATACCAAGGAATTCCAACGCCAAGTTGAGGAACTTCTTAACAAAGGGTACATCAAGAAGAGTATGAGCCCTTGCACGGTCATGGTTCTACTAGTTCCCAAGAAAGATGGAACTTGGTGTATGTGCATTGATTGTCGAGCCATCAATAAGATAATGGTAAAATATCGTCACCCTATTCCTAGGCTAGATGATACACTTGATGAATTGAGTGGTTAATGTTTGTTTTCTAAAATTGATTTGAGGAGTGGCTATAACGAAATTCGTATGCAATCAAGTGATGAATGAAAAACCACCTTCAAGACCAAATTCAGTTTCTATGAATGGGTGGTTATGCCATTCGGCCTAACAAATACTCCAAGTACTTTCATGAGGCTAATAAATCATGTGATGAAGCCATTTACTGGAAAGTTTGTTGTTGTTTACTTTGATGATGTGTTCGTATTTAGTAAGTCCCTAGATGAACATGTAAAGAATTTACAATGTGCGTTTGATGTCCTCCGAAAAGAGGAGTTATTGCTAATCTACAAAAGTGTTTTTTTGGTGTCCATAAGGTTGTATTTCTTGGGTTATGGTGAGTTCAAGAGGGGTCGAAGTGGATGAATCTAAGATTGACGCAATTAAAAATTGGCCAACTCCCAAAATTGTAGGTGAAGTGAGAAGCTTTCACGGGTTGGCTAGTTTTTATAGACGGTTTGTCAAAGGATTTAGCACTATTGCCTCCCCTTTGACCGAAGTAATTAAAAAGGATCATCCTTTCAAGTGGGAATATGAACAAGCTAAGGCCTTTGAGGACTTGAAAGCTATGCTCATCTTGGCCTCTTTGCTATAATTGCTGAATTTTGATAAGACTTTTGAGGTATAATATGATGCTAGCAAAGTAGGCATAGGTGCTGTTCTAATGCAATAATTGAAGCCTATTGCCTACTTTAGCTAAAAGCTCAAAGGAGCAACTCTAAACTACTCTACGTACGATTTAGAGTTGTATGCCTTGATTAGAGCCTTGGTCACTTGGCAATATTATTTGTGGCCTAAAGAATTCGTGATCCGAATGGATCATGAATTCTTGAAATATCTACGGGCACAATACAAGCTTAACCGGCAGCATGCCAAATGGATTAAATTTCTTGAAACTTTCCCTTATATTATTCATTACAAGAAGGGTAAAGACAATGTGATTGCTGGTGCTTTATCCCAAAAATATGTGCTTGTGTCTACTTTGTCATCTAAGTTGATGGGTTTTGAAAGCCTCAAGTCTTTATATCCCGAGGACCGTCACTTCGCTCCTATCTATAGGAAAAGTGAAGAGTTGGATAGGGATAGGTGGGTTACGGATAGGGGTTCCCATCCCTATACCAAATTTGATGGATACTTGTTTAAGGGTAGATAATTGTGTGTTCTCTCAAGTTTGTGGAGAGAATTTTTATGAGGGAAGCACACAATGGCCGTCTAATGGGCTATTTTGAGGTCGATAAGACCCTCAAAATTTTGAAAGAACAATTTTATTGGCCTAGAATGAACAAGGATGTGGCCCGAATTTGCAGCCAATGTGTTGAGTGCAAATGAGCCAAGTTATGGCTTCAACCCGACGGGTTGTACACCCCATTGTCCATCCCTTTTCATCCTTAGCTTAATGGACTTCGTGTTGGGATTACCGAGAACTAGAAGGGGGCGGGATAGTATTTTTGTCGTGGTGGATCGGTTTTCCAAGATGGCTTACTTTATTCCTTGTTCTAAATATGATGATGGGCTTAGTGTAGCCTCTTTGTTTGTTGATAATGTTGTAAACCTTCATGGTTTTCTGAGGACCATAGTGAGTGATAGGGATTCTAAATTCCTAAGCCACTTTTGGGTAGGCTCGATACTAAGTTGTTGTTTTTGACTTCATGTCACCCACAAACCGATGGCCAAACGAGTAGCAAATAGAACCTTAGGGTCTATGCTACGGTCCATAGTTAATGGGAAAATGACTTCTTGGGAGGAGCACTTAACGTTGATAAAGTTT
The DNA here is from genome assembly GCA_030864225.1 of Capsicum baccatum var. pendulum. Taxonomy (NCBI): domain Eukaryota; kingdom Viridiplantae; phylum Streptophyta; class Magnoliopsida; order Solanales; family Solanaceae; genus Capsicum; species Capsicum baccatum. Next base: position 205,661,033 of record CM061553.1, on the reverse strand, counting down.
GCTTATAATCGTGTTATACACTCAAGGACGGGGATGATACCCTTTGAGTGTGTATACAATATCAACCCCCTCACCCCTTTGGATTTAACCCCTTTACCAAGTGATTTTATGATAAGCTTAGATGGAAGCAAATGGGCCGAGGCCATGAAGAAGATACATGAGAAGGTGAGGTTGCGGTTGGAGAATAAAAACCAAGAAGTTGCAAGGCAGACCAAAAAGTAAGAAGAAAACTCATTCTTGAACTAGGAGATTGGGTGTGGGTGCACCTAAGGAAGGATAGATTCCTGTCTAAAAGGTATGCTAAGTTGATACCACGGGGTGATGGCTCGTTCCAAGTATTAGAAACAACCAACGACAATGCCTACAAGATTGATCAACCCCTGGAATATCAAGTACACAACACTTTTAATGTGTGTAACCTCTCTCGGGTGAAAACGGTGAAGGATGGCAATGATCCGAATTTGAGGACAAATTTCCTTCAAGATAGAGAGGATGATACAGTAATTCCTAGATCGAGACCTTTTACACGAAGTCAAGTACATGAGTTTCAACGACTCCAAGCCTTGTTCACTTCTTTGGCCATATGTGTGGCCCTTGTGAGTCCATCTAAGGGCCTATACTTATTAAAGTGTGAAGAGGCACAACAAAACACCCCAAACCCTCCCACTTAATGCCAAGGGTATTTTGGTCCTCTTTTCCTCTTTTGTAATTGACTATATAAGCCATTTGTTAGGGCTATTCTTTTAGTTAGTTCATTCATATTTTGGAAGACAACAAAACACTTGTAATATTTTGGAACTTCTCTCTTCCATTGGAGAAGCCCCAATTTCAAAAACTCACTAGTAGAGTGATACTAGTGTTGTCTCTTGGCTAGAAACTAGGATCTTGGAGTTCTTGAGTTCCTCTTGATCCAAGTAAGAACTTGGTATTGATATTCACTACTCTTAGGGTCCTTTCTTATTGTTGAGGTTCATTGAATATTGTGTGTCAAGTTTCTATCTCTTTTGTAATCTTGTTAACTTTGTGTTGTTGAATCTAAAAGTCCAGTGAAGCCGTGTGGGGCTCTTTCAATTCACTAGCATTGTTATCTTGTTATTCATCTTATTTTTTTGTTAAAAACACAAATTCAAAATCTAGTGAAGCCGTGTGAGGCCTATTTCGATTCACTACAAACTTGTTGTTCATCTTGTTGTTCTTGTGTTGGTTGAAATATCTTGATGCACACATAGTTTTGTATCAATAAGTTATCTAAAGAAATGGTGTTACATAGTAAATATTCCTTTAGGATAAAAATAAGTAAAAGTACCTAAAAACGCATCCGGTTGCTAGACAAGTTCAAAGACCATACAACTATTTATATAAAAACTTAAAACATTTAAACAGAATTCTAAAAAGGGAACAAAATGTAATAGAAGAAATAAGAGTAGTAGAATCAATAGATTTACCAAAAGCAATTATATTTTCAATTTGCAAAAAAAATTTAGGCTGTGTGGACCACTTAATCCGGCTAAAAAATAAATTAGAACAGATTGGATATTGTATAGATTATTGGAATATTAGAATAAAATCAATTAGAGAAGAATGTAATAAAGAGACATTTTGGCTAGGATAAGAACATTAAAATAGATTCCTTCAAGAAAATAGAATATCTAGATTTGCAATTAAAAGTAGAAAAGAGATACAGACGAATAAAAGATGATCAATAATTAAAAGTAATTGCCATAGCGGAGAACATATTTTGCATGGAGAAGATTCTCTACTAAATACTATTATAGATCTCATAATAAATCTAGGAGAAGCAGTACAAAGAGAAGACAGTAAAATACTAAAGACTCTAGAAGTATTGGAAAAAAAGCAAATTAAACAAAGAATTTGTTAGATAAAGTAGAACAGAATTTTGATTTCCTAAAAAATCAACAAATAGAACTAGAAAGAAAATTAAAGTAATAACAAATAAGGATATAAATTTTCTTAGTATAAATAACATAGAAAAAGAATTAAAATAAATACGTAAAGAAATTAGTCAACTTAAAGAAATGACCCTCTTATGAATAACATCTCTATAAATGATCAACTCTACTTAGCAATATTACAAAAAGCAGCACAAATTCAATCAAATCCCGATGATTATCAGATCATCAACCCCAGGGAAAAGCAGACTCCACAATAATAAAATAAAATAATATTATAATATTATTACTCTTAGAACTTAATAAAAATCTAGAAAAAGCAATTGAAGAAAAAGTTCAACTAGAACAATAAAAAAAAGCTCAGATCGAACAACAAGCTAGTATAGAAGAATTAATAGAACAACTACAGAAAGTAGAATTAACTCCTTAAAAGGAGAAACAAAAGCCAAACACTACTAAAAAATCATGGACCTTTTTTCAGCATCCCCAAGTAGACCAAGATCAGGTTTTACCCAAAATAGCTTAACAAATAATGTGATATCTAGAATAATAAACAGACCAAAAATGACACAAAGACAACAGCTAGAAGAAATTTTAGATATAGATAAAGATATATAACTTTTTCAACAAAACAAATTAAAATTAATAAGTTTCAAGACACTATATAATGAAGGAATGTTTTCAACGACACATTTATATAAATATTATAGAGAAGAACAATTATGCGTAATAGGTAAAGATAGCCTTAGTATAAATCTAATAAGTTCAGAATCTTTAAGACTAATTGCCAAGTCAAATATAAGCCTCATGCACATGGGACTCATAGTAGTAGGCCTAAAAGGACTAACCAGAAAAAATCTAAGAACCAAAGATTAGTTACAATCTATGATAATAGATAGTCAGACTCAAAAAGATCTATAATTGGAATAACAGAATTAGACATATTGACAAATGGATGACTTTTTTATTTTAGTTCAGATTATATGATAAATTCTCTAGAATTTGGAAAATATATAAAGATAGAAATCCAGACTAAAGGATATGAAGAAATGAATAATGGAAAAAAATTATTAATATGTGTAGGAAAACTCGCCACTAATAGTAATACAAAATTTAGATTAAGAATAGATGATGTAGTAAGTTTAATGGAAAATAAAGGTATTAAATTAATGAAACCCCTAAAGATAAATTTCGAAGACTATGCAGGACTAGAATGGAACTTAGAAAAATTTACTAAGAAAGAAATACTAAAGCCAACCGATCACTTAATGTATATAAATACTAAAAAAGAAACTTCAGTAAGATTCACCAATATACAAATGAAAAAGAAACTAATGAAGAAATTGAAGAATGTGAAAATACTAATTTTATGAATGTAGAAGTATTAGAAGAAGGTTTTGAAGTGAATAAAGTTATAATCAAAGCAGAAGCCCTATACAAAATAAATAACGACAGAAAGTTCAAATGTAGAGGCTGTAAAATGCGAAATCTTAATCTCGCCAAAGCTAAAGAACATTTTACAAATTATAAGTTAAGAACAGATAATTATGGTTATACACATAAGAAGAAAAGAAAAGGCGAACACTCAGAATCGATATATAGTATAGATGAAAGTATAAAAGAATTTATGGAAAGTGCGGCAAGTACTGTAAGACCTTTTTAGAGAACAATCAAAACGCAAAGAGTAAATATAACAACAAAAAATTTACCAAGATATAGGGTATTTAGAATAAACCCAGACACTCCAGTTGAACAAGACATAAAACCTAGAGGAAAAAGAATGCCAATAGAAGAACCCATTAGATTAAAAGGAGGTGGTAATAAAGGAAAAATTTTAAACTTACCGGCTCATAATCCTCAGGCATGGAATAACATAATAGACATATGGGAAAATGTAGTTGTAGCAGACTACATACAACATATATAGGGGAATCAAGAACCAGATATAGAAATTATGTATAGATATTTAGAAACATTTCTAGGAGAAAGTACTAAAGCACTATAGGAAGCATACAAGACATTATTCCCACAGGATTTTCAGGAATTAGTAGAACTAGGTTCAAATCCATACAATTTTGTAAACAAAGTACATAGTTTACTAACAGGAGAAGATCCCAATAATGGATTAGTGGTATTGCAGTAAAAAGCCCTAATAAATTTAGAACAACTAAGTATTAATAATTGGTCAAGGATTAAAGAATTTCTAAATGACTACTTTTATTATTGTACAATTAGTGAAAACTCATTTGATCAGACTCTAGGAGATAGATTATTTAAAAATTTACTAGGGGCTCTAGGAAGAGAAATAGAAGAAAAATAGTCTAAAAGAGAAGGAGTAATACAAAACCTAAACAACCAATGGTCAATAGGGCAAAGAATACAACATGTAATAGATATATTACAAGAAAATTGTAAAAATATACAGATACAAAAATAATTAAAAAAAAGTGATACAGATTTTTGTAAAAATATATATACTACATAACATTATGACCAAGATTATAAAAAGGCATATAAAAAAGACTATCACCCTAGGAAGAAATATTACTTAAGAAGATCAAACGCAAAAAAATCATACCTAGATAAGAATAAACATGTAAGAAAATATAACACCAGTAGAACCTACAAAAATAGATTAGAATGTTTTACCTGTGGGAGTGTAAAGCACTTAGCAAATACTTGTCCAAAAGGAAACAATATAGATCTAAGAATGCACAATTAATAGAAGATGTAATGAAAATCTGATAAATGTGGATGAATATATGTCAGATAATAAAAGTATATACTTCATCAGGAGTATGGAAGTGTTTGAAGAAGAAAAAGATAAATTTGATTCTTCGGATTCTGGAGAAGAGGAATTTATAAATGAAATAGGATTAGAAAAAATGAACTTAGACTATCATGATTTAGTAAATTTGATAGAAAAATGTGAACATGAATTTGGGGAAGGAAAAGAATTAGACAGTAACCAGTGTTGTCTCTTTAAATGGTTTCCAAGTAAAAACAAAGGGGTAAAATGTAAGAAATGCTATAAAGAAGGATGCATAAAATGTATAGAAGAAACCTCAAAAATCCTAGAAATTCCAATATCAACAAATAATTTAAATAATTTCCACACGAATGAACCAATAACCAGAACAACAAAAGACAGAATATTGTAATTAGAAGAAAGACTAAAAAGATTAGAGATAAGAGTATACAGTAAAGAGATAATTAGAGAAGAAGATTTAGTAAAGATAGAATTATTAAGTACATCAGTAGAAAATAATAAAGTTAAACAGAATTTTACCATCAAAATTAATTAAAAACTTGCCAAGACCTCAACAATCCATGCAAATGTACGGAACCCATAATACCTATACAAACTATATACCAAAAGCAAAAGTAATTTTTATTAATACTTGTGAAAAATTCTATCAACCATCATATACACTCAGTGAAATACTAGTTAGAGATTTAAACATAAAGACAGATTTTGTCTTAGGATTAGATTCTATGATGCAAAATAATGGCGGATGTTTTATTACAAAAAATTGGGTAAGATTCGCTAGCAATATCACTCACTCACTAGTACAGACACAACCCTGCTAACTAAATATTATTTCCTTAAAGATAAGATAGAAGAAAGAATCGAAAGCTCAAATGATCAAATAAAATCGAAAAAAAACTCTAGAATATGATGAAACAGAAAATTATACTTGTAATGATAATAAAAAGGTAACAATGTATGAGAAATTACAAGATCTATTAACAGAAGAAGAAATAGAAAAAGATTACGCATTAATAGAACTAGATACAGAATTAAACAATTTTAGAAATGATATACAACAGATAGGGGTAATCAAAGATCAAAAAAACCTAGATAAAAGAATACAAATCCTAGACAAACTAGAGATAATTGGACAAAAACCCTTGCAACATTAGGACTCCAATCAAATTACCTACAAATTAGAAATAATTAATCTAGACCATACTATAAAAACAGCATCTATAAAAGCTATAAATGAAGACCTTAAAGACTTTGAAATACAAATAAAAGAGCTACTAGAATTAGGGATAATTAGAAGATCCAAAGCAAGACATAGATCAGCAGCTTTCATAGTAAGAAACCATAGTGAAATAGTAAGAGGAAAAGCTAGAATGGTAATAAATTACAAAATATTAAATGATAATATTATAATGGATGGGTGTAAGTTACCAGACAAAATAGAATTAATAAACAGAATACAAGGAAGAAAAATATTTAGTAAATTTGATTGTAAATTTGGATATTGGCAGATTAAGATGCATGAAGATAGTATAGAATGGACAGCCTTTACATGTCCAGAAGGACATTTTGAGTGGCTGTTTATGTCGTTCGGACTAAAGACATCTCCTCCAATTTTTCAAAGAAAAATGGATAGTATTTTTAGAGACTATAAAACTTTGTATTGGTTTATGTAGATGATATTTTAGTCTTTAGTAATAGTATGAGAGAACATTTAGGACATTTACAACAAGTTTTTAAATTATTTGTAGATAATATAATAATAATAAGTAGAAAGAAAATGGAATTATGTACAAACAGTATTAATTTCTTAGGAGTAGTTATTGGAGATAGAAGAATAAAACTACAATCTTACATAGCTAAAAAAGTCTTTAAAATGTCAGATAGATTAGATAAAATCAAAAATTTACAAAAAAAATTAGGACTACTAAACTATGATAGAGTTTTTATTAAAGACTTGGGAAAAGTAACAAGACCTTTATATTCTAAAACAGGATCAACAGGCCAAAAAAACTTTAATAGTGAAGACATAAAATTAGTACAACAACTCAAGCGCATGATCCAAGATATCCCGGATTTAACGCTACCCTTAGAAATAGATTATCTAATAGTAGAGACAGGTGGAAGCCTTCATGGATGGGGAGCAATATCAAAGGCAAAATCCAATAAATATAGTGATAAAAAGGATGAAAATTTTTGTGCTTATTCAAGTAGAAAATATAAAGAAAAGGGCAATTTAAATAGCATAGACGCAGAAACACTAGCAGTAATTTATGGTTTAAATAGTTTTAAACTTTATATATTAAATAAGCCTGAAATATTAGTAAGAATAGACTGCAAGGCTATGGTAAAATTCTATCAAAAAATAAAAGAAAGAGTAGTAGTAAAAGGAGGTGGTTAAATTTCCTACATGCCGCTTCCATTTACAATATTATTTTAGAACATATTAAAGGAAAAGACAATAACCTAGCAGATCAACTAAGTAGACTAATAAAAAAAAAGAACTAACAATTTTTGTTTCAGAATGTATACATGCAAATACAAAGGAAAGGCAGACGCCTCATCCTCTCAAGACTATTTAAAGAAACTATAAAGCAACACTCATTACAGGTCACTAATAATGTTGGAACATCCGAAATTAGAAAGACTAATCTTCGAACCTCACAATCTCATCAGTTATGAGCCATCCAATTTGACTTTCAAAGTTAGACCAGATGTAAGGGTGGACAAACCACAGATCTGCCTGATCGATAATTTATGGATTTCTTATAACATGATACCTAGAGACACTAGATATTTTATTTCAGTTGTAAATGCTTTAAGCTAATATTTTACTAAGAAAAATAGTACTAACAGATTTAAATTTTATGTTGTTCTTAGGGGAACGATACAGGGAGTATTTCAAACATGGATAGAGGTAATGAATTCTGTAAAGGACCATACAACTCATCTCTATAAAGGCTATAATGATTTAACAAAAGCATTAGATTATGTCCGCGGAAATCTAGGGCCAAAATATTACATTACTCTAGCCCTAAGACCAAATGTAAAAGAAGTTTCTCAATATAATATTAAAAAAAAATAAAGACAAAATTATGTTTTGTGATCATTATTCCTCCGTGACTGAAGCTTTTAAAAGACTAAATCACGCTAATGAAATTTCAAGACAAGACGATGAAAACCTTATAAATGAAAAAGGACAAATGTTAGAACAAATAAGTATTTTACAAGACCGTATAAAGATTCTTTATGAATTATCACAATAGACTCAGCAAATTTATGAGACTCAAATAATCCCAAAGAGTTCTTCATGTTCTTCAAAATGAATAAAAAAAGGTGTGCATTCCCTAATGAATGTAGAAAGACCCTCTGTATCGGGTAAAGATACAGCTAGTCCAGCTCAAACGGTAACTGGTAAAAACTCCTCAAATCCTTTAATGGGTGTGGATTCCCCAATGAATGTATAAAGACCTACTGTATCGGGTAATGATACAGCCAGTCCAGCTCAAACGGTAGCTGGTAAAGACTCATCAAATCCGTTGACGACTGACACTTCGCCAAAAAGTGTAGGGAGAATACTCCCAACCAGTTTCAAGACCACAGGTACCCAGACAACAGACGAAGGAAGCTCTTCCAAGACTAGGAAAAGTTTTTTCTTAGAAAAAAAGAAAAATAAAAAATGAAATATAGAAAAAAGAGTAGTAGACTCAATAAAAAAATTGTTAGCAGAGCAACTGCCCAAAGAAATAGCAATAAATTCAGAACCGCCAGAACCAAGATTAAGAATTCCAAGAGAAAAAATAAGATCACCCAAAACAGGAACAAGACTAGGACTATCAGACGGAGACAATGACAAGTATGATCGAGATTACAATTCGACCATGGATCAATTTGCCCAAGATCCAAATGCGGACGATGATTCCAGAATGAATTTCGACTCAGAAGTGTTACACAATTTGGATACGTAAGCAATGACGATATTTACAAAAAGATAAAATAAGAGACGTATGCAATGATATAACAGATGAATAAATGGGAAATAGGTGGACAGATGGGAGCTAAAGTAGAAACATAAACATATGACTGTGGGGCTCACCCAACTTGCTAAAGTTTTATCAAGACATTTGAAGTCTACAAAATGCCTATAAATACCACCTTATGGATGACTTAAAGACATATAGCTAGAGAGAAGTAAGAGAAAAATCAAGAGTGAGAAAAATAGTCTTCTAAAGTTTTTGTTCATAAAGTTTCTTAGTTTGTTCCAAAAAAAAAAAGAGAGAGTGTGTAGTGTATATTAATATTTTATTCCTTCATTTCGGTAGCTGTTAGAATTCAGGGGACTCCCGAAAGGAAAACATCACTTCATCCTTAAGTCATGTAAGTAGTCGTTACATAGATCTTTGTATTTTTCTCCCTAGTTTGTAAATTATATCAAGTTCATATTTTCTTCCAGATATGTTTTAAATATTATAGATCTAATAGCTTTGCGGATTACCACCAGCTTTCCGATCTTGTAGAAGTGATGTATTTTTTTATTATAGATTTGGATAGCCGTGCGGATTACTGCCATTTTTTTTATCTTGTAAAAATGTGTAATTTACTTTTTGATCTTGTAAAAATGTGTAATTTACTTATAAATATACCCCTACTATATGGTTATTCTCTCAGTGTTTAGCAATAACGATGGATTAATCTATAAATTCCTAGGGAGTTAAAAAAGTTCAATAAATATTTGAAAGGATTGTTGTGTTATCCTGGGATGTGATTAAAGAAGTCATTGCTAAATACCTCAAACTGAAGAGAAAGAGATGAACAAGGTATAAATTAAAAATAATATCAAAAAATGCAAAAAATAATTTATTTAGTTGGGAGAAAATATACTTTGATCTTTATAACTTGTCCACTTACACTATACTAAGGACAACGAAAGAGGAAGTACTGAGTAGAATTTACACCATATTATAAAACATCCGCTTTAACTCTGCTTTCATTTCTCATACCTGCTTCAAAGATTTCTACCTGCTTATCTGCTTTAGTTATTTCTTGCTCCAATTTTAATTATATATTGTATCTTCTGTGTTTATTATTGGTATATATATATATATATATATATATATATATATATATATATATATATATATATATATATATATATATATATATATATATATATATATATGTATGTATGTATGTATATATAATCTTTTAAGATGTATAATATAGTTTAGATTTCTTTCCCTTTTCTATGTAATTTCTTTTATTGTTATATTTGAAATAGAAATATTGTAACTATCATATATAGTGCAATATCATATTAATAATTGTCACACTCTTGTGTTTTATATTATTATAATTAATTATTTTATTTTATTTTTCATAACTTCGGCTTACTTTGCTTCATTTTCATAACTTTTAAAATATTTATTTGATGCGTAAAAGAATGTCATCATAAGTGAATGTAACACTAAAGGCACAAGATAGAAATTATAATCGACATTTGCATAAAAGATCAAGTACTCCTACAAAAATAGAGGTTAAAACAGAAAATAATAGTTTCAGCTTCATCCATAAATTATGGTTTCAAAATATGACCTCTTGTTCCATTTACTTCATCACTTATACATTCTAAATTATTTGTTCTACAATGTGTATATGAAAAGGTAGGTACTTAAAAAGTAGCAAAGAATTTTTATTTTTATTTTTATTTTTTTTAAATAATATTTTCTCAAATTAGGATCAATAAAGATCAAAAGTGTCTTGACTGGAATACTAGTGTTATATACTACTTCATTTACAAAATAGTGAAATATATTCATTTACTAAATTTTTTTTTATAGCCATTCGAAGCGCAGGTAATTCAGTAATTTCAAATAAAATAAATATATTTTTTATTTCCTACTTATATCAATTAAAGGTAACTATTGATAAATATAAATTCTTAGTCAAGTAAAAATACGAAATTACGTCTCTTTCCGGTGGAGACTTGATTTTGCTTTTAGTGAGCCCCCACTGACCTAACATTTCTTGCCAAAAGCACCAATCTCTAGTAGGACCAAGCCATATGCATTAATTTTCATCATCTTTAGTACAATGTCTCCAACAATTATACGCCATTTATTAAAAAGTCAATAATGTGGCCCTATAGATTTCATTTCCACGACAATGGATTGTCCACTTCTATTCAACTTTCCACTATAAATTGAGACACCATCGTTCCCTAGATCTCTCACCCTTACCATTGCTTACATTTCTCCAAAGCTTTTGAATATGAAGAAGGGTAGTGCTTTTGTTGCAACGTTCTTGGTTCTTTTTCTTAGTGAATTGCTAGTCACTGAGGCCGTGACATGCAGCGTCACGGAGCTGAGTCCATGTGCCGGGGCGATTACATCATCACAACCACCCTCTTTGGCATGTTGCGCTAAGTTGAGAGAGCAGAAACCTTGCCTTTGTGGGTACCTCCAGAATCCAAATCTCCGTCCATATGTCAACTCTCCTAATGCCCAGAGAGTTGCTTCAACCTGTAGAGTACCTACACCAAGGTGTTAGGATTGTAACAATAAAATAATCATAGACCATGATGGAATAGAGGGGACCTGAAAACGCCTTTCGACCCTTTCATGAATGATCTAGAAACTATCGTCTACATATCTGGTACTATGTAATCCGTACTTACTAATATGATTTTATGTATTCCTAAACACATATTAAGCCTTTAATGGCACTTTGTATCGAAATAAAATCGTTCTACTTTTATCATAGTAGCTGTCTTTTCTTTTTCAACTTAGTTGAGTCGTGTTATGCCAACTAGTAATTTGAGAATAAGTAGTAATTGATTGATGTGTTAAATATTTTGAATCCACTCTTTTTTCACCCACTTTATTTCTAAATAAATGGTGTTTTTAGTTTGAATATCTATACTATATTTAAAGTGTGAACGGTTTTGAAAATATTATTTGGACTTTTTGCTCTTTGTTAAAATTTTTGATTTAGATAAAAAAAAATTTCACTATTTTTTAAATATTTAACAATTGAAAATTAAATAAATATTTATAGTAAAATCTTTTATTATCATACGCTATTAAAATTAATGACAACTAGTATTTTTTTCATTAATTTAAGAATTTTAAATTAACAAAAGTTAATTTTTAGAAGATTTGCAAAATCTAAGAATAAATATGAAAGCGTTAGAATAAGAAAAAAATATAAGAAGTACTAAATTTTTAAAAATTTTAAATAATTAATTAAATTTTTTCTAAAGATTTAATTTTAAAAACAAGAGAATATTTTAAATATAGAAAAATAAAATAATTGTACTATAAATATGGTTTAAATCGATGCATTTTTTTTAACCTTTAGCAGCAAGGAAAAGAGATACTGCATGACATATGCAAAAGTGACGATTTATTAACCACTTGAAACTTCTACTGATAAAATATATATGTATTTACAATAAAATATATGTTATGATTATATTACTAATAAGTGTGAAAGATCTTTGAAAAATGATTTGAACGTTTTTTACTTTATTAAAAAATCTTCGCAATAATGTAATTCTTAGTATCTTGATATGTAAGAACTTTTTTATTTTAAAAAAAATAAAATTAAAAAAAAACATCATTAATATCTTCTTGATTACTTCCTTCGGTTTTATTTGTTATATTTTAAGTTAACACATCCATTAAGAAAAATAATTATTGAGAGATTTATTTTTCATAGTATTCTTATTAAATAATATTTACATTGTATTTTAAAATTAATTTTAAAAAAATAATTAATATTAAGAGTACAATAGAAGAAAAAAAAAAAAGCATTCTCTTTTCTTAATATGTAAAAAATGACAAGTAAGCGTAGAATTCAATTAGAAAATTAGTGACAAGTAAAAGTGAACGATGAAAATATCTAAACAATACTCCCTCCGTTCCAAATTATCCATTTCAAATTGAGATGATGCATTGATTAAGAAAAATAATTAATAGCATGGCTAGATTACCATAATATCTTTATTAAATGATGTTTATATTTTAATTTGAAGAATAAGTAATTAATGTAAAGGGTAAAATATGGAAAAAAATTATCTCTTCTTAATTAATGAAAATGATAAATAAAATGAGAAATCAAATTTAAAAATTAGGTACTTATTTATTTAGAAATAAAAGGGAATACTTATTTCCAATATTGCCTAGATCTATGATGTTCGGCTTTAGTACCCAATGAATTTAAAGGGCCTATGATCTAGATTTTCAAGACACTTTAGTGAAATAGGTTGCTCAATTAATAAGTTTAATACTCACGTACGATTTGAAAATAGAGAGCTGCCTTCTCTAATGATTAAAGAAAATGTATACTTAAATGAAGCAATGTAAGAAAAACACTTATTCCCTCCATTTCAATTCCTTCAATTTGTTTTGATTTAATATAAAGTATAAAAAAGTTTAAAAAAAAATTGAATCATATATAGTCTTTAACTAAAAATATATAGAAGGTATTAAATTATTATTTAATTTTATGATCTCAAATAATATCAAGTAAAAATTTAAAAATTGCTAACACACACATATATATAAGCAAATTAATAAAAATAAAATTGAAACAAAAAATATCTTCTTTAAATTTACTTTTTTTTTAAAAAAAAAAAAGAATGGACGGGTACACGAGATTTTTAATGACCGTCGGTGGAGATTGGAGGAAGCCAGGGAAGACAGCAATGGTTTGAGGTAGGTGGGTTATCATTTTTTTTAAGCGAAGGGATAACTTTTCTTATTACTCTCTTGGTGAGGTGGAGCAATCCCTATTTAAGGGTTCGTCCGAATCTCCTTTGATGAAAAAATATACTATTTATATATATAATTAAAATTAATTTTTATGTGATTATAGTAGATGTTGAATCCTTTTTGACTTAGTTTTCTTTGAATATTGAACTCTCTTACTTGAAATCTTAACTCCACCTCTGCTCTTGATGTAGAGTTAGTTGATATATTTTGACCTGATATGAAATTTAAAAAATAAAAAATATAACATGATATCTTTTATCTTGATTTTTTAAAAAAAAAAGTAAACTAAAAAAAATATATCAAAGTGAAAAGATATAAAACTTATTAGAAATTTGTAAAAAAAAATACTTTAACTTTATGGGCGACCTATTATCACATAAATTATTTTAAATTGATATTATTATGAGTATCATTTTTGAATCAAATTCAATTTTCAAAAATAAATGTTGACTACACACCAATTATTACTTCCTCTATTTAAAAAAAATGACTTACTTTCTTTTTTAATCTGTTTAAAAAATAATGATCCTTTTTTTTGCAATACTTTTAATTCAACTTTCCACATGACATGTTTAAAACCATGAGATTAAAAGATATTTTGATATATTTGATATAACTTTAATTTAGGACCACAAAATTTAAAAGTCTTCTTTATTTTCTTAAATTCGGTACCAAGTCAAACTAAATCATTCTTTTTTAAACAGATGAAGTAATTTACACGTATTTTTTTACTCCTTCTGATTAAAAAAAAATGACCTACTTTGACTTGACACAAAGTTTAAGAAAATAAAAAAGATTTTTGAATCTTGTGGTCTTAAATTAAAGTTATGTCAAATGTACCAAAATATCATTTAATCTTGTGGTCCTAAATATGCCATGTGAAAAATTAAAATTAAAATATTACCAAAAAAGGAAAAATTACTTTTTTTAAAAGGACTAAAAAAAATATTCATTCTTTTTTAAATGGAGGGAGTAATGTAAAGTAATATTTTTTATTTTTCTTTATGTTTTTTTTCTTTTTTATTTTTCTCTCTTCTATTCATCATCTTCCTCAAATTTATACTTCAATCAATTACATGCCCGATTTTTTTCTCTTCTTTTTTAACTCCCTCTACTGTCCTAATTTCACCATTTTTTATTCTTTCACAATTTTTTTTTTATAAAGATGTAATTATATTTGTCCAAAATTTCTTTCTTGATAAATTAGCAAAGTCGTATATTTACCAAAAATTTCCTTCTTGATAAATTAAAAAAAATTGTATGACTTCTATCTTTACTGCAATGTAAAACTTAAGATTTTATTTGTTATCCTTCATAAACAACAAAATAATTTGTCTTCATTTTCTTATTTTTCCCGGAAGAAGAAAAAAAGACATGGAGAGAGATGAGAGAGAAAAAGAAAAAATAAAGTGTTTAAAGTAGCTCATAAATCAAAGCAATAGGAGACTCTAAGGTGGTCGGTCGTTATTTTATTTTTCCCAAAACTTCAAATGCATTTTAATAAGAAAAAAAAAAATTCCCCAAAGCTTCAAATGCATTTTAATGAGAAAATTTTTTTTTCCCCAAAGCTTCAAATGCATTTTAATGAAATTTGAAGAAGATGGAAGAAAAATGATTTAAAAAAAAAATTAAAACAATTATTGACATATGACAGCTTCTCATTTATTCTTGCAGTTAATTTTTTGCCTTTTTTACATGGAATATAAATCTAGATTGAAATTCAATCAAAATAATTCATTTATAATGATTTTTATAATTTTTATGGAATAATAAATCATCCATAAAATTAAAATAATTTTTCATAAATTTTAAATAAATCTAATAATAACTTTACGTCTTTTTGCCGTATTAAACAAATTGAAAATATTAAAGACATGAGTGCTGAGAGAAAGAGAAATTTCATGTGGGCACAAATTATCGTTTCCAAAGATGGGAGATCTTTTCCCTTTTCGTGAACGTTGGGATTGCTCTTGGGGCAGGAACTAAAGGGTAAGAGACAACCAACATAAACCCCACACGTGTCATGTTAAGATTTCAATATGTATAACTAGGACTGGGCATGGTATGGTATGGTATGGTATTTGAAACTTTAGTACAGTAATTTCGGTAGTCAGTTTTTAAAAACATTATAGCATTACCATACCATATTAATTCGGTATGGTTTGGTATTTTGACATTTGGTTTCTGTATTTTGCAGTATGATAATCGGTAACCATAGTTTATACAACTTCGACAACATATACTCGTATACTAGAGTATTATTACTTCAAATTTTCAAAAGCATGTCTAAATGGTATCATAAATACACATTACCCATGTAGAAATATTGAAAAAGAAGTACAAACAATTCCTTTTGTTAGTCAACTACACAAAAAAGACATTTCAATCAAGATAGAGTAGCAAAAGTTTCAATGTCTAAACATTTTTATAATAATACTAAGTATTATATTTTTGTGTGTTTATGTATGTATGTATGTCTATATATGTGTGTGTGTATATATATATAACAATTACTTATGTAACTATATATACTTCGGTATGGTATTCGGTATTTCGGTATGTCAATTATAAATACCGAATATCATACCATATACCAAAAAAAATTAAAATGTATATCATATACCATACCAAATATCATGATACCAAAATCACAGTATCAAAAATTTTGATTTGGTATGGTAATTCGGTATATAGCATATCATGCCCACCCCTATGTTATGGGTGTTAAGTGGGTCGGTCCGGATCCGGACCTGGTTAAACGGGTCGGTTCGGTTCCGGGCCCAACAGTAAAATTTTTAAAAGCAGCCCTGAACTGGCCCACTTAACCAAACCCGGTCCAACTCATCTAAACCCGGTTAAAAATTCGGTCAAAAAAAAAAAAAAAATTTCTCCAATATACCCACTTATATACATTTTAAATACGTTATACAATATACATACACTATATATATAGTATATTGTAACACCCCGTACTTAATTACGTGCATTAGCTATGGTTATATGTGTTGGAGTATATGTATTGATCCTAAGTTAGGTATATATGAGTTTAAGTATGAGTATTGATTATTTTGAGATGGTTTCAAGTGTATAGTTTGATTTTATGTGTATAGGAATCGACTTTATTTATATCGGAATTTGCCCGTCGATGGTTCCATACGAAGGTTATTGAATACGATTTCCAACGATATAAAGATTTCCAAAAACGGATAAGTTTCAGATATAATCGAGCACGTTCGAAACTATAAAACGGCGGCCGGGATAATTGTGAACAGTAAATGTGCAGGAAAATTTCCTGCACACAAACTATTGAGGCCTGCCAGTTTTTTGGATCGACTTTGAATGATCATAACTCCCTCAATATAATGAACTGGGAGGTATGAGACCTATCAAAAGAAATATCTTTGAGTCTTCTTTCCAATGCAATTTTTTTCATCCAAATCCAACATCTGAGTAAGGAGTTATACTCGTTTTACTTCAGCCTCTCAAAATAGTTTTTTTGGGTCAACTTCAAATGATCATAACTCCTTGTACAGGACGAACTGGGTGTCCTACTTTATATGAAATGAAAGACCTTTGAATTATCCATCCAACGATACCAATTTAACCCAAATACGATATCGTAGCAAAGCGTTATGGCCGATTTACTTTAGCCTGTCAAAACAGTCCACCATGGACAGATTCGGATTTACTTAAATTTTTAAGGGCAATATGGTCGTTTTCCATCACCTCATGGACGAAAATTGGTCATTATATACATATACTTAGCCTCATATCCATCATTCATCATCCAATTATTGAAAATAAGAAACCCTAGCCTAATTTCAACTCCAATTATCTTGTGATTCAACCGTAGAAAATCCAAATTGATTCCGTAGTTGTGTTCACCGTCTCGAGGGCTTCGAGAAGCACCCCTTATTTGTGCCAATAGGACTTGGAAATCAAAAGGGCCATTTTATAGTAAGGATGTAAATTATGTTGGTGTTATTTATATAGATATGTATATATATGCATGTGAGCATAAGAAGTATGTTATTTGATTGTTGTTGAAAGATGATTGGAAATGATGTTGGATCATTCTTGTGCATGGTTGGATTATGTTGAATTGTGAAGGGATTTGGTGTGATGATGTGGTTTTGAAATGATGATTCTATATATATATACACATAAACCTATTGTTCAAGTTGGTTTTTGGAATGTTTTGCAAATATTGGTTGTATGGAATTATGGAAGAGAATTGTGGTGTTGGGTTTCTAATACTAGATGCCAAATATTTCATTGTAGATAAGTGATTTATAAAGGCGGTAAGTTGTGTTGAATTGGTATCCGAATCTACAACGAGGTATGTAAAGCATACTCTAACGATGTTCTTTGGCATGAAAACATCATTGTTCCATCAAGTAAGATTCCGAGGTTGTTCAAAAACATGTATTGTTCTACATTACCAACGAAGTTGTTTCCATTCTATAAAGTGTCAAAATGTTTCATTGATATACCAAAAGGCTCCTATTTCATTGTTGTGATATTGGTGATTCTGAAACACATTGTTGTTGTACCAATGAGTCTTTATTACATCGTTATTGTATAGAAGGTCTATTACTTGATTCCTATTGATGTATCATTGTTCCAAAGGTACTATATTGGCATGAACACTAATGTAATAACCTCAAAAGATTTTGAACTAAGTTATTGGAAAGATCTCTTATGTGTGTTACTTGATATACGTGTGGGTCGTAGCTTAGGGGCTTAAGCCTAGCATGGGCCGATCCCGATACTTGATATGATTACAGTTGATATGTACTGGGGGCAGCCTAATGGTCACAGTACGGTACAGTATTGATTATTGTTAGGTGGTTGGAGGTTCGGGAGGAGGAGGTAATGGCGAATGATAATTGTAAAAAATGAAATAAACGAATGTATACCGTTCCACAAATGTGTTTGAATTCAGGAACCCAATTCAGATTAATGATAATGTACATGATCCTAAAAGTGTTTATGAAGTATGGTTCACTTCTATTATGATTTATTCACTTGCGTCTGATTTTCTTGATCCCCTATATCACATATGATTATTTACAGCTTTACATACTCAGTACATATTTCGTACTGAAGTCCCTCACGGGGGACCTGCATTTCATGCTGCAGGCACAGGTGCTTCAGCTTATTCACAGCATAAATAGGAACCAGGTCATACAGCTATTGTTGGTGAGCTCCAGATTGCTTCGGAGCTTTCCGAGTCGGTTCCTTATATTTTGTTATTGTACAGGAGTCATGTGTGGGTGGGGGTTTATCCCGAGCCTAGTTATGTCACGTATATCCTAGAGGCTTTGTAGACATAAGGAAGGGTAAAGTCATGGAAGTTTATATAGTGATGTTATGTTTGTATATGTGGTGGCCCCGACGGCCAAGTATTATATATATATTTGTGCGTGTTGTGCTGATACAGGTAATTAGATTCTTATATATGCAACGAAGTGCTATCCAAATTTTTGGTGGCATGTAAGTGAAAGTACAGGTATTTGAACGGGTTCTCTCGGGCCTTCTCGGCTTCGGGTGCCAGTCCGGCCCGATAGGATTTTGGGCCGTGACAAAAATGGTATCAGAGCGGTTCGTCCTAGTGAGTCTACAAAGCCGTGTCTGTGTAGAGTCTTGTTTATCGGTGTGTTGTGCACCACATCTATAAACAGGAGGCTATGGACATTTAGGAATTGTTTCTTTTCTTCATGTCTTAGATCGTGCGATAGAGCTTATATTGTATATGAAGTCATAGTTGACCACTGAATCAGTTTGTTTCTCTTATTATAGTAATAATACCGGTTACCAGAAGCAAGAATACCAGTAAACAAGTAGATGTGGCTGCCGGAGAGGGGACTAGTAAGTCACCCACTATACCAGCTAATCAAAGTGAGGCTCCAGCTGAGCATGCATCAGAAACTTCCCCGAGTCCGAAATAAATATGGGGGAGGAGAACTATATCCCCAGAGCCACCTATTAATACTGTTGATTAAGATCTTAGAAATGCAGTACAACTTTTGACTCGTATAGTTGCTGGGCAAGTCCAAGGGCAAGCTATTCCTGCCGCGGGTTCTAGCGGTACTGATAGGGCGGCTAGTCTTCGGACGCAAGATTTTCTTAAGATGAATCCGCCTACTTTTATCGGATCCGATCTTAATAAAGATCCGCAGGACTTTATTGATTAGATCCAAAGAGCCCTAGAGGTGATGCATGTATCGGGCAGAGAGACAGTGGAGTTAGCCGCGTATAGATTAAAAGGTGAGGCTATATATTGGTATGAAGACTGGAAATGGTCAAGGGGCACTGATGCACCCCCAGCTACTTGGAAAGAGTTCAAAGAGGCATTTATTGATCATTATCTTCCATATGAGACTCGTCAGGCCCGTGCGGATCAGTTCTTAAATCTTCGACAGGGTAATACAAGTGTGAGGGAGTATAGTATTCGATTTAATTCCTTGTCCAGATATGCTCCTAATGTTATAGCTACTATGGATGACAGAGTTCATCGGTATGTGGATGGATTGGATCCGTATTTGGTTAGGGATTGTACTATTGCTACACTGAATAAAGACATGGATATAGCTAGGATCCAAGCATTTGCACAAAAAATGGAAGATCAGAGGCAAAGAAGAAGAACACAGGAATTTGAAAGCGGATCTTCTAAGAGGGCCAGATCTCCAGGGCAGTTTATGGCGCCACAGGGAGCTTTTAGACCTCAATTTTCTGCTAGACCACCTAGGTCATTATTTTCTTATTCTGCAGCTAGTGCTCCACCACAGCATCAGGGGTTCAGAGACAGTCAATTTGGGCAAAGAAGTGAGGGTCATAGTTCGAGATCAGTGGGTTATCATGGGCAAGGGAACATGAGCCAATCGAGACCTTCTCGAGAGCTATGTAATCGATGCGGAAAGCATCATATGGGCGTATGTCGAATGGGAACAAATGTTTGTTTTTGGTGCGGTATGACGGGGCATATGATGAGAGAATGCCCACGAAGGGGCGCAGGTGGCGTAGCACAACCTTCGGGATCAGCTGTTGCATCATCGTCACCGGTATCTTATTCTAGTAGGGGCGCACGACCTGCGGGTCACGCTAGAAATGAAAAAAGAGTCGCCAATTCCAGCGGGACTCAGAATCGCACTTATGCTTTAGCGGCTCGACAGAATCTAGAGGCTTCCCCAGATGTGGTTACGGGTACGTTGTCCATATTTTTATTTGATGTATATGCTCTAATTGATCCTGGTTCTACATTATCATATGTTACTCCTTTGGTTGCTGGAAAGTTCAAAAGAACCCCCGAATTGTTAGAAAAGCCGTTGGAAGTGTCTATCCCGGTTGGGGAATCTATTATTGCTAGAAGATTTTATAAAGATTGTGTAGTAACTGTGTGTGGTCGAGACACGATGGCCAATCTTGTGGAACTAGAAATGGTAGATTTTGATGTTATAATGGGTATGGATTGGTTGGCATCTTGTTATGCCAAAATTGACTGTTGTACGAAAAAGATGTATTTACATTTTCCTAATGAAGCAGTTATTGAATGGCAAGGTAAGATTGGCGCACCAAGAGGTAGATTTATTTCTTATTTCAAAGCGAGAAAAATGATTTCCAAGGGATACATATATCATTTAGTTAGAGTAAGGGATACAGAAGCGGAGCCACTAACTCTTCACGTTGTTCCATTGGTAAATGAATTTCCTGAAGATCTTCCAGGTTTGCCTCCTGAACAAGAAGTAGAGTTTGGTATTGATGTAATACCAGGCACCCAACCAATCTCCATTCCTCCGTATAGAATGGCCCCAGCAGAATTATGAGAATTGAAAGAGCAATTGAAGGATTTGATAGAGAAGGGATTCATAAGGCCTAGTATGTCTCCCTGGGGAGCACCAGTGTTATTTGTGCGCAAAAAGGATGGCTCGCTGAGGATGTGTATTGATTATCGGCAATTAAATAAGGTGACTATTAAGAATAAATATTCTCTCCCAAGAATTGATGATTTATTTGATCAGTTACAGGGCGCCAAGTGCTTTTCTAAGATTGATTTGAGGTCAGGTTACCACCAAGTGAGGGTCAAAGAGAAGGATATACCCAAGACAGCTTTCCGAACACGGTATGGTCATTACGAGTTCCTAGTTATGTCATTTGGGCTAACAAATGCACCCGCAACTTTTATGGATTTGATGAATAGGGTGTTTAAGCCATTCCTGGATGTATTTGTGACAGTTTTTTTAGATGATATTCTAGTTTATTCTAGATCAGAAGAGGACCATGCCAATCACTTATGACAAGCATTGCAGACTCTTCGTAATTGTAAGCTTTATGCAAAGTTCTCTAAATGTGAGTTTTGGTTAAAGTCGGTGGCATTTTTGGGTCATATTGTATCTAGTGAAGGGATAAAGGTTGATGCTCAAAAGATAGAAGCTGTGACGAACTGGCCAAGGCCCACGACGCCTACGGAGATTCGTAGTTTTCTCGGGTTGGCCGGTTATTATAGAAGGTTTGTTAAAGACTTTTCTTCCATTTCAGCACCCTTAACCAAGCTAACCCATAAAGCATCCAAATTCCAATGGAATGATGCCTGTGAGAAGAGTTTTCAAGACTTAAAGAACAAGTTGATTTCTACACCCGTGTTGGTACTTACAGAAGGCACCGAAGGGTATACAGTGTATTGTGATGCTTCCATAATTGGTTTAGGATGTGTATTGATGCAACATGGTAAGGTAATAGCATATGCTTCTAGACAATTGCGGCCACATGAGAAAAATTATCCTACACACGATCTTGAGCTGGCAGCAGTTATTTTTGCTTTAAAGATATGGCGCCACTACTTATATGGGGTTCATGTTGATATATATACTGACCATAAGAGCTTGCAATATTTTTTAATCAGAAGGATCTAAATTTAAGGCAGTGGAGATGGCTTGCACTATTAAAGGACTATGATGTTGATATCTTGTACCATCCAGGGAAAGCAAATGTGGTAGCTGATGTGTTAAGTCTTAAGGCTATGATGGCACCTATAGAAAGGCAAGGGATGATTAAAGATCTTCATCAATTAGCTAGTCTAGGAATTCGTCTTCTCGAAACTCCGGACGAGGAGCTTATTATGCATAATGCTGCGGAATCCTCATTAGTAGCTGATGTGAAAGAGAAGCAAGATGCAAATCCTATTTTATTACAGCTTAAGGAGAACGTTCAGAGTGGGGCGACCAAGGCATTTGAGCTTACGCGAGAAGGAGTACTTCAGTGCCAAAACCGATTGTGTGTGCCGAATGTAGACGGGCTAAGAAAGAAGATTATGATAGAGGCACATTTTTCAAGGTATTCCATTCATCCAGGATCAACCAAAATGTATCAAGATTTGAAGGATGTATATTGGAGGAATGACATAAAAAGGAACATCGCAGAATTTGTAGCTGAATGTCCAAATTGCCAACGAGTTAAAGTGGAGCATCAAAAACCCGGAGGCTATATGCAATGCATAGATCTTCTAATTTGGAAGTGGGACATGATCAACATGGATTTTGTTACAGGTTTGCCTCGTACAGCTCAAAAATTTGATTCTATATGGGTGATTGTGGATAGGCTTACTAAATCCGCACATTTCTTACCCGTTAAGACCACTTACACAGTTGAAGAATATTCGAAGCTGTATGTTAAAGAAATAGTCCGATTACATGGAGTGCCAACTTCTATTATATTGGATCGGGGAACTCAATTTACCGCAAACTTTTGGAAGTCTTTCCAACGGAGTTTGGGAACACAAGTGAATCTGAGTACAACTTTTCACTCTCAGACGGATGGACAAGAAGAGCGCACCATTCAAACACTTGAAGATATGCTACGAGCATGTGTTATAGATTTTAAAGGCAGCTGGGATGATCATTTACCTCTTATTGAATTTGCCTACAATAATAGCTATCATTCAAGTATCAAAATGGCACCATATGAAGCTTTATATGGGAGGAAGTGTAGATCACCAATAAGATGGTTCGAAGCGGGTGAAACTCTTATGTTCGGATCGGATCTTGTGTATCAAGACATAGAAAAAGTCAAGGCGATTCAGCAACGGTTGAAAACAGTCCAAAGTCGACACAAGTCATATGCGGATAGTAAAAGAAGAGGGCTAGAGTTCTCGTTAGGCGATTGGGTATTTTTGAAGGTATCACCAATGAAAGGGATAATGAGATTTGGCAAGAAAGGAAAGTTGAGTCCACGATATATAGGCCCATATAAGATTATTCGAAGATGTGGACAAGTTGCTTATGAATTAGAGCTACCCCAGGAACACTCATCAGTGCATCCAGTATTTCATGTATCGATGCTTCGAAAGTGCATCGGAGATTCGTCCCTTATTACTTCTACTGAAGATGTGCAAGTAACAGAAGATCTTACCTATGAGGAGATGCCTATTGCTATATTAGATCGTCAAGTTAAGAAGATGAGAAATAAAGAAGTAGCATCGGTGAAAGTACTTTGGAGAAATCAACAAAGGGAAGAGATTACATGGGAAGCGGAGGAAGCAATGAAATCGAAATACCCTTATTTGTTCAAAGGTGAAAAAGAAGTGCAAGGAGTGTAACTGGGACACTAACAAGTAAGTTTTTACATATGCATAATATCTATATGATGACGTGAATATCAATTATGAATTCGAACTTGTTTCGGCTAAATAACTACATTTACATTCGAGGACGAATGTCCTTAAGGGGGAAGGATGTAACACCCCATACTTAATTACGTGCATTAGCTATGGTTATATGTGTTGGAGTATATGTATTGATCCTAAGTTAGGTATATATGAGTTTAAGTATGAGTATTGATTATTTTGAGATGGTTTCAAGTGTATAGTTTGATTTTATGTGTATAGGAATCGACTTTATTTATATCGGAATTTGCCCGTTGATGGTTCCATACGAAGGTTATTGAATAAGCTTTCCAACGATATAAAGATTTCCAAAAACGGATAAGTTTCGGATATAATCGAGCACGTTCGAAACTATAAAACGGCGGCCGGGATAATTGTGAACAGTAAATGTGCAGGAAAATTTCTTGCACACAAACTACTGAGGCCTGCCAGTTTTTTGGGTCGACTTTGAATGATCATAACTCCCTCAATATAATGAACTGGGAGGTATGAGACCTATCAAAAGAAATATCTTTGAGTCTTCTTTCCAATGCAATTTTTTTCATCCAAATCCAACATCTGAGTAAGGAGTTATACTCGTTTTACTTCAGCCTCTCAAAATAGTTTTTTTGGGTCAACTTCAAATGATCATAACTCCTTGTACAGGACGAACTGGGTGTCCTACTTTATATGAAATGAAAGACCTTTGAATTATCCATCCAACGATACCAATTTAACCCAAATACGATATCGTAGCAAAGCGTTATGGCCGATTTACTTTAGCCTGTCAAAACAGTCCACCATGGACAGATTCGGATTTACTTAAATTTTTAAGGGCAATATGGTCGTTTTCCATCACCTCATGGACGAAAATTGGTCATTATATACATATACTTAGCCTCATATCCATCATTCATCATCCAATTATTGAAAATAAGAAACCCTAGCCTAATTTCAACTCCAATTATCTTGTGATTCAATCGTAGAAAATCCAAATTGATTCCGTAGTTGTGTTCACCGTCTCGAGGGCTTCGAGAAGCACCCCTTATTTGTGCCAATAGGACTTGGAAATCAAAAGGGCCATTTTATAGTAAGGATGTAAATTATGTTGGTGTTATTTATATGGATATGTATATATATGCATGTGAGCATAAGAAGTATGTTATTTGATTGTTGTTGAAAGATGATTGGAAATGATGTTGGATCATTCTTGTGCATGGTTGGATTATGTTGAATTGTGAAGGGATTTGGTGTGATGATGTGGTTTTGAAATGATGATTCTATATATATATACACATAAACCTATTGTTCAAGTTGGTTTTTGGAATGTTTTGCAAATATTGGTTGTATGGAATTATGGAAGAGAATTGTGGTGTTGGGTTTCTAATACTAGATGCCAAATATTTCATTGTAGATAAGTGATTTGTAAAGGCGGTAAGTTGTGTTGAATTGGTATCCGAATCTACAACGAGGTATGTAAAGCATACTCTAACGATGTTCTTTGGCATGAAAACATCATTGTTCCATCAAGTAAGATTCCGAGGTTGTTCAAAAACATGTATTGTTCTACATTACCAACGAAGTTGTTTCCATTCTATAAAGTGTCAAAATGTTTCATTGATATACCAAAAGGCTCCTATTTCATTGTTGTGATATTGGTGATTCTGAAACACATTGTTGTTGTACCAATGAGTCTTTATTACATCGTTATTGTATAGAAGGTCTATTACTTGATTCCTATTGATGTATCATTGTTCCAAAGGTACTATATTGGCATGAACACTAATGTAATAACCTCAAAAGATTTTGAACTAAGTTATTGGAAAGATCTCTTATGTGTGTTACTTGATATACGTGTGGGTCGTAGCTTAGGGGCTTAAGCCTAGCATGGGCCGATCCCGATACTTGATATGATTACAGTTGATATGTACTAGGGGCAGCCTAATGGTCACAATACGGTACAGTATTGATTATTGTTAGGTGGTTGGAGGTTCGGGAGGAGGAGGTAATGACGAATGATAATTGTAAAAAATGAAATAAACGAATGTATACCGTTCCACAAATGTGTTTGAATTCAGGAACCCAATTCAGATTAATGATAATGTACATGATCCTAAAAGTGTTTATGAAGTGTGGTTCACTTCTATTATAATTTATTCACTTGCGTCTAGTTTTCTTGATCCCCTATATCACATATGATTATTTACAGCTTTACATACTCAGTACATATTTCGTACTGACGTCCCTCACAGGGGACCTGCATTTCATGTTGCAGGCACAGGTGCTTCAGCTTATTCACAGCATAGATAGGAGCCAGGTCATACAGCTATTGTTGGTGAGCTCCAATTGCTTCGGAGCTTTCCGAGTCGGTTCCTTATATTTTGTTATTGTACAGGAGTCATGTGTGGGCGGGGGTTTGTCCCGACCCTAGTTATGTCACGTATATCCTAGAGGCTTTGTAGACATAAGGAAGGGTAAAGTCATGGAAGTTTATATAGTGATGTTATGTTTGTATATGTGGTGGCCCCGACGGCCAAGTATTATATATATATTTGTGCGTGTTGTGCTGATACAGGTAATTAGATTCTTATATATGCAACGAAGTACTGTCCAAATTTTTGGTGACATGTAAGTGAAAGTACAGGTATTTGAACGGGTTCTCCCGGGCCTTCTCGGCTTCGGGTGCCAGTCCGGCCCGATGGGATTTTGGGCCGTGACATATATACTACATTAGAATTTAAAAAATATATACACATAATACACATACACAATTACACATGTAATCGTGTATACGACTATACGTTAGTTAAATATATACTACTATAAATAAAACATATACTACAATATATATATATATATATATATATATATATACATACTACAACATATACACACACTATATATATAGTTATATACTAATTTATAACATATATACACATGTATACGTTAAATATATACGCCTATAGAAGATATACACACATATATACGTACCATTCAATATATACATACTATTTTAAATAAAATATACTACAATATATACACACACTATATATATAGTTATATACTAATTTATAAAACATATACACATGGATACGTTAAATATAACATCTATAGAAGATATATACACATATATACGTATCATTCAATATATACGTGCTACTTTAAATAAAATATACTACAATATATACACACACTAAATATGTAGTTATATATACGAATTTCTAAAATATATGCACATTTATACGTTAAATATATAGGTCTATTGAAGACATACACACATATATACGTACCATTCAATATATACGTACTACTTTAAATAAAATATACTACAATATATACACACACTATATATATAGTTATATACTAATTTATAAAATATACACACAAGTATACGTTAAATATATACGTCTATAAAAGATATACACACATATATACATACCATTCAATATATACGTACTACTTTAAATAAAATATACTAAAATATATACACACACTAAATATATAGTTATATACTAATTTATAAAACATATACACATGTATATGTTAAATATATATACATCTATAGAAGATATACACACATATATACGTACCATTCAATATATACATACTACTTTAAATAAAATATACTACAATATATACACACACTATATATATAGTTATATACTAATTTATAAAATATATACACATGTAAACGTTAAATATATACATCTATAGTAAATATACACACATATATACATGCCATTCAATATATACGTACACCTATAAAATATATGTATTTCTTTAAATAAAACATATGTTACTTAATATAATAAATTAATAATACTTTATAGTAAATTGGTAATATATTAAAACTAAACATTTAATTTAAACTAAAAATTCAATTTAAATCATTAACTGGAATAAATTACAAAGTAAGGACTAAGGAGTGAATGAATGTTGAATTTTATTGATTTCAAAATGATCCAAAATTCATAATTTACATGGATGAAAAATCTACAAATTTTGCATCATTTTTTTCAACTCATGCCTGTTAATATTAATGGAAACTTGCATAGGATAGTCAAAGTCAACGGGGGTAAAACCATGCATTGGACTTGATTCTGCTGAGTTCTCCCGTGAATTCATAATTTCTTTCAGTCTCTGCTCGTCGTTCGACTCCAGTTCCATTTCTTGATTTCTTCGTTCGGTTTTAATCCAATCTTTAAGGCAAACTAGAACATTCATTGCATTGCTTCCCAATGAATGTCGGTTGTCTCTAAGCTGCTATCGTCCCTGACTAAAAGCGCTCTCCAATGCAACGGTTGACATTGGAACATTCAAGATATCTTTAGCTAATCTTGAAAACATAGGATATTGTGTTTCATTACTCCTCCACCAATCCAACATGTTGATCCTTCTTCTGCGATCCTCTAGCGGTGATCGAAGATACTACTTAAGCTCTTTCCGATAAGTTGATGTGTAAGCTCCATCCTCAACACTGTTCCAACAAGGTTAATCATAAAAGGAATCGAGAAAATCACTATGTGCCGGCATTTTAGAAGATGATGGCTCCTCGGGATGATGAGGAGTGATAGTTGTAGTGATATTTGTTGGTATAGCTAAATCAACTAAATCAACATAGTGGTTATATAATTTATCTATGTAAGCGTTCGCATCACCCATAGTCGTCCAAAAATCAGGTTATACTTATTCAGAATCAATGTTAGTATTTATCTCTAAGTTAGAATAAATAAGAGTACTAAAGTGACACATAGTAGTATATTTCATACACGAATTTAGAATAGCACCAACCAATTAAATAGGGGGAATCGAAAAAATATATTTTTTAAATTTAGCAAACATGGCACCAACAACTTCTTTGTAACCTTCTTTATTTTTATATTCTTTGAGCAAAGCAGAAATATCGGTTATATATGCCAAAATATTACAAACATTAGGATAATAAGCACTGGAAAATTCCACCGTAGATATATAATTATTTTGCAAAAACTTAATAAGATCATTAATTACAGTCCAATTAGAATCATGTAACATGCAATCAGCAGAATCAGAAAAAGAACCACAATGTTGGTTAAAAGATAGTGTAATAGGAACTCTATGTTTATAATAAGTTTTTAAAAAATCATACGTAGCATTTCATCTAGTATCACATTATTCAGGCATCAATATCGGTGCAAGTCTATTTTGTTCACATTTAAGTTTAAAGTCTCGAATTCTTGATCTTCGATTATTTCCTTGAATTAAACCAACGGCAAATCGGATTTTTTCAATATGAAACTCAAAAAACTCAAGACCGTCTCTTACAATTAAATTATATATATGATAAGCACACTTAACATGAAAAATTTCAGGTAACGACGGAGATAACTTAGGTTTTAACTTTGTTATAACAGTCTTGTTGTTAGAAGTATTATCAAAAGCAATATATAAGATTTTATTTTCGATACCATAAAATTCAGCAACTTTAGTAATCGAATCAGCAATAAAATCTCCAGTATGTTTACGATCTTCATCATATAAAAAAGTAAGAATATATTTTTGCATAAAAAAATTACTATCTATCCAGTAACAAGTAACGGTTAAATAATTATTTTTATTTACAGCATGACCAAGATCAGAAGTTAGGGACATTCTACATTGAATATTTTTTAACAATGTTGATAAATAAAAATAATATTGTGAATGAAATCTAAAAATATCGGCCCGACAAGTACTTCTAGGAATACCATTAAACATAGGATTATAAATTGCTTGAATATAATGAATAAAGGCATTAGAAGAAGGAAAACTAAAAGGGAAACAACCCACAGCTACCATTTTAGCTATTTCTTCCCGATTCCTCAATTTATTATACTTCTTCATTGCCTGACCGGTTGCTGGGTCCATTTTAGTTTGTGTTGGCCCACCAATATCCGCACCACCTTTTGCAATTTTTAACTCTCTATCGTGATTATCACTTATACGTCTCATTAATGTACCTGTACCCTCTTGCTTGCCTCCTCTTTTATGTTTATATATTTGTTGACAAATATTGTATTGCACCTCAATATCTGATATACGTTCAAAAAATTATTATGCAATACTAGTTGGTTTACGAGGTCTTGGGGCACGGTGAGGACGGTGAGGGAGATTAACCTATTCAGATCTAACGTTAGCATTTTCTACTACAGGTGTCTCGCCAGTATTTTCATCATGTTCGTCTAAATTAACCGCATCTACTTCATTTTCTTCTTCTATATCGTAATTTTTTTGAGCTTCTACATAATCCATAGCGTGAGCACTACACATATTTCTTCCTCAAAAGGTTAACTAAGCGGTACCGTAGGCGGAGGCACATGGGTATATCTAGTACTTGAAGTACCTCTACTGCTAGTAATTCATTTTTTACTACCACTACCAATTTCGAGATAAAATTTTTTAACACATTTAGTCGCAAGTATTCTTAATTTATCCATAATATAAATTAAACTAAAAAAATTCAAAATACACAAATATAATAAAATTAAATATTCAACAATTAATACACCAATTAAGATTTAAACATAAGAGATAGAACGATAATACCAAGTTTTGGAAGTATCTGAAGATTGGGACTTTAGAAACTTCCACTCGTACTTTGTAATCGCAAAATTAAAAAAATTAAAGTGAGCACTTTAGAAATATATATAATATTTGAGATTTGAGAGAGAATGAGATTTGAGAGAATAAAAAATTGTGTGAAAAATGATTTGAAAGTCTTTTTTTAAAATAAAAAGGGGATTTTAGCCGTTTTGGGCTCCCAACGACTATATTACCGTTGGGCACAACGATCTTTTTTTATTAAATCCTATTATTTTTTTAAAAAAACTTAACTGGGTCGGGCCGAGTTAATCGGGCCCAACCCAAAAAATAATTCGGCCCGGTACCCGGTACCCTACAGCCTATGGACTGATCGGGTCGAGTCAAATCGAGATGGTTTTCTTAAGAGGGTCGGTTCGGGCCGGGTTGGGTTGGGTCAACCCGACCCATTTGATAGGTTTACCCTATGTACAACCATAACACAGTAATGGATTCTGGGGTTACTTGAATAATTTTGGGGAACAAATAGATATGGTTGGACGTCCATTCTTAAGAAGGGCACATTGTGGATTGATAAGTTGGGAATATAGACTATTAATCAATAATAATATAATAATAATAATAATCTATCTATAATATATTAAAAGTGCGAAGACCCTTAGAAAAGTGATTTGAACTTTTTTCCCCAGTTTTAGCAACAACATATGAGAGAACAGAACGAGAAGGAAGATGCTGCACCTATGGGGCCACCATTTACCAGCAAACTTTTTGCTCCAAAGATTTATGATGAAAATAAGTATCCACTTAATATTACTCGACAACTTACTGAGAACAATTCCCACAAACTCCCGGTGGCTTCTGCTGCTGTGGATTGTCCTGTGAAGCACAATGACCTGACAGAAAAAAGAAAACAAGGAAGGTAAGTCGGATATTGATGAACAACCAATTGTTCCAAAGAGGATGGGTAGAGATTCTATGTGCACTACTGCACAGAGGATTCTGCCTACACCTGCTCCACACTGTAACTCTATAATCCCTATGCGCACTGTATCAGCTGTACCAAAGTTTCTGCCTCCACTTTTTCCATTGAGGCCAATTTAATCAGAGGAGGTAAAAGGGGATAGTAATCGGGATGGTTCAAAATGCTTACCTAAAACAACAATACAGGATAGTCCGAAAGAGCTTAAGACAGCAAGTAAAAAGCTCAGCAGTGTCTTGAGAAGAGTCTTCAGAAGAAAATGTAGTTCAAGTCCCCTATGCGGCAGAACGTCAGAAGAGTTGACATTAACTTAGGAATGGAGAAAGTTAGAATCTCCATTGGTAGCAGGGGAAGGATGGCTCAAAGAGTCCTTGGTAGTTCTAGAAGAGTTCCAAAAGAGAATCAACAGAAGCAAAGATGGGATATTGGAAGAGCCAACAAAGCTGTTTTATGATTCTGTTTATTTATTTCTTGGTTGCACGCATTTTAACGACCCGAGAACTTATCCCGAGACATCACATGGTGCATAAGGCCACATGTGGTCTCAAGCTAACCCTCTAAGCCTGTCATCACTTTCAGAACTCACTACAACGAAAATCAAGCAGGAGTAAGAAAGAATAATCGTGCCATGAACATACTAGAATATGAAGAGATACTGTCCTGTACAATCAAAATACTGAAGTTCTGCATATACTGGTACTCTAGTCTGACAAAGCCTCTACTACATAAGACTGAGGAGCCATTGGGACAGATCCCCTAACTGAGTCGTACTGATCTGAAAGGAAACAACCATTTATTAACAAGAAAAATTAGGGACATAGGTCCTCGAACCATGAGGACTCACCAACTGTAGAAAAGTAGATAAAGGTACTCGAAGATCATTGTCGCTACTGAGACTGGGCACCTGAACCTACATCACGAGGAAATATAGAACACAGAAGAGTATGAGAATCAGTACTTGAGAATGTACTGAGTATGTGGGGGTGTATGCAATATTTTTCAATAATATCATAATGTTTAAGAAAATCATGCATGCTGACAATAATGACTCTCTTCGCTTGAATTACCTAAAACGTAATTTCCATAAATCATCAATAGTAGTGGATGCTTCATAAATCTCATAAATCATTGGTCTCAACTCAAATTCTTTTACTCATGACTTAGAGTAAGTCGATAACTCATGAAACTTAGACTATTATGGACTTGGGATTTTCTTATAACCGACATAAATCATGTGAGCCACATGGAGTCCAACATTTTGCCCTCCTAAGGAGAGAACCCCACATTGGCGGAAACGTCGTACTATTGCCAGGGAGTACAATCTCAACTTTGTGATCACAAGCTCATACTCGGCCTCTGGCCCACAATTATCAATATCAATCCTACAGTGGCACGTAGTTCTGGGGAAATACCATCTTTCCCATTCGATGCTAAATACTCCTCCCAGACTCAGCTCAGAATGCATTAGGAGATCCACCTTAATCAATATCAACTCATGGGTCTATCATAAAGACTAAAACATAAATATATCCCATCTGTAAATCATATACAACTGTGGATTCCTAACTCGACTCAAAATCAAAACAATCTTTCTCAACACCAAGTACGCTTGCTTATCAAATCATTTCAAATATCAAAAGCTTCAAGGAAACATCATAGAAATCATTCTTGACTCTCAAGCTCAATATCGATATATATATATATATATATATATATTCAATAATCAACTTCTCATGAAAAATCTTAAAATCATGACTCTTATCATCTATCTCCTGAAAATCATCAATTTATAGTTGCACTATACAATTCATAGCATAAATTCTCAATTTATGAAATAAAACAACGAAATAGTCATGTATATCAATCTTTAATAGCTTTATTCTCATAAATCAATGATAAAGTAATTTGGATATAAACCCGCTTGTAAAATCATGAAATTCCAATAGTAAAAATCAATTCTTTGGGCACAAGAATGAAAGAATATTCTTGTTCAAGCCCCACATACCTTAGATTATGAATTTGAGATGAAGAGACTTGATTGGAACTTCTATCTCGCACTTTTGAGCTAAGTTTCTTGATGCCTTTGGCATGGAGAACTTAATTCTTGTACAACTTGGTGAAATCTTTAGAAGATTCTTGAATTTCTTGGAGATGATTTGATTTAGGATTTTGGAAGAAACCCTAGTTTCTAGAGGGTTATGGAAGAGAAAGGAGAAAAAATAAACTTTTCTTCTCTACTTAGATATATATATATATACAAGACCAAAATGGGCGGAAAATATCAAAATGCCCTTTTAAAAAAGTTGAAAATTATTGATTGGGCTCTGTGACGGTCGAACTGATGGTCGTCAGAGGAACTGACGGTCCAACAGATCGTTCGTCACTTGAGTGCCAAAACTAGGACATTCTACCTCGGCATGACGGTCAAAGTGATGATCCGTCAGGAAACTGATGGTCCACCAAATCGCCCGTCACTTGGGGGCCAGAAATGGGACATTCTGACTCGACTTGACGGTTTGTCAAATTTTTGGCGTCCCACCATTTAGGCCGTCGCACAATGGCCAGAAAAAGGGGTTACTGCCTTGGATTGACGGGATGATTGACGGTCCACCAAGGACTTGGCGGTCCTTCAGGTCTACCGTCAGGATTGGGCGATTCCGACATCGCTTAGTAAAACGGGCATAACTTCCTCGTCCGAGTCGAATTTTGATGAAATTGGTATCGATGGAAAGCTTATTCAATGCTATACATAACAAAAAGTAGAAATTAGAGAAATACAACATAATATAAACATCAATCACTTTGGAAGCCACCTCTATCCACTCTAAAGACAGATTTAGGCTTAAGGAACGATCGGGGTATTACAATATCTCCCCCTTGGAAACATTCGTCCTAGAATGTTGCTAGATAGGCTCAAGACCAAAGAGAAAATTAGAATAACTTTATGGGAACAATTTGCTCAATCGACTTACTTCACTCTAGATTTCTGAATACTTCATAGAATGGATGAATCATAGAATAAACATTTCTATAATTGAATACGCTGGATTAGTGGGGAACTGAATTTAAAAAGAATGGTACCTTCGACTTGATTCGAACTCGCAGAGAAGAGATGGGGGTACTTAACTCGCATATCTGCTTCTGCTTCCCAAGTAGCACTCTCAACTGATTGATTTCGCTACAAAACTTTAACCAAGGGAACTTCTTTGCTCCTTAGTCTACAGACTTGATGATCTAATATCTCGATCGGAACTTCATCATAAGAAATGCTATCCTGAACATCAAAGCTTTCTGACGAATCAACAATAACAGAATCACCAATATATTTCTGGAGCATAGAAATGTGAAAGACAGGATGGACAACTGATAACTCTGCAGGTAACTCAATCTCATAAGCTATTTTCCCAACACGTTGCAAAACTCTATAAGGGCCAACATATCGGAGACTAAGCTTTCGTTTCTTGCCAAACCTTCTCACCCCTTTCATGGGTGAAATTTTCAAGTACACCAAATCATCAACTTCAAACTCAAGAGATCGTCTCCTCACATCTGCATACAACTTTTGACGACTCTGGGTTGTCTTCAACCTCTCCCTAATCATCTTAACTTTTTACATAGCCTCGAACTCAGCATCAGGTCCAATCACAGCAACCTCACCCACTTCGAACCAACCTATGGGTGATCTACATCTCCTCTCATACAAAGCTTCAAACAGAGCCATTCCAATGCTAGCATGAAAACTGTTGTTATACGCAAATTCAATTAATGGCAAATTTTCATCCCAACTTCCTCTGAAATCAAGAACACATGCCCTCAACATATCCTTCAAAGTCTGGATAGTCCTCTCAGCCTGATCGTCGGTCTGCGGATAAAAGGCGGAGCTAAGATAAACTTAGGTACCGAAACCCTTCTGAAAAGCCCTTCAAAACTGAGAAGTAAATTGGGTACCTCTATCGGAGATGATAGACAACGGAACTCCGTGCAACCTAACTAACTCTCGAATGTACAGCTTAACATAGTACTCAGCGGTGAAAAATGTATGTAAAGTCAGGAAATGTGCAGACTTAGTCAAACCGTCTACAACGACCCATATAGAATCATGATGACGATGAGAAAGAGGTAAACTGGTTACGAAATACATGTTCACCTCTTCCCACTTTCATGTAGAAATGCTAAATTCTTGCATCATCCCATCGGGTCTTTGGTGCTTTAGCTTAACTTGTTGGTAAGTTGAACACTTCTCTACGAACTTTGTTATATCCTTTTTTTATACCATTCCACCAATAAATTTCCCGCAAATCGCGGTACATCTTGGTAGCATCGGGATGAATAGAATATCGCGTGCCATGCGCTTCAGCCATAACTCTCTACCTTAAATTGTCAACATCAGGCACACACAATCTATTCTGAAATCTCAATACACCTTCTCCCCCTTGGGAGAAAACCTCTACCTTTTGGTCTTTGACGGACCCTTTCAGTTCAACCAAACCAGAATCCATATCCTGCTTCTCCTTCACTTCCGAAACTAGAGAAGATTCAAAACTACTCTGAGCCCAAACATTACCCTCAGCTGAGTCAAGCAATGTAACACCTAACCTAGCCATACGATGCATTTCGCGGTCCAACTCCTTCTTATCTTCTTCTATATGCGCTACACTGCCCATGAAAGATCTGCTAAGGACATCTACCACTACATTGGCCTTGCCTGGATGATACAACACATTTATATCATAGTCCTTTAGCAATTCCAACCACCGCCTCTACCGAAGGTTCAACTCTCTCTGAGTAAATACATACTATAAACTCTTGTGATCCGTAAGGACATCAACATGAACACCGTACAGGTAGTGTCTCCAAATTTTCAAGGCAAAAACCACTGCAGCTAATTTAAGATCATGGGTCAGATAATTCTTCACATGAGGTTTCAACTGTCGGGAGGCATAGGCTATAACCTTACCCTTCTACATCAATGCGCACCCCAAACAAACTCTCAAAGCATCACAATACACCACAAAATTATCTACACCATTAGGCAGGGTCATCACATGGGCTGAATTGAGTCGAGTCTTCAACTCTTGAAAACTCTTCTCGCAGGAATCTGACCATATGAATTTAACTTTGTTTTGGGTTAACCGGGTCAAAGGAGCAGCAATGGAAGAGAAACCTTCCACAAAACAATG
Organism: Capsicum baccatum var. pendulum; assembly: GCA_030864225.1. Classification (NCBI taxonomy): domain Eukaryota; kingdom Viridiplantae; phylum Streptophyta; class Magnoliopsida; order Solanales; family Solanaceae; genus Capsicum; species Capsicum baccatum. The sequence goes on along the minus strand of CM061553.1, from coordinate 205,624,229 downwards.
ATAGTAACCAGCTAGGCCCAAGAAACTCATAATATCAGATGGAGAGATAGGTCTAGGCTAATTTTTCACATCTTCTACCTTTTGAGGATCATCTCGTATACCTTCAAAAGAAATAATATGACCTAGAAAGGCAACTAACCTGAGCAAAAATTCACACTTGCTAAATTTGGCGAACAACTGATGATCTCTAAGGGTTTGCAAGACAATTCGAAGATGATCTGCATGGTTGTTTTCATTTCGGGAGTACACAAGAATATCATCTATGAATACAATAACAAACATATCCAGGTGCTGTCTGAACACCCGATTCATAAGGTCCATAAAAGTTGTTGGGGTATTTGTTAGCCCGAAGGACATGACCAAGAATTCAAAATGACCACGATGGGTGCGGAAAGTTGTCTTTAGAATATCATACTCTCTGACTTTAAGTTGGTGATAGCCGGATCTCAAATCTATTTTTGAGAAATAACTGGTACCTTGAAGCTGATCAAACAGGTCATCAATTCTAGGAAGAGGGTACTTGTTCTTAACTGTGACCTTATTGAGCTGACGATAGTCAATGCACATACACAATGAATCATTTTTATTTTGCACGAATAGAATAGGTGCTCCCCAAGGAGATACACTAGGCCTTATGAAACCCTTATCAAAAAGATCTTTGAGTTGCTCTTTCAACTTCTTAAGTTCTACGGGGGCCATACGATATGGAGGAAAAGAAATAGGCTGCATATCGGGAAGAAGATCAATCTCAAATTCTATCTCTCTATCGGGAAGTACTCCTGGTAGATCTTCTGGGAAAATATCAAGAAATTCATTGACAATGCTAATAGACTGAATAGTCAGAGCCTCGGACTTAATGTCTTTAACTCGAACCAAATGATAGACACAACCCTTGAATATCAATTTCCCGACTTTAAGGTAGGATATAAAATGACTCTTGGGAGCTACAGAATTTATGGACCACTCAAAAACTGGCAAGTTGGGAAACTAAAATTTGACTACACGGGTACGACAGTCTATAGACACATAGCAAGATGAAGCAATCCATACCTAGAATAATGTCAAAATCAACCATATCTAGCTCAATCAAATCTGCAAACATGATTCTTTTAAGGAAAGTGATAGGACACTTCTTATACACTTGCTTAGCAACAACAGATTCACCCACTGGTGTAGAAACTAAAAAAGGCTTAGGAATCTTTTCAGCATAAATTTCAAAATTCACAGCCACCAATGGAGTCATATAAGAAAGACTTGACCCAGGGTCCATCAATATATACACATCGATATGAAATACACGAAGCGTACCAGTAATAATATCTGGTGAATCCTTTTGCTCTTGGCGGGGTAGTATAGCATAAAAGCAATTCTAGCACTGACCACCTGCAGTACTAGACGAGGCACCCTGAGGAGGAGGAGGGCAAACTAAAGGGGATGGAGCACTAATAACCTGACTCTGGTGACGAACATCACGACTCCCCTGTCTGGCATATGGGCAATTCCTGAATCTGTGGCCCAACTTACCGCAACCAAAGCAACCCCTCCGATCGACAAAGCACTCACCAGGATAGTCCCTACCACACTTTAGATATAAGAGAGGACGAGTTCTGTTACTCACACTATCTTGGGACCTGGACATAGCAGGACTATTACCCTGCTCCTGCCTAATTCTGAATGCGGGAGTATTGGCTGATGAAGGTGCTGACATAAGTGAACAACTTTGGAACTGAGGGAGGATCCCTCTTGAAAATCTAGTCTGACTATACCCCTGCTGGTGTGATCTAACCCTTTTATTTGCCCTTACTCTTTCTCTCTCCTTCACCTTGTCTGCTTCAATCTGCTGAGCATGTATTATTAGTTTAGAAAGGTTCATGTCCCTATTAAGCATAGCGTACCTACACTCTTTCACAACGTAACCAGATACACCAGCCAAGAACTTACTCATACTAGTTCTAGAATCAACCATCATACTGGGAGCATACTTAGATAACTGGTTGAACTTATGACAATACTCCTTAATTGTCATTGAGCCCTGTCTCAAGTTTATAAATTCTTCTAATTTCACTTCCCTCAGCTCTGGGGAAAAGAATCTGTCTAAGAACGCGTCCTGGAATAACTACCAAGTCATGGGTGCGGCATCTTCCGCTCTACTCTTCCTCCACATCTCCAACCAATCATAAGCAATATCTTTCAAGCGATAGAAAGCTAGCTCCACACTCTCTTCCTCCATTATATGCATAATTTTGGTGATCTTCATCTAAGTACATCTGTGGATCTTCACCTACCTTCAACCTATAGAACTCAGGCGGATTCATCCGCATAGAGTCACGAACCCGAGCTGCAGCAAAATTATTCCCTTGCGGAGGCGGAACAGTAGCCAGGGTGTTGGCTTGAGCATTGGCGGTAACTGCCTGGGCTAGCACCTGAAAAGCTGCCCGAAATTCTGCATGTGACACATGCTCGTTCAGGGGATCAACGGGTTGAGGTTGCTCGTTGTTTATACGAGCTCGACGAAGAGGCATTTTCTGTCATAAAAGATCATGAATTAACAGCAGAAAGAAACAGTCATAGGCATGATAGATTTTTTGAAAGAAAAAAATAGCTTTTCTAAAATGCCCCATAGCCTCTTGCTCATAGATGTGGCGCGCCACACAACGATGATCAAGACTCTACGTAACGAGGCTTGTCAGACTCCCTATGACTCTTTGAACCTTAGGAGCTCTAATACCAAGCTTGTAACGACCCAAGAAACTATTCCGAGATGTCACATGGTGCTTAAGGCCAAACATGGCCTCAAGCTAACCCTCTAAGCCTGTCATCACTTTCAGAACTCATTACAACAAAAATCAAGCTAGAGTAAGAAGGAATAATTATGCAATGAACATACTAGAATATGAAGAGATACTGTCCTGTACAATTAAAATACTGAAGTTCTGCACATACTGGTACTCTAGTCTGACAAAGCCTCTACTACATAAGACTGAGGAGCCATTGGGACAGATCCCCCAATTGATTCGTACTGATCTGAAAGGAAACAACTATTTATTAACAAGACAAAATCAAGGACATAGGTCCTCGAACCATGAGGACTCACCAACTGTAGAAATGTAGATGAAGGTACTCAAAGATCACTGTCGATGCTGAGACTGAGCACTTGAACCTACATCACGAGGAAATATAAAACACAGAAGAGTATGGGAATCAGTACTTGGGAATGTACTGAGTATGTGGGGTGTATGCAATATTTTTCAATAATATCTTACAATGCAACATTTTTCAATAATATCATAAATGTGTAAGAAAATCATGCATGCTGACAATAATGACTCTCTTCACTTGAATTACCTAAAACATAATTTCCATAAATCATCAATAGTAGAACATGCTTCATAAATATCATAAATCATTGGTCTCAACTCAAACTCTTTGACTCATGAATTAGAGTGACTCGATAAGTCATGAAACTTAGACTATTATGGACTTGGGAGTTTCTTATAATCGACATAAACCATGTGAGCCGTATGGAGTCCAATGTTTTGCCCTCCTAAGGAGAGAACCCCACACTGGCTGGAGCATCGTACTCTTTCTAGGGAGTACAACCTCAACTTCGTGATCACAAGCTCATACTCAGCCTCTGGCCTACAATTATCAATATCAATCCTATGGTGGCACGTAGTTCTGAGAAAATACCACATTTCCCACTCGGTGCTAAATACTCATCCCAGACTCAGCTCAGAATGCGTTAGGAGATCCACCTTAATCAATATCAACTCATGGGTCTATCATAAAGACTAAAACATAAATATATCCCATTTGTAAATCATATACAACTGTGGATTCCTAACTCGACTCAAAATCAAAACAATCTTTCTCAACACCAAGTACGCTTGCTTATCAAATCATTTCAAATATCAAAAGTTTCAAGGAAACATCATAGGACTCATTCCCGACTCTCAAGCTCAATATCGATATATATATATATATATATATATATATATATATATATATATTCAATAATCAACTTCTCATGGAAAATCTTAAAATCATGACTCTTATCATCTATCTCCTGGAAATCATCAATTCATAGTTGCAATATATAATTCATAGCACAAATTCTCAATTTAAGAAATAAAATAATGAAATAGTCATGTATATCAATCTTGAATAGCTTGATTCTCATAAATCAATGATAAAGTAATTTGGATATAAACCTCTTTGTAAAATCATGAAATTCTAATAATAAAAATCAATTCTTTGGGCACAAGAATGAAAGGATATTCTTGTTCAAGCCCCACATACCTTGGATTATGAATTTGAGATGAAGAGACTTGATTGGAACTTCTTTCTCGCACTTTTGAGCTAAGTTTCTTGATGCCTTTGGCATGAAGAACTTAATTCTTGAACAACTTGGTGAAATATTTGGAAGATTCTTGAATTTCTTGGAGATGATTTGATTTAGGATTTTGGAAGAAACCCTAGTTTCTAAAAGTTTATGTAAGAGAAAGGAGAAAAAATAAACTTCTTTTCTCTACTTGGATATATATATACAAGACCAAAATGGACGGAAAAGCCCAAAATGTCGTTTCAAAAAAGTTGAAAATTATTGATCGGGGTCTGTGATGGTTGAACTGACAGTCTGTCAGAGGAACTGATGGTCCACTAGATCGTCCGTCACTTGAGTGCCAAAACTGGGACATTCTGCCTCGACGTGACGGTCGAAGTAACGATCCGTCAGGAAACTGATGGTCCACCAGTGTAATACCCCGAGACTCTAACCAATAGTGCAACCATGAATCAAGCTCATGATAAATAAATTATAGTTTTTTGCTTGTTTTCTGGTCAAGGGTGATGTGTATTAAGGCTTTAAAGATGTCCTAATGATTGGGCGAATCAAAATATTCTTTACCGATTGAATTCTTAAGAAGGATTTTGGCATAGTTAACTTCAAATGATCATATCTCCTGTTGTACTATGAATTATTGAGCTCATGACCTACCAAAAGATATATAATTGAATTAGATTTTCAATGATACCCATTTCATCAAAATCCGATATCGGAGCAAAGAGTTATTCTTATTTTACTCCAGCATGTCAGCCTGGAAAATCCGTGACGACCTTTTGTGATGACTCATCACAAGCTTGATGGCCCATCACAAAATTTCATCACCTTAAGGAAGAAAGTCACAAAATCTACCCCTTTTGTGATGACAATTCGTGACGGCCTATCACGGGCCTGACGGCTTGTCACGGATGTCGTCAACTATTTTTTCAGCAATTTAGAGATGTTTTTGAAAGGGTATTTTTATTTTTTTCCCATCTTTTAGAGGCCTCTATATATATGATAATCCTCATCCAAACACTAATTCCATCATTCTATCTTCCAACTCTCTTGACATAATATATCTAGGGTTTTATCAAAAATATAAATCTTCCAAAAATCATCCATAAATCTTTAAAATTTCTTCAAGAACCAAGTTCCTCATAGTGTGGGCTTCAAGAATTATTTATTTCAAGTGTGGATAAATTTTCAAGTACTAAAGTTCATCCAATTTCAACGATTAAGTATGTGGGGTTTTGAACAAGAACACTTCTTTCGTTCTTGTGTCCAAAGATTTAATTTCTATTGAATTTCATGATTTTTGCAAAGTGGGTTTACACCCAAATTAATTTATCAAGGATTTATGAGATTTGAGCTATACAAGATTGACATATATGACTACTTCATTGTCTTATTTCTTAAATTAAGAATTTATTCCATGAGTTGCATATTGTTATCATGAAATGATTATTTCTAAGCGATTTATGATAAGTGTCATGATTTATATTTTTCTATGAAAAGTTTGTCTATTGAACATATATTGATATTGAGCTTGAGAGTCAAGAACGAGTTCTATGATGTTTTCTTGAAGATTTTGATACTTGATATGATTTGATAAGTAAGTGTACTTGATGATGAGAAAGATTATTTTGAGATTGAGTTGAGTTAGGAATCCACAAGTTGATTATGATTTACAAATGAGATATTTATTTATATTTTGGTCCTAATGATAGACCCTTGAGTTGATTAAGGTAAATTTTCTAACGCGTTCTGAGCTTAAGTTTGGGAGTAGTATTTATCACGAGCGGGAAGTATGGGTTCAACGCATCCTACTTCCCCAGAACTACGTGCCACCATAGGATTAAGATTAATAGCCAAAGGCCAAGATAGTGATTACTAAAGTTAAGGTTCTACTCCGATGGCAAGGATAGAACGCTCTTCCCAACGTGGGCAAAAAGTTGGACTCCATGTAAGCTCACATGGTTTATGTCGGTTATAAGAAACTCCCAAGTCCATAATAGTCCAAGTTCCATGAGTTACTAAGTCACTCTAAGTCATGAGTCAAAGAGTTTGAGTTAAGTCCAATGGTTTATGAGATTTATGAAGCATGTGTTATTATTAATGATTTATGGAAAATATGTTTAAGGTAACTCAAGAGATGAGAGTCATTATTATCAGCATGCATGATTTTCTTATACATTTATGATATTATTTAAATGTTTCCTGCATCCCCACATACTCAGTACATTCCTAAGTACTGAATCCCATACTCTTCTGTGTTCTACATTTTCTCATGATGTAGGTTCAGGTGCTCAGTCTCAGCAGCGACAGTGATCTTTGAGTACCTCTATCTATATTCGTACAGTTGGTGAGTCTTCATGGTTTGAGAACCTATGTCCTTGTTTTTTGTCTTGATGGTAGATGGTGATTTATTTCCAGTTCAGTACGAGTCAGTTGGGGATCTGTCCCAATGGCTCCTCTGTCTTACATAGTAGAGGCTTTGTCAGACTAGAGGACTAGTATGTACAGAACTTCGGTATTTTGATTGTACAGGATAGTATTTCTTCGTACTCCAGTATGTTCATAACATGATTATTCTTCCTTATTACAACTTAATTATTGTCATAGTGAGTTATAGAAGTGAAGATAGGCTCAGAGGGTTAGCTTGAGGCCGCGTGTGGCCTTAAGCACCATGTGACGTCTTGGGATGGGATCTTGGGGCGTTATAACCAGATCGTCCGTCACTTGGGGGCCAGAAATGGAACATTCTGCCTCGACTTGACGGTCCGTTAAATTTTTGGCGGCCCACTATTTTGGCCGTCACACAATGGCCAGAAAAAAAGGGGTTACTGCCTTGGCTTGATGGGACAATTGACGGTCCACTAAAGACTTGACAGTCCTTCAGGTCTACCGTCAGGCCTGGGCGATTCCGACATCGCTTAGTAAAACAACCATAACTTCCTCGTTCAATGTTGGATTCCGACATCAATCACTTTGGAAGCCACCCCTATTCGCTCAAAAGACATATTTAGGCTTAAGTAACGATCGGGGTATTACACGTATGCAGCAAGCACCGGGAAACTGAAAATTAAAACATAGAAATTTGAAGAAAAAAGATGGTTTGTGAATTATTTGTATGATGCTTATCATCTGCTGAAAGAATTGTAATTGTTTGATGTACTCGGTATTGATTGATGTAAATGCTTGAGCGATTTGTTGATTTGTGCGTTGATAAAAAAAAATAAAAAACAAATTAAATTCAGAAGGTTTTCTATCATGACTTTTTTTCCCAAAAATAAAAACCATCGGTTGACTTTTCCAAATAACAAGTTTTTGTTTTTGTATTTGGTTACAATACTATACTTTTCCCCAAAAAAAGGTTTTGTTTTGGTATTTGGTTACAATACTGTACTTTTCCAAAAAAAGAAAAGGTTTTGTTTTTGTTTAGGTTTTGTTTTGTAACTTTTATCCTTCATTAAAACTCTGTGCAATAGATAAAATAATTTTTTTAATCCTTTTTTTAATTTATTAAATATTAACTATAATAAATATATATAAAAATTAAATTTAGAAGGTTTTCTACTTATAACCGAATTCTTAAATTTATGGTAATATTTTAGTGTGTGCTTGACTTTTATTCCAAAAAAGAAAAACAATCGTTTGATTTTTTCAAAATAACATATTTTATTTTTGTATTTGGCCTTACTATTTCAACGTGTGTTTTCTCTTAGTTGATAGCTTTACATACTATATATGAATTCTTCATAATCAACAATTTCGAATGGATTCACTGTGCTTTCTTTTTCAAAAGAAAATTTCTGATAAAAAAATTAGATGAAACAAGCTTGTTGTTGGTGAATGAAATAGCCTCAAAAATTTAAGGTTTATCTCTTTCTCTCTTTCTTTTTTTCTTTAGATTAAAATTTTGTAGAACCTTTTATTATAAGAACAATACAAAGCTCTTTTTATGTAATTATGTTCATCTGCATATTAATTATTTATAAAGATGTAACTTTATAGTTTCTAAGCTTAAGAAGCTATCTTCCAGAGCTCAACTCAACAAGACAACGACAGGCTCAAGTTTAAGTGAACAAAACTAGTGTTTCTAATATTTTTTAGCCCATTCACGTTGTTCAATAGATATTTTCTTGGTAATTGGGATAGAAGTATTACGCGGAGGAAAATCCAAGATTTATATGTAAGTGGAAACCTAATTACATAGGATCTCATTTATTAGTATTTGATGAAGGTCTTAATCATAATCATTCAGATTTCTATCTTTTTTTTTGTTTAGATTAAAATTTTGTAGAACCTTTATTATAAGAACAATACATAGCTCTTTTTAAGGGTGTCAAGTGTGCCGGGTTACCCGACCTGAATTGGCCCACCTAAAGAAATCAGACTGGTTTGACCCGGCCCGGTAAGCCCAAGGGCTTTAGGGTATCGGGTCCCGGGCTATTTTTTTTATTTGGGCCCGATTAGCCCGGCCCGGACCAAGCCTGGTCCAGGCCCGCCGGTTAACCGGCCCGGCCCAATTTTTTATTTTTTATTTTTAAAATTTTTTGGATTTTGGGCCAAACTAGCCGCTTTTGGGTCCAAACGGCTAGTTTGGGCCCATTAGTTATTTTTTTTTTTGTTTTTACTTTTAAAATAATTTTTTAATCTCAAAAAAAATCTGTAAATACCCTACACCTTCAAATTATTTTTCACACAATTTTTCACTCTCTCAAATCTCATTCTCTCTCAAATCTCAATTCTCAATTCTCAAATATTCAATATATTTAATTTCCTAAAGTGCTCACTTTAATTTTTTAATATTACGTTTACAAAGTACGAGTGAAAGTTTCTAAATTCGCAACCTTCGGATACTTCTAAAATTTTGCATTGTCGTTTCATCTCTTACATTTAATTTTTATTTATGGTATTAATTATTGAATATTTAATTTTATTATATTTGTGTATTTTGAATTTTTTTAGTTTAATTTAATTTATACTATGGATAAATTTAAAAACCTCGCTACTAAAGGTGTTAAAATTTTTTGTCTCGAAAATGGTAGTGGTAGTAAAAAGTGAATTACTAGTGGTAGAGGTACTTTAAGTAGTAGATATACCCGTATGCCTTCGCCTTCGGTACCACTTGGTACACCTTTTGAGGAAGAAATAGGTGTAGGTGCTCACGATATGAATTATGTAGAAGCTTAGAAAAATTATGATATAGAAAAAGAAAATGAAGTAGATGCGATTAATTTAGACGAAGATGATGAAAATATTGATGAGACACCCGCAGTAGGAAATGCTAACGTTAGATATGAATTGGTTAATCTCCTTTCCCGTTCTCCCCGTGTCCCCAAGACCTTGTAAAACAACTAGTATTGCATGACAATTTTTTGAACGTATATCAGATACTGAGGTGAAATGCAATATTTGTCAACAAATATATAAGCATAAAAGCGGAGGCAAGCAAGAGGGTACGGGTACGTTAATGAGATATATAGGTGATGCTCACAAAAGAGAGTTAGAAATTGCACGAGGTGGTGGGGATGTTGATGGGCCAACGCAAACTAGAATGGACCCAGCAACCGGTCAGGTAATGAAGAAGTATAATAAATTGAGGGACCAGGAAGAAATAGCTAAAATGGTAGCTGTGGATTGTTTGCCTTTTAGTTTTCCTTCTTCTAATGTCTTTATTTATTATATTCAAGCTATTTATAATCCTATGTTTAATGGTGTTCCTAGAATTACTTGTCGATCTGATATTTTTAGACTTCATTCACAACATTATTTTTATTTATCAATATTGTTAAAAAATATTCAATGTAGATTGTCCCTAACTTCTAATCTTGGTTGTGCTGTAAATAAAAATGATTATTTAACCGTTACTTGTCACTAGATGGATAATAATTTTATGATGCAAAAACGTATTCTTGCTTTTTTATATGATGAAGATCTTAAACTTACGGGAGATTTTATTGCTGATTCTATTGTTAAAGTTGTCAGATTTTATGGTATCAATAATAAAATCTTATGTATTGCTTTTGATAATGTTTCTAACAACAAAACTGCTATAAAAAAATTAAAATCTAATCTATCTCCGTTGTAGCCTGAAATTTTTCATATTAAGTGTGCATGTCATATATATAATTTAATTGTAAAAGATGGTCTTGAGTTCTTTGAGCTTTATATTGAAAATATCCGTCTTGCTGTTGTTTTTATTCAAGAAAATAATCGAAGAAAAAGAATTAGAGAATTTAAAATTAAATGTCAAGAAAATGAACTTGCACCGATATTGATGCCTGAGGAAATTGATATTAGATGGAATTCTATGTATGATTTTTTAAAACTTGTTATTAATATAGAGTTCCTATTACACTAGCTTTGAACCAACATTGCGGTTCATTTACTGATTCTGCTGATTGCATGCTACATGATTCTTATTGGGTTGTAATTAATGATCTTGTTAAGTTTCTAGAAAAATTTTATGTAGCTACGGTTGAATTTTTTTGGTGCGCATTATCCTACTGTTTGTAATATTTTGGGATATATATCCAATATTTCTGATTTGCTTAAAGAATATAAAAATAAAGATGGTTTTAAAGAAGCTGTTGGTGCCATGTTTACTAAATTTAAAAAATATTTTTTTCCGATTCCCCCTATTTACTTGGTTGGTGCTATGTTAAATCCGTGCATAAAATATAATACTATGTGTCACTTTAGTACTATTATTTATGCTAACTTAGAAATAAATACTAACAATGATTCTGAATCTGAACAAGTACAACCTGATTTGTGGACGACTATGAGTGATGCGAATGAATACATAGAAAAATTATATAATCACTATTTTGATTTTATTTGACTTAGCCGTACCTACAAATATCATTCCAACTGTCGCTCCTCATCCTCCCAATGAGCCATCATCTTCTAAAAGGCCAGCACATAGTGATTGTTCCAATTTTTTTTATGATTTACCTTGTTGGAATAGTGTTGATGAGAGAACTTACACCTCAAGTTATCGGGAAGAGCTGAAATATTATCTTCGGTTGCCGACAGAGGATCGCAGACGATAGATCAACACGTTGGATTGGTGGAGGAGTAATGAAACACAATATCCTGTGCTTTCAAGATTAGCAAGAGATATCTTGAATGTTCCAATATCAACCGTTGCATCAGAGAACGTCTTTAGTCAGGGACGACAACAGCTTGGAGACAACCGACACTCATTGGGAAGCAATGCAATGAATGTTCTAATTTGCCTCAGGGATTGGATCAGAGCGGAAATAAGAAACCAAGGAATGGAACCGAAGCCGAGCGACGAGCTGAAACTTGAAGAAACTATGTCTTCACGGGAGAACTCAGCAGAATCAAGTCTAATGCATGGTTTTGCCCCCGTTGACTTTGACTATCCTATGCAATTTTCCGTTAATATTAATATGAATGAGTTGGAAAAAATGATGCATAATTTGTAGATTTTTCAGTCATGTAAATTATAAATTTTGGATCATTTCGCAATTCGCAGTCAATAAAATTCAACATTCATTCACTCCTTAGTCCTTACTTTATAATTTTTTTCATTTAATGATTTAAAATGAATTTCTAGTTTAAATATAAAACTTACTTCTAATATATTATTAATTTACTACCAAGTATTATTAATAATTTATTATATTAAGTAGCATATGTTTTGTATATTTGTGTATATATCTTCTATAGATGTCTATATTTAATGTATACATGTGTATATATTTTATAAATTAGTATATAACTCTATAATATATATATATACTTATATATATTGTAGTATATATATGTTGTATTATGTATTTTATTTAAAGTAGTACGTACAGTCGTATATATTGAATGGTGCGTATATATGTGTAATTGTGTATATGTGTATATATTTTTTAAATTCTAATGTAGTATATACTATATATATAGTGTATATATATATTGTTTAACGTATTTAAAATGTATATAGGTGGCCATATATTGTGTATATTGAATTTTTTTTTATCGGGTTTGACCGAATTTTTAATTGGGTTTGACTGGGTTTAGGTGGTTTGACCGGGTTGGGTTAAGTGGGACGAGTTAGGGTGGTTTTTGAAATTTTTACTATTGAGCCCACCCGGCCCGGCCCACTTAACCCCAATCCGGACCCGACCCGGTCCACAACCTGATTAATTTTAACGGGCCGGTTTCGGGTTGGTCTGGCCCGGCCCACTTGACACCCCTAGCTGTTTTTATGTAAATATGTTCATCTGCATATTAATTATGTATAGAGAAGTAACTTTACGGTTTGTAAGCTTAACAAACTATCTTGCGGAGCTCAATTCAACAAGACAATGACAGGCTCGGGTTTAAGTGAACAAAACTGGTGTTTCTAATATTTTTTAGCCCATTCACTTTGTTCAATAGATATTTTCTTGATAATTAGGGTGGAAGTATTACGCGAAGGAGAATCCAAGATTTATATGTAAATGAAAACCTAATTACATAGGATCTCATTTATTTGTATTTGATGATGGTCTTAATCTTAATCATTCAGATTTTTATTTAGCTATTACAATCAAAATTTTGACTGGCAACGACAAGTATGAGAAGGTGTATGTCTTGACAAGACACCTCAACGACAAGGTTGCTACCCTTCATCTTAGAGATCTCCAGAGCCAAGCTTATCGAACTTTTCAAAGATCAAGCTGACTACATTAGCATACCAGTTGTGTGTCCTTACAAGCTTGCTCACTATAGGTACTGAGCGAAGAAAAATTCACAGTGGCTAATTTATTTTTACTTGATATATTAATTTATGTATTGGAGTTTTTCTTCTAATGTTTCGTGTGTCGGGTATCAATGATAAAATGGTAAACACAAGGTATGTTAGTCATGTGTGAAAAGTAGGGCTGCATTTAGATAATGTCTTGAAAAGGATAAACATTGAGAATGCAATCATAGTAAACCAAAAGATATTATAAGGATATATGGAGTTATTCTTTCTCCTTCTTTTTTCTTTTTTTAAAAAGACTTATGGAGTAATCATGTGTGTGTTTTTCTTTTGGTTTAAATTTTTACAAGGATCAAACTGTTTTTATTTTATACCATAAAAAAGGAGTACATTTCAAGAAATATATGAGTCCTAAAATATATGATTTGCAAAAATATATATATGAAAAAAAAAATAAGAATCCTAAAATATATGGAGACATGAAGCATAACCCATAATTTGAACTAGCTCTTACTACTTACATAAAGCAACAACTTGTTCCTTATTGCATTTCACAACAACACATATGGTCCTACAAGTAATTAATTTAACTTCTTTCATAAATTAGTTCTATTATTTATCTATCTCAAATTAAAATTAAACTATACTCCGATATTGCTTTAGTTATGTCCTTCCATTCTTGTTTTTTACTTTTTTGGTATAAGATGAAATACGTTGCATTTTTATCATAATGAAATATATGTAATAACTTTACTCTCGTGTTTTTTCTATTTGAGGAAGAGATATGGTTGTAATTAGCCATTGGAGTTCACAATTCCTAACTATTTTTATTTTACTTAAACTAAATTTTGCAATCAAATACCTCGACAAGTTTTTTTTCCTCATGCAGTTGGAGTAAACTGCTCTGAATTCATGAATTTATTACTCATCATCGACGTACACGTGCAACGCACGTAATAATAATATATTAAAAGTGTGAAAGGCCCTAGAAATCTTGTTTGAACTTTTTGCCCTAATTAAAATCCCTGCTTTATACAAAATTATTTTTTCACTATTTTTATAATATTTAAGAGTTGAAAATTAATTAAATATATTTATGAAAAAATCTTTCCTTATTAGAAGTCATCAAAATTTTAATATTTTTTTTTCTAATTTAACAGTTAAAAATTAATTAAATATATATATGGTAAAAAAATCTTTCCTTACTAGAAGTCATCAAAATTAATGACAATTTATACTTTTTTCATTAGTTTAAGAATTCTATATCAAATAAATTTGATTTTAAGAAGATTTGAAAAATCTAAAAATAAAAATTAAACTATTAGAATAAGAAAAATTTAAGAAGTACTAGATTTTTAAAAGTTTTAAGTGCGTAATAAGAATGTAATCAAAGATTTTGTAAAGATTTGATTTTTAAAATAAGAAAAAATTTTAAATTATAAAAAAAATATAATAATCGTAACACAAATATGGTTCAAATTGATACGTCTCTCTTAATATACTACATGACAAACACAAAAGTGATAATCCATCAACCACTTAAAACTTCTGGTGGTAAAATATATATGTGTACATATTTATGTTTACATTATTATATTAAACTGTGAAATATTTTTGAAAAGTGATTTGAATTTTTCCGCTTTATAAAAATTTTCGCAATAAATAAAATTATTTAATTTTAAATATTCAAATATTATACGTGTAAGTTACGTGCGGTTAAATTAGTCTTTAATAAGAGGCCAAATATATATATTTGTCAGTCTATTTTATTTAGATATTAGACTCGAGCCAAATATATAATTAAACATATTTTGCCCATATGCCAAAAGATTGTATTTTCGCCCCCACTCTTTTGAGCGCGTTTAGCATCTCAAAAAGTGGCTAATATGTTTTTTCTTTTGGTTTCTCTATTTTTTGTTTCCCTGATTTGCTTGAGGAAAGCAACCATTTTTCTGGAAATTTTAATGCCGATGGCAAGATATTTCTTGTTGGGAAACAATGGGAAAACATAATAATAGAAATATAACTTATTATTATTAGCAATATAGTAATACAGAAAATTTATTATAATATATTTTAAATAATATATAAATTATATTTAAGTTGTGGTGAACATTGTTCTATGAAACTATTCTAGCAATGTAAAATGTTTCTCCAAAACAAGTTTCTTTAATTAAATAGAGGATACAAAGATTCAACAAAAACTAGTTAATAATACCACCAAGTTAGACTAAGAATATAAATAAGAGAATATAAAGAAATAAGTAATTTATTTGGTACTTTTTCCATTTCATTTTAATTAACTACTTTACTATAAATACATGTCTTAAATTACTTATTCATTTACCATATCAAGACAATTTTTCTTTTTTTTTTTTTTAATTTTACATCTTCAATTAATATTCTTTGAAAGCGTAAATAAATTTATATGAGCAAATTTTTCATAAATAATTTTTATATCCATCAATTTGAATGAAGAGTAAATTAGTAAAATTAATTATATTATTTATAATTTAAAAAATGAAAAATGACCTAACTAAAATGATGTAGCCAGTGAATAAGAAATCAAATAATGGAGGGGCGTTGGACGTTGGTTGGTGATAATTTTTCAAGATAATGAGAGCATTTATTTGTAGACCCAAATGACCACTTCAATCTTGACAAGTGTAAGATAGAATTGACAAGTGGAAGAGAGATTTTGACAAGTGCGAGAGTTACTTAGCAAATGGTTTGGTGTCAGCATGTTCTCCAAGTAATGTCATTAGTTGGATTGTCGAGTACATATCAATAATGACTTTTCAAATACAGAATCAGTGTTAGTTTTGATTTTTCAAATACACTTTAAAATAATTCTTTTTAAATCAAGGAAAAGATAAAAAAATATCCCTCTACAATGATGAATTGATTAAATTTATCCTTTATTATACTTTGTGGTTATTTATATCTTCGCGGTCACAAAAGTTAACACATGTACCCTCAACACAAATGATATGCCCCAAATTAATCAAAATTAACTGATTTCAATTTTAACCCGACCCGGTTCATAATCTATCGACCCAACACAATCCAATTTCTTCCCTTCTTCACCTCCTCCACCTTTTCTTTTCAACTTTCAAATAGACAAGCCATGGAAGGAAAATACAGAGCAAATGACTAGTAATGTTAGGCAGAGGCGGAGCCAGCCCTCTTTAGGAGGTTCGTTCGAACCTCCTTTGATGAAAAAATATACTATTTACATATAATTAAAATTATTTTTTATGTGGTTATAATATGTATTGAACCCCTCCAGCTTAGTTTTCTTTGAATATTGAACCCCCTTACTTGAAATTCTGACTCCATCTCTGATGTTAGGCCTAATATAATCTACAGCAATATATATTCCTTGGTTGAGCAGAATTGAGACCCGTGCAAACAATGTAGCTAAAAGAAATCTAGTCGTTCCAGAAAGACCCACTTCTTTGGCGAAAGTTTGGTCACTGAACTACAAAGTTAAAAACCATGTTACTAAGCCAATACATTTTCTCCTTCATAAGTCAGAAAAAGCAAAAACCAGATTTTGTGCCGAATATGCCATGTAAAACATGCAAGTTGAAACAACTTAAGTGCTTCAGAGAAGTGACTGGATTAGCACTGACCATCTAACCCAATTGAAGACTTTTAAGATAGCGGGTGTGACATCCCGTGGCCCTTCCAAAACTGCAGATATAAGCAATGTTGTGAGAAAGAAATATTACAAAATATTGATATAAAGTGAACTCTTTTGGAATGTTGGATAATCATTGATAAAAAAACTGTTGTTAAGCATAATTGAATACTTAGTTCTTTAATTTATACAGAAGTAGAGTGTAAACTTAATAATTTAGTGAAGTAGTTGAAGGCAATATCGACACATATATGATCTCTCTCTCTTGAAATTCACTCGAGGAACCAGCAAATGAGTGTTTCACACATTGATGACATAAAATCAACAATTTTCAGGAAATTGACTCGAAAATGCCAACGTAGAAATAGAACAGATAAAACACTTCATCCAGGGGCGGATCTAATGGGGTTCAGGCGTGGTATGGGATTCGCAAACTTCGATAAAAAAATTGTGTATATATATTTTGAAGAAAATTGGTATATTATTTAAGTGCCAAGCAATTGAGGAAGTAGTGTTAGTGGCAAATGCGCTGAAATTTCACGTAGTATACCAGAGTTCAAATTCAGACGCTAACATTATTTTGTTATTGTTTGATCGCTATTCTATTTTCTATAAGTGTTTTTCCTCTTGACTTAATCTTTGTTTGACTATTTTTTTTGGATAATTTTTGTTTAAGAATTTTTAACTTTAAGTGTAGAATATAATTGAAGATTCCTTCTTCCTTCAAATTTATAATTAACCTCTCCTCGTAAATCATAATAATTGCTTGGCTTGGTGTTATAATTTCTTAACAATAGAATTGGAAATATCCATTGAATGTTGACAACTATTTTGTACTTTCACGCTGACTGATAAGTTGAATTTAACTCTTGTTTGCACAATTTATAGTAACAACAACAACAACAACAAATTCAGTGTATTCCTACATAGTGAGGTCTGAGGAGGGTAAAATATATGCAGTCCATACACTACCTCCGGAAAAGTAGAAAAGTTGTTTACGATAGTTTTTATAATAATAATCACATTTTTATGATTTGATCTATTTATTTATCTATACAAATTGAAAAGACAGATATTCAAATCGAAACCTAAAGTCTGTAAAATCGACAAAATATTTATCTTATTTGGAGCAGTGTAAATAGCAAAATGTAAAGCAAAAAATTAACTGAATTCGTAAAAATTAGGTTCTTCGATAATGTTTCAATAAAATTTTGCTTCAAAAATCTCTTACTAACAAACCAAATTCCAGTGGGACACCCATAAAAAGTATTCTTTTTGAGTAGTAGGTTTAACGTTAAAAGTGACATGACACCCGCAATTTTAAAATCCTAGATCCGCCTCTGACTTCATCAATAACACGGTGACGAAATATTTACTCTTTTTATTTGAAATGAGGAGCTACCAAGAGTTCACTTCACCTGCTTTACCATGGTATATTGGTGTATTCAGAATTGTCCGAGAAAAGGGTGAAATGACAAAAAGTATAGCTCCACCCAGAATTTGGGCTTCTTGATGCCCGACAAGCATATGCATATCAATAAAAAAAAATTAAGCCTCTACTCCCTATTCAATGCTACTTTTCTCATCGCTTCCAATAGTTATTAACTACTGCCTCTGGTAAGCAGTTAGATCCAATTTAGATCAATAACAGCAGGACTCTAATTCAGATTAATAACTGCAAGATTAAGCCTCTAGCACAAACCTACAACAAGCAACATCACTAGATTGCGGTTCAAACATCCATAATCCATTAATCAGCATTCGTGTGTGTAAAATCAAAAACTAAAATAACACAAAAGTCGGATAACTAAGTATATCTCTTAACTTGATTGATGAAAGGGTTGTTAGAACATAAATTTACTATCTTGGCAATTCGTTTCTTTTATTTGATTAACGAATAGTCATTTGCTCTGTATTTTCCTTCTATGGCTGGTCTATTTGAAAGTTGAAACGGAAAGGTGGAGGAGGTGAAGAAGGGAAGGGAAAGAAAGAGAATTATGACGGAAAGGGGTTAAATTGGACGGTGTTGGGTCGGTGGATTGTGAACCAGGTCGGGTTAAAATTGAAATCAGTTAATTTTGATCAATTTAGGGCACACTGTTTGTTTTGAGGGTACATGTGTTAACTTTCGTGATAACGAAGGTATAAATGGTCACAAAGTATAACGAAGAACAAACTTGACCAATTAATCAAAGTAGAGGGGTATTTTTAACCCTTTTCCCTTGAATCAATAATTTGTTTGCATTTCTCACTTCTTTGTATCAGTCTTATCCACAATTTTTAAAAGTTTACCTATTTAGATCACTGTCTCCTTTATTGAGAGATATCCATGTTTTCAAATACTTGACAAGAAACAACTCAAGAAAAAATTTCAACAATTCAGTATAACCATTGTAAGATTTCACTAGCGAGTTAATAGACAAAAGCTATTCAGTAGTATTTAAATTGAACATGTCAATGAGATGTGAAGTCGAGAATCATCATCAATTGTAACTTTATTTGGACCTTGATATTTATTCTGAATATCAAGATTAACTGTAAGATGGTGCATAACGTCACTGTCCATTAACTATGCTGATTTTCCAACAGTCATAAGCTTTTCTCAAATCAATGTACTGCCTTTAAAATTCATAACACAAGTTTGGAGCATATTCTCGAGAACCTGAACAATCCCTTCTTATCAAACAATTCTTTATAGTATCCTTCCTGTTATGTATGTCACCAGATCTTGATAAGTCAAGCATTTTGTACAATTGTCCTACCAGCTACAAGAGAATTTGATTTTCAAATATTGTAGTAGTCAATTCTTTTTCAATTCTCTGATAAAGCATTTTGAATACAATTATTTTTGTATATTATATCACAACAAGAAATTGACCTATAATCTGTCACACTATTGACATACTAAATGAAAGAACCCGTGCCAGCGTGGGCCTAATAATCCAAGTGAAGAACATACATTGGTTTTATGACAAATATTGAGAACGTTCTAATATTGCAAGGGAAAAAATGATATACATCCAATTAGCACACGAGTTTATAAGTGTTATAACGATGCTAACCGAAGCTCCGCACACAACATAGCTAATAAGCATCTTGAGTTTACTTCCACCTTCAGAAGTCAAGGTATCCATGTTACTGCCACACTGTAGCATCATATACAAAGCTTTCAATTAAACCATCCATACAACTAAATCATATATACTATTTCAATTAAACCATCTATACAACTAAATCATATATACTAACACAGTTTTTTGTTTGCAAGAATTTTCAATTTCAATTTGAGATAATTTGAAACTCTTGAATAATTACGACTGAATCTTAACTAACTAAAAACACTTATTATTTTGATGCATAAATCATGATTATTATGCAGATTTAGGCATGACTATTTCCATGTGCTGAACAATGACTACACACACTGAGAGATGTATGCCATTGGTGGTAGTACTGTTTCTACAATTAAAAGCCAGGGTAACAGATATCTTGCACCAGTGAATCCTTTTGCCAAAGAGGTGTCAACAACTTAGTACAACCAAATAACTCGGACTAATCTTTTCGAAAAAAAAAAAACTCGAACATAATACTCTGAGTACTTAAAAAAAGATGAAGTGAGTGGTCTTTTAACAAGAAGGGCCAAACTTAATCTTACAAAATTATTGATCTTTATGCAAATGGGGGTAACAGGTGACGAAAAGAGTGAAACCATGGGAAGGATCATGGAGGAACTGGAGCTGGAGATCAAAGGGAGACCTTATGTTGAATGAAGCATATTTTACTGCATCTGGACGTGCTGCTCCAGGCAGAGCTATGCAAGAGCCTCAAGCTTAACATCATATAATGAAAGAGGTTGGAAGAAACTTAAAAGAAAGAAGCATATTTCGTTACCCATTAGAACCTGAATAATCGATTAGGCATTATCTATGATACTAAATCCTCCCAACTTCCTAGGGTTTGATGATTGGTACCAGCACTTGTACCAACTGAGAATCCAAAAAATCTTTTCTTTTCCAATAAGCAGAAGTGACAAAAATAATGAAGGCGTTTCCTGTATGTAGACAACATAAAAACGGTGAAAAATAATATAAAAGTTGTATTATACTGCAATTGTGGTAATATAATATATATAGATAACTCTAGCCATCAAGGACCAGATAAAAGAAGAAATCACCTAAAGATTTTTTGGTGAATTGTTATATAATAAATCTCACCCCAAAACCAAGTGCTCCATTGGTGACCAAGTTAAAAGTAGAGTAAGATAAGTGCTCATAATTCTTTCTTTCCAAATTGGTTTTTTTCAAGAATATATAAATTTTATTTAAAAATAAAATTAGCCATAGTAAAATTGTGTTCTAATCCTCAGATTTCTACATTGGATTTGGACTTTCTTTTAATGACTTGCTGATTGAAATATGCAGGTTATGTTTGAGAGATTGAAGTTGGAGAACGAAGAAAGCAGAGGTAGATATACAATATACAATCAACAGTACACAAAGCAATTTATGGGTGGAGTCTATTGGATCCTACCGGGACAAAGATAATGTTAGACAACAACTATTAATCGACAGAAAAGGCTCCATAGTAGTCTATGAGGTAGTGAAGCCCCGATTAGTGAAATAGAGCTCGAAGCTTAAGAAGTTGAGCTCATATTAAACTGATGTGAAACTGATGGCATAACGACAATAAGTGCAAATATATTATCAAGTGAGAGCCATTATCATCTGGTGTTCTTGACATTTACCGAACAAACTAAATCGAACAAAGTCATCAATTTCATGAACTGATATGATATTGATGGTGTAGCGGCAGTAAGTGTAGATATAGATGATGATATGAAATTAATGGCGTAGCAACAGTAAATGCAAATATAGATGCATAAACATTGAAGTGTTAACATCAGCAACATCAAGTTTTTGTACTACATATAAAAGTATAAAATTATTCCAAATACTAACAACCCATAGAGACTCTAATTGAGGAGCTGTTTTTGAACAACCAAATATTGAAAATTGAAGAACTATTACTAAGCTAGGATCATTTGTGTAATACAACTTTTAATGGTGACAACACATAAAAAGTTATACCAGAGAAGCAACATTGGCTGACCTTTTACACTTTTTTTGACTGGTGTGATTGGGTCAACTTTTACCTCCGTACTTGAAGAACCAATTGCAACAACTATTGCTTGCATCCTTTCTCACGTAGGCTAGTGGCTTGATCTTTTTGGGACTCCTCTCAATAATACTTGGTGGAGGAATTTGTTCTTCTCTACGTAGGACAAAACGACAGAGTTATGTGTCTGACATTAGAATTGATCCAAGTTGACTTCATAAGTTGAGTCCGAGATAATCTGTTCAACAGTATCTCATGGACATGATTAAAAGGTAGCAATTGGTCCTGCAAACAAAAAGGGGAAAATCAATTTTAAAAGTTGCTTATCACAAGACGGGTGTGGCAGCAAAAATCACAAGTCTGCGCAACTTAGATGTCAACTGATTCCTTCTTGCTTTGCTAGTTTAGGGCTCGAATAACTTTCTGCTTCTCCCCAACGGCTCTCTCTCTCTCCCTCTCCCTCTCCCTCTCCCTCTCCCTACCTTCTCTCTCCTCGGTCCCGGGCCCCGTTGCCGTCGCTGACCTTCGGAGCCGACCTCCGGTCGACCGTCGTCGTTGACCCGACCCGATCTCCGGCTCCGGTCGCCGGCCACCGGCGCGACCTTCGGCGTCAGCCCGCCGACCCCTCCCTCCCTCCCCCATCGCCGGATCCGGCGAGATCCACCCCCCAAACCCCCCCCCAGCAGCCGCCGATCGACCGACCCCCCCTCCAGCAGCCGCCGATCGACCGACCTCCCCCCCCCCCGCAGCCGCAGCTCGGCCCCAGCCAGCCGCCGCCGCCGCAGCTCCGCCTTCACCCGCCAGCTGCTCGGTCGCCAACAGCTGCAGCACCCGGACGCCGACCAGTTCAGCCGGCCTCCAGCAGCCGCAGCTCCATCTCAGCACCGGAACTCACCGGAACCCGGTCAACGCTGGGTTCGGGTTTTCCGGCTTGGTCTACAAGCGTGACTCGGTGATCTCTAACCTTTGATATTTTATTTCTCGCTATTTCATTTTATTCCCCGTTTCCTGCTAGTTTTATCTGATTTGCAGTTGATTTACTGATATTGTCCGTATCTGTTGTTGTTGTTGCTGTGGCTGTGGTTGTTTTCTTGCACTGCTTTTGTTTGGGTATTTGCTTGTGATTTGTTGATATTATCTGCTGTTTATTGTTGCTATTGTCTGTTGTTTGTTGTTGCTGTGACTGTTGTCTGTTGTTGCTGCTGTTGTGGTCGTTTCTTGCCTTTGAGTATATTTTCTTATATTTTCCTATATAGTGGCTGTGAGCGGTAATGGTTGGATACGGTCATGTCTGAGGGGGTTGGGGTGTGGGGCAGTTGTGGGGGCGGGGGATGCGGTAAGGGCGGGAGTGGGAGGGAGGCCAAGGTATGGCTGCGGGGGCGGTAGGGGAGGGCGGGGGGATAGTGTTGGTAGGCTGAGGGTTGGTTCTTGGAATATAGGGACCCTTCAGGGTAAGTCTATAGAGCTTGTGAAGATTCTTAAGAAAAGGAGGATCAATATCGCGTGTATTCAAGAGACCAAGTGGGTAGGGTCTAAGGCTAGGGATGTGGATGGTTACAAGCTGTGGTACTCTGGGAGCGAGAGGCGGAGGAATGGAGTTGGCATCTTAGTAGATGAAGAGCTTAGAGGCCAGGTAGTAGAGGTTAAGAGGATCAACGATAGGTTGATGACTATTAAGTTGGTCATTCGGGGGTTTACCCTGAATGTGTGTAGCGCTTATGGGCCGCAAGTGGGCTCGAAGGGGGAGGAGAAGTTGCGGTTTTGGGAGGCTTTAGAGGAGGTGCTGAGAGGCGTGCCTAGCTCGGAGAAGATTGTTGTAGCAGGAGATTTCAACGGGCACATCGGTGCGTTACCGGGAGGCTTTGGTGATGTGCATGGTGGTTTTGGTTTTGGGGTGAGAAATGAAGAGGGGGCTACCCTTTTGGAGTTCGCAAGGTCCTTTGGGCTGGTGGTGGTGAACTCGGGCTTCCCGAAGAAGGACGATCGCCTCATCACCTGTCGAAGCGCAATGGCCAGGACCCAGATTGACTTTATGTTGATCAGGAAAGGGGATAGGGTGTTGTGTAGGGACTGTAAGGTCATCCCGAGTGAGAACCTTTCGACCCAGCATAGGCTCTTGGTCATGGACTTGGGTATAAAGGCGAATAGTAAGAGGAGGAGTAAGGAGTGTAGACCTAGAATTAAGTGGGGCGGTTTGACGCCAGTGAATGCGTGGGAGATAGGGGAGAAGTTGGCGGGAATGGGGGTGTGGGAGTGTAGGGGGGACGTGGATAGTATGTGGGATAGGGAGGCTAGGTGCATCAGGGAGAAGGCAAGTGAGGTGTTGGGTGTTTCTAGGGGCCGGGCCGGGCACCATCAGGGGGATTGGTGGTGGAATGAAGAGGTGGAGAAGAAAGTACGATCCAAGAAAGAGGCGTATGCTAAGTTGGTGGAGAGCAGGGACGAAGAAGAGAAGCGGGTAAACAGGAAAGAGTACAAGCTAGCTCGGAAGGAGGCTAAGTCAGCAGTCACGGCAGCTAAGACGGCCGCGTTTGAGAGCCTGTATGCGGGGTTACAGGGGAAAGGAGGGGAGAAAAAGTTGTTTAGACTCGCTAAGGCTAGGGAGAGGAAGGGCCGTGACCTCGATCAGGTGAGGTGCATTAAGGGGGAGGATGGCAGAGTGTTGATGGAGGACAGACATATTAAGAATAGATGGAAGTCGTACTTTCATAGGCTCTTGAATGACGAAGGGGATAGAGCTATTGTGTTAGGGGAACTGGAGCATTCAGAGGAGTGTCGGGAGTTTAGTTATTGTAGACGTTTTAGGGTAGAAGAGGTTAGAGAAGCTGTTCGCAGGATGCGGAGGGGTAGGGCGACGGGGCCGGATGAGATACCGGTGGAGTTTTGGAAGTACGTTGGAGAGGCTGGGGTAAGGTGGTTGACTGGTCTGTTTAACGAAATCTTCAAGACGGCAAAGATGCCCGAGGCTTGGAGGTGGAGTACCATGATCCCTCTTTATAAGAATAAGGGTGACATCCAGTGTTGCAATAACTATAGGGGGATTAAGTTATTGAGTCACTCTATGAAGATTTGGGAGAGAGTGGTCGAGGGGAGGTTGAGACGGATAGTGTCTATTTCGGAAAATCAGTTTGGATTTATGCCTGGGCGCTCGACGACGGAGGCAATTCACCTGGTACGGAGGTTGATGGAACAGTATAGGGAAAGTAAGAAGGATCTGCACATGGTGTTTATCGACCTAGAGAAGGCTTACGACAAAGTTCCCAGGGAGGTGCTTTGGAGATGCTTGGAGGTGAGTCGAGTCCCGATGACTTATATCAGAGCAGTTAAAGATATGTATGATGGAGCGAAAACTCAGGTAAGGACGGCGGGAGGAGACTCAGAGCATTTCACTGTCTTGACAGGACTGCATCAGGGATCTACTCTTAGTCCTTTTTTGTTTGCTTTGGTGATGGATGTATTGACGCGGCGTATTCAAGGGGAGGTGCCTTGGTGTATGCTTTTTGCAGACGATGTAGTTCTGATTGACGAGACCCGAAAGGGTGTGAATGACAAATTAGAGGTGTGGAGACAAACTCTTGAGTCTAAAGGGTTCAGGTTGAGCAGAAGCAAGACAGAGTATTTGGAATGCAAGTTTAATGACGTGAGGTTGGAGGACGAGGTGGTCGTGAAGCTGGATTCGCAGGAGGTATGTAAGAGGGATAGTTTCAAGTATCTCGGGTCCGTGATACAGGGTAACGGTGAGATTGACGAGGATGTCTCGCACCGTATCGGGGCGGGATGGTTGAAGTGGAAGCTCGCGTCGGGGGTGTTGTGTGATAAGAAGGTGCCGCCCAAGCTTAAAGGCAAATTCTACAGGATGGTAGTCCGTCCGGCCATGTTGTATGGAGCGGAGTGTTGGCCAGTTAAGAACTCCCACATCCAAAAAATGAAGGTGGCGGAAATGCGGATGTTGCGCTGGATGTGCGGGATGACTCGAGGGGATAGAGTTAGGAATGAGACTATCAGGGAGAAGGTTGGTGTGGCTCCAGTGGAGTGCAAGATGCGGGAAGTCCGATTGAGTTGGTTTGGACACGTGAAGAGGAGGGACACGGATGCCCCGGTCCGTAGGTGTGAGAGGCTAGCGATGGATGGTTTTAGGCGGGGGAGGGGGAGGCCGAAGAAGTACTGGGGTGAGGTGATTAGGCGGGATATGGAGCAGCTACAACTCACCGAGGACATGACCCTAGATAGGAAGGTCTGGAGGGCGCGAATTAGGGCAGAAAACTAGGGTCAGTTTGGGGCGTTAGGGTAGGGAAGTATTTGGTGGGTGTTTTATTCCTATTATTCTTCCTATTCTTATTTTTATTCCTATTTTCTATTCTTCTTCTTGTTATGCTTTCGGTGTTCCATGTTTTATTACGAATCTGGGTGCTTTCCGATGTTTCCTACTACTTATGGGTGCCGTATTTACGTTATGAAATCCTGTTCTGTGCGTTACTTTATATTTGTGTGGTGTCTCGTGTCTTGAGCCGGGGGTCTATCGGAAACAGCCTTTCTACTTCTTCAGAGGTAGAGGTATGGACTGCGTACATCTTACCCCCCAGACCCCACTAGGTGGGAATACACTGGGTTTGTTGTTGTTGTTGTTGTTGCTTATCAAGGTGGTAAAATGATGTGATGGTACCTTAGGACATGTTGTGTCAAATATGTCTTTGGCTGTACAGAGACACTAATGTTGTTAGTCGAAGACATTTTGGACAATTGAACTCTTTTACGGTCTTCATGCACAAAATTATTGAATCAAATTAATGCACTTAAACTGAAACAAATCGAACTCGAGATCAATGAAATGCCTATAACAAAGGCAAATGTGGCCCTTTGTCAATGGGTTTATGAAGTTCATAAGCGAAACATCAGGAAACTACAGCGCAGAGTTGGAATCCAAAGAGACAGTTTTGATGGAGAATTATCACAAACAGATAGAGAGCAAAAGTTGGCTAACCTCACAATATGTTTTCCCTTAAATCATTTAGACATTCAAACAATAATTTGCAAATACAAGTAAAATAAGCACAACAATTTAAATAAGAAGCAGAGAAAATAAAGAATGAACCATAATTTTTTCACCCACAATTCGCATAAAGAAACAACGTTTCACTGAATAAGATGAAATTCAAATTAAAGGAATCATAATTAAGCACATAAAGAGAATAAACGAACCTGAAAATGAAAAAAAACAGTTGAGAAAATGCCGGAAAAGCTGAGAAGATGAAGATATGGCCAGCGATGTGGCACACGTATTACTACGAAGAAGCCACCAAGAATAACCAAGTGAAAATCCTATATTGCCCCCCAGTTGAAGCATGAAAATAATGAAATAGCCCTGTGAGAAAGCACACATGGCGGCAGTCACCTGTGTGCTAACTCATGCTTCTATATGTTAGCAAAGTAATGTATTAGTACAATATAGAAGTGTGAATATCCAGGCAACACTTTGTCAATATACCTACTTCTTTTACCTTTATCACCGCTTCAACTGTTTTAATCCGCCATTTTATTTTATTATTTTTATTTAATTATTATAAGTTATTTATATATTAAAAATTAATAATTCTTCCGTCTTAAATTATGTATTATTTTTTTTTTAATTCGTCCCAAAATAAGTGTTGTCTTTTCTTATTAAGCAATTTTTTAAAGACATAATTATCCTTTTATCCTTATTGATCCCACTTAATTAAAAAAAAAATATTAACACATTTTTTTATAAAGGATAATTTGGTAAACTTTACCAAGTCTTCCCTTTTTTCTTAAATTCTGTGCCCGGTCAAATGGCGACACATAAAATGGAACGGAGGGAGTAATATTTAATTAAAAAATAAATAAATATTTATGATATTTTTATTTCAGCTGTTTCAACACGTGATTTTACTATATCATCCCTAATTAATTATTATAAGTCATTTACATATTAAAAAATTAATAATATTTAATTTAAAAATAGATAAATATTTATGAAATGTCTGTTTCAATTGCTTCAACCATGATTTTACTATATCATCCTTAATTAATTATTAAAAGTCATCTACATATCAGTAAATTAATAATATTTAATTTTTAAAAAATAAAATAGACATTTATGATATGTATGTTTCAGCTACTTCAACAATAATTTTACTATATCACCGGAAATTGTTAATTATTATAAGTCATCTAAGTATTTAAAAATTAATAATATTTAATAAAAAAAGTAAAATAAACATAAGATTATAAAATTAACTCATGATATTTTAAGACGTCTTATATGAGACTCAATTAAATTTTTTCACAAGTATTTTTTATAGTTATTTTGTTATATCACTTCTAATTAGTTATTATAAGTAATTTAAGATATGTTTGCTTTGCTTTAATCGTAATTTTACTATATCACTCCTAATTAATTATTATAGCCACCTAAACATTGTGTCATTTAAATTAAAATAGAAATTTTTTTATAAATTACAATTATTAAAAACTTAAATTATGTTGAAAATATAAATAACTATTTTTTTTTTGGTTGAAGAAATATAATTAACTATCAATGCAATAAATAATTTGGACAAGGAGAATAGCATATATTATTTGAAAATTGCATAAAACATGTTATAAATTTTAATTGTTAACTTAAAATATCTAAATAAAAAAATTTAATCTAGTCTATATTTTAAGAAATACGTAAAAAATAATATAAATCGCAATATTTAATAACTTGAAAAATTTAAAAGATATAAAATATTTAGCTGACTCTCAAAATTATACCAATGTCACTTAAATTGAAATAGAAGAAAAAGTATTATAAATCATAATAATTAAAAACTTAAATTATTTTTAAAATATAATTGACAATCAATGCTGTAATAGTTTGGACAAAAAGAGTAACATATATTATTAAAAATTAACTAAAAAGTATTATAAATTACAAATAGTTAACAACTCAAAATTTTTAAAAATATATTATAAATATGATTAATTATCTAAATTCTATTTATGTCACATAAATTGAAACAAAAAAATAATATATATTGAATCCGCGCTAACACGGGCCGCTCGGTAACTAGTCTTGGGAATAAGAGTAATTATAGTTGATTTTACTCGTTTTAGCATGTTATCAGTTCTAAAGAATTCGTGTGCATCCTCCAGCAGATCATTGCAAACAATCTCTCATGTATCTTTAGACTTCCATAACTCCTTTTAGCATGTTATCAGTTTTAAAGAATTCGCGTGCATCCTCCAACAAATCATTGCCAAAAATCTCTCATGTATCTGTAAAGAGTTAGACTTTCATAACTATCTGCTCAGGAGATTTGTTCCTTTCAACATCCCATGCAACTACTTTTACATCTGTTTGGTTTGTGATGAAAGTGAATAGAAAATGAAGGAAAAATGAATGTGTATTTATTTTATGGAAGAAGTGTTCTTCCACATTGATGGGAGAAATAAAATTTTTCAAAATTAAATATAGAAACATTTCTTCATGTGGATAGTGAGGTAAAAAGAAGACAAGTATCGCATTATCACCGTCGCTTGCTCGGATTGGCTTCAGATCGAGAGATATATTCTTGGACAAACTTTATTTTAAACTTGAGATGTAATGATTCAAAAATCTAATATGAAATTTCTCCGTTTGGGGATGCATATTAGAATGTGCGGACACATGTTAAAACACACCTCAAAGGCACGCAAGGCAAAAAGTGACTTGCGGGCGCAGGTCATCATCTACGGATGCAGTAAGGTACACAGAAGAGACAAAAGTTTATGTTTCGGGCAAAACAACAACCTATGGACGCATGTCCCTACCTGCGGCCACAGTGGGGTCCGTAGGTCGTACCGACATTACAAATAGTTATACCTTTTCATGAACATTATTTCTTTTCAGAAGCAACACCTTTTTGCTATAAATACTTAATTTTTCCTTAGGAATTGACACAAAATTTTGAAGTAAAAAATATCTTTTTTGTCTTAATAATCAAGTGTGATTTACAAATCGTTGAGTGAGTTCGTAGTTCAGCAAATTTTAGGTACCATTATTTGCTAAAGTGATACATGCCAAATTGCCTTCGAACCTTTGGAGGGGATATGTATGATGTTTGAGGTGATTGACAACTCCTTAGTGCTATTAAAAGATATCACATGGATCAAGATTACCATTAAGAAGGGTCAAAGGACTTTGACGAGGTTGGAGAGTGCAAAACGGGGCTCGAAAACCCCTTGGAAGGGACATGCGCCCAAGGCGCTTTGGAACTGCCTTTTATCCGCTTTAGCATTTCAAAAGCGGGTCAAAACAGCCCTTAGTGGGCCTTTTCTTGCATTTGGGTCACTTTTCGTCCCTAATTGGGTAATAATTAGCCAAACTATAAATACTTGGGAGCTAACTTATTTCCTTAGTTTTGTTATTGATGACGAATGTATGAAAACACTTGAGAGAGTGAACAACGTTTGTTGACATTTATTTAGAAATGATGGTTGTAAGGGCGTTTCGATTCCCTTGAGGTCAACCTAAGAGATTAGGTTCTTGGTTTGGTTTAATTGATTGAGGATTAGGGGTTTAATATTCCATTTGTTTTCTTTCAATTCCTTTCATTGTGTCAATCTATCTATTTTTCTATATCTATCCTTTTATTTTTTTTCTATTTGTATTTTGATTTCATCATTTCTTTAGTTTTTTGGTTGTTCTCTTCTTTGTAGGTTACTTTTGTATCATTTGGTATCAGATTCGAGCTTGTTTTGTTCCTACGAAGTCAATCTTCGGTCTAGTCGTCTCGAAAAATTAAAAATCACACAGAAGTTACTATTCATGTTTTAGGTCTTAGGTCACATTTTGAGTTTTTAATTTTTGAGTTTTCTTGGGTTTCTATTGTTATATTTGCATTTCCTAACACTATTAGAGTCCATATATCAAATTTGAGTCAAATTAGAGGTTATTTGAGTGTTGTATCCTTGTTGAACGCTTGGGTTTGAAGAAGTTTAAAGTGGATTGAAGATTTTGAAGTTGATTGCATGATTTGAAGTGTTGGGTGAGAAATTTGAGCAAAATAATGTTTGGAATGAGTTTAGAATGATGAAAAGTGCATAAGTTCAAAATTTCAACTCATTCTGAGCTAAGGTGTTCTTGAGGAAATTGTTACATTCATATTGAAAGTTCATCCAAAAGAGGGTGTTTGATCCAAAAGAAAGAAAGAAAAAAGAGTGAAAAGTGTTGGTACTAGGAAATCTACCAAGATTCCAAGGATATTCCAAGAAAAGAGGACAAAAAGAACCATTTGAGGGGCATTGTTGGCCTTGGAACAAGCAAGTGGAGGCCAACTTGCCCTTGACCTGCGCCCAAGGTGCACAACAACTACTCCTAACCTGCTGTCGCACCTCAAGGCAGTGTCTAAGGCATTTTCTACTATCAACCTGCGTTGCATTGAAAATATTGGAACCCTGGGTGTTGCACCACACAGTAAGGGACCAGGTCCCTCATAATCAATCAGAGGCAAAAACATAGTAAATGAACCAGGAACTCAACACAGTGCAGGAAACTTAAAGAACACAAGATTTAACATGGAAAACCCCTTGCTTAAGGGAGAAAAAATCACGGCTTGCCCTCTCAAGCAACCAAAACTCCACTATAATCAAACTTTCGATTACAGACTCCACTAAACCTAACTCTAGGTTCCTCCTACTTGTAATAACTCTACTACAAGCCTATCTTGACAACTCTTCTAAGAATACACCATGCTATTGATTATCTCTAACCAATATCCACCTTAGGTAACTCTACCTAAGCTCTCTCAAAGCAAGAAGAAAAGAACATTTCTCTTATAACACGAGTAGTTTAATTACAATTGAGGACTCAACTCAAGAACGCTCACTCTTTTTATGCATAAGAAATAAAAACTTCAAGATATACTTGAGCAATAAAGCTAGATTGAGATTTTGCCTCTCTCAATTTCTTCAATTTTAAATTTTTGCAAAAAATGCTTGATAGAGAAGCATCCTTTTCCTTTTATAGTTGAGTGATGATTAAGGTTGAAATGCAATTGGACCAGGTGTCCTAAATAGTACAAGTAACACGCACACAATTTGTTATACAAGAGGAAAAAACTGTGCAGATGTGTACCAGCTATACTGTAGCCTTGAACATCTAGGGACCTGGTCCCTTGTAGTTAGCTGCTCATCATCAAAACAAGATACAACAATTTTCTCATTTTTCATGATAACAAACCAATCACTGAGTTTTTGAGCATAAATACACATTAATCATATTTAATTAGTGTGATTACCACTATAGAGGATGAATGTTCACCCTATCATGCAATACCATGCTTCCATAATCATACAACTTAGGGACCTGGTCCTTTGTTGTCAATTGATAATAAAACTGGTCCCTTGTTGTCAATTGATAATAAAAACTCAACTTATTGATGCAATTTCAATGTTTTCCCCTGTCAATATGCACCATTATTTCTTCCCCCTATCAATATGTATACGTACATCTGCTATTCAACATTTACACACCCGATACCTGGTTACCTGTTTCCCTCTACCACATGAAGTCAATAGTCCCTTTTTTGGCATTATTGAAAAGTGAAAATAGTAAACCAGGAGCAAAATAAGCACAGGTTAGTTAACTTATGGACACTGGAGCAACACTAACATGAAGAACATCTTTAATATAAAGAGGAAATACATACAACATATAAATAAAGATTCATTCATATGTAGAGAATAAGTATAATTGCATTACATAATTTAAATGTTCCAAAGAAAAAGCAACATGAATTAAGAAAGGTTAAATAGGGGAGGGACTTGAAAGGATGGTTTGAAGGAGTAGGGCCAGGTTATTGTTTTTTGTAGCATGATAGTGCAATAATTCCTTGGTTAAATACCTTATATATGCATTTAAGCTGATAACCTCATCTATCAAAGTGGAGACCTTTTTGTTTAGGTCAACATTCTCAGTTTTAAGCTCATCAGTGACACTTAGACCCTTAACAGTCAGATGTTGAATTGTCATATTCAGTTTGCTTATCCCTGCATCCTTAGCAACTATATTGAGCTGTAACACCTCTATTTCTTTGTTGAATTTACTTTGGAAGTTGGTGCTTTATATATTCTTCACACCCTTAATTTTGACCAGTGTCTTTCTTCACAGCATTTGCAATACAGTTCCAGGAGTTCCATTCTCACACATAATACTAAAGTGATCAAACACTTTATTTAAACGGTAACTACAAGGCATGCCATGTTTGCCATTTTTTTTAAGAAATACTTTGTGTATGTGTTCCATCATCAATGTAGGCAGACTAATGAACTCAAAACTTCTAAAACATTCCATAACATACCCGTTAGTCGCTGAAGCAATGTTCCTTTTTGTGATCTGGGCAAAACTACTTTGTTTACAAAATCAAAGACCAATTGCTACTCATTCTTGAGTGATTTCCTATTTACTGTAGCCACTGATTTTTCCTTAACCTTTGATGCAGTAGCCAAAAACTCTATTGATAGTTGTTTCCTTGAGACAATCCTCACACCACATATAGGAACATCCAAAATTCTCCCAAGTAAAACAACATCAATATTCAGATTCTTTCCTTGAACTAATGCTGTCATCTTCATTTTTTCTTTAGAAAGATCCAATATGGAGTTGAATTCCCTAACCACTTCATTTAAGACTGTGGGAATAGGTCCTTTCATGAGATGCATCCAACTTTAATATTTTACCAGCTCAACTAACTCCATTATTCCAGGTTCTATTAACACACTTATGTCAAAAATCCTTTTAGTTAATACCTTTTGATTTCTCAAGAACCTATTTCTCACTTCTTTAGAAACAACCTTACTTCTCTCTCCATTTTTCTTTCTAGTATAGGTGATCACAGATTCCTTGACAACCACTTTCCTCTTTTTAGAACCAGGTACCTCAAGAGTTTTCTTTTTTTTTTCAGTAAAACTTTTAGACTTTTCCACATAATATCTTAATGTCTTACTATCATATTGATTTTTGAGACCAAGAATACCATTTTCTTGGCTATTTGACAGCGAGATGAGATTTTTAGCAACCTAGGAATCATCCATCAATGTATTATAAATATTTTTAAGGGTTCAGGGATAATTCTTCATCAACAATATAAGTGAAGAAAGGGTTTGGCTTTGGAAGAATAGGAGACAAAGGGTGTTTTTTTAGAGGATTTGAGAAAGGACTTCTAATAATGCTAACTCAGTTTGTTTTATCCTTTTCGAACTTTATTTGGCGAGAGAATGGTTTTGACCTTCTTAAAACTATTTCAAAAATTCAAGAGAATTTCAAAATAATTTTTGAGAAATTCACAAAGTCGTCACTTAAAATAATTTCAAAGGTTCAAAAACAGAAATAAACCTTTAAAATGAGAAACTGGGTAAGGGTTCAATTAACACCCTAAGAAGGTTTTTAAGACACTTAGGAGCGTCCGTTTAAAACGGTTTATCAATAAGAACTAACTTGACTAATTTAAGGTGGCTAATTTTACAAAAGGTTGATTTTTGTAAACACTTGATTTTATAGAGAATGTTAAAACTATTTATTTATTTATTGGTATATTTGAAGAAAAATCTAAAATGACTTTTATTTGCCCGGGAGAAAACATTTCAAATAAAGGAAGATCCTTTTAAACTAAAATGAAAATTTTGAATTTAAGAGAAAATGAATTCTTGCTTTTGTAAAAGAAAAAGATTATATAATTATTTTTTATTATAATTATTACAGAAGAGTCCATTTTTGTTATAATAATACTTTTTTGGAAAAAAAGTTAAGTGCGTATCAAATTAAACGTATCATATTAATCATGAAAAGTTAGAATTTACAAGAAAAATTAGTTTCTTAAGTTTGACGAAGGTTACTTTAACCTAAAATAAACTATTGGTTATATGAACAAAACAAATGTCATTTTGAAATAAAATACTTAATCTCAAAAGACTTGTTTTAAAGAGAAAACTGAAGAAACTAATTTAATCCGTTTCAAACAATATAAATTAGGTGAAGAAATTGTGAATTAAGTAAAACAAAAACAATATAAATTACCAGAAGTCAACTTGTCTTTCAACTTCTCAAAACTTCCCTCACAGGCATCAGACCGCAAAAACTTTACCTTTTTTGAGTCAACTTAGACAATAGAGTAGCAATAGATGAGAAGCTTTCCTAAAACCTCCTATAATAACCAGCTAATGATGATAGGCGAATTTACACACCTATAGCACTAGATTTTGCCCATATTTTAGCCAAGTTTTGAGAACAAATTATATATTTCATGCACTTTTAGTCCTTTTTCCTGTAAGTGAGCTAACGAACATGATTAGCAAGTTTTCAGTTATAAATGATGCAAAATTCAGCATTTTATGGATAACTTGATGCCAAAGAAAGCTTCACGAAAGGAGGAGAGCAAAGCTTGGACGCCAAGGACCAAAAGTGGCGCATGGAAAATCTGTCCCGGGCAAAAACATCAATTCTGAAGACTTTGAGGACTAGCAGTAATTTATTAGGATTAGGATAATGATACATTAACCTAGTAGGATTGGGTTAAGTAATTCATTAGCTTAGTAGGAATAGGATATGGGTATTATAAATACCCTATCTTGCTAGAGATTTTTATTCATTCCTCATTAATTCTATTACTCTATAACTCTTCTTCTAACCCTTCCATTAATTCTACTTTTTATTCTTCTTCTATTCATCTATCCAATTCTTAATTTCCGCAACAAGAGAAACGTTACTTTGCAAGGAATTCACGCCTAACGCCTACCACACTTTGCTACATGAAATCTTTATTGTGGTATAATAACAATGTCGATTGTGATTTCCTTTGCACTCATGGGTAACTAAACTTCTCTGTTGGGGTTATGGAAGCCTTATGAGATACTATCTATTGCTATGAGTTTGTGAATTCGTGACAAGTATGCTGCTTATATCATTACTCTCTTCATCTTAATGCAAATTCTTGTGGCTGCAGACGCATAGAATAACGCCAGTATAGCATTAACTTGTTCAAAAGAAAAGTTATATGTCTGGAAAAGAGATAATGTCAAGGTAATAGGGTCCCATCCCCTATTAAAAAGTTAGTGCCGTAACTGGATTAACCTCTTGAAGAATTTGTACCGTTAGATACGCTTTAAGATCGAAAGAGTTAAAGTGAAATAGTCCTTGTTTAGGTCGAAAGACGCTTGGATTTACCATCGAATACAATTCTCTATAAGCACATGCATGTCTGAATTCCGCACAACTCATAGCCAATAGAGACGTATAACTCAGAAGGTGGACATAACCCCAACTCCTCAATTCTCATTGATTTACATCTTATCAAACATTCTTTCTTTTTACTTTGCTATTTTCAGTTTTTACTTTAATATTTTGGTTACATTACTTGCACTACAAAACTCCCCCCTTTATTACGAGATTTGCACTAAAAGTCTAGTAATCTTTGCTTACTTGTTGACCAAGCTATTCCCTGTGGGATCGATACCCAACCCAGTTGGGTTCTATATTTGACTACGACCGCTTTACACTCTTACGAGAGCTGTAGATTGAGCGTTATCAAAAATTGGCGCCGTTGCCGGGGAATACGGTTGTCAACTAAGTTTGTGATAATTACTAGACCCTTTGGTCAAAGATTCTCGTACTTTTACTCTTAGTTTTTATTTTTGTTCTATTCAGGTTCTGTTGACAGAATGGATACATAATGTGACATAGAAAGAATGACTGCTCAACAGGAGCAGGCTAGGTTAGCTGCATTGGCAGTTGCTCAAGTGCATCAACAGAATATTGATAACCCAGGTCGTACAACAAATCCTGATGATGAGGACCTGGGCGATGAGGAGCTACTAAACCCACGGCATACTACTGAGGTGGCGACACCCATGCAGAGGAGAAATCGTCAAGCGCGATTGAGGCCTGATCGCCGAGTTGTGCAGATTCCTTTTGATGACGATGATGACGATTTGGATGAAGCTGGTGCCACAAGAGCCATTATTCTGCCACCCTTGGCACCTGGAGCAAAGTTCAATATCACTAGCACCATGATTCAGCTTTTGCAACTCAAGGGATTCTTTGGTGGACTAGCAGGCGATGATCCGAATATGCATCTGATCAACTTTATTTCTACATGCAAGTAATTTGACAATCCCGACATTGGTCAGAATGCAATTCGATTACGCTTATTTCCATTGTCTCTGTCTGGGGAGGCAACTCTATGGTTGAATGGGCTAACTCCTGATTTTATTACTAATTGGAGGCAATTGAAAGACGCTTTCCTAGAAAGATTCTTTCCCCCATCCAAAAGAGCACAATTAAGAGATGAAATCAGCAACTTTCAGCAGCTTCCAACCGAAGCTCTTCATGAAACATGGGAGAGGTTCAAGACGAAGCTTATGAGGTGCCCAAACCATCACATGACCAATGTCCACCTAATGGAGATACTATACAGAGCCTTGAATTCAATAACTAAACCAGTGGTGGATAATGCGGCTGGAGGATCATTTTGGACCTCACCTTTGGTCAAGAAAGCAATATGCTAGATCGGATGACGAAATAAAGTAGAGCTTGGCATACCAGGGATTCTGAGGTAGCAAACCCCACTTTATCTATTGGCATGCCTGCAGACCAAAGGAGAAGAGAAGAAGAACGTGATCAAGATATGGCGCACTTGAAAACACAAGTGGATCTTCTTACAAAGCATTTATTATCAGGGAAGACCGAAAAAGTCAAAGCTATTGCGTCGAAAGAAAGAGATGAATCTAATTCGGAAGAAGAGGCCAACTACTTGAACAATCAGGGGGGTTTTTGAGGCAATAACCAAGGAAACCAAGGTCGGAACTATTATGATAAACCTGGAATGAAGGACCAAGGTAGTTGGAAGAACAAAAATGACAATAGTGGTTTGTATGTTTCCCCTGGAAGACGTGACGCCACCACATCTAGTTCTGGAAGTATGGAAGACATGATGGCTAAACTATTGAAAGGAGTGGAAGCAACTAGCGCGGGAGTAACGGAGGTAATAAATGATTTGTCCTCTATGAAGCAATTAGTTGATTCACATTCCACTTCAATCAAGCAAATAGAGCAGCAATTGAGCCAACTTTCAGCAACACTCAATCAAAGAAAGACTGGCACTTTACCTAGCGACACTGTGCAAAATCCAAGGAATGATGGATCATGCATGGCTATTACTACTCAAAGTGGTAAGGTGCTGGAAACTTCATCCAAAGGCAAGTAAGTGGTTGACGATGTAGCGGACAACAATGATAAGGCTAATGAAGAAAACGCCATAGAAGCTGACCAAGACGTCCATGACGCCACCCCTAGTAGGTTGCAGCCTGAGACTACCAAAATTCAGAAGCAAGAGGAGAAGAAAGTCGTGGAGAAAACAATTCCATATCCACCACCACCTTTTCCTCAAATATTGAAGAAGCAGGCGAATGATACAAGGTTCAGCAAATTCATGACGATGTTAAATCAGCTGACCATTAATGTTCCGTTGGTGGAGGCACTTGAACAAATGCCTGGGTATGCAAAATTTATGAAAGACCTTTTGGCAAAGAAGCAGGCAGCAAGCTATGAGTTGAAAGATACTAGTCATCATTGCAGCACTATTGCTACCCGATCACTAGTTCAGAAAAAGGTCGACCCCGGTGCTTTCACTATTCCTTGCACGACTGGATCTATGAATTTTGCTAAGGCATTGTGCGATTTGGGAGCTAGCATCAATTTGATGCCACTATCCATCTACAAGAAGTTGGGGTTAGGCGATTCGACACAACCAATATGAGGCTCGTGATGGATGATAGGTCGGTAAAACGACATGTGGGTATCGTGAATGATGTGTTGGTGAAGGTTTCTTCATTCATCTTTCCTGCAGACTTCGTTATTCTGGATTGTGAGGTGGATTCTAAAGTTCCCATAATCTTGGGACGTCCTTTCCTTGCAACAGGAAGTGTGCTTATTGACATGAGAGTTAATGAGCTTTTATTTAGACTGAATGATGAAGTGGTCCGCTTTGATATATGCAAAGCAATGAAGCAGCCCAGCGATATGAATGTGTTATCTGTAGCTGATGGTCATCATGAGGATAAGAAAGCATTATCTGTAGAGAAACAACTTACTGTTGAGCCTTTGTCTGCTGCGCCACTGAATGATGAGCATGAGGATGATGAAGATTATGAAGAACTTATGGGTGCTCTAACAGAAAAAGAATCCTATTACCATACTCCTAAGCAAGCAGACCTTGATCTTAAGAATCAACCGTCACCAACTGCAAAGACTTCCATTGAAGAGCCACCAATGCTAGAATCGAAAGAACTCCCCGATTATCTAAGGTATGTGTTCTTGGAAAGTGGAAATATACTTTCGATAAGTGTGGCGGATGAGTTAAGTGAACAGCACGTAGAGACTCTCATCTCTGCTCTGAAGAGATACAAGAGAGCTATGGGTTGGACTATTGATGACATAATTGGTAACCCTCCGGGGAGACGTATGAGTCATCTCGAAGAAGATTGCATGCCTATAAGTAAGCCTCATCGTCTTCTGAATCCATTCAGAAAATGATCCACCCTCTATCTCGATGAAGTCTAAGTACTCGAGGTAACTATGTCGTGCCACGACAATAAATCAAGCGCTAGATGGGAGGCAACCCATCGTTTATCATTTTTCGTTTTTCTTTCATTCTATTGCGTGTTTACTTTTGATAAATAAAAATCCAAAAATAAGAGTCGTGCCACGACTAAAACTAAGGAGCTTGATGGGAGGCAACCCATCGTTCTAATCGTTTTTATTGGTTTTGAGCAAATTTAGGTGCAAGAGGTATAAAACGAGGAGATCGGTTTCAAATTTCGATGTGGACGTATTGCATGTTAAAGGTGGTAAGTTAGGAATGAAGAAGCAAAAGGCTATGGATTGAGCATTGCTCATGAAAATATAGGCATCGAACAAGGCTAGGCCTAGGTAAAACTAGGCCACGAACAAGGCAAGGCCTATACTATGGCCTAAGGTCTCAGAATCTAGTGTGCCATAGCATAGGCGCCGCCCATGCTCAAGTATGCCATAGCATAGGCGCCGCCTATGCTAATGCCTTTTGTCTCTGAATATCATATGCAAAGTGAAAGGCGCCACCTATGCCTAGGAATGCCATGGCATAGGCGCCGCCTATGCTAAGACAATGCTTTGCAAAAGGCGTCGCCTATGCCAAGCATAGGCAAAGCAAAAGGCGCCGCCTATGATCACTTTTTGTCTCCAAATCCGATTTTAAATGGGTCAAAACCTGACCCAACCTTTTCCTATATATATGAGACTTAGTCTTGAACCAAAAACACATTGAAAACCTAGCTTATGCGCCGCCCATAGCCTCCAAATCCTCTCAAAAATCTTCTTTTGCTCTTTTTCTTCACAAGAACATCATCCAAAGGCATCAATCAAGTAAGTACTACCCTGTTCTTCATTTATCTTCTGTAAGTACTACGTTACTACGCCTATTATGAATTGCTAAATCTTGAACAAGTATTGGTGATGTGAATGTGTTTGAATTGTTGTGATGCAACCAAGTGAGTGAATGAATATGTAAGGATGATCTTAACTTATTTCCAACTTGAATTTGATTTTGATGCATTGTCATACTTTTGTGGAATCGAATTGGTCCCAAATATTGCATAATCTTGTTACTTGAATACTTACATGTTGGAATGACTTGTTCATTGGAATAAGGATTATAGTTGCCTACCAACATAGGAGGTTGTGATTAT
Source organism: Capsicum baccatum var. pendulum (assembly GCA_030864225.1). Classification (NCBI taxonomy): domain Eukaryota; kingdom Viridiplantae; phylum Streptophyta; class Magnoliopsida; order Solanales; family Solanaceae; genus Capsicum; species Capsicum baccatum. The sequence continues at coordinate 205,583,675 of CM061553.1, read as the reverse complement.
TGTTAGATACTATCCCTTGATTCAATCCCTATGTAGTAGTCTTGATATATCCAACATGAATGTATTGTCAAGATTACAAGAAGTGTTACTGCTCTGATTTTATTGTTGGAATATAACACCTAAAACGTATGTCGATGAAATCGGAGTAATCGACCATTTTCACTTCACTAGTTTGTACCAACAACCTAAGTGTGGGGTGGTGCCCCTACTGCTTGTTTATAGATTGTATCCATCGAGATGATGCTAACATGAACATTGTTTTAAGTCTCAGGTACAATGGCACCCAAAGCAAGACAAGGCAAAGATAAGGCTACCACTTCCCAAAAAGGCAAGAAAAGAGGCCGAAAAGAGCAAGGAGAATCATCCTCGATGCAATTACCACGCCGCATGTTTGGAATAAAATGGGTTCTTGAGAAGGAAGCGAAGGAATGGTATAGGAACAACAAGGAAAGAAAATATATTCATGTGGACTTGATAAACAAGGAAAGCCTAGTGAAGAAGGAGCCGCGCATGTTGGCCAAGATCATGGCATTACATCTTGATTTCATCTTCCGATACATAGGAGAATGTAATCTCGATTTGACAAGAGAATTTTATTCCAACTGGTCGCCAAAAACCACAGGCAGCGAGGTCAAGATTCGGGGCCAAGTTTTACAACTCAATGCGGAATTCTTCAACTCCTTTCTTGGCTTGCCTTCAGTCGATCCATCACCATTCAAAGAGCTGTACAGTAGACCTCCATATAGAGCAATTCGACACACACTTTGTGGAACTAGATCCATGGCAAGGTGGAGCATACATAAAGACACCGGACGACACAACACCTTCCCATATGCTCCTTTGAATAGGGAAGCAAGGATATGGTTGCGTATAGTCAACTCTTGCCTCATTTCAGGGACCCAGTACACCAAGATAATAAAAGATAGAGTGTGCCTGGTATACGCTTTGATGACGAATGTCCTTATCAATATCGGGGCAATCATTCGCTCCACAATGCGGAAAGCTAGGCTACACAAGCGGTCCCATTTCAGTTTCGACAATCTGTTGACTGCAATCTTGAGGAAGGAAGACATAAAAGAGGAACCGGCTGATCATAAACTCCCACATAATCCAAAGAAGGTTGACCTCACAAAGGTGAAAGATTCTGAATCAACACATGGCGTCAACCTTACTACGGTAGAGAGACATGCTCGGGATGAGAGTTTCTTTTGCCATCTTTATGGCATGATGCGGTTTACAATGATGAGCGAAGGTCGAGTTCCAACTGCTGCAGAGCTCCAACAGATGGATCATGACTATCCAATGAATGTGCATGCGAGGGAGATGTGTGGAGTAGGTACATATTTTGAGGAACCTCTTGATGATGATGTGCCGACCGATGATGAGCGACGAATGCCAGACTCCGACGTGGAGGAGAATTGTGATGACGACGACTCCTATGATGATTCCGACGAAGGGGGTATGACCCCCGACATAGAGGAGGAGTCCGACTGACCAGGTTCTTCATATTTATTTTCCACTGAGGGCAATGTCCCGTCTAAGTGTGGGGTGGTGGTATTTGCATGCTATACTCCTTTATCCGCATTTGCATTTATGTTTGTTTGCTTATTTTTTTTTTTTCATTTTTTCCGTTTTTTTTAAGTAGTTAAATTTTTTACACTTAGCTTTGCATGAAATTATTCTAATAGGCAGCATGAGATTATAACAAGAGTTTGTGCTAAAATCATGACTATTGAGACGTTTAGGCTCTAATTGTGACTCACTATGTGATATTGTGTAGTTCAATTCCTTCATCTGTTGGGGCAAGAGTCTATACTACTCCCAATAAAGTCGACCATGTGCCTTGTGTGAGTGAGATAATAGTATATTCTATGTTTGTGGCTGATGCTAGAACTTGCCTGGTATGTATGTAAAGCGAAACTAAAGAGTGTAAGTCTAGGAGATGATTTAGGCATTTCTTTGGCAACCTAGACTTGTTTACCTTCTTTTTACCTACCCATGGACATTATCCTAGTTAACCCCTTTTGAGCCTTTAGCCTATTTTCTTTGACAACCTCATATGTAAGCCTAATTCATTTTTTTCAAGACCATAATTTGATCCAAATTCCTAAGTGCTTTAAAGTATAAAGTCATGCGACAAAATAAGAGGAAATTGGGTGAGTATGATGCTTTAGAATGTATTGGTGCTTGAATTTGTTATGAAAAAGAAAGTGCTATCATAAGAGGTATGTTATGAAAAGAAAAAGGAAAGGAAAACTAAAAAGTTAGTTATATTCAAAATTGAAAAAAACAAAAGAGGAGAAAAAGGGTGGTAGAATAAAAGAACGTAGAAAGGTTGTTTGAAAGAAAAAGTGTTAATGAAACAATGTGATGTATTAAAGCGCTTAGGAACATAGTCACTATTTCTGGCCAAAATAGTCCTACCCGTCCCTTAGCCTACATTACAACCATCAAAAGACCTATTTGATCCTAGGCTTAGTATTCTGACATTTAGTGGAGCATTACACTAAGGGCAAGCCTATGCTCATCAGTTGCTGCATATGAATTCTTTGTGAGAGCGAGAGAAAGGATATTTCTATACCCATGTTTGACAAATATACTATGCTTGAGAGTGATTATGGGTAATATATTGTGAGACACACATGGTTGATGAGTTTTGGGTAGTGGTGTATGATTCTTTGTACCTTAACTTTTGGATACGAATTAACTACCATCACGAGTCTATGTTAGAGGTTGAATCGTTTCTACTAATGATCGGAAAACTACTCTTTGTTGATAATTGTTGTGCTTGTCTTGACGAATATTTTGTGTTGTTACTGTGAAACCCTAAGTTGATGATTTAGATGGACATGATAGTTTGTTCGAGGATGAACAAAGCCTTAAGTGTGGGGTGTTGATGATAGGAGAATTTACACGCCTATAGCACTAGATTTTGCCCATATTTTAGCCAAGTTTTGAGAACAAATTATATATTTCATGCACTTTTAGTCCTTTTTCCTGTAAGTGAGCTAACGAACATGATTAGCAAGTTTTCAGGTATAAATGATGCAAAATTCAGCATTTTATGGATAACTTGATGCCAAAGAAAGCTTCATGAAAGGAGGAGAGCAAAGCTTGGACGCCAAGGACCAAAACTGGCGCATGGAAAATTTGTCCCGGGAAAAAACAACAATTTTGAAGACTTTGAGGACTAGCAGTAATTTATTAGGATTAGGATAATGATACATTAACCTAGTAGGATTGGGTTAAGTAATTCATTAGCTTAGTAGGAATAGGATATGGGTATTATAAATACCTTATCTTGCTAGAGATTTTTATTCATTCCTCATTAATTCTATTACTCTATAACTCTTCTTCTAACCCTTCCATTAATTCTACTTTTTATTCTTCTTTTATTCATCTATTCAATTCTTAATTTTCGCAACAAGAGAAACGTTACTTTGCAAGGAATTCACACATAACGCCTACCACACTTTGCTACACGAAATCTTTATTGTGGTATAATAACAATGTCGATTGTGATTTCCTTCGCACTCATGGGTAACTAAACTTCTCTGTTGGGGTTATGGAAGCCTTATGAGATACTATCTATTTCTATGAGTTTGTGAATTCGTGACAAGTATGCTGCTTATATCATTACTCTCTTCATCTTAATGCAAATTCTTTTGGGTGCAGACGCATAGAATAACGCCAGTATAGCATTAACTTGTTCGAAAGAAAAGTTATATGTCTGGAAAAGAGATAATGTCAAGGTAATAGGGTCCCATCCCCTATTAAAAAGTTAGTGCCATAACTGGATTAACCTCTTGGAGAATTTGTACCGTTAGATACGCTTTAAGCTCGAAAGAGTTAAAGTGAAATAGTCCTTGTTTAGGTCGAAAGACGCTTGGATTTACCATCGAATACAATTCTCTATAAGCACATGCATGTCTGAATTCTGCACAACTCATAGCCAATAGTGACGTATAACTCAGAAGGTGGACATAACCCCAACTCCTCAATTCTCATTGATTTTCATCTTACCAAACATTCTTTCTTTTTACTTTGCTATTTTCAGTTTTTACTTTAATATTTTGGTTACATTACTTGCACTACAAAACTCCCCCCTTTATTACGAGATTTGCACTAAAAGTCTAGTAATCTTTGCTTACTTGTTGACCAAGCTATTCCTTGTGGGATCGATACCTAACCCAGTTGGGTTCTATATTTGACTACGACTGCTTTACACTCTTACGAGAGTTGTAGATTGATCGTTATCAGCTAACCCAAGAAGATCCAAATATCGGTTGGAGTTGTGGGTCAAGACCAGTTCTTAACCACTGCAACTTTTTGTGGATCCACCATTATCCCTTCGTTAGAAATAACATGACATAGAAAAGTAACAACATTCAACAAGAATTCATACTTTGAGAACTTCATATACAAATACGGATCCTTAAGCGTCTACAATACTATGCAGAGGTAATTTATATGATCTTCTTACCTCTTTAAATATACCAAAATATCATTAATGAACACAATGATAAATAAGTACAGAAGCTGACTGAATGCCCGATATATAAGATCCATAAATACCGCTGACACATTAGTCAAACCAAAATACATCACCAAAAACTCAAAATGACCATACCTTTTTCAGAAAAGAGACTTATAGATATTGATCTGAGGTGTATTTATGCACCTCAGTATTGCTATTCTGGCTTATTTAGCTTTGTTTTGAGGACTTATCTAGTGCTTAATGAGTAAATATTGATGTAATTATGAATAAAAGTGTTTAAATACTTGATTAAAATGTTTAAGGTATGCTTCAAACAAGTTTGGAATTAGTTTGGTCACTTAGAGTTTAGACGAGAAAACTAGTGTTACTAGATTGAGCTATGTGTTATTCTAGTTGATCTCGATGGATTCTAGTATGAGTAATGAGTCCTAAGGGTATGATTGTGTAATTATATTCGGAATAAACTGATTGATGTGTTTAATTTTCAATTTAAACAAGCCAAGAGACAAAAAAATTAGTTAAATATCAAAAGGACAAAACTAGTATTCTCAGCTTAAGTTTCTAGTTTATCGTCTTGGATTGTATGTGGTTTTGAGATTTAATTCGTGCTATTTGATGATATAGGATTATTGGTTAGTTTATAATTATGATATATGGATGATAAAATATCTGGAAATCAATTTAAAACATCACCACAAGGCTTGGAATGGATGGACAAAAGCACGGGATAAGATTTGAATAAAAATGGAGGTTTTGGAGTCATTGGCATGCCACGGACCTTAGCCACCGCGTTAGGGTCCGTGACATTACCTTGGGGAATTAATAAGTAACCAAATACAGTGTGTCACCATGATATTGGTATTCCATTAATCCCAGGCACCGCGATAAGGTCCGTGGCACATTGGTGTGTCAAAATCGGCAACTTTGGTCCTACTATAAATAGGATACTTAAACATTATGTTACATACCTTGGACGACCTTTAAACTTTGAGGGAGGCCTGAGAACACTTAAATTAGGGTTTATATTCCATTACTATGGTTTGTTTATGGATTTTAGCATATATTCAATCATTGCAATTACTGTTATGTCCATGAGCGGCTAAACACTCTTTTCTGGGGTTAAGGCCAAGAACATGATTACTTTTGTTATAAATTAATCTTGTTTTGATTATTTATCATATTTGGTTGTTTATTTATACTTTTTTTAAAACTATTTTAAGGATAATATACCCTTAAAATACATTCATAGTCATCTTATGAGCCCGAAATGAGGAATAATAGCATAGTACGTGGGGGTAAATAGAATAGGATTGTAATATTCTATAGAATGAAATTATAATTTGGATTTAGAATAGTAATATACCCAAGTGCCCTATTTGGTTCACTTATGAGATGAAATAAAAATACATTTAACTTAGTTGCCACATCCCCGCTCAACGATGTAGTTGTGGGGCTAAGTTAGATAGGTTATTAGAGGATCGGAAAACCATAGTCATAATATCAAACCCCATGAATCAAAAACCAAGATAAGTAACCTAACCAATGAAGTTTAATAGCATAGTATGATTGTTCGCAGAGCCTTAACCCTGGGTTTCTCTCCATTGATTGTCCAAGACCTTCAATTTGCCGCATTGTTAAGTTACTTTAGTTTTAAACTTACAACTCTTTTGGTTACCTTTGAATTAATTTAATCTCAATAGTTAAACTTGAATTAGATAGTAGTTAACAGAAGAACACGTGGGATCAATAGTTTTCTTGCAAAAGGCCACTTTACTACTTAGTGTGACCACGTACACTTGCGTGTACGCTTGAGCGCAAAAAGTATTTGGAGTTGTTGCTGGTGACTTTTAATTTGGAAACTACTTTAGTTTTAGTTTTACTTTTTGTATTTCTTTGGTGCTTGTCACTCATGTTTCTGACTTTGCAGGAAACAGGTTACAAGCTAGTAAGATGGCAAGAGATTGGAAATTAGTTAAACTAAACCCCGAGCCCAAACAATACTTACACCAATAGAGGAAAGAAGCAGTAATTCTCTATAGTATCCCAAAAATCCATGAGTAAAAAGACATTTTTGCTCCCACTGCTGAATATCCACCAGCCCGTAGGACAGTTCGTAAAGTGGCAATCCTACTTGCATCTGATGTGACCTCCGCTATTCAAAAACTGGCTCCTGGAGGAAGATTTGAATTAAAACAGAACATGGGGTAGATTTTATTTAGTAGTGGAAAATTTACCATGCTTTCACATGAAGGTCCACAAGTTCTCTTGTAGAACCTTTGGGAGATCAGTGATACATTCATCCCTATGGGTTTGTCAACTGACTATGTGAGGCTGACACATTTCCCTTTTTCACTATTAGGGGAAGTGAAGAAGTGGTTGAATACTGAGCCGGCAGGTTTAATCACAACTTTGGATAACTTATTTTAGAAGTCCCTCATTCACTTCTTTCCATCCGAAAAGACTTCGAGACTTCACAGTGATATTTTAAACTTCGAATAGAGGCCATATAAAAATCTATATCATGATCGGGAGAGATTCAAAGCTATTATTAGGGTCTGTCCACATCATCAATAGTCTAATGAGGTACTAGATCAGACCTTAGTTGAGGAACTTAACCATAACATGAAAATTTTGCTAGATTCAGCTGTAGGTGGTCAAGTATTGGAAAAAACATATGATGAACTATACACCTTATTAAACCAGATTGAACAAAGAAATCTGGATTGACATAGTGATGCCTCAAGAGGATCAATGAAAAATAATACAGGCATGATTGAAGTTGACAGAATTACAGCCTTAGCTGCCTAACTATCAGCTCTGCAGAACCAAATGACGACACAATTCAGCAAGTTGGGTGTGAAGCAGTCTTAGGCTCAGATGAATATAGTGTTGCAGACTTTGACATAGAGTGAGGTTTGTAGCAACATATGTGTGGTGCAAATCCTGAATCAATTAATTTTGTGGGCAATGATCAAAGGTCAAATTATGGTAGTGCCTATAACAAAAAGTGGCTGATTCAGGCATAGAATTATTTGTGGAACAATAATAAAAAATATCAATAGCTGTAAAAGACACAGTCCAGTAACAGAGAGAAAATGATAAAGAAGATTGTGGCCACCCAATAATAGATGGCTGTTGAACTCAAATATCAACAAGTACTTCAAAAGCAGTTGGAGCATTAATTGGGGCAACTACTGTAGGCATAAAATACCATGCCTAAAGGTGGTTTTCCATGTGATAATGATCTTCCTAAACATATAACAACAATTATGTTGAGGGGTGGTAAAGAGTTGATTGACATACCTTTAAAGACAAATAAGGAGGTAGATCTAGAGTTGATTCCTTAACTGGTTAAAAATAAGTTGTTGATCATTTGGGGAAGTCTGAGTACCCAAAAACAAAAGTTACTGAGAAGGAGAGACCACCATCACCATTTCCATAGAGGCTAAGAAAAACAAAGGAGGATGCATGCTTCAAGAAGTTCTTTGACACGTTTAGAGAACTTCATATTATGCTTCCTGTTTTAGATATTTTACAGGGAATGCCCAAGTATGCTATGTACTTAAAGGATGTGGTAACTAATAAAATTAAGATGCAGGATGTTGAGATACTAGCACTCACTAAAGAGCTGTGGAGATGCAGAAAATGCCTAAAAAACTTAAGAAGCTTGGGAGATTCACTCTCTCCATTCATATTGGTAGCAGCGAGATGGTCCATGAAATGAGTGATTTAGGGGAAAGTATTAATTTGATACCCCCATCAATGTTCAACACCTTTCATTTGGGAAAGCTGAGACCGTGATCTGTGCTACTCCAAATAACACCTGAAGGAATCATTGAAGACATTCTCTCCAAGTTGGTAAGTTTATTATGACTTTTGACTTTATTATTTTAGATTATAAGGCAGATGACAAAGTTCCAATTATCTTGGGATGTCCATTCTTAGTGATGGGAGTAATAGTAATAGATGTGAGAGAGGGCACACTCACAATGAGGTTGGTTAATAAATAGGTGGTCTTCAAGGTTTATATACCACTCAAAACTATCCCATTATAAATATTTATGCATGATTATAGTGATGGAAGTGGATGATTATGGGGTGGTGGAACCCGATCTACCAAAAACCTCTTTGAACTTTCTTATTGAGCTTCCCAAGCCACCAATACCTAAGCCTAAAGTGATGATGATTGATGAGCCTAAAAATCTATGGTTGAAAGAGCTATTAACCTTGAGAGTACACACTCAATAGGTCAAAAATGAATTCAAAGATAGACTTCAAGCATGAGAAAGAGGATGAAGGAAAATAGATGAATAGTGATGTTGGGTCGTGCCGTGACACTAAATTAGGCACTGATTGGGAAGAAACCCAAGTTAATTTATGTACTTATTTTTAGTATTTTTATATTTTAATCCACTTAGTTTTTATTTTTGTTAAGTCACAAGTTGATAGAAAGTCTGAGTACTGGAGACCGGAGCAAATGAGCTTGGTGAAGACTAAGTATGGGGTTTCTGAACCCTCTTGATGTATGAAGATGCTACTAGCTAGTCCTAGAGACCTCAGGGTGTATTTCTATCTCTACTTTTAAGTATACTTTGGGGACAAAGTAGATTTTTAAGTGTGGGGTGGGAAAATTCGCATTGTTTTGTGTGAAGTGATGCGGTAGTTCTTGATTCATAGTTGTTTTTTTCTAGTTTTTGGGTAAATTTGAAAAGATTACAAAAAGATTTTCCCTTTTTAGTTATTTGGGTTAGTTTGGTAGGCGCAAACTTTACCCACCCTGTGGTTGTTCTTTTCAGTTCTTTTACGTGTGGGAGTCCGTTGAACCCATTATCCTTTTATTAGGAGTAATTTTAAAATTTTTGTGATTAGGTAAGTGAGATATTCTTGTTGGTTCTATATATGATTGCATGATGCAAGTGAGCTATGTATGTGATAGCATGTTGTTACGATGAAATACTATTTTTGAGACTCTTAGGCTCTAGTTTATGACTCTTGTACTTTTTGGGTAAATGTTAAATTCATTCTATTGTTTAATTGAGAGTATATGATGATCCTACTTGAGTTAAGCATGTGCCATCTGTGTGTGAGGTATTTTTATATTCCTTGTTGTATGTGATGTCTAGAACTTGCCTGGTGTGTGTGAAAAGTTAAATAAAATGTGTGGGTTTAGGAGATGATATAGGCATTTTTGTACTAGCCATGTTTCAAACCTTTTGTGACCTACCCTTGTGCATAATCCTAGTTATCCCCATTGAGCCTTTAGCTTGTTTTCTTTGGTAGCCTCGTATGTAACCTAATTCCATTCTTTAGTTGACTTTAATTTGATCCAAAGCTCCTAAGTACTTTAGGAAAAACTTTAGAAAGTTATGGATTTTGAAAAATAAGAGGAGAAAAGGTGAAAGTAAAGCCCCCAAGAAATATCTATTGTTGTTAAAAATTAATATGCATAGTGAGTGGGAGTTGAATAATGAAAAGAATGAAGATTGTTCAAAATTGAATAACGTTTGTAGAGATAACACTTCCACCATATTGTATGTGAATTAGATTAATGAGATGGGGAAAAAAATTAATGGGTACATAGAAGTGGTGGAAATTGATTGTTAATAGAGAGATCTCAATGTTCATGTGATGTATTAAAGTGCTTAGGGAAGATAGTAACTATTACTGGTCAAAATAGTTCCTACTTATTCCTTAGACTACATTATAACCCTTAAAGACCTATTTGATCCTAAGTCTTAACATTCTGGTATTAGGGGAGTACTACACTAAGGGAAATCCTATGGTTCATCTTGTGTAACTTGTGAATTCTTTGTGAGAGTGAGCATAATTTGATTCTTGTACCCATTTTGTAATAAATTGTATCTATGAGAGTGAGAATGGGTAACTCTCTTGTAGTGAGAAACATGTATGATGATAGGTTAATGATTTTTATGATGTATTTGATTGAGCAATATAAATGAGTTTGAAAAATTGGTGAGTCAATTCTTGAGGCTAGGATGTTTTGGCGTAGCGTTCTTGCACTTTCAATTATGTATAACATGCTTAGTGTAAAAACTTGCATTCTGTGTAGTCATTGTAGTGCTAGCTTTAATGTATTGTTTGTAGTAGAAGTGTGGAGTCTCCTTATATTTTGATGCTTAAATTAAAAAGTTGTTTGAGGATGAGCAAGGCTTTAAGTGTGGGGTTATATCTAAGGTGGATTTATACACTTCAGTGTTTCTATCTGAGTTTAGTTAGCCTTGTTTTGAGGACTTATCTCATTCTTAATTGAGAATATAAGTGTTAAACTACTTGATTACTATTTTTAAGGTGTGTTTCAAACAAGTTTGGAATCAATTTTGTCAATTAGAGTTTAGACGAGTTGTTACTAGCTTAAGCTATGTGTTTTGTAGTTGATCTCGATGGATTCAAGTGTGAGTAATGAGTTCCTAAGGGTATTATTAGCTAATTATGTGTGAAATAACTTGTTTATAGTGTTTAAAATTCAATTTAAACAGGCCAAGACACGAAACAATTAGTTAAAGATCAAAAGGATAAGTAAGATGAGTAATCTAACCAATGAAGTTCAATAGAATAGTATGATTGTTCGCATAACCTTAACCCTGGGTTTTTCCCCATCGAATGTCAAGGACCTTTAATTTACCACATTGTTAAGTTACTTTAGTTTTAAATTTCCAACTCTTTTAATTTATCCCATCGAATTGATACTTATCTTATAAAAGGCCACTATACTACTTGGTAAGACCACTTACACTTACGTGTGTGCCTTGGGCATAACAGATATTCACCTTTCTAATCTTTAACTGATGATAACCTGACCGAAGTTCAATCTTAAAAAAGTAACTTGCACCCTGCAGCTGGTTAAATAGGTCATCAATCCTAGGAAGAGGATACTGATCACACTCACCTATACCATTTAAATTGGTAGAGGACGATCGTTGTCAATAGATCAACTTATATTGAGCTCAAATCCATGAGGAGCGAAATTATCTTCCTAGTCCTATGGTGTTAATAGTTACTAAAAAGATACCCGTAATGTAAACAGAAAAATTCATGATTTAAAATGGGGGGTTTGATATGGAACAAGGATTTATCAATGTCTTCTCAAGTCAACAAACTAAAGGCAACAAATATGATTGAAAATCCAAGATAAGAAAGGTCTCGGGATCATGTCTACCTACGGGCAAGTTATGCATAGGTTCATGATGATTTAGTGCAAATTATAGTCATTAACGATATGGTAAGCAAAGTTAAAAGTCCTTAAGGCTAGTTTGTCAACACAACCTCACTCATTGACCCTTTTGAGTACCTAACGAGTGTGTAAAATAAAATCACCTAATACCTCAATTAGGAATACCTATTTCAAGAAATATTTTGAGGACATAGCAAACTTTCTACTCACCCTAATTTCTAAGATGACAAAAAGACAACAAACTACATCCATTATTGTCCACTATTGCTTTGTCACCCATATCCCTCTTTCAAGGATGATATGGGTTCCAAAAGTTCACCCACATCCCTCTTTCAAGGATTATGTAATCTTTTAAGAATTTGGGGTTTTCCCTCACAAATCCATTTTGGGAATTTGGGGTCTTCACCCACAAACCCCAACTAATTCAAACAAACAATAGTGAATCCCATCTTCAACAAACTAGAATCTACACAAATATATCACAACCCATACATAATTGCACCTTAGTTCAAAATATTCCCAAGATAAGAAAGTTTAGCTACTCATGGAGTTAAGGACAATAAATATACCTAAAGGTTCATTCAAAGCATCCATGGCAATGGAAAATTAAAAGGTTCTTCAATTTAACTTCAATTTCACCAACTCCAAATTGAAAAATTTAAACACAAAAGCTTCCCCAATTAGCAAGGTTACAAATTCTCTAAAATTTTACTGTTTAAAGTGTAAGATACTAAATAGGAAAAGGTTTTAGCATTATAAGGAATTTGAGGTCTTTTGGGTAGAATGACAGAATTGCCCCTGGGCATAAACTTGCCTAGCCGCAATCGCGGCTACTGCGACCACGATCAGGTCCTTACAATCGTGGAAGATGATTAATCTTGACTGGCTGTGATTGTTGCCCCCAGACCGCGATCGCGGTAACTAAGCCTTATTATATGCAGGGTCTTCAGCTATGCACTTCTCTTCTCATTTTGATTCCTTTTTAGCTCTAATCCATATCTTTCTATCTCATCACCTGTGTACCTGCGAAATATGGAAATTAGTACATTCAACTAACAAACTTGTCTCATTCATACCTTCAAATCATAGTAGTGTGCATGAATTTTGGATGTAAATGAGTGTTAAATATACCACAAGTATATCTTCAAGCATGAGCAAAGCTATTCTCACGCCACCCCTCATCATGAAATACAATCTCAAATATGCAAAGGACTTTAAAGAGCAATAATGCAACAACCGTTAATACTTTAAAAGTGACTCTCTATTGACCTCAACTCCACTATACTTCTTTTGCCTTATTATTTGGAAGATGACAAAATCACCCACCTCAATTTGCTTACATGCCTCCCCACAAGAAAGGAATTCCTTCCCCACCAAATTATCAAATATGGAACACGAGATTTAAGTGCAAAACTCTCTATCTCACAAAGACTCTTGATGCTAACAAGTACCATGCCATAGGCTTGCCTTTATTTTCAATTGTCACTACAATGACTACACTTTGTTGGAGATCTCGAAGGGATTTTTGAGATTGTAACGTAGGTTTGAGGAAGGGTAGGATATAATTAGGACAAAGTGTTTACACCCTCCTTGAATATCTATATAACACTATACCATCCATTCAACTTTTTGACCACGGACCGCTTCTTTTGCTTTCACACTTCACACATGCCTATTTTAGCTACCTAGATTTACCCAACTTTTTAAAGGCGTCTTTCATTCGCTTATTTCTTTTGCAATCTATGCCTCATTCTTATTTTCCTCATTTCTTTATTTTTCAAGGTCATATCTTCCAAACTTACTACCCCTAACTTGGGCATTTAGCCTCAATTTTTATTTTTTATGTTCAAGGAGGGTAGGGTTCAAGAGAGGGAAAACTTTGAATGGTTCAAGGCTTGTAATGTGGTTGCCAAAGAAAGGATTGAAGGCTTGAATTGGGTAAATAAGGGTACTATCCTAAGCATGGTTAGGCTATTTAGGCTAAAGTGGATTTCTATGTTCACAAAGAAAGCCTAGTATCATTTAACCAACCAAGAAAAAATCAAAATTAGCCTTAAGAGAGTAATGGGGCAAGTTTGAGATGGTAAAAGTATGCATGAGATTTAGAAATATATGCTTACCGAAAATGGCATACAAACTCCTCAAGGGTCTTAATTACGCTTCCCACTAGAGGAAAAATAGAGTATCTACCAATTTATCAATTTCTACAAGCCAAAATTTTGGAGTCACAAAAAGAGGTAAAGTATTGTTACCAGGTCGCTGATGTCAGTGCCCTTGATTTTTGAAAAATTTTTAGACGGAGGATTGTATTTTCTTTGCATTTGCACCACACATAATTATCTATTTATGGCACCAAAAAACGCTGACATCTCATATTTAGGCTTTCATACGGGCAAACCATATGGCTACTCAGACTTTTCCATAGGTATAAGTGTGATCTTAAATAAAAAATGCTACATGTACTTAGATTTTCCCTGCATTTGTAACTCTGATGCTACGGGTACTCAGACTTCCCATCTATCTATGGCTCAAAACCCCAATCATGATAATTTTTCCTTAAGAATGTCACCACTCAATCTATCATAGGGAAAGGCACATCCTATGTAACCATAAACAAAATAATGATAAATTAAAAATCTAAAATCAAACAAATAACTAATCCATGAAAATGTGGGCACCATTAGAGTGCCCGAATATTGCAACCCTACAACAATAAAAATCATCAAAAATGTCATCAAAACATCCAAAATTATCTAAATAATATAGGACAAATGAAATGAATACGGGGACAGGCACCTCTAACTAAGAAATCTGAAGTGTCTTCAATTCATAAACAATAAAGTATATATATAGATATAAGGGTGATCCTTGAAACTGCATAAAGATTAGCTCTCTCCATCGGACTCTGCATCATCTCTAACATCATCAGAATCAGACCACTTAGCTGAGGCCTTATCATCAATCTCCACTCTAGAAGAAGGTAATCTATCTCGGGGTTTTAGGACTTTCGATAGGCCCTTTACCCTCTTCTACACTTGCTAGAGAACTTGTCTCTTTTCTTCTCCGTTTTCTTCATCTTCTCATTAGAGTCCCAAAGCTCTCTATAAGACTCTGTCAATGATGAGTAGGCCCTCTCAAGCCTAGTAATGGTGGATCCCTGCTTCTGTTGATCCACCATATACTTCTCATAATCAGAGCGGGATATATATGAATGAGGGTGGTGGAGGGCTCTCCAGGCCCCTGAGGAAATCCCGACAGAAGCTCCCTAATGGACCTTAAATCAACACCGATCTTCTAAATAGGCCTAGCTATGGATGGTCTAAAAAACTCTGTCTTCTCACATGTCGACTTACCCAAGTCGATCTCCCACTTTTTTTTTGCTCGGTGCACCTTCACCCTAAATTTTAAGATGATAGATCTGGGTTCCAGGGCGCACCCAAGTGTCTCCGACGATACCTAAACCCTGGCTCTCTTGCCATGCTTAGTAATTACAGAGGGGAATAAGAGATGCGTACTACTATAAATCTTGAAGAACTTCATGTATGAGACCACAAGATGACTAATATTTACAAGAATGCCCTGTAGTATGCAAGAACCATTCGGGCCCACAATTCAGGAACCCCTGTCATATGGGTTCAAGGAGAGACTCGGGTACAAATGATGTTCAACCATTTATGGGCCTCAACAGTGAAATCATTCATTGATATGTTTCTCTTGGTAGCTGCCCGAGAGACCTCCTTGCTCGGAAATAACTTCTCCTCCATTCAACTACTCGTCTCACTCTACTTTGCTTCCAATTCAGCCATATCCGTATTTGGGAGCCTATATATGTCATTTATATGTTCGGCCTCAAAGTTTACCTATTTTCCTCAGATCCTGATGACCAGGTCCGAGAAAGACACTACACTAAGATTAGCATAGAACTCTCTTACCCACTGCTCATTTGCCTTGCATTGATTTGGGGCAAAACATGTCTACCCGGTGGCAATCGGTCTATCATGGAATGCCAAAAGCTTTTCCAGCACCTTGTCCAAACAAATACCCCTTTCCCAAAATAGCTTGGTGTTTTAAAGATCACCATAGTATAGATTGTGGAACTCTTGAGCCATGAATCAAACTTGATCGTAGTCTCCCTTGATATCAATTTAAAAAACATGAGAACAACACAACAACCTTATTCATTGATATTTTCATGCACAGACTATGATATATTTTCCAATAAAGCTCATGGGATGGTTACGTGGTGGTATTAAGACAAGAATTAGAAGTGCAGGAATTTTGGCCAAGGCTAAAATTAAGCCTCAGATATGGCGATGCAGGCCACTGAGAGGGCAAAATGATGATCATAATCGTGGTATCTGAGGCCAGACCGGGCAAAATTTTCAATAGTTCAAAATTCCAGTTTTATGGCTAAATTTTGTTCCAAAATAGTAAATTATCACTAAGAACATTGAACAATCTTCCTAAGCACTCGATCATGCCTTGAGAATGTGAAACAACTAGTTATGAGTTTGTTTTAGTATTTTATCATGCACTTGGTGTGCACACTATATTTTATCTTAATTTCAAACACAATTTGGGTACTCAAGACTTTCCCACAGGTGTTCACACCATTTTAAATAGCTAACCACTATACAAGAATGATTCAACAAAGATTTAGCAATTTAAAGCATAGCTTTAGGACTTTTAAATAATATGCATTATATGGCCTACTAAAAATAATTAAAGCACTTACCGGAGTGATGATGCAAAGGGGAATACTAAGATGCTTTTGGATGTCCAAAATGTGACCAGGAGTGGGTACAATTTGAGAGAGGATTTAGAGAGTGAGTGTGAGCAAATGGGCAATAGGGTTCGAGGTCTAAGATTGTGAACAAGCGGCGACCATAATCACAAAGGCACAGGGCCTGCGATCGAAGTAACTGCGGGAATTTTTGCACCTCTTTTCCCCTATTCAACCTTTTATTCCAATTTGACATACTTTCCCCTATTCAGTTCAACATGCAAGAATTTCACACTTTCCACTTCTGAACTTAGTAAAAAAATTCCAACATGACAAAAATGCATGGATTAATCAATAAAAAATTAAAATCTACTCTACTAGAACAAAAATAAAGGATACGAGCCACTTTCGTGGCATTTGTGGGTTTCCTCCCATGCAGTGCCTTAGTTATCATTGTGGAACAATGTTCAAAGAACCCCTCATTCACTTCCTTATCTTCAACATTTATAACTGACATCACTTGAAGATCCGTGGGTTATTTCTTCATTTTACATACCTGGAAGGACACTTCGCTATCATGCACGCTAAACTTCATTTCCTTAAGATCCAAATCAATAATGACTCTTTTGGTAGCAAGTAAAGGTCGACCAAGGATAATAGGCACCTCTTGGTCCATCTCACAATCTAGCAACACTAAATTCACCGGAAGGATGAATCCATCCACTTTCACTAACACGTCAAACAAAACACCAACTGATTTCTTAATAGACTGGTTTGCCATTAAAAGCCTCATCGACATTGGAGTAGGGGTAATCAAGCCAAGACTCTGATATATTGCAAAGGGCATGAGATTTACACTCACATTAAGGTCACATAAAGTATTTTCAAACCTATGTGTCCTGATGGTGCATGGAATTATAAAAGCCCTGGGGTCCTCATTCTTTTATGCTATTGTGCTTCTTATAATAATGCTACACCCATGGGTTAATTAAATAGTGTCACATTAAATAAGTTTCTTCTTTGATGTCAATTTTATCATAAGCTTAAGATACTTAGGAATCTCTTGGATCGCCTTAAGTAGTGGGATATTAATAGAGACGTAGCTAAGCTTAGCAAGGAATGATTTGAATTTAGCATTATCCTCTTTCTTTTTTAGCCTTAGAGGGAAAAGAGAGGGAACCTTCCTGGTAGGCATTGGGTGACTTTGCACTTCATCATTCTCAACTACCTTCAGGTCTCCCTCTTCATCATCCACTTCTTCATTTAACACCGGTTCTTTTTTGCTCCCCTCTTGAGACTTCAGAGATCCCTTATTTGAATCATTCACCAACTTTTTATTTAAATTTTTTTGTTCCACATTGCTCTCTTTTTCAACCTTCACCACAAGATTACCAAGTGTTTTACCACTCTTAGTGACAATAACTAATACTTGGGCATCATTTTTCGGATTCACAATAGTGTCACTAGGAAGGCCCCTCTTTTATTTAGCATTGAGTTGGGTGAAAATTTGGCCTATTTGTATTTCCAATTGTTTAATAAAAGCGGAGTGGGACACAACCGTTTGGTTGATTTGCAAAAAGTCGCCTTTGAATAATGGACCATTTTGTCTGTTCTCTCTACTTTCATCAAAAGTCTTTCCAAGACATCTTCAGATTTGTTTATCGAGGTCAATAGGATTTTTTTTTGTTCTTCCCCTGATCATAAGAGGGCACATAACGATCATTGGTCATGATCTCTATCCCTCTAATCACGATCACAATCCCTATCTCTTTCGTTCTAACCTTGGTTTCCACCTTGCCTTTGATAGGCAGGGCAGGAACCCCTCGAATAATTTGCCAAATATTGGATCTCTTCATCAAAGTTCTTGGAATCTTCATCATCATAGGCCTTGTATACCATGACATTCACTATTTTTGTGGGTGCACCCATTACATGCTTAGTTAGAATCTCCAATTATGTTATCATTTTTTCCATGTTTTCCTCCTTTTCTTCATCTCTCTTCTTTTGCTCTTTATCAACAAAGAAAGTAGTAAGGGATCCTTTTGGTACCTCGGTATCACGGGTGTGCCACCTCTGATTTTTCTTGGTCACTTCCTCAAACAAGTTTGTAGCTGTATGATAAGTTAACTTCACAAGAGAGCCCCATGTCGCATTGTCTACCATGGTCTTGTTGGTTTGATCTAAGGCCTAGTAGAAGATATGGAGAAGTATATTCTTCGGAACCTCGGGGTTGGGATAATTTATGAGTTTCCCGTTGAGTCTTTCCCACACCTCATAAAGAGGTTCTCCATTCAATTGACAAAATTTGATGATTTCATCATGCAATTATAGCAGCTTATATGATGGAAAATATCGGTCAAAGAAGGAAATAATGAGTTCATCCCATAAAGTAATTGATCCTCCAAGAAGATATTGAAGCCACAATATCACCTCTCCCATTAAAGAAAATGGGAAGAGACACAACCCTATAGACTCTTAGGAGATGTGTGAAATATCAAATGGTGCACAAAGTTCTACAAAGTTCTTCAAATTCCAGTTGGGGTCTTCGTAAGTTTGCCCCCCAAAAGAGTCCCTTCATTTGTAGCATATGCAATATGACACTATGATGTGAAAGGCCCCGTTCCCATGAGTAGGTGGGATACGGATGGCACTTGAACGTCCAATGTCATTGTGTTGCTCCTCATCATGAAGAGGACTATAAAAAACCTGTCATGACTTTTATTATTACTTATGATTCTGTGTATGCTATTGAGTTCACCTAAAGGAAAATAGAAATGACAACCAAAATAAATACTCACCACTACGGGTATAGCCTAGTAAAAATAAACACCGCACAAGTGAAAATTAAATTTCACTCTCTGGAAACGGCGCCATTTTAATCACGCTCATCTACATTGTTTAAATTGGTAGTGGACAATTGTTGTCAATAGCTCAACTTATGTTGAGGTCAAATTACGTCGAGCACAATTAGCTTTCTAGTCCTATGGGTGTTAATAGTTACTAAAAAGATACTCGTAATGTAAACAAAGTAAAATTCATGATTTATGATAGGAGGTTTGATATAGAACAAGGATTTATCAATGTCTACTCAAGTCAACAAACAAAAGGGAACAAATGTGATTGAAAATCCATAACGAGAAGGGTCTTGGGTTTATGTCTACCTAAGGACAAGTTATGCATGGGTGCATGATGATTTGGTGAAAATTATAGACATTAACGATAAGGTAGGCTAGGTTAAAAGTCCTTGAGGCTAGTTTTTGAACAAAGCCTCAAGAATATCACTCATTGACCCTTTCGAGTACCTAACAAGTGTGTAAATTAAAACCACCTAATACCTCAATTGGGAATCCTTATATCTAGGAAGATGCCTAAGACATAACTAACTCTCTACTCACCTTTATTTCTAAGATGATGAAAAGATAGCAAACTATATCCATTTTTGTCCACTATTTCTTTGTCTCTGATATCCCTCTTTCAAGGATGATATGGGTTCCAAAAGTTCACCCACATTTCTCTTTCAAGGATGATGTGAGCTCTCAAGAATTTTGGGTTTTCACCCACAAATCCCTTTTAAGCATTTGGGGTTTTCACACACAAACCCCAACTAATTCAAACAAATAATAGTGAAATCCATCTTTAACAAATTAGAATCTTCACAAATACATCACAATCGACACATAATTGCACCTTAGTTCAACATAATACCAAGACAAGATATTTTAGCTACTAATAGAGTTAAGGATAAGAAATATACCAAAAGGTTCATTAGTAGGGTTACAAGTTATCCAAAATTTTATTGTTTAAGTGTAAGATACCAAATGGGAAAGGTTTTTAGTATTTTAAGGGATTTGGCGTCGGCTGAGAAAAATGACAAAATTTCCCTGGGCATAAATCCATCTAGACGCGATCGCTGTAGCTAGTCCATAATCGTGGCTACCGTTACCGCGATTAGATCCTCACAGTTACAGAAGATGACCAATCTTGACTGGCCACGATCGTGACCCTCAGACGGCGATTGTGGTAACTAAGCCTAATTACATGCAGGGTCTTAAACTATTCACTTTTCTTTTTCTTTCTAATCCACATCTTTTGATCTCATTACCTGTGTACCTGCAAAATATCGAAATTAGTGCATTCAACTAACAAACTTGTCTCATTCATACTTTCAAATCAAAGTAGTGTGCACAAATTTTTGATGTAAATGAGTGGTAAATTCACCACGCATCAGATACCTATTCTTCATAATCACCTTATTCAATTGGCGATAGTTTATGCACATACGAAGGACCCATCCTTCTTATGCACGAAAAGAACAGGAGCACCCTATAGAGAATAAAACCTTTGTCAAAAATATCTTTGAACTGCTCCTTATGTTTTCTCAACTCAGCTGGAGCCATTTTATAGGGAGGGATAGAGATAGGACAGGTATCTAGTAGAAGAGCGATCCCAAAATCTATCTCCCTGTTAGGAGGGAAACTGAGAAGATCATTAGTAAAAACCTCAGGAAATTCACTAACCACGAGATCGAATTACAATAATGGGCCCTCCAAGTTTGAATCTTTAACCCGGACCAAATAATAAAGACACCCCTTGGAAATCACTTTTCGGGTTCTAAGATATGAAATGAACCTTTCCTTAGCCACTATGGAATTCCCTTCCCATTCAATAACTGATTTAGTAGGAAATATAAAAATGACCTTACGGGTCCGGCAGTCTAAAGAATCATAGCACGAGTGCAACCAATCTATCCCCAAGATCACATCAAAGTCTAACATATCCATATCTATAAAATCTACCAAAGTCTGTCTACTACATATAGAAACCACACAACCCCTATACATCCTTCTTTCCACAACAGAGTTACCCATCAGGGTAGATAAAAAATGGGATCAAAAATACACTTAGGATAAAAACTAAAATAAATAGCCATATAAGGGGCCATATATGAAAGAGTAGACCCTAAATCAAGTAGATAATACACATCATGATAAAAGAGTTTTAGCGTACCTGTGATAACTTCAGGAGAAAACTTAGATTCCTGATGGATGGCAAGAGCATAAATATGATTTTAAACAATGCCGGAGCGATAAGTAGCACTCTTTAGTGTCGAAGTGGAAGAAGTAGCAGCAGGAACTTTGTTAGCTCTAGAAGCGACCCTTGAAAGATAATCCTTCTGCATGTAACCGAGCTGACCATACTTAAAACACTTATTCCTTCCCTCATCACATACAACCAGGGGGTAAGACAGGGCCAATTGAGCTCCGTTAGCCTGAGACTGGGCTCCCTGCACCCTAAATCTACTATTGCTCTAAAAATAATGGTACCCGAATGATTGTTCAATATGGCAGTCTTTCTTTTTTAAAATTAGATCGCAGGATAACCTAGAAGCAAATTTCCTTATTTTAGTCCTTATGGTGACACTAGTTCAGGAGCATAACGCGACAGCTAATGAAATTTCAAGGAAAACTTCTTCACTGTCATTTAGACTTATTTCAAATTTATAAAATCCTCCACCTTTGCCTCCCACAAATACTAAGGAAAGAAGCAATACAAAAAATCACTAGAAAAGTCATCTGACATAGCTGGCTCAACATTATCTCCCCTCTTCTTTTCCCACTTCTTATACCACTGATTTGCCATATTCTTTAGCTGGAATGCGGTAAACTCAACTCTCTCAGAGTCAGAAGCATGAAATACATGGAGAATTTTCTGCATCTCATTAATGAAATTTTAGAATCTTTCTTAACCTTCGAACCAGTGAAAGTTGGAGGACTCAACCTCATAAATTGGCCAACTCTAGTTACCTCAGCAAATAAAGTAATAGAAGCAACATGCTCATTATGAGAGGCCATCAACTGGGTAAGCAAATGGATCTACTGGAAAAACTAAGCATTAGACACATCATCGTAAGGTATCCGAGAAGTGCTTGAGGGAATCAATGGAACTCCATGAGGAAAATCAGGAGATGGACCTCTAGACCGGGTCTGAACTTTATAAGTAGGATGATCCGTATCCACATTGTCCTGTAGAGGGACTGAAGAGTTTCCACGAACATCAAATTTTCATGGAGGCATGATCTAAAATGCAAAAAATACAATTAGAGGAGATTTCAACATCCAAGACTCTACAACCCGAAAATAGAACAACAAGAAAAGGAAACATTCCTAAATGTCTCGTAGCCTCTCCCTTATAAAGTATGAATCACTGTATACTTATAAAATAGTCTCTACTTAACACGTATTTGTTGACACCTAATGATACCAAACCTGGGCTCTGATACCAACTTTGTCATAACCCAAACTAGGGCCTGGCCGTGATGGGTATCTCAAGACCATTAAGGATCGGAGACCACCTCTTTTTTCTAATTAAATAGAACGTGATACACTACTCAACGAATGAAATCCAAACATATAACAAGATAAAGGATAATAAGCTCAAAAAAATCTAAGTGTATGAACAACCATTACCCAATCCACAATAATATCCATAAGGCCTCTACTAATCAAAAAATAATGTAAGTCGGGACATTCCTCTACCCTAATAATAATAATGACAATGTAAATGTGAAGTTTTCACTTTTAATTCAGGGAAGAGAAACACGTGGAATGATAAGATCTTTTGGAGAATGAAAGCTCATCACTTTACTGTAAATGACTGACAAACTGAGCCTATCCACCTAATATTGCACAAAAAGAGTAGACTTGCCTCCGAACCCTACATTATGTGGGGATACAACATCTAAAGACGGTTAGTGGGTTGAGAGCTAGCATGTAACTCAAGGATAAGGATAAAGTAATGAAAATTAAAAATTCAATTCAGCTCAATGTATGTGTTCACGTATATGTATGCATTTATATATATATATATATATATATATACTTATATAAGATGTTGGGATAGGGAAAAAGGATTAATATGATTTTTTTCAAATATTAACCTGGGTTGTGTAGAATAACTGTCATACTAAGGCACCTACGAGATATATAGGTATAGCTTTCCCCTAGCTAAAAGGGCTCTAGTGTGTGTAGCTGCATGAACTAGAGGATAATCATATATACATATGAACCATGGGGGACTCAAACTTCCTAGAATATATTAAAGGTAATTTGAGCATCATTTTATTTAAAATGGGGGACTCGAACCTCCCAATCACATAATAAGGGGGACTCGAATCACCCGATCATTTAGACCCCCACGCCGACAATTACAGTTTCCAATATTAGTCCCTTAGGACCTCCACTTTTACTGCCTGACTACACATTCTTCTTTTAAGCCCAATTGAAAAACTTTTCACACATTCTCATTCATTAAAATACAAACACACCTTAAGGAATACACTGTTGGTATCATCATACCAACTACACTTGCAAGGTAACATCATCATGCCATTACAATTTCTATTAACTTGGTGAAAAAAATTCCCTTTGTTCATTAATACAAGGTAGGGAACACCGACTCCCTTTATCATGTAATTATTTTGAAAGTATTTCAATGTAATTATACTCATACTCAAAACCACTTTCACAAAATAGGGCTAGGGGTTATTACCAATTCAATTGTCAATATTCACAAGATTTGGGGAAATCAGAATACCCTAGTTCATTCACCATGCCCATGTACCCCATAAGTTTAAAACCATATATAAAGCATGAATAATGCATAATAAAATATGGGAAGACAAATTGAGAAACATTCATTCCAAAACTCTCAACCCATATCAAAACCCATGCTTAAATCCACATAAACAATCATATACTTTTATGCTTAAAGTAAAAAAATTTAAGGATAGAGTTATATGCCTAAAATATCATGAGTTATGGAGAGAATTTGCCCTTGGAAGCTCTAGTTGTCCAACCACTTGAAAACCTTAATGTTCTTGCTTGAGAGAATCTGAGTGAGTTTTAAGAAGTTATTTTAATTTATTTTAGAGTGATAATGATTTCCTAAAGGGGTTTTAAGTCGTGGGTTATGATTAAGGAAAGAGGAAATTATACAAAATGCCCTTAGTAAAAAGACTGAATTTTATCACCCAGTCACTATGGGTAACCTTACGACTCGTAGGTTGCCCTATGACTCATGACATATTGTCGTAGACTGGACAGTACCCTATGGGCACCCATACTAATCTGGTTATGAGTCATACCATATGAATCGTCAAGGGACCTTATGACTCATAAGGTCCTAATCATAGTTTTAGTAGAAACTTTGGAATAAAAACTGGTTGCCCGATGATTTGGGCTATACAACTCGTCAAGTGTCTTAACTAATCATAAGGTACAAGTCATAGTCAAAAATAATACTTGGAAAACACACTAGGCACCTTATGACTTGGGGTCCTATGACCTATAATGACACCCTACGTCTCGTAGGATGAGTATAATCTAGGCAATATGTCCACAAGTGAAAAAATTTCAAGGACCAAAATCTGAGGTATTTCAATTATGAATATAGCCATGATTAAGAGGTGGATGATAATTAGGGCTACTATTTTGAAGGAAAATGTGAGATGAATGATGATCCTTGTTCTTATAGTGAGTATAAAGATGATGAAGAGCCATGTGAGGGTTATTATAAGGAAGATAAGGTATGTGAGGAGTATTACACTTCCCACTCTAATCATAGAGAATATGTGAGGTATAATCTATTCTTTTATAAATCTTACGAGACTCATGGTGAGAATGTACGCGAGGATTGTGATGTTTTATATTCCTAGTCTTGTGGTACTTCTTATTTAGGTGAAATTAGGCTGAATGGTTATACTAAATATAAGCAGATCTAGAATCTTCTATCTTAAAAAAGATTAGGATCTCAAAATTTATCTTGATTGGGAATGGAAATGCAAAAGGATCTTGAAGGATATTGATATGATAAAAGTAGAACAACCTACATATGCCATTAAATACATTCAAGGTGCGACATCGAGATGGTGGGAATTTCAATAAAGTCCAATCAAACATGGAGTTCCTTGAAGGAATTTATGAGGTCTATTTTTGTAACAAAAGGGTATACAGAGCTCTACAACTTTGATCCAAGAAGACAAGTATGTGAAAGAAATATGGATATTTGTAGGGTCCCCGAATGCGTTCTTATCCTTAATGATTAGTGTTATTTAAATTACATCACTCCTTCTATGGTAGACTCCAGGGATACCTTGAGAGTCCTTGTTATTCCTATACTTTTTTGAAGGTTATAGAGTTACTGAGAGAGTGAATATTTCTTTTACCCAAGTAGAGTTCTATGAG
This sequence comes from Capsicum baccatum var. pendulum, assembly GCA_030864225.1. Lineage (NCBI taxonomy): Eukaryota > Viridiplantae > Streptophyta > Magnoliopsida > Solanales > Solanaceae > Capsicum > Capsicum baccatum. Next base: position 205,558,020 of record CM061553.1, on the reverse strand, counting down.
GAGGTTTGGTGTGACATATTCCCCTTGTAATTTGGACATTTATGCTTGGGTGCCAATTAGTTTGCAAGAAATAAAGTTCTAAATAAGAATAATTGACCTAAGATTGTAGTGGACCAATAGGTAATCATCTATTTCCACCCATTCTTCCCAAACCTAAAAAAGATTTGACCATTTAATCCAAGCCTAATAAAAATGAGAGACAAAAGATTGAGACGAGTAAGAGTGTGCAAGGTGGAAATCTAAGAAAGGAAAAAATGAAGGTTGAGAGGAGTGAAGTAAGGGGGTTGCCACCAAATCATTCTAGCATTATTTTTCCTTATTTTAGTAAGGACATGTGTGTAGGTACCAATGTGGCAAACGGAGAAAAAGAAGCACCAAAAGAGAAGATTCCCTTTGAAGATTTGATAACGACACTTTTAGATACTTCCAAAGCTTATGGAGGACCTTTATACCAAGGAAAAGAATAATATTCTCAAGAGCTTCGAAGTAGTATATCTAAATCTTGCACTTTAGTACATGTGAATGATGAATGTGTTGCTAGTATCCCATTGAGTGCGAGTAGTATCTTGCCTACATGTGAGTCTCATGATTTGTTACCTCTTGTTGATGATGTACCTGTTGAGAGTGTGAATACACTAGTTGATCATATTGATGACTAAATTGAATCTTCTTGTAAGATCAATTTGAGTCCACCTTGTGTTATAGCCCATGTGATAAATGATGGTACGTTGTCTTGTGAAAATCATGTTAATCATCTTGAGTGTGAAACTAGTCCACTATTTAAGGATGTTTGTGATATGATTAATGAGCTTTAAGTGAGTGATGATGTTAAAAATATTGGTCATTTAAATAGGAGTGATCCTTTAAGCATGTCTCTTAATGAAGATCCTATTGTTTGTTTTGCTTATAAGGATTATTATTTGTTTGAAACTTGTTCATGACTTGATAATTGTCTTTTTGAGAGTGAACTTACATGTTCTAATTCTTCTTTGAGGATTTATCCTTCTATGTTTAAGTACAATATCTTATTTGAAGATGATAAAATCACTCCTAGTGAATTACCTAGTGGTGTGGATAATGTTAATGATGTAGCTCATCGTGAGGTCTATTTTCTATATAACAATCCACTATGGTGTGATAACATTCCTCCTAAAGATTTTAATCTCTTCTTAGAAGATAAGAGTACTCTTAATGGAATGAAATATGAAGGATGAAGGGTGATCTTTGTGTACCCATTGACTGCTTTTCTTTGAGTGTTCCAATTCTTTAACATACCCTTGAGATTGTTCTTGGGCATGATAGTGAGAATGTTCTTGTGGACACCTTAGATGAAATCATTTTGCATAATATGTTTCTTTAGTCTCTATTTTTTTTAAATACTTATGTTACTGTAGAGAGTATGTCTTTTGTTTTGGTGATACCTTTGGGGGAAAATGTAGTCTAGAAATCAATTTGCATAATATGTTTCTTTAGTCTCTATTTGTTTTTTAAAATGCTTATGTTACTGTAGAGAGTATGTCTTTTGTTTTGGTGATACCTTTGGGGGAAAAATGTAGTCTAGACCCTTGTCTATGGGAACTCTATCCATTTGACCCCGATGACAAATTTAGATGTGGTGATTATTATACACCCAACTTGGTTCTGGGTCAATATGATAAGCAATGTTCGAATAAGGATGTTGGTATTCTTCCCTATGATAGAAAGTCTTTCTTGGGGAGTCATAATTCACTTAATGGACCCATATTGCATAAGGGAAAGATCTCCCACAAGATAAGAGCTCTTTAAAGAAAGGGACCAATGAAAGGATAAAAAAGAGTTCACTGTGGTGTTTTTCCCTTATTGACCAATGTTTCATTACTTGTAGGTCCAAGAGTAAGTCTTATCTTGAAATAAATCTTGTTTAACCCCATTTTTATGATACCCTTGTTCATCACTTGTGTAAAATTAATTACCCATTACTCAAAGAAAGTTCTTTGAAAGGGAAAGGTTCTGTGTGCTTAAATGTTTGATTCCATCCTTGCGTGTATTATGTGCTAAATCTTTTAAGCCAATTGGCATTATTATAGATAATAACATGTTGAATGATGAATTTATGCTTAATTCCTATTTATACTACCTCTTTTCTTATAATGATATCCGTACTAGTCTTGGAATTGTCTTATTGAGAGGTAGGAAACTAGTTGTTGGTCCACTTGATTGAATAATAATGCTTTATAGGTCACTCACATCTTTGACCCCATAAAATCCTTATGGATTGTTGAATCATTGGTGGTACCATTTTTAATGTGGTCTCTTGTAGAAATAATAAAACAACTGTGTCTAAGGCTCTTAAGATGAATATAGTCTTACCTCCTTGGCTTATTGATTCCATTATGAACTTTAAAAGGGGAATGCACCCAAGGCGCTTTGGAACTGTCTTTGATCCATCCTAGCATTTCAAGAGCGGGTCAAAACAGCCCCCAGTGGGCCTTTTCTTGCATTTGGGTCACTTTTGACCCTAATTGTGTAATAATTAGCCAAACTATAAATACATGGAAGCTATATTATTTCCTTAGTTTTGTTTTTGATGATGAATGTATGAAAACTCTTGGGAGAGAGAGATTAAGATCTTTAAAAAGCATTTGTTGACAATTGTTTAGAAATGGTGGTTGTAAAGACATTTCACTTCCCTTACGGTCAACGTAAGAAATTAGATGTTTTGTTTTGTTTAATTTATTGAGGATTAATGTTTTAACATGCCATTTGATTTCTTTCAATTCTTTTCATTGTGTTAATCTATCTGTCCTTCTATCATCTATCCTTTTTCTATTTGTAATTTTATTTTGTTGTTTCTTTAGAATTATTATGTTGTTCTCGTCTTCGTAGGTTACTCTTGTATCATAAAGAAAATCATTTTATCCTAGAAGGATATATTTCATTAACCTCGAGCACTTGAGGGGAATAAATTCCTTAAGGACATACTGTGTATTTGGTGAACTTGATTCTTTCATTTTTTTCTTGATGGTTATTCTATTTTCCAGCAAATCATTTGAACTTTATTTTGATAGTTCATAAGTTATTTTTGAAGTTATTATTGTTAATACAGATTTTGTACCTGAAAAAACAATAATCTTAAGGAATTTAATCATTTGTATTTTTAATTGAGATTAAAACCTTTTTGTTTTCTACTCTATTTGAACTTGATAGTGATTTGAAGATATAAAAACATCATCACGAGTCAAAGATTCATTCGGTTGATGATTTAAAGAATATAAAAACTTCACATCAAACTAGAAATAAGTTTTTTATAATTTAAGACTTTATTGTTATTGTTTGTGATACTAAATTGGTTGTCATATTGTTAAACTAAAATGGCTAATAAATATCAATTCAATGATAGAATGATGAATGTTGCAACCACAAACACTACTACTTTGAGTCGTTCAATTGGTTCTCCTGCCATGGCACTATCGAAAAAGCCACAAAATTTTTTCGATGTTGATTTCAAACGATGCCAACAGAAGCTGTTGTTTTACTTGACTACCTTAAGTTTGCAAAGGTTCATCACGAAAAGCGCCTGAATAACCAGAGGAAACTTTAAAAATGGAACATTTCTTCTTAAATGAAGTTTGACCTCTTTGATTTTTTATGTAAGAATTACATTCTGTGTGGCCTACAAGATGATCTGTACAATGTGTACAACAATATAAGGACCTTGAAGAAACTCTGGGATGCTTTTAAAAAGAAGCATAACAAAGGCTGCCAGAATGAAAAAATTCATTGTTGCAAAATTTCTGGACTTCAAGATGGTAGACAATAAATATGTAGTTACCCAAGACCAAGAGTTGCAAGTCATAATCAACGATCTCCTTGATGAAGGTAGAATTTAATTTAATACCCTTTGTTAAACATTTTAAGAATGTTCTAAATATTCACTTAACCTTGGTTGTATGTTTGGTTACGGATAATGCTTTTAAGTGGTTGCAATAATCAGGAAGTTACCACCTTTGTGGAAGGACATCAAAAGCTACTTGAAGCATAAACATAAGGAGATGTATGTTGAAGATATCATTGTAAGGTTAAAGATGAAAGAGGATAATAAAGCAACTGAAAAGAGGTCTTATGGGAATTGTACAATGAATGGAGCATATATTATGAAAGATGATGGTCACAAATTGATTCCACGAGTCATGAAAGCACCTACTCTATCCCACTAGTATGTAAGCCAAATGGTAGGCCAGAACAACAAGTAATGGGCTTATTGGTGGAACATAGCATAAATGTCAAAAGTATGAAAGTAAATAAATTACAAGCCATAGAACATAGGAATAAAAACATAACTAGAGAGAAATAAAGAGAAGAGTAACAACATCCTACGACCTAGTAAGGTCGGTACAAAATCAACTAGCAAAGAATCAGAGTACTATTAATGTCAAATAAAAATAGTCTCGAAACAAAGATACCATCCAAAACTAAAAGATGAAGAGAAGTTCAACTTTGGCTCTGATAGGTCACCCGATCTCCAAACTCTGACCAGTACTATCACAACATCAACGATGGATGCTAGAACTCGAATCTGCACCAAAAAGGTATATAAGTGTAGTATGAGTACCAAAGTAATGGGTACTCAGTAGGCATGATTGACAGATCGATTTAAATCACTAAATAAATACAATAAAATATGAGATAACAAGCTAAGTTAAGGGAAAAGGAAAAACCTGGAGTGATGCTCCAAATACTAAATGTAAACAACCGAAGTAATAGTAATACATAACTATTTCTTGCACAACTTGGTCCCCATAAGCCCAAAAGATGCAAATATAATTAAGCAACCCAATGCAATCCCCCATAAGCTCGACGGATGCAATCAAGAAGAAGTAATGACTTTATGATCATAGAACATCCTAGCCACAAAACAATAATTGTAGATATTCCCATACCATAAACACCAAACTCAAATAGATTCCATAACCATCATAACTAACCTCTCAATACGGGACTTAAACCGGATAGTATCTCACATGCCGAACTTGAACCAAACATAATATCATGAATACTAGATTTGAATCGAAAATAATATCACCATGTGCCTGACTTGAACCGGTCTTAATATCATACTTTGCTGGAATTGAATTAGTCTTAACATCTCTCAAGTGAAATCCTAGAATAAGCCATAATATATCTAATTCTCATCAGCCCAAAAATGTAAATAGGATAATGTATAAGGACCTATTGAGTCTATAATGAGCTAATAGTAATATTAGGTTAAGGTGGGTGGAAGGGGCCCACTTCAAATCTCGAAAGTTCATTTTAAGAAAAATTCTATGCTGAACTAAGCTAAGGTGTTAAATCCCACTACAAGGTGCTAAATAAGCCTCATTGCATCCTAAGATAGAAATTCTAACTAAGGAATGGGTGGTTAAGTAGCGTAAACCTAATTATGGTCCCTTAATCGGCTAAATAATCCTAACCATACTAAATATGCTTCCAAGTCCTAATTTCTGACCCAAAACTAGCATAATATTATGTCGATACTATAATCAATCCCAATCTAAGAGAGAGGTAATCCTAGCCTACCTGAGCATTAAAGAAAGCCCGATAAAGTCTACTATATTAGCAATTTTGCCTTCCAAGATGCTTCCACACGATGCCACTCTTTCAAAATAGTAATCTATGTGTTAATACAAGAGCAACAATACATCTATGGTATTTTTATGCTTTGAGTCTAAAATTAAGTTAAAATCCTATATGGGTCTCGCTTGCATAATTGCATTTTAGAAGCTGTCAACACGTCCCTCTATGCTCAAGGATCATTTACTCTCAAGAATGGATAAATTCTGAGCTAAAATAATACCATAATTAACTTATCCAAGAACTAGGGATTTGTGACTAAATGTAACAACCCAAATTTGGTAACCGAAATGTTACACGGTGCTCATAACCCTAAAAGACCACAAGCTAAACCATAATTGATATCTTTAAATGAGCACTGAAAAATATACTGTAAATATGTAGAATATAAGCTGTAAGGCCATAAGGTTCAAAACTAAACTAATACTGAATATAGAACAATGTCAGAAATTGTGTATAAAAAAATACCCAATTTTTTTTGAATAAACTGTCTGAAAACATGCTGTAGTCTGAAAGCCTCTAAACTATCTGTAAACTGTGGAGTTGATGGGACATGTCTCCAACCAACTCTAATTACTAAAATAAACTGAAAACTGAAATAGTAATGTGATCATCATGTCCTCAAAGGACGAGGACTCACTTCTAACTCTGATAGCTGAATTGGGATGCTACTGGTTCTCTGGAGCTCATGTTTCTAAACCTATGGTATAAGACACCATAACGCCAATGCGTTAGTACTTTGAATGTACTAGTATGCAAGTGAGGTAGGCTGAATGCAATAGGTTCATATGCATGAACAATACTAACTGACTGACTAACATGAACGTGAAAATACATGCATACATACGTAACTATAACTGAGATCATGATAGGACTGGATACTGAATTCTGACTACTGAGTCTACTGACATTGACATCTGGGTCATTGATGAGTGAGAAACTTATACTGTACTACTAAATACTGAGGGACTGATACTATGTTACTGATACATTGATAAATGTGCCTGACAGTTCTGATTATGAAGAACTGGTCTGGTTGACTGTATCTGATAGCCCTAAAGCTGAATGTTAATAGCATAAGTTCTGATAAATGATATAACTGATAACATGAGTGACTGTATGTGGTAGTCCTAAACCTGATGGAACTAGTTGAGTTCTGTATTGTATCTAAGTAACTGAATCAGCTATCAGTCCTATCGAGCGGGTGATCTCTACATCTGATGATACTGATACTGATTGACCATAGTTGAGGTCATTCATATTTGGTGGATGATCCCGGGGTCTATTAATAATAATAATAGGGATTGACTGTATCTGACAGTCCTAAATCTATACTACTGAGCAGAATTGACTGTATCTGGCAGTCCTGACTCTGTAACTAAAATTGTGGGATGTATTTATCTAATCGACATTCTCCATACTAAGATAACTGGGTCCAACCACGCCACTGATAATGAAAACTGCTGTGGAGTCAGTCCTAATCTAGTGGGTGACCCTTGGATTAGTCCTATACATTTAAATGCGCTAACGGGTGATCCCTGAGTATGTCAGTCCTATCTAATGGGTGATATTTCATACCTACGCTGGCTACATAGTTATAGAACTTAGGGATTACTTCTAGGGATTTCAGTACTATCTAGCCAGTGAGTCCCCATCCCTAGGCTCGCTCGGTGCTGAATCCTACTCCCATTTGAAAGATACTGAACTGATTAACTTAACTGAACTAATACTAGTGGTATTGTCTAGTGGAGCTAAACTGAATTTACTAAGTTCCATTGACTGACGGAATGTACTGAGTTTTTAGGACTGACTAAGAATACTGAAGTTACTGAGATTGACTGGGAATACTGAGGTTACTGGGATTACTGAGCTATAGAAATTATAGAGATTTTTGAGATTTCCTGAGTCACATGACTAACTAAGTTCTATGGATCATATCTTGACCGAGGAGATCGTGAAAACATGACATGGCTCTAGGCACACAACTAAATATTCGGGTACAAGTACCCCAAGGACTCGATGAGAAGAAACTGACATAACATGGCTTACTTGAACACATGACCAACAACACAATTCATAATTCATATATTGAAGTACTTCATCAAACATGTGATATGCATAAGCTTGTACATTTCATGATATCATACTAGTTGGGCATTGTTCCTTGAATATGTAGACAACATTTTACAACAATTAATCATCATGATTCATCTCTAATTTCATCATCCTAGGATTTATTTATAGGCTCACATAAATATACATCTATACAAATCAATTCCTTATAAAATTGATCACCCAACATGGATTTGAATTCAATTGAACATTCTCAACATAAACAAAACAAACCCAACATGGAATTCATAAAGAAATCCATACCTTAGTTCGTGATTTTGTGAAGATTGATGGTGAAACCTTCTTGAAGTTGAATCCCCAATAGAAACCCTATCTTGTTCTTAAGAGAAACTTGAGAGAAACTAGTATATTTTGGATGAAGGATGGCTAAATCATGTGTTATTAGATTTGAATAGGGATAGGAAATTAACTCTTTTAACTCTTGGATGCGTCTTGTAATTTCAGTAAAATTTTTCAGAACTGGGTCCCTGGCGCGACGTGGCGCTATTGCGCTGTGTCATTGAAATTTGACAATTGAGAAATTGAGGGATGGCGCGACGCGGAGCCATCACTTTGCCCCTTCCTTCCTGACTTGGAACCTTGGCGCGATGTGGGGGAAATCGCGCTGAGATACTGGAAAAGGACAATTGCCATTTTAGCTTGTGGCGTGGCACGCCACGGACCAATGTGACACTATTTTACGATGGGAACTTGAAACAGGCATAAATTCTTACCCAATTATCGGATTAAAGTAAATCTTATATCGATGGAAAGCTTATTGAATTTTCCATATGACAAAAAGTAAAAATCTTATAAAATTCACCATGGAATAATCATCATTAAATTTAGAAGCTAGTACTTGGCATTCTTGGGACGAAATTAGCTAGGAAACTTTGAGTTATTACACTAAATTAGAGAATTAATCCAATAATTAGTTAGAAACTTACAAGGATTACGATAAGGAAATGGTTATTCTAGCTCACCAACACCCCACGATGACCGAAAAATTAGCCTCTAAATTTTCCACACTCTATTGGGTTTTAATGCTATTGAGACTTGTGAAAGATGGATTAAAATGAGTTAAAGGGATGAATTTAATGCCCTCCTAGATGCCTGTAATACCTCGCATTTCTATCTAGCTTCGATTCATCTCTAGAACATCAAAGATCTTTCTACATAGATGAATACCATTTTATACCTTGTGGTATTTTCAAGATTTTGACTTTTTATCATATAGAAAATTGAATAAGCTTTCAATCGATACCAAATTAAATTAAATCCGACACACGGGTAAAGAGTTAGAGCCATTTTAGTATGACAGTGTACCACCTGGTACTTTAGCGCATTGTGGAGCCAGTAAAAATGGCAATCATCAAAATCCAGTAAGCCTCCGTGATTATATCGCATCGCGCCAAGGTTCAATTTCAGAGTTGTCAATTACTAATCCACCAACGTGATTCCACCGCGGTGCCTTTTTAGACCGAAACTAAGGTGGCAACATAATTTTCACCACATCGCGCCACCAACCAGTTTCTCAATCTCAAGTTTCCAGTGAGCTGACGCAATTTCAGCGCGTCATGCCAACAGGAGAAATCATGATTTTTAGATTCCATTATTTAATTTCAGGGGCTATTTGGTAAATTCCTAAAATCACAAATCAGCCTAAACACAATATTAAACCCCAAAAGACCTATTATCTCATTGTTTAATTACACTTCTTAAGAAATAAATCACTCTCTCTCAAAGATAGAAAACCCTAGTCCCCAAGTTTCAAAAACAATCTCAAGAATCCCTCCAAGAGTCTTCAAGAACTTTAAGAATCTAGATTACCAGGTATGTTAGATGCTGATTCTTGGGTTTCTTCCACCCAAGAAGTTCAAGAATTCATTTTTAAATTATAAATATTGTTATTTATGAGTTTTCATGATTTACGTGAATTGAGATTGAAGTTTATGATGTTGTTGAGTTTTAATTCATGTTTTGGTTACAAAGTTCCAAACCTTGGTCCTAGTATGAGGTGAATTTCATGATATTCAAAATAAACCCTACAAGATGCGTGTTGATTGATGTAATCATGTTAGTTAGTTGTATCAAATATTGTATAACCAAAGTATGATACCCATTGTTTGATAAAATGCTTGTGTGAAGGAAATAGGGTCATTATAGCACGATGACAAGAAACCCCAATTATATATAAGTTCATGCATGCCAAGTGTTTGTTGAAAAGCCTTAGTGAATGAATTATGATATGCTACATGCATTCCCATTCATGTCTATTCCTTATTGAATGAGTTATAAGACAATAGAATGCCTCCCTATACAATTATGTGTCTAAGACCTCCAAGTGCTTGAAGAGAGATTTATTGATTATATTGTGAATGATAACCTATTGCCATGTTATTACGGGTTGTCCTATCTTGTATTAGTTATGTTATCGAGTCCTGGGGGTATTTAATACCCGACCACTTAGCTGATTGTCTAGAGCCAGTGTTAGTTTCATGATAACCTCCATCATGCCATGATCAATAGTACTCCCAGTTAGTTAAAAAACTCAGTAGAAATCAGACAGTTATAGAACTTAGGAAATCTTAGTAATCTCAGTATCAGTAGCATTCCAGCTTTATTTCAGTAATCAATTCATAACTTAGTAGTATTCCGTCAGTCAATGAAACTCAGTGAACTCAATTTAGCTTAGTTAATCTGTACAATCAGTAACAGATTTAGCTCAATCTAGTACAGTCTAAAAATCTGTTCAGAGTCTTTCAGTTGGGACTAGGATTCAACACCTAGCGAACCTAGGGATTGGGGCTCACCCGTTAGATAGGACTGAGATACCTATAAGCAATCCCTAAGTTCTAGAGCTACATAGCCAGCGTAGGTTATAAGATGTCACCAGTTAGATTGGACTGGCATACTCAGGGATCACCCGCTAGTATAGGACTGATCTCAGGGGTTAACCGCTAGATTAGAACTGACCCTATAGCAGTTGTCTTTACCTGTGGTATAGTAATAACACCCTTCTAGCTGGGGTTACAAGTTGGACCCCACTAGTTCAGATTTGGGGCATGTCGGTTAGATGACTACCTTCCACAGTCTCAGTTTTAGAATCTATCTCAGTAAAAGGACTCAACCCAATAGTACAGATTCAGGACTTTTAGAAATAGTCAATCACTAGCATCATTGATGGATTTAGAGATCACCCACTAGATAGGACTGATCTCAGATTTAACCAAGCAATATCAGTATTAATAGATTCAGAGATCACCCATTATATAGGACTGATATTAGATACAGTTAATTAGTACTCAAATATCAACATCAACAAATTTAGTTATTTAGTATCCCAGAGTTAGTAGACTCAGACATCAGTAAATCAGCATTCGGAACTCAGTATTCAGTGTTACTACGATTTTAGTTATAGTTTATGCACTCATGCATGTATCCTAATTCAGTAGTCTCATGATATTTAGTCAGTAATTTTTATGCATGTAAACCCTTGCATCCAGCCTCACCTCATATAGCGTACCAGTACATTCTCATGTACTGACGCATACTTTTCTCTTGCGCTATGGTGTCTTATACCATAGGTTCAGAAGAACAGGATCCAGAGCACCCTTAGTAGTTCAGATTAAGCCAGCAGTAGTAGACATAGCAGTGAGTCCTGATAACGCTCAAACGATATCTCTCAATAAGAATGTAAGCGATCGTTGTCAATATAAAACCCAACTAGGTTGGGGTCGAATACCACAGGGAATATGGTATGAACGTAAGTCATTTGCAAATCAATCAGCTGATAGTGGGATATTCCCAGAAATGAGAGTTTTTTATTTTAAAAAGTAATTGTCGGTTGCTTTAATCAGTGTTCGTAATCAAGATTTTTTGTAAAACCAGAATTATGTTCACTAGGGCTTCCGGTACTTGATAGTTGCTAACAGTGGTTCAAGATTCACACGGTAGGTAGGACAACAAGTTATTTTTATTAACATTACGCTTAAATGTCTCTCGACCTACTTAAGCATTTAATTACCTAATCCTCTTGGAATTAGGGAATTTATATTCATTGCCCAGATTTTACCTCAGGTTAACCAACCTTGTTACATCGCTGATTATTAAACGGAGTATTTCCAAGTCCCTGTCGATAACTCACTTCCCACTATATTTGATTTATTTCTTAAGCAAACCAAAGAAGGTGTTATCTATTGTTTGAAACCAACAGACGTTAATTAAAACCTCAGGATTATCAAGAAATCCTACCACCTTTAGAATCTTGAACACTTAGCACCTTATCAAGACCTAACCCTAGATCCCATAATTTAGGTTAAAGAAATTTAGCCACTCATAATCGTAAAATCAAAACAAGAAGTTGTATTCATGCTTGGAAGGTTAAACTTACCACAAGAAGAATAATAACTAGTGAATCACAGATTAAATCACAGAGGAAAATCCCAGAATAATGATAATAATCTCTTCAAAGTATTTTCTTTTTCAAGCCAAGAAATTAGAGAGAGAAAAATATCAAAAAGTATTGTCAAAACTCAATGTGTGGATCTCCTCAGAAAACCCTAAAACAAAGCTTTAAATAGTTCACCCTAATTATGGAAACAAAATAATAGAATTCTAAAATCCCTCGGATTAGGTGATGACATTTGTGATAGCCTATCAGGAGGCTGACGACATATCACAAATGTCATCAGCTCCTTCTTTAGTTTTGGCTCTTCCTGTTTAAGGATGACGACAAACTTGACAACTTATCAGCTTCATGACGGCCTATCATAAAATATCATCAAAGCTCTGCTTCAGTTCGCCTGTGCTGCCTCAGGCTGACGACATTCTTGACAGCTTATCAGACCCTTGATGACTTATCACAAAATGTCGTCACATCTTTCAACTAAGGCCAATTCTCTGTTTACTACTGACGACGACTTTGATAACTTATCATAGGGCTGATGGCTTATAAAAAATGTCGTCAGCCACACTTGTCTTCAGATTTCAACTTCTTTGGTTCCATTCTTGTTGGTTCTCTATCATATTGGCTTAAACTGCAAAATCAAACATAAACCTATCAAAAACGACAAAAGTTGCTTAAGACTTTGCAATTATTCTTAGTTAAAAGCCTCAAATATGTTAGAATTAGCTCACACATCAAGTCCTCATTTTTTGAGGATGTTCCTTATTTTATTATTGCATTAGATTTAGCATTTAGGTAGACGGAGTTAGTTGGGGGATTGTCCCATCAACTCTTTATTCAGATAGTTTAGAGGCTTTTTAAGACTAGAGAATTTTTAGACAATTGTTTTAGTTTTGGTATTATTATACTTTATTCATTTTTATTTAAGTATTGAACCTTATGGGAAGTTTCCATCAGTTTTCCATAATTTTATTGTATATTATTCAATGATTAGTTACAGATATCAGTCATGAGTTAGCTTGTGGTCCTTCGGGGTCATAAGCACCTTGTAGCGTTCGGGGTTCAGAATTTGGGGCATTACAATGCCGCTTAAGCATCGTCTTGACCACTTAAGCAGTCACTGGTAAAGCGTCATAGTATTGATAAAGAGGTAGGGCCGACCTTTTACTAAAAGGGATAATATGCCGCTTAAGCGGCATCCTCTTTAGCGGATAGGTTTCTACTTAGGCGACCTAACTAGGCCATCCTTGATTACTAAAGAGACTGGTTGGTAGCTAAAGCAACCTCTTGTAAAGCGACCAAAGGTCTGCTTTAGAGGATGCACCAACTGATTCCAGCACCTGCTGAAACTTGGAATTTTCCATGTTTCCACCGACCCCTGGGGATTCATTCAAAAAATCATGAACATAAATGAACTATGATACCCTATAAAACATGACACTCCATACTTAATGGATCCATGTAAATTCCCATCTATATTCATTTAGATGAAATATGGTCCCCATACCTGAGAGCAACTTTTACCAAATTTTGACCAACAACTCAAAATAAGTCTTAAAGCCTTGGGACCCAAACTAAAGGTCCCCATAGCATAAAATCATTGTTCTGGTGTAGATGGCCCTATCAAAATTGGCATAAGTGGTTGTTAAATTAAAGTTTATGACTGATAGCCAATCCTTACTAGGAAAGCTTTAAAACCAAAAATTGTCTCCATAAAACAAACAAACTACCCGATAACTAAATTGTCATCTCTAGCAAGTCACATATGACTTCCGGTAGATATAGGAATGACCTAACCAATAAAAAAGTGTAGAAATGCAGAAATGACCTAGAGGGTCATCACAATATTACTACTAAAAGGAATTTTGTCTTAAAAAATAAAGGGTTAGGATATATGTGAAGCCTCGAACTAGTGAGGATACTGGGCCTGCATCTTGCTCTCTATATCCCAAGTAGATTTCTCTACTGGGTGGTGTTTCAACTGAACCTTAAATATAATAATCTCCCTAGAGCACAACCACCTGAGATCCCTAGCTAAAATAGGCTCCTCCACAAAGGTTAATGTCTCATCCAACTGAACTGTGTCCCATCGAAGAACATGTGACTCATCGAGGATGTAACACCGCAATATAAAAACATAGAAAACTTAATGAACAACAACAAAATTTAGGGGTAAGGCAAACTCATAAGTCACCTCTCTAACTATGCGAAGGATCTCAAAAGGTCCAATATATCTAGGGGATGATCTTTTATTTTCTCCCAAACCTCACTACAACCTTCATGGGAGATACTCAAAGAAATACCTTGTCTCCAGCTCTAAACCTTAAGGCATAAAGTCTACGATCTGTATTAAGCCTTCTGTATACTCTTAGCTACCCTCTACTTATTCTAAATTACTCTGAATCTATCCAACCACTCCTAAAGTAAGCTAGTACCATAGGGCCTAATGTCGGATGTCTTGAACAATCCAATAAAAGATCGACAATGCCTACTATATAGTCCCTTAAATAGTGCTATCTTAAGACTCAAATGGTAGCTATTATTATACGTGAACTCCACCAATGCTAGGTGTTTCTCCCACTGACTTTCAAAATCTATAACACCGGCTTAGAGCATGCCCGTAAGAATATGTATAGTCTACTCTAACTTCCCATCGATTTGAGGGTAAAATATGGTGCTAAGATACACCTGAGTACCCAACTCCTCTTAAAAAGCCCTCCCAAAACTAGAAGTAAATACCGAGCCTCTATCTACAATAATGGATATAGGAACTCCATGCATGTAAACTATATAACGAACATATATACGGGATAACCTCTCGACACTGAAGGATGTCTGAACTAGAAAGAAGTGTGTCAATTTGGCTAGAGATCTATAATAAACCAAATATTATCAGAATGATGGGAGGTTCTAGGCAAACCACTAACAAAATACATGGTGATCTACTTCCACTTCTACTCTGGAATAAAAAATCTATAAATTAGGACACCAAGCCTCTAATGCTCGGCCTTCATATATTGAAACCATAGGCAACAAGCTATAAAGTCCTCCATATCTCTATTCATGCCATTCCACAAATAGTGTTGCCTCAAATCCCAATACATTTTAGCTGTAGCAGGATGAATAAAATATCTGGAGCTATGAGCCTCATGCAAGATTAACTAAATCAAGTCACCAACCCTCAAAGTACAAATATGGCCATTATATCTTAGAACAACCTCAGAATCTATAGTATTCTTCTTGGATTCACCACCCAACACCTGATCACGAATGGTACAAAGACCTTTATACTCAAGCCATCAACTTTGAATCTGCTTAAATAAGGCAGACATGGCCTCAGTACTAGCCAGGTTCTTCTTAGAGTCTGAAACATGAAGTCACATCATTAAGTTGGCTAAAGACTATATGTCCCATGCCAACAACCTTTTAGAAACTAAAATAGATGCTATTCTACTAGCATTCACTACCTTTAGCTTAAGTCATCTTCTAGTATGTTTACCTTGCTTAAATGGTATAAAATAAAGATATTATAATCTTTCCACAACTACATCCATCTACGTTGCCTAGAATTAAGCTCTCTCTAGGTCATCAGATATTAAAGACTCTGATAATCAATCTATATCTCATAATGCATTCCATATAAATAATGCCTCAAAATCTTAAGCACAAGAACTACCACTACCAACCCTAAATAATGAGTGGTGTAGCTGCGTCCATGCATTTTTAGTTACCTTGACACATAAGTAATAACTCGACCCTACTGCATTAATGTGCAACCCAAACCAACTTCACAAGCATTAATGCATAATATATACCTCTCCCTCAATAGGAATAATGTAACACCCCAATTTTTTGGTCCTTGAATTTTTTTATAAAATTTAATCCTTACTATCCTGACTATGAATCCTCTATTGAGTCATAAGGAGTCTTAAGACTTCTTACGGGTCATAAGGACCAAGTCGTAAGGTGTCCAAAAAGTTTATCTCAAGACAATGTCTACATTGTAACACAAGGCCATGAGTCATAAACACTCATGATGAGTCATTATGTCCCAATTATAGTGTGTCTGGTCTGTCATCCCAAATTTATTGATGTATTGAGCACAAAAAGTGGTTACAAGTTGTTGGTATGAATTATAGCTAGACCAGTATAGGGCCTTGATGGTTTTGTTTTGACTATGACTCCTTGTGATAAGTCGTAATGTATCCTTATGAGTCATATAATGACTTATAGTCACTAACGAGTAAATTTATATTTTTAAATTAAGGGCTCTCTAGATAATTCCCTTCTAACCTAATTAAAACCCCACATCCATAAATCACTTAAGGGGGTTATATTTTATTCTCAACGTACTCAAACACTTCCAGCCTCTCTTAAATTCTTTCAAGCAACCATACTTAGGGTTTTCAAGAAGTAGGTCATCCTAGGGCTTAAGTGTTGGATTTTTTATATGAAACTTAGTAGTTCAGGCATCCTACTCTTCCGTCATTGTTAATTTCTTAAAATCATATGTTTTAAAGCATTGTTTATGAGATATTTATATTGGTTTGAAATCAAGGGTTGAGGGTTTTGAATGCTTGTTGATGGAACAATATTTTCCCATGGTTTACATTTGATTACTCATGCTTTAATTATGGTTTCAAATTGTGGGTGCATGAGTATGGTAAATGAACTAGGGAATTGTGATTTTCCCAAACTTTTGACTTTTGAAGTGGTTATGACCCCAACCTCATATTGTGAAATTAGTTTTTAGTTAAGAGAAATATGGGAATTGAACTATTGCATCATGGTTTTGAATTGAACCATGTAGGTTTTGTGTTACCACAAGCTATGGAATATTTGAACCAAATGGGCTGTGAATTCCCCCAAGTGATGTAATTGTTTTGGCATATTCATGTTACCTTACAAGTGTAATTGGTATGTCGATACCAATAATGTATTCCTTAAAGTATAATGTAGTTCAATGAATGGGAATGTGTGATCATTATTTTAATTGCACTTTAATTATATATGTATAGCTGAGTTGTGAAAGTAGTGGTCTTGAGGGACCCCTAATGGAAATCGCGGTTGCCGACATGACGATCTATATTGCCGTGTAGTTTGAGTCCCCAATTAATATTATTTGATTAGGAGGTTCAAGTTCCCCATATCTTATTACATGATTTAGTGATCGTGTCACCTTGATATGCAAGGAGATTCGAGTCCCCTATAGTGCAATATATACCTTATGGTCCATGTGGCCACACATATTAGGCTCTATTATCTTTGGGAGAGCAGGCCATATAGCTTGTAGGTGACTTTGTATGTTATGATGAGTGAGCTAAAAAACCTAGGCTAAAGTTTCAAAGCACATGTTATGGATTGTTCCCTATCCCGGCATGTGATATATACATATATACGTATGTATGTATGTATATGTATTTGAAGTTGTGCATTGGTTTTGAATGATTTTGAACCGTTGATCATAGTATTATATTATCCTTATTCCTGAGTTATATGATAGTATTCACCCCACTAACCATCTTTGGATGCTGTATTCCCAAGCGATGCAAACACCAGAGCTACTTCTACTTTTTTGTGTAGATTTAGATCGGTTGGCTTAGTTTGTCGGCTTTTGCATTGTGGTTTAATGGCGAGCTACCATCCATTAGAAGGCTTAGGTATTTTGCTAGCTTTTATTCGTAGTTTTGAGTTGATAGTTACTTTCTTTATCATTAACATTATCATTTTCATTCTTATTGTCATTTGTCAAAGTCGAGGAGATATTCCAACCAAGACTAGTTTTGGTTCATTATTTAGAAGGATTTGTTTAGATTATTGTGGTATTGGTTAATGTTGGTTGATTATTTGGTCGGTCACCGATTGTTGGTTATAGATATATTTTGACTTTCTTTAAGCTTGTTGCATGCTATCTTATTATATGTTTAAAATTCATTCAATATTGGGGGATTTGTGCTTGGTTTGGTTAGGTGAAGGGGGTGATCTCCGGTCCACATGGAAGTTAAGATATCCATCACAACTAGGTCTTGGTTTAGGTTGTGACAAAGATGGTATCAGAGCCTAGTTTATGTGTCATTCGGTGTCCAACAAAGTCATGTAAGGTAGAGTCTTACTTATGGGTATGTATCATGCTACACTTAAAAGAAATAGGCTACGAGACATTTAGGAATATTACCCTTTCTTGTTGTTCTATTTTGAGCCATAGAGTCTAAGGTCTTGAATCTCTTATAATTCACATTTGTTTGCTTTTCAGATCATACCTCCCAAAAGATCTGATGATTGTGGTAGCTCTTCTGTCCTATCTGAGGTTAATATAGATGGAGCTCATCCTACCCAAGAGTTCAGACCTAATCGAGGGTCGCTGATTTTGATTGCTCTCCATAGGTTCCCCTTATCCCTCCCTAGGCACCTTGAGTTGATGTGTCTAATATTGAGTTTCGCCAATCAACTCCTTGGCTTACCCAGTTGGTGCCTTCCCAGACTAAGCAATTTTCTTCTATTTCTCCATCCGCTGAGGCCACTTGAGTTTGCCAATTCATGAGGTTGAGTCCTCATGTTTTGAATGGTTCTAAGGTTGAAGAAGATCCTCAAAATTTCATCAATGAGATAAAAAAGATTTTTTAAGTGATGCATGCTACTAGTTTGAAGGGTGTAGAGTTTGCTACTTATGAATTGATGGATGTGGTGTATGTGAGGAATGGGACCCATCTAAAGGAGATGATTTTGGGTCAACTTTATGGGTTTATTTATCTAGTGCTTTCCTTGATCGCTTCTTTCCTCAGGAGTTGAGGGAGGTGAAAGCCTAGGAATTCATAAATTTGAAGTAAGGCATGATGAAAATAAAGGAGTATTCCTTGAAGTTTCATCAGATGTCGCGTTATGCTCCTAAATTGGTGTCTAGCATGAGGGATAGAATGAGGAAGTTTACCTTTTATGGTTGAACCTTGATTTGATCTTGGAAATGCAACAAGTATATGCAAAAAGTAAAAGAATAAAAGAAGAAGCACGTAGAGATGAGTGAAAGGTAGAGTAAGAAGTTTATCTATTCGGATTAGGGTGGAGGTAAATAATAAAGTGATAGAGATGGTGGAAAGTGGTCTAAGAAGAAGTAGAGCAATTCTGGTTCCTACTCTATGGCTAGTGCTCCTTATTCAAGTTGTCGGGTGGTCATTGTTCTCAACATAATAGTATTTTAGATCACCAGTAGCCCAGTCGCGGCTAGTGGGGCTCAGTCAGTGACATCATATCCTTCTTGTAGATTTTATGGTCAAGTATACCATGATGTTTGTGAAAAAGGGTGAAACAAGTGTTTTAAATATAGATAGATTAGTCATACATAGAGGGATTATCCTTTTATGGTTTCTTCTAGGGCAAATAAAATTCTTGTTTTTACTTTATCTGGTCCTGCACCAAACTGTGCTACTTTTACTTCTAGCTTCGACGTTGGTCAAAACTGTCTGTATGCTATTACCACCCACTCGGATTCTGAGGCATCCCTAGATATTGTTACTGGTATGCTCAAACTCTTTTCTTATGATGTATATGGTCTGATTGATTCTAGCTCTACCTTCTCTTATGTGACACCTTATGTGTCTATCTATTTTAGTTTTGATCCAGAGTGTATTTCGGATCTTTCTCTGTGTCCACCCTGGTAGGTGACTCTGTTATGGCTAGAAGGGTCTATAGGGGTTGTGTGATGTCGGTCCAAGGTATGGATACCTTGGTGGATCTAATAGAGTTTGATATATTAGACTTTGATGTAATTTTGGGATGGATTGGTTGCATTCATGCTAGGCGTCTCTTGATTGTTAAACCCGAAGGGTAAGTTTCCACTTCCCTAATAAGCCGCTAATTTAATAGAAAAGTAGTTCCCTAGTACACAAGGGAAGGTTTATTTTTTATCTTAGAGCCTCGAAATTAGTTTCAAAAGGGTGCATATATCAATTAGTGCATGTTAAGGATTCTAGATCCAAAGGTCTTTCCTTGCAGACTATCCCCGTGGTCTACAAATTTCTCAAGGTGTATCCTGATGATCTTTCTAGTGTTTCTCCTGATAGGGAAATTGATTTTGGGATTGATTTTCTTTTAGACACCCGTCCTATTTCTATTCCTTCTTATAGAATGGCTCTAACTAAATTGAAGGAACTTAAGGAGAAATTGAAAGATTTTCTTGACGAGGGTTTTATTCACCGTAGTGTGTATCCGTGGGGTGCTCCTATTAATTTTGTACATAACAAGGATAGTTGCTTTTGAATGTGTATTGATTATCGCCAATTGAATAAATTGACCATGAAGAATAAGTACCCTCTTTTGAGGATTGATGATCTACTCGATCAACTTCAGGGTGCTAAGTTCTTTTCTAAGATTGATCTTCAATCGAGTTACCATCAGTTAAAGATTAGGGAGTTGGATATCCCTATGACTGCATTCCAAACCTGGTATGGTCATTTTGAGTTTCTGGTAATGTCCTTTGGTTTGACCAATGCTCCGACAATATTTATAAACCTTATGAATCAAGTTTTCTGTCAGTTCTTGGATTTGTTCATAGTTGTATTTATTGATGATATTTTTGTATATTCTAAGAGAAAGGCAGACCATACCAATCACCCCCGCCTTATGTTGCAGACCCTAAAGGATCAATATTTGTATGCAAAGTTCTCTAAGAGTGAGTTCTGGTTGAATGCTGTGACTTATCTAGATCATGTTGTTTCTAGTGAAGGGATTATGGTGGATCCACACAAGGTGGAATTGGTTAAAAAGTGGCCTAGACCCATGATGTCATCCAATATCCGAGATTCTTGGGTTTAACTGGCTACTATAGAAGGTTTGTGGAATTTTTTTTTCTATTGCTTCCTCGTTGACTAAGTTCACTTAGAAGAAGTTGAAATTCTTGTGGTTTAATGCTTGCGAGGGTAGTTTCAATCAGTGGGCTTCGGTCTTAACTTTGTATGAGGGCACTGATGGTTTTTGTTGTCAATTGTGATGTATCCCGGGTGGGATTGGGTTATATGTTGACGCATTATGGCAAGGTGGTTGCTTTTTCTTCTAGATAGTTGAAATTTCATGAGAAGAATTATCCAACTTATGATTTGGAATTATTTGCTATGGTGTTTTCTGTGGGGTCAATGTTGATATATATTCTAATCATAAGAGCCTATAATACATGTTCACCCAAAGAGAATTAGATCTTAGTCAAAAGAGATGGATTGAGTTTCTCAAGAACTATGGTATAAGTCTTCACTATCATCCAGGTAAATCTAATGTGGTTGTTGATGCTCTTACCAGATTATCAATGGGAATCTTGTATCATGTAGATAAGGATAAATGAGATTTAGTGAAGGATATTCACCATTTGGATAATCTTAGAGCCTATCTCTTAGATTCTGAGGATGGTGGTGAGATTGTTCAAGAGGTGGCAAAGCCAACTCTTGGTGCTGAGGTGATGGAGAAACAAATATCAGATCCTATCTTGATGCAAATCAAGGATAATGTGGGTGAGAAGGTGATGATTTTCAAAATTGGTGGTGATGGTATCTTGAGATACCAAGGTAGATTATGTGTTCTCGGTGTTGATGGGTTGCGAAGAAGGATTTTGGTAGAAGCTCATGAGTTGCATTATACTATCCATCCTAGTTCGATGAAAATGCATCAAGATCTTAAGGAAATTTATTAATGGAATAATATGAATCAAGATGTGGCCAATTTTATAGCTAAGTACAAGGTATGTTAGCAAGTGAAGATGGGGCACTTGAGGCCTGATGGGTTGACTCAAGAGATTAAACTGCCAGTGTGGAAATGGGAGACAATTAATATGGATTTTTTTTATCGATCTTCTACGGTATCGCCAACAGTTTGATTCGATTTGGATCATCATGGATAGGATGACTAAGTCTGCTCACTTAATGCTCGTGAGGACTAATTACTCTTCTGAGGATTATCCCAAGTTATTCAACGAGGAGATCGTGAAGTTGCATGGTACTCCAGTCTACATCATATCTGATCGGGGTACCCAATTGTCATCTCACTTTTAGAGGTTGTTCTAGCGAGGTTTGGGGACTAAGGTAGCCCTTAGTACCACTTTCTACCCGTAGATGGATGGGCAAGCGGGAAGGATAATTCAAGTGTTGGAAGATATAATTCGGGCTTGTGTATATGATTTTAGTGGTAGTTGGGTTGACCACTTGCCTCTTATAGAATTTGCCTACAATAATAATTATTACTCTACCATTTGAGGTTGGTGAAAATAGGTTGTTTGGTACTGATTTGGTTCACCAAACTATGGAGAAGGTGAAGGTGATTCAGGATAAACTTGAAACCTTCCAAAGTCGCCAAAAGTCCTATGCGGTTAGGAGGCAGATGGAGTTGGAGTATATTGTTTGTGATTGGGTATTTTTGAAGGTGTCCCCTATGAAGGAAGTGATGTGGCCTGGTTAGAAGGGGAAAATTAGTCCCCATTATGTTGTTCTGTCCTTTGTTTTAAAGAGGGTTGGTAATGTTTCATACGAATTGGAGTTACCTTCCATATTGAGCCCATTAATCCAGTGTTTCATGTTTCGATGTTAAGAAAGTGCGTGGGTGATCCTTCGATGGTTGTTCCATTAGAAAAGGTCGGTATTTTAGATTTCTTGTCTTATGAGGAAGTCTCAATTGATATTCTAGATCAGCATATGCGTTGGTTGCAGACCAAGGATGTGGCTTTGATAAAGGTTCTTTGGAGTAACCAAAAGGTTGAGGAAGATATGTGGAAAGCCGTGGAGGACATGAAGTTCAAGTATCCATTCTTGTTCACTATTTTGGATAATTTTACTTAAGGCTAGTCTATTCCTTGAAATCTTTGTTTTTTTATCTTTGTTAAAGGTAAGATTAGTGGTATGTGGAGTCAAATTGTGCTAATAAATAACTTGTCCTGTCATTCAAGAACGAATGATCCTAAGGGGGGAAGTATGTAATGCCCTAGGTTTTCGGTCCTTGAAAAAAATTCCTAAAATTTTATCCTTACTATCCTGAATACTACTTCCCTGATGAGTCGTAGGGATTCTTGACGGGTCGTAGGGACTCAGTCACTACTAATCAGAACAAGTATCTTAGTAATCTGCTCTAAGTATGAGTGGCTCTCAACTAGTCATCAAGACTTCTTACGGGTCACAAGGACCAAGTTATAAGATGTCGAGAAAGTTTGTCCCAAGATACTATCTTCATTATGACTCACGGCCAAGAGTCGTAAAGACTCATGACGAGTCGTTATGTCCTAATCGTAGGATGTCCAGTGTGTCATTCCAAATTTGTTATTGTCTTGAGTATGAGAAGTTGTTACATGTCGTTAAATATGGTTACGAGGTTGGGGTATGAAACGTAGATAGACCAGTATGGGGCCTTGGTGGTTCTTTC
Organism: Capsicum baccatum var. pendulum; assembly: GCA_030864225.1. Taxonomy (NCBI): domain Eukaryota; kingdom Viridiplantae; phylum Streptophyta; class Magnoliopsida; order Solanales; family Solanaceae; genus Capsicum; species Capsicum baccatum. The sequence goes on along the minus strand of CM061553.1, from coordinate 205,534,502 downwards.
TTGACTATGACTCCTTGTGATGAGTCATAACGTATCCTTACAAGTCGTATAGTGGCCCATAGTCACTAACGACTAAATATTTTTGTTTAAATTGAGGGAACGTTAGATAATTCTCTTCTCACCCAATTAAAACCCCACGTCTATAAAGCACTAAAATGGGTTATATTTCATCTTTAACGTACTCAAACACTTCCAAGCTCTCTTAAATTTTTTCAAGCAACCATACTTAGGGTTTTCAAGAAGTAGGTCATACAAGGGCTTAAGGGTTGGATTCCTTCCATGAAACTTGGTACTTCAGGCATGTTACTCTTCCCTCATTGTTATTTGTTAAAAGCATGTGTTTTAAAGTATTGTTTATAAGATATTTATGTCGGTTTGAAATCAACGGTTGAGGGTTTTGAATGCTTGTTGATGGAACAATGTTTTCCCATGGTTTACATGTGGTTAATCATGCTTTAATTATGGTTTAGAACTGTGGGTGCATGAGTATGGTGAATAAAGTAGGGAATTGTGATTTTTCCCTAACTTATGACTTTTAAAGTGGTTATGAACCCAACCCCATATTGTGAAATTGGTTTTTAGTTATGAGAAATATTGGATTTGAACTATTCTTTAACTATTGAATAATGTTTTTAAATTTAACCTTGTGGGTTTTGTGTTTTTACAAGCTATGGAATATTTGAACCAGGGGCGCTGTGAATTTCCCCAAGTAATGCAATTATTTTGGCATGTTGATGTTACCATGTAAGTGTAGTTGGTATGACGATACCACCAATGTATGTCTTAAAGTGTAATGTTATTTAATGAATGGGAATGTGTGATAATTGTTTTAATTAGGCTTTAATATGAATTGTGTAGCTGATTTGTGAAAATGGTGGTCCCGAGGGACCCATATTGAAAATCGTGGTTGCCAACACTGGGTCTATGTGATCAGGTGGATTGAGTCCCCTTTATTAATAATATTTGATTGGGAGGTTCAAGTCCCCCACATCTTGTTACATGATTTGGTGCTCACTTCACCTTGATATGCAGGGAGGTTCGAGTCCCCCATAGTCTATATGTATATCCTCTGGTTTGTGTGGCCACACGCACTGGGGATCTACCAGATGGGGGAGAGCGAGGCTTATATAGATAGTGGTTGCCTTTGTATGTTATGTCGGTTGAGCTACACAACCTAGGCTAAAGTTTTAAAGCGCATGTTATGCCTTGTTCCCTATCCTGACATGTGATCTCTCTCTCTCTCTCTATATATATATATATATATATATGTGCATTTGATTGTATGCATTCGTTTTGAATGATTTTGAACTATTGATCATGTCATTATGTTATCCTTATCACTGAGTTACATGCTAGTGTTCACCCCACTAACCATCTTCGAATGTTGTATCCCCATGTGATGCAGGCACCAGAGCTAGTTCTGCTCTTCCTACACAGAGTTAGGTCAGTCGGCTTGGTTCGTTGGCTGTTGTGTTGTGGTGAGTGATAAGATTCGATCCCCTGGAAGGCTTAGGAATTTCACCAGCTCTTTCTTTGTTTTGAGTTGATAGTTACTTTCATTTTCATTAACATTATCATTTTCATTCTCATTGTCATCTATCAAGGTCGGGGACATGTCTCAATAAGGACTAGTTTTGGTTCTTTGTTTAGAATGTTTTATTTGGATTACTATGGAAATTGGGTGATGTTGGTCAGTTGTTTGGACGATCACCGGTAGCCGGTTATAGACATGTTTTGACTTTCTTTAAGCTTGTTGCATGCCATCTTTTTATATATTCAGAATTCATGAGACATTGGGAAAGAGGTGATCTCCAATCCACGTGGGACTTGAGATACTCGTCACGACCAGGCCCTAGTTTGGATCATGACAAATAACCTATACAGGAGATTAAGAGAGAAAATCTTTGAGTTTCCAAAAGCTCGACTCACACTCCTCAGACCATTGGATAGAAACCTCCTTTCAAGTCAATCTGGTCATCCACACAGCAATAGTAGAAAAACCCTCTAAAAATCGACTATAGTAACCATCTAGACCAATAAATATATTAACCTCAGATGGAGTTGTAGGCCTGGTCCATTGTCGAATAAAATCAAACTTTGCTATATCATTCATAATCCTATCCTTAGATATCACGTGTCTTAGGAATATAACAGACTCGAGCCAGAACTTACGCTTTGAGAATTTAGAAAAAAGTCTATGATCTCTCAAAGTCTGGAGAACTATCCTAAAATGTTGCATATGCTCATCCATAATATTCAAATTCACATGAATGTCATCGATGAACACAATCACTAGGGAGTGCACATAAGGTTTGAACACGTGGTTCATCAAGTACATATATATGGCTGGGGCATTGGTTAAACCAAAAGACATTACTAGAAACTCATAATGGCCATAGTGAGTCCTGAAGGCTATCTTTGGGAGGTCCTTACCCCAATCCTCAACTGATGGTAACCGGGCCCCAAGTCAATCTTAGAAACCGCTGCTCCATGAAGCTGGCCAAATAAATCATCAATATGGGGCATCAAATATCTATTCTTCACTGTTACCTTATTAAGCTTCCTATAACTAATCCACATACACAAGGAACCATCATATTTCTTCATGAATAAGATTGGAGCATCCTAAGGCGACACACTCGACCTAATGAAACCCCTAACTAGAAGATCTTTAAGTTGAGAATTTAGCTCCTTAAGCTCATTAGGAGCCATACAGTAAGGTGTTATAGAAATTCGTCAGGTGATCGATTCAAGATCAGTAACAAACTCAATATCATGCTCCGAGAAAAGACCAGGTAAATTGGTAGGAAAAACATTAGAAAAATAATACACTATAGGAATAGAGTCAAGCGATGGACTCTAGACATTAATATCATGAATATAAGAAAAATAATACTCGAAACCTCTCGATATAAGTCTCCTACACTAAATATAAGAAATAATCTCCGTCGGTGCATGGCTAATAGATCCCGGCCACCCAACCGGGTGTATGTCGAGTATGGCTAAGGTAAGGGTCTTGGAAAAATCATCTAAGACCGCATGATAGGGGAATAACCAGTCTATACCCAGAATCATATAAAATTCTTCCATATCAAATACAATAAGATCATCCTAAGTATCAAACTCTCAAACATTCACAACACATAATCTATAAACCCAATACAATACTAAAGAATCACCCGCGAGAGTAGATACGCATAATTCCATAGAATAAGAATCCTAAGACAACTCAAATAGTGGTGCATAATAAGAATCCATGCAAGAATAAGTTGATCCCAATAAAATAAATAAAAAGCTGAATGATGTTACATTGAGATTGTGCCTGTCATAATAACTTCCGAAGACTCTGCCTGTGGTCTACCAAGCATAACATATAAATAACCTTGCCTACTACTATGTGGTTGCATGACCGATCACCTACCTAAGGACCTCTATGAGAACCCTAGGAACCACTCTATGACCCTACATACCAACTCTTGCAGGTGGAGAGACTTCCTTAAATGGTGGAACACTCTGTACTGCAAGTACCACTTCTCTCGTGTAGGGGACACTCTCTAGAGAAATGGCCAAAGGACCAACACTCATAAATTGAACCAGACACGACACTATATTTAGAAGATTTTTCTAACCCAAAATAATCACCTTGACTAAAAAACCCAGAATATTCACCATTCAAAGATTGACCACTACTCTGGCCAGGATGAATACTGTAGCTGGGCAGATCCCCATCAATAAGCTGAAGTCTGGCATGAACGGTCCTACTATACTAACCCTATTAATAAGAATGGATGAAGGTACCTACCCTAAGAATAACTTCCTCTGAATCGAGAGCCGCTCTGGATCTCACTGAAACTACCATGATAATGCTGCCTCTATCGCTATCCGTTGGGCCTCGCAATGTATCTTCTCCATGATTTAAGAATGATCGGAAACCTTAATAAAGTACCTATCAATGGAAACCAAACTCTGTGTAGCCATGTGAAGAAGAATTATCAATCCTCAAATGAAACACAAAATCCACTCATACTCGGTCAGCAAGATAGATATAGCATGCCTATCCAACTCATGGAATAGAGCCTTATACTCTAAGACAATCATAGAACCCTACTCTAATATCAAGATCTAATCTTTAAAGAACTCTTTAAGCCTACAAGTCATATAATTCTCCAAGAAAACCTTGGAGAACTAAGTCTATCTTAAAGGGGGATATCCAGTTGGCTTGTAATCAAGATAACCTCTCCAACAATGTCTAGATGCCATGTCTAGCTGAAAAGTAATATAGTTGACCTCACGAGTCTTAAATAGGCCTTAATTACTAAGCATATACTCACAAGCAATCAAGAACCCATACGCACCCTTATTCAATTCCCCAAAAAACCTAGGTAGAGTCAATCTCAAGAATCTACCTAATATTTTCTGCTCCTCAATAGACATAGAAGGATGGATAACCACTGACTGAGCAACTACCAACACTTGAGGGATATCAACTCTAGGAGGCCCAACCAAAGGATACACCCTAGCTTGATACCACACTGATTCATAGACCGAGCATCATCAAACACAACTAACCAAACACAATTGCTAAACTAAAGCATCTTTTAGTAGCGACTAAATATAAACCTCAATAGACCCTGGGCTGGCCTTATCCCACCACTAGCTAGGGTAGGAATATTTAGTGTGAGAGTAGGGATAGGGTTTGTTAAGCCTCTCTATGCTGATCTCCAGCTGGTGCTGCATTCCTTATCTTCTCACAACCTCTAAGTCATCCACATCCTCCTATAGAATCCCTAGTCATAGACTTAGGGTCCTCGTCTCAAGTAGTAGTATCTTGTGTCCAAGCCATCTACAAAAGAATGAAGCCATCTTAAAAACTAATCTAGACTCCCAACACAAAATAAGCGAAGGAAGTGAGGATATTTTAAAATGTCATATAGCCTCTTAAAGATAAGAAATAGACGTCATCATTCTGATATGGGAGACACTACTAGACACTTGCTCTTGTACCAATAATACTGGTGAACCTAGGCTCTAATGCCAATTTTCACGACCCAATTTCATGAGTCGTGATGGAACCTACTTTATCCCACTAATAGCTAAGCCAAATCATAGCTTAGTATGACAAGTAATAGGCTAGTTGGTGGAGAATGGCATAAATTCCAAAAGTATGAAAGTAAATGAATTACAAGCCATAGAACATAAGAATAAAAACATAACTGAAGAGAAATAAAGAGAAGATAGCAATATCCCATGACAAAGCAAGGTCGGTACAAGAGATACTAGAAAAAGAATCAGAATTTGTCAAATAAACAATAATTCTCTAAGTATAAAGACCATCCAAAAATAAAAGATGGAGAGAAGGTCAACTCTAGCCTCGAGAGCTCACCCTATCTCCGAACTTTAACCAGAACTATCATAGCATCAATGGGGATATCTAGTACTCCAATCTATACTAAAAAGATAAAAAATATAGAAAGAGGTAATGTTACTTAATAGGCTTCATCGACCGACTAAGCTAAATCATAATGTAAATATAATAAAATGTGAGATAATAAGATAATTCAAGGCAAAAGGGTAAACCTACTCTAATTCTCTTAATACTAACCATAAAAATAAAAGTCATAGTAATGAGTAAACTTAAATCTTTCTAAACTAACTGGTCCCCCATAATCCCAGAAGACACAACCATAAGTAAGTAACCCAATGCGGGGCCCCATAAGCCCGGTGGATACAGTAAAGTAAAAGTAATGACCATATTATTGTAGAACATATAAACTTTAATATGATATGATTTCATAGCACTTTATATGCTTTAAACTACAAAAATATATTGTTGGTTAGGTCGTTTTGTTAGATAGGATGTATTTTGTGTTGTATATTACAGAAAGCCATTTTTTAGAGATGAACATGAGAAAAAAGTGAAAAATTAAAACTTTTGATCACCTATGTGGGTACCTACACCTATAAGTACTACCTACTTGGGCTAGGTGTCTGAACATACCCTATAAAGTTGAAGTCCAGAGATTCAGAAGTTGAAGATTCTTTGACTATCACCTATGTTGGACTACCTACAGACTGTAGGTAGTACCTAAACCCTATAGGTGTTAGTATTTATGGATTTCCTAAGAGATTTTTGCAGAATCTAGACATTGGCACATTCATGGGACCATCTACATTCCGTAGGTGCCACCTACAACCCATAAGTGGCCTCGTTGGTAGCCACCAACTCTAGTTTTCCTTCTTTGTTTTAGATTGGTTTCCTAGGGTTTTAATGTTATATAAACATACCCTTTTGACATTATTAGGTTTTTAATGAACTCTTAATACTTACGAACATGTATTTGATTTCAAGATTTGATTTTGATCTTGGGATTGTTTTGTTCTTGATTTTGGCTAATTACTCAATCCAAGACTTTGGATTTTTCTTTGTATCTTTATGTGAGATTTATTGAATTCTTTCAATTATGAATTTCATTAATTATTTTACAATGATGAGCAGCTAATTCCCTAAGCTAAGGTTATGAAAACCCTACAGATTAATAAAGCGAGGGAAGTGTAAAATCCTTCTAACTCATTATTGTTTCATGTATTGTGGTTTTATTAAAACTTATTGATTTCCTAATGGTTGCAAATATTAGGATCTCACCAATATTTACTATGAACTTGAGAGATAGGTAGAGATTAGGAAAAAGAGATCACATCAGTGATTTGGAGTTAATTATCGATATAAGCTAATCATTTTCATCTACTTAAGATAATTATCTTCATCTAGTCAGTTTGATATTGGGAGGAGATAGTTTAAATAGGATTCAAGACAAAGGTGTGTAATGCGACACCTTGAGACTAAGAGAAGATGAGTGAAATTTACCAAAGTGTGTCAATAGGCTGTTGGTGATACATAACTTATTAGATTCTACATGCACAATAATATGATAGTTTGGTTGATAAAAATCAGCCTACGATGTTAGAAGTTAGGGGAACACAATCCTAGTGTTTTGTAACACCCTGGATTTTAGAACCTTAGAAAATTTCCCAAATTTTTGGTTTCTGGATACCATACGATTATGGGGTACTAGTCGTATGATAAGGTATAGTTGGTATAGGATTGTCGTATGCTAACCCGTATTGGTAAGTGGGTTGGATTGGTTTCTAGAATAGATACGACTTGGGTGGTTATGAGTCGTATGCTGTGTAACAATTCATATGGTTTGGTTTCTCATTTACTTATTCTAAAACTTGGTAAATTAACTTAGATCTGAGTACGAGTGGCTCTTGATGAGCCATAAAATAGGGTACAACTCATACCAATGACTCGTATGATGGACAGTGTCCAAAATTTTCTTTGATTTCCATTCTGTGGTGGGTACGAGTTAAGGGTACATGTTGTATGATTAGATATGACTTGGCTTGAATGGTTGTATGGTGGATAGTATTGGCATCCAAGGAAAGGCCTCGGGTATGACTGGTGGGTACCACTCATGTGGTGGGGTACGACTAGTATGGGGTGGTTGAACCTTCCCACAAGATTTTAATACAAATTAAATGAGGGTAATCTGGACATTCTCCACTTAACTTCTTAAGGAAACTTGACTTATAACTCTTTTGGAAAATCATTTACCCTAATATTCTAATCTTAAACACTAGGAAACTCTCTTAAATTCTCTCTGAGGATCTTGTGTAAAGAAAGGCTAGGCTTTTATTTAGAGGATCATTTTAGGGCTTGTACGAGTGCTTTCTCTCCATCATCTCCATAACCTAAGACAAGATAATTCTCCCTCATTGTTAGTTCCAAAAAAAGGCATGATTTATGAATTGTTTTCATAGCATAATTGTTGTATGGTTTTGGGTTTTCAAATATATGTTGGGGTTTTTGGTTATAAATGTTTGGTTATGGTTTTCCTATGTTTTAAATATGGATTTATATGCTTTAACGGTGGTTTGGACAATTGGATTCATGGGAATGGTAAACTGGTAATTGGTTTTGGATTTGGAAACACTATGCTCCCAATGTGTTTGATAAAATGCCTATGATAATGCTTTTACTATATTATTGGACTTTTAATGGAACTATTGCATGGTATAACTTGGTAATGGAACCCTAAATGGCATAAATGGTTTAAATAGTTTGGGATGGTTAAATGGTAAGGTTTGGTGGCCATGGTTATGGTTAATTAAATATCCTTGTGGGTTATAAGGGAATCCCCCAAGCAAACATATAATAATGGTACACTTATGGGGTACATAGGAATCCTCCATATCAACCCAATAATGTAATCTCTAGGTACATGGTATTCCTTTATTCATAAAAGGTTTGTTAAGGACATTGCTTTCCAGTTATAGTCGATATAATGAAACCACTACTAATAGCCTTGATTAATAATAAATGGAATAAGGGTTTGGTTGGTTGGTAATGGTTTTAATTAGGCAATGGCATGGTGTGATAGCTAACCGTGAAGGTGTGAGTCCAGTGGACGAACACTAGGAACTGATGTTTGCCTATATGAGGATTAGTTATGGTGACCATCTATGATACTTATGAGGTATACAGGAATCCTCTAAGTGCACTGTACATATATATCATAGAGAGCGAAGGGTACTCGAGAATCCCCTTCTCCTATGGTATCTCCGGTTCGTGTGGCTACACGCATCGGGGCCCGTTTAGAGGGTTACACAAGACCCATATAGCCCATGGTGGATTATTACGGTTAATCTACACATACCTGAGTTAATAGTTTTAAGCGCATGTTAAACCCGATTCCCTCTTCCCAACATGGTTATATATATGTATGTATGTATGTATGTTTCGTTCTGAATGGATATGGTTGGTTTACTTGGTTTTAAAAGTTGGCATTATTTTATACTTTTCCTGAGTACTTGTTAGCGTTCACCCACTAACCAATTTTTAGGCGGCAGTATCCCCATGTGAAGTAGGAACTGACCATTCTACTCCTCCTTCTTAGTGATTGGATTCGGGATCAGCTATTGGATTGAAGGTGTAAGCTTCAATATTCCAAAAGACTCTATTGCAATTATGGACATCTTTACATACTTTGGTCATTGCATGGATATTGGTATTTTCTATGGTTGAGGGTATGTCCCAACTGGATATTATTTTTATTTTAGTTAGAGACTTTGTGTGACTACTATAGGTTTGAATGGGTGGTGTCGGTATTGGTGTCATCCTTTGTATTGGCATTGTATTAGGACTGATATTGTTTGACTAAATTTATGATTGTTCCATCCTTTTATGTTATGTTATGGACATAAACTTGGTTTTTATAGTGGTTTGGTTATGGTTGTATTTGGTACTGGATGGTTGGACTTGTTTAGGTTGGTCACGGTTATAGACCTATCCCCGGATCTGGAATCATAATAAACACTATCTTGTTATAAATTTGAAATTCATTCGACTTGGGGTATGGTATTTGGAGGTTGGGTTGGGTAACGGGGTGGTCCCTAGTCCTGGATGGGCTTGGGATGCCTATTACGATAAGGCCTTAGTTTGGGTTATGTCATGATTGTTTCTGATTGTTCACAACCAAAAGCATTTGAGTTGTTTTACTATTCTACTATTCACATCAAAATCTCCCTATTTAGTTTTCTGTACAACCCGATGATTTCTATAAGTTTGAGAAATAGATCCATATGTTCCCTGTGGGTTCGAACCCAACCTAGTTGGATTACTATATTTTGCATCGACCTCTTTATCTTCAATTAGAGGTGTAGCCTTATTCAATATCAATATTTTGGCGCCATTGCCAGAGAATATGGTGTTGAGCTATTGATTGAATTTGTTGAAGTTTTCAGGTTTTGTTTTCTATTTTAAGTTGGGTGTGCACCTGTATATGCCTATCACAAGGAGTAGAGTCATTCCTTTACTCTCACTTGATCTAGATACAAAGAGAATCCTATAGCCGACTCATTGGATGACTAAACACAAAAATGAAGTTAATCTTGATGGGGTTTGGAAAAACCCAAATGATTTGCCTCCTTCTCCTCCTAGTGTATTTAGGAGAGAATGGATAGAACCACTAAGAGACTATTAGCAGAAGCAGCAACTTATTATAGGAGGGAAACAAAAGCTCGTAGGGTAGCTTAGGAGGCAGAGCTAGTGAGATAGAGAGCAAGAGTAGACTATTATAAGAAGACCTCAATGGAAATCGACATAGAGATAGAAGGGGTAGAGCACAAGTAATCTAAGCCTATCAGTACTTACCGCCATATAATAATTCTTACAAGAACTTTGGTTATGTTGATCCTACTAATATAGGAGTAATCATTCCTTCTGCTTGTCCATCGGGTGTGAAGTTTAAGATTACTAGCGCTGTGATCCAGCGGTTGAATTTGAAAGGTGTGTTTTCAGGCATGACGACTAATGACGCAAACATGCACATCTCACAGATTTTATTAGAATCTATATTCCATACACTATACCTTGGTTAGATTAGAAAGCACTAAGAGTCAGGTTGTTCCCTTTTTCTTTGATTGGTGAAGCTACATTATGGTTGGGGGAACTTTCTCGAGGATCAATTACTACTTGAAATGAGTTGCGAATGCAGTTTTTAGATTATTTCTTCCATTCTTCCAGAATATTATAATTGAAAGATGAGATATATAACTTTAGGTAGTTATATTCTGAGTTGATGTATGAGGTATGGTTTTGTTTTAAGAAGTTAATGATGGTACCTAATCATAGAATATTAGGGATAAATTTTCTTAAAATATTTTATCGAGTCCTAAATTCCAATTCCGGAGGTATGAAAGATATAATTACTGGTGGAGCATTCATGCGTCTGCACTAGGAAGAAGCATCAGAGATTTTAGACCAGATCTCTCTCACCAATTGAGGATGGCATACTTGGGAGGAAGAGAAAGGAGTTGCCCCTTACGCCATTGGGGCTTCTAGTTAGGACAAAGTGGTAAATGATTCAGTGGCAAAAAAGGTTGCATAGCTTATAACTAAGATTGGGTTACTGACGAAGCAATTCGCGGTAATAAATTCAAAGAAGTTAAATGCAGCTAGCTCACAAATTAAGGCCTCTAGATCATATGATTCTGACATAAAAGAAGAAACAAAGTATCTACACAGAGTGTTAGTGAGTTTTCAAGCCAAGGTCCAAGGGTGTAACTAAGACACTGGGAAATCTAGGCAAAGTAATCAAGGTCCTAATTACTATAGGGATACGTACATAGATCAGAGTGGAGAGCGTGATAGTGACTAGATAAGAAAGGATGATTAGAAAGAGAAGGGTGGTGCATATGTTCCACTAGGCAGTTCTGGCACTGAGTCGAGGATGGAGGCTATGTTGTCTAAGCTTGTGAGGGGTTAGGAAAATTAGGAAATTAACTTAAGGAGATTTGGAAAGACATCTCAGGGTTGACCCAGAAGGTTAGAGTGGCATGCTAATACGATAAAGCAATTAGAGCAGTATTTTGAACAAATTCCTACAACCCTAAATCAAAGGCATTCGGGTACCCTTTTGAGCAATATAATTCAGAATCTGGAAAATAATGGCCATTCTCTAGCCATCACCACTTAGAGAAGTAAGACAATAATTGATCCCCCTGTGCCTATTGTTGATGAGTTGAGGAATGATAGTGTTGTGAGTGATAAGATACCTAAAGAAGAATTAGAAAAGTCAATAGATATTGATCATAATGCTGAGAAGGACAAGGTTAAGGGTAAGGTCAATGAGCCTAAAGTAAAGACGATTCCATGACCTCCCCCATCTTTTTGTCAAAGGTTGAGAAATAAGAAATATGAAGGAAAATATCAAAAGTTCCTATTAATATGAAAGGAAATGTCAATTTACATTCCTTTTGTAGCAGCTTTGGAGCAGATGCCTAGCTACACTAATTTTATGAAAAACTTGGTTACTAAGAAGCGGATGATGAGTTTGGAGCTCGCTGATAATGTGTACCATTGTAGCGTTGTGGCTTTCTAATTGTTGATGAATAAAAAAAAGGACCCCAGACCATTCACTATTCCATGCACTATTGGGTCTTTCAACTTCTCTCGGGCTTTATGAGAATTAAGAGCCAGTATCAAACTCAAGTCATTGGTTGTTTACATGTAGTTGGAGTTGTGGGCAACAAAACCTACATTTATAAAGCTATTGATGGTTGATTGGACTTTAAGAAATCACTTGGTATTTTCTATGATGTATAGGTGAAGGTTGTATCCTTTATATTTCCTATTGACTTAGTGGTATTGGACTGAGAAGTGGAATTTGATGTCCCAATTATCTTAGGAAGGCCTTTCGTAACTATTGGAAGGCCTTGAATGACATAAAGATGAGGCATATAAGTTTAGACTGAATAATTAGAAAGTTACTTTTAATGTGTGCTAGTCTATGTTGCAAGTAAAAGAGTTAAGAGTGGTGTCCGTTATTGATGTTAATGATGATAATATAGATACTATGCCCATTATAGAGAGGCTTGGGGTTGAGGCAATAGCAATAGTCATTATAAATTTTAACAGTGATAACATCAAAGAACATGATGAGATGATTCATATATTACATGGTAGAGGTTCATACAATTGTCCTACGAAAAAGCTAGACCTTGAAGATATTATGGGAATTTTACCTGGTATTTGTATACATAAGATACTACTTGAACCAGAGTGTATTCCCAGCATTAAGCATCAAGGTTTATTGAATCCTCATATATAAGAGGTTATAAAGAAGGAAATAATCAAGTTGCTATATGGTTGAATGGTTTACCCCATTACGTACAGTAAGTGGATTAGCCTGGTTCAATGTGTGTCGGAGAAGGGTGTAATCACAGTGGTTGCCGACAAGAATAATAAACTAGTTCCCATGAGACTAGTCACTGGTTGGAGAGTTTGCATGGATTATAGAAATATGAATACTTAGACCCAAAAGTAACATTTCCCTATATTGTTCATGGATCAGATGCTTGATAGACTAGCAGGAAGTGGTTGGTATTATTTTCTTGGCGGGTACTCGAGATATAATCAGATCATTGTTGCACTTAAGGGCCAGGAAAAGATGACTTTTACTTGCCCCTTTAGGAATTTTACATTTAAGAGGATGTCATTAGGATATGGAATGCTCTTGCCACCTTTCAACGATGCATGGTGTCTATATTCTCTAACATGGTGAATACAATTAAGGTATTCATAATGATTTTTGATCATTGGGGGAATTTTTGATGATTGTTTGGCCTATCTGGTCAACATACTACATAGATGTGAAGAGTTTAATCTGGTATTAAATTGGGGAAAGTGTCATTTTATGGTAAAAGAAGGTAACTATTCTCAGGCACAAAATCTCAAAATGGGGTATTGAGGTGGACAGAGCGAAAATTGAGGTAATTAAAAAGTTACCACCGCCAGTCTCAATTAAAGGTATCTGAAGCTATTTGGGCCATGCAGGCTTTTATAGGTGGTTCATCAAGAACTTCTCTAAAATTGCAAGCCCTTTATGTAAGATTTAAGGGAAAGAGGTGAAATTTGTATTTGATGAGGCATGTCTCAAGTCCTTTGAGTGACTTATGGATCGATTGATCTTATTTTCTATCATTGTATCCCCTGATTCGTCTTTACTGGTTGAGGTTATAAGTGATGCTAGTGGAGTGGCCTTGGGTGCTGTCCTAGGCTAAAGATGCGAGAGAATCCTTCATTCGATTTATTATGCCAACAAGGCATTAAATCACACAGAGAAAAACTATAGTCACTGAGCAAGTGTTACTTGCAATAGTTTTTGCCTTTGAAAAATTCTAGTACTATTTGAGAGGGCCCAAGGTTATAGTTTACACAGATCATGTAGCTTTGAGGTACCTACTATCGATTAAAGATGCAAAACCATGGTTTATACACTGGGTCCTCTTGTTGCAAGAATTTTACTTTGAGGTGAAAGACCGAAAGGGCATAAAGAACTAGGTTGTTGATTTGTTGTCTCCCCTTGTGGAGGAGGAAATGCAAGAATTACTGGATAATCTTGACATAGATCAAACTTTTCTAGATGAGCGGGTCCTGACAGCATCTCAAGACTTAATCTCCTAGTTTGCCAATTTTCCCAACTATTTTGCCAGTGATCTTATTCCAGAAGGCCTATCATTCCAGTAGTGCAACTGATTTATGCATGACCTGAGGAAGTTCTTATAGGATAAACCATATCTCTATTAGATTTGTGTGGATGGTGTAATTTGGAGGTGTAACCTCCAGGTGGGGATGATGAGCATTCTTAAAGCTTATCGTTCATCACAAGTTGGGGGTCATCATAGTGGTACCCGCACAACCCAAAAAATCCTACTGTATGGGTATTATTGGCCTACTATATATAAGGATGCACATGATTTTTCCTAAGATGGTGACTAGTGTTAGTGTCAAGGCAATATTTCATGGAGACATAAACTCCCCATGGCACCTATCTTAGAACTGGAGTTATTTAATGTATGGGGGATTGATTTCATAGGTCCATTCATGAGCTCCTATGGAATAAAGTATATTTTGGTGGCGGTTGACTATGATTTAAAATGGGTGGTGTTAGTTGCAGTTCCAAACAATAAAGGTAGAAATGTCACTGCATTTCTGAAGAAAAACATCTTTTCTTGATTTGGCACTCCACGTGCGATTATTAGTGATGGTGGGTCCGACTTTTGCAACTGTCTATTTAAGGTCTTACTTGATAAATATTGTGTAAAGAATAAGGTGGCAACACCTTATCATCCTCAGACAAGTGGGCAGGTTTAGGTCTTCAATTGAGAGATCAAGTCCATATTCGCAAAAATAATGAATGCCAATAGGACTGATAGGTTAAGGAAGTTAGATGATGCTTTGTGGACCTACCAGATGGATTTTAATACCCCCACAGGTTCCTTTGCTTATCATCTTTTGTACGTTAAGGCATGCCACTTGTTGGTCAAACTTGATCATAAGGCACTATGGGCATTGAAAAGGCTAAATTTTGAGTGGGATAATACAGCTAAGTTGAGATTGAAAGAGGTGAATGAGTTGAATAAATTCTGACTCCATGCTTATGAGAGTTATGCTATATACAAAGAAAGAATGAAATTGTATCATGACAATAAAATCGAAAAAAGTGTTTAATCCTAGTGATTTGGTCCTGTTGTATATTTCAAGAATTTGCTTATTTCCTAGCAAGTTAAATTCTTGGTGGTCTGGACCATTCACCGTGGTTAGGTATTCCATTATGGAGCTGCAGAGCTGACGATAGAAGGTGAAGCCCCATTCAAAGTAAATAGGTAGTGTGTGAAGCATATTTGGTAATCTTGATGAAATGAATATAGTTGATAAGGTCAGCCTTAGCAAAGTATGAGTATCCAAGGAAAATGAGTAGTAACACGATGGTGAATCTGGTGCTGATTGGGAGGAAACCTAAGGTATCTTGGTATTTTTGCATCAATGTCAGTTCTGGACTCCTAGTGTGTCCTAAGTATGTCCTCATTTCCTTGATTTATATTGTTGTCACGTATTAGATACAATGTGTGGTATTTTAGTTGGGGTGAGGTATACTATAGCGTCGCAAGTTTTTGTTTCCATGCTTCTTTTCTTATCGACCGCGGTATGGTTGTAGAACTTGAATTTCTAGGGAAATAATTGTGTCATATTGTGTTTTTTTCGTATTATGTTGTATTTTTGTGTGACTAAGATATTTTTTAGCATCTGGTCAGTTAATGGTAGTTGATGTACTTTGTTTTGATTTTCTGAGAAAACAGATACCCTTCTGATAAATTTATTTTTTAACTGTATGATGTGTATATATGTTTGACCATTATGAATCTCGTTATGGCACTAGAATTACAGACATAATAATCATAGCCAACAATAGCATGAATCCGATAGGTAGTAGTTGTGCTGCAACACTGTACCATGTGTGCGTGAGATACTACTTAGTTCCTTTTGTGTGTTGAATCAAAAACTTGCCCAGTTAGTCTTTCCTAGGTTGTACCATAGTCGGTTGGGAAAAGATCATAGGCAATTTTTGAAATAAGTCTACTTTTAGCCTAAATAACCTTCCAAATGTCAATAAGAATCCCTCCCTTGATCACTATTTTGAGTCTATATAGACTATTTTTTTTGTTTCTCCTTTGACCTTCCTATTTTGATTATAGTGGACCTATTTTGGCCCTGGTCCTCCGTGGATATTGTGCACCTCAACTCAGGCAAATCCTAAGATGAGGGAGGCTATCATAGGGGTGCATAATGAGAAGTGTTTAAGAAGAAGGGTAAATAAGAGAAAAGAAATTAGGGTTGGGTGTGGTACAAAAAACCAAAAGAAAATAAAAAAATTTCAAAAGAAAATTTAAAAAGTAAAAGAAAGAATAAAAGAAACCACACCTAACATGAATGTGCAATAAAAGAATAAAAAAGGAGAAATAAGGGTAGAATAAAAGAAGATTGGTTGATAAGTGGAGCCCAAAAGTAAGTGTAGTGTCAAGGAGGTTTAGTC
This sequence comes from Capsicum baccatum var. pendulum, assembly GCA_030864225.1. Classification (NCBI taxonomy): domain Eukaryota; kingdom Viridiplantae; phylum Streptophyta; class Magnoliopsida; order Solanales; family Solanaceae; genus Capsicum; species Capsicum baccatum. Next base: position 205,518,066 of record CM061553.1, on the reverse strand, counting down.
ACTAAAAATGTCCATATGTACCATACCAACCCCAAGGACTACATTACAAGTCGAATAAAGTCCTATAGTGATTCTAATCACGTCTGTTAGAAAGATAAGGTAAAGAAAATAAGAGTGAGCCTATGATATTACGTGCACACTAATTGGATTTTCCCTGTAGGTGCGAGTGTGAGTGTCTCTTGATCATCCCTACATTAACATGTATGATTTCATGCAAGTGATTGGGACTTATTTGTTGTGAGGGAACACGAGTTGTGTTGCTAGATGCTTACTTGTTTGGGTAGTGTAACTTGTACAAATGCTTGGTTATGACATAACCCGAACCGGGGCCTTGTCATAGTGGGCAATTCCAAGTCTAAACAGGACTAGAGACCGCCCCCAATACCCTACCTAGCCAACCAACATGAATCTTGTGTTGGATAAACTCCGAACATATAACAAGATAATGTATTTATCAATGTGGTGACTTTGGAATAAGTCTATATCCAAGACCAACCAAAACAAGTCCAACAACCTAATAACTAAAAACAACTATCCAACCAACCAATAACCATGCCAAACCATGAACCAAAACAAAAATAATAACCCAATGTGTGTGCGTATATATATATATATATATATATATAAATCATAAACAATCCATACCCATGTCCACAGTTGTCCATACAAAGCCTGTAGACCACAACAAAGAGTACCTAGTTGGGACATTCCCCTGATCATAGCAAAAAACCAAAGTCAAAGTAAAGACAAAAGTATGTAAAGTAATCCAAAACATGAAATAGATGCCTTCCAAACTATGGAAGCTCATAACTTCAATCTAATAGCTGATCCCGAATCCAATCACTAAGCAAGAGGAGTGGCATGGATTGTTCCTGCATTATGTGGGGATACAGCCACTCAAAGATTGGTTAGCGGGTGAACATTAGCATGCACTCAGAATAAGGATAAAATAATGCCAACCTTTAAAATCGAGTAAACCAACCATATGCATACAAACCATATATGTACATATATATAACCATGTCGGGAAAGGAAATCGAGTTTAGCATGCCTTTAAAACCATTAACTGTGTAAGTGTAGCTTAACTATCAAAATCCACCCATGGGCCATATGGGTACATTGTAACCCCCCTGAACGGGCCCCGATACGTGTAGCCGCACAAATAGGAGATACCATAGGAGTAAGGAATCCTGAGTACCCTTCACTCTCTACAATACATATGTACAAGCGTACTTAGTAGATTCCCATGTTCCCCATAAGTAAAATGTAAGGTCGCCATGACCTATCCTCATGACAACAAACATGAGTTGCCTGTGTTCATCCTTTGGGCTCCCACCTTCACGGTTAGCTTTCACACCCCTCCATTGTTGCCCAATTAAAACCATTTCCAACTAACCAAACACTATTCCATTTATTACAATTCAAGGCTAGTACAAGTGGTATCTTCATATAGACTATAGCTTGCATGCAATGTCCTTCGCGAACATTAGGAGAGTCCTGTGTACCCATAGGTTACATTAGTTAGTTTACTTGGGGTATTCCCTTGTACCCCGCAAGTACATCATGATTAAGCTTATTTGGGGGATTCCCGCATACCCCACAATTATTTCATTATTAAGCTTTGCTAGGGGGAATCCTGTATACCCCATTAGATGTTCATTAATAAATTTACTTGGGGGATTCCATTTTACCCTACAAGGATGTTAATGTACCAAACCATTACCATCAAAGCCATCCCATTTAACTAATTAAACTGTTTATACCATTCAAAACATTCAAACCAATGCAAAACCATCCAAATCCATTTAGGGTTCCATTACCAAACCATACCATGCAATCGTTTCAGTAAAAGTTCCATAGTAGAGTAAAAGTATTGACTTTGGCATTTAATCAAACATATTGAGGTCATACCTTTTCCAAAACCAAAACCAAAGTATAAACCATCCAATTTAGGGTTACCCATGACCCATTTATTAAACTGTAACTAACATGCACCTACATATGCAAACCATAAGAAAAAACATGAAAAAACATTGTTTAAACCAATACCTAACAAATGCATCAAGACCCTCAACATTTATTTTGAAATCCACCACTTATGATTCATAATACATGTTTAAAACACAATAAAACATGCCATTAGTTGGAACTAACAACAAGGGAAGAAGTACAAGCCTTATACAAGAAAATTCTGTAGAAAAACTTCACTCTTGAGCCCCTTAGAAGAACACTTGTGGAAACCCTAGCCTCCAATCTTTAAGAGTAAGTTTAAGAGAGTATTAGATGTGTTTTGATCCTTTAACAAGTGTTATGAGAGTCCAACAAGGGTTATGTAACCTAGGGATATAAGGGTTTTTGGGTTGGAAATATCTAGACTATCTTACTTAAAAGTTAGAAACCAAGTCCCAGGAGGGTATGACTTACTCATGTTAACCGTACCCTAGGGTACGAGTGGTACCCTAAGTCTTACCCTAGACCTCACCATGACCCTCCACACTGGTCCCAATACAACAACAAAAACCCAAATCATACCTTGGGGTACGAGTGGTACCCCAAATCGTACCTTGGACAGTTTCACAAGGTCAACCTAAGGCATGATACGACTTGGCATCATAAACCTCCTATCCAAGGGTACGACTTATATGGTGTTGAGACGTATCTTGGATAATAAACAAGCCATACCTAATGCCTAACTTACGAATGAGACTTCCCCAAACTTTATCCAAGGGTACGATTGGTACCCCTGAACTTATCTTGCCCAAAAAGTTCAAATCCCAAGAAATTTTGCAAGGGTCCAAATCCTAGGGTATTTGAGTATCACACACTAGGATCATTTTTCCACTAATGATGTGTAAGGGGCATAACAAGCATGAGGAAACACATTAACACACATCAAGGTTTCCTCCAAAAAAATAGAAAACAAGGACATACATCAAGGTGGGTAGATCATTACATATCCCAAATAAAATTTTCATACAATGAACACATACCTTATAAACGAGTTCCCAGAATGAAAACGGACACGGATACTTAGACTCCATGTCCTCCTGCACATTCTAAATGGCTTTCTCAGACTTTTGGGCTCTACCATAGAACTTTCACTGAAGCCACACCTTTTGTTCGCAACCAGCGAACTTACCAACTCATGATCCTTACCAAGACTTATTTAAAAACCAAAAGGTCAGAGATACAAGTAATGCCCAAGGGAACCAACCCACGAAGGACCTCCCACACTTTACCCCAATACAAACACACCAAATACCAAATAAATGGAGCTCATGCTAGAGAGTTAGTCCAATTCCACTTTCAAATTCCCTTTAGATACATCCCCATAAGAGCCTGAGTCTAGCTATTACCACCTTCATGTTCAAGCCCATACAAACTAAAAGGAGTTAACTTAGGCCACCGGGCTCTGCTCCTTACATCCATCCAAAAATACTACTCCGCCTCCATCGCCATTATAACATGAAAAAATTATAGGTAAAAGACAAGGGGAAAACCATAAACAACGATTATAACCAACACCCCAATATATATGAAACCCAAAGTCATATAACAATTATGCTATGGAAACAAATCCTAAAATCTACCTCCTCAAGCCACTTAAGTTTCCAAGACAACTATTGGTATATATATCAATCACAACATTCAAGCGTATCGCTCATTCCTGTAGTATGATCTATTTTTCTAAGGATTTAGCAACCCTTACCACTTTCACAAAGGTCTTCACCACCTAGTCCTCTCCTAACCAACCTAGTCAAATCCCATAGGGAATAGGGTGTGAACTTCAAAATCTTTATGAAAGATTTTACTGGTAGTTTACTGTTTAAGAAATATAGGGCTTTAAGTTCATGGTGTGTTAAATATCACTTTCAATACTTCAAATTTTGTAATCCAGATAAATGGAAAGACAGAGATATGTTCACCAAGGGTTTCGAGAATTAACAGATACTAGGTAATGCTAGAGATTCTCAGAATGATTAAAAAACAGAATATCCTTGACGATTATACTATCTGACTTATCTCTCGACCTCACTAGATAATTTATTATCTAATTCTCTCAAACTTAGATAAATTATCTATTTTCAATAGGATGTTATCTCAGGTAGATTAATCCAGTTACGACATTAATCATTAAATAGAAGGTTGGCAGCTTTCGAGTCCCTGTTGATAATTCATGTCCTTTATTCTATTTCTCCGTTAGATGCAAATAAAACCAAAGGCATAACCTAATGTTTGAAACCACTAGATTTTAGTTAAAACAACGAAATTTCAAGATGTTTTACTACTCTTTAAATCCTTTAAACACCTAGTATCATATCAAACCCTAATCCATGGATCCCATAACTCCGGCTAATGAAATTAGTCGCTCATGATTTGATGAATGAAATAAAAAGTTGAATTCATGATTATAATGATAAACTTATGAATGGGTAGAAAACAGCAAGTAGTTTCTCTGATTTAATCACAAGGTAGAAACCCCAAAAATAGTTGATACAAAATCACAAGAATATTTTATGAAAGATAGCAAAAATACGTGTCTCTCTTCTTAGAGTTGATGTCTGATAGATGAATTATGAATGAATCAAAAGTGCCTAAAATATGTTATTTATACTAAAGCCTAATTGTGAAAATAAAATAACAAAATTAATTAAATTGTTCGGAATAGGTGACGCCCAGTCTGACACCGCGTCAAGAAGTTGACGCCCTATAACGGATGGCATCAGAGAGGCTTCAGTTGCCTTCAGGTTCTGTCTTAGGCTGACGATGTGGCTGACGCCGCATCAGGGATATAACGGTGTATCACCAACATAGTCAGATATCTTCTTCCCATGTTAACTTTTTGCTTAAGGCTGACACCATTCTTGACACCTTATCACGACTTTGACACCATATCACCGGGGTCATCAAAAGTACTCCTAAAATTGCAACTCTCTGGTTAAGGTTGACACCAATATTGATAGACTATCATGAGGCTGGCGTCTTATCATGGAGGTCGTCAGCTATATTTTCTTTCTGACGACTTATCATGGAGGTCGTCAGCTATATTTTCTTCTATTTTGCTCAGATTTTCAACTCTTTTGCTCTATTATTGTTTATTCTTATTTATTCAACCTTTTTCTGCAATATCATGAGCAAACACATCAAAACAACAAGAGTTGATTCAGAATTCACAATTATTTTGTGCTAAAAAGCATTAAATATGTTAGCTTTTGCTCACACATTAATGCCCTGAACTTAAAAAAATTGCTTGTCCTCAAGAAACAACTAACTAGGAGAATACAACGAACATTCTGCAGTAAACAACCAATTTAGCTCAAAACTCAGTTTACCACCTCCAAGGTCAACCAACTCAAAATTACTATGCAATTTATTGAAAATCAATAATGTAACAGAAAGGCTTCTACCCATGACATCAACTAAGTACCAACAATCATGCATGTATCTATGTACACTACCCAAACAAGTAAGTAACTTAGCAAGATACTTGTCTGCCCTCACAACAAAGAAATTCCCCTCTTTTTCTCATGTCAAACATCAATAATATAAATACGAGGATCATCACAAAAACACTCACTCTCAGAATAAAGTTCAAACTAGTGTATGCCAAATACCATATGCTTTCCCTTATCGTCATTACCAAGGTTTCCAGATAGGTACGCTAGGATCACTATAGGTCTTTCTTCGGCTTGTAACATAGGCTAGGGATGGTATGATATTATATGACATTTAGAGTGACTAACCTCCTTGGAACTACCTTAACTTATGGGGTCCACTTATTAACCTCTTTTTCTCTCTTTTTCTTTTTTTTTCTTTTCCACTTTTTCTTTTTTTTCACTTTTTCTATTTTCTTGATCATACTTTCGGGTGGGTGAACTTTTTTTATTCAAGCAGAGTTTCTTTTCTTACTCTTTTTCACTAACACCCAAGCTTTTATTCTTTTTCTTTGATTCTTTCTCTTCTACTCTACCCTTCTTCATACCCAACTTATATCACGCACCCCTATGATAGCCACCCTCAACTTAGGCTATTTGCCTACATTAAGGTGCATAGTATCCAAGGAGGACTAGGGCAAAAAAAGGTTCATTATGATCTAAAGGGGAAGGTGATAGGTTTCATAGAAATAAAATGGTCAATTCAAGCTCAAAATAGGGATCAAGGGATTTTGTACATTTAGGGAAGTCATTTAGGCTAAAAGTCACTTATAATCCAAAACGGCCTATGATCCTTTCCTAAACCCTATCTCTCAACCAATGCTAGACGAACTGGGCAAGTTCTAGATTTGTCAATACAACAGGGAAAATAGTAAGGTCTTACACACATATGGCACATAAGTATTTCACTGATACTACCTATCTGGTTCATGCATTTGTTTAGCAGTGATTGTTAAGCACTAAACTAATGCCCTAACCAGATGCACAATAGTCATAATTTGAGGCAATTCACACAGTCATGCAAAACAAACCTTTCGAGAGGTATTCAAATCATAAAAATCAATTGAGTACCTACAGAACTTGCACTACTCTTAGTTATTTACAGAATATGCTACAACAACCTGCTACCCTACACCCTCAACTTAAAGTCAAAACAAAATAAATCTAAGGGTTAGGATATACCTGGAGTCAATCAAGTCTCAAATCATGGGTCCTCAACCATGCAGCAGTGCCATTCTCCTCAGGAGCTTTTCTCTGTTCCAGTTCAGTTGTTCTGCTAGATGAGGCTCCTACAGCCCTTGCTCGCAGTGTTCTTCCTATTTCAAGTTGTCTGCTAGGGATGCCTGCGTTGCTTTTTTTAGATCCGCCTTCACCTTCTCTGTCATCTCATCATATGCTTGTTGTGTGTTATCTGCCTTCTTCTTCTTCTTTGCCTTTTTCTCAGCTTTGGTCTCATTTTCATCATCTCCTTTTCTTTTTCTCTTACCTTTTTCAGCTTCTTTGTCTTTTTTCTTTTTCTTTTCCACTGGCACCACAGTGAGATCAAGGATTGAAGGGTCATCCTCAGATTCCACATTTGTCTCCCCTGCAGGCATCATAAACTTGTGTTATTGTACTACTGCTATCTTAGCTTTTACCTTTTTTAGGTCCACTCTGAATTCAGCAAGCTCTGCTCCAGTCAGTTTCTATGCCCTTACATCAAAATGGTTCTCCAGATTTGTAACCTATGCAGGCAAAGTAGCAAAAGGCTCAAGAGCAACCCTAATTATTTTATCTATAGTAGCAGCAAACTTTTTAGTAAAGGCACATAGCTGCATCTCACACCATCTGTCCTATTTGGCCAATTTTCTGATATCAGTAGGATGGGGTGCAACTTTCACTGGTGCTGTAGGAACTGTTGGACCTGGCTCATCTTCAGGAACTGATCCTTCCTGAGTAGCCTCAGAAGCTTGCACCTCAACTTTAGGTACTAAACTAGGGCCTTCAACTGATGGGTTTACCTCAACTCTCACCCCTCTATCAAGTGTCAGCCTTGGTTAATTTTCCCCATAGCGAATCGAGTTGTGGGTCTTGATGGCATACATCGTCTTATCAATCTCGATAATATATGGTACCTCTACCTATGTGCAGAGCCTGGTAATCAGACAAGGGAACGAATAAGCAGTGTCAGACCTCATTACCAGAATCTTGATCTCTTCAGCAATAATCTCCCTAAAATTCAGCTTAAGGTTGGAGATAAGACATGCAACCAATATTGCTCCATCATCACCCAGAATATTATCTCCATGAATCGACATCAAATGGGTGTGCACAACACCCCACCAGAATTTTACCTCTTGAGTCAAAGAAGCCTTGTAAATATGCTCACTGGGTCAGTTCAGCCATAAAGGATCTCCCTCAGCTATAAGTGTAGCTAACAAAGGATGCTAGTCCTCTTAACTCTTCAGATGATGGTAGAATACAGGATTTGTAACCTGAGGAGTGAAATTTGGTCAATGTAGAAATCTGTTGATAGTCGTATCAGAAATATCTATATTTACCTCACGAACTAGAACTCTGGTCAGCAAAGGCTGGTCTGCTGTGGTCTTTCCACTTTTGCACATGCTCCCTAATCTAGCTTGGTAGTTCGTGTAGAACTCCTGGACTACTGTATGAAAAAATGGGTTACCTCCCTTACCAGTCCATCCCAGCCCATAATCTCTAAACTTTTTCTCAATTGCAGGATACCAAAGCAATCCCGTAATGATGATTCTCTTCTCTTGAAACACCGGTCGTCTAACAGATCTTATCTTTGTTCTAATCAACCCTTTGAGGAAGATCTTTTCTCCTTCAGAGATTTGCCATCTATCACTCTCTCAAACCTCTGAATTTTTGCATTTTATCAAAGTTTCTTGAACTAAGGGTTCCTTCTCCGCTTGATTTTCAGACGAGCAGGTTTCAGAGGATGGTTCCTCAGAATTAGATATTTTAGACTCTGTATTTTCTGCCTTCGATTCTTCAGATTCAGCCTTCTCAAACTCAGGATGATTAGATTCAGTTTGCTTAGAACCCTCCTGCTCCGAAGACTCACTCTCAATTGGGGTGGTAGTCTCATTATCATTACTATCCTCTACCACAAATGGGTTTAGATGGAGAAGGTGCCTTTGGTATGGTTTTTTTTCTTCTCCACCTGTGCAGTGGTTCTTCATCTTCGTAATCAGAGTCTTCATCAATAAGCTTACGAACCACCTTAGGCTTGGCAACTTTCTTAGAAGTGTTAGGATTCTTGCTTTTAGGTGCCATTAGAATGTTCCTGAACCATAAGACAAACACAAGTCAAAAATCAAGGTATGACAGTAAAACATGCTATTTGAATTCACTTTTTGTCATCATTACTTGACGCCATAGCTGATAAGGCGTCACATTTGTGATAGCCTATCAGTTATGTCGTTAGCCTTAAATAGAACTGACACATTTTTATCAAACTTATGATGACATTCTTGATAGGGCATCACAGTTGTGATAGTCTATCAGGGAGGTCGTCAGCCTTAAAAAGTGAATGCTCGTCTTTTTTTTCAATTTTCTGACGACGTAGCTGATAAGGCGCCACGTTTGTGATAGCCTATTAGCAATGTTGTCAGCTCAGAATTGTTCCTCCACTCAAGTTGCTCTCTTAATTTTGGGACCAAATTCTTCGTATAATCATATGGAATTCTTGTTTTTGTACTTTGGGTTTTAAATTTTTGCAATTTAGACACAAATTAACCCTAATTTTCCAATTTTTCATGCTAATGCAACTTGAATTCAAGTTTCTCCTATCTGAGCATCATGTTATCAATAGTTTTCCACTTCAAATACAAGATAACCAAGTTATGGTCATACCTGGTGAACTGACTCCACTTAATTACACGATAGAGAAGGAAGATGAAAGATGAACTTTGATTTTCTTGCAATCCCACAACTATCAGGAATAAGAGGCTTCCTTGTACACTTGGGAGTGTTTTGAAAGGAAAAAAATATCCTAACTACGGAAATAAACTAAAATCTTACAAGAAAATAAAATTAAAAGGGAACCTGAAGGGTTTTACACTTGGGCCGAGTTGGATTTGGATAGAATTGGGCCCAGAATTTTCAAAATAACACAATGGCTGATGCCAACTCATGATAAGCCATCAGAAATGTGATAGCTTATCACAGAGGTCACTAGCCTAAATAGATAAGGTCTCACCCTCTAATCTTTATGACGACGTTGGTGATAAGCCATTACAGTTGTGATAGCCTATCACGAATGTTGTCAAGACCACTTGACTTACATTCTTCAATTTTTACCTTGACCTTTTTGTACCCCTACAGTTCCTTCCTATTACTACCTAATTGAATAAAAACAAAATGCATAAAAATAAAAGTTTGGGTTGCCTCCCAATAGCGCCTAATTTAGTATCGCGACACGACTTGGTTATCTCAATATCTCAGACTTTGTCAAGATGTTGTATCACTGCCTAATTACCACATTCCTGGAATACATCCACAACTGAGAAGATGTTCATCTCCTCTAACTACTTCATAGGAGGTTGCATTTTAAATATGGCCTCCTTTTACCCATATCTGAACTTGAGCTCATTAATCTCCATATCAACCAATACTCTCCCCGTGGCTAATAATGGTATACCCAAGATGATGGGTACCTTAAAATCAATATCACAATCCATTATCACAAAGTCTGCAGGTAGAATAAAATCATCCACCTTTACCGGCACATATTGTAATATACCAACCAGTCGCTTAACTGATCTATCTACCATAACATGACGCATCGTTGTGGGGGTAGGATCCCTCAATCCAAGCTTCTTGTACATATCAAACGACATCATATTTATACTTGCTCCTAAGTCATATAAAGCTTTGGTAAACTTTATGGACCCAACTGTGCACGGTATGGTAAATGCTCCAGGATCAGGCTTTTTCTGCACTAAGGATTGTGAAGACACAGCACCATAGTGATGGATGTTTTCCATTTGCTCACAACTTACCTTCCACTTATTTGTTAGCAATTCCTTCATAAATTTAGCATAGTTCGGCATTTGGTACATTTACAGTCAGTTGTTTCATTATTGCCATGAACTTGCTAAATTTCTTGTTATCTTCTTTCTTTTTCAACCTCTGAGGAAATAGAGGTGGTGGTCTTTACATTTGTTTCAATAATACTTTCTCTTTCTTCTCGTCTTCTTTCTCTGACATGTCAACAAATCCATCCAGCTTCTCAGACTCCACTGGATTGCTTTCTTCTGATTTATCAACACTTACCTCCTTCTCCACAGTTTTGCCCATAGAAGGGCCAGATAACATCTTACCACTACGAGCCATACAAGAGGCATCCGTCTGCGGGTTCTGAATCGTATCACTAGGTAAAGTTCCAGCTTTTCTTTGATTCAGAGTAGCCAAAAGTTGGTTCATCTGCTGCTCCAACTGCTTAATAGAAGCTGAGTGTGATCTAACCAACTGACTGAGGTTAGAAAACTCACTTTTCATATTAGTTACCCCCGAGTTGGTTGGCTCCACTCCCTTCAACAGCTTTTCCATTATTTCCTTCATAGATATCTTGCCAGAACTAGTTGTTGCAGCATCCCAACTTCCAGGAGAAATATACAAACCACTCTTATCATTATTGTTTCTCCAATATACCTGCTCCCTATCTTTATAATCAGGCTTGTCATAGAAAGTCCGACCTTGGTTCCATGGCTATTACCTTGGAAACTCCCATGATTACTGACATAGTTTGCCTCAGCATCAGCACCTGGAAATGCAGTACCCTAAGAATCCATAGCCTTGAACATTTCACTCTTGCTGGATAGCAAGTGCTTAGCTAGCAAGTCCATCTGCGTCTTCAAATGGGCCATGTACTGATCTCGCTCCTTATCCCTTCTATGCTGCCCTACAGTAATACCACCAGCAATAGTAGGGCTAGCCACTACTGAAGTTTCTAATCTCATCCCTCAACTGTACCCTTCTGGAGGGTGGAAAGAACCATTCTAGGAACGCATCTTTCATCTGTTTCCAGTTAGTTATAGAGTCGGTCTCTAACTCATTCAACCACATTGTTGCCTCTACAGACAGAGACAATGGAAATAACCTCAACCTGATCGCATTCTGGCTCACTCCCAGATTGTCAAAGGATTTGCAGATGGTAATGAAATTCACCAAATGCATGTTCGAATCATCACCAGGCAAGCCTCCAAATAACCATTTCAGATTCAGGAGTTGGATCATGGTACTTGTTATGCTGAACTTTGCACCTGGTGCCAACGGTGGCAGAATGATAGCACTCGTTGCACCAGATCCGTCCATTCTTTCAACATCTTTATCAGCCTCATATTGCATAGGCTGTTAATAATATCTACCTCGGACTGAATGGTTTATATTGATGTTTCGCTACAGTGGTGCAGCAACTTGCTCCGCTCTCCTTGGGTTTTGAGGATTCAGCAATTCCTCATCACCAAAGACCTCATCATCAGGGATTTGGTGACGTGCTTGTTAACCTAAATTTTTCACATTCACCTGAGACTTGGCTAAAGCAGCTAGTCTTTCTGTTTCCTATTGTTCAGCCATTCTTCTAATTAGTTGAGGTTCCGGATTAATTGGTAATAGTGGTGCTTTGGAACTTCTCGTTCTTGGAATAAACAATAGGTACCTACAATAAAAAATAACAACAAATAAACGTAAATCAAGGAAACTCAACTATCAGTAAAATTTCGCGCACAAAACTTTCAGTCTACAATCGTATTCCCCGGCAACAACGCCATTTTTGATAACGCTCAAATTACACTCTTGAATAGGTGTAAGCGATCGTTGTCAATATAAGACCCAACTAGGTTGGGGTCGAATCCCACAGGGAATAGGGTGTGAACTTCAATTTGTTTATGAAAGATTTTACTGGTTGTTTACTATTTCCGAAAGATGGGGGTTTAAGTTCACGGGGTGTTAAATATCACTTTCAATACTTCAGTGTTTGTAATTAAGATAAATGGGAAACCAGATCTATGTTCACCAAGGGTTTTGGGAATTGACAGATACTAGGTACTACTAGACATTCTCAAAATGATTAGAACAACAGAATATACCGGACGATTACACTATCTAACTTATCTCTCGACCTCACTAGACAATTTATTATCTAATTCTCTCAAACATAGATAACTTATCTATTTACAATAGGATGTTATCTCAGGTAGATTAATCCAGTTACGACATTAATCATTAAATAGAAGGTTGGTAGCTTCCGAGTCCCTGTTGATAATTCACGTCCTCTAGTCTATTTCTCCATTAGATGCAAATAAAACCTAAGGCATAACCTAATGTTTGAAACCACTAGATTTTAGGTAAAACAATAAAATTTCAAGATGTTTTACTACTCTTTGAATCTGTTAAACACCTAGTATCATATCAAACCCTAATCCATGGATCCCATAACTCCGGCTAATGAAATTAGCCGCTCATGATTTGATGAATGAAATAACAAGTTGAATTCATGATTATAATGATAAACTTACTAATGGATAGAAAACAACAAGTAGTTCCTACGATTTAATCATAAGGTAGAAACCCCAAAAATAGTTGATACAAAAACACAAGAATATTTTATGAAAGAGAGCAAAAATACGTGTCTCTTTTCTTAGAGTTGATGTCTGATAGATGAATTATGAATAAATCAAAAACCCTAAAATATGCTATTTATACTAAAGCCTAATTAAGTAAATAAAATAACAAAATTAGTAAAATTGTTCTGAATAGGTGACGCCCAGTCGGACGTCGTGTCAAAAAGTTGATGCCCTATCACGGATAGTGTCAGAGAGGCTTCAGTTGCCTTCAGGTTCTATATTAGGCTGATGATGTGGCTGATGCTGAATTAGGGATCTGATGGCATATCACCAACCTCGTCAGATATCTTCTACCCATGCTAACTTTCTGCTTAAGGCTGACACCATTCTTGATGCCTTATCACGACTTTGATGCCATGTCACCGGCATCGTCAGAACTACTCCTAAAATTGTAACTCCCTATTTAAGGCTGATGCCAATGCTAATAGGCTATCACGAGGCTGACGACTTATCACGGAGGTCGTCAGCCATGTTTTCTTCTATTTTTCTCAGATTTTCAACTCTTTTTCTCCATTATTGTTTATTCTCATTTCTTCAGCCTTTTTCTGCAATATCATACGCAAAAACATTAAAATAAAAAGAGTTGCTTCAGAATTTATAATTATTTTGAGCTAAAAACCATTAAATGTGTTAGATTTTGCTCACACATCAACCTTAGATAAAAAGCAATGTCTATGTAAAGAATAAAGTATGTAAAGTAATCCATGACATGAAATAGATGCCTTTTGAACTATGATAGCTCACCACTTCAATCCAACAACTGATCCAAAATTCAATCACTAAGCAAGAGGAGTAGAATGGTAGGTTCCTACATTGCTTGGGGATATAGCCACCCAAAGATGGGTTAGCGAGTGAATGCTAGCATGCACTCAGGATAAGGAAAAAATAACACCGACCTTTAAATCTGATTATACCAACCATATGAATAGAAACCATACATATATATAACCATCCAAGGAAAGGGAAATGGGTTTATCATGAATTTAAAACTATTAGCCTAGGTATGTGTAGCTTAACTGTCGTAATCCACTCACGGGCCATATAGGTCCAGTTTAACCCTTTGAATGGGCCCCGATACGTGTAGTCACATGAATCAGAGATACCATAGGAGTAAGGGATTCCTGAGTACCCTTCATTCTCTACTTACATATGTACAAGGGTACTTAAGGGATTCATGTATACCCCATAAGTATCATATAAGGTCGCCAAAAACTATCCTCATGTCGTCAAACATGAGTTTCCAATGTTCGTTTCTTGGACTCCAACCTTCACGATTAGCTTTCACACCCTGCCATTATTTCCCAATTAAAACCATTTCCAACTAACCAAACCATTATTCCATTTATTATAATTCAACGATAGTACAAGTGGTATTATCATACTGACTATAGATTGCAAGACATGTCCTTACCCAACCTTAGGGGAGTCCCATATACCCTATAGGTTACATTATTTACTTTAGGATTCTCATATACCCCACAAGTACATCATCATTAAACTTACTTGGGGGATTCCCACAAACCCCATAAGTATTTAATTATTAAGCTTTTCTTAGGGGAATCCCATGCATCCCACAAGATGTTCATTAATAAGTTTACTTGGGGGATTCCATTGTACCCCACAAGGATGTTAAAATAACCAAACCTTTACCACTAAAACCATTCCATTTAACCAATTAAATTGTTTATACCATTCAAAACATTTAAAACAATTCAAAACTATCCAAATCTATTTAGGGTTCCATTACCAAACCATACCATGCAGTAGTTTCAATAAAAGTTCCATAGTGGAGTAAAAGCATTCTCTTTGGCATTTTATCAAACATGTTGAGGTCATACCTTTTCCAAAACCCAAACCAAAGTATAAAAAATCCAATTTAGGGTTACCCATGACCCATTTATTAAGTCATAACCAACATCCACCCACAAATGCAAACCAAAAGAAAAAATATGTAAAAACATAGTTTAAATTAATACCCAACAATATGCATCAAGACCCTCAACATTGATTTCAAAATCCGCCACTTATGATTCATAATATATGTTTAAAACACAATAAAACATGAATTTAGTTGGAACTAACAATGAGGGAAGAATTACAAACCTTATACAAGAAGATTCCATAGAAAAACTTGACTTTTGCGCCCCTTAGAAGAACACTTGTGAAAACCCTAGCCTCCAATCTTTAAGAGTAAGTTTTAGAAAGTATTAGATCTGTTTTGATCCTTTAACAAGTGTTATGATATGCCACCAAGGGTTATATAATGTGGGGAAATAAGGATTTTAGGGTTGGAAATATCTAGACTATCCTTACTTAAAAGTTAGAAACTAAGTCCCAGGAGGGTACGATTCACTCATGTTAACCGTGCCCTAGGGTACAAGTAGTACCCTAAATCTTACCCTAGCCTTACCATGACACTCCACACCAGTACTAATAGGAAAACATAAATCCAACTCATACCTTAGCATATGAGTAGTACCCCAAACCGTACCTTGGATAGTTTTACAAGGCCACCCTAAGGCATGATACGACTTGGCATCATAGACCTCCTATCCAAGGGTACGACATATATGTTGTTGAGCCATATCTTGGATAGTAACCAAGCCATATCTACTGCCCAACATATGAGTGAGCCTTCCCTAAATCGTATCCAAGGGTACAATTGGTACCCCTGAGTCATACCTTACCCAAAAAGTTCAAATCCCAAAAAATTTTACAAGGGTCTAAATCCTGGGGTATTTGAGTATCACCCACTAGGATCATTTGTCCACTAATGATGTGTAAGGGCTAGAACAGGCATGAGGTAACACATTAACACACATCAATCTTTCCTCCAACCAAAATAGAAAACAAGGACATACATCAAGATAAGAAGATCACTACATACCCCAAATAAAATTTACACCCCAACACCTCCATTTCGACCTCTAACTAATGATGATGAACACATACCTTATGAACAAGTTCCTAGAATGAAAACGAATATGTATACTTGGACTCCATGTCCTTCTCCCCATTCTAAATGGCTATTTTAGACTTTTGGGCTCTATCATAGAACCTTAACCAAAGCCACACCTTTTGTTCGCAACTGGCGAACTTACTAACTCATGATACTTACCAAGACTTATTTAAAAAACAAAGGGTCAGAGATACAAGTACTACCCAAGGGAACCAACACACGAAGGACCACCCATACCTTACTTCAACGTAAACACACCGAATACTTAATAAATGAAGCTCTAGAGAGTTAGTCCAATTCCATTTATGAATTCCCCATAGATACATCCCCACAAGAGCCTAAGTGTAGCTATTACCACCTTCATATTCAAGCCCATCCAAACTAAAAGGAGTAAACTTAGGCCATCGGGCTCTGCTCCTTACATCCATCCTGACACACTACTTTGCCTCTATCACCATTATAACATGAAAAAATTATATGTAAAATAAAAGGGGAAAGCCATAAACAACCATTATAACCAATACCCCAATATATATGAAACCAAAAATCCCAAGAAATTTTGTAAAGGTCCAAATCTTAGGGTGTTTTGGTTTTTTGTTGCTAATAAAATTCCATGTCTTAATTCTCTTGTGTGATATTATTATGCTATATTAATAGACATAGTTGGTTTTGAAGTGTTAAAAATGAGGGGAGGGGATAATGTTTTAAGCTTGGAGTTGATGATTCACTGCCATAGATGTCTTGGGGTTTTCCAAGTTAAGTGTCGTTGTTTTTTCTAGTAGCATTGTGTTGCCTTAGACTATGCGAACATTCTAAGTTGAGGGTGTTGATGTGCAATGATTTCATAAAACTTCTGATGCTTAAAAATACAAACATATGATGTTACTTAGGCCATTTTATTAGATATGTTGTGTTTTGTGTTGTGTTTTTCATAAAACTAGGTTTTGGAGCTGAACACAAGAAAAGAAGTTAGAAATTAAAGGTTTTGGACACCGACGTGGGTACCTACGCCCCATAGGTACTACCTACAGGGGATAGGTATTCGAACATGTGCCAAAAAGTTGAAGTCCAAAGATTAAGAAGCTGAAGATTTTTCGACTATCACCTATGTTGGACTACCTATGGGACGTAGGTATTACCTACACCCCATAGGTGTTAGAATTTATTGAGTTCCTGAGAAATTTTTGCAGAAGCCTGACACTGGCACCTATGTGGGACCACCTACGATCCATTGGTGCCACCTATGGCCCATAAGTGGCCTCGTGGGTGGCCACCGACTCCAATTTTCCTTCTTTATTTTGGATTGGTTTCCTAGGGTTTTCTTTTATTCTATAAATACCATTTTGATTTTTTTAGTTAGTTTGCACACTCTTAATACTTACAAATATATATTTGATTTCAAGATTTGAAATGGATCTTGGGATTGTTTTGTTCTTGATTTTGGTTAATTACTCAATTTGAGAATTTGGGTTTTTTTTTCATAACTTATTGTGAGGTTGATTTTAAGCTTTTAATTATGAATTTCGTTGATTATTTTATAACGATGAGTGACTAATTCCCTTATCTAGGGTTGTGGGAACCCTAGCTGATTAATGAAGTAGGGAAAGTATAAAATCCTTCTAATTCATTATTCCATGTATTACGATTTTCTTTGTGCTTATTTATTTCTTAACGATTGCAAACATTAAGATCCAGCCTGTATTTACTACGAACCTAAGAGTGAAGTAAATATTAGGAAAATAAGATCACAACAGTGATTTGGAATTTACTATCGATATAAGATAGTCATCTTCATCTACTTAAGATAATTATCATCTAATAAACTTGAGATTGAGGGGAGTTAGTTAAAACTGGGATCCAAGAAAATGGTTAATAATACGACACTCTGAGAACGAGGGGAGATGAGTGAAATTCACCAAAGTATGTTGATAGGCTTTAGGTGATAAGCTGTATTGATAGGTAGTGTAATAGTTAGGTTGAACACGAAAAGGCTATGGAGTTATAAGCCAGGGGGAACACAACCCTAGTGTTTGTTTCTGATTGTTCACAACCAAAAGCATTTGAGTTTAGTTACTATTTACTATTCACATCAACCTCTCTTTACTTTCTTGTACTGCCCGATGATTTTAGTAAGTTTAATAAATAGATCCACATATTCCATGTGGGTTCGATCCCAACCTAATTAGGTTACTATATTTTGCATCAATTACTTTATCTTCAATTGGAGGTGTAGGTTTGGGCAATATCAAACCTCAACACCACAACCGTGGATCTTTCTATATCATAAATACCGGACTTGAACCGATTTCATAACTATCATAAATAACCTCTCAATGTTGGAATCAAATAAAATGTAGTATCTCACATACCGGACTTGAACTATAAATAATATCATAAATATGGGACTTGAATCAGAAGAAAATCACCATTTTCCAGACTAGTACCGGTCTTCATATCATACTTTGTCGGAATTGAATTGGTCTTAACATCTCCCAAGTGCAAGCCTAGAATAAGCCATAATATATATATAAATCCTCCTTCACCCAAGAATATAAATATGATAATGTATAAGTATCTATTCAGTCTATAATGAGGTAATAGTAATCTTTGGGAAAGGTGGGCCAAATGGTCCCACTTCTAATCTCGAACGTCCATTCATAGGAAAAATCTTCCCCGAACTAAGCTAAGGTGTTAAATCCTAATACAAGGTTCCAAAAAAGATTCATTGTATCCTAATATAGCAATTCCACCTAAGGATGAGTGGTTATGTCAAGTACACCTAATTACGGTCCCATAATTTAGCTAAATAATCAAAACCATAATAAATAAACCTGCAAGTCCTAATTTCCAACTCCAAATTAGAATTTATTATATCAATACTATGATAAATCCCAATCTAAGAGAAAGGTAAGCCTAGCCTACCTAGACACCAAAGAAAGCTCGATTAAGTCTACTAAATTAGCGATTTCCCATTCCGAGAAGCTTTCATAGGATGCCAGACTATCAAAATAGTAATCTATGCATTAATACAAGAACAATAATACCCATATTGAATTTTTATGCTTTGGGTCTAAAATTAAGTTAAAATCTCATTTGGGAACTGCTTGAAAAATTTCACTTTTAAAATCGTCAACACGTCCCTCAATTCTTAAGGACCATTTATCCTTAAGAATGGGTAAATTTTGAGCTCAAACGATACCACAATTCACTCATCCAAGAAATAGGGATTTCTGACTAAATTAGAGAATTAGTTAGAAACTTACAATGATTAAAATAAGGAAATGATTATTCCAAGTTCCCTAACACCATATAATTACCCAATGATTAGCCTCCCAATTTTCTCAACTCTCTAGGGTTTTAATGCTCTTAAGACTTGTAAAAAATAGGAGAAAATCGTGTAAAAGGGTGAATTTAATGCCCTTTCAGGTGACTCTTAAGCGACTACTAAACCGCTAAAGCAGTCACCGCTAAAGCGACTTAGTACCGCTAAAACAGTACCTAGATAGGGCTGGCCTTTTGCTAAAGCGAACAAGTTGCCGCTTAAGCGGCATCTATGTTATTGTACATACTTTCACTTAGGCAACCTAGCTGGGCCAGCCTTGGACCCTAAAGAGTCTAGTTGACCATTGAATTAGCCTCTACTAAAGCGACCAAATATCTGGTTTTGCTGGATGCACCAGCTGAGTCCAACACCAGCTGAAACTTGGAGTTTGCCAAGTTTTCACCGACTCCACGAGATTCATTCAAAATTTTGTGAACACAAAAGAACTAAGTTACCATATTAAATTCATCATTTCAAACTCAATGGTGCCATCTAAATTCCTATCTGATGTTATTTTAATGAAATATTATCCCCATACCCAAGGCCCACTTTTACCAAATTTTGACTAATAGCCCAAAATGAGTCTAAAAGCCTTTGAACCCGACCAATGATCTCTTTAGCCTAAAATAAATATTTTATATTTGATAAAATTGTCAAAATTGGCATATGAGGTCATTAAATTAAAGTATTTGCCTGATAGACAATCATTACCGGTGAAAACTTCAAAATAAAGAATTGGCTCTAGAAAATAAATGATCTGCCCGATAACTGAACTGTTAGCTCCAGCTAGTCACAAATGACTCGTTCTAGCTATAAGAAAGATCTAATAGGTGAAAAAGTATGAAAATATAGAAATAATTTTGAGAGTAATTGTAGTGATCCTACTAAATCAAAGAAGAGAAATAAAGCCAGGACAACAAGACAATCCTCCTAAGAAGAAATTTAAAAGAAATTGCTTTAATTATTTTAAAATTTGCCATAATTTTGCTGATTGTTGGGATCTGAAGAAGGGCAAGATAAAGGATCAAGAAAAAATGGTTGAATTCAAAGAAGAAATGGATGATCTTTGTGCTATGCTTTCAGAATGTAATATAGTTAGAAATTCTAGAGAATGGTGGATAGATTTTGGTGACTTCTACCATATGTGTGCCAATAAAGAACTATTTGCATCATATGCTCCAGTTCAATTCAGTGAGAAGATATTTATGATGAACTTTGCTATGACAAAAGTTAAAGAAACAAGTAAGATTTACTAGAAGATTACCTCAAACAAGGTGGTGACACTAAACAATATCATTCATGTTTTGGAGTTGCAAAAGAGTTGAATTTCTACTTCACTTCTGTCTAAAATGTATTCAAACATATATTTATTTTTGACAAAGTTGTAATAAGTAAGGGTGAGTTGTATATTGGTAAAGGTTACCTCATCGAGGGCTTTTTTAAAATTAATATATTGACAATTGATTTGAATAAAAGTTCTAATTCTTTTTACTTACTTGAGTCAAATGATTTATGACATAAGAGTTTAAGAAAAAACAATTTAAAACCTTGGAAAAATTGATAAGTTTGGAAGTTTTGACTAATTTTGAGTGAAGTAAATCAAAGTGTCAAATATGTGTTGAATCTAAGTATAATAAGGATCTGTATAAGTCGATTGAAAGGAACTTTAATCCCTTATACATAATTCACACAAACATTTTTGATACGAAATCAGCACCATCTCAAGGTAGAAAAAAGTATTTTATGACTTTTATTTACGATTGCACTAGATATTATTATGTTTATTTGCTGCATAATAAGGATAAATCAATAGAAGCATTTAGGCAATATAAAACTAGAGTTAAGAAACAATTGAATAAAAAGATTAAAATGATATGAAGTGATAGGGATGGAGAGTATGAATCTCCTTTTGTAGAGATATGTTTAAAAAATAGATTTGTCCACCAAACTACTACCCTATAATCACTTTAATCAAATGAAATTGTGGAAAGAAAAAAATTCAAACATTGAAGTAAATGATGAATTCCTTAATAATAAGTTTAAGTTTACCATAAAACTTGTATGTGGGGGGGGGGGGGGAGCTATCCTTACAATGAATATTTAATAGAGTGTCCCATAGCAAGAACAATCTATTCCATACGAGGAATGGAAAGAAAGAAAAATTAACTCGAAACATTTAAAGTGTGGGAGAGTCTATCAAAAGCCCAAGTTTCTATACCCAAAAAAGGTTCAAATCGAACCAAAGACTATGAACTACATTTTTATCAGATATGATACAAACAATAAAGCATGCCAATTTTTAGTTCATAAATCTGAACATTCGGATATCCATGATAATATAGTAGTTGAATAAAATAATACTGAGTTCTTTGAAAATATTTATCTGTATATAACTAAACTTGAGTTGTTGAGTGAATGGTCTAAACGAGCTAGGGTAAATCAAAGGAAAGTATACTTGATGAAGAAAATCCAAACCAACTATCAAAGGATGTCAAAATCCTTTGGATCAAATTTGGTAACATTTCTCCTTGAAAATTATTCTCAATAATTCAATGAAGCAATGTCCTTTACGGAATCATCCTTTTTAAAAGAGGCTGTCAATAGTGACACTGATTCAATCATGAGCAATCATACCTAGGAGTTGGTTGATCTTCCAATAGAGAATAAAATTTTAGGTTCAAAATGGATCTTCAAAAGAAAAATAAAAGTTAATGGTACTATTAAAAAATACAAAGCAAGACTTGTTGCGAAAGGTTTTAGACAAAAAATGGTCTTAATTATTTTGACACATACTCGCCAGTACCAAGGATAATGCTTATTTGAATGTTGGTTATATTAGAAGCAATATATGGTCTTGAAATCCATAAAATAAATGTAAAAATATAATTCTTGAATAAAGATTTGGAGGAAAAAATTTATATGGAACAATCTGAGGATTTTGTATTTTCTAATAAAGAAAGAAAAGTGTGCAAACTTATTAAATCACTTTATAGACTAAAACAAGCACCCAAATAATGTCATACAAAGTTTGATTAAACTGTGTTGGCAAATGTATTTAAGATAAATGAATGTGATAAATGTGTTTACATTAAAGACTCTCCAAAACACAAAGTCATTATTTGTTTGTATGTGGACGACATTTTGATCATCGGTAGATATATTTTTGATATAAATGCTTCAAACGAATGCTAGAAAGTAAATTTGATAGGAAAGACCTTGGACTTGTTGATTTGATCATAGGTATAAAAATTCATAGAAATCTACAAGGATGGCATTCCCACAGTCTCATTACATTGAAAAGGTACTTAATAAGTTCAAGTATTTAGATTTTAATATTGCTAAGGATTCATTCATTGTGAGATTTGCACCTCAAAAAAATGAAGATGAAAGTGCTTCATAATTGGATTATGCAAGAGTGTCGGAAAGTTTGATGTATATCATGAAATATACGAGACCAGATATAGCATGCACTGTTTGTAAATTAAGATGGTATACAAGAAATCCCAATAATTCATTGGATGGAAATGAAAAGAGTTTTGGGCTATCTAAAATACACTCAAGACTATGCTTCGCATTATAATAAATATCTTGTGGTAATTGAAAGATAGAGTGATGAAAATTGGATCACTAGGTCAAATGAAGCAAAATATACAAGTCGATATATATTTACTCTTAATGGAGGAGTAGTGTCTTAGAAATTATCTAAATAGATATATATTTCCCTCTGTACAATAGAATCTATATTTATTGCATTTGATAAAAAATGGTAAGGAAGTTGAATGGTTCCAAAATTTCTTGAAAGATATTCTTTATTGACCCAAACCTTTGGCACTAGTATCACACACAATGATAGTCAAGCGACAATAGGTAGGATAGAGAGAATAATATATAATGGTAAATTTCATCATATAAAATGGACACATAAACACTGCCAGGGAACTATTCACTAGTGGAATTGTCATGATTGACTATGTGAAGTCAAAGAATAATGTGTCGAATTCACTTACAAAAGACCTATATAGAGAGGGAATTTAGAGATCATTGAAGGTAATAGATTTATAACCTAGGACAAGTCATCACGATGGTAAATCTACCTAGTGGACTGGAGATCCCAAGATCCAGGTTCAATAAGATCAAAGAATGTTGTGATTAATGATTTAACATTGTTAATTAAATTAATCCATTCAAATAATGGAGATAATTTTTAGGAAACAAGGATAAGAATTATTTTTTGAAAATATTTAGTAGTTTCTAAGTTTGGTATATTTAACCTAATAGTTTGATCTATAAGATTTATGAATCACCTATGTGTGGGTGAAGTGGAAGTCGCTTCAAGGAGAATAATAGTAAAGGCCACTTCTCTAAGCTCTCATGAATCCAGAAAGTGTTCAAGGATGAAACAAATAAAAAAATAAGAACCATAAATGGTTAAAGGTTGGTTGTGACTAGTGTTGTCTAGGGGTATAGAAAATTTCAACTGTTCAAAGATATCCCATCTACTGATTGATCGAGTGCATGTGATGCAAGTTCACTATGGAAATTTTAAAGGGCAACCTACTTATCCAGATACAATTAGTATTTTCTTGAAAACACATACTTCTCTGCATATATTTTTTTGAATAAATAGACATTCCCTATCCATGTGGGGGATTGTTTGGTTTGTGACTAAAGTGAATAAAAAATAGAGGGACAAAAAGTAGAGGAAAAGACAAAATGTGCATTCACTTTATGGAAGAACTTTTCTCTCACATAAGTGGTAGAAAGGAACTTTTTCATTCTTATATATAGAAGCATTCATTCATGTTTATAGTGAGGTAAGAGGACAAGTCCCATATCATTCTTGTCTTCCCTCGCTCGGCTTGGCTTTGACTTTAGATTTATATTTTGATTTGGATTTGTGAAATGGTCTATTGGGAGACTATATTTGGACAAAATTCAGTTAAAATTTTAGATTTAATGATCCAAAAATCTAATTTGAAAAATTTTCATTTGCAAATGCATACGAGAATGTGAAGATGTTGTCACAACGCACCACAAAAGGATGGAACCATTACACACACTTCTTGAATGCCACAAAGTGACATATAGGCGTGTTCCATTATCTTTAAGTAAAGGTGAGGTTTACAAATGAGATAAATTTTCTATTCTAGGCAAAAATATGAACTGGGGATACAGGTGGGGTCCACAGATCGTCTTGTTATTTCAAATTGCTGCACCTTTTCATGAATCATTGTTTATTTTTAGAAGCAACACTCTTTTACTATAAATATCTAATTTTTTTCTCAGCTATTGGCATTAAATTTGAAGTTAAAAATATCTTCTTCCTAGAAGCTCAAGTGTTATTTACAAATCACTGAGTGAGTTCATAATTTGGAAAATTTTAGGTACCGTTGTTTGCTGAACTGCATAATTTTATCCTGGGAGAACATAATTCATTAACCTCGGGTACTTGAGGGTAATAAATTCATTAAGGATACACCATGAATTTGGTGGACTTCATTCTTTCATTTCTTCATTTTTTTCTTAGTGGCTTTTTCTATTTTTTCAAAAAAATTATTTGAACTTCATTTTGATAGTTCATAAGTTATTTTAACCTTCGTTTGATGTTCTTGTTGTTAGTAAAATATTTCTACCCAAAAAACAAAATATCTTTCCTTATAAATGGGATTTCATGCATAATTCTGAATGATAATGTTATTCACATATTGCTTGTCACTTGATTTGGTGTCTCAAAAATGAATGTAGAATTAATCAAATGATATAATAATTCTACTTACATCAGATTGCTTTCTGCTGATCCATAATGTACTTGATGGAAAATAATCAAATTATGCTCCTTTCTTGCTTTAAATATATTGTGATATAACTTAGTTTTCACATCCACTTCTTGTAGCCATTTAGTCATGCGTATTTGACCAAGAAACTAATCCATAGATTTCACATTTGTTGCATACCATTGAACCAATTATAGTTACTTCTCTATCAGCTACTTATTCTTGGAATCAATATGAATACTTGCTTGACAATTGTGTGGTCTTCCATACATAGTTCTGCCCGTTGCTCAATCTGACTAAATTTAATTTTGTTTAGTGATCTGAGAATATTTTTGTGTCTTTTTGTAACTTTCTAAATAACTGATATATTTTCCTCCCAAGGATGGTATTTCAACCATTTATTACTCTTGCTTTGAAATTTATGGTTAAATGCCATATATTATAATATATTGTAACATCCTAAAAATCCAAGGTAAGATTAAAAGCATACTCTAAGTAAATGTATAATCAAAAATCATGTTTTTGTGGTATGAGAAGTGATTTATACATTAATTAAGGCCAAAAGTAACTCCAAGCTCTTGGCCAAGTTAAACTCTACCTTACTGGTTGATTTATTCTAAAGAATCTGGCCATAGTCAACTTCAAACAGGCATAATTACTAGATTTTTAAGAATCTTTTAGGTCCATACCCATCAAATAATAGATATTTGAATTGTCTTTCCAACACTTCAAGCTGTTTTTGTAATCCAATATCAGAGTAAATTGTCATGATCATTTTAGTAAAGCACTATCCAACAGTGAGAGTCTATGAGCATAGGTACGATCATAGTGACATATGATCAAAATAGCCCTAAATATTTGAAAGGTGACAAGTATGCTTTCCAACCCTATGATAGGGAACCATGATCGTGAGTAGAAACCACGATCTTAGATACAATCTTGACTTTAAAGTTGATCTAGTTGGATCCGTCAATCTAAAAACCAAGGTACAGTCATAGGTGGGTCCCACGATCATAATGAGGCTTTTATGATGGAGTGGAGATCTTACACGTAATTCCCAATCATGAAACCACCTATGAAAGTAGGTGGGTGGAGTTCCACAATTATGGGATGACCTTTCCAACAATGTATTAGTTACGAATTTAAAAGGGCACATTAGTTTTTTATCACTCTTTTAACATCAAAACTACATCATTAAAATACCTAAAGGCTGATTATTAAGTTACATATCACCCTAAGTCACTCATTATGAAAATTCATTCAAAACTTAGCCTCAAATAGAGAAAAAAATGTTTTTTTCCTACTAAGGCAAACTAGGGTACATCTCTTTCAAGCTCCAAGTTTAGTTTTCATCTCTAGATATATGAGATTTCATAAATGGGTTCTATTTTGCCCACTGAGTCCCAAATTTAACTCAATTCCTCAAGTATAAATCAGCCTTCAGGCATAGCATTTCCATGAAAAGTATGAATTCATTTAGTTTTTTTGGTTTTTTGCTTTGAATATACCATGTAAATATATTTTCCTATAAATTTGAGAATCTTTCCAGATTCATGATTATTAAAAATCATTATATTGATAAATTCCCAATTTTGGGCTTAAGTTATGAAATTGCTTGTTATGTTCAAATTATAGCATTTTTATTATTAATTGCATTCCTCAAATATGATGGGTTATAAAATACCTTTTCTTTGGAACCTTAGAAAATTTCCCAAGTTGAGAATTCTTGACATCACACGACTTGTGCATACTAGTCGTATAATATAGTAGGTTTAGGGTCCTATCTCTCTTATGAAAATCAGTATGGTTGGGTTGCATTCTATCTAATGTATGATTACGAGTCACACTAGTTGTATGTTAGGAAATGAGGTGTATGTTGTTAAATCGTATGATGCGCTAAGTTTGGTCTGGATAATTCTGACCAAGGTAAGGTTCTAAAGGTACTTCTCGTATGATAGGATATGACGTAGTCCTTTGTGGTCATATTTGGTCAGTATCAAGGTCCAAGAAGAGGCCTAGGGTACGAGATAAGGGTATCACTCTTACCATAGGGTACGATTTAGGGGTGTGGTCATACCCTCCTACGACCAAGTTTTTCACTTTTAAGCTGAGGGTATTTTTGATATTTTCCACCCCAAAACCCTTTAGTCCCCATATTTTATAACATGTTGTGGCCTATCATAACACACATTGGAGGGTCAAAACATTCCAAAAATAGTCTCTAACTTTCTCTTGAAGATAGGGACTAGGGTTTCTAGAAGTGTTCATTTAGAGGCTTAAGAGTCCAGTTTCTCTCCATGAATCTTCTTGAATAAGGCATGTGACTCTTCCCTCATTGTTAGTTTGAAAAAATCATGTGTTGTAAACATTGATTATTATTCTTAAATGGTAGTTTTGAAAACCAATGTTAAGGGTTTTGATGCATATTGTTGAGTATTGATTACTCTTGGTTTAGATTGTGCTTATACATGTTTTTAGTGATGGTCTGCATATGTGGGTGCTTGGTAATGATGTTTTAACAAATGGTTCATGAGTAACCCTAAACTTGATGTTTTTTCTTTGATTTTGGTTATGGTAAAGGTATGCCCTCAAGGTGTTTATGAAAATCTCTAAGAGAAATAACGAGTAATATGTTAATGGTGTTTTGAACTAAGGCATTGGACTAATGAATATGAATGGCCATTAAATGGTTTTGTAAATGACTTGTTGGGCATGTAATGATTGAAATGGTAACGTTGGGGATTTAATTGGTTAAAATAGTTTAAGTCCCTAAACATGAAATTTATTTGTGTCTTTGTTAGACAATCAGTTTAAGTCCCTAGACATTGAATTGAATAAGTGTCTTTATAGACAATGGGTTTGATTTCCAAAGTCAAAAAAATAATTTGTTGATTGATAATGGTAATGGCATATGGTAAACTTGAAAGTAGTGTTGGTATGACAATACCAACGAAGTTCCTTTGGTAAGTAAGTGGTTAAAGGGTTGTATGTAATGGATATTTTACTTGGGCTCTAAAGAGGCTTGTGTAGTTAAGTTATGATGGTATATATCTCAAGGGATTAATATTGGAAACCGTATTTGTCGATGAGGGAGTCAAAATGGCTTGAGGTTCGATTCCTCTTGCATACTATGACTGGGAGATTTATGTCTCCCATAATATATGATATGGGAAGTTTGAGACCCCTATATCATACTACATGATCGGGTGACCAAGTCACCTTAGTCTATGAGTGGGAGATTTGAGTACCCCATGAGTATACATAAGATTATTCTCCAATTTGTGCAGCTACACTAATTGGGGCCTGACCAGGGGGTTAAAACTGGAGCCCATATAGATCATGGGTGTAACTAATATGATAGCTAAGCTACACAACCTTGGTTAAGATTTCAAAGTTCCATGTTAATACCTTATTCCTTACCCCAATATAGTGTATATATATATATATATATATATATATATATATATATGTATGTGTGTGTGTTACATTGGTTATATGCACTAATTTATTGGCTTTGAATTGTTGGCATGGTATTATCCTTATTCTTGAGTCACATGTTAGCCCTCCAACTACTAAACATCTTCAAACGTTGTATCCCCATGCAATGTAGGTTTTTGTCATACTTTCACATCTTCTGCTAAGTGACTTAAATTCAGGGATAGACGTATTGACTTAAAGTGGTGAGCTTTCATACTTTGGAAGGCTTCATTTCTTAATTTTTAGATTCTTATGTCTTTATTAGTTTAGACTTGGATATTGGTTTTTGTCCATGGTCAGGGGTATGTCCCAACCAGATATTCTTGAATTATTTTAACGGATTTGTATGGACAAATTGTGCACTTGGATATGTTATCATATGGATATGAACTTGGTTATTATTTTTGTTATGTTATGATTGATTTGTAAGGTATTGGACGGAGAGACTTTCTTGGTTTGGTCATGGTCATGGACCCATCCCAAAGTCCATGTGCTGTGAATCACTCTATTTTGTTATATGTTTGGAATTTATCTGAGTTAGGGTAAATGTTGGTTGGTTGGATTAGGTAGGGGTGTGATTTCCTATCCTTGTTGGGCTTGAGATGTCCAATACGACAAAGCCCTACTTCGGGTCATGTCATGTTGGTATCAGAGCCTAGATTTTGGTGTCATGGGGTATCCATAAAGTCATTTCATGTTGAGTCTTGCTTATGGGTGTGTTGTGCACCACAGTTATAATTAAGAGGCTACGAGGCATTTAGGAATGTCTCCCTTTCTTGTTGTTCTATTTCGAGCTATAGAGTCTAAGGTTTTGGATTCTTCTAATTTTTACTTTCTTATCTTTAAGATCAAACCTTCAAGGAAATCTAAGACTCGTGGGAACTCTTCTATCTTACTTGAAAATGATATGGACAGAGATCATCCTACCTGTAGGGTATAGACCTGGTCTAGGTTTGCTGCTTTTAATCGCCCTTGTAGAATCTAGTAGTCTCTGTTGATCTGTATCTAGGTGGTGACGCCCATGATCAGTCACCCCAAGGAGACATTTTAAATACGGAGTTCTATCATTTTATTCAACTGTTGACCCAGATAATGGTCTCTTTACCACACAAGTTCGGTTTGTGGGTGGGAAGGTGAGTAAAATGATGATGTAGGAAAGGTAGAACTAAAATTTTAGAGATTTAAAGCAGGGTTGGGGTCATCAAAATAATGGTAGTCATGGGATCCAATGTACTAAGAAAGAGAGTTGGAGAAAATTTGGTTTATACCCGTCGACTAGAGCCCCTTACTATAGGCCATTTAGTGAAGTATAACGGGGCCTAGTTAGTTCTATTGTATCGTCCTTGCCAATTTTATGGCTAATTACATCATGGGTTCTATCGTGAAGGAAAGAATCAATGCTTCACTTGTGGTCAGATTGGTCATATGCAGTAAAATTTTCCCTTTAGAGTTTCTTTAGGGTCCAACAGGATTCCTGTTACCTCTTCATCAGCTCCTTCACCAAAGGGTGCCACTCCTAGCTTTCACACTGGTCGAAACTTCCTTGATGCTCTCACTACTCACCATGAGTCAGTCTGAAGTATCACAAAATATTTTCCCTGGTATGTTGAAATGCTTCTCCTATGATGTGTATTATTTACCTGTTCCAGGGTCCACTCTATCTTATGTGATCCCATTTATGGCTGTGTATTTTGGTTTCGTCCAGAGTTTATTTCTGATCCTTTTGTATATCTACCCCAATTGGAGACTCTGTGGATTGCTAAAAGTGTCTATAGGATGTGTGTGGTTTGGTAAAAGGATAATGTATCGAATTCACTTACAAAAGACCTATATAAAGAGGGAATTTAGAGGTCATTGAAGGTAATAGATTTATAACCTAGGACAAGTCATCACGATGGTAAATCTACCCAGTGGACTGGAGATCCCAAGATCCAGGTTCAAGAAGATCAAAGAAAGTTGTGATTAATAATTTAACATTGTCAATTAAATAAATCCGATCATATAATGGAGATAATTTTTAGGAAACAAGGATAAGAATTATTGTTTGAAAATATTTAATAGTTTCTATGTTTGGTAGATTTAACCAAATATTTTAATCTTTAAGATTCATGGATTACCTATGTGTGGGTGAAGTGGAAGTCACTTCAAGGAGAATGATAGTATAGGCCACTTATCTAAGCTCTCATGAATCCAGAAAGTGTTCAAGGATGAAACAAATAAAAAAAATAAGAGCCATAAATGGTTAAAGATTGGTTGTGACTAGTGTTGTCTAGGTGTATAGAAAATTTCAACAGTTCAAAGATATCACATCTACTGACTGATCGAGTGCATTTGATGCAAATTCACTACAGAAATTTCAAAGGGTAACCTACTTATCCAGATACAATTAGTATTTTCTTGGAAACACATACTTGTCTGCATATTTTTTGATGAAATAGACATTCCCTATCCATGTGGGGGATTGTTTGGTTTGTGACTAAAGTGAATAAAAAATAGAGAGACAAAAAATTGAGGAAAAGACAAAATGTGCATTCCCTTTATGGAAGAACTGTTCAATCACATAAGTGGTAGAAAGGAACTTTTTCATTCTTAAATATAGAAACATTCCTTCACGTTTATAGTGAGGTAAGAAGATAAGTCTCACATCGTTCTTGTCTTCGCTTTCTCGACATGGCTTCGACTTTAGATTTATATTTGGAGTTGGATTTGTGAAATGGTCTATTGGGAGACTATTTTTGGACAAATTCAGTTAAAATTTTAGATTTAATGATCCAAAAATCTAATTTTAAAATTTTTCACTTGCAAACGCATATGAGAATGTGAAGATGTTGTCACAACACACCACAAAAAGACGGAACCATTTGACGTACTACTTGAATGCCACAAAGTGACATATAGGCGCATGTCATTATCTTCAAGTGAAGGAGAGGTTTATAAATGAGATAAAAGTTTCTATTTTAGGCAAAAATATAAACTGGGGATGCAGGTACGGTCCACAGATCGTCTTGATATTTCAAATAGCTGCACCTTTTCAAGAATCATTGTTTATTTTTAGAAGCAACACTTTTTTACTATAAATATCTAATTTTTTCTCAGCTATTGGCATTAAATTTGAAGTGAAAAATATCTTCTTCCTAAAAGCTCAAGTGTTATTTACAAATCACTGAGTGAGTTCATAATTTAGAAATTTTAGGTACTGTTGTTTGCTGAACTGCATAATTTTATCCTGGGAGAACATAATTCATTAACCTTGGGTACTTGAGGGTAATAAATTCATTAAGGATACACCATGAATTTGGCGGACTTCATTCTTTCATTTCTTCATTTTTTTTCTTGATGGCTTTTTCTATATTTTCAAAAAAATTATTTGAACTTCATTTTGATAGTTCGTAAGTTATTTTAACCTTCATTTGATGTTCTTGTTGTTAATAAAATATTTCTATCCAAAAAAACAAAATATCTTTCCTTATAAATGGGATTTCATGCATAATTCTGAATGATAATGTTATTCACATATTTCTTGTCACTTGATTTGGTGTCTCAAAAATGAATGTAGAATTAATCAAATGATACAATAATTCTACTTACATCAGATTGCTTTCTGCTGATCCATAATGTACTTGATGGAAAATAATCAAATTATGCTCCTTTCTTGCTTTAAATATATTATGATATAACTTAGTTTTCACATCCACTTCTTGTAGCCATTTAGTCATGTGTATTTGACCAAGAAACTAATCCATAGATTTCCCATTTGTTGCATACCATTGAACCAATTATAGTTACTTCTCTATCAGCTACTTATTCTTGGAATCAATGTGAATACTTGCTTGACAATTGTGTGGTCTTCCGTACCTAGTTCTGCTCCTTGCTCAATCTGACTAAATTTAATTTTGTTTAGTGATCTAAGAATATTTTTGTGTGTTTTTGTGTCTTTTTGTAACTTTCTAAATTACTAATATATTTTCCTCCTAAGGATGGTATATTTCAACTATTTATTACTCTTGCTTTGACATTTATGGTTAAATACCATATATTATAATATATTGTAACATCCTAAAAATCCAAGGTAAGATTAAAAGCATACTCTAAGTACATGTATATCAAACATCATGTTTTTGTGGTATGAGAAGTGATTTATACATGAATTAAGGTCAAAAGTAACTCCTAGCTTTTGGCCAAGTCAAACTCTACCTTACTGGTTGATTTATTCTAAAGAATCTCCCCATAGTCAACTTCAAACAGGCATAATTACTAGATTTTCAAGAATCTTTTAGGTCCATACCCATCAAATAATAGATATTTGAATTGTCTTCCCAACACTTCAAGCTGTTTTTGTAATCCAATATAAGAGTAAACTGTCATGATCATTTTAGTAGAGCACTGTCCAACAGTGAGAATCTATGAGCATAGGTACGATCGTAGTGACGTATGATCAAAATAGCCCTAAATATTTGAAAGGTGACAAGTATACTTTCCAACCCTATGATAGGGAACCATGATCATGCATAGAAACCACGATCTTAGATACAATCTTGACTTTAAAGTTGATCTACTTGGATCCGTCAATCTAAAAACCAAGGTACAATCATAGGTGGGTCCCACATTCATAACGAAGCTTTTATGATAGAGTAGAGATCTTACACGCAATTTCCAATCATGAAACCACCTATGAAAGTAGGTGGGTGGAGTTCCACAATTATGGGACGACCTTTCCAACAATGTATTAGTTACGAATTTAAAAGGGCACATTAGTTTTTTATCACTCTTTTAACATCAAAACTACATCATTAAAATACCTAAAGGCTGATTATTAAGTTACATATCACCCTAAGTCACTCATTATAAAAATTCATTCAAAACTTAGCCTTAAATAGAGAAAAAAATATTTTTTTCCTACTAAGGCAAACCAGGGTACATCTCTTTCAAGCTCCAAGTTTAGTTTTCATCTCTAGATATATGAGGTTTCATAAATGGGTTCTATTTTGCCCACTGAGTCCCAAATTTAACTCAATTCCTCAAGTATAAATCAGCCTTCAGGCATAGGATTTCCATGAAAAAGTATGAATTCATTTAGATTTTTTGGTTTTTTGCTTTGAATATACCATGTATATATATTTTCCTATAAATTTGAGAATCTTTCTAGATTCATGATTATTAAAAATCATTATATTGATAAATTCCCAATTTTGAGCTTGAGTTATGAAATTGCTTGTTATGTTCAAATTATAGCATTTTCATTATTAATTGCATTCCTCATATATGATGGGTTATAAAAAATCTTGTCTTTGGAACCTTAGAAAATTTCCCAAGTTGAGAATTCTTGACATCACACGTCTTGTGCATACTAGTCGTATAATATAGTAGGTTTAGGGGTCCTATCTCTCTTATGAAAATCAGTATGGTTGGGTTGCATTCTGTCTAATGTATGATTACGAGTCACACTAGTTGTATGTTAGGAAATAAGGTGTATGTTCTTAAATCGTATGATGCGCTAAGTTTGGTCTGGATAATTCTGACCACGGTAAGGTTCTAAAGGTACTTCTCGTATGATAGGATATGACGTAGTCCTTTGTGGTCATATTTGGTCAGTATCAAGGTCCAAGAAGAGGCCTAGGGTACGAGATAAGGGTATCACTCTTACCATAGGGTACGATTTAGGGGTGTGGTCATACCCTCCTACGACCAAGTTTTTCACTTTTAAGCTGAGGGTATTTTTGATATTTTCCACCCCAAAACCCTTTAGTCCCCATATTTTATAACATGTTACGGCCTGTCATAACACACATTGGAGGGTCAAAACATTCCAAAAACAATCTCTAACTTTCTCTTCAATAGTGGGGCTAGGGTTTCTAGAAGTGTTCATCTAGAGGCTTAAGAGTCTAATTTCACTTCATGAATCTTCGTGAATAAGACATGTGACTCTTTCATCTTTGTTAGTTCGAAAAAATCACGAGTTATAAACATTGATTATTATTCTTAAATGGTAGTTTTGAAAACCAATGTTGAGGGTTTTGATGCATATTGTTGAGTATTGTTTACTCTTGGTTTAGATTGTGCTTATACATGTTTTTAGTGATGGTTTGCATATGTGGGTGCCTGATAATGGTGTTTTAACAAATGGGTCATGAGTAACCCTAAACTTTATGATTTTTACTTGGTTTTGGTTATGGTAAAGGTATGCCCTCAAGATGTTAATAAAAATCTCTAAGAGAAATAACGAGTAATATGTTAATGGTGTTTTGAACTAAGGCATTGGACTAATGAATATGAATGGCCATTAAATGGTTTTGTAAATGACTTGTTGGGCATGTAATGATTGAAATGGTAACGTTGGGGATTTAATTGGTTAAAATAGTTTAAGTCCCTAAACATGAAATTTATTTGTGTCTTTGTTAGACAATCAGTTTAAGTCCCTAGACATTGAATTGAATAAGTGTCTTTATAGACAATGGGTTTGATTTCCAAAGTCAAAAAAATAATTTGTTGATTGATAATGGTAATGGCATATGGTAAACTTGAAAGTAGTGTTGGTATGACAATACCAACGAAGTGCCTTTGGTAAGTAAGTGGTTAAAGGGTTGTATGTAATGGATATTTTACTTGGGCTCTAAAGAGGCTTGTGTAGCTGAGTTATGATGGTATATATCTCAAGGGATTAATATTGGAAACCGTATTTGTCGATGCGGGGGTCAAAATGGCTTGAGGTTTGAGTCCTCTTGCTTACTATGACTGGGAGATTTATGTCTCCCATAATATATGATATGGGAAGTTTGAGTCCCCAATACCATACTACATGATCGGGTGACCAAGTCACCTTAGTCTATGAGTGGGAGATTTGAGTCCCCCTTGAGTGTATGTAAGATTATTCTCCAATTTGTGCAGCTACACTAATTGGGGCCTGACCAGGAGGCTAAAACTGGAGCCCATATAGATCATGGGTGTAACTAATATGATAGCTAAGCTACACAGCCTTGGTTAAGATTTCAAAGTTCCATGCTAAAACATTGTTCCATGCACCGATATAGTATATATATGTGTGTGTGTGTGTGTGTTTGTGTTACATTGGTTATATGCACTAATTTATTGGCTTTGAACTATTGGCATAGTAGTATCCTTATCCTGGAGTCACATGTTAGCACTCCAACTGCTAACCATCTTCAAACATTGTATCCCCATGCAATGTATGTTTTGGTCATACTTTCACATCTCCTGCTAAGTGACTTGGATTCGAGGACAGACGTATTGACTTAAAATGGTGATCTTCCATACTTTGGAAGGCTTTATTTCTTACTTTTTCGATTCTTATGGCTTTATTAGTTTAGACTTGGATATTGGATTTTGTCCATGGTCAGAGGCATGTCCCAACCAAATACTCTTGAATTATTTTAACGGATTTGTATGGACAAACTGTGGACTTGGATATGTTATGATATAGATATAAACTTGGTTATTATTTTTGTTGTATTACGATTGATTTGTTAGGTATTGGATGGAGAGACTTTCTTGGGTTGGTTATGGTCATGGACCCATCCCAAAGTCCATGTGTTGTGAATCACTCTATCTTCTTATATTTTTGAAATCCGTCTGACTTAGGGTATATATTGGTTGGTTGGATTGGGTAAGGGGTGATTCCCTATCCTTGTTGGCCTTGAGATGTCCAATATGACAAAGCCCTGCTTTGGGTCATGTTAAGTTGGTATCAGAGCCTAGATTTTTGTCTCATGGGGTATCCACGATGTTATTTCATGTTGAGTCTTGCTTATGGGTGTGTTGTGCACCATACTTATAATCAAGAGGCTACGAGTCATTTAGGAATGTCTACCTTTTTTGTTGTTCTATTTCGAGCTATAGAGTCTAAAGTCTTGGATTCTTCTAATTTTATTTGCTTATCTTTCAGATCAAACCTTCAAGGAAATCTGAGACTCATGGAAATTCTTTTATCCAGCTTGAAAATGATATGGACAGAGCTTATCGTACCTATAAGGTATAGACCTGGTCTAGGTTTGCTGATTTTAATCGCTCGTATAGAATCCCAGTAGTTCCTGTTGATGTTTCTCTAGGTGGTGATGCCCCTGATCAGTCACCCCAAGTAGAGATTTCAAATACGGAGTTCTATTATTCTATTCAACTGTTGACCCAGGTAATGGTCTCTCTGCCATACAAGTCTGGTTTGTGGGTGGGAAAATGAGTCAGATGATGATGCGGGAAAGGCAGAACTAAAAGTTCATAGATTTAAAGTAGGGTGGGGGTCATCTTAATAATGGTAGTCATGGGATCCAATGTACTAAGGAAGAGAGTTGGAGAAAATTTGGTTCGTACCCGTTGACTAGAGCCCCTTACTATAGGTCATTCAGTGAATGTCACTTTCAAAAGAGTAGTCGTCTTAGGGCACTAGGTGCCCAATACCAGTATAACGGGGACCAGTTAGTTCCATTATATCCTCCTTGCCAATTTTGTGGCTAGTTATATCGTGGGTTCTATCATGAAGGAAAGAATCAATGCTTCACCTGTGGTTAGATTTGTCAGATGAAGTGAAATTTTCCCTTTGGAGTTTCTTTGGGGTCCAACAGGATCCCTGTTACCTTTTCATCAGCTCCTGCACCAAAGGGTGCCACTCCTAGCTTTCACACTGGTCGAAACTGCCTTGATGCTCTCACTACTCACCATTAGTCAGTCTGAAGTATCTCGTAATATTTTCCCTAGTATGTTGAAATACTTCTCCTATGATGTGTATTATTTACTTGTTCCAGGGTCCACTCTCTCTTTTGTGACCCCATTTGTGGTTGTGTATTTTGGTTTGGTCCTGAGTTTATTTCTGATCCTTTTCTATATCTACCCCAATTGGAGACTCTGTGGATTGCTAAAAGAGTCTATAGGGTGTGTATGGTTTGGTCAAAGGATACTGTGTTGAATTCATTTACTAAAGACCTATATAAAGAGGGAATTTTGAGATCATTGAAGGTAATCGATTTACAACCTAGGAAAAGTCATCACGATGGTAAATCTACCTAGTGGACTGGAGATCCCAAGATCCAGGTTCAAGAAGATCAAAGAAAGTTGTGATTAATAATTGAACATTGTCAATTAAATTAATATGTTCAAATAATGGAGATAATTTTTAGGAAACAAGGATAAGAATTATTGTTTAAAAATATTTAATAGTTTCTAAGTTTGGTAGATTTAAATTAATAGTGTTATCTATAAGATTTATGAATCACCTATGTGTGGGTGAAGTGGAAGTCGCTTTAAGGAGATTGATAGTAAAGACCACTTCTCTAAGCTCTCATGAATCCAGAAAGTGTTCAAGGATGAAACAAATAAAAAAATAAGAGCCATAAATGGTTAAAGGTTGGTTGTGACTAGTGTTGTCTATGTGTATAGAAAATTTCAACGGTTTTAATATATCCCTTCTACTGATTGATCGAGTGCATCTGATGCAAGTTCACTATGGAAATTTCAAAGGGTAACCTACTTATCCAGATACAATTAGTATTTTCTTGTAAACACATGTCTGCATATTTTTTGATGAAATAGACATTCCCTATTCATGTGGGGGGTTGTTTGGTTTGTGACTAAAGTGAATAAAAAATAGAGGGACAAAAACTAGAGGAAAAGACAAAATGTGCATTCACTTTATGGAAGAACTTTTCTCTCACATAAGTGGTAGAAAGAAACTTTTTCATTCTTAAATATATAATCATTCCTTCACATTTATAGTGAGGTAAGAAGACAAGTCTCACATCGTTCTTATCTTCACTCGCTCGGCTTGGCTTCGACTTTAGATTTAGATTTGGATTTGGATTTGTGAAATGGTCTATTGGGAGACTATATTTGGACAAAATTCAGTTAAAATTTTAGATTTAATGATCCAAAAATCTAATTTGAAAAATTTTCATTTGCAAATGCATACGAGAATGTGAAGATGTTGTCACAACGCACCACAAAAGGATGGAACCATTACACACACTTCTTGAATGCCACAAAGTGACATATAGGCGTGTGCCATTATCTTTAAGTAAAGGTGAGGTTTACAAATGAGATAAATTTTCTATTCTAGGCAAAAATATGAACTGGGGATGCAGGTGGGGTCCGCAGATCGTCTTGTTATTTCAAATTGCTGCACCTTTTCATGAATCATTGTTTATTTTTAGAAGCAACACTCTTTTACTATAAATATCTAATTTTTTCTCAGCTATTGGCATTAAATTTGAAGTGAAAAATATCTTCTTCCTAGAAGCTCAAGTGTTATTTACAAATCACTGAGTGAGTTCATAATTTGGAAAATTTTAGGTACCGTTGTTTGCTGAACTGCATAATTTTATCCTGGGAGAACATAATTCATTGACCTCGGGTACTTGAGGGTAATAAATTCATTAAGGATACACCATGAATTTGGTGGACTTCATTCTTTCATTTCTTCATTTTTTTCTTAATGGCTTTTTCTATTTTTTCAAAAAAATTATTTGAACTTCATTTTGATAGTTCATAAGTTATTTTAACCTTCGTTTGATGTTCTTGTTGTTAGTAAAATATTTCTACCCAAAAAACGAAATATCTTTCCTTATAAATGGGATTTCATGCATAATTCTGAATGATAATGTTATTCACATATTGCTTATCACTTGATTTGGTGTCTCAAAAATGAATGTAGAATTAATCAAATGATATAATAATTCTACTTACATTAGATTGCTTTCTGCTGATCAATAATGTACTTGATGGAAAATAATCAAATTATGCTCCTTTCTTGCTTTAAATATACTGTGATATAACTCAGTTTTTACATCCACTTCTTGTAACCA
Organism: Capsicum baccatum var. pendulum; assembly: GCA_030864225.1. Classification (NCBI taxonomy): domain Eukaryota; kingdom Viridiplantae; phylum Streptophyta; class Magnoliopsida; order Solanales; family Solanaceae; genus Capsicum; species Capsicum baccatum. Next base: position 205,478,660 of record CM061553.1, on the reverse strand, counting down.
TTTAGTCATGCGTATTTGACCAAGAAACTAATCCATAGATTTCACATTTGTTGTATACCATTGAGCCAATTATAGTTACTTTTCTATCAGCTACTTATTCTTGGAATCACTGTGAATATTTGCTTGAAAATTGTGTGGTCTTCCATACCTAGTTCTGCCTGTTGCTCAATCAGACTAAATTTAATTTTGTTTAGTGATCTGAGAATATTTTTGTGTCTTTTTGTAACTTTCTAAATAACTGATATATTTTCCTCCCAAGGATGGTATTTCAACCATTTATTACTCTTGCTTTGAAATTTATGGTTAAATGCCATATATTATAATATATTTTGACATCCTAAAAATCCAAGGTAAGATTAAAACCATACTTGATAACGCTCAATCTACAGCTCTTGTGAGTGTAAAGCGGTCGTTTGTCAAATATAGAACCCAACCTGGGTTGGATATCGATCCTACAGGGAATAGCGTGGCCAACAAGTAAGTAAAATTACTAAACTTTTGGTGCAAGTCTCGTAAAAAGGGGGGATTCTTGTCTTGCAAGTAATGTAAACAAAAGCTGAAATTAATAAAGTAAAAAGAGAGATTGTTACGTACATTGTAAACAATGAGAATTGAAGCGTTGGGGTTATGTCCACCTTCTGAGGTATACGTCTCTATTGCCTATGAGTGTGTAGAATTGTGACATGCATGTGCTTATTGAGAATTGTATTCTATGGTAAATCCAAGCGTCTCTCGACCTCAACAAGGACTATTTCACTTTAACTCTCTCGAGCTTAAAGTGTGTCTAACGGTATTAATTCTCCAAGAGGTTAGTCCAGTTACGGCACTAGCTTTTTAATAGGAAAGGGTGTCCTACTACCTTGACATTATCTCTTTTCCAGACAAATAACCTTTCTCTCGAACAAGTTAAATGTTAGACTGGCGTATTCTTGCATTTGCAACCGCAAAGAATGTAGATTAAGATGAAGAGAATAATGATATAAGCAATATACGTGTCATGAACTCACAAACTCACAGCAATAGATAGTATCTCATTCAGCTTCCATAACCCCAACAGAGAAGTTTAGTTACCCATGAATGCGAAGGAGATCACGATTGACATTGTTATTATATCACAATATTGAGTAATGGCGTGTAGATCAAGTGATAGGCGTTAGGCGTGAATTCCTTAGCAAAGTAACGTTTCTCTTGTTGCGGAAATTAAGAATTGAATAGATGAATAGAAGAAAATAATATTAATGGAAAGATTAGAAGAGTTGTAGAATTATTGTTGTGGAAGAAGAGAGGGATGGAAGAATGTATTGTGGTGAGGGATGAATAAAAATCTCTAGCATGATAGGGTATTTATAATACCCATATCATAATCCTACTAGGTAAATGAAATATCTAACCAAATCCTACTAGGCTAATGAAATACTTAACCCAATTGTACTAGGTTAATGTAACATTCTCCTAATCCAAATAAACTAATGAAATACTTAACCCAATTGTACTAGGTTAATGTATCATTATCCAAATCCTAATTAGTTACTGCAGGTCCCCAAAGTCTTCAGAAATGTTGTTTTAACCCGGGACAGATTTTCCATGCAGCAGTTTTGGTCCAGGTCCCCAAAGTCTTCAGAAATGCTGTTTTAGCCCGGGACAGATTTTCCATGCAGCAGTTTTGGTCCTTAGGCGTCCAAACTCCCTTTCCTTCCTTCGTGAGCTTTCTTTTGCGTCAAGTAAGCCATAAAATGCTGAATTCTGCATCATTTATACCTGAAACTTTACTAATCATGTTCGTTAGCTCATTTATAGGAAAAAGGACTAAAAGTGCATGAAACATATAGTTTGTAGAATAAACTAGGCTAAAATATGGGCAAAATATATTGATATAGGCGTGTAAATTCGCCTATCATCAACACCCCACACTTGAAGCTTTGTTCGTCCTCGAACGAAATATCATGTCCTTCTAAGCGTCGACTTAAGGTTTCACAGTAATCACAAAACATTCGTCAAGACAAGCACAACGATTATCAACAAAGAGTACTTCCCAATTATAAGTAGAAACAGTTTAACCTCTAGCATAGACTCGTGATGGTGGTCAACTCGCATGCAAATGTTAAGGTACAAGGAATCATATATAACTACCCAAAACTCATCAACCATGTGTGTCTCACAATATATTACCCATAATCACTCACAAGTATAGTATATTTTTCAAACATGGGTATCAAACTATCCTTGCTCTCACTCTCACAAAGAATTCATATGTAGCAACTGATGACCATAGGCTTGCCCTTAGTGTAGTACTCCACTAAATGTCAGAATGTTAAGATTAGGATCAAGTAGGTCTTTTGATGGTTGTAATGTAGGCTAAGGGACGGGTAGGACTATTTTGGCCAGGAATAGTGACTAAGCTCCTAAGCGCTTTAATACATCACATTGTATCATTGACACTTTTTTCTTTCAACCTTTCTTCTTTCTTTTATTCTACCACCCTTGTTCTCCTCTTTTGTTTTTCAATTTTAAGAACAACTCACTTTTCAGCTTTCTTTTCCTTTTTCTTTTCACAACATACCTCTTATGATAGCACTTTCTTTTTCATAACACATTCAAGCACCATTACAATTTAAAGCATCATACTCGCCCAATTTCCTCTTATGTTGTCACATGACTTTTTTAATTTAAAGTACTTAGGAATTTGGATCAAATTACGGTCTTGAAAAAAATGGATTAGGCTTACATACAAGGTTGTCAAAGAAATAGGCTAAAGGCTCAAAAGGGTTTGACTAGGATGATGTCCATGGGCAGGTAAAACTGAAGGTAAACAAATATAGGTTGCCAAAGAAATGCCTAAATCATATCCTAACTTACACTCCTTATTTTCGCTTTGCATACATACCAGGCAAGTTCTAGCATCAGCCACATACATAGAAGATACTATTAATCTCACACACACAAGGCACATGGTCGACTTGATTGGAAGTAATATAGACTCTCGACCCAACAAGTGAAGGAATTGAACCACACAATATCACATAATGAGTCACAACTAGAGCCTAAACGTCTCAATAGTCACAATTGTAGCACATACTCTTGTTATAATCTCATGCTGCCTATCAAAATAATTTCATGCGAAGCTAAAAAAAAATTTTAACTACTAAAAAAACAAAACGAAACAAAAATGAAACAAAAGCAAACAAACATAGATGCGAATAAAGAAACAAAAATAAAACAAAAGCAAACAAACATAGATGCGAATAGAGAAGTATAGCATGCAATACCACCACCCCACACTTAGTCGGGACACTGTCCTCAGTGGAAAATAAATAGAGGAACCTGGTTGGTCGGACTTATCCTCTATGTCTGGGGCCATACCCATTGCATTGGAATCATCATCAGAGTCGTCATCCTTAGAAGTTCCTCATAAGTATCCCACTTAATTCCAAGCGTGAGTCAAGGTTTTTGCAGCGGGGAGGGTTCTCCTTGCTCCTTGCGGCCTCTTTTCTTGCCCTTTTGGGAAGTGGTAGCCTTCTCCTTGCCTTGTCTCTCTTTAGGTGCCATTGTACTTGAGACTTGAAATAGTGTTAATGGTAGCACAATCTCAATGGATACAATCTATACATAAGCAGTAGGGGTACCACCCCACACTTAGTTTTGTTAACACAAATCAGTGAAGCGAAAGTGGTCGATTACTCAGATTTCGTCGACATACGTTTTAGGATTGTATTCCGACAAGAAAATCAGCAATGCATCACTTACTTGCAGCCATTGGACTACTTTCATGGTAGATATAGCAACACTACTACATAGGGATTACCACATGGAATAGTTATTCTTACAACAATCACAACCTCTTATGTCGGTAGGCACTATAAGTCTTATCCCGATGGCCGGGATAGTCTAACATGTAAGTATCCAAACAACAATCTTAAGCACTATTCATAGCCATAGTAATTCTGCAAATAGTATAACAATGCTATTAAAACCAATTTCAAGTCGGAAACAAGTCAAGATTTTCCTACGTACATGTTCACTCACATGATTTTGTATCAACAATCCAAACACATGAACATCACCAACAATCTTATACGATTTATCAATTCATAATAGACATAGCAACGTAGTACTTACGAGAAATAAATGAAGAATAAGAGAGTACTTATTTGCTCGAAGCTTGTGGAGATGGTTTTGTGAATTGGAAGAGCATAAGAAGAAAATTTTGAGAGGATTTGGATGTATATGCGGCGCCCTTAGGTCAATTTTTAGTGTGGTTGTGTTGTAAAACTAAGTCCCCTTTATATAGGAAGAGAATGGGTCGGGTTTTGACCCATTTACAATCGGTTTTGGAGACAAAAATACCACATATGCGGCGCATAATGCTCGGCATATCAATGACATATGCGACGCATTATCTATAGCATAATGGGACATATGCGCCGCATAGTCTATGGCATTTGTAGACATATGCGCCGCATAGTCTATGGCATATGAGATACTAAGACCAAATGCCATAGCATAGGCGGCGCATAGTCAAAAGCATACCTAGGAATAGGCGGCGCATAGTGTATAGCACACTAGATTCCGAGACCGTAGGCTATAGGATAGGTTGTGCATCGTTCGTGGCCTAGTTTTACCAAGGCCTAGCCTTTCTCGATGCCTATTTTGGCGTGAGAAATGCTCAATCCATAGCCTTATGCATCACCATTCCTAACTTACCAACTTTACCATACAATGCGTCCAAATCGTCAATTGAAATCAATCTCCTCGTTGAATACTTCTTGCACCTATTTTTGCTCAAAACCAAACGAAAACGATTAGTACGATGGGTTGCCTCCCACCAAGCGCCTTAGTTTTGGTCGTGGCACGACTCTTATTTTTGGATTTTTCATTTAGCAAAACAAAACAAGTACTAGAATGAAAGAAAAAATGATGAAATGATAAAACGATAAAATGATAAAACAATAAAACGATGGGCTGCCTCCCATCTAGCGCCTTATTTATTGTCGTGGCTCGACATAGTTACCTCGAGTACTCAGACTTCGTCGAGGTAAGTGATGGATCGTTTTCTGAAAGGATTTAGACGACAATGAGGCTTACCTGTGGGCATGCGATCTTCTTCAAGATGGCTCTTACATTTTCCCGGAGAATCTCCAATTATATCATCAATAGTCCAACCCATAGCTCTCTTGTATCTCTTCAGAGCAGAGATGAGAGCTTCTACGTGCTATTCACTTAAATCATCTGTACTCTCCGGAAGTATATTTCTACTTTCCAAGAACACATACCTTAGATAATCGGGAAGCTCTTGCGATTCTAGCATTGGTGGCTCGTCAAAGGGAATCTTCGCTTTTGGTTGATTCTTGAGATCACAATCTGGTTGCTTAGGAGTATAAGGCTCTATTTATGTTAGAGCACTCATAAGTTCTTCATAACCTTCATTATCTTCATGCTCAACTTTCAGTGGCACAGCAGACAATGGCTCAACAGTAGGCTGTTTCTCTATAGATAATGCTTTCGTATCCTCATGATGAACATCAGCTACAGATAAATCATTCATATCGCTGGGCTGCTTCATTGTTTTGCATATATCAAACCGTACCACTTCGTCATTAATTCAAAACAAAAGCTCATTATCTTTCATGTCAATAAGCACACTTCCAGTTGCAAGGAAGGGACGTCCCAAGATGATGGGAACTTCAGAATCCTCCTTACAATCCAGAATAACGAAGTCTGCAGGAAAGATGAATGAAGAAACTTTCACCAACACATCATTCAAGATACCCACAGGTCGTTTTACCGACCTATCAGCCATCACGAGCCTCATATTGGTTGGTGTCGGATCGCCTAGCCCCAACTTCTTGTAGATGGATAGTGGCATCAAATTGATGCTAGCACCTAGATCGCACAATGCCTTGGCAAAATCCAACGATCCAATTGTGCAAGGAATAGTGAAAGCTCCAGGATCTGCCTTCTTTTGAACTAACGACCTTGTAGCGATTGCACTACAATGATGAACATTATCGGCCAACTCATAACTTGCTGCCCGCTTTTTTGTCAATAGGTCCTTCATAAACTTTGCATATCCAGGCATTTGTTCAAGTGCCTCCACCAATGGAACATTAATGGTCAGCTGCTTGAGCATAGTCATAAATTTGCTGAACTTAGTGTCATCCGCCACCTTCTTCAATCTTTGGGGAAAAGGTGGTGGTGGGTATGGAAGTGTTCTCTCCGCGGTTTTCTTCTCCTCTTGCTTCCGTTTTCCCAATTTTTCAGGATGCACAGTGCTGGATGTGGCGTTGTTGACGTCAGGAGTAGTAGCTGCGGCATCTTCTCCTTTTGCGTTGTCATCCATGTCCGCAACTTCGTCAATCACTTGCTTGCCTTTTTCTGGTGTTTCCAGAACCTTACTACTTCTGGTAGTGATGGCCATGCACGACCCATCATTCCTTGGGTTTTGCACAGTATCGCTAGGTAAAGTGTTGGTCTTTCTTTGGTTGAGTGCTGCTAAAAGTTGACTGAATTGCTGCTCTAGTTGTCTAATTGAAGTGGACTGTGAATCTACTAATTGTTACATGGCGAACAAATCATTAATTACCTCTGTAACTCCCGTGCTCGTTGTTTCCACTCCTTTCAATAATTTAGCCATCATGTCTTCCATACTTCCAGAATTAGATATGGTGGTATCACGTCTACCAGGGGGAACGTACAAACCACTCTTTTCATTCTTGTTCTTCCAACTACCTTGGTCTTTGTTTCCAGATTTATCATAATAGTTCCGACCTTGGTTTCCTTGGGTATTCCCTCGGAAACCCCCCTGATTGTTCAAGTAGTTGGCCTCCTCTTCCGAATCAGATTCGTCTCTTCCTTTTGACGCAATCGCTTTCACTTTTTCAGTCTTCCCTAATAGATGCTTTGTAAGAAGATCCATTTGGGTTTTCATGTGCGCCATATCTTGATCACGTTCTTCTTCTCTTCTTCGTTGGTCTGCAGTCATGCCAATAGATAAAGTGGGGCTTGCTACCTCAGAATCCCTGGTATGCCAAGCTCTACTTTGTTTCGTCATACGATCTAGCATATTGCTTGCTTGACCAAAGGTGAGGTCCATGAAAGAACCTCCAGCTGCGTTGTCCACCACTGGTTTAGTTATTGAATTCAAGGCTCTATACAAGATCTCCATAAGGTGAACATTAGTCATATGATGGTTTGGGCATCTCGCTAGCTTTTTCTTGAACCTCTCCCATGTTTCATGAAGAGCTTCAGTGGGAAGATGATGAAAGTTGCTGATTTCATCTCTCAATTGTGTCCTTTTTGATGGCAGAAAGAATGTTTCTAGGAAAGCGTCTCTCAATTGCCTCCAATTTGTAATTGAATCAGGAGTCAGCCCATTCAACCATAGTGTTGCCTCCCCAGACAGAGACAATGGAAATAGACGTAATCGAATAGCATTCTGACCAACACCAGGATTGTCAAAGGACTTGCATGTAGAAATAAAGTTGATGAGATGCATATTCGGATCATCGCCTACTAGTCCACCAAATAATCCCTTGAGTTACAAAAGCTGAATCATGGTGCTAGTGATATTGAACTTTGCTCCAGGTGCTAAAGGTGGCAGAATAATGGCTCCTGTGGCACCAGCTTCATCCAAATCCTCATCATCGTCATCAAAAGGAATCTGCACAGCTCGGCGATCAGGTCTCAATCGCGTTTGACGATCTCTCCTCTGCATGGGTGCCGCCATCTCAGCAGTATGTCGTGGGTTTAGTAGCTCTTCATCGCCCAGATCCTCATCGTCAGGATTTGTTGCTCGCCTACGGTTATCAATACTCTGTTGATGCACTTGAGCAGCCATCCTTTCAATTTCACGTTGTGCCTCCATTGATGCACTGAATAAACCTAAATAAAACAAAAACAACAACTAAAAGTAAAAGTACGAGAATCTTTGACCAAAGGGTCTAGTAACTATCACAAACTTAATTGACACTCGTATTCCCCGGCAACGGCGCCAATTTTTGATAACGCTCAATCTACAGCTCTTATGAGTGTAAAGCGGTCGTTTGTCAAATATAGAACCCAACCTGGGTTGGGTATCGATCCCACAGGGAATAGCGTGGCCAACAAGTAAGTAAAATTACTAAACTTTTGGTGCAAATCTCGTAAAAAGGGGGGATTCTTGTCTTGCAAGTAATGTAAACAAAAGCTGAAATTAATAAAGTAAAAAGAGAGATTGTTACGTAGATTGTAAACAATGAGAATTGAAGCGTTGGGGTTATGTCCACCTTCTGAGGTATACGTCTCTATTGCCTATGAGTGTGTAGAATTGTGACATGCATGTGCTTATAGAGAATTGTATTCAATGGTAAATCCAAGCGTCTCTCGACCTCAACAAGGACTATTTCACTTTAACTCTCTCGAGCTTAAAGCGTGTCTAACGGTATTAATTCTCCAAGAGGTTAGTCCAGTTACGGCACTAGCTTTTTAATAGGAAAGGGTGTCCTACTACCTTGACATTATCTCTTTTCCTGACAAGTAACCTTTCTCTCGAACAAGTTAAATGTTAGACTGGCGTATTCTTGCATTTGCAACCACAAAGAATGTAGATTAAGATGAAGAGAATAATGATATAAGCAATATACGTGTCATAAACTCACAAACTCACAGCAATAGATAGTATCTCATTCGGCTTCCATAACCCCAACAGAGAAGTTTAGTTACCCATGAATGCGAAGGAGATCACGATTGACATTGTTATTATATCACAATATTGAGTAATGGCATGTAGATCAAGTGATAGACGTTAGGCGTGAATTCCTTAGCAAAGTAACGTTTCTCTTGTTGCGGAAATTAAGAATTGAATAGATGAATAGAAGAAAATAATATTAATGAAAAGATTAGAAGAGTTGTAGAATTGTTGTGGTGGAAGAAGAGAGGGATGGAAGAATGTATTGTGGTGAGGGATGAATAAAAATCTCTAGCATGATAGGGTATTTATAATACCCATATCCTAATCCTACTAGGTAAATGAAATATCTAACCAAATCCTACTAGGCTAATGAAATACTTAACCCAATTGTACTAGGTTAATGTAACATTCACCTAATCCAAATAAACTAATGAAATACTTAACCCAATTGTACTAGGTTAATGTATCATTATCCAAATCCTAATTAGTTACTGCAGGTCCCCAAAGTCTTCAGAAATGCTGTTTTAGCCTGGGACAGATTTTCCATGCAGCAGTTTTGGTCCTTAGGCGTGTAGACTTTCTTCCCTTCCTTTGTGAGCTTTCTTTTGCATCAAGTAAGCCATAAAATGCTGAATTCTGCATCATTTATACCTGAAACTTTACTAATCATGTTCGTTAGCTCATTTATAGGAAAAAGGACTAAAAGTGCATGAAATATATAGTTTGTAGAATAAACTAGGCTAAAATATGGGCAAAATATATTGATATAGGCGTGTAAATTCGCCTATCATCAATACTCTAAGTAAATGTATAATCAAACATCATGTTTTTATGGTATGAGAAGTGATTTGGACATGAATTAAGGCCAAAAGTAACTCCTAGCTCTTGGCCAAGTCAAACTCTACCTTACTGGTTGATTTATTCTAAAGAATCTCCCCATAGTCAACTTCAAACAGGCATAATTACTAGATTTTCAAGAATCTTTTAGGTCCATACCCATCAAATAATTGATATTTGAATTGTCTTTCCAATACATCAAGCTTTTTTTGTAATCCAATACCAGAGTAACCTATCATGATCATTTTAGTAGAGCACTATCCAACAGTGAGAATCTATGAGCGTAGGTGCGATCGTAGTGACGTATGATAAAAATAGCCCCAAATATTTGAAAGGTGACAAGTGTGCCTTCCAAACCTTTGATAGGGAACCACAATCGTGCGTAGAAACCACAATCTTAGATACAATCTTGACTTTAAAGTTGATCTAGTTGGATCCGTCAACCTAAAAACTAAGGTACAGTCATAGGTGGGTCCCACGATCGTAACGAGGATTTTCTGGTGGAGTAGAGATCTTACACACAATTCCCAATCATGAAACCACCTATGATAGTAGGTGGGTGGGGTCCCACAATTATGGGACAACCTTTCCAACAACGTTTAAGTTATGAATTTAAAAGGGCACATTAGTTTTTTATCACTCTTTTAACATCAAAACTACGTCATTTAAATACCCAAAGGCTGATTATTAAGTTCCATATCACCCTAAGTTACTCATTATAAAATTCATTCAAAATTTAGCCTCAAATAGAGGAAAAAGATGATTTTTTCCTCCCAAGGCAAACTAGGGTACATCTCTTTCAAGCTCCAAGTTCAGTTTTCATCTCTAGGTATATGAGATTTCATAAATGGGTTCTATTTTGCCCACTGAGTCCCAAATTTAACTCAATTCCTCAAGTATAAATCAGCCTTCAAGCATAGGATTTCCATGAAAAGTATGAATTCATTTAGTTTTTTCAGTTGTTTGCTTTGACTATACCATGAATATATATTTACCTATAAATTTGAGAATCTTTCCAAACTCGTGATTATTAAATCTCATTATATTGATGAATTCTCAATTTTGGGCTTGAGTTATGAAATTGCTTGTTATGTTCAAATTATAGCATTTTCATTATTAATTGCATTCCTCAAAGATGATGGGTTATTAAACATCTTGACTTTGGACCCTTAGAAAATTTCCCAAGTTGATAATTCTTGAAATAACACGACTTATGCATGCTAGTTGTATGATGTGGTATGATTTAGTGTCCCGTCTCTCATATGTAAATCAGTATGGTTGGGTTGCATTCTGTCTAATGTACAATTATTCATCACACTAGTCGTATGTTAGGAAATGAGGTGTATGTTTTTAAATCGTATGATGCCCTAAGTTTGGTCTATATAATTCTGACCAAGGTAAGGTTCTAAGGGTACTTCTCGTATGATAGGATATGACTTAGTCCTTTGTGTTCATATGTTGGTAAGTATTAAGGTACAAGATGAGGCTTAGGGTACGAGATAAGGGTATAACTCTTACCATAGGGTACGATTTAGGGGTGTGGTCATACCCTCCTATGACTAAGTTTTCCACTTTTAAGCTAAGGGTATTTTTGATATTTCCCACCCTAAAACCCTTATTCCCCACATTTTATAACATGTTGTGTCCTGTAATAACACACATTGGAGGGTCAAAACATTCCAAAAATAGTCTTTAACTTTCTCTTCAAGATTGAGGCTAGAGTTTCTAGAAGTGTTCATTTAGAGGCTTAAGAGTCCAGTTTCTCCCCATGAATCTTCGTAAATAAGGCATGTGACTCTTCCCTCATTGTTAGTTCAAAAAATTATGTGTTGTAAACATTGATTATTATTCTTAAATGGTAGTTTTTAAAACCAATGTTGAGGGTTTTGATGCATATTGTTGAGTATTGTTTACTCTTGGTTAAGTATGGTGTTTAAAACTAAGGCATTGGACTAATGAATATGAATGGTCGGTAAATGGTTTTGTAAAGGACTTGTTGGGCATGTAATGATTTAAATAGTAACCTTGGGGGTCTAATTGGTTAAAAAGGTTTGAGTCCCTAAACATGAAATTTATTTGTGTATTTGTTAGATAATGGGTTTAAGTCCCTAGACTTTGAATTGAATAAGTGTCTTTATAGACAATGGGTTCGATTCACAAAGTCAAAAAAATGATTTGTTGATTGATAATGGTAATGACATATGGTAAACTTGAAAGTAGTGTTGGTTTGACGATACCAACGAAATTCCTTTGGTAAGTAAGTAGTTAAGGGGTTGTGTATATGTAATAGATATTTTACTTGGGCTTTAAAGAGGGTTATGTAGCTGAGTTGTGATGGTATACATTTCGAGTGATTAATACTGGAAACCGTATTTGTCAATGATGGGGTCAAAATGGCTTGAGGTTCAAGTCCTCTTGCTTACTATGACTGGGAGATTTATGTCTCCCTTAATATATGATATGGAAAGTTTGAGTCCCCTATATCATACTATATGATTGGGTGACCAAGTCACCTTAGTCTATGAGTGGGAGATTTGAGTCCCCCATGAGTATATATAAGATTATTCTCCAATTTTTGCAGCTACACTAATTAGGGCCTGACCAGGGGGTTAAAACTGGATCCTATATAGTCCATGGGTGTAACTTATATGATAGCAAAGCAACACAGCCTTGGTTATGATTTGAAAGTTCCATGTTAAAACTTTGTTCCTTACCCCAATATAGTATATGTATATATATATATGTATATATGTATGTGTATGTGTGTTACATTGGTTATATGCACTAATTTATTGGTTTTGAACTGTTGGCATGGTATTATCCTTATCCTTGAGTTACATATCAGCGCTCCAACTGCTAACCTCTTCAAACGTTGTATCCTCTAGCAATGTAGGTTTTTGTCATACTTTCACATCACTTTCTATGTGACTTGGATTCGGGGAAGGACATATTGACTTAAAGTGATGAGCTTCCGTACTTTGGAAGGCTTCATTTTTTTCATTTTAGATTCTTATGTTTTTATTGGTTTAGACTTGGATATTAGTTTTTGTCCATGGTTAGGGGCATGTCCCAACCAGATATTCTTGAATTATTTTAACAGATTTGTATGGACAAACTGTAGAATTGGATATGTTATGATATGGATATAAACTTGGTTATTATTTTTGTTATGTTACGATTGATTTGTTAGGTATTGGACGGAGAGACTTTCTTGGGTTGGTCATAGTCATGGACCCATCCCAAAGTCCATGTGTTGTGAATCACTCTATCTTTTTATATGTTTAGAATTCATCTGACTTAGGGTATATGTTGGTTGGTTGGATTGGGTAACGGGGTGATTTTATATACTTGTTGAGCTTGAGATGTCCAATACGATAAATCCCAACTTTGAGTCATGTCAAGTTGGTATCAGAGCCTAGATTTTGGTGTCATGGGGTATCCACAAAGTCATTTCATGTTGAGTCTTGCTTATGGGTGTGTTGTGCACCACACTTATAATCAAGAGGCTACGAGGAATTTTGAAATGTCTCCATTTCTTGTTGTTCTATTTCGAGCTATAAAGTCTAAGGTCTTGGATTCTTCTAATTTTTATTTTCTTATCTTTCAGATCAAACCTTCAAGGAATGTCAATTAAAACAGTAGTGGTCTTAGGGCACTAGGTGCCCAATACCAGTATAATGGGGCCTAGTTAGTTCCATTGTATCCTTCTTTCCAATTTTGTGGATAGTTATATCGTGGGTTCTATCATGAAGGAAAGAATCAATGCTTCACCTGTGGTCAGATTGGTCATATGCAGTGAAATTTTCCCTTTAAGTTTCTTTAGTGTCCAACAGGATTCCTCTTACCTCTTCATCACCTCCTGCACCAAAGGGTGCCACTCCTAGCTTTCACACGGGTCGAAACTCCCTTGATTCTCTCACTACTCACCATGAGTCAATCTGAAGTATCTCTTAATATTTTCCCTGGTATGTTGAAATGCTTCTCCTATGATGTGTATTATTTACTTGTTCTAGGGTCCACTCTCTCTTTTGTGACCCTATATGTGTTTGTGTATTTTGGTTTGGTCCTGAGTTTATTTTTGATCCTTTTCTATATCTAACCCAATTGGAGACTTTGTAGACAATGGGTTCGAGTCCCAAAGTCAAAAAAATGATTGGTTGATTGATAATGGTAATGGTATGTGGTATACTTGCAAGAAGTATTTATATAACGATACCAATGAAGTACCTTTGGTAAGCAATTGGTAAAAGAGTTGTGTATATGTAATGGATATTTTAATTAGACTTTAAAGCGGCTTATGTAGCTGAGTTGTGAAGGTATAGGTCCCGAGGTATCAATAATGGAAACTGTGCTTGCCGACGTGAGGGTCAAAATGGCTTGAGGTTTGAGTCCTTTTTCTTAATATGACCGGGAGGTCCGAATGGTGAAAACAATCTGAGGTTGAGTCCTCTTGCTTACTATGACTGGAGGGTCACGTCTCTCATAATATATGATCTGGAAGGTTTGAGTCCCCCTATCATACTACATGATTGAGTGACCAAGTTACCTTAGTATATGAGTAAAAGGTTTGATTCCTTTGAGTATATATTAGATTATTCTCTGGTTTGTGCGGCTATACAAACTGGGCCCAACTAGAGGGTGAAAATTAGAGCCCATATAGCCCGTGGGTGTAACTAATATGATATCTAAGCTACACAGCCCAGGTTAAGATTTCAAAGTTCTTTGTTAAAACCTTGTTCCCTATCCCAGCATAGTATATATATGTGTGTGTGTATTACATTGGTTATATGCATTGATTTATTGGTTTTGAACTGTTGGCATTATATTATCCTTATTCTTGAGTTACATATAAAATATTTAATCATTAACCATCTTTAGATGATGTATCCCCATGCAATGCAGGTGTTGTTCATTGTAATACCCCGGGAAATTTTTCGTTGAAATTTTGTGTGTAAACGTGTTGGGTTCTATCTTATAGAATGAATTATAAATTTTCCGTGTGGAATGTCTTAGATTATGACCCACCATTGCATAGAGTATCGAATAAGATTTCCAATGATATGTGGATCATCCAAAACGGACACCCAAGCGAAAAGTTATGAACATTCCTATCGAACCGTGAATAGTAGTGAACAGTAAAACATGCAGGAAAAAGTACTGAGGCCTGGTGTATTTTTGTTCCAACTTTAAACGATCATAACTCCTTGTACATAATAATCTGGGTGATCTACTACATATCAACGGAAAGCTCTGTGAGTTCTCTTTCCAATGAAATTGGTTTCATCTAATTTTTCTATCAAAGCAAAAAGTTATGGTCGATCTACTTCAGCTTATCAAAAGCGAATTTTTAGGTCAACTTCAAACAATAATAACTCCTTGTACATAATGATCTGGGTGCGATACTATATATCAATAGAAATATATGAGAGTCCTCTTTCTAATGAAATTGGTTTCATCCAATTTGGATATCGGAGTAAAATGTTATGGTTGATCTACTTCAAACTATTAAAACAGTCCACCAAAGGACAAATTCGAGAATTATTTTATTTTTTAGGGGCGTTTTGGTCTTTCCCCCTCACCCAAAATCCATCCAAACCCTATATTAAAGCCTATTAGAAGCATTATATGTTATATTTCATCAAATTTTCTCAAAAAGAAAACCCTAAGCTCCTACATCCAATTTCAAGAACCTCCAAAGTTCACCATTAATTCTATAAATTTATTCAAGATTCCAAGTTCCTAGTTCAAGAACTCCAAGAACCATCATTCAAAAGAACAATTAACATCTCAAAAATGAGTATCGATCTAAAGTTCATCATTCAAGGTATGTGAAGTTTTCCAACAAGAACTCTCTTTCGTTCTTGTGCCCAAAAGTAATTTTCTTTACAAAGGCATGATTTTTATTTGATTATTACGAATTTGAAGCATGAACCTATATCTTATGATGATTATTATGAAATCTTGATGTTTATGATTTTGAAAGATGAATTTACATGTGTGGAGATATAAAGCATGAATCTTGAATGATATTTATCATGATTTTGATATTTGGGTCGTGAAGCCCCATTGGAAAATTGTTTTTTTAGAAAGTGTGTGTTATAAGCATGTTGATGTTGAATATTTGAGATATTTTGAATGATTTGATCTTTTGGTCTTAATGGAGTTGTTTTGAACTCGAGTGAAAGAAATCTACAACGTAGTTGATTTTGATAGATGGGAAGCAGATGGCTCCCGATGTATATTTATATATTACTGAAATTGTTTTGTTGTGGATTGTCTTTGAAATGATCTGAGCTAAGTTTGGTAGAAATCTTTAGCACCAAGTGGGAGGTATAAAGTGACCTTACTTCCCTAGAACTACGTGCCCCCATAGGAGTGAGCCTGAGGGTGATTTATATAGTGATCACTAGTTTGTGTGGATTTGATATCGATAGTCCTACTCCAATGGCAAGGATAGGACGGCTCTCCCCAATGTGGGTTGTACGTTGGACTCCATGTATCTCACATAGTTTATGTTTGTTATAGGATCTTCCAGTGTGTGTGTGTTTCCTTGTGTTTATGGTGAATGGTGAAGTGATTTGAAAGTGGAATTGTGAAAGTTATTCTTTCAAAAGATTTAAATGATATTTACATTATGAGAATTGATATTCTTGATGAACTGAAAGTGATTGACAAATTATATGATGACTTACATGTGTTATTGTACTTATTTCATCCTCTCATGATTATGATGATTTTCTTTGAGCTATATGAGTCTTTCTTATATCCTACATATTTCTTATAAATATTTATGATGATGATGTTTATACAACTGCATACACCCCCATATACTCGGTTCCTTTCCATGGTACTAACCCACATCTTCGGATGTGGGCTGCATTTTCTTGGAATTTAGGTTCAGGTGCTCAGTTCCAGGTTCGACAGTAATTCTTTGGGCACACTGTTCTACATCCTCTGTTAGGGTGAGTCCTCATGTTTCGAGGATGTGATGTCTAATGTTGGTTTCACAGAATTGTTTACATTTGATAACTGAGTATAAGTTAGTTGGGGAATGTCTCAATGGCTTGCTGGTTTTATTGATTCTCTTAGAGGCTTGTCAGACTAGTGTAGATGTTGGGAGTTGACTAATAAGTCGTATTTTGTTATCTTTCTAAAATTCTTTTATTCTTAGATGATGATTACACTGTTGATATTTAAGGGTTATTTATGGAAACCCCGTTGATTTGTGTTGAACTGAATGAAAATGGCTCAAAAGGTTAGCTTGGGGCTACTCATAGCCTCAAGCACCATGTGATGCTCCGGGCCCCATTTTTTGGGGCGTTACAAACTTGGTATTAGAGCCTAAGGTTTTAAGGTGACCTAGGAAGTCCGAAAAGCCACGTTAAGTAGAGTCTTGATCATTGGTGTGTAGCGCATCACATCTATTAGCAAGAGGCTACAAGACATTTTTGGAAAAAGTGTGATTCTTTCTTTCAGAGGTCTATTGTGCTTAAAGTGCCTCTCTCTGATATTAATTCATGCTCTCCTCTTTCAGAAATATGCCTCCATATTGAGCGAGAAGAAATAATGATGGTCAGCAACTTCAACCTGCTGACCCATTGAATGAAAACATGTCTCATGCTGAATTTTAAGAGTGTTGAAAGAAAGATGGCTCTTTGCGTGTGTGCATTGATTACCGCCAACTGAATAAAGTCACCGTAAAAAATAAGTACCCCCTTCCGAGAATAGATGATTTGTTTGACCAATTGCAAGGATCAAGTTATTTCTCAAAGACAAACCTTCATTTTGGCTCTTATCAACTCAAAGTTAGAGAGTGTGACATCCCAAAAAACACTTTCTGAACTCGTTATGGCCATTTTGAGTTTCTTGTTATGTCTTTCGAGTTAACTAATCCCCCAGCAGCTTTCATAAATCTAATGAATCTAGTGTTCAGACCATATCTGGATATGTTTGTCATAGTCTTCATAGATGATATACTGGTGTACTCCCGTAGTGAGGATGAACATTCTGATCATCTCCGAACTATCTTGCAAACCCTTAGAGATCACAAGTTGTTTTCCAAGTTCAGTAAGTGTAAGTTTTGGCTAAGGTCAGTTGCTTTTTTGGGTCATATCATTTCTTTTGAGGGTATTAGAGTTGATCCCCAAAAGACCGAAGATTTTAGAAATTGGCCTAGACCTATTTCTCTGACAGATATCCAAAGTTTCTTGGCTTTAGCTAGCTATTACCGCTGTTTTCTTGAGGGTTTCTCCTCTATAGCGTCTCCTATGACTCGGTTGACCCAAAAGAAAGTAAAGTTCTTGTGGTTCGAATCTTATGAGAAAAGTTTTCAGGAGTTGAAGACTCAACTCACTTCAGCCCCTATTTTGACTTTGCCTGATGGTGTTGATGGTTTTGTGGTGTATTGTGATGCTTCAAGAGTTGGGTTGGGTTGCGTATTGATGCAAAAGGGTAAGGTAATAGCTTATGCTTCTAGACAGTTGAAAACCCATGAGAAAAATTACCCCACCCATGACCTTGAGTTGGCTGCTGTTGTGTTTGCTTTGAAAATCTGGACACACTATTTGTATGATGTCCATGTTACTGTTTTCACTGATCATAAGAGTCTGCAGTATGTGTTTACCCAGAGAGAATTAAATCTTAGGCAGAAACGATGGTTAGAATTGTTAAAGGACTATGATATAAGTGTGATGTACCATCCGTGCAAGGCCAATATTGTGGTGGATGCCCTAAGTAGAGTGTCCATGGGTAGTGTTTCTCATTTGGTAGAAGGTAAGAAAGAGTTGGCTCGTGATGTACATCGTTTGGCTAGATTGGGGGGTTAGGTTGTTTGACTCTACTGAAGGTAGTATAGGGGTTCAGAGTAGTTCCGAATCCTCCTTGGTTTCGGAAGTGAAGGAAAAGCAATACTTAGATGCTAGTTTGGTCAGACTGAAGGAGTCAGTCAAGGACAAGAAATTAGAGGTTTTCTCCCAAGAGGGAGATGGTGTGTTGAGATTGCAAGGTAGATTGTGTGTCCCAAATGTTGATGATCTGAGATAGAGGATTATGGCTGAAGCGCACGGGGTGCGATATTATATTCATCCTAGTGCCACCAAGATGTATCGAGACTTGCGAGAAATCTATTAATGGAGTGGCATGAAGAAAGATATAGCAGCGTTTGTAACTAAGTGTGCAACATGCGAATAGGTTAAGGTTGAACACCAAAGACCTGGTGGTATGATGCAAGAGTTTAGTATTTCCACCTGGAAGTGGGAAGAGATAAATATGGACTTCGTGATTGGTTTACCTCCTTCCCGACGCCATCATGATTCCATTTGGATTGTGGTTGATAGGTTGACTAACTCTGCTCATTTCTTGCCTGTTCATACTTTATATATTGTTGAGGATTACGCTAGATTGTATATTCGAGAGCTAGTCAGACTGCATGGAGTTCCTTTGTCTATCATTTCGAATAGGGGTACTTAGTTCACTTCGCAATTTTGGAAAGCTTTTTAGAAGGGTCTTGGTACCCAAGTGCGTTTGAGTTCTGTTTTTCATCTGCAGACCAATAGTCAGGCTGAGCGGACCATCTAGACCTTAGAGGATATGTCGAGGGCTTATGCACTTGACTTTAAGGGAAGTTGGGATAATCACTTACCGTTGATAGATTTTGCCTACAATAACAGTTTCCACTCTAGTATTGGCACGGCTCCATTTGAAGCCTTATATAGGAGGAAGTCTAGATCACCCATAGGTTAGTTCGAGGTGGGTGAAGCGGTTGTGAGTGGTCCTGATTCAGTATTTGAGGCTATGGAAAAATTTAAGTTGATTAGGAAAAGGTTAAAAACTACTCAAAGTCGTCAGAAGTCATATGCGGATGTTAGAAGGAGAGACCTTGAGTTTGAAGTTGGTGACCTAGTGTATCTGAAAATTTCACCCATGAGAGGGGTGAAGAGATTTGGAAAGAAGGGGAAGCTTAGTCCCCGTTATGTTGGTCCTTACAAAATTCTTATCCGTGTTGGTGAGATAGCTTACGAGGTCTAGTTGCCTTCCGAATTGTCCTCTGTTCATCCAATATTCCATGTCTCCATGCTTAGAAAACATATTAGCGATGCTATGGTAGTGGATTCCTCTGTGAGTGATGAAATTCAAGAAAATCTTTCTTTTGATGAGATTCTTGTTGAGATTCTTGATTTCAGTGTCCGAAGACTAAGTAACAAAGAAATTCCCTTGGTCAAGGTGTTGTGGTGAAACTAATCTGTTGAGGGTGCAACTTGGGAAGCTGAGGCGGATATGTGATCCAAGTACCCGTACCTATTTTCCGTGAACTCCGATCAAGCCGAAGGCACCGTTATATCCTAAATCATGCACTTTTGATAAAATTAGCAGCAGTTCAGCTGTTATTTATTATGTGTTCTGCTGTAGTTTCTTGAATTAATGCATTCGAAGTGAGAAACGATGTGGTGATGAGTCTAACGAATAGTTTCAGCTGTATGCTCTATTCCCTATCTAATCTTGGCATGTCTAGCGTCATTCGAGGATGAATGTTTCCAAGGGGGGGAGGATATAATACCTCGGGAAATTTTTCGTTGAAATTTTATGCGTAAACGTGTTGGGTTCTATCTTTTAGAATGAATTATTAATTTTTCGTGTGGAATATCTTAGGTTATGACCCACCATTGCGTAGAGTATAGAATAATATTTCCAACGATATATGGATCATCCAAAACGGACACCCGAGCGACGAGTTATGAACATTCCTATCGAACCGTTAATAGTAGTGAACAGTAAAACGTGCAAGAAAAAGTACTGAGGCCTGGTGTATTTTTTATCCTACTTTAAACGACCATAACTCCTCGTACATAATAATCTGGGTGATCTACTACATATCAATGGAAAGCTCTGCAAGTCCTCTTTCCAATGAAATTGGTTTCATCCAATTTGTCTATCGGAGCAAAAATAAATGGTCGATCTACTTCATCCTATCAAAAGCGAATTTTTGGGTCAACTTCAATCGATCATAACTCCTCGTACACAATGATCTGGGTGATATACTAATGAAAGATATGAGAGTCCTCTTTCTAATGAAATTGGTTTCATCCAATTTGGATATCGAAGTAAAACGTTATGGTTGATCTACTTCAGACTATCAAAACAGTCCACCAAAGTACAGATTCAAGAATTATTTGATTTTTAGGGGCGTTTTGGTCATTCCCCCTCACCCAAAATTCTTTCAAACCCTATATTAAAGCCTATTAGAAGCATTATGTGTTATATTTCATCAAATTTCCTCAAAAAGAAAACCCTAAGCTCCTACATCCAACTTCAAGAACCTCCAAAGTTCACTATTAATTCTGCAAATTTATTCAAGATTCCAAGTTCCTAGTCCAAGAATTCCAAGAACCATCATTCAAAGGCACAATTAACATCTCAAAAATGATTATCGATCTAAAGTTCATTATTCAAAGTATGTGGGGTTTTCCAACAAGAACTCTCTTTCGTTCTTGTGCCCAAAAGTAATTTTCTTTACAAAGGCATGATTTTTATTGGATTTTTATGAATTTGAAGCATGAACCCATATCTTATGATGATTACTATGAAATCTTGATGTTTATGATTTTGAATGATGAATTTACATGCGTGGAGATATTAAGCATGAATCTTTAACGATATTTATCATGATTTTGATATTTGGGTCGTGAATCTCCATTGAAATTTTTTTTTGAGAAAGAGTGTGTTATAATCACGTTGATGTTAATTATTTGAGATATTTTGAATGATTTGACCTTTTGGTCTTAATGGAGTTATTTTGAACTCAAGTGTGAAAGAAATCCACAACGTGATTGATTTTGATATATGAGAAGCATGATGGCTCCCGATGTATATTTATATATTACTGAAATTATTTTGTTGTGGATTGTCTTTGAAATAATCTGAGCTAAGTACGGGAGAAATCTTTAGCACCGAGTGGGAGGTATAAAGCGACCTTACTTCCTTAGAACTACGTGCCCCCGTAGGAGTGAGCCTGAGGCTAATTTATATAGTGATCACTAGTTTGTGTGGATTTAATATCGATAGTCCTACTCCAATGGCAAGGATAGGACGGCTCTCCCCAACATGGTTTGTACATTGGACTCCATGTAGCTCACATGGTTTATGTCGGTTATAGGATCTCCCAGTGTGTGTGTTTCCTTGTGTTTATGGTGAATGGTGAAGTAATTTAAAAGTGGAATTGTGAAAGTTATTCTTTCAAAAGATTTAAATGATATTTACATTGTGAGAATTGATATTCTTGATGAACTGAAAGTGATTGACAAATTATATGATGACTCACATGTGTTATTGTACTTATTTCATCCTCTAATGATTATGATGATTTTCTTCGGGCTATGTGAGTCTTTCATACATCCTACATAATTCTTATAAATATTTATGAAGATGATGTTTATACAACTGCATACACCCCCATATACTCGGTTCCTTTCCATGGTACTGACTCACATCTTCAAATGTGGGCTGCATTTTCTCGGAATGTAGGTTCAGGTGCTCAGTTTCAGGTTCGACAGTGATTCTTCAAGCATGTTGTTCTACATCCTCTGTTGTGGTGAGTCCTCATGTTCCGAGGACGTGATGTCTAATGTTGGTTTCACGAAATTATTTACATTTGATAACTGAGTATGAGTCAGTTGGGGCATGTCTCAATGGCTCACTGGTTTTATTGATTCTCTTAGAGGCTAGTCATACTAGTATAGATGTTGGGAGTTGACTAATAAGTTTTATTTTGTTATCTTTCTAAAATTCTTTTATTCTTAGATGATGATGACTCTGTTGATATTTGAGGGTTATTTATGGAAACCCCATTGATTTCTATTGAACTGAATGAAAATAGCTAAAAAGGGTTATCTTGGGGCTACTTGTAGCCTCAAGAACCGTGTGATGCTCCGGGACCCATTTTTTGGGGCGTTACATTGATACTTTCACATCTCCTGCTGAGTGTCTTGGAGTCGGGGACAGCCGTGTTAACTTGAAGTGGTGAGCTTCCATACTTCGGAAGGCTTTATTTCTTGCTTCTAGTTTCTTGTGTCCTTATTAGTTTAGACTATTATATTGGATTTTGGCCATAGTTGTGGGCATGTCCCGATCGAATATTCTCAGATTACTTTAGATGCTTTGTATTGATGATGTCACTTTCAACATGTTTATCTTATATAGTGTAGTGTATATCTCATATGCTTAGTATATTCAAAGTACTGACCACATACTTTTCTTTGCATTATATTGTGGTATATATAGGTTTGGATGTTCATCACCCCGATTGCGGTTAGCTTGATCCAACATCACTTTAGCATTTCTGTTTGGGTGAGTCCTCACTATTTGTGGACTATTTCTCAATATTTCTTTTATTTTCTCTATCTTAGTTTCAGAATTATAGTTGGGGGCTTGTCCTTGCAACTTACCTTAGTAGACGCTTTCAAATAAGCAATAGAGGTTGAACTTTATATGATGTTAAGAGATTTTCCTTTTGATTTTAACATTGATATTTGGTTTGATTATTTTATATCATTTAGAATTTAGCTTCCACACAATACTAATTCAGTTTATATAGTATTTATAGTTTCACACGAGGCCATGGGTTAGGTTGGGGTCACTTGTGACTCTAAGTATATATTACGACTAGGGGTAGTCTAAGTAGTGATAAACTTGGTATTAGAGCATCAGGTTTAATATGTCCTAGGATGTCTGTAAGCCGTGTTAAGTAAAGTATTATTAATAGGTGTGAAGCACGCCACACTTATGAGTGAAAGGCTATGAAAAGTTGTAGGAAAAGCTTTATTTCTTTTATGTTCATATTATGTGATAGAGTGTTAACTCCAGTAAAACCTTTTTCTAACTTATGCTCTATATGTTTATAGAATATGCCTTCTAATAGAACTAACAGAAGGAGGAGCGGTAATGATAACGTTATTTGGAATCAGCAAGCACAACTACCAACTCTAGCAAAACCACTAAATGAATAAGTCTCTCATGTTAATTTAGGGCCGTTTTCATAGCCTTAGCCTAGTCCATGACTATCCTGAATAACTAGCAGCCTATTGCACTAACTAATTCATCACTGAATAGGACAACAGCCAGAGTCTGAGACTTGACTCAGATATATCCTTCAGTATTCTTTCAGTCTAAGTCTGAAGAGGATCTACTATAGTTCTTAGATAGTGTTTATAAGGTTAGTGATGTCATGGTTTCCACTCTAATTGAAAGTGTTGATTTGGGTTCTTATTAGTTGTAAGGAGTGGATGACTTGGTGCAAGCAGTGGGGGAAGGATAGAGGTATAGATGCAGGTCCAACTAAATAGGATGAGTTTGTTTCTACGTTTTGGGATAGGTCATTCCTACTTGAGGTGAAAGAGGCCAAGGTTTTGGAGTTCAGTAATTTGAAGCAAGGCGATATGAGTGTGAGGGAGAATTCTCTTAAGTTTACTCAGCTTTCAAAATATACTTCGTCTATGGTTATTGATTCCAACACCTAGATGAGTAAATTCATCTTAGGGTATTTCTGAGGATGTTGTCAAAGAGCATAGGACTACATTTTTTGTGTCAAGGAGACAGATATTTCATGATTGATGGTTTATGTGTTACAAATTGAGGAGGAGAAGGTTAATGAAAAAGAAAGGGGAAATATTAATAAGAGAGAAAGAATAGGGAACTTTGATTATTCCCAGCAAAATTCTGGTGGTGGAAATCGCTCTCAGTGTCAATATAGGTCTTCAGCCTCTACACCATTATTTCGCAGTGCTCCATCTCCTAGATCCAGGAAGGATCAAAAAGGTAGAACTCTAGGCTCTAAGCCTTATTCTAGTACTTACAGTGGTCGTACTTTCCCAAGTTGTACGAATTATGGAAAAAACCATCAATGTTTGATAGGTAAGGATGGGTGTTTTGGTTTTGGAAAGCTAGGTCATAAGCTTTGAGATATATAATAGCCAAGAGAGGTGATAATAGTGAATGCACTCAGGATACCTCTTCAGTGGCTCCAGCAGGTAGCCCAACCCACTATGGAGACTCATCTAGTGTAGTTGGTGAACAACATCAGAATAGGTTCTATGCCCTTCAGACTTGACAGGATCAGAAGGGTTCTCCTGATGTTGTCACTAGTACGTTATAGATTTTTCATATTCATATATATGCATTGTTAGATCCTGGAGCCAAGCTATTTTATGCCTCCATATATGGCAGTAAACTTCAATTCCTAAAATACTCTCAGAACTTTTCTCAGTCTCCATTCCAGTTGGTGATTTAGTCATAACTAGATGGGTATACAAATATTACCAGATCACAACTTCCCAGAAAGTCACCTCAGTTGATCTTGTAGAGTTAGAAATTATAGATTTTGATGTTATTCTTAGTATGGATTGCATCTACTCTTTCTATGCCTCTACTGATTGTATACATAGAGTAGTCCAATTTTAGTTTCCAAATGAGCTAGTCATAGAGTAGGAGGGTAGTACCTCAGTTCCTATAAGTCAGTTTGTCTCTTGCCTTAAGGATAGAAACCTAATTTCCAAAGGTTGCATCTATTATCTTATTTGGGTTAAGGATTTAAAGTCTAAAACCCCAACTCTTTAGTAAGTTACATTGGTTAATAAGTTTCGAGAAGTGTTTCCCAAATTTTGCAAAGAGTTTCTCCTGAGTAGGAAATTGACTTTGAAATAGATCTCCTTCAAGATAACCATCATATCTCAATTCCAAAGTTGCAACTGAGCTTAAGAAATTAAAAGAGCGGTTGGAATATCTCCTACATAAGGATTTTATTAGGACCAGTGTTTCTCTGTGGGGTGCTCCAGTTCTTTTCATCCACAAGAAAGATGATTCTCTTAAAATATGCATCAAACACCATTAATTGAACAAGGTCATAGTAAAAAATAAGTATATTATTCCTAAGATTAATGAGTTTCTTGACAAAATTTAGGGAGCCAATTATTTCTCTATAATAAACCTCAAATTCGGCTATCATCAACTCAGAGCCAGAGAACATGACATTCTGAAGACAACCTTTAGAACTTGGTACAGTCACTTTAAATTTGTTGTTATGTCTTTTGAGACTAAATTCTCATTCATATTTTATAGACTTGATGAACAGGGTGTTCAAACGGTAATAGGACATATTCAATTATCTTTATTGGTGTTCAAACGGTAATAGGACATATTCAATTATCTTTATTGATGAGAAACACATTTACTTTCAAAGTGAGGATGAAAATGTAGATAAATTGAGGATTATCTTCCAGGCGCTTAAAGATTGCTAGCTATTCACCAGGTTCAGCAAGTGAGAATTCTGGTACAAATAAATAACATTTCTTGGTTATATTGTTTTCAGTGAAGTTATGAGGGTTTATCCTCAAAAGATCAAAGTAGTGAGGAACTAGCCTAGACCCATCTCTCCCTTAATATCAGAAGTTTCTTAGATTTAGCTTGTTACTACAAATGATTTGTTGATGAATTTTTCTTCTTTACTTCTCCCAAGTCCAGACTTACTAAAAAAAGTCTAGTTTCAATGGTTTGATTCATACTAGTAGAGTTTTCAGAAGTTGAAGACTCGACTTACCATAGCTATAGTTTGGACTCTATTAGGGGGTTCAGATGATTTTGTGGTTTATTGTGATTCTTTCAGAGTTGGACTTGGTTGTATGTTGATGAAATGGGGAAACGCTATAAAATATACCTCTTGATAGCTCAAGCCTCATAAGAAAAACTATCTGACTTATGAACTTGAGTTAGTAGCAGTTGTTTTTTCCTTAAAGATTTGGGGGCATTACATCAATGGTGTTTATGTTGGTGACTTCACTGATCACAAGAGCCTTCAATATCTGTTCAATTAGAAAGATCTAAATCTTTGTTGAAGGAAATGGCTAGAGTTGTTAAAAGATTTTGATATAAGTGTTTTTTACTATCTAGGTAAGGCCAATGTTATGGCTGATGCTCTTAGTAGATTTTCTATGGTAGTATCGCTCAAATAGAATATGATAAGAAAGATTTTGTTCGCGAGTTTCACTAGCTTACTAGATTGAGAATTCAGTTGGTTGATCCAGTCGAGGGAGTATTTTGGTTCACAAATGGTTCAAAATCATCTTTGATAGCCTAGGTAAAAGAAAAGAAAGATAGTGATCCTATATTCTTTAGGTTGGAATAAGCATTCTAAAGTTAGAAGGTTGAGGTTTTCTCCCCAAGATATAGATCTATTCTTTGTTGCCAGGGCAGACTTTGTGTTCTAGATGTGGATAACTTAAGATAGTGGATGCTAGAAAAAGCACATAGTTCTCAGTATTTTAATCAACCAGGATCCACTAAGATGTGTTATGATTTATAGGAAGTCTGTTGGTGGAATGGTATACAGAAAGATATCATTGAATTTGTAGTTAAGTCTCCGAATTATCAATAGGTTAAGGTTGAGCAGCAAAGACTTGGTGATGCACTTCAGGGTATTAGTATTCCGACATGGAAATGGGAAGTGAAAGTATAGACCTCATTATAGGGTTGCATCATACTTGTTGACAGCATGATTCTATAGGGGTTAATATGGACTGAATGACTAAACCGACCTAGTTCTTCCTTGTTAACACTTCAAATTTAGATAAGGATTATGCTACACTCCACCTTAAGGAGTTGGTAAATTCACTATTACTATCATTTTAGATAAATGTACTTAGTTTACTTCTCAATTTTTGTAAACATTTCAGAAGGGCCTTGGTACCCAAGTTCATCTTAGTACTACTTTTCACCTATAGATAGATGATCAAGTAGAGGGGATCATTCAGTCCTAAGAGGTCATTGAGTGCGTGTGTTATCAATTTCAAGGGTAGTTGGGATGATCATTTTCCTTTGATCAAGTTTGCTTATAATAACAGTTATCATTCTAGTATTTAGATGTCCCCATTTGAAGCACCTTATGGCAGGAGGTGTATATCTCCAATTAGTTGGTTTGAAGTTTGTAAAGCTACTTTGATTGGATATATTTAGTTCATGAGGCTATGGAGAAAGTTCAGCTAATTACAAAAAGGCTAAAAATGGCTTAGAGTCATTAGAAATCCTATGCAGATGTGAAGGGAACGCGTGAGTTCGCTATTGGTATTTTTGTCTACTTGAATATTTCACCCATGAAAGTGTTGACAATATTTATTAAGAAGGGAAAGCTCAGTCCCTTCTATTTTGTTTTGTATAAGATTTGGGTTGTTTCAGCTGCATAGCGTATGAATTAACTATAGACTTAGAATCAGTTCATCAAATTTCTAGGCATCCTTGTTAAAGAAATGCATTGGTGATCCCACATCAATTGTGCCCTTAGGGGGTGTGGGTGTGAAACATAGTCCATCTTGTGAAGGGGTCCTAGTTGAGATCTTCGACCATTAGGTTCGTAAGTTGAGCAATAAGGAGGTCATTTTGGTAAAGGTTCTTCGGTGAAATCAGTCAGTTAAAGGAGCTACTTACGAAGTAGACGCAGGTATGATGACCATACCCCATATTTTCCCTTAGAACTCAGTTCCAACTTGAAATAATAGTTTTCCCTTAATTAATTAATTCTCTTTATCTCATGTAACCCAACAATTCTTATGTTGTAATATATATTCATGAGTTTGGTTCAATCCATATTCAGTTATAGACTAAGTCATTATGTCAATATTCAGCCTTTAGAAAGTCAATGCTGAGATTTGCAGCTCTTTTCCTAATATTCCAACTTAGTTAGTTTTGTTTTAGTGATGAATGGCACCAATGGGTGGATATTATAACAATCCAAAAATCCAAGCTAAGATTAGAACCATGATCCAAGTACATGTAAAATCAAATATCATGTTTTTATGGTATGAGAGGTGATTTAGACATAAATTAAGGCGGCAAGTAACTCTTAGCTATTGGCCAAGTCAAAACCTTTCTTACCGATTGATTTCTTATGAAGAATCTCCCTATAGTCAATTTAAAACAAGAATAAGTCCTTTATTATGAAGTATTTTTGAGCTAAAGACAAATCAAATGATGTATATTTGAATTATCTTTCCAACGCATAAAGCTTTTCCTTAATCCGATATTGGAGAATGAAGTTATGGCCATTTTAGTGGAGCAATGTCCAATAGTAAGAACCTAAGAGCGTAGGTACGATCAAGGTGAGATTGTACGACCTTACAAAGCTCTGGTCTGATTGAAAAAAAACCCCAAACAACTAAAATTTGACAAGTATACCTTCAACAATGATAGGGAACAACGATTGTGGTTAGAAACAAAGATCTTAGCTATGATCTTGATTTCTAAAGTTGATCTGGTTGGAACCTTCAACCTATGAACCAAGGTATGCTCGTAAGTGGGTCCCACGATTGTGGAAAGGTCTCATATGTCCCTTCCAACAGCTTTTCAGTTATGAATTTAAAATGTCACATTAGTCTTTGTCCACTCTTTTATCATAAATATTATATTGTTTAAATTACTCCAAGGTACATTATTAAGCTAAATAGTACTCTAAGTCTAGTACTCTAAGTCCCTCAATACCCAAATTCATTCAAAATTAGCCTCAAATAGAGAAAAAAATAGTTCTTCTTCCTCCCATAGCAAACTAGGCTTCATCTCTTTCAAGCCCCAAGTTCAAAGATTTCTTCAAAGTTTTCATCTCTAAGTATATGATATTTCACAAATGGATTTTCTTTCACCCATTGAGTCCCAAACTTAACTTAATTTCTCAAGTTTAATTCACCTTTCAAGTGTAGGATTTCCATGAATAGTGTGAATTCTATTAGTTTTTAGTTTCTTGCTTTGACTAAACAATGAATATATGTTTCTCCATAAATTTGAGAATCTTTCCATACTCATGATCATTAAATCTAATTATATTGATAATTTTTTTATTTTGGGCATGGATTATAAAATTCCTTGTGATGTTGAGATTATAGAATTTTCATGATTAGCTGCATTCTTCAAAGATGGTGGGTTATGAATACCCCATAACCTAGGATATCATTCATTGTCAGTTAAAAATTTAATTTTTTGTTTTACAGGATTTAGAGTGCTTTCATATAAAGCACTTATCTTTTGTTTGAGAATATCATTATTGTTGAGCATTTTAGAATATCAGTTTACTTTCAGTATAGTTAGCAGGGGGCTTGTCCTAGCAACTCACCTTTAGTAGAGACTTTCAGATAGGTAGTAGAGGTTCAACTTTATGTGATATTAATAGGTTTTCATTTTGATTTTAACATTGATGATTTGTTTAGGTATTTTATATCATTCAGACTTTAGCTTCTGCACAATACTATCAGTATCCATAGTGGCATGCCAGGCCATGAGTTAGCTTGGGGTTACTTGTGACTCTAAGTTCCGCATTATAACTAGGGGTAGTCTCGAGTTGTGACATTTCTAAAATACTTTCTTGTCCCATGTAATCTTCCCCAAGTAATGATGGAAGTATAGTGGTCATGTAGTCCTTCATTCATGAAGTGAACCTTTGAGGCTATAAGTAATACTTGTCATTCTCAATTAACGAAGACCATATTAATACTGCTATGCATTCTAACATCTGCACCATGTTTATAAGAACTCAAGTTTGTATGTAAGTTTCATGCATCATAAAAATCAAATAGCAATCATTAGTTTGTCAAAAGAAGAACGAATATATAAAATTCATTTTTAATGTATGTTTATGCTTAATCATACATGACTGAAATTCATGTTAAATTAGCTAAAATTTCATCAATTAGAAGGATAAAAAATGGAGTATGGTTACATAGAATATGAGGATGTTCTCATCATTACTATCTATATTGCAAACTTCAGGATCATATACAGAGTTAATGAAGGAACAAGGCAAATATAAGGGTATAAAGATCCTGAAACAAGAAATAGAGAACAAGGATTACAATGTAGCCTATTAAAAATAAAGATCAGGAAGATGGCTTCACAATTGTTACCAAAAGGCCAAACCAAGATTTAGAAGAACATTAATGTATCATAATTAATAAGATATCCAATTCTAAATAGTCTAAACAACCTCATAATGGATTTATACAAAGTTCAATGTCATTTTAAAATAATACAAAATAATATCAATTTGAGGGAATAGTATAAAACACGATCTAAAATCACCTAGTTTCAAGGATATACCTATTATAAGAAAAATTGTGATAATAGACCAATATCCATTATCAAGAGACAAAATAAAAAGAAAAGAATGCTAGTTATTACTCTCTTCTCTTCTTCAATTTTGAGGTTAAAAAATTAAGAGATGATTTGTTTTGACACTGATATTTAATTTGTATATGTCTTTTTAAAGTCCTACCATATGTATTAACCAATTTAGATATATATGTAATGTCTGATGTTAAGCTCGACAAAGTCGAATTTCAGATACATATAACTGAACTTCATGTAAAATGATTAGAATACAACCTCTACAACATTTCTTTCTGAGCCCATGGACATATAGATGATTTGGTCAAGCGAATATGATTGAAATTGTCACACCCTTTTTACCAAACAATTTTATCTAACATTTCAAAAAGGGTTTTCAAATCCGAATGTGACTAAAAAGGTGTTTTAAAAAAGGAATTTAAATTAAAAGTTAGAGTTTCCACTTGACAATGAGTTTTGGTGTGCCAAATCACCTAGAAAATCTATTTCAAAACATTTTACTCTTAAAAATTGATCCACAACTAGAGGTTCTGGTTTAGGAACTCTGTTGACCGAGG
The DNA here is from genome assembly GCA_030864225.1 of Capsicum baccatum var. pendulum. Taxonomy (NCBI): domain Eukaryota; kingdom Viridiplantae; phylum Streptophyta; class Magnoliopsida; order Solanales; family Solanaceae; genus Capsicum; species Capsicum baccatum. Next base: position 205,447,454 of record CM061553.1, on the reverse strand, counting down.
GAAAGGTGTTGTCATGAGCCAATTGGACGTGAGTGGCACCACCAATTCTCCTAAGCGAGAAATAATATTCATGAAGCATTAACTAACAGAAAAAAATATTTCATTAATAGTTTTAAGATCATTCAGTCTAACACCTTAAGGCAAAGAAAAAATCAATACTAAAATAAAAACACCCTTAGAATTCAAAAATCATTGTACCCAAACATATTAAGAATAAAAAAAAGGGGATGCAACTCTAAAAATCAAATAAAAGTACTTAATGTCAAAACAAATGACCATGACATAACGAAAAGATTCCATGGTAGCTTAGATAAGTTGCTAACCCTTGAAATCTAGATTACACGCTAGTTTTGCTGAAATATCTATTGCACTTACAAAAGTAAGAGCAAGTGTAGTATTAGCACATAAGAACAACAATGTACTAGTAGGGCAATTTGGCCAACCCAAAATGAGACTATGAACATATTACCAAAACATAGTTCAATAAGTTAATCCATGCTTATTCTAACCTACACCTAGCATAACAAGTATTAATTAAGCAGTTTAGAATTTCAAGCAATAAGTCAAGCTATTTTGAGCCAAGTCAAAAAAAGTTTAGGAATAATTAAACATATAAATATATTTCTTGGTTCACTCATGGAACCACATGCTATGGGTATCATAACCATCCTCTAGCCATAACCCTTGGTGGAAAAATTTTGCCCATGTACCAAAATCCCAGACCCAAGTGTCTGGACAATCTTATTCCGCCAATAAGCCCATAAAACATACAAACACCAAAACATTCCTCATTTAACCATATGGTAGGTCAAAGTCATACAATAAGATAAAATAATTGATTTGACCACACAAAGAAGCATGTACTAATAAGCCATACTGAGAAGTTGTTAAATGCACACATAGTATAAATTGGATTAAAATACAATACCATCACATACCTCAAACAAATATTGCACAACACCAGTATGCCAGAGCCTTGCCCTTCAGTGTAATTTTCATCGGCCTCGGTCTAGAAAATGCATGCATACACATAATTAATAAAATGACCTACCATATTGGGGATTATGATTCACAGCTAACTCCTAGGACCAAGTTCATGATCATTCTCTCCCTGTTCTAGGGATTTTCAACCTTAATTCAACTAAAACTATCAAATCCATGGATGATTTAGGGAACTAATGACATACAGGGGTAAATTTACCAATGTTAACAAAAACCCATTGATTTTATACCCAATTGCTCCTTTACACCAAAAAATCAACAAAATTTAGTCGCTAACCCTCCTAGAACTAAGAAAACTAGCAATTCTAAGGATAGGTTATTGATTTACTAGTTAATAGAGATGAATTCCTTACCATAACGATGAAATATGAAGAAAAATTCATGGTTTTTTCCAGAAATTACCACTGTTGATCCTTAAACATTTCTTAGAACAATTGACCATTTTAAGAGTGTTTCAGAAATAAAACAACAATATATGTTGCTATTGTGGCATCGGTATAGCGACATGCTTTCTATTGAAGCCCTTGACTACATTGATCGATTTCCATAAGGGGAATGATCCTACTTTTGAGCATGTCGCTATAGCGATATGCACATCATTATAAAGATACTGATGGGACATAAAGTCTAGTTTCCTCCAATATTCTTCTTTTCACAACACACCTTAAATCCAAGATATCCAAAACAATACCCTATACACTAAGATCAATTCTGAGTTCTACTTATCCAAATTTAATTCCATAAATTCATATGAGTTTCTTATCAATTTATCTAACTAGGGATCAAATCAAAAACTACCATACTTACCCAAATCAATACCAAATTTCCATAGAATATACCTCACTTGAATTTCATTCGAAACTAGCTTAGCTTGAAATTCATAACTTCAAATCTAGAAAGAATTTTAGCATGGAATTTTAATAATATGCTTATATATAATAATGGGTAGGTATAATTTATTATTGATGTTTGCTGAATGTTTGATTGGACCTTTTGGACTAATGAGGACCCCGATAGGTATTGTTTGTTTGTGGCAAAACTATCACTACCTCCAGGGTTCACAGCAAAAAAAATTCATCTGTAAAGTTTTTCACCATAATGATCAATGAAAGTGGGTTGAAAAACGAATTTCAATTTTCAAATCCCCCAAAACTTGAAGAATACAAATGCTTTCTATAGCATATAATTTAGAATTCATTGTTGTCGCCAGAAAGTACTGAATTTGACCATTCTAATGGCCTGCTATCCAGAAAGTTCCTTATAAAATATAAAACTTACCCATCATTTCTCTTAATGATCAAATAAGAAAATAGGCCAAAATAAGGAGAGAAAAGAGTGTACTTGTATCCTCAAAAATTTAAAGATACTTGTCTGGTATGTTCTTCTCAATTTCTCAAGTAGCTTCCTAGACCAAACGATGCTTATACTAAACCTTAACCAAACATATTTCCTTCATTCTCATTGAATGTGATGTTTGAAAAGTTGAAACAAGGAAGGAGTTTTTGAGACTTTTTTATTAGACGCTTGGAATTGGATAAGAATTTTATTCAAACATATCTAGAACAAGAATGGATGGTTTTAAGCCAAATCTTTTTCTAATAAAATTGAGTCTCATTTAATGATATAATATCCATATCCATGATACCTTTTGATCCTAGAAACATGAAATACTATGTGAACTCTCGATAAGCCTGGTAGTAAAGCTAACCATTATGTAATTGGACCAGCATACTCAAAAATCTTGAAAGGACCAATGTACTAAGGGATGATCTTTCCCTTCTTACTAAACCTTATGACTCCATCCATAGAAGACCCCTTAAGCAACACTTTTTCATCCACTATAAAGTCCATGTCCCTTACCTTATGGCCTCTATACTCCTCTTATCTACATTGAGCAGCCAATAACTTGTTTTGAATGAATCTCACTTTTTCTTGAGCCTTCCTTACCAAGTCAGTTTCCAAAGGTTAAACATCTCCAGTCTCAAACCACCCAATAGATGACCTGTACTTCCTTCCATAAAGAGCCTCATGGTATTATATCAATGTTGGTGTGATTTTTATTATTGTACGAAGACTCACACAATGTAAAAAATTGGTCCTAATGACCACTAAAGTCAATTACACAAGTTCTCAAAATCTTCTCTATCTCTTGAATCGTCCTCTCCGACTGCCCATCAGTTTGAGGTTGAAAAGCCTTGCTAAAAGTTAGATTAGTATACAACTCCTTGTGCAACCTATCCTAAAATTTAGTAGTATACTTCACATATCTATCCAAAATAATGGTATGGGGTACCCCAATAATTCTTTCTATCTTCTTAATGTAACTTTTTGCTAACTGTTGAGAGCTATAATCTACCCAAACTAGCAGAAAGTGAGCTGATTTTATCAACCAATCCACTATCACCCAAATGGAGTTGTATTTCCCTACTGTCCTAGGAAGAACTACCTTAAAATTCATTGCAATGTGCTCTCATTAAAAATAGGTATAGGCATTCTTTAAAGCAACCCCACAGGCCATTGGTGTTCATACTTCACCTCCAGACAACTGTGATACTTGGATACATAATCCATTATGTCCATATTTATCTTGAGCCACTAATGAAATTTTCTCAAGTCACAGTGAATCTTGTTCTTATCTAAATTAATTTAATAACGTGAACCATAGGCCTTTGAAAGTACATCATAAATCAAATCACTAACTCGAGAGATGCATAACCTTCTCTTAGACCATAACACCTCACTCACATTAAGAGTAGCATCTGCCATCTCCCCACTTACCACTTTATTCCATAGTGCATTCAACTTTTGTCCCCAAATTGCTTGGCCTTAATATGATCCAAGAATGTTGACTTTACCTTAATACTAGCCAACACTGCACCCTTGTCTCAAACCTAAACTACATTCTCTGATATGCTAGAGTTTGAAACTTTCTGGCTAAAGGTCACCTGAACACATTCGTGAATGACAAACTACCTATGCTAGCTTTTCGGCTCAATGTGTCTACCACCATATTGGCCTTACCTGAATGGTACTAATTAGTAACATCATATTTCTTCAATATCTCCATCTATATATGCTACATTAGATTCATATTCCTATGAGTAAACACATGTTGTACACTATAGTGATTTATGAAGACCTCACACTTGACACCATAAAGATAGTATCTCTAAATCTTTAATGTAAATACCACCACTACAAACTCTAAATGATGAGTTGGGTATCTCTTTTCGTGAGGTTTTAACTGTCTTAAAGCATAAGCAATGACATTATTTTCCTAAATCAACACAGCACCAAGTCCAAAATTGAAGCATCAAAAAACACTATAAAATCCTTGCCTTCAACCGATAAAGAAAAGATAAGGGTTGTAGTCAAGAGTATCTTGAGATTTTGGAAGCTCTCATCACATTGATCTAAAAAAAATGGCACCTCCTTTTGAGTCAACCATGTCAAGCATGTTTCAATAGATGCAAGATTATTAATAAATTTATAGTAATAACTAGAAATACCTACAAAGCTCCTTACCTCGGTCACTGAACTAGGTCGAATCTAATTCTTAACTGCCTTAATCATCTGGGGGTCCACCATTACCCCTTTTCTCAAAAATTACACTCCCCAAAAAGGCAACTAAAGACAACCAAAACTGACACTTCAAGAATTTGGTAACTAAATATTTCTCCTTTAAAATCTCCAATACTGTGTGAAGGTGACCTACGAGACCTTCTTACTTTCCAATAAAACTAGAATGTCATCAATAAACATAATAATAAAATATTTCAAGAATGGCTTTCGAATAGTTTTTATCAAGCTTATAAAGGATGTAGGAACATTAGTTAGCCCAAAGGACATCACCTAAAACTCGTAATGACATAACGTGTTCTAAAAGATGTCTTTGGTGTGTTCTTTGGTCAAATTTTCTACTGATGATAAATCAACCAAAAATTAATTTAAGAAAACATCCTCCACCTTATAACTGGTCAAACAAATCATATATGCAAGGCAAGGAATATTTGTTTATGATGGTAACCTTATTCAGTTGTCTATAAATAATGTGCATACTCCTTCTACTAACTTTCTTATTAAAGAAAAGATAGAAGTACCTAATGTGAAGCACTTAGATGGATAAACCCCTTGTCAAGTAGTTCCTACAATTGAGTTTTGAGTTTTCTCAACTTTGCTGGAGTCATTTGATAAGGAAGAAGGGATATAGGATGAGCACCTAGCTCTAAGTCAATACAAAAATCAATATCTCTATCTGGAGGCATACCTAGTAAATATGAAGAAAACACATCCTGGAATTTGGAAACCCCTTGAACTAACTCAATAGAAGGGGACCCCACACTTACATCTTGAAGGCGTGCTAAAAATGTTAAACAACCCTTCCCCCATTAACTTTTGAGCCTAGACAAATGATATAATTTTACCGATTTGGCCTTATATACTCCCTCCCGCTCTAGTTTATCTATCTTAGGCATGACTAGAGTCATTGTCTTAAAATTATAGTTTAAGACAATGTGATATGGAGATAAGCAGGTCATACCCAAAATTACATCAATGTCTAACATATCTAGAATAATCAAATCTAGGTAAGTCTTAAAACCCATAAATAACACATAAAAAGAGTGGTAAATATGGATTACTACCACAAACTCACCAATTAGAGTAGACTTCTACACAGAAAAGTCAAGAATATCACAAATAAAATTCAGACATACCGTTAACTAGAAAGATATATAAGAATAAGTAGACCCCAAATCAAATAAAATAGAAGTTATCTAGTCACAAACAAATATTATACATGTGATCATCGTATCAAAAGCCTCGTTATCAGTCTTTCCTAAAAAGGCATAATAGTGAACTCGATCATCAATTTAAGCTAATTATTTCCCTAATTTCACTCTCCTCCCTCTGTGCAGCTAATTTCTCAACCACTTCAACCGTCTGCCTAATTTATTACTCCACTCTATAGATGACCTCTTCTATTACCTCCTCTTACTCTACTTATTGTAACTATAGCCTGTGTCAGCTGTTGTGCTTGGGAATTCACCTCTCCCATAGGACACTTCCTCTTAAAGTGACCAACAACAACAAATTAGTCATTTCCACTATAAAGAATACTGACTGTTAAAGAGTAAGAAGCCCCTTGGCTCCTAATAACCTGCGACTAAGTAGAGACCTTAGTTGGACCTTCATTAGAAGCAGGCAATGCAGACTAAATAGGGCAAGTTGGGTAGGCCTTCTGAGCATATCCCTTAGAATATGATACTCTGAAATTCCTAACATTATGGTAATTCATAGAAAATATCTTAGCCATACTCACTTTCGTTACTCCCTCTAAATTCACATAATCTATCACCTTATTAAACCTTTTTTCTACAGAAGTCACACGCACAGACCAGACCTGTAGATCATAATTTAAATTCTCTAAATGACGTTGAATTATCTCCTCTTTAGTAGCCAAAAATGAGTAGCATAGTGAGACAAAGCATAAAACTTAGCCTCATAGGCCAAAAATGACATATCGCCCTGTTTCAATGCTAAAACTCATACGTAAAGAACTTAAAAATTTGATAAAATATATGAAAATTATGATTTTGTCTGATTTGATAGTTTTACCCCTCTCTATATTTACATTGTGGTACTTCTAGGGTAGGGTGATTAGCATGGATCCTGATGTATTTTGGTACCTTTTATGCGATATTATGATTTTTGGTGGCTTCGAGAGCTTTATTTTGGATGTGTATGGTTATCTTTTGATATATGTGATGGATGACTGAATCAACTGTGCTAATAGATTTGTAATATCACTTTTAGGCTAGACAGACCTTTGGTTCAGATCTCGATGTACCCGAGCTCATTTCGACCAGTTGGTTAGAAAGTTAAAAAACTAGAAATTTAGGTAGGGATCCATATTTGGTTGAAACAACCTCAAATGGAAAATCCAACTTAACCAACGCATCTAAAACATCAATTTAAAGGTGGTAACATTTTTGTTATGCTTTTATAGCTTTTAAATCTCATTTCGATCCACGATTTGAAAAATTGTAATTTCAAATTTTAGTAGTCAAGTTTGTGAAATAATGCTTTTTTGAAATTATGATATCGCTATTAAGTCCGGAGCATCGAATTTAGTATGGTTGCATAGTTTGTCTATGTATATCAGACTTTGAATGAATTTTGGGCACCCTTTTAGGTCTGGGTTAGACACAAAAAAATTGGCTTTTCCAGATCTGGTGCAAGGTATAAAACAACCCTTTTACCCTCCTTTTTGCCTTTTTTGTCCATTCTTTCACCTTTCCTCTTGGGAGTTAAACCCTAAAATAGTGTGGGAGCTTAAAAGTGAAGCTTGTGGGGTGCTTGGGAATCTAGATTAACATCTATTTCTTGATTTTGTTACGGATTGAAGGTGAGATTTCATCATTTTCTATTCTAATTCTTGATTAGTTTCTCAAAATTTCAAATATCATAGGGCTTGATTTTAAACCCTAATTTCACTCCTTTAAAATTGAATAATATTTTAATCTTATAATTACTAGTTTTTCATTAATCTAACCTTCAAAACAACTTTGATTCTTGATTTTAACATTAAATTTACAGATTTTATTTGATAAATCTTAATAATGGTTTTATTCGATTTGAACATTGTTTTTGACTTGATTTGACTTGGGTTTTCATCTGTAGATTCCTAAAAATATGGAAAATGCATTTTAAAAGTAAAGTTATGATTTTGTCCTTTTTGAAAACCCATTTCGGGGGTCTGTTTTGACCCCAAATCAAAAGTACTTAATATGGGCATCATTAGCTTTGTTTTGATGTGTCAATTCTGTATTTCTTAGTTTTAGTTTATTTTAAAATTGTTCATGAGAAGTAGAGTTTTGTGGTTGAAGTATTGCGGACCAATTTTGGCCTTTGAGGTAGATTATGTCTTAACTCTTTTAGACTGGGATGTGTAGTTAATGATGGTACACAATACATGTTAAGGGTGGTAACTAATCATTAAAAATAGCTATCTATGTATTGTGCCCGTGCGGGGACCTATATGTGATGTAATTTTTAAAATTAAGATATTATGTGATATGTGTGACCGTATGGGTTCCTATATGATGTTAATAGCCTTGAATACATGTAAATAATTGTTTTGTAGTTTTGGAAATGCCTATTGTGGTACCATTGGAGTATTGTGATATATTCAAACTTGTGGGCATATAAAACTTGTGGAAATTTATGTATAGTTGGAAATAATGAGCGAATATTGGCCCACGTGGTTGTGGAAATGTATCAGTGTGGTTGAATATGAAAATACATCATGTGGTTGGTTGTGGAAATACTTATTGGGAGTGATTGTGGCCAGTATATCCTCATGGCATCATATGTATAATTTTACTTATTTTATATGTTTCGTATATACGTATTCTTGTTTTTGGTCCCACTTAATTTGTGTCTCATGTTATGCATGTAATTGGAAATATTAGAAATACTAGAAATTCTAGAAATATTAGAAACATTGGATTTATAGACTTCTCCAAAGTATATGTCATAAATGAGTCATGGATATTGATTGTATACGGGTTGATGAACCTCTCATAGGTTGTAATGCCCCCAGAATACACCCTGGGCACCACATGGTGCATATGGTCACAAGTAACCATAAGTCAACCCATGCTGGTACTTGCTGTGAGCGCTGAATATAATAACAGGAAACATATACAGAACTTAACTAATAACGCCATAAGGTTTTAAATACAAAAATCAATACTGAATCGAAATATGGAAAATGCCTGTCTGAAAAATAAAACTGTAAGACAGTTAATAACAAATGAGAACTGAGTAACTTACTGTAAAGTGTCTGAAAACCTCTACTACTAACTGTGGAGTTGATGGGACAAGTCCCCAACTAACTCCAACTAATTACTGAACTGAACATACTGAAATAAATATAACAGTCCTCGAAACATGAGGACTCACAACTACTGTTGATGCGGGTAAACTGGGATATCTAGGTACAGTTAGGAACCTGAGTGTACGAACCTATAATATGAAACATCAGAGCGCATGAAACGAGTAAGTGGTCAGTACTTTGAACTTACTGGTATGCTAAATGAGGTTAGGTTGTTATGCATGAGTTCATGTGCATGAACAATAATTGACTATATGGATAACATGTGATACTGAATAAAGATGCATGAATGTTGTAAGGACTGAGAATGCATGATCAAACATAATACATGATAATGATAAAACCATAAATTGAGATACTGAGTTTCTGATAATTGGATACTGTGACCAAGAAAACCTAAAAACTGAACTCTGAATTGAAGGCTGGACTGAGACTGTGGGAGTTATCATCTAACCAACATCCCCCAATATACTAGATTGGGGTCCAACCTGTAATTCCAGTTAGAAGGTTGTTAGTACTATACCATGGGTACTAACAATGGTTGTGCGGATCCACTAAAGTATTGTCCCAAAGGACTAAGGATCACCCTCAACTGGAAAGGCCCTAATAAGATATATGTCAAACCCTCAACTGATAGGTTAACATCTCTAAGCTACGCTAGCTACGTAGTTATTGAATGCAGGGACTGCTGCTAAAGTTCACACCCTTAACTGGTAGGTGAGCCCTCATCCCTGGGTTCGCTCAGTGCTAAGTCTCACTCCCAACTGAAATGACTCTAAATACTGAACTGAACTGAACCTTCTAACATCATATACTGACTGAAATGAATGTACTCTAATGTATATATATGAAACCATTCTGATAACATTGAAACTAAGTAATCAACTAACTTTTTTGAGTATTCATAACCCCAGGGTTAAAGAACTTCGAACAATCATACTATGTTATTGAATTTCATTCATTAATTTGCTTATCTTGGTTGTTGATTCGTAGATAATTACATGAGCATGGTTTTTCAACCTCTAATCTTTTACCTAATATGGACATTACAAATACATCGTTGAGAGAGGATGCAATAATTCAATTAAGTTAATTAATATATCATCCTACATATGAATCAAGTAAGACATCTAAGTACATCCCTGTCCTAGACGCTAAGTTTAATTCTTTATTTTATAAAAGAATAAAAATCCAAACTTTGTTTATTCCCATATTTTATCTCCCTATTCCCTCTCCCGAGATTGAAAGGTCGATAATATATGTATTCTAAGGGTCACAAATTCTTAAAATAATTAAAACAAGAATAAACAAACAACTAAATATGATAAGCAAAATTAATCGAAATTAATCCAAAACAATAGTACACATGTTCTTGGTTTTAACCCCGGAAAGAGAGTTTTAGCTAATAATATCCATAATCACGATCCATATAATTGAATACATCATATGAAATATTAAAGACAAAACAAAAAATTAAAACCTAAAAATAATACGTGTAGCAGCCTCCACCGTCACCTGTACGTCTCCAAGAATTCAATAATATGGTTCAATTCCCCCTCAAGTTCTAACCAGATATATTGTATATATATTATATTATATTTACTAATAATAGTGGGATTGGAAATAAATGTTAAATATTCCCTCCAAGGATTCCTTGAAATACGTGCCCTAATTTGACTTTAAATAGGACAATTCACAAACTATCCCGGCACATTGTAATTGACCGTGCTTAGATCGTCGACGCGAAGCGTCGAGTTAGCATCATAGGAAGTGAATTAGAATTGAAAATTTCATAGAAGTTTAAATTGTGTGACCATCAACGCGACGCGTCAATTCACTAAAATTTGCTTTCAAAATTTTGGTTAAGTGTTGAACGTCCTATCCTTTCCCCATGCCTTTTGTAGTGTATTTCCAATTAATTTTCAGCCTTTAAATTATCAATATATCACCATATTTATCTCAGCAAGCATCCTACACTATCACACACCACGAATAAAATATCAAAAAAAAAACAATATTCTCAACGATGAATCAAAACAAGAGCTAAGATAAGGTAAATTCGCAATGATCTTCCACTATTATTCCGACTTTTGACTTAATCAAATTAAACTTTCCACATTAAAAACATGTTATTCCTCATAAAATTATTCCATTAAAATATTTGAAATAAATTAAACACATTAGAATCCAACTAGATCAACTAGACATGCACCTAGCTCAAGCTAGTAAAACTAGTCGTTCGGGTTGAACTCTAAATGACTTAATTTAGTGCAAACTTCTTTGAAAAATACTTTGGACAATGTAATCACATACTTGGACACTTAAATGCTTTTTTATATCACTATTAACACATTAAGCACACGAATTACTCTCAAAATAATGCGAAATAAGCTAGAATAATGATACCAAAGTGTATAAAATTAACTCTGATCATCACCCCACACATAAATCCTTGTTCTTCCTCGAACAACTCTTTACTCTAAGAATCAAAAGTTGAGGTGATGCTACACTTCTACTAAATTCAAGACACTCAATATAGTACTACAATGACTACACGAAATGCAAGTTTCTACACAAAACACATTATTTACACAATTGAAAGCTCAAGAACACTACTTCAAAACATCCTAGCCTCAAGAATTGACTCACCTAAGAGGCAAAATCATGATTATCATTCAATTAAGGACATCATACAAATCACCCACATTCATCAAACATGTGCCCCTCACAACAAGAGAGTTGCCCATAATCACTCACATAAATGTAATTTATCACATAATGGGTATAAGAATCAAATTACGCTCACTCTCACAAGGAATTCACAAGTTGCAAAAAATGAACCATAGGATTGCCTTTAGTGTAATGCTCCACCAATATTAGAATGTAAACTTAGGATCAATTAGGACTTTTTCGGGTTGTAATGTAGGCTAAGGGACGGGTAGGAATTGTTTTAGAATAGTGACTAGCCTATCTAAGCACTTTAATAAACTACATTATATATTTAAAATCACTCTTCAACAACCAAATTACACTTATTCATTCATCCATACCTTTTTTTTTGCCCTATCTCTTTTAAACATTTACACAAACACTTGGTGGACACATAGTTTACTACCACAAGAATTAATTTTTCTCTTTTTTCACAATCATGGAAATATTTTTAGCATAAATTATATCACAACCATCCACCACAAATAAATTTTATACCAATAACTATTACCTTGGGGCATCAATTTAACCATTTTCTTCTTTAATTTCTCAAACTCCTTACTAATTTAATTTTTTTACATTAAAGAACTTAGGAGCTTTTTTGGATCAAATTATGGTCTATCGAAGAAGGGATTAGGCTACTTATGAGGTTGCCAAAGAAAAAGGTAAAGGTTCAATAGGGGTTAACTAGGATAATGCACAACGGTAGGACAAATATAAGGTATAAAACAAAGTTGTCAAAGAAATGCCTACATTATCTCCTAAACTCACATTCTTTATTTCGCTTCACACACACCGGGAAAGTTCTAGACGTCACATGCAACAAGAAATTTACAAAAATCTCACATCACACATGGCACATGCTCAATTCAATAGGATCATCATAGACTCCCAACCAAACAATAGCACAAATTCAATTTTAAGCCAATAAGTACAAGAGTCAAAAACATGACCCTAGGAGTCCCAAAAAATAGTAATTCACTCAATCAACATGCTTTTACAAACAAACCCTTGCATCATGTAATCAAAACTAGAACCAACAAGAATATCTCATACAAAATTTTTTTAAAATTAAGCCAAAATTTAGGAATTTCCCCACTCCACACTTAAAAATCTACTTTGTACCCAAAGTGAACTTAAAAGTAAGAGATAGAAATACTCTCTAAGGCCTCTAGTCCTAGCTATTAGCATCGTTTTACAAAAAAAAGATCCATGGGACCCCACACTTAGTCTTTGCTATGCTCCTTAGCTCAAGTTTATGGTACTCAGACTTCTCATTAACTTGTGACTCAACCAAAAACAAAAACTACGTGAAGCAAAAAATAAAAACTTAAAAGAAAACATACCTAATTAACTTGGGTTGCCTCCCAAGCAGCGCCTGATTTAGTATCGCAGCACCACCTAACTCAACTCCACCATATTCCTTCATCTTTTCCTCACACTTGAAAGCCATCTTCTTATCTTTTTCACCCCTTTTGGATGTAAGTTCTCAAGAGAAGTAGGTTTTTCAACTTTAGCCTTTTCAGGCTCATCAACTTCCATCATGTCAGGCTTAGGATATAGAGTCTTAGGATGCTCAATACGGTAGTTCGAAGAGGTATTTTATGGACTAGACACCCCACAGATATCCCCTTCAATAACATTTATCATACACAAATCTTTAACTTGGGACGTAGTTGTGGGTGCTTTGTGTACATCAAACACCACCTCTTCATCCTCTACCCTCATTTTGAGTGTACCTTTTCTAACATCAATTAACGCTCCTCTGGTTGCTAAAAATGAATGCCCCAAAATGATTGGTACCTATTTATATGCCTCAAAATTAAGAATACTAAAGTCAGTAGGTATAATGAATTTACCAACCTTTATGAGGACATCCTTAATTATTCCATCCGGGTGTGTCAATGACGCGTCTTCCAACTATAACACCACAGTGGTTGGTCTTGGATCTCCCAAAACTAATGTTTGAACAATTAAAGGGGTATCAAGTTGATGCTTGTCCCTAAATCACTCAAAGCATGGACTGCTTTACTCCCAACTTGGATTGGGATGGCAAGCTTCCCTTGATCTCTCAATTTCTTGGGGATTTTCTGTGTCATCATAGCGCTACACTCTTCAGTAAGTGTTATAGCTCCCACATCCTGAAATTTTACCTTTTTAGCCACCACATCCCTCACGTACTTTGCATACTTAAGCATACTCTGCACAACATCTAAAAGAGGTAAGTTGATATGAAGCTCTCTGAAGGTATTAAAGAACTTCTTAAACAGTGCATCCTTCTTCGCTTCAATTTGCCTCTAGGGAAAGGGAATAGAAGTGTATTCTTCCTTTCTGATTCAGTAACTTTTTCTTTCAAGTACTCAGACTTTCTTGAATTTTCAGCAACTTCTTCGAGAACCTGTTTAGTCACAACCTTAGCATCTACCTCCTTTGTTTCCATGGGAGGTTATCCTTGAAGCTCTTTACCACTTCTTAAGGTGATTTCCATAACCTACTTTAGATTTTCTATGTCAGCTGGCAACTCACCCTATGGCCTAGTATTCAATGCTTTCTGATTCTACCCCACTTGCAACTCTAAACTTCTAGTAACTGCTTGTAAATTTTTTAGGTCTATGGCAAGCTGCATTTGATTAGCTATGATCTGCTTCAACATCTCCTCAGTGCTGCATATTAGCTGAGTTTGTTAGGTCTAAGGCTGTGGGACATTCCATGGTTGATTTGGTGGATCAGTTTGCCACTTCATGTTGTAGGCATTACCGTAATTTTCCCTTTGAGCATTACCTACATACATCATAAATTTCAGATTTAAAGCACACATGGCTGCTGCATTACCACTATTTCTGCATACTTCACACCAACCTGTAGCTTATTAGACGGGATTGACTATGGTTGTAGGTTTGCTGCTCCCAGTTTTACGCTGCTGAATGATGTGTTGATCAAATTCTATAATGCTAAAACCTGTGCTGATAAGGCTGTGAATTGGTCCACCTTTAATACACCCATAATTATTTTTATGGCACTTCTAGAATCTGAATGCCAATCTGGATTTCCTTGTGCCATGCGATTTAACAGTGTGTACAGCTGATCATAGTCAACTCCAGCACTTAACCACCTACGGCTGAATCTAGAAAAATATTTGTATTATGATCAAGAGCTTCTACAAAAGTATGAGCAAGTACCTCATTAGACTGTTGGGAGTGTGGACACTCCCGAAGAAGAGCCCTGAAGTATTCCCAAGCATGATAGAGATTTTCATCAGGCTTCTGTTTGAAGCTCACTATTTCACTGACGAAGTCTCACAGTCTTACCTGATGAAAAGAATCTGATGAGGAACTTTCAGGATAATCTGTGAGACTTCGTCAGTGAAATAATCTGGAGTCACCCCAGTCGGAGTGAATATATCAATAAGCTCAATGAAAGTCTGCAAGGGACTTGTGGATCCTTGTGTGAAAGCCCTGCAAACTGTCCACTGTTAATAAGAAGCTGCACCATATTATGTTTCAACTCAAAATTCCCTCCAACTGCCAGTTTGTGAATTGGGGAAGTCAAGTTCGTCGAAAGTGGGACTGCCACTTACCTAACCTTTCTACCAGTTACTTGTTTTCAGCCATAGGAACAGTATTCTCTAGGACTTCTTGGATTTGTGGAATTCTAGGGAAAAGGATTACTTCTCTCCTGCATTGATGAAAGTCTTACTTGGGTTCAGAACTTGGTTCTATTAATTCCCGATCCCTTGCAATTTTATCAACCTAAAATCTTGTTTCCTGTAATAACAAAACCAAGACCAAGCTTAAAAACACCAAATAAATCAAAAAGTAAAACTAAAATAAACAATTGCCAAAATACAGGTCCCCGGCAACGGCATCAAAAATTTGACAGTGCCCAAGCATACACGAAAGTGTCCATGGTCTATCAATTAGTAAAGTGGCCTAATTAAATCCAAGTATTGATCCCACTGAGACTTGATTTAACAATGATGTAATTTTAATCCATAGTCTAGATTAATTTAGTGCAAAAGTAACCAAAGAAAGAGTTTGTAATTTTTGCAATTTAAAAATAAATTAATTAATGAGTAAAATAAAATACTTGAGACAATCAATGGAGAAAAGCCCAGGGTTGAAGCACTTCGAACAATCATATTATGTTATTGAATTTCACTTATTAATTTGCTGATTTTGGTTGTTGATTTGTAGGGTTAATTGCATGATAATGGTTTCCCAACCTCTAATCTTTAACCTAATATGGACATTACAACTACATCATTGAGAGAGGATGTAATAATCCAATTAAGCAAATTAAAGCTATCATCTTACGTATGAATCAAGTAAGGCATCTAAGTACATCCCTATCCTAGATGCTAAGTTTAATTCTCTATTTTATTAAAGAATAAAAACCTAAACTTTGTTTATTCCTATGTTCTATCTCCCTATTCTATTTCTCGAGATCAAAATTTTGGCAATATATGTATTCTAAGGGTTCCGAGATCGAAAGCTTCATGCTATTGAATGATATGTTAATCAAATTCTATAGTGCAGAAACTTCTGATGATAAGGCTGTAAATTGGTCCACCTCCAATGCACCTAGAATTCTTTTTGCGAAACTTCTAGAATCTGAATGTCAATCTGGATTTCCTTATGCTATGCGGTTTAATAATGTGTACAACTCATCATAAGTCAACTCCAGCGCTTAACCACCTGCGGTTGAATATAGCAAAATCATATATTGTGATCAAGAGCTTCTATAAAAGTATAAGCAAGTACCTCATTAGACTGTTGGTAGTGTAGACAATCCCGAAGAAGAGCCTTGAAGCATTCCCAAGCATAATAAAGGTTTTCACCAGGCTTCTGTTTGAAGCTCACTATTTCGCTGTGAAGTCTCCCAGTTTTTCCTGATGAAAAGAATCTGATAAGGAACTTTTAGGCTAAGTCATCCAATGATATGATTGAATTGGCCGGCTATGCATTCAACCACCTTTTAGCTTCCCCTAAAAGTGAAAGGGGAAACAGTGTCAGCCTCACATAATCTGAAGTCACCCCAGTCAGAGTGAATATATCAGTAAGCTCAATGAAAGTCTGCAAGTGGATTTATGGATTATCGTGTGAAAGCACTGCAAACTGTCCATTGTTAATAAGAAGCTGCACTATATTATTTTTCAACTCAAAATTTCCCCCAGCTTCTGGTCTTTGAATTGGGGAAGTCAAGTTCGTCGGAAGTGGGACTGCCACTTCCCTAACCTTCCTACCAGTTGCTTGTTGTTCAGCCATAGGAAAAGTATTCTCTAGGCCTTTTTGGATTTGAGGAATTCTAGGGAAAAGGATTTCTTCTCTCCTGTGTTGATTAAAGTTTTTCTCGAGTTCAGAACTTGGTTCTACCAATTTCCGATCCCTTGCGAGCTGATCAACGTAAAAACTTGTTTCCTACAATAACAAAACCAAGACCAAGTGTAAAAACAACAAATAAATCTAAAAGTAAAACTAAAATAAACAATTGTCAAAATACAAGTCCCCTGCAACGGCGCCAAAAACTTGACAGCGCCCAAGCTCATACGCAAGTGTACGTTTTCTACCAAGTAGTAAAGTGGCCTAATTAAAGCCAAGTATCGATCCCACAGAGACTTGATTTAACAATGATTTAATTTTAATCCACAGTCTAGATTAATTAAGTGCAAAAGTAACCAAAGAAAGAGTTTGTAATTTTTGTAAATTAAAAATAAAGTAAATAAAATAAAATAAAATACTTGAGACAATTAATGGAGAAAAGCTCAGGGTTAAAGCACTTCAAACAATCATACGATGTTATTGAATTTCATCATTAATTTTCTTATCTTGGTTGTTGATTCATAGGGTTAATTGCATGATCATGGTTTCCTAACCTCTAATATTTAACCTAATATGGACATTACAACTACATTATTGAGCGGGGATATAATAATCTAGTTAAGTTAATTAAAGCTATCATCCTACGTATGAATCAAGTAAGGCATCTAAGTACATCTCTGTCCTAGATGCTAAGTTTAATTCTCTATTTTATTAAAGAATAAAAATCCAAACTTTATTTATTCCCATGTTCTATCTCCCTATTCCCTCTCCCAAGATCAAAAGGTCGACAATATATGTATTCTAAGGGTCGCGAATCCATAAAATAATAAAAAGAAGAATAAACAAACAACCAAATATGATAAGCAAAATTAATCGAAATTAATCCAAAACAATAGTACTCATGTTCTTGGCTTTAACCTTGGAAAGAGAATTTTGACCGATAATATTCATAATCAAGATCCAAATAATTGAATACATCATATGAAAAATTAAATACTAAATAAAAAATTAAAACCTAAAATAGTACGTGTAGCAGCTTCCACCGTCACCTGTACGTCTCCAAGAATTCAATAATATGGTCAAATTCCCCCTAAAGTTGTAACCAGCTGTATTGTATATATATATTATATTATATTTACTAATAATAGTGGGATTGGAAATAAATGTGAAACATTTCCTCCAAAGATTCCTTGATATACGTGCCCCAATTTGACTTTAAATAGGACAATTCACAAATTGTGTTGGCATATTGTATTTGACCGTGCTTGGATCATCGATGCGATGCATCGAGTTAGCGCTGCTATACTAGAATTAGCATTGAAAATTTTGTATAAGTGTAAATTGCGTGACCATCGACGCGACACGTCGACTCACTGGAATTTGCTTCTATAATTTTGGTTAAGTGTTGAACGTCCTATCCTTTGCCCATGCCTTTTGTAGTGTATCTCCAATAAATTTTTGACCTTTAAATCATCAATATATCAACATATTTATCTCACCAAGCCTCCTACAATATCACACATCATAATTTACAGATCAAAACAACACAATATTCTTAACAATGAATCAAAACAAGAGCTAAGATAACGCAAATTCGCAATGATCTTCCACTTATTATTCTAACTTTTGACTTAATCAAATTAAAATTTGCACATTAAAAATAATTTATTCCACATAAAATTATACCATTAAAATATTTGGAACAAATTAAACATATTAGAATCCAACAAGATCAACTAGACACACACCTAGCTTAAGCTAGTAAAACTAGTTTTCCGGGTTGAACTCTAAATGACTCAATTAAGTACAAACTTGTTTGGAAAATACTTTGCACATTATAATCACATGCATGGACACTTAAATGCTTATTTATATCAATATAACACATTAAGCATACAAATTTCTCTCAAAATAAGGCAAAATAAGCTAGAATAATGGTACCGATGTGTATAAAATAACTTGAGATTAAAACTCTTCTCACAAGAATCTGAGTCACTCTAGACATGGGGGATGCAATAGAGAAAAATCCTTCAACAAACCATCGGTAGTAGCCAGCGAAACCTAAGAAACTCCTACTATCTGACAGAGAAATAGGTCTGGGCTGGTTTCTCACTGCTATGGTCTTTTGAGGATCAACTCTAATGCCATCACCAGAAATAATATGGCCAAGGAAAGCTACTAATCTTAGACAAAATTTTCATTTACTAAATTTGGTGAATAACTGATGGGCTCTAAGAGTCTGCAACACAATTTTGAGATGGTCTGTATGATCGTTTTCACTCCAGGAGTAGATATGAATATCATCAATGAAAACTATGACGAACATGTCCAAGTACTATTTGAACACCCGATTTATCAATCCCATAAAGGTTGTTGGGACATTTGTAAGACCAAAAGATATGACTAGAAATTTGAAGTGACCATACTAAGTTCTGAAAGTTGTTTTCGAAATATCACATTCTTTGACTCTGAGATAATGATATTCAAATCTGAGGTCTATCTTAGAGAAGTAACTGGCACCTAGAAGTTGGTCAAACAAGTCATCAATTATGGGGAATGGATACTTATTATTGATTATAACTTTGTTCAACTAATGGTAATCATACACATTCTAAGGGAACCGTCTTTCTAATGCATGAATAGGACTAGAGCACCCCATGGGGAAACACTGGGCCTAATGAATCCCTTATCTAGGAGATCTTTCAACTGTTCTTTCAACTCCTTGATTTAAACTGGGGCTATTCTATATGGCGGAATAGAGATAGGCTAGGTATCCAAAATAAGGTCTATTCCGAAGTCAATTTTCCTCTCAAGAGAAACTCTAGGAAGATTTTTGGGAAACACATCAGGAAATTCCTTCACTACTAAAACTAAATCAAGATTAGGGGTCTTAGAATTTAAGTCTTTAAATTGGACAAGATCATACACACACCCCTTGATATCATTTTTCTCGCTCTAAGTTACGAAATAAGCTGACCCCTAAGTCCTGAAGTACTACCCTTTCATTCAAGGACTGGTTTATTTGGAAACTAAAAATGAACAACTCTATTCCTATAATCAACTAAAGCATAGCACGAATGGATCCAATACATGCCGAGAATGATATCAAAATCCATCATGTATAACTCTACAAGATCAATTGAGGTAACTTTCTGGGATATCATAATCGAGCAGTTCTTATATACCTACCTAACTATAATAGAAACAACGATAGAGTAGATACTGAGAAAGATTCTGCTAAGGTCTCAAGACTAACGTCGAAATTAATAGTTATATAAGAAGTTACAAAAGAAATAGAAGTTATGGGCTCTAGTAAAGTATAAACATTTAAATAAAAGACCTGTAATGAATCGGTAACTACATCAGGAGAATTTCTATGATCCTATCAAGTCTGAAGTGCATACAATCTGTTTGGATGCTGACTACTGGTGGCACTGGAAGTGGCACCCAGCTGAGTTAGGCGACCGGGTAGAATTGGGGGATGACTAGACTGACCCTGTTGACTACTATATGGACAATCCCTGATCCTATGGGTTGTCTTGCCAGACCTAAAGCATCCCTCACTTACATCATTACACATACTATGATGGTTTCTACTATATTTCTGGCAAAGGGGATTGGTGTGACCGCTATTCACACTTTTCTAGGGCTTAGGGCCTGGCGCCCTATCCCAATTATCATTTATAAACTTCAGAATTAGCACACAATATGAATATAGTGTTGGGGATAAATATTTCTAATAGAATTAAGGACAGTTACCACCCTCCGACCTCGGCTGAGCAAAATTGAAACTACCTATTTTTCCCTCTTACTCTCCCTATCTCTTTTCTTACACTTTTGATCTTCAATCTATTGAGCATGAACTATCAACCTGGACAATTTTATCTCCTTAACCAACATTGCGGTCCTACACTCCTTGACCACGCTATCAGCTACACTTGAGACAAACTGACTCATCCTAGACCTGTTATCAGATATAACATTAGGAGCATACCTGGATAACTGAGTAAACTTAAAAGAATACTCCTTCACACTCATATTACCCTGCCTTAAATTTATAAACTCCTGCACTTTAGCTTTCCTTAACTCCAAGGGAAAGAACCTATCTAGAAAAGCTGTCACAAATTCTTCCCATTCAACAGGCCTTGCATCCACCTCTCTCTCTCCCTTCTATTGCGTATACCATGTGTGAGCAACATCCTACAACCAGTAAGTACCCAATTCTGCACTCTCACTAGAATTCACACCCATAATCTCAGTTACCTTCTAAACCATATCGAGGAACTCCTATAGATCCTCATCAAACTTAGATCTCTAAAATAGGGGAGGGTTCATCCGGGTGAAGTCTCGAATCCTAGTTGTGGTAGTATTAACCATTGGAATGGCTAGAATAGTATCTAGCTAATTATTCTGGGTTGCTACTGAGTGGGCTAATGTAGTAAATGTTGCTCTAAATTTTCCATGAGAGATAGGCTCATTTACGGGATCTTACTGAACAGGTGGAGGCGTGGGTTGGTTTCCATTTCTCCTTCTGTTAGTCTATCTGGGTGCCATGTCCTATAAACAGAAAGAAAATTAGATTAGAAGAAGAGTTTAAATTAATCTCATGCTCACTTGCAGGATATGAACACTGAAAGAGGGGACACTTTTCCAAAAACATCTTGTAGCTTCTTGTCCATAAGTGTGGCACACTACACACCTATGTAAAAGACTCTACTCGATGCAGTTTTCATATTCCTTAGGACACTTTAAAACCTTAGGCTCTAATACCAAGTTTGTAACACCTTGAGAATACATCGTGTGGTGCCTAGGGTGTATTCTCGAGATGTTACATGGGTCCTACATTGGGAAGATTTAATTTTGTAGGTGTATACAAGGTAGTATATAGGTTGATGAACCCTCCATGGGTCCTACATTGAGAAGCTTTAGCTCTATAGATGTATACATAAATGTATGAAAGTCTCATGCATCATCATCATTTTATACATTATATTTGCTTTATTGTTATTGATGTTGTGATTAGATTTCCATATTGACTTGTTATATGTCTACTTGCTCTATATCCTGTTATTTATACTTAACTATCTTGTATATATATGTTTTTCTCTATTTCTACTTGCATGTGATATAATGTATATTTGTGTTCTACATGTCGTGTTGTTGTTGTAATCATGATATATTAGAACTGTTAGTGTAAGCATTGTGGGCTACCATTATGGGATAGTTTCTGATTGCAGATGACATGCCCTTAGTGTGTAGCTTGTCTGCTTTAGTTTCTACTTTGCTTGGTCAAGCTATGATACCTACTGAGTACAAGTTAACCATACTCACTCCTACTTTACCCTTTCGTTGCAGATTCAGGTTCGGGTGTACCTCAGATTGGTTAATTTCTGGCACCTTCATATTTTCCAAGGTAGCAATTAGACATTCATATATGTGTAGTTCACCCTTATATTTTTGTTGTATTTATTTCGTTATTAGTATTCAGAAATAGTTATGGTTCCTTGTTATTATTTTCTGATGTATTTAACTCAT
The DNA here is from genome assembly GCA_030864225.1 of Capsicum baccatum var. pendulum. NCBI lineage: Eukaryota > Viridiplantae > Streptophyta > Magnoliopsida > Solanales > Solanaceae > Capsicum > Capsicum baccatum. Next base: position 205,424,993 of record CM061553.1, on the reverse strand, counting down.
GGATTGTATTAGTAGTTCTGACACTATTGACACCTGATTTTAGGAATGTATAGTTTTGGTTATGTTCTTTCCGCATTGTTAAAAATTACTTGTATGATTCATCTTTGTTCTAGGATCCTTTCTTTGGGCATTTATGGCTTTTTTCCTTTTTCTATCAGTTTGCTTGATAGGCTTACTTGTCTAGATACACCACGACAAGTGCTATCATGACCCTTGTTTTTGGGTCATGAAATCATTATTATTTTGATTAAGGAAGGCCCATGATATATACCTATCTAAGAATAAAGCATGAAATTACTCCCAATTCAATGGAGGTAAAACCAGTGATGGATATTCAACATATGCCCTCCACCATTGCTTAGCATCCTTGTTCAACAGAAAGGTTACGGACTCAACTCCATATTGTTGCACAATACCCATCTTGTGTAATCTCTCATAGCAGTCAATGACAAACTCAAAAGTGTCCTCAGACTTAGTATCCTTTAATGTCAGAGATTTTATCTTAAAAAAAATTGTCAACAGATCATATTATACACCAATCATCACAAAACCCAAAACTAAATAAGGAAAAACACCAATCCCTAAAGCCTCATTCATCCTAGGATCCATAGCAATAGTAGGATAAATACCAGGGCCTTGAATAGAGGGCATGGCATGGGTGGCTCTAGTACCATCCAACCCACTCAGAAAAGAAATCACCTGTTGAACAAACTCAATAGAAATGGGAGGTAAGGTTGCAACCCTAATTTGTTTCGTCACCCCATTCTTCATTATTTTTTCCTCTACTGTTTCTATCTCCTCCAAATAATCTTGAGGTAGAGAAGATGATATTAACCCTCCATGATCCTGGCTAGAAGCTGCTTTAGATTTACCCTGGTGGGTGTGGCTCATCCTATTCTTCTTCTTTCTCTCTCTTCCACACCATCTTTCCCTTACGGCAAGCTCCACACCTAGAGCGTCCCGTAAAAGGGCTATTGGTCGGGTTCCATTTGACCAAGTAGTCACCATTTGTGGACAAAAAAGTAAAGAAAAATAGATACCAATTTGGATCACCAAATACCAATTGGAATCAAGTTACAACACAAAAAATGAAAAAATGATAATTTTTCTAAAGTCCTATAGCCTTTCAAAGAAAAGTATAGACGTCTTTGTACCATTTCAAAAAACTCTAGTGGGCCTATTTTAGTATAATGAGATCAACAAACCTAGACTCTGATACCAACTTTGTCACGATTCGGCTGGACGTGAGTGAAAGCTAACCCATTATTCAGTGGAAGAACCAATAACTTCAAAAACATTAACCAACACTTAGAGAAAAGAGAAGAAAACTATCCAATTAATAACTTTTAAGATCATTTAGTTTAACCACTTAAGGAAAAACGGAAATAAATACTAAGATAAAAACACCCCAAGAATCTAAAGGTCGATGTATCAAAATATTCTAAGAATGTCAGGAAGGGGATGCAAAAACACAAACAAAGGTAAAATGCATAGTAAAAAAAAGACCATGACATAAAAGAAAAGATTCTACGGTGTCCCGGATAAGATGCTTACCCTTGAAATCTGGATCACACAATTGAATCTCAATTGGGGTCTTGTAGGATCCGCTGGAGTATGTGTTGCACTTAATAAAAGTGTGAGCAGGTGTAGTCTCAACACACAAGAACAACAGTGTACTGGTAGGGTAATTTTGCCAATCCAAGATGAGAATATAAATATTTAATCAAAACGTAGTACAATAATTTAGTCCATGGTCATCCTAACCTACACCTAACATACCACGTATCAATTAAGCAGTTTAGCATTTCAAACAATAATTCAAGCTATTTTCAACCAAGACAAGTAAGTCAAGAAAAGTCAAAGTAAGTCAAGACAAGTTCAGAAATAATTCAACATATAAATATATTTCTCGATTTACTTATGGGAACATCAAACTCACCTGAAAGCCATACATATATGCTATGGGTATCCTAACCACTCTCTACTCATGATCTGTAGGGGTTAAATTTCATCCGTGTACCAAAACTCCAGACCCAAGTGTCTGGCCAAACTTATTCCGCCTATAAGTTGAGAGAATGTTCAAACACCAAAACGTTCCTCATTTAACCATAAGATAGGTCAAAATCATACAAAAAGATCAAATAATTGAACTGACCACACAAAATAACATATACTACTACGTTGTTTATGATAGTGGCCTAAAGATTAAAGCCAAGTTTATGATCATTTTCTCCCAGTTCTAGGGATATTCAACCTTACTCACTTAAAATTACCAATTCCATGGATAATTTAGTGAATTAATGACAGGAAAGGGTAAATTAACCATTGTTGATCAAAACCCATTGATTCTATACCCATTTACTCCTTTGCACCAGAAAATCAACACAACTCATCCGTTTACCCTCTCTGAACTAAGTAAACAAGCAATTCTAAGGCTAGATTATTAATTTACTAGTTAACATGGATGAATTCTCTAAGATTGATTAATTGGATGAGTTGATGGGGTAACCTAGTTACAGAGTGTGTGCCTGCATGACAAATATATCAAAATTTGATAGACAAGATAAAAGTTAAATTAAATAAGAAATTAAGAAATATTATTTGAACGAATGAAAATTTGCCAAGTTGCATTATCTAATTAGTTACTATTTTTGAATTTTCTTTTTGAAAAGACTAAATAAAATGAAAAGTATGTTTTGTAATTCTTTTATTTTTTTTAATAAAAATAAAATATTATCCTAAGATATGATTCTTTTTTGGTAATTTTTATTTTTCTATATATAAACCTATTAAAATAATATAAAACTCAAAAATGACAAGATTATGTCAATGTGAGAAAACATTTTAAGGTTACAATAATGTAAAAAGTTTTGAGAAGGTAAAAAATCATATGTCTATAGTTTTTTCTCTTTATTTGAAAACACACAGTGTTTTTAGACCAAGAAGTAGACAATGAGGTAAGTTTTGACCGACAGTTATTTGAAAGGAAAAGAAAAGAGAAAGATATGAGACCGAGTCCTAATTTAATACAACCTATATATCTCAGGTTATAAGAGAATCAGGTCATGTGTAGTTCGAGAGAATAAGATAGGAGATGAAACACTCTAAGATGGAGAGTCGAGCGAGGTCACGTCAAGATTTCAGTCCACAACTCCTATTACTATATCAAGTATATTTAAAATTTAAAAAATAAAAAACAAGTACAAAATCTTATTTATGCAGCTTCGTTTGAAGCTTGACTTGAATCTACACTTGAGTCTTTAGCTTCAAATATCATTTTTCCTTTTGAGTGAGTGTTTTGATCTCAAAACTGGATTTTGAGACTTGAATTTGAGTGAAACTTTGATACTTTTTCAAATGACACTTTGAGAATATTCTTGAATGTATGTTCTTGTATTTGATAGCCGGATAGAAACAGATGTGTGAGTTCCACACCGCTACATGCTAACTCTAGTTGTCAGTAAGATTGAACGTTCCAGAAGAGATGGAATTTTTTCGTTGGTTTATCTAATCATTCTTAGTGGGTGAAACCCATAAGAAATCACAACAAAAGAAACAAACAAAAAAATTGCGCTAGTTTCCGCTAAAACTTTTTTGTGAGTCATTAGCAATAGTGAACTTCAAAATAGAACTTGAACTAGAAAGTGATTATCCTAGGAGGAAAAGGAAATAAAGGTCTCAAACTGAAAAATGTATTCCAGGAGAAAAACAAAAGAGTCTTAGACTAGGAAGCATGAAAGATAGTTGTATGCTACTAGAAATGTTCATCCTAGGATGAATTTATGGTGTAATCTAGTTACGATGTGTGTGCTTGCACGGTAATATATTAAAATTTGATAGACAAGATAAACATAAAATTAAATAAGAAATTAAGAAATATTATTTGGACGAAATAAAACTTGTCAAATGGCACTATCTAATTAGTTACTATTTTCTGAATTCTTTTTTTAAAAAGACTAAATAAAGTGGAAAGTATTCTTATAATTCTCTCATCATTTTAACTAAAATAATATATTATCCTAAGATATGATTCTTTCTAGATAATTTTAAATTTGCAATATAAAAATCTATTAAAAACAATATAAAACTCAAAAATGATAAGATTACGTCGAAATGAAAAAATATTTTAAGGTTATGAGAATGTAAAACGTTTAGGGAGGATTAAAAATCACGTATCTAAAAAAATGAACACTATAATTCAAAAAATAAAATGACTTAAATATGAAAAAATAACTAAATTCTTTTATATATATCCGAACTGTTATATGAAATTTCAAATATAATGTTTGAAGTTAGATTTTAATTTGTTAATGTTAATTTGATTGTGTATTTGAAGTTGAAATTGAAATAATACACATACCAAAAATGAAAAAGTTAATTCAAATTAAACGATGGCAAAAAAATTGAATATTTGTGCACTTTTGCACGATTTTGGGATGGTTCTAGGCATCTACAGAAGTTCACTCTATTGTTCATTTTAGGGCGTGGACTTAGTGCCTTTTTGGGCCCAAGTACTCATATTGGCATTTTTGGAGAAGAAAAAATTGAAAGGAACTTCATAATTTTAAAAACAAAAAATTACAGAAACTAGCATTCTTAAGACTATAATTGTAACGACCTAAAAATTTGATGAAATATGTGAAATTTGTGATTTTATGTGATTTAACTGTTTTACCCCTCTTCATATTTGCATTATGATATTTCTGGAGTGTGGGAGTGCATTTTGGTATCATTTATGCAATATTGTCGTTTTTTATGGCTTCGAAAACATTATTTTAGACTTATATGGATATCTTTTGATCCATGTGACGGATGGCCGAATGAACTACGCCAACAGCTTTGTAATATCGATTTTAGGATAGGTAGATCTTTCGTTCGGGTCCCGGTGCACCCGAGCTCATTTCGACCTATTGGTTGGAAAGTTGGAAAATTAGAAATATGGGTGTGGGACCCACATTTGATCACCTCGGATGGAAAATCCAACTTCACCAGCAGATCCAAAATATCACTTTTAGGGTGCTAGCATATTTGATATTATTTTATGGCTTTTAAATCTCATTTCGATCCTCAATTTGGAAAATTATAATTTCAAGTTTCGAGGGTCAACTTTGTGAAAATGATATTTTCTTGAAAATCTAATATCGCCAGTGCATCCGGAATGTCATGTTTAGTATGGTTGCATAGTTCGCTTGTATGTATCGGACTCTGAAAGAATTTCGGGCACCCCGTCAAAGAAATAGTAGCTATTGCAGAAAATCTGCTATAAATAGCAGATTTTCACCCCCTTTTTAACCCAGTTTGTTCATTTTCATCTTGTCTCTTGAGAGTTAAACCCTAAAATATTGTGGGAGCTTAAAAGCAAAGTTTGTGAGAGCTTGAAAAGCTAGATTAACACATTTTTCTTGATTTTATTATGGCTTAAAGGTAAGAATTCACCATTTTCTTAGTAATTTCTTGATTAATTTCTCAAAACCCCAAAAATCTTGGGGCTTGATTTTAAACCCTATTTTCACTCCTTTTCACTTGAATAATATTTGTATCTTATAATTACTAGTTTTTCATCAATTTAACTGTCAAAAGAACTCTGATTCTTGATTTTAACCCGGATTCCAAAGATTTTACCCGATAAAGCTCAAAAATAGTTTTTCTTAGATCTGAACCTCATTTTTTACTCGATTTAACTTGGATTTTCAGCTGTAGATTTCTAAAAATATTGGAAACATGTTTTTGAAGTAAAGTTTTGATTTTGCCCTTTTTTCGAAAATTCATTTTGGGGGTCCGTTTTGATCCTGAACCAAAAGTAGTCAATATGAATGTCGAGATTTCATATTTGATATTTTTAGTAGAGTTTGGGCTCATTCATGAAAAGTAAGGTCGCGAGTTCAAGTGTAGCGGACCGATTTTGTCTTTTGAGGTAGGTTATGGCTTAACTCTTTCAGACTGGGCTGGGTAGTAAATGAAGATACAAAATGCATGTTAAGGGTGAGGACTAATCATGAAATGGCTATTTATGTGTTGTGATCATGTGGAGGCCTATATGTTATGTAATTATCGAAATTGAGTTATTATGTGATATATGTGACCGTGTGGGGTCCTATGTGATATTGATAGCCTTGAATATATATGAATAATTATATTGTATTGTCAAAACTCTTAATGTGGTACCATTGGTGTATAGTGGTTATATTCATACCTTATTGGCATATGAAACATGTGGAAATTCATGGATGAAACGAAAATAATGAGTGGATATTGGCTCATGTCGTTGTGAAAATTTATCATTGTAGTTGGTTGTGGAATTATATCATGTGGTTGGTTGTAGAAATACTCATTGTGATTGGTTGTGAGCATTACATCTTCATATCATACTCATTCATAAAACATTGGTACCACCATGGCAACATCTGAGAAACACTGGCAACACCATTTTAAAAGATATTGTAACACCTTATAAAACCCTTTCTGAGAGATGTACCAAAATAGAGATATGAGATATGTGGATTATATACGGGTTGATGAACCCCCCATGGGTCCTGCGTTAGGAGGATTGCCTCCGTAGGTGTATACGGGGATTGTGCGACGATCTCAGAGGTTGTACGATGACCTCGTGCATCATCATCATCATCATTTATATTTCACTTACTTTATTGTGTTTATGTTGTGTTGTATTGCCTTATTGACTTGTCATTTATGTATTTTTCTTACCTTTCTTTGCTTGTATTTGATGATCTTATATTTACATATTCTCTCTTGTTCTAGTTATATGTGACATAATGTATACTTGTGTTCTATATCTTGGTGTGTTGTTGTAATATATGTGAGATATATTAGAACTGTTAGTGCAAGCAGTGTGGGCTACCGTTATAGGACATTTTCTGATTGCAGGTGGCGTGCCTTTAGTGTATATTTTGTATGCTTTATTTACTACTTTGCTTGGCCGGTCTATGATACCTACTGAGTACAAGTGGACCGTACTCATGCCTACTGCGCGCTTTCAGTGCAGTTCCTAGCGCGAGTGCGCCTCAGCTTGCTTGACTCGGGCAATTGTTGGAGCTTTCAAGGTAGTGGTTGGACATTCATGCGTCCGAAGTTCACCTCTATTTTTTCTATAGTAGTTATGTCTTTAGTAGTATTCGGTGACATATATTATTTCTTGTGGTTATTTTCCTGATGTATTTGACTCCCGGATTGTATTAGTAGTTCTTACACTATTGACACTTAGTTTTGGGCATGATTGGTATTTTGAATAAGTTCTTTCCGCATTGTTATGATTACTTATATAGTTCAGCTTTGTTCTAGAAGCCTTGCCTTGGGATATTTTTGTCTTTTCCTTATTTCGTATCAGTTTGGGTAATAGGCTTACTTGTCAAGGTATGCCGCGACAAGTGCCATCATGACCCTCATTTTTGGGTCGTGACAATAATTACAATAAATAGTAACACTTTTTCAAAATTATAACTTATAGCGAAAGTAGCAATATTTTACCCACTTTTTAGAGAGGAGCGTGTGTTTCTCCCATCAGTTTACCTTTTCCTTTTTTTCACGCAATATTCACTTCTCTCTCTCCAATTAATCGCATCTTCTATTTTTTTCAGTTTCTGCTTTTATCTCTCAATCTGTTGATAAACATTGTGCTCCATAGTATTTGCATCTCATCTTTTGATATAATTTATATATTTTTTTATTTTTTCGTATTGCTTTCTTCTTTATTTTTTTTTGTTTTGATGTTTTGTGACTTTTTGGTATTTTTTCAGCCAAGGGATGCCATTTTTGACAATGGGTGGACTGGTGGTTTCGATTAAAATCACCAATTTTGACATTTTCCGGTGGATTTTTGATAGAGGGAGGATCTATCCGGTGTATTTCATCGTGATGGTGACCGGCAATGACAGTAATGGTGTTTTACTGGTGAGTATTAGCCAGAATCAATCACAGGGGTTGAATTTTAGTCGGTGGTTCGCTGGTTTTGCAGATTCAGTATGGGACGTGCTTGGCCATCATTTTTATGGGTTTTCAGTGATGTGGTAGTGGTGGATCAGTATATTCTGGTGAGATTTCTATAAAATATAATTTTTACAATATAGATATTTATTTGTATTTGGTAATGATAATATTTGTATTTGTATTTGTTACAGTGTAGATATATATTTGTATTTGGTATTGTAAGATTTGTATTTGTTACAATATAGATATATATTTTTGTATTTGTAGTCTTATATTTTATGGATAATATGTTCATATATGTATTTTTTTCTTTATAATGTGAAGATATGTATCTATTAAATTTAAGATATGTATTTGTATTTTAGGGATTATATAAGATGTATTTGTTACAGTATAGATATATATTTGTATTTGCAGGAATTATGGTTTATATATGATGACATATACTGAGTGCCTTACTTTTGGTGTATGTGTTTCAAATGTTGACTTCGATTCAGATTTTCTTCGCACGAGATATACTTCGATGTTGTGGCATTATGATTCAAGGAAAGAAGAAGAGAAGGCACAAAGTTATGATGAAGCAACAATGAGGCCTTCATGCAAATTGGGATAACAAAAGATACTGAAGTGCATGATATTTGACATTTATTTAGAATTTATTGTATTTGACAACAGTTAACTTTAAGTCGACTAACATTTAGTTGAATATTTCTTAGGTTTCATATGTTACTTTAATGTTGAAAGTCGATATTTTAATGTTTATTTGATGTGATATTTAGATTTTTTATATTTAAACTATAAAATAAAAAATTTTGTGGTTAGTTTATGTTACTATTATGCATATGTTAGTATGAATATGTGGTTTTCAGTTTTGAATATATTTTTGAGTAATTAATATTTATATTCCAGTTACTACATGTATTTTCCATAAATGCATTTGTATTTTTCATTTTATGCATATGTATTTTGAGTAATGCATAAGATTAGCTGAAGAACATAGATATATAACATTTAAATGTAAAAGGTGTAAGAAAAGAGGTATGAATATAATAGAATGTATAAAACACTTTAAAAGTTTTTTAGAAAGAGATGATAATTTAGGATATAGGATAGAAGAAGAAGAAGAAGAAGAAGAAGAAGAAGAAGAAGAAGAAGAAGAAGAAGAAGAAGAAGAAGAAGAAGAAGAAGAAGAAGAAGAAGAAGAAGAAGAAGAAGAAGAAGAAGAAGAAGAAGAAGAAGAAGAAGAAGAAGAAGAAGAAGAAGAAGAAGAAGAAGAAGAAGAAGAAGAAGAAGAAGAAGAAGAAGAAGAAGAAGAAGAAGAAGAAGAAGAAGAAGAAGAAGAAGAAGAAGAAGAAGAAGAAGAAGAAGAAGAAGAAGAAGAAGAAGAAGAAGAAGAAGAAGAAGAAGAAGAAGAAGAAGAAGAAGAAGAAGAAGAAGACATGACATCCATAATAAGTTATAAAGAACTAGCAGAAATGGAGACAACTAGCTCAAAAAGTGCTAGTCCATTTCAACAAACTAATCCACACACTCAACCAATAGATTATAGTACAGGTAATGTACCAAGGAGGAGAGCAATTAGGTTAAATCCAGATACAGAAATTAAAGAAAATGTAAGACCAGCAGGAAGATGAATGCCAATAGAAAAAACCTATTAAATTACAAGAAGGAGGCAGTAAAAAAAAAGTATTACATATAGCAGCTCATGATCCACAAATGTGGGAAACAATAATAGATTTATGGAAAGAAATATTAGTAGCAGACTATTTAAAACACTACACAGAAACAAATACAGAAGTCATGTACAAATATATGGAAACTTTTTTAGGAGAATCTGCAAAGGCTACATAGGAAGCTTTTAATTCACATTCTCCACATAATCTTCAAGCTTTGTTAGCTTTAGGACCAAGCCCTTATAATTTTACAAATAAAGTTTATAATTTACTGACAGGACAAGATCCAAATAGTGGTTTATTAGCATTACAGAGAATTGTCTTAATTAAATTAGAATAACTAAGCATTGCAAATTGGTTATATATAAAGAGTTTCTTAAAATACTACTTTTATTATTGTACAATTAGCGAAAATACTTTTGATGACGAATTAGGTAAACAACTGTTTCATAAATTACCAGGGGCTTTAGGAAGAGAAATAGAAGATAGATGGTACAAAAGAGACGGCGTAATTCAAAATCCAAATGCTAAATGGACTATAGGACACAAAAATACAACATGTTATGGATATGTTAATAGAAAAATGTACAAATATACAAATACAAAAACAATTAAAGAAAAATAAAATGAACTTCTATAAATCTATTATATATACAACCCAACATTATGACGATAACCAAAAACCTAAAAGTATAAAAAGAGATACAAACAGAAACCATATTATTGTAAGGGATATTTCTTGCGTAAATCAAAAGCCGAAAAGCCATATCTAAATAGAGATAGGCATGTCAGGAAGTATAGAAATGATAAAAATTATAAAAACAAACTAGAATGCTATACATGTGGAAGCATAGATCACTTAGCAAACCTATGTCCCAAAAGAAACAATAGTAAAACTAGAAACTCTTAACTAATAGAAGATTTTCAAGAAACCCTATTAAATGTAGACGAATATATGTCAAATATGAAATGTATATATTCTATAATAAGTTTTGAGTTAAATGATAAACCTAAATCTGATTCTTCAGATTCAGAAGAAGATAATTTAATAAATGAAATAGGACAAGAAACAGATGAGTTGAATTTAAACAATTTATTAATTAACAATCTAATGAATGTCACACAAGAATGTATACATAATTTTCAAAGACAAAAAGGAATAGATAGGAATCAATGTAGCATATGTAACTGGTATCCTAGTAAGGAAAATAGAGCTAAATGTAAAAAATGTTATATGGAAGCATGTGTAAATTGCATAGAAAATAAGCTAAAAATAAAAATAGAACCAGAAAAAATTGATGAACAAAAATAATTAAATAACTAGATTACAAACTCAAGAATCACAACTTTAGAAGCCAAAGTAATGATTTAGAACAGAGACTAGTTGCATTAGAAAAAGAAAAAAGCTATAATAATGAAGATGAATCAGATACACAAAGAACGGTACATTTAGAACAAATAAAAACAGAACTTATAAATATAGAAGAAAATACTACTTTAATATGTAATGAAGATAAGGATTTCACGACGATGAAAGTACGTGCTAAAATAAAAATTCAAGATATAGAATTAGAAAATTTAGGATTGGTAGACACGGGATGTACAAGTTGTATAGCAAACAAAAGAATAATACCATAACATGTACTTAAAACCCTGAAAAAATAATAACAGTTGTACAAATGGATGGATCATATAATATCTATAAGTATTATATTGAAAAAGCACAGGTAAGTTTTATAAATACATGTAACGAATTCTATAAACTAACTTACAATGCTTATAAGATATTAGTAAGAAACTTAAATATAAAAGCAGATTTTGTAATTGGATTGCAATTCCTAATACAAAATAGAGGAGGATGTCTAATAACTAGAGATGGTATAACGTTATTTAGAAACTCTACTTATATTTCCATACAAACTATTAATTACCCAACAATAGAGAGAAAATATAGAACATCCAAACAAGATTTAACTTTAAAATCTCAATCTTGTTGTGATAATTGTAAGGATGGAGACCAATGTTCCTCTAAAACCCACTATGAAGAAAAGGAAGAATTAAAAGAGGAATACTTAGAAGATTATACTCTAATTAATATTGAAGAATGTGAATATTTAGAGAATATAGAAAAAGATTACACTCTAATAAACATTGAAACACAATTTTACAATTTTCAGAAAGGAATAAATAGAATAGGGATGATAAATAGTCTAAAAGATTTAGATAACAAAGTAGCAATCTTAGATGAAATGGAAATAATTGGAGAAAAACCATTAGTACACTGGGGTGCTAGTAAAATAATGTGTAAATTAGACATTATTAATCCTGAATATATAATAAAGACAGCAGCAATAGAAACAAATATCAAAGACACTGAAGAATTCGATAAACAAATAAAAGAATTATTGAAATTAGAAGTTATAAGAAGATCAACTTCTAGACATAGATCAACTGCCTTCATGGTAAGAAACCATAGCGAAAAAATAAGAGGTAAGGCTCGTATGGTGATAAATTACAAAAGGTTAAATGATAATACTAGAATAGATGCTTATAAATTACTAGACAAAAGTAAACTAATCAATAGGATACAAGGTAAAAGGATATTCAATAAATTTGACTGTAAATCAGGATATTGGCAAGTAAAAATTCACCCAGATAGCATAGAATAGACAACCTTCACTTTTCCCGGAGGACATTTTGAATGGTTAGCTATGCCATTTGGATTAGCAAGAAAAATGGATGATATGTTCAAAGAATACAAGAATTTTGTATTAGTATATGTAGATGACATTTTAGTATTTAGCCAAAACATACAAGAACATTTAGGACATCTACAAATAGTTTTTAGATTATTTGTTAAATACGAAATAATAATTAGTAAAAAAATGGAATTATATAAAACTCATATTAATTTCTTAGGAGTAACTTTAGGAGATGGAAGAATAAAACTTCAACCTTACATAGAAAAAAAGGTATTAGATATGTCAGATAGATTAGATAACACTAAAGATTTACAAAAATCTTTAGGATTAATAAATTACGCAAGAAATTTCATTCAAGATTTAGAAAAAATAGCAGGACCGCTATACACAAAAACAGGTAGTAAAGAACCAAAATATTTTAATATAGAAGACATTAAATTAGTACAACAAATTAAAGAAAGGGTCAAAAATATTCCAGACTTAAAGATCCCTTTAGAATCAGATTATTTAATTGTTCAGACAGACGGAAGTAAATTAGGATGGGGAGCTATCCTAAAAGCCAAGCCCAATAAATACAGTAGTAAAAGTGAAGAAAAGATTTGTGCATATCAAAGAAGTTTATACAAAGAAAAAGGAAACATGAGTAGCATAGATTTAGAAGTACTAGCAAGAATATATGGCTTAAATAGTTTCAAATTATGCATCGTAAACAAAGAGGAAGTGTTAGTAAGAACTGACTGTGAGACAATAGTTAAATTTCATCAAAAAATAAATGATAAAGCCAGCAATAAAAGACGGTGGCTTAATTTCATGGATACAATATCTATATATAAAAATATTGTGTTTGAATATGTAAAAGGAAAGGATAACGAATTAGCAGATCAGTTAAGTAGATTACAAATTAAGACTATATGGGTAAATTAACATTTATTTCAGCATGAGACCAACAGGTCAACTTCCACCAGACAAGGGCAAAGCCCCAGCTCAGGACTCTTACACTCAGACGCTACTAAGTAACATTAATTTTAAACCACAAGACTCTATAGAAATGATGGAGAGAATTTATTTTGGACAAATTAATTTAATCTCGTATTCATCATGTAATTTATCATTTAAAATTAAATCAGAATGTGTTCTAGACAAATCTCAGAGATGTTTAGTTGATAATTTATGGATAGAACATAGTAAAAGAGACATTAGACATTTTGTAGCCACATCTAATGCGTTATGCCAATACTTTTCAGATAAAAGTAGAGAAAATAGATTAAAATATTATGTAATCATACATGGTAAAATCAATGATGTTTTCCAAACTTGGATAGAAGTAGTAGAATCTATAAATGGGGTTAAACACCCACTCTTTAAAGGTTTTAATGATTTTTCTTAAGCAATGGAATACACTAGAGGATACCTTGGGCCAAATTACTATATAACTTGATAACGCTCAATCTACAGCTCTCGTGGGAGTGTAAAGCGGTCGTTTGTCAAATATAGAACCCAACCTGGGTTGGGTATCGATCCCACAGGGAATAGCTTGGCCAACAAGTAAGTAAAATTACTAAACTTTTGGTGCAAGTCTCGTAAGAAGGGGGAATTCTTGTTGTGCAAGTAATGTAAACAAAAGCTGAAAATAATAAAGTAAAGAGAGAGAGATTGTTACGTGAGTTGTAAACAATGAGGATTGAAGCGTTGGGGTTATGTCCATCTTCTGAGGTATACGTCTCTATTGGCTATGAGTGTGTAGAATTGTGACATGCATGTGCTTATAGAGAATTGTATTCTATGGTAAATCCAAGCGTCTCTCAACCTAAACAAGGACTATTTCACTTTAACTCTCTCGAGCTTAAAGCGTGTCTAACGGTACGAATTCTCCAAGAGGTTAGTCCAGTTACGGCACTAGCTTTTTAATAGGAAAGGGTGTCCTACTACCTTGACATTATCTCTTTTCTAGACAAATAACCTTTCTCTCGAACAAGTTAAATGTTAGACTGGCGTATTCTTGCGTTTGCAACCGCAAAGAATGTAGATTAAGATGAAGAGAATAATGATATAAGCAATATACGTGTCATGAACTCACAAACTCACAGCAATAGATAGTATCTCATTCGGCTTCCATAACCCCAACAGAAAGGTTTAGTTACCCATGAATGCGAAGGAGATCACGATTGACATTGTTATTATATCACAATATTGAGTAATGGCGTGTAGATCAAGTGATAGGCGTTAGGCGTGAATTCCTTAGCAAAGTAATGTTTCTCTTGTTGCGGAAATTAAGAATTGAATAGATGAATAGAAGAAGAAAAATAGAATTAATGGGAAGATTAGAAGAGTAGATTAGAAGTGTTGTAGTGGAAGAAGAGAGGGATGGAAGAAGATTAATTGATGAATGTATCTCTCCACTAAGGGAGGAGTTAATTAAAAATCTCTAGCATGATAGGGTATTTATAATACTCCTATCCTACTCCTACTATGCTAATGAAATAAATAACCAAATCCTACTAAACTAAGGAAATACTTAACCCATTTGTACTAGGTTAATGTAACATTCTCCTAATCCAAATAAACTAATGAAATACATAACCCAATTGTACTAGGTTAATGTATCATTGTCAAAATCCAGCTTTGTGTCTGTAAGTCCCCAAAGTCTTTAGAAATGTTGTTTTAGCCCGGGACAGATTTTCCATGCAGCATTTTTGGTCCTTAGGCGTGTAGACTTTCTTCCCTTCCTTTGTGAGCTTTCTTTTGCGTCAAGTAAGCCATAAAATGCTGTATTTTGCATCATTTATACCTGAAACTTTACTAATCATGTTCGTTAGCTCATTTACAGGAAAAAGGACTAAAAGTGCATGAAATATATAATTTGTTCTCAAAACTAGGCTAAAATATGGGCAAAATATATTGATATAGGCGTGTAAATTCACCTATCATCAACACCCCACACTTAGAGCTTTGTTCGTCCTCGAACAACATATCATGTCCTTCTAAACATCAACTTAGGGTTTTTACAACAACAACACAAAACATTTATCAAGACAAGCACAACAATTATCAACAAAGAGTAGCTTTCCGATTATAAGTAGAAACAATTTAACCTCTAGCATAGACTCGTGATGGTGATCAACTCGCATGCAAACGTTAAGGTACAAGGAATCATATATAACTACCCAAAACTCATCAACCATGTGTGTCTCACAATATATTACCCATAATCACTCACAAGTATAGCATATTTTTCAAACATGGGTATCAACAATATCCTTGCTCTCGCTCTCACAAAGAATTCATATGTAGCAACTGATGACCATAGGCTTGCCCTTAGTGTAGTACTCTACTAAATGTCAAAATGTTAAGATTAGGATCAAGTAGGTCTTTTGATGGTTGTAATGTAGGCTAAGGGACGGGTAGGACTATTTTGGCCAGGAATAGTGACTAAGCTCCTAAGCGCTTTAATACATCACATTGTATCATTGACACTTTTTTTCTTTCAACCTGTCTTCTTTATTTTATTCTACCACCCTTTTTCTCCTCTTTTGTTTTTCAATTTTAAGAACAACTCACTTTTCAGCTTTCTTTTCCTTTTTCTTTTCATACCATACCTCTTATGATAGCACTTTCTTTTTCATAACACATTCAAGCACCATTACAATTTAAAGCATCATACTCACCCAATTTCCTCTTATGTTGTCACATGACTTTTTCACTTTAAAGCACTTAGGAATTTAGATCAAATTACGGTCTTGAAAAAAAATGGATTAGGCTTACATACAAGGTTGTCAAAGAAATAGGCTAAAGGCTCAAAAGGGTTTAACTAGGATGATGTCCATGGGTAGGTAAAACTGAAGGTAAACAAATATAGGTTGCCAAAGAAATTCCTAAATCATATCCTAACTTACACTCCTTATTTTCTCTTTGCATACATACCAGGCAAGTTCTAGCATCAGCCACAAACATAGAATATACTATTATCTTACACACACAAGGTACATGGTCGACTTGATTGGAAGTAATATAGACTCTCGACCCAACAATTGAAGGAATTGAATCACACAATATCACATAATGAGTCACCAATAGAGCCTAAACGTCTCAATAGTCACAATTGTAGCACATACTCTTGCTATGATCTCATGCTGCCTATCAAAATAATTTCATGCGAAGCTAGAAAAAATTTACTCCTAAAAAAAACTTAAAAAACAAAAAAAACGAACACAAATAAAAAACTTATAAAACAAAGTAAACAAACAAACATAGGTGCAAACAGAGAAGTATAGCATGTGATACCGCCACCCCACACTTAAACGGGACACTGCCCTCAGTGGAAAATAAATACAAAGAACCTGGTTAGTCGGACTCTTCCTCAATGTCGGGGGTCATACCCCCTTCGTCTGAATCATCATAAGAGTCATCGTCAGAGTTCTCCTCCTCGTCAGAATCAGGCAAGCGTCGATCGTCATCAGTCGGCACATCATCATCTAGAGGTTCCTCAAAGTATACGCCCACTCCACACATCTCCCGTGCATGCATGTTCATTGGGTAGTCGTGGTTCAGCTGTTGGAGCTCTTCAGCAGTTGGAATACGTCCACCACTCATCATAGTAAATCGTGTCATGCCATAGAGATGACGGAAGAAACTCTCATCACGAGCATGTCTCTCCGCAGTAGTAAGGTTGACACCATGAGTTGTTTCAGCATCTTTGACCTTGGTGAGGTCAACCTTCTTTGGGTTATGTGGGAGTTTGTGGTCAGCTGGTTCCTCTTCGATATCCTCCTTCCGCAAGATTGCTGTCAACAAATTGCCAAATGTGAAATGGGACCTTTTGTGGAGTCTGGCCTTCCTCATGGTAGATCGGATGATTGCCCCAAAGTTGATAGGGACATTAGTCATCAAAGCATAGACCAAACACACTCTATCTCTTGATATCTTGGTGTATTGAGTCCCAGGAATAAGACATGAGTTGACAATGCGCATCCAGATTCTTGCTTCCCTATTTAGTGGAGCATAGGGGAAGGTGTTGTGTTGGCCGGTTTCTTTATATCTGCCCCACCTTGCCATCGATCTTCTTCCACAAAGTGTGTGTCGTATTGCTCTATAAGGAGGCCTGCTGTACATCTCTTTGAATGGTGCTGTGTCGACCGAAGGTAAGACAAGAAAAGAGTTGATCCAATCCGCGGTGAGCTGTAACACTTGGCCCCGAATTTTGACTTCATTGCCTGTTGTGTTCGGCGACCAGTTGGCATAAAATTCTCTTGTTAAATCAAGGTTGCATTCTCCCATGTCGCGGAAGATGAAATCCAGCTTCAATGCCATTATTTTTGCCAACATACGCGGCTCCTTCTTTGATAAGGTCTCCTTGTTGATCAAGTCGACGTGCACATATTTTCTTTCTTTGTTGTTGCTGTACCAAGCTTTGGATTCTTCCTCAAGAACCCATTTTATTCCAAACATTCTGCGGGGTAGTTGTGCTGAGGATGATTCTCCTTGGTCCTTTCGACCTCTCTTCTTGCCCTTTTGAGACGTGGTAGCCTTCTCCTTGCCTTGCCTTGCTTTAGGTGCCATTGTACCTGAGACTAGAAATAGTGTTAGTTGCAGCACAATCTCACTTGATACAATCTATAAGCAAGCATTAAGGGTACCACCCCACACTTAGTTTTGTTAACACAAATCAGTGAAGTGAAAGTGGTCGATTTACTCAGATTTCATCGACATACGTTTTAGGATTGTATTCCGACAAGAAAATCAGCAATGCATCACTTACTTGCAGCCATTGGACTACTTTCATGGTAGATATAGCAACACTACTACATAGGGGTTACCATATAGAATAGTTATTCTTACAACAATCATAACCTCTTATGTCGGTAGGCACTATAAGTCTTATCCCGATGGCCGGGATAGTCTAACATGTAAGTATCCAAACAAAAATCTTAAGCACTATTCATTGCCATAGTAATTCCGCAAATAGTATAACAAGGCTATTAAAACCAATTTCAAGTCGGAAACAAGTCAAGATTTCCCTACGTACATGTTCACTCACATGATTTTGTATCAACTATCCAAACACATAAACATCACCATCAATCTTATACGATTTAGCAATTCATAATAAACATAGCAACGTAGTACTTACGATAAATAAATGGAGAATAAGAGAGTACTTACTTGCTTGAAACTTGTGGAGATGGTTTAGTGAATTGGAAGAGCAAAAGGAGAAAATTTTGAGAAGATTTGGAAGAGTGTGCGGCGCCTTTAGGGTATATTCTAGTGTGGTTGTGTTATAAAACTAAGTCCCCTTTATATAGGAAGAGTATGGATCGGGTTATGACCCATTTACAATCGGTTTTGGAGACAAAATTCCCACATATGCGGCGCATAATGCTTAGCATAGACATGACATATGCGGCGCATTGTCTATAGCATAATGGGACATATGCGCCGCATAGTCTATGGCATTTGTAGACATATGCGCCGCATAGTCTATGGCATATGAGATACTGAGACCAAATGCCATAGCATAGGCGGCGCATAGTCAAAAGCACACTTAGGAATAGGCGGTGCATAGTGTATAGCACACTAGATTCCGAGACCTTAGGCTATAGGATAGGTTGTGCATCGTTCGTGGCCTAGTTTTACCAAGGCCTAGCCTTCCTCGAAGCCTATTTTGGCGTGAGAAATGCTCGATCCATAGCCTTGTGCATCACCATTCCTAACTTACCAACTTTACCATACAATGCGTCCAAATCGTCAATTGAAATCAATCTCCTCGTTGAATACTTCTTGCACCTATTTTTGCTCAAAACCAAACGAAAACGATTAGTATGATGGGTTTCCTCCCACCAAGCGCCTTAGTTTTGGTCATGACACGACTCTTATTTTTGGATTTTCATTTATCAAAAACGAAACAAGTACCAAAATGACAAAATAATAGAACAATAAAATGATAAAACGATAAAACGATGGGTTGCCTCCCATCTAGCGCCTTATTTATTGTCGTGGCTCGACGTAATAATCTCAATTACTTAGACTTCATCGAGATAAGTGATGGCCATGTCATTCATTGAGTCAAGAGGACTGATATAAGGCTTAACACGTTGGCCATTCACTTTGAAAACAACACCCTTATCGCCTTCCAATTCGACCACTCCAGACGAGTAGACTTGGATGACTTTAAATGGACCAGACCACTTTGATTTTAACTTACCTGGGAAGAGCTTAAATTTGGAGTTAAAGACTAGTACCATGTCACCTTTTTGGAAGTTTCGTCGAACAATCCGCTGATCATGATACTTCTTTATCCGCTCCTTATATAAATCCGATCATTCATATGCATGGAGACGGAATTCATCTAGTTCGTTCAGCTGCTCCAACCTCAGATTCTTCACATCATCCCAATTCAAGTTCAATTTCTTCAATGCCCACAATGCCTTGTGCTCGAGCTCAATGGGTAGATGACAAGCCTTTCCATAAACTAGCTGATAAGGTGACATACCAATGAATATCTTGAAAGCAGTCCTATACGCCCATAGTGCATCATCTAGCTTCCTAGACCAATCCTTCCTATTAGCATTAACCGTCTTTGCAAGGATTTGCTTGATCTCACGATTGGAAACCTCTACTTGTCCACTAGTTTGGGGATGATAAGGCGTAGCCACTTTATGTTGCTTGACACCATACTTAGCCAATACAGATTTGAATAGCTTGTTGCAACAGTGAGATCCTCCATCACTTATGATAGTACGAGGTACTCCAAAGCGAGAGAAGATATTCTTCTTTAAGAACGCTACAACACGCTTTCCTTCATTGTCGGCCAATGCTACAGCTTCAACCCATTTCGAAACATAATCCACCGCAACCAAGATGTATTTCATTCCAAACGAATTCACGAATGGACCCATGAAATTAATACCCCACACATCAAAGAGTTCTACATCCAGAATTTTGGACAGGGGCATTTCATGGTGTTTTGAAATAGCACCTTGACGTTGGCATTGGTCACACCTTCTAACATAGTCGTATGCATCTCTGAATATCGAAGGCCAATAATAACCACTTTGCAAAACTTTTCTTGCTGTTTGATTGCCTGCATGATGTCCTCCAACTTGCGAAGTGTGGCATGCTTCTAATATAGTGGGCACTTCTTCATGGGATATACATCGTCGAATGATACCATTCGCGCATCTTCGAAACAAATAAGGCTCATCCCAATAGTAGTGCTGAACGTCATGCATAAACTTCCTTCTTTGATGGTAGGATAAATTGGCAGGTAGCATATTACTCACCACGAAATTTGCAAAATCAGCATACCATGGTAATTTTTCCACTGTTATTGCTAATATCTCCTCGTCAGGGAATGCATCATCAATCTGAATTTCAGGTTGCGCCACATGTTCATTCTCAAGTCGAGATAGATGATCGGCCACTTGGTTCTCGCAACCTCTTATATCTTTGACCTCAAAATCGAACTCTTGCAGCAGCAGTACCCATCGAATCAACCTTGGTTTTGCATCCTTCTTCGTCATTAGATACCTAAGAGCTGCATGGTCTGTATGGACGATCACCTTAGTACCCAATAGGTAGGCACGAAACTTCTCAAATGCATACACAACCGCTAGGAGCTCTTGTTCAGTAACAGTGTAGTTCCTTTGGGCTTCATTTAGGACCTTACTTGCATAGTAGATAGGATGAAATAGTTTCTCCTTTCTCTGTCCAAGAACAGCACCAATGGCTACACCACTGGCATCACACATGACTTCGAACGGGAGCGTCCAATCTGGTGCTACCATGATAGGGGCTTCAATGAGTTTTCCTTTAAGGCATTCGAATGCCTTTAAGCAATCTTCATTAAAGTCAAACTTCGCATCTTTCTCCAGTAGTTTGCACAATGGACTAGAAATTTTGGAAAAATCTTTGATGAATCTACGATAGAACCCAGCATGGCCAGGAAAACTATGAACTCCCTTCACCGAAATTGGAGGCGGTAGCTTCTCAATAGCCTCAACTTTTGCTCGATCAACCTCTATTCCTCTTTTGGACGCCTTTGGTGTTCAATGATGGGTGTGCACTTTTCTTGAAGCTGAATTTTATGTGTGCAAATCCCAGGTGAAATACCAATAATATCCGCAATGGTCCATCCAATGGCTCTAATATGCTTGCGTAAGATTGCAATAAGAGCTGCAACTTGTTGCTCACCCAAATCGGCTGCCACTATGACTGGAAGAGTGTTTTCTCTTCCTAGGAATGCGTACTTTAAATGACTTGGCAGCTCCTTCAATTCTAACGTGGGTGGTTCTTCAATAGATGGCTTAGCTGGTGGTGTGGATCGATTCTTGAGATCAAAATCCAGCTTCTTGGGAGTATAGCGATAGGTCCCTAATCCCGATAGAGCAGAAATAGCTTCTTCAGAAATTTCAGCATCCTCAATCTCTTCTTTCATGAACAAAACCTCCAAAGGATCATCAAGAATTTGCTTTTCTTCAAGTCGTTCTTTCTCATCATCAAGGACAACATCAGCCACAGAAAATACACTCAGATCTTTGGGTTGCTTCATTGATTTGCAAACATCAAAACGAACCACTTCGTCATTTATTCGGAATGAAAGCTCATTAGCTCTCAAATCAATGAGCACACTTCCTGTAGCAAGGAAAGGGAGCCCCAAGATTATGGGAACCTCAGAATCTGCTTCACAATCCAAGATGACAAAGTCTGCTGGGAAGATAAATGAAGAAACCTTTACCAAGACATCGCATAAAATACCAACAGGTCATTTTACCGACCTATCCGCCATGACAAGCCTCATATTGGTTGGTGTAGGATCTCCTAACCCCAACTTCTTGTAGATCGATAATGGCATCAAGTTAATGCTGGATCCTAAGTCACATAATGCTTTGGCAAAGTTCAAAGATCCGACGGTGCAATGAATAGTGAAAGCTCCGGGGTCGGCCTTCTTCTGAACTATCGATCGGGTAACAATTGCACTACAATGATGCACATCATCCTTCAGCTCATAACTTGCTGCCCTCTTCTTAGTCAAAAGATCTTTCATAAACTTTGCATACCCAGGCATTTGTTCAAGTGCCTCTACCAGTGGAACATTAATGGTCAGCTGCTTCAACATAGTCATAAATTTGCTGAACTTAGTGTCATCCTCCACCTTCTTCAATCTTTGGGGAAAAGGTGGTGGTGGGTATGGAAGTGTTCTCTCCGTGTCTTTCTTCTCCTCTTGCTTCCGTTTTTCCCTTTTTTCAGGATGCACGTCACTAGGTGTAACGTCCTTGACGTTGGAAGTAGTTGTTGCGGCATCATCTCCTTTTGCAACGTCACTAGGTGTAACGTCCATGTCCGCAATTTCGTCAACCACTTGCTTGCCTTTTGCTGAAGTTTCCAGCACCTTACCACTTCTGGTAGTGATGGCCATGCATGACCCATCATTTCTTGGGTTTTGCACCGTATCGCTCGGTAAGGTGCCAGCCTTTCTTTCATTGAATGCTGCTGAAAGTTGGCTTAATTGCTGCTCTATTTGCTTGATAGAAGTAGAATGAGAATCAACTAATTGTTTCATGGAGGACAAATCATTAATCACCTCCGTAACTCCCGCGCTCGTTGCTTCCACTCCTTTCAATAACTTAGCCATCATGTCTTCCATACTTCCAGAATTAGATGTGGTGGTGTCACGTCTACCAGGGGGAACGTACAAACCACTCTTTTCATTGTTTTTCTTCCAACTACCTTGGTCTTTGCTTCCAGATTTATCATAATAGTTCCGACCTTGGTTTCCTTGGGCATTCCCGCAGAAACCCCCCTGATTGTTCAAGTAGTTGGCCTCCTCTTCAGAATCAGATTCGTCTCTTCCTTTTAGCGCTACAGCTTTCACTTTTTCGGTCTTCCCTGATAATAAATGCTTTGTCAGAAGATCCACTTGTGTTTTCATGTGCGTCATGTCTTGATCACGTTCTTCTTCTCTTCTTCTTTGGTCTGCAGTCATGCCAATAGATAAAGTGGGGCTTGCTACCTCAGAATCCCTGGTATGCCAAGCTCTACTTTGTTTCGTCATGCGATCTAGCATATTGCTTGCTTGACCAAAGGTGAGGTCCATAAAAGAACCTCCAGCTGCGTTGTCCACCACTGGTTTAGTTATTGAATTCAAGGCTCTATACAAGATCTCCATGAGGTGAACATTAGTCATGTGATGGTTTGGGCATCTCACTAGCTTTGTCTTGAACCTCTCCCATGTTTCATGAAGAGCTTCAGAGGGAAGCTGACGAAAGTTGCTGATTTCATCTCTCAATTGAGCCCTTTTGGATGGCGGAAAGAATCTTTCTAGGAAAGCGTCTCTTAATTGCCTCCAATTTGTAATTGAATCAGGAGTCAGCCCATTCAACCATAGTGTTGCCTCCCCAGACAGAGACAATGGAAATAGACGTAATCGAATAGCATTCTGACCAACACCAGGATTGTCAAAAGACTTGCATGTAGAAATAAAGTTGATGAGATGCATATCCGGATCGTCGCCTGCTAGTCCACCAAATAATCCCTTGAGTTACAATAACTGAATCATGGTGCTTGTGATGTTGAACTTGGCTCCGGGCGCTAATGGTGGTGGAATTATAGCTCCAGTGGCTCCGGCACCATCAAGATCATCATCGTCGAAAGCTGGTTGCAACGGTTGGCGATCATACCTATACCGAGCTTGTCGACCTCTTCGGTTGGCAGGTGTTATAATTTCAGCATCACGCCTAGGGTTTAGTAACTCGTCATCACCTAAATCTTCATCGTCAGGATTTGTTGCTCGCCCAGGATTATCAATGTTTTGTTGTTGGACTTGAGCAGCGGCAAGAGCAGCTAATCTTGCTTGCTCGTGTTGAGCAGCCATCCTGTAGATTTCAGCTTGTGTTTCCATTCTTCTAATTCGTTGTGGTTCAGGATTGATTGGTAATAACGGTTGACCAGAACTTCAAGTATGGGGCATACACTAAAGTAAAAACCTGCAAGAAACAAAAACAAAAACTAAAAGTAAAAGTACGAGAATCTTTGACCAAAGGGTCTAGTAATTATCACGAACTTAATTCACACTCGTATTCCCCAGCAACGGCGCCAATTTTTGATAACGCTCAATCTACAGCTCTCGTGGGAGTGTAAAGCGGTCGTTAGTAAATATAGAACCCAACCTGGGTTGGGTGTCGATCCCATAGGGAATAGCTTGGCCAACAAGTAAGTAAAATTACTAAACTTTTGGTGCAAGTCTCGTAAGAAGGGGGAATTCTTGTTGTGCAAGTAATGTAAACAAAAGCTGAAAATAATAAAGTAAAGAGAGAGAGATTTTTACGTGAGTTGTAAACAATGAGGATTGAAGCGTTGGGGTTATGTCCAACTTCTGAGGTATACGTCTCTATTGGCTATGAGTGTGTAGAATTGTGACATGCATGTGCTTATAGAGAATTGTATTCTATGGTAAATCCAAGCGTCTCTCGACCTAAACAAGGACTATTTCACTTTAACTCTCTCGAGCTTAAAGCGTGTCTAACGGTATTAATTCTCCAAGAGGTTAGTCCAGTTACGGCACTAGCTTTTTAATAGGAAAGGGTGTCCTACTACCTTGACATTATCTCTTTTCCAGACAAATAACCTTTCTCTCGAACAAGTTAAATGTTAGACTGGCGTATTCTTGCGTTTGCAACCGCAAAGAATGTAGATTAAGATGAAGAGAATAATGATATAAGCAATATACGTGTCATGAACTCACAAACTCACAGCAATAGATAGTATCTCATTCGGCTTCCATAACCCCAACAGAGAGGTTTAGTTACCCATGAATGCGAAGGAGATCACGATTGACATTGTTATTATATCACAATATTGAGTAATGGCGTGTAGATCAAGTGATAGGCGTTAGGCGTGAATTCCTTAGCAAAGTAATGTTTCTCTTGTTGCGGAAATTAAGAATTGAATAGATGAATAGAAGAAGAAAAATAGAATTAATGGGAAGATTAGAAGAGTAGATTAGAAGTAATGTAGTGGAAGAAGAGAGGGATGGAAGAAGATTAATTGATGAATGTATCTCTCCACTAAGGAAGGAGTTAATTAAAAATCTCTAGCATGATAGGGTATTTATAATACTCCTATCCTACTCCTACTATGCTAATGAAATAAATAACCAAATCCTACTAAACTAAGGAAATACTTAACCCATTTGTACTAGGTTAATGTAACATTCTCCTAATCCAAATAAACTAATGAAATACATAACCCAATTGTACTAGGTTAATGTATCATTGTCAAAATCCAGCTTTGTGTCTGTAAGTCCCCAAAGTCTTCAGAAATATTGTTTTAGCCCGGGACAGATTTTCCATGCAGCAGTTTTGGTCCTTAGGCGTGTAGACTTTCTTCCCTTCCTTTGTGAGCTTTCTTTTGCGTCAAGTAAGCCATAAAATGCTGTATTTTGCATCATTTATACCTGAAACTTTACTAATCATGTTCGTTAGCTCATTTACAGGAAAAAGGACTAAAAGTGCATGAAATATATAATTTGTTCTCAAAACTAGGCTAAAATATGGGCAAAATATATTGATATAGGCGTGTAAATTCGCCTATCATCATAACTCCAGCCCTCAGAAAAAGCCCAAATCAAATACCTCAATAAAATATCCAGAAAGACATAGGCAAAATAATTTTTTGTGACCACTGTACCACAATGACAGAAGCCTTCAAAAGACTTAATGCCCATAAAGAGGCCTTTCTTCTTGAAAATACTAGACTTAAGGAACAAGTGCAGACGTTGAAAGACAAGATTAATGTTTCTCAGACAAATACAAGTATCCAGATTTCGAGTTCTCCATTTCAACATAAAATGGATGAGAAAGGTGTGTATTCCCCACTGAATGCTAAGAAATCTACTGTATCGGATAGAGGTATAGCTAGTCTGGTTCAAACGGTAGCCGGTAAAGATGCATCAAATCCGTTAATGGCTGTCACTTTGCCAAAAAGTGAAAATGAAGGTTGTTCTTCATCAAAACAAAAGTTACCCAGGACTTGTAATAATACTTTGAAAAAGACTTTGATTTTAAAGAAGAAAAATAAAAGAATTAAGACTATAATAAAACAGACTTTAGAAAGATTTTTCAATAGTCAAGAATCAGATAAACATATAATTAGCAACGACAACCTAATCACAAGTACAGATAGAGTAGTTCCAAATATCGATAGTCAAAACAATCTAGATGATAACAATAACAGTCCAAGTTCGAAAAAAGAAGGAGATGAATTTAATGGTAGCTTTGCTTATCTCCAAGATGCTCAGGATCCCAACGAAGATGATAATTCAGGCATGGGTTTTGATTCTGTCTCACTTCATAACTTGGACACCTAGTCAGACAAAGATAAGTAAACGATAGAGAAGATAGATACGTGGAAGAATAAGCATCAGGCAGTATCATATGAGGTAAAGTGTGTCATGTGGGTATGCCCACATTAGTCTTGTAATGTGTCAGAGTGCTTCCTTTATCACTACCCTCTAAAAAAAGAAAAAACTGTTGAAGCATGCGTCTGTCAAAAGAAATAATAATGCATGTGACGATGGGGCCCAAAGTGTACCAGACCTACATTATTGATGAATCTTATCTTTTAAGTGTCGGCCATTTATTTTTAGGCCACGTAGTATAGTATAGTCCATTCGTTTTCTTTCTATTATGTCTATATAAGACCTGTATTTTAGTAGAAGGGGTAGAATGAGTTGAAGGAAAATCCCTCACAACATATTCCTCTTCCCCTCATGTTTAAACATTTCCACATCCTCTGTGTGTAACCAAGTTTATATAGTATTAAGCCTGATTTAATAAAGGTGCTTTTCAAGTTTTCACAAAGTTCGTAGGGGTTCCCAAAAGGAAAGCTTCTTTCTCAGTTACATCATGTAAGTCTCTTTTATGCTTTAATTTTTTCCCACCAAAAATATGTTTATATTCATTTGAATATGCTTATGCTTCCATGTAAATAATCTTGTTTCTTTAAAAAATAATACCCTTAGTATATGATTAACTTCTTAATAACACTGATGGATTAATCTGTAAATTCCTAGGAGTTCTGGCTTTAATAGTCCATCAAAATCAAAGATTAAAGGACGAATATTGGTTGACAAATGAATGTTTTGGGGTGTGGTTAAAGAAAGAAGTTATTAAGAACCAGGTTAAGAGAGAGAGATGAACGGGGTAAAATAAAAAAAATAAAAAAAGGGAGGGGATGGGGAATATAGGCTAAAAAGACTATAAGAGAGAGGGAGTACTTAGTAGGATTTACAACTTATTTGATTTAAACCAACAAATTCCACGCCTAATTTATTGAAAAATCTTTTATTCTCTCTCTCTCTCTCTCTCTCTCTCTATATATATATATATATATATATATATATATATATATATACATACATACATTTGTCTGAATATGTATTTTTTCGGCTATGCATATGTATATGTATTTGTCCAGTTTAATATATATATATATATATTACCAGATATACATATGTATTTAAGTAGATATGCAGATGTATTTATGAGTTATCCATAGGGTTTTTTCAATTATGCGTATATATCTATGAATAATGCATATTTATGTATGATTAATGCATATATTTGAAGAAAAAAACATATGTATTTAAAGTTTTGATTACGTAATTGATATGTCTTTATATGTATTTTTTAATTTTTTTTTATTTATTACGCAAAGGTGTGTTAACTTATTCTTAGTTTTTATATATGGGCATAAGTACTTAATAGATTCTAATATATATTTTTTCAGATTGAAAATTTGGTAAGTGTGACTTTCAGTTTCTTAGGTATAAATTAATGATGTTATATGTCTTGTACAATATATTCATTATGAATTAAGTTAAGCAAATTCAGTAAAAAAGTTGCAACAATTTAACTATAACAAGTTTAATAGCATCAACATTTTTATCAAAATTTAGAATCATATAATTATCAGTGAAAAATGAAGCAATTATTTTTTGACATAATGCTACATCATGAACAGATCAACATTTAAACTATTACTGCAATATTTAAACTATAACAATATTATTGTACATTTCCCCATAGTGCCACATACATGCATAATGTGGTACATCATTATACACACCACCACCAACTTTTATGATGCTTGCATTACGATCAGAAACTACACACATATGTTATCTTTCACCGTATGCTTTCTTCAGATTCTCAAAGAACCAAGTCCAAGATGCATCATTTTCAGAATCAAGTACACCACATGCCAAAGAAAATATATCTCCTGCATATTGAAAAAATACATATAAGAATACATGATTTTTACACATAAAATACTGGATATGTATATTATAAATACATACAGCTAGAAACATATAAAACTGTCAGTGAAGACATAAATGTACTACATATGTATATTATAAATACATATAGCTAGAAATATATGTAATCTTCATAATATTGTTCATATGTCCATCTATAAGAGTGTTTAACAAGAACAGGTATGCTTCCCATTATCAATCTCCAGAACATAAAAAATAGTAAAAATAAATTAAATATCAAATATGTACTATATACAACAACTAATTTGTATATACAAAACTGCAAAACAAATTTCAACGAAAAGAAAATCTTTTATTCGAATACTAGTTATCATCGACTACAATTCAAATTTAACGTATTACAATTGCATCTCAATTTTCGCATTACATAACGACATAGATAACTTTGAATTTTAGAAAAAGAATTTCAATGAAACCATTTTTTTAAAAACTTATAAAATTCATGTACGATCTCAAATTTTGAATTACGCGATTGTTGCGCAATTTTGTTACAAGTTTTTCAGTAATTTTCACAATTTTATTTTATGAAAATCACAAATAGAATGAAATTTGTTTATCGATACCTATAATTGGACCATCGTATTTTCAATCTTTTCTTCAAAATTTTAGATGATCAAGAAAAAAAAAATTTGAAGAAAAACATTTTTGAATTTGAATCTGTGTTTTGAATTTGATTGGAGTTGTTGATTATAGAAAACGTTTTTTGAATTTCAATTAGTAGCTGTAATTTAACAGTTGTGGTAAAAAAAGAGTTCTATAAGGTAAAGGAATCTGTAAAATTAAATGTGTCATAAATTAAGGAACAGTTTTTTGCCCTTGTTTAACACAAATAGATTAGCATTAATTAAGGTGAAAATTATTTTCACCCCACCCCCCCACCCCCCACCCCCAACTTTGATTACAAAATCAAACTCCCCCCTCAACATTGAACAATAATCATACTCCCCCCTTTATCTCATGCATTGTCCATTTTGTCCTTATAATTTTAATTCTATATTTATGTAATATCTTTTTATATTATATGTAATGAATATTTTTTTAACATGGATATTTGTAGAATTTTATTTAAGTTTATTAACTTTATATGCAAATTAATACTTTTAATAAATTTATCACAAAATTCAATGTTACTTTTTAAGATCGTTATTTTAGTATTATATGTATTAAAGAGTCGTTTAGTGTGAGGTATAATTATAATAATTCGGAGATAAAGTTCATGATTAATTATCTTGCGTTTAATTAAATGTATTAGGTGGTTTTAAAATTATTTTTCGCACCATTTATACCACAGTGATGAGATAAGTTATCAAATATACATGTTAGTACAACTTATTTTGTAATAACTAATCCTGGAATAACTTGTTTCCAAACAACTCACCCCTGAGTGTGTATATATACATATGTATGTACATGCCTGCGCATATATTTTCATATTTTAGCACTCTCTTACTAAATTCGTTTCGTATTACTTAACATTTTATTGATATAACACAATCCTTAAGAAAATTTTACTTAGAGGTATATTTTGCAAAATTAACCTTATTAATGATAATTTGAAACTTTAAATTTATCTATACTGTTACTTTATATAGTTATTTAACACTAAAGGGTATAAAAAAATATAATACAATTCCCTTGATTTCACAAATTGAGCAGATAAATTAAAACATTTATTTTTAGTATGAGGATCAAGTGATAAGAAACGATATTATCTATTGTCTATATCACTAAATAAGCTGTGATTGCCATTAATAAAGTATTACATATTTTATAATTTATATAAATAAATATAATCTTTAAAATTTGACCTTATTTTTATTCGAGAAAAATATCTAGTATCCCTGAACTATGATCAAATTTGCTACGACACACGTCAACTTCACGGGGGTCCATTACCCCTTAAACTAAATTTTAGCATATTTTTGTCAATCTTTTTAGCTAACGTGATACCTTTTGTCAATCATTTTAGATGGCGTGACACCTTTGATATGAGCTTCATTTTATGTAATAAAGGTGACACATTAGCACAAAAAATGACAAAAATACGCTAAATTTGAGTTCAGGGGATAATAGGACCCCTGTGAAGTTGGAGTGTGTCATAACAACTTTGACCATAGTTCGGGGTGGTATTAGAGGCTTATCTCTTTCATTTATTGTTTGTATTTTCTACATTGGAATATGTTTATAAAATTAGTAGTACTTATTATTTTCACTTGTAAAATAAATATTATAGTTTTGATTATTATTAATAAAACTAATTTTCTGATTATGCTAATTTACTTCATAAAGATCATCATTAGCTTATATATTTCTTAATTTTTTTTTCTAGAAGATAATGTTTATGTTTTTATGAAATTTTTGTTATATGAATAATGTTTATGTTTTTATGAAAAATTTGTTATATGATTTTTTTTAAAAATGAAAATATGATGATTTTAAAGAAGTTAAAAAAAAAAAAGAATTAAAAAATTGATGATAAAGGGTAAAATAAAAATTTTAAAAAGTCAATTAGTATAAAGGAGGAGTATGATTATTGTTCAAAGTTGAGAGAGGAGTTTGATTTTTAAGACAAAGTTGGGGAGGGAAAATGATTTTGACCCCATTAAATTATGAATGGAATCTTTAATTGTATATATATTTAAATAGTAACAGTTTACTGAAATACAAAAAACATATTTCTATTTTTTGTAATTTTGAAATTGTTGCTATAAAAGTTACAATTAAGGCTCTATAGTTGTTATATCTGAAATTTTTCCTTTTAAAAAAGGCTTGAACCGTTTTTTCCACAAATAAACATTCAAATTTTGCTGAGTCTTTATACTACTAGGAGCTCATTTGGATAGGATTAAAATTTGTTCAAACCATCTTTTAATCTCCTTTTTAGCTTTTAATGTGTTTGGTAAAATTAAAAAGTGATTAAAAAAAGCTAAAAACTGATTAAAAGAATCAAAAAGTAAGAAGCTGGGTACCCCCAATTTTTTGCTTTTTAGATTAAAATTCTTTTAGGTTTGATCAAAATATTTACCTTTTTATTTCTTATATTTTCCTCCGATTCCAACAATATCCTAAAATTGTAGCACTTAAATGTATATTTAAAAATAATTCTTTTTCTCTTTGTCGCTTCGCTTCATCTCTTCCCTCCAATTTTCTCTTCATCTTCCTTCTTTGTTTTTATTGAATCCATCATTACATCAGAGGTTTGTTCAAAAAGTTTATTTTAGAATTAAAAATTATAGCTCATTCACCGTATTTATGGTGTTAACAACTTTAAGGACATTTAAGTTATTTTAACAACAAAAAAGTGCTTAACATCACTTATTTATCAAACACATCAACAACTTTTTTTTGTTTCAACACTTCTATCCAAATACTTATCTGTTTAATTTATAAGTACTTATTTTAAATTTTTAATCACTTAAACTAAAAATCTATTTTTTTAATCATATCCAAACGGGCTCTAGATCTCCTTTCTTTGTATTGGAACTCTCGGAAAAAGATAGGAGAGAATTTAGTACTATCATGCTCAATCCCATTTCCTCGGGAATATGTCATCCTATGTTTTGTAATACAATTACTATTGTATCTAATACTTTTGATGGTTGTACTTGTAATTATGTCCCTGGACACCTTTCTGTACTATTCTAATATATAATAGTATTAATTAAATTTATCAAAAGAATAGACGATAATTACATATGCTTTTTATAATAAATATTAATTTTTAATTTGATAAAATAATAATCACATGCGAAAATATATAATTCTTTATATTGATCAACGTATGTAAGTTATGTTGAACCAAATTATGTTGTCAAGATTTGATCGTACCTCCACTCAAGATCAGAGTCTCAATATTAATTACAAATTTGACAAAATTTAACAACTTTGATTAAAATTATATACTTGTGTTAAAAATTCATGTACATGTGTAACTAATCTTTTCACAATCTAATAAACATAAAGAATTATGATTCAGAAACAACAAACTGAAAAATTTGACACCGCTCTATCCGAACTAATCCAACAATCCAATTACTTAATTTTAGTACGTGGTCACCAAATAGCATTTGCCATTTATTAAAAAAGTTGCAACATGTGCTCTTTAATCACTTTTCACATATTTTCCAATTTTATTCAACTTTGCAATTGCATGCCCCTACTCCACTATAAAAAGAGACTATATATCCTTCACTAGCTCTCCACCCTTCTCTTTAATTTCTATAATATAACATATACTACTCAAATTTCTCTTAAAGAATTTGGAAAATGAGGAAAGGTATTTCTTTTGCTACAATATTCTTGGTTGTAACATTCGTCCTTGGTGATCAATTTCAAGATATTGAAGCAGAATGAAACATGCAATGTTGCATAGGTGAAAATTAAGTGTATTAGGGAGTTAACATCGTCACTACATCTTCCACACAATTCACCATGCTGCAAAAAGTTGAATGAATAAAAACATTGCAGCTTTGTGGGTACTTCAAGGATACTAATCAGAACAAATATATCAACCCTGCAAATGTAAACAATCTTTGTCCAAACTGTAAAATAATTAGTCCTATTTGTTA
This sequence comes from Capsicum baccatum var. pendulum, assembly GCA_030864225.1. NCBI lineage: Eukaryota > Viridiplantae > Streptophyta > Magnoliopsida > Solanales > Solanaceae > Capsicum > Capsicum baccatum. Next base: position 205,391,776 of record CM061553.1, on the reverse strand, counting down.
GGATCCATCCAAATTAAACGAAACAAGGGTAACATAAAACGGTGAAAAAACGTCCTTAACTGGCTCAAACGTCTATTTATTGATGTACCTATCTTCTTATTTTACCTAAATAAATGTGTTGTACTACTCACTACCAGAAATTATCCCTATGGTGATGGTTGCAAAACCGTTGCAATAGACAGAAAAACCGTTGCCATAGCTCTATCGCAATGGTTCAGCAACAGTCCTATAGGTGGGCGTTGCAATAGGTCTATGGCAACGATTTATGCGACGGTTGTCTGAACTGTCACCATAGGTCAAGCTATGACGACGATTTTAGACAACCGTCGCCATACTAGACCTATGGCAACGGTCATTTTTCGACTTATTGAGACGCCTATTCTCATCTATTGCAACGGTTACAACCGTCACCATAGCTTGACCTATGGCAATGGTTACAACCATCGCCATAGCTTGACCTATGGCGACGGTTATTTTTTGACTTATTGAGACGCCTATTGTCATCTATTGCAACGGTTACTAATCGTTGCAATAGCTTCTATTGCAACAACATTATACCGTTGCAACAACATCTATTGCGATGTTTGCAACAGCATCTATTGCGACGTATTGTAAATTAGTATTTACATACATAATAAATTATAATAAACAATTATACACACATCATAAAACAAAATCATTCATTAATAATCATATAATCCAAAATATGGAACAAATTAAACTAGTAATCTAAATTCAAAGAAAAATGTATGTTAAGTACTCAAATGATTAGTTAAGCTTTTACATAGTATCAAGTTATAGTCGCAATAAGTTTCAAGAAATTCTATGTAGCCTGTATTCTTCTTCTTCTTCTTCTTCTTGTGTTCTAGCATCTGTTTTTTTTTTTTTTCTTAAAGCTGCAAGTGATCTAGCTGAAACAAAGTTCTTTAACTTTATGATCATTTTTTGACCTTCCAAGCAAGAATTTGTTAGCATCTCAAGATTCCGTTCTTTTATCAGATCCAGTGCCTGTCATCAATAGATATATATTAGAAGGAACAAGAGCACCAAAAAGAATTGTGTTAAGTCGTGAATGCCTGTACTTTAATAACCGTAGTAATATAAACCATAATACATTTGATAATAGCAATTTAAATTTAATGTCCAATTTTAGTAATTTCATCAAGATTTTTGTAGATTCATGTTTAACTCCTTGAAGTCCCCGTCTTTTATTTCGCAAAGACAGAACAACTAAAAATATGATTCCGCTTTATGTCTTGAACAATGATTATTATTATTACAGTAAGATTCTAAGCATTAGTACGAAGTTCAACAAGATAGATTATTGAAGAAGAGGATCACAGTACCAGGAAATCAGTACTAGGGAACACTTAACCAAGAACCAAAATAAACTTAGCAAAAAAACCATACATGGCTAGGAGGGATGTGCTTTCCACTGAAAAGGTCGAGCAAAAGTGTCCCGAAGCTAAATATCACACTCTCTGTGGTGATTCTTCCTGCAAAACAAGTTCAAAAGAACTAAGTGAACTAAAACAATTTCAATAAAACATGAAAGATAGGTGTATTAACACCATGAATTAAATGACCCCTATACATTGAACGGACTACGACAAAATTCTACAAGGCTATACCAATGCTCAATAGTCAAAGGCTAAACCACAACAGTGCTTAAACTTCAAGAGATATTCCTGTCATATAGCTTCATAACAACTGAATAATCCAGCAGCCTCTACAATTGCTTTTCCAATTGGATGATTGGTATTTGATTCAAAATAAGAAATGGCAGGTACCTGACCATTGAGTTAAAGTTTAGACACAAATATTTTGTTCAGCAGTGGAGGAGATGAAGTCGGAGTAGCTTCAAAATCGAGCTACGATGATCGCACGTTCTGACTTTATGAAGTAGTGGTCGGAGCAGATTCGAAATTGAGGTCAGGTTGTTAGAGCAGTGACACCATGGTCAGAGCAGTGGTACGATGATCGAAGTATGGTGTCTGGAGCAGTGATATGGTGGTCGTAGTAGTGGCAGATCAGATTTGGTGAATTGTATTATCTTTGGTTTGAGACTTTGTATGGATTATATGTTGTAAAAGGGTTTATTTTCGGTGAACTTGTAGTGAAATCTTGTGCTGCGAATAAATAAACCAATGTAATAGCTTCTTTTTTCTCAATAAAGAGTTGCTATAGCTCATTCTATGGCAACGGCTCAGGCAGGAATTGCAATAAAATACCTATTGCAACGGTTCTCAGACAACAGCAATGCTTAGGACATCAAATAGCTCTACTACAATAATTTTTTTTGCAATGGTTGAAACCGTTGCAATAGACCCTCTATTGCAACGTTTTTGAAACCTTCGCCAAAAGATTCGTTGTAATAAGGGTAATTTCTGGTAGTGACTATTGTAATAATCATGTATAAGAATAAGGAGTAATTGATAATAATATATATACACAATCTTTCTCTATGATGTTTGGGTTTAGTACCATTCTTTTGCATGAGAGGAACAAGAATAACTAGTAGATTTTCAATAAGTTGCTTTAGTGAATTCAAACTGTTTCCTAATTGATGTGCCATCGTTAGAAAACATTTTCTCAACGTTCTACTTTTACTCAACATGAGAAAAGGGAGTTGCTTGGATGGTAAGCATCCCTCACTTTCAATGATGAGGTTATGAGTTCGAGTCACTAAGGGAGAAAAAGGGTGGGTAGAGGCGGAGCTAGCATATACTCAGGATGTTCATATATTCGAAATCAATTCGGCAAAAAATTACATGATTTATGCATGGTAAAATTTATTTTTTATGTATATCTAGTAGATGTTGAACCTCATTCGACATGGACTTTTGAACCCCCTAAAGAAATCTTGGCACCGCTAGGGGAGGGATAAAAAAAACTTTTATCAAGGTTCACTTCTGATTATTATTTGTATCTTATGAGTTCTATTAGGATTGGGAATCCCGGTAGGGAGAATTTAACAAAGTAATCAGTTAAAGACAACAACAAAGACAATAATAATGATAAGTTGAGAAAATAAAGAAGTCACAAATTTAACGTGGATCGGTCAATTTGACCTACGTCCACAACCAAAAAAGAGAAATAATTTTACTAAACATCAACGGAACAAAAGAGAGTACAAAAGAGACTACAAAATTAGAGTAACGGCAAGTACTCTAATATTTCAAATACCCCAAAAGAATAACCTCACAAGATCACTTCAAACACGGGTTCACACAAGTATTTTTCAACACAACTCTCTCACAAAATACTCTCTACAAAGAAGAAAATAAACACAATTAAAATCTTCTCAAATTGGTGTGTTTTAAGGTTAAAGAACTATCCTCTATAGAAATTTTCAATATATAATGAGATTTTCAAGAGATTTTTAATAAATATAGGCCAAAAATATGACCGCATTAAAAATCTCCATCTTGATCTAATTTTGACTAATATAGTATATGCTCCACTTTCTTCACAAAGCCCCAAGGAGCTTTTGAAATATCAAGATGTCAGAATTAGACAGGTCTTCATTTGAAATCGAAACAGTAGAAACACATGTAACAGTAGATCCCAACAGTATGCACAACGTTCCATACTTACGTACCTTCATAACCACAAGACCACCTTGAGATATAAACTTTAAGGACTCTAACTTCACCTGTATATTTGCCCAACTTGGAACTCTACCTTCTCTTGTATATTTGCACCAAGAGATTTTAGAATGTTCAAAGAGATGAGATTTTTCTTCAACTCGGGAACATATTTAAATTTTGTGAAAGTTCTCACTATAATATCGTGCATTTTGATTCAGACTGTACCTTTTTCAACTATTTGGCAAGCAGCACTGTTGCCTGCAAAGACAACTCCACCTTTAATAGAATCATATGTAGAAAACACATTCATGTTAGGACACATATGAAATGAACACGATGAATCTAAAATCCATTCATTGTTAGAACAAAAATTATTTTCAGTTACTAAATATACTACTCCTTCAATCTCATCAGCAGCAACACTTGCTTCAACAATGTTAAAATCCCGGTGCTTATTTTTTTTGTCTTTTCCTTTGTTTTTCAACTTAGGACAATCAAACATGACGTGACATTTTTTATGATAATAATAACACATTAAATTATTATATGTGATTTTGCATCAGATTTATTCCTGACAAATAAATCGGACGCGTGATTTCTACTATTTATTCTGTAATATCCCTATCTATATGATCTTAAGATTTCACTATTAATTTGATTTTTCAATACAAAATAATTTTATTTTTTTTCATAAAGTATAGTATTTCTAAAGTGCTTAAAGAATTGAGGTAGGAAACATATTAGCAAAACAGCTTGTTCTTCCTCAATCTTAATATCAATATTACTTAATCTATAATAATGGAATCAAAGGCAATATAGATGTGAGTATGAAAATATTTTCGTCCATAGGAAATGTGTAAATCATCTTATCTCTACTTCTCTATCTTCTTCTGCTCTATCTTTCCTCTCCTACTATCTTGATCTGAACCCTCTGTGGTGTAATTTGTTATATATTTTTGCTCATATAAAAATTGAACATGCAAAGTTGCAACTTAATAGTGAATTATTAGGAGTGGTTCCTTTTACAGTGTTGGATGATTGTTCGTCAAGCTCACGTGCTACTCGCAAACTTTACGCTTACATTCCATAATAGATCTTCTTTCATGAAAAAAAGATGAAAAAAAAGACCTTTGTCTTTCATTTTTGGTCATGTGGACCTAGGGACTTTTTTTGCCCATGAAGAATTAGATAGTATTTTATGAAATTTCATTTAGACACTTAGAATTAAAATTTAGACACTTAGAATTAAAATTTTATGGCTAATTGAGATCAATTTATATAATTTTAAATGGTTATCTTATTTATGTGCACTTTGAGAAAGCACAAAAACTTAAAATTTGAAAAAAAAAAAATCTACATGCTCGAATATTTAATTGAAACAAGTTATAGTTATAATGTATAAATAATTTTTTAAAAAAAAAATTAAAGTAGATGTCAATTTATTGACCCAAAAGATAATATTGTCATCTTTCTAATTTTATTCGTCATCACTAACTACCTGCATTTATTTTTATGCAATTTCTTAGTTCAAATGTTTTGATATTATCAGGACATAAAACTTAAAACTTGAAAAGAAATTTGTAGGTGTCAGTTTATTTATTTTAAATATTTTTTACTTTATTTAAAATTTATAACTTGGAGTAAAAGATGAATAGTCTGTGGGCCAATTTTTTAAAGTTGACTTATTTCCAAAAGTGTCTTTTTCAAAAATATTTTTCAAAAAAAGTATTTTTGATGAAAAGCTAGTTATCGCTGGCTAATAAACTTTTTGACATTTTAAAGCAGCAGGTAGCATTTGATCAAGTTTTTAAAAAGTATTAAGTGTATTTTACTTGAAAACACTTTAAAAAGAGGAAAAACGTCAAAAATTATATCTCTATTTTCATTAATTTACTAAGTTTGCCCAATTATAATATCAAAAATATACTCCTGCAGTAATGTGCCGGAATCATCACTTCAGGAAATGGCGTCCCATCAAATTGATTATCCCCAAGGTTAAGTATGATCAATTTACTCATATTCATCATAGAACTCCATGATAATTGCATATAAATGGGTTAACACACCGAGTGAAATGTGAATTTTATATAAGTACTAGTTGGCTACGCTGTGCTTTGCACGATTCAATGTTGATCCTTAAAAATTTTATATTATGTATAATTCTATCATTTAATTAAAATCTTCATTTGTTTAGTTGATAAATTCTAAGTTAGGCATATATTATTATATTTATATTGATGAAATTTGTATAAGGAATATTTTAAGTTGCTAATATGAAACTCATATAATTTCGAGAGACAGTTTATATATTTTTTAAAATATTTATAGTTGTTAATTATTGTGATTTATATATTACTTTTCAAATAGTAATTATCAAATATACAATAAAATATTTTAAGTTAGTTAACTGTTGTAATTTAGAATACCTTTTAAGTAATTTTCAAATAATACATGTTCTCCTTGTCCCAACTTTTATGGTATTGATAGTCAATTATAATTTTTAAAATAATTTAAGTTTTTAATTATTGAGATTTATAATTTCTTTTTTCCTATCCAAATTTAAGTGGTACTGATATAGTTTCAAGAGTCAGCCAAATATTTTACATGTTTTATTTTTTTTAAGTTGTTAATTATTGTAATTACTATATTCTTTTACGTATTTTTTTGAAATATATAACAAAGTAATTATTTTTTAAAAAAATATTTTAAGTTGTTAACTATTATAATTTATAATACTTTTATGTAATTTTTAAATAATATATGTTACTCTCCTTGTCCAAATTTTGTGGCATTGATAGTCACTTATATTTCTTAAATGATTTAGTTTTTTTAAAAAAAATTATTATGATTTACAATATCGGAAACAGCCTCTCTACTTCTTTGGAGGTAGCGGTATGGACTACGTACATTCTACCCTCCCCAGACCCCATTTTGTGGGAATACACTGGGTTTGTTGTTGTTATTTATGATTTACAATATTTTTTTTCTGCATTGCAATTTTAGTGACACAATGCTTAGATAGCCATAATAATTAATTTGGGGTTATATAATAAATTCATGATTGAACCAATAAAGCAGACATGTCTTAAATGACTTATAATAATTAATTAAAAGTGATATAGCAAAATTATTATAAAAATACTTGTGAAAAAAATTAAGTGAACCTCATATAAGACATCAAGTTAATTTAACATTAAATATTATTAATTTTTTTATACTTAGATGACATATCATAATTAATTAGGAGAGATATAGTAAAATTATGATTGAAGCAGTTGAAGTAGACATGTCATAAATGTCTATTTTACCTTTTTATTAAATATTATTAATTTTTTAATACTTAAATGACATACAATAATTAATTAATAGTGATATAGTAAAATTAGGAGCGATATAGTAAAATCACGAAGTAAGTAGATGAAAGGCGGCAAGCAGACATATTGACGGAGACGTGTGTGCTTTGCCCAAACTCTCTCTTATTATATAAGGTAATAATAATAATTAGGAGTGATATAATAAAATTACCGAGTAAGCAGGTGAAGGCGGCAAGAAGACATGTCGACAGAGATGTATGTGCTTTGCTCAAACTCTCTCTTATTATATAAGGTAAAATTGATCGTACATTTCGTCGAAATTTTATAAACAATGAGTTTGACTCAAAATCTAGATTTCTTAGATTTCGACATTGGAATTACTGATGATGCCAGCGAAATTAGGAAATTGATGGATGCCATTGAAGAAGAGGAAACAAAAAAAAAATAAAGAAAAAAAGAAGAGGAAAAGGAAAAATACAAAAATATGGCACTGAGGTAGTATGCCACGTGACGTTCACCTCAGCCAAATGTCAGCCCGTGTGAATAAACATTAAATAGAGAGTTAGTTTTGCATACTTTAATAATGGTGGGGGTATATTTAACCCTACAATATAGTTAGGAAAAAACTTAAGGATAGTTTTTACCTTTTACCTTTAAAAAAAAAGTACAAAAATCTATTATTCTTTAGGTTTTCAAAATGGGGTAACTACATATCTTAGCAGACATAGACCTCAAATTATCCTATTTAGCCTAAGTTTCAATCAATTACAATCCATAGCCCCTCTTGCTTATTAATTAACCCTAATTACAATTCATAGTCTCTCTAATCTATTTTCTCTCTTTCTCTATTTTCTATTAATCTTTTTTTTCCTTTTTCATTTTTTTTCTTCATTTTCTTTTTGTTTTCTTTTTTATTTTTTAACTTTTTTTAATTTTTCATTTTTTTCTCCTTTTCATTTTTTCTCCTTCTTTTTTTTCTATTTTCTATTACTCTCCTTTTTTGTATTTTTTTTCTTTTTTTTCCTTTTCATTTTTTCTCGTTCTTTTCATTTGTGTGAACTAGCAAATACAAATTCAAGTGCTAACTATAAAAAACAATTACAAATGCGAACTATAACATACAAGTACAAGTGTGAACTATAAAATACAAAAATAAATGCGGACTATAACATACAAATACAAGTACGAGCTGTAAAATACAAATACGAACTATAATATATAAATACAAGTGCGAACTATAAACTACAAATACAAATGCTAACTAATGCAAACTATCATTTGCATTTTTAATTATTGAAAGGAATGATTGATTTCTTTCTACGAATACTTGTTTGTATTTATTGATACAAATAAATACAATTCAAATTTTTATACAAATACATATTATTTTTGTATTTGTAAAATCATTTATTTCATTTGTTTGTAAAAGTATTTTTATCAAGTTATATTTGTTTATTTACAAATATGAATGATAATTTTTACATACAAATACAAGCAGTACATTTGTATCAAATGATACATTACATATTTATATATTTTAGAATCAAGAAAATACAATTAGACCATTTACTTGTTTGTATACAAATACAAAGATAAATTGTCACTACCAGAAATTAGAATTTTTCCGACAGTTGATGTAGTCGAAATATAGTAAATAAATAAGCTATTTCCGATAACTTTCTGACTATTTCATGTTAGTCGAAATATAGCTTGTTGGAAAAATATTTTCGACTATAGTAGTCGAAAGTTTCTGACTATTGTAGCCACAGATTGTAAATTATAATATGACCAAAAAGAAATTTTCAACTACGGTAGTCGATAGATTAATAAACTAATTAAAAATAATTATTTACTAATTATAAATCTTCCGACTACTATAATCGCAAATAGAATAAATAATTATTTAATATTTATAATTAAAAAGAGAATTCCAACTACGGTAGTCGAAAGATTAATAAACTAATAAAAATAATTATTTAATAATTATAAATCTTTTGACTACTGTAGTTGAAAATGTAATAAATAATTATTTGATAATTATAATCATTCCGACTACTATAGTAAAAAAAAAAAAATTATTTAATAATTATTATTTTTTTGCCTACTGTAGTCAGAACTTTAATAAATATTATTTAATAATTATTGTTCCGACTACTTTAGTCAGAATTTTAATAAATAAATATTCATTCCAATTACTGTGGTTAGAAATTAAAAAAATAATTATTTAATAAAATAATTATTTCGACTACTGTAGTCAGAAATATAATAAATAATTATTTAATAATAATAATTATTCCGACTACTGTAATCGAAACTTTAATAAATAATTAATTAATAATTATTATTCTAACTACTTTAACCAGAATTTTAATAAAAATATTCACCTATAAAATGATTATATAATAAAATCTTTCATTAGCTTACATTGTTATCAAATTATAAACAGCATAACTAATGTATTTTTCACAGTAGGATCAAAAAAGACAAAAAAATTATAAATTCAACCACTTTAAAACATCCAAAAACAATGAGTCAAATAGTTTAAACATCTAAATGTCACAACCCAAAACAAGAACAATAACTACAATCTAATCATCATCATGTTCACTCTCTTCCTCATCATGAAATACTTGAGGCATGTATTTCTTGACCAACTCCTCAAATTTAGAAAACTTAGCATCGTTAGATGGACATTGCTGCGTAAACTCCATAATTTGTCTTTTCATCGCTTCCATTTCTTCCATAGTTTGCAAAGTAGAAGAGGAACTGAGAAACAATGAAGGACTACTCGAGGATTGGAGAACCCCAGTCCCGTAGGTTCTACCTTTCTTTGGACCACCTACCACAACTGTACACATGTTAGTCATATCTATAGGTGATGGTTGGACTGTGGTACCATCCTCTGAAGTAGGCCAACCTTCTATACTTCTTTGAAATCCTTCCTGAAAGAAAAATTATTTGTCAGCATGTAAACAAGCTAAGTTGAGTAATAATAAAATAATGTATGTAAAAGTTATTATCATACATATGCATTCTTCGAACGCGTTTTTGACTCAGTCTTCTCTTGTACCGTCCATCTTTTTCTTCTTGTGCGTCTCTTTGAAGACCTCAAGAACAGTGAGCTCTTTTTTCCCATTTAAATATTCCTACAAAATTTTAGAAAAGAGATAATATAAACTGTGAAATCAAAATTAATCTCTTTCAGGGAGTTCAACATTTCCACAGACTCTTTGTTCAACCTCTATTACAAAATTCAAGTTTGTAATGCAACTTGAATATTATCAGACTAAGCTAGCTCGAGGGGAATATTAACTTTTAGAAGATTGAAACCCACAAATAGGATATTCAAGTAAGTATCCAATGAAGGTATAAGTGAAACAATAATGAAGGAAAAACAAATTAATAAAGATATCTGGCAATGCATTTGAAGTACTATAGAATGAGAAAGAAAAAAAGGTATGCCACTGACTAGTAATTACGTCCTTTTTTTTTCCAAACAATATTTAAGAAAGGACTGTCACTATTTATTTAGACCTAGACTTCATTACATGTTCACTAAACCTTTTGTGCTGTTAGGAGAAACTTGAAAAATAACAACATGCTGATTACAGGTACATGTTCTGTTGTTCCTACTTCCACAATGTCGGTCCTAGAGGGAAATATATTGCCTTTGTTTCGACAGAAGTTAAAACGGATGATCCTGAGAAAGATTTGAAACCTGGGGTAGACATACTTGAGACTGTCAGTGAGATATTTTATGAAACATATGACAGATTCATACCTTTACATGACTTTGCTGCCGATAATTGTTTCATATCTAAAGTAAGTTCCAATATTAGTCGCTAGTTTCTATTTTATTACTACAAATATTTCATCTGAAATATATCACCAAAGAGATATAACTGTTCTATTACTAGTTAGTCCTTGAACTTTTATTTTTCCTGAGGAATTAGAAGACATTTTATGCATATGTTCCCAAATTCTATAGAAACATCACTGGAAATAGATAGGGCACTTTGTTTTTGCTTCTTCGACATACTGAACCTTTCCCCATATGAAATTACTGCTACTCAAGGGAATCAATCTTAATCATCTAGTAATGCCACTAAGGAAGAAAAAGAATATAACAGTAATGTCTTACAAGCTTAGGCATGTGCTAGCAAATGCATAGTATTTTTAACATAAATCAGGCTTCTTAAAAGTCCAAAAACTCTGCGACAGACTTCTTTCCTGACACTACAATATATGTGCATCTATACATCTGTCAGTAGTTCATTGTCAAAATTTGTTTTCTGATCCAAAAACTCTGTTTTATCCGTCCTTGTAGAGCTATGATCCAACAACTCACTTCGCGTCCACGGTAAGGGATGTGCTAGACATGTACAGCAAAATCAAATTATAGACGACAAAGAAGAAAATAAGAACTAAAGCAAGAAAATATTCATTAGTCATTTACTAGCTTTATGTACTGTGTGGCTATTCTTCTGGATTATTTATCGAGTAAAAGTCAAAACAAATCAAAAATTATCAAAACAACCCAATATATCCGTGCAAGCTATTGACAGACACAGCTTATGAAGTTCAAACAGATGACTAGAAATTGTAAGAACCATAGTTTATAAGCCACTAAACATGATTTTAAGCATCAGTTTCACTAGACTGAAATAATTATCAAAAGTTAAGTACTGATTGGAACATTGAACTGAACCAAACAAATTAGAAATTTAACCTAATATTATCAGTCTTCGTCGGTGGGTAACGAAACTCATCCAACTTCCAGTGTGCAACGAACCACCCCTACCACCCCTTCCAGATGCTCTATTTGTTTTTTCCTGTTCCCTCTCTGCTCTCTGCCTTATATTCAGGAGTATCCTATTTTTCCAAGAACTTGACCCACACATAATCATTCAGTCAACCAGGATTTTTCAAGTTCTTCCGGGCCTCATACAAGTGTTCTTTGATCCGTAGAAGTTCTTTCAACTTAAAAATGGATTGTATTTCATTTTCATGACAAGACTTTCATGCACACTTTGTCTGCAAAATAGTTTAATATAAAGTCATGAAATGAGTTGATGGATACAAAGGTAAATTCATCATTGATAGCATACTGAAGTAGTAAATTCTTTGATTTTGATGATACCATAAATTGTTTCCACATAAGAATTCTAATGTCGATTCGAATCTCGTTCCAACTACCTCACGACTCCATGTACAATGGTTTATTGCTTCTATAACCATATGCTCGATGCTATATGCGGGAATGAACCTGCAATAAAAATATACTAAATCATCTTATCTTTCAAAAATTTTAAAAATTAAGGAAAAACATAAGGGTTACTTACCCATTACCATCAGGGGTGATAATTAGCTTCGCATTGCTGTCATATTCTATTACTTCTTTAAATTTTAGATTTTAGGAAGCAGCTGCTATAGCACTATCAATGGATGGCGATGTTTATGTGCTAGAAACTCCAATCCTCAATCCAGAAAGGGTAGGTGCAGATGATGTCAAAGGTACAGATGAAGAGCTACTATGCAGACTGTTATGGAAAGAAGAGGTGTGGAACTAGTCAGATGGTGGGGGCATGAAAAATGCATTTGGTAGTGAAATAGTTGACCTTGGAGTAGGAAGAACATTTGTAGCAGTTGGTTGAAGAGTTGTGGTAACAGGTGGTGGTGGTGGTGGTGTATATTGACTTGCAGAAAAATTATTAGGTCCTTTCTTACCTTTCTTACGTCGTCCATTACCATTACCTTTTGATGCCATTTATTTTCTTTATTAACCTAGAAAAAAAAAGAACAACTAAATTGAACAAAACAGACAACACACAGAAATATACCCATGCCATCATATAGAAAGATGGGACATAATATAAAATCTAAGGTTATGGTTCCACAAAATGGATTTTTCAGGAAAAGAACTATCAGCTTCAGTATGCTCCTTTACCAGATAGTCAAATTATATCAGGTACCTACCAGATCTAAAACTAAAAAGCAAGCACACTTCATATTCACTGCAAAAATATCTTAAATCTGTAAAAGAACTATTCTACCTTTGTTCATTGTACTAATGTATACATATAGTGTAAGAAATTTAAAGGAAAACAACATCAAAAGAATGTAATACAGACCTAATTCAAGTATTATTGTTTCAACATATTAACTGATATGAAAGACAATATATCGAAGTTACCAAAATAAGATCATCTGTAACTGGGCAAAAAAATTGGTGCAAAACTTATCCAAAGTTGGTGCAACAAGTTTTGAGAATGTATTGGGCTCTACCAGAGCCATCTTCCATCACAGATAATAAAACATCATAATTGAAAGGCACAACTAAGCCAAATGCAGTATTTGATATTTGAATCCAAATGATCCTAAAGGAATTGTAATCCACCAAGGTAAAATCAAAATAGAAAATTCTTAAAAACAATAATGCTACGTAGATTAAACTTTATGTTTCATTTTTTAGTTGATAAAGTAGAAAATGTAAACATCAAAAGACCGAACCTTCCTTACAAACTTCAGTCGATTAGCGGCCTCTACAGAATGGTCTAGGATATTCTCCTCAAGTCTTGGTTTAACTGGGAAACTGCAGAAACCACATAACAAGCTAAGATTGAATGAAACGGAAGACAACACTCAAGAAATCATAAATAGGAAAGACTTAGCCACCGAATAAATTTTGGACTACACCAAAGATCTTACAAATAAACAACTTGCTTTATGCAGAGGAACTAAAGAAGTAGGATTTAAGAAAAGAAGAAAATAACATGAATGTTTTGTAAAACTGAATGTCAGATTCAACAGTTCATGTCATACAAAAAAAACCCTTTTCCCCTTTCACCCTCTTGTAAAATAATTTACTTGCCTTGTTACAATTTGTTTTAGTTACCTTTGTACTCGAGTTAACATATACTATAATATTACAAATTGTACTGGGTATGACTGCAAATTTTAATAATGTTGTTTACGTTAACCTCTACATAAACCATATTGAAACATATGCATTGCAGGAAGTAGTTGTTCACTACACCATACTCAGAAATATGAAAAGAGAAAATAATAGTACAGTACAAACTACAAAGGATGAAATAGTTTTAAGGATTTCTTTATTAGATTATCAATCATGGAAACAAGGATGAGAAAAATGGATTTAACATAAATTCTTTTGACACATATGGTTCAACAACCAATTGAAGTTTTTGTTGCAATCTGCCATTTACACTTGCAACATAACTAAGCAAGGATATATTATCTGTTTGCGTGAATCAACCATTCAAACTGAAAACATAACTACAGAGGTGATATTCTTCAAAGTTTAGAACCACATTTCATATTAAAAATTTCAACAATAATGCAGAGCTCATTAATACCAAGAAAATTATTAGTTTGTCAAGCAAACACATAGTTGCAAAGATGTGATTTAGAGGTGCTTTTTTAGTTGTTCATCATTTTACCTACCTGTTCATTATAATATAATTGTTCATCATTTTAGCTGCAATACTCAGCTTACTCAAGAAGTACAAAGCCTCCTAAATCTGCCCATAAACATTTTATTTAACAAGGAAATGAATCATGTCTACTAACATCACGTTATTCTTCAAGTAATAATGAGCTCTCTTCTAGAATAACATGCTAAGGTGGAACATCATTGGTATAATACTAGGTGCTTATACTGGTAAGGTGGAACATCATATTTTACTTTTGTACCCAAGGGTGGTCTATTGATCATTGAGGTGGAGAAGAACCATGAGGTCCCAAGTTCAAACATTAGGTGATTTCTTTCTATTTGCTTAAATATGGGTAGACAGAATTACACCCGGTACCTAGTCCAGTTGGAGATAGCAAGTACCCTGTGGAATTAGTCAAGATGCACACAAGTTAGCCAAGACACTATTTTCATAAGTAAAATAAAACTACAAAGACAAACTCGCTTTGTTCAAACTTTCACTAATTAAGCAAAAAATGCAACAAGACAAGCAAATCATGCATAGTACTCGTAGTTTTACCACTGTTATTTAATCAAACAACCTAAAATGATCTTACTGGAACTACAAATGTTAACAAAGAAAAGAAACTATATTGTTAAGTAAAATAGCAAAAAGCAGCAACTAAAATACTATTCAAGACCCTGTTACTACACATTACTACTATTAATAACAACACAATCCTCATCGCTTGTTTTATAGTCATTCATTAATTCTTCCTCATCACTTGTTTCATTTTTATCAAGTAACTCTTCCTCGCTTGTTTTATTTTCATCAAGTGACTCTCCTCGCTTATTTTATTTTCATCAGTTGGATCTTCTTCGTCGTTTGCTCCGAATGTTCCTTCTCCATAATCATTAACATTTAATCTAAGTTCAGAAGGATCAAATTCTTTATATAGGCCTTTGCTATGCTGCAGCTCACCTGCTAATTCATCATCCACCCTTTCTGCAACACTTGAAATGTCATTCTGATACGCTACATCCAATACATCTTGTTCTTCTACTTTACTCACGGGCTTTGTTTTTATAAAAACCCGCCATGCAGATTTATTCTTACACAAAGGATAAGAACCGTAATACACTTGTTTTACATTTTGTGCAATGATAAATGGATTAGGTCCCCAAGATATATCACGTAAAATCTTTTGTATGAAATTTGTACCCATTGACAGAGTACCTAGAAAACTTCCTAACATAAGCATTAGGTACCCAAGCTATATCACGTAAAAACTGGCCATTTGGGTCAAAATTATCTGGATTATGAACCAATAAAAAGTTCAAGAAAGGTTAGAATTTAAATATGCATAAAACTGAACAAAAGTGTAAATCGTGTTAAATATTAAAGTTAAGCTTACATATTCTCTAAACCACATTGAAAACATAGGATAAACAACAACATCCCCGTGTAAAGCCACAGTAGCTGTTTGACTAAGTTATGACCTTCATTAGTTAAAGCTTAGATAGTCCTTGAATGATTGTTGTTAATATAAATATACTCACTTATAAAAGGAAGGATCTCGATACAATCTAATAATACATGTGTTGTAGCTGACTTAAGCTCCACCTCATTCAAATATCCAAGTGGACCAACTTTAAGACTTCTTTACCAGGTTGATTGAATATTGAAAATGGTGGTGCTAAAGGATCTGTATTGTATTCATCATCATGCCTATTAGGTCGGTTTCTCATTCATGGTACATTATATTCAAAATAATATGAGCAAAAATAAGAGGTCTCTTTAGCCAAATAAGCTTCACATATTGATCCCTCAATTCGAGATCTGTTTTTATGGTCCGCTTACATTTGTCAATGGTCCTGTATAGTATGATCTTTTAGATGAAATAATGTTCAATTAAAACACATGAAGGTAAATGTTGAAAGTCAATACCTCTCAAAGGGATACATCCTCTTACACAAGGTGAATTGGAAGATGTCCATAACATAAAAAATAGAGAGAAAAATGTTTGTCAACTTATTTAAGGTTAAGAGAATGTTGATATCCATCAAGATAGGTTATCCTCCCTTAATGTGTTAGAACATAAATCTGTAAAAACTAAGCTTATCTCCATTATGGGCTTCCAAATTCTATCGGGCAATCGATAGAATGCAATAGGCATCAATGACTCCATGAAAATATGAAAGCTATGGCTCTCATAGAGGTCAACTTTCCTTCCTTCATGTCAACATACCTAGACAAATTTGACGCATATCCATCTGGCATTCTCAAATTGTTAAACCAATCACAAATCATTCTTCTTTCATCCAAAGTGAATGTGTAACTGGCCTTGGGCTTTTGAATCTTATTGTTTATGTATGGAATGTACAACTCACCGCGCTGACAATACTCCTTTATGTCCAGCCTGCCCTTCAAGTTATCTTTTGTTTTGTTACTTACATACATTACAGTATTAAACAAGTTGTCAAAGAAGTTTTTCTCAATATCCATGTCATCCAGATCATGAGGCAAAAGATTATCCTTCTAGTAATCTAACTCCCAAAATATGATTCATTTAGTCCAATTATGTGTAACACCATAAACAGGTATCCTGGATAGTGGAACTCTGTTACCTTAGGCAGATTCCTCACTCTATCCCAAATTTCTTCTCACGATAAAATTGGTAGTGGCTCCTCAAAATCTGACTTATTCTTCATAAAATCACTAGTATTTATCCTAAACTCATGTTATATTAGCAAGAATCGACGGTGACAATTAGACCAGGAGTTTATAACCCCATGTTTTAAAGTGAATGCTTTTGTGTCTTCCATACAACAAGGGCAAGCTAACTTTCCCACAATCGACCACCCAAACATCATTCCATAAGCAGGAAATTCATTATAGTCCACATCAAACCAACACACAATCTAAAGTTTTGTTTCATTGATACATCATATGCTTCCGCACCTCCATGCCTTAATAAGTTCAACTCATCAATCAATGGCTGTTGATATACATCAATCAAAATTTTTGGATTGCGAGTACATAGAATAATGCAAATTAGAAATATATACTGACTTGTCATACACAATTCAAGCGGGAGATTATTAGGAGTCATAAACACTGGCCAATATGAATATGGTATAGCTGAGACCGAAAATGGATAAATCCATCAGTAGATAATCCCAACCTAATGTTTCTGGGTTCACTAGAAAAATCTGGATACACACTATCAAAGTACTTCCATGATTCTCCATATGACGGATGACATAAAACACTAAGTGGTCTTTTATTTTCATAGTGCCATCTCATATGAAAGGCAGAGCTCATTGATGTATACAACTTCTTTAACTGTGGTATAAGGGGTAAGTAATGCATCGAATTCACAAGAACCTTCTTCCCTTTGACATATGTGACGTCCTTATAACGAAGTTGATTACAAAATTTGCAATGTTCTAAATTTGCATCTTCCTTATAGAATAACATGCAACCTTTCTCGCAATAGTAAATCCTCTCTGATGAAAGTCCTAACTTAGAAACCAACTTTTTTGTTGTGTAGAAATCTTTAGGTAAGTCAAGTTTATTTGGGTTAAGTTCATTCATAAGTCCAATGATAGAATTCATGCCCTCTTGAGAAATAGAATAATCTAACTTAATACTTGGTAACCGAACCGCAATAGATAACCTAGAATGCATTGATCCTTCATACAATGGATGACTAGCTTCCTTTAACTATTCATAAAAGTGCCTAGCCTCATCATTTTGTTCATTTTGAGCCCCTGAGTGTCCCAAAAAGTATCCCTGAACATCTCACTATATTGTGAACTTTCAACATTATTCTCTCTTATTGGGATTTCAACATAATTCTGAAAAGCAAAATTATTAGTAGCACTACTCTCTCCATGAGTTGTCCACACAATATAATTCAACATAAAACCTTTCTTATAAAGATGTAATGTAACAACATCTGGACTCAATAACTTACAACACTTGCATTTCCAACAATGACACCTAATTATCCCTTCAGTAAAAAAATCATTAAGTGTCATTTCTTTAGCAATAAATCCAGCTGCCCCATCTTTATATTCCTTTCTCAATCCACATAGTTAAGATAAGTTCTATTATACATCCATGTACGATCTTCATTTTCCATCTGCACAAGAACGACAACAATAAAAACAAAAAAGATAAACAAAAACAAGAGAACCAAAACAATAACAGAAAAAAAAACACCAACAGTAGTTTTCATACATTTCAGGGATTTTTTCTATCTGCTTCTAGAACATGTCTTTTTTCAAATAAAAACTAGTCTTTTTTAAAATAGAACTAAAACCAGAAAGCACCTATATGGTCTAATTTAGATTATGACGAACTAGGATTCTTTTTAGATCTAGAAATCTTTCAATGTTATATCAGTCACGAGGAATAAATGGATATGCAAAAATAAAATCTAGTAGCAAGATGAAATGTCGCAAAACCCATATGAAACTTCAGAAACAGTCAAAATTCTTATCTGCTTATTAACATTCAAAAATATTTCTAATAGTTGGTAAGAAATATAATAAAATTTGACTACGCATCCACAAATATAACTACCAGGAAAGGTGAAGGATTTACTTCCATACCTCAGCAGTTGTATCGGTGGTTGGAAGTTTTACCCATCCACTACTTGGACCTTGTAAACTCGACTCTGGAACAAATTTTTACCAAAAGTCCCACTCAAAACTCAAAGAGAAACAAATTCTAGGAAAAAAAAAACAAAATATCAGCGCCATCAGGTATCCACTTACCATACCGACTGTGTAAGGAGCATCAACTTTCCTCAGTGCTCTTTCAACAGAAGCTATAAAATTAAGCTGAATGACTCGCAGAGGAAGTGTGGCCTCGGGAAATAAAACAACTCCTGGAAGTAAAATAAAGTGTATAAGATACTGTGAAGGATGTTAACAGTTGTTGAGCTGAAGGAAAAGCTGACATGCTAATTTGGGATCAAGTAACAAAGTGAATGAGATCTTGAATGAATGAATTTTATCCAAGTTATTGCTTCTAGGAATCAGGTTTGTTTAGAGATGCTACTACGAAGTGGACACAAGAAGAAAACTAAGAGATTTAATACAACATAGTAAAGCAGCCAACAACATGACTTCCTTCAAAGTCTTCCTATTCTTATTACATCAAAATCAACAGTGTTCGAAAGAAAGAGTCACCAAGTAGAGATAATTAACGGCAAGGGTTCCTCAAACAATCTCTAAGTTTTGTTTTCCTTTCTTTCTATTGTAGTTCCTTAAGAGCTTTGCTTAGCCCGATATCACATTCAAGTATTTACCAAGGAAACAACAGAAACTCGTGCAGTATACACAATAGAACCAGAAGCACATTAGATAATTTGGTTTCCTTTGTAAGTTCCTTTAACTCTTATGAATAAGTTAAACAAAATACTATCATGGGTGGTAACATTAGTAAGACGAGTTCCTTTTTTGTAATTCTCTCTTAAATTAATTTTTTTTTGCTCGTCCATTTTCTTCATCTCATCATTTAGTTGAAAGAACATGAAAAAATTGAACATAATGAACAACTTTTAAAGTTACGACTTCCAACTTCACACAAACAAATACATAGAAAATTTCATACAGTTGTAATGGTAAGAAAGCCCCATTAGGATGAGACAGAGAAAGAGGTGGTGGGGTGAAGAGAGATATTATTCCTTGAATTCAAAACATTTCGACGAACAAAACTAAGCAAAAATTGTTGACGAATGTAAAAGCACATTAGGATTTTTCATGCTTGAAACAAGCCGAAAATATGGAATTAAAATCGTTACCAATTTTGAGAATGAACTTCACAATTTCCACTTCAATGAACTAGATGAATAGTTGATCCTTCACCACACAACATTCTGCTTTGCTACAACAAAAAATGCAAAAACACGAAAAACTATTCAGCGAAATGCAAAGATGGTATGAAGAACACATAAAAAAAATGATTATCTGGGGGGAACTAAGAAGACCCCCCTCCCCCCAAACCTATAAATCTTCACACAAACTCATTGAAATAAGAATATCTTTAAAAGAAAAACAACTACAACAATAAATCCAGTATCTAAAAGCAAGGTCTAGGGAGGGTAGAGTGTAGCCAGACCTTACCCCTATTTGAGGAGGTTTAGAGGTAGAGAGGTTGCTTAAGAAAGACCCTGGGCTCGAGTAGCGAGCATTAAAGCATCTAACAGAGCAATAAAGAAGTAAAGAGGACATAATATTCAATAATATCTTCAACAAATTGGGGTTGGAAGCAAAACCAAATATTAGTAGAAAAAGGGTTTGATACAGAGGAAGAAAACAATGCGCAAAATGAGTTGAAACTTTAACCAACATTTGATTAACAAAGAATATGAACTTCCAGCTAAAAATGAAGAAAACCACACACAAACACAAACACAAACAAAAAAACATAATATTTCGCACAACATTTGACATAGACCCACTTGAAACAAACAATATATTCTTCAACAACTAGGGATTTTGCAAGCAAAAATAGAAATTACCAGAAAAAAGGTTTGGAACAGAGAAAGGGAGCAATTTACATAATGAGTTAAAACCTAAACCCACAATGGTTATAAAAAATCCAAATGTGGGTACAACATTTTAAGGGAGGATGATGGATGGAGAAAACAAAAAGGTTCAGCAAAAGGCAAAAATGGAACTCCCAGATAACAACGAAGAACAACAACAACATACCACAAAAATCACACAAAATAGAGCCCGGAGCGTAAGCCGAACTTACCACTAACTCAGAACGTCTGAAGACCTTACCACTACCTCAGATACTCAAAGATAGAAAAACCACTACAAATGAAGAAAAAAAAAACAAAACACACACAAAGTTTCACAACATTTGGATAAACTCACTGAAACAACAACAATAATTAAAAAAAAACAAACTAAATGGGGTTTTTGAAACGAAAAAAGGGTGTAAAACAGAGAAAGATGGATATGGTGGTGTCTTTGGCTTATTGACATTTTTTTTTGTGCCTTTAACTGAATTTTCTTTCTTAGAGAAATTTCATTAAACCTCAAATCTGGAATAAATTTTTACCACAACAAAGTCATGGGAATTTCTTCTTGTTCAGTGAAATTGACCTTCAATATCGCTTTTTCACCATCGCCGTTACCACTCCACCATCAATTTTTGAGAGTGAACGCGGAGAGAAGAAAGGGTAGTGAGACCTAGCTGAGAGAGAAGTGGTAGTGAGAGAGAGAATTGGGAAAGCTGTGATATGTTTAGTTTATATTTTATATAAATTATTTAATAATTAAATATAAATTTTCGACTACTTCAATAGCTACAAATTTAATATATTTAATTATTTAATACTTTCGACTATAATGGTCGGTTATATATGTAACATATTTAATTTTTTTTTTTATTACATCAGTCGGTTACATATTTAATACAATTAAATTATATATTTAAATTAATTATTATAGAATTTCCAACTTCAATAGTAGAAAGAATTTTTATTATATTTATTTATTTAATATTTCTGACTACAGTAGTCGGTTATATATTTGATACGATTTAATTATATATTTAAATTAATTAATATGATTTAATTATATATTTAAATTAATTAATATAATTTAATTATATATTTAAATTAATTAATATAATTTAATTATATATTTAAATTAATTAATACAATATGAAAGGTTGCCGTGTAACTTATATTTTATATAGTTATCTATTTAATAATTAAATATAATATTCCGACCACTACAGTCAGGTACGAATTAAATATGTTTAATTATTTAATATTTCCTACTACAGTAGTCGGATTCATTTAATATATTTACAGAGTAGGTTTTTTTGTAATGTATTTAGTAATATATTTATTTAATTATTACAATTTTTTATTACAGTGGTCGGAAATGTAATTAATAATATATTTAATTAATTACTTCCTCCGTCCTATTTTATGTGTCTTAATTTGACTGAACATGAAATTTAAGAAATAAAAAAAACTTGGTAATGTTTACCAAATTGCCCTTTATTAAAAAATGTGCTCCTATATTTTTTAAAATTAAGTGGGATTAGTAAGTATAAAAGTGAAATTGTATCTTTAAATAGTTACCAAATAAGAAAAGATGACATTTTCTGGGGACGAGCCAAAAAGAAAATGATGACACATAAAATGGGACGGAGGGAGTATTATTTTTCTGTATAAGGGTATGATTATATATTTAGTCATATATTTATTTAGTTATTAGTATTTACGACTACAATGGTTGAAAATATATGTTTAATAATTTATTTAAATAATTAGTTAATTTGTGTATAAGGTTCTAATTATATATTTAGTAATATATTTATTTAATTATTTATATTTCCAACTCCAGCAGTCGAAAATACGTATTTAATAATTTATTTAAATAGTTATTTAATTTCCGTATAAGAGTCTGATTATATATTTAGTAATATATTTATTTAATTATTTTTATGTACG
The DNA here is from genome assembly GCA_030864225.1 of Capsicum baccatum var. pendulum. NCBI lineage: Eukaryota > Viridiplantae > Streptophyta > Magnoliopsida > Solanales > Solanaceae > Capsicum > Capsicum baccatum. The sequence goes on along the minus strand of CM061553.1, from coordinate 205,368,945 downwards.
ACTAGAGCATTCGGAATATATATTTTCTGGAATTTACCGCAAAATATTTTGACAATTGTAGTCACAAATAGTATCAAAAAATATTTTGTAAAAAATAAAAATATAAAAGAAAGTTTTCCGACTGAAGTAGTCGTAAATTTGCAACTAATTTTTCTCCGTCGAAAAATAGTGAATTTCTGGTAGTGTGTACATAGTCACGGCTAAATACAATATGCAATCAACTTACAAATACAAATATAAAATAATTCTTTAAAAATAAAAATGCATCGACGAAAATAGAATACAAATACAAATATAATCCAAATATAATCTAAATATACAAACACAATAAAACCACAATACAAATATAATTCATTATAATATACAATCAATTATAAAATACAAATACGGAACAATTCTTTAAAATACAAATGTGAATTATATAAAATATAAATGATGGTGTGAACTAACAAATACAAATAAAGTCTGAACTATAAAATACTAATACAAATGAGAAATACAAAATACAAATAAAAGCACGAACTTTAAAATACAAATACGGTTGTACCAGTGAATACAGGAATATAAATAATGGTGTGACTACAAATATGATAAACAATTGTGGTATTTACGTTATCATCCATGACTTGTGCTCGAGTAGTCATATTTTTTAAAAATATAAAAAATATAAATAGAACAAAAAAAATGATAAAGAAAATAAGAACAAAAAAGAAAACAAAAAAAAGTCCAAGAAGAAAGAGAAATAGAAGTTAGAGATAGAAGAGAGAGAAAAAAGAAAGAAACGAAAAAAAATAAAAATAGAAAAAAATATAAAAAAGATGAAGGAAAAGCACGAAAAAGAAAAAAATATACAAAAATGAAAAAGAAAAAATAGTAGTGTTTTTTGCAAGACTAATATGTAGTGTATTTATATTTTTTTATGAATACAGACTACTGAGTAAAAGTGAATACAATGGTTGTGAATCAAATACAATAGCTATAAATGATAAATATGTAAAGTATGACCATAGATTTTTTGCTAAACTTTTGCTATTTTTGAAACTCCCCGTTTTAACTTCTACATATAATTACTCCTACTCCTTAGAAGTACTTAATTTTTCTCTTAGGGTGTGTTTGGTAAGATGAAAAATATTTTTCATGAAAAATATTTTCCTAGAAAATGTTTTCATAGAAAATAAGTTGGTGTTTTACTTATTTTCTTATGTTTGGTTACTGAGTGGAAAATATTTTTCAAAAAATATTCTATGATGTTTGGTTGTTGAATAGAAAAAATATTTTTTTCTGTCTAAAGTTCAACTTTACATGAGCGTGTGACCCTCTAATTAAAAATATAATATATTTTCTAAAACATAATATTTAACTACACATTTTTAATCATTTGGTCAGTTTGTATGAGATGTGACATCAACAATCATGGAGCTTTGGGCCACAGGTGACAAAAAAAAATTAAAATGAGGTGTAGGTGACACAAGTCTTAATAATTGAGTAGGGGTGACAATTACTTAATTATGGATTAAGAAAGTTTAGAAAATTTCAAAATAACCCATAAGTTTTTAAATTTACACTTTGATCTAAATATTAGTTAATATAACGGAAAACGAAGGGAAAAAGACGTGTTTTTCTCTCTCATCATCCGTTGATATTTTCTCCCTTTTTGCAATATTTGTTGTTCATTGTAGCTGTTGCTTTATTCATCATCTTCTGATTCATTATCATCATCTTATACTTCATTATCATCTTCATATTCTTCTTGTTGACCATTGTTATTGTTGTTGTTGTTACCCCTGCTGCTCTTTGACCAAATTCGTATATCAAATTTTGTTTCATAAATCACTTTCAACTTTGGCATTTACTTGAGAGGAGACTTTGGTAAGTCAAATTATGCTTTTTAGTTGAATTTATCATCTGGGTAACAGCTAGTGTGCTGTTTTTTCAACAATAGCTAGCAAGTGAACATAAATGCAACATAAGAACAATCTATTTAAACAGATCCATTATCTGCGGCACCAAATAAATATTCTATTTTAACAGTTGACTCATGTTGGATTCATGTTTATGGTTCTAGGTGCCCGTAATATGAATTAAATAGATGGGTATTCTGTTTCACCAGATTAGTAATCTGTTTCAACAGATAAATAATCTGTTTCACCAAATTACTAATCTGTTTCGAACAACGAAATACAGCTCCTGTCACAAACCCAACAGATAAATCAACTCATTTGTTGACCTCTTGCTATTGATACTAGAATCAAATTATTCCTTAATTGTAGACATGTCATTCATTGAGAAAAAGAAATAGACAACACCAAAATTAAATAAGAAATAAAAAGTCAAATGCATCAAACATAAATTTTTATAAAACAAACAAAAAAAAATACGTAGATAAAATAAAAAAAAAGCTTAATTATTATTATCATCATTATTATTTGTATGGTCAGCCAACCAATCTTTAATCGGCAGCAGCAGTGCCTTCGTCAGCCTGCAGATCTCCCCGCAGCATCCTTACTCTTACGACGGCCAACTCCTAATGCAGGTCATGAACCTCCTTCTGCAGTTTCCGCATGGTCTCTCGTAAATAGCAACATCCCACACAGGATCAGCCATATCTAGAAAATGCATAAGTTGACAAAACACACACGTATAACCAAAAGTAATGAAAAGAAAGAATTCGAATGTAATAAAACGTATATTTACAAAAAATTCATGAAAAAAACTTACCAGAGACAGGAAAAAGCTATCAAGTCCTTGAAGAGAAAGTAGTTGAAGGTGTAACAAGAGCAAAGAATAAATAGTGTGTATAGTAGAATGAACGATTGAGTAAGGAAAGACCTATTTATAGAGGATCACCTCCATTTATTAATGAAATTCTTGATTACCGTAAAAAGTTATGAGTTAATTAAATTAAGCAATATTGTGATAAGTCACTTTTCAACTTTATTATTATTAATAATTAGTTCTTACCAGGTACACTGAGTTGGACAACAAATTATATATCTGTTGCATCAGATAACTCATCTGTGACAACAAATATATAATCCATTGCAACAAATAGATAATATTTTACATTAAATAATATATCCTTTGAAACATATAATTTATATATCTTTTTTTAAAAAAATTTATCTTCATGACATCCAAATTTTCTAACTTTTTAATTATATAAATTAATAAACCAGATTTGAAGGCGCAACTGTTCACCTCAATTTATTAATGTCATTCTTGATTACTGTAAGAAGTTATGACTTAATTAAATTGAGCAATATTGTGATAAGTCATGACATGATTTTTTAATTATATAAATTAATAAAACATATTTGAAGGCGCAACTATTCACCTCCATTTATTAATGACATTCTTTATTACTGTAAAAAGTTATGACTTAATTAAATTAAGCAATATTGTGATAAGTCATGACTTTTCAGCTTTATTATTATTAAAATAATTAGTTCTTTCCGGGAACCATTTTTTTTACACTGAGTTAAACAACAAATTATATATCTGTTGCATCAGATAACTCATCTATGACAACAAATATATCATCCGTTGCAATAAATAGAAAATTGGTTACATCAGATAATATACCTGTTGCAACATATAATCTATATATCTTTTTTTTTTAAAAAAAAAAATTATATTCATGACATCTAAATTTTCTAAATTTTTAATTATATAAATTAATAAAGCATATTTAAAGGCACAACTGTTCACCTCAAGTTATTAATGACATTCTTGATTACGGTAAAAAGTTATGACTTAATTAAATTAAGCAATATTATGATAAGTCATGAAATGATTTTTTAATTATATAAATTAATAAAAGAAATTTAAAGGCACAACTGTTCACCTCCATTTATTAATGAAATTCTTGATTACTATAAAAAATTATGATTTAATTAAATTAAGCAATATTATGATAAGTTATGACTTTTCAGCTTTATTATTATTAAAATAATTAGTTCTTTCCAGGAACCATTTTTTTACACTGAGTTGGAAAATCGATTATATATCTGTTACATCAAATAACTCATCTGTAACAACAGATATATTATCTGTTGCAGGAAATAGATAACCGGTTGCATCAGATAATATATCTGTTGCAACATATAATCTATATATCTTTTTTTTTTAAAAAAAAAATTATCTTCATGACATCCAAATTTTCTGACTTTTTGATTATATAAATTAATAAAGCAGATTTAAAGGCACAACTGTTCACCTCCATTTATTAATGACATTTTTTATTACTGTAAAAAAGTATGACTTAATTAAAATAAGCAATATTGTGATAAGTCATGACTTTTCAACTTTATTATTATTAAAATAATTGGTTCCTTCTAGGAACCATTTTTATGATGAGTTAGACAACAGATTATATATTTGTTCCATCAGATAACTCATCTGTGACAACATATATATCATCCATTGTAACAAATAGATAATCGGTTGCATCAGATAATATATCTATTACAACATATAATCTATATATATATTTTTTAATTATCTTCATGACATTCAAATTTTCTGACTTTTTAATTATATAAATTAATAATGCAGATTTAAAGGCATAACTATTTACCTCCATTTATTAATGACATTCTTGATTACTGTAAAACGTTATGACTTAATTAAATTAAGAAATATTGTGATAAGTCATGATTTTTCAGCTTGTTATTATTAATAATTAGTTCTTTTCGGGATCTGTTATTACACTGAGTTGCGACAACATATTAAATATATGTTGCATCAGATAACTCATCTGTTACAACAGATATATCATCCGTTGCAACAAATAGATAACCTATTGCATCAGATAATATATCTGTTGCAACATATGATCTATATATCTTTTTTTTTTTAAAAAAATTATCTTCATGACATCCAAATTTTCGTATTTTTTAATTATATAAATTAATAAAGCAGATTTAAAAACAAGAATATTTTTGGTGAGTTTTTTACGGTTTAAATTGTGTTTATCATTTATTTTCTTATTGTTTTCTATGAAAAGAAATGACTTAATTAAATCAAGCTGGTGAGTTTTTTTATTATTGTGACAAGTCATGACTTTTCATCTTATTAAATTTAAATAACCTTTTTCTCAATTTAAAAATCGAATACACTTGGTTTTCCATAATTGTTTCTTTGATAAATATTTTTTTTAATTGAGTTATGACAACAAATTGTATATCTGTTGCATTAGATAACCCATTTGTTTCAACAGATATACCATCTGTTGCAATAAATTGACCATCTGTTTAAGGAGCTTTTTTTATTTCTTCTAACTGATTTATCAGTCGCAACAGATGAGGAATTTGATACATCAATAATGTTTTTTGCTTTTGTTTGTTGAATGTGTTTAGACAAAAAGTCACAATCATGACTATTCATTCACTTTTTTCTTAACAATCATATAATTATATACCTTAATTAATCCAATGTTGTGACTTTTTTTATATTAAATAATCTTTCTTTTATGATTATAATATCATTTAGTTCCTTATTATTTAACCACCATCTATTGCCATAAATGCTCAATCCCTACCTCCAACTGTCGACAAGTTGAGAATAGGGAATAAATAGAATGATAATTAAATATTGAATAAGAATTAAAACTTCAAAGTCGACCAAACCAAACCAAATATATACATAGATTTTTTTTGACTCCCTTATAGGTAGAACAGATATAAAAAAAAGGAAAATACATATGCTAAAAGAAAGAAAAAACATAACCTAATTATTATTACTACTACTATTATTATTATTATCAACTGGACAATTTTCATTCGGTCGTAGCAGGGCCCTCTACAGCCTTACTCCGAAGTCGGCCAAATCTCTTTGGAGTTCATCAAACTACCTTTGAAGTTCCTGCAAGAACTCGATATGAATTTTCTTGTACGAATCTGAATCAGCCATATTAGTATTGTAAGTGTAGTAGAATGAACGAGTGAGAGCAGGCCGGAGGGACCTATTTATAAAATGAATGAATTGGAAGGGACTTGACTTAGTCAAATAAAAAGCCACGATAGTTCATATCCCTTAATTAAATAAAACCGGTGACTTTTCAAATATGTAAATTAAAAAAATAGATCTAAATACACCATTTTATGTTTTTTATTGTATTTCGGAAAGAGACAGATTGGTAATCTGTTGCAAAATATATTTCACCTATCAGATAACTTACAATATATTGACAATCTATTGCAACAGATGGATATATCAGTTTACTTTTCCATCAGCTGTGGCATTTGTTGCAACTTGCTAGTCATCTGTTTATTCAATTTCATCGAGAGAAATAGATTTTTCTAAACGCTTCTTGGCCAAACTCAATTTTTGCTCGTGGATTGCTTCTTATTTTTCTTTGCATCCTTCAAGCTGGCCTCCAAATTCAATTTTGCTCTTGGATTGATGGAAAAAATTGAATTTGGAGGCCAGCTTGAAGGATGCAAAGAAAAAAAGAGAAGCAATCCAAGAGAAAAAATTGAGTTTGGCCAAGAAGTGTTTAGAAAAATCTATTGCTCCCGATGAAATTGAATAGACAGATGACTAGCAAGTTGCAAAAGATGCCACAGCTGATGGAAAAGCAAACTGATATATCCATCTATTACAACAGATTGTCAAGATATTGTAAGTTATCTGAGAGGTGGAATAATTTTGCAACAAATTACCAATCTGTCTCTTTTCAAAATATAATAAAAAAATAAAATATTGTATTTAGATCCATTTTTTAAATTTACATATTCAAAAATTCACCAGTTTTATTTAGTTAAGGGATACGAACAGTCGTAGCTTTTTGTTTGACTAAGTCAAGTCCTTTCCAATTCAATCATTTTGTTATTGTGGTCGTTGAGCTCACTATAGAGCTTTTGATATTTTGTGAGTGTGTCAATGAGGACCACTTTCTTTCTTGGAAGCTTTCTTATAATACCTCTCTTGGTCCTTCTTAGCTCTACACAAGGTCATGGAGAAGTATGGAAGGTTCTCTTTGAGTTTTTCCAAGGAAAGCGCTCTCTCGGCTGATAAATCCGGTGCTACAACATATATGAATAGTGTATCACTTAATATAGAATAGTTTTCTGGTAGAAGCAAGTCTTGAGAAGACATAATCAGTAATCTCTCGATATCAGCTTTCACTGTGTCAAGCAGTTTTGTTATTATCTTGTCTTCTACGGAAGAAGATTGATCAGCAGAAAAACAAAGTGATTGAGATCGTTTAATCTGTTGACAAACTCGAGCAAAGACGTCGTCTGGATTATCAAACTTCACAGGGTAGTCTGGTGGTTCAATAACATCAAATGTCTTGATTCAGTATTACCTAATGATGGGGAGATTCTTCCTTCCTCACCATCCTGAAAATAAAAAGGACTCAACACTAGATGGAGTATCTCTACATAACGACACAAGATGAACTAAATCTAGCATTCAGTTTTCCTTTTTATTCCTCCTTTTTTTATCTTCTCACTTTTTTCAGATCCAAAATTTTTCTTTTTTCAGATACTTGATAATGCTTTAGAAATTAGTTTTATTCTATTTTTATCCCTAATCTCTAATGGGTGAATGAAACTGAAATCCTCTTTGATCGAATGACACTACTATTAGATATCAATTCCTTTACATCAACAGTTAATGCATTAATAGTATTAATCACTCCATCATCTTTTGCCTTGCACTTTTCCCATTTGCATGCACAATATAAGCAAGGAGGGACAAGATTGATCATTCTTCTCCCATATACAGGACAACATATTCGTCATGAACAAGTCTACATCGTTGCCAGAAATTCTTGCCACAACAAAAGTCTGTAGAAGGCATGACAAATAAACATGAGTAACATCCGACATTAAATCTTAAAAGGGAATCAGAATCATATTCATGGTCCCTCAGCCTTATCAGTTCAGACCTACTAACTATAAAATTGCAGACATCTTATTTGAATGATCTATGACTAATCGGTGAAAACAACATTCACAAAATCAGTGTACTCTATGTATGTTTCCATGATAACATTATTAATAATACATACCTCCTATATATGAAGTGGTTCCATCTGTATGCAGCCTATTCCTTTGAATATATCTTTATTGCAGCCTCTTGTGATGGTCAGGCTAAAGTTGATCAACTTTTAGTTCCTTATATATCTACAAAGAAGAAGGAAAAAATTATTGTCACAGAGAGAACATTATCTATTTGTTGCAACAGATGTAGAGTCTGTTGCATCAGATGTGGAGTCTATTGCATCAGATGTGGAGTCTGATACAACAGATGTGGAGTCTGTTAGAATACATCAAACCATCCTTGATGGTGGTTTGATTTTTTCCAACAGTTGCTCCATCTATTGCAACATCAACAATAGCATAAACTACAAACAATAAATAAAAAAACATCAACAACAAAGAAAACAACAACATTTGTTCAAACAATATAATTAATAACAAAGAAGCATACATCCTATGTTTCAACACCATCAACAACTAGGGGCGGACTCACATGGAGTCCTCCGGGTGCACAAGCAAGACTGAACTCGTCTCAAACTTTATATATGTATATGGAAATTAAGAAAAAATGTATGTAATCTAATGAGTGAGCACCCACAGTAAGAGTTGTTTGGTTAGCCTAGTGGTTGTTTATGGGTGCTTAAGGCTATTTATTTCTTTTAATCTTGAGTTCAATGCCCACTCAGCACATATTTTTTTAATTTTGGTAACCGACTCTTCTCTCCTTATTCACTTTAAACTTTCTTTTATTTTTTCTCCCTTACTCCTTGTGTTGATTGTTCGGACTCCACTATTTTTAAGATAAGAAGCACCCACTGTCTAAAAAACCTAGATCTGCCATTGTTAACAACACCACACCACAAGTTCCAACAAGGCCAACCTCACCAACAACATCAATAACAACATCAACAATAAAGAAACAAACAAATACATAATAAATGATACTGCCAACAAGGCTTTTAACTTTCTCCCAACAGATGACTTTTTTCGCATCTTGTAATAAAAATTCTCAATTCATTTATTCAACAATTAAAAGTTCCTTCAAATTTTTAAAATAAATATGATATGGGTAAATGGTAATTAAATAAAAAAACTGTAAATAACTTGCAAAAAAGAAGATGAGAATGGAATAGCAATAGTGAATTATACCTTAATGTCAAGATGATCAAACAACAATTTCAGTCGAGGAATCTAAGATATGGATCCGTTTAGATTTGAAAGGAACTTTATAAGAAAGAGGAGAGACAAAAGGCTGTGATAATCCTAAAGAGGATAGACAGAACAAGATGAGAGACAAATAAAATAAATTTAGGGCTGAAGGAGATGAAATAATTCTAATTTCTAGATGTACTAACCTTAATATTAAATAACTAAAAAAAGTGTATTTATTCAAATATATATTTTCAAAGCATAATTAATAAGACTAATTTAGTAAAATAAACCCCTAATTAATATTTTCCTAATAAGTGTGCCAAGTCAATAGGGGCCAACTAATATAATATGAAACGAAAGAAGTATTAGGGGTTTCAATATTTATTAATTAATATTCATTAATAATTTGAGGGGAACGAGGAAGAAAATGGGTGACATTGAAAAGACAAGACAAGACTACTCAATAAGATTTTTGAGTTATCCAAGAAATATTTTTTACCACCTTTAGTAGTACTTATCTACACAGACAGAAGCTTGCTTTAAAACTAAAAGAAAATAAATTTTCAAACGGATATGTCGTCTGTTACAACAGATATAAATATCTATTTGAAAAATCCCAACAGATCAGTCGTATGTGACAACAGATGGAAATATCCATTTGATAACTAAATCAGAAATGTCATCTATTACAACAGATATCAATATTTGTTTGAAAATTTCCAATAGCTCAGTTATCCGTCACAACAGATATAAATGTCTATTTGATAATTAATTCAGATATGTCATCTGTTGCAACATATATTATTATCTGTTTGAAATTCTCCAACAGCTCAGTCATTTGTTGCAACAAATTTTATTGCAATTAATTTAGGTGGAACTAGGGATGAATGAATGAGCTCATAGGATCAACAACAAATCCAATTGAGTCTTTGCAATTGCATGGTGTTGATATTGCATTCATCCCGACCTGAGTCATCGATCGATCACTCTGAGTTGAAATGAGTTCTCATTAACTTAATGTTAAGATTAATAATAGTACCTACATCAATCTAGGTGGAACGAGGGATAAATAAATAAGCTGACAGGGTCAACTACAAATCCAATTGAGTCATTGCATTTCCATGGTATTAGTATTGCGTCATTCCGACCCGAGTCATCTATCGATCACTCTGAGTTGAAATGAGTTCTTCTTAACTTAATGTTAAGATTAATAATAGTACCTACATCGATCTAGGTGGAACTAGGGATGAATGAATGAGCTCATAGGGTCAACTACAACTTTAATTGAGTCTTTTGGCAATTGCATGATGAGATGGTATGACGTTCCTTCCGATCAGAGTCGTCGATCGATTACTCTGAGCCAAACTGATTCTTACTACCTCATATGTTCAACTAATACCTTAATTGAATAATTTAGGAATAGGGGTGAGTTATCACAGCATCAACTACAACATCAATTGAGTCTTTTGACAATTACATGATGAGACAGTATTTCGTTCCTCCCGACTAGAGTCGTCGATCCATCACTCTGAGCCAAACCGATTCTTACTACCTCATATTTTAAACTAATACCTTAATTGATAAATCTAGGACTAGGGGTGAGTTCTCATAATGTCAACTACAATAGATGACAACGCTTATTTGATAATTTACAACAGATGGGTAATCTATTGCGACTTATGACTTAATCCATTTGATAATTTATAACAAATGGGTAATCTGCCATAACAAATGACTTAATATATTTGATAGTTTACAATAAATTCATGATATGTTGCAACAAATGACAAAATCTGTTTGGTAGTTTACAATAGATGCGTAATATGTTGTAACAGATTACCTAATCTGTTTGATTTGATCCAACAAAAAAGACATCTGTTGTAATATATTAAATATTTGTTTATATATAATTTCAATTAAGTTCATATGTTAGACTGATACCTTAATTGAATGTGAGTTCTCATAGGGTCAACTACAACTTCAATTGAGTCTTTTCTCAATTGCATGATCATGCGCTATTGTGTTCTCCCGACCAGATTCGTCAATTGATCACTCTGAGCCGAACCGATTCTTACTACCTTATATGTTAGACTAATACCTTAATTGAATAATATGGGATTAGGGGTACTAATACCTTAATTGAATAATCTAGGACTAGGGGTGAGTTCTCATAGGGTCAACTTCAACTTCAATTGAGTCTTTTGGCAATTACATGGTGAGACAGCACTGTGTTTCTCTCGACCAGAGTCATCGATCGATAACTCTGAGCCAAATCGATTCTTACTACCTCATATGTTCAACTAATACCTAAATTGATTAATCTAGGACCAGGGGTGAGTTCATTGGGTCAACTAGAGTACTCGGTCAACTACAACTTCAATTGTTTTTATATAATTTCAATTGAGTTACCATTTTGGAAATTGCATGATGAGAGGGTTAAAAATTATGCATGTCTTTTATGATTTTAAAAATAATTCAGATCAATTCAGACCAAATTAACATTTTCAAAACTTGTCATTCTTTTTTAAAATACAAATCAACCCATACAAAACATTTCATTATTTCAAATCTTGAGTTCTCGCTCTTTCTCTCTCATTCTCACTCAACAATACAGTACAGAAAATAAATACTCAACAAATTGGCTCAACCCTCTACAACAGATCGATTTTCTTCTTATTTTTGACCATATAGGTGTTATTTTTAACTTTATTCTTGCTTGTATCAGTCTTTTTCTTTGTCTTCGTAGGCAACAGAGTTCGAGAAGAGTACTATATTTTTTTTTTATATTTTTCTAAAAAATAAGGGCTTTTAAGTTAATGATGAAAAATAAAACTTTTAGTTGTATTATCTTTGAGAATGGGTTTACAATTTTGAGTTTTATGATAAAATCATAAGAAAAACTTGAGAAATCCCTAGTTTCCATCACCGTGTTCCATTGACTATCGTGGTATTATTTGATGGTGTTTGTGGTGTTGGTGTTGGTGGTGTTTATTGTCATCGTGGTGGCACTAGTGGTGGCATTGGTTGGTGGTATTTGTGGTGGTTGTTAATGGTATCGGTATTCGTGGTGTTTGTTTATGGCATTGGTTGATGGTGTTCGTGGTGGTGGATGTTGGTGTGTCAGTTTTCGTGGTGTTTGTAATGTATTTTTTAAAATTTATGCATACATCAATTGTAATGTAATTTTTGTTTTTTTGTTGTTTGTAGGTAAAACATGTCTCCCAAAAGAAAAGAAAGTGAAAGTGGATCAACGTCTGACCACCCAAAAAAAGGCTACAGTATAGAGAGATTCGAAGGAGCTTCCTGAACAATCTCAATCAGGAAAAAGTGAAGCTGAGGAGAGATGTAAAAACAATATTGAAGGAGATGGACAAGGGTCTGTAAATGGTGATGAAGAAAATGAAAGTGAGAAAGAGAAAGAGGATGATCATCAACATGATGATAATGGATCACCAATGGGGCATGAATTAATATCGACATCACAACATGATCCTGTCAAAACTTTTAGTATTGATAGGTTTCAAGTTTTGATGCCGATAAATAACCCAGAAGCAAAACAACTAACCGGTCAAATTGTATTTAAATATCAGATGGGGAAGATTTTTGAACATTTTATGAAAATTATGAAGAATGAAAACATAGGCGGACTTTTCAAGAAGAACTGCTTTGGATACTTTCTTGAGCTGCTGAAGACCCCTCTGCCTGTATCTGTTTCCCTATGATGATGGTATATGGTATTCTCAAGCACAGAATCAAGTACGTAGGGGATGATAAAGATTCAAAGGAGGGGGAAAAAGAAGATGGACGAAATCTGGATCAACTACTGTGGCATGCCTATTTGTTTTGGCTTGCAAGAGTTTGCCATAGTGACGGGCTTGAGATGCCATCGTCCAGAAGAACCACCACCCTGCAAAAGATCCAAGGAAAGAAAATGCAAGGAAAAAATAGATGGGTTGTTTGACATTGCTCGACGTGGCTACAAAGCATCAGATTTGTTGATATATCTCGAGGATAAAACCATACCAGAGCAGTACAGGAAGCAATTGTGCTTAGTTTGGTTTGCCCATTCGGTTATATTGACAAGAGATGTCAACAAGGTCATAGAAGATGATTTGTTGGCGCGTGCTGAGGATTTTGATAAATTCAATAATCATCCCTGGGGATATGACAACTTCTACTTGACTATCCAATATTTACTGACAAAGTTATCCTCAGGGATAACCATATTATACGGCTTTCCTTGGGCTTTTATGGTAAAATTAATCACTAATTTTACTCATCCATTAATTTATACTGAATATAGTTATTATGACTTTTTTTTTCTTGCTTCCTATTTATATTTTTTAGGCCTGGGCATTTGAAGCCATCCCTCCCCTCTGAAAGCATTTAATGGATTACCCAAATGAGGTTTCTCATCCAAGGATGTTTAGGTGGTTGGCTGCAAAGAGTAACACCGATATTAAGGAGGCTGATCTCTTTAACCCTCCGGATGATGCATTACATCTTCTTCAAGTAAAATAATTTTAATCAAAGAAAGATATTGAACATATGTTATATTTCGTGCAACAGGTGTTATATCTGATGCACCAGATGAGACATATAGTATGACAGGGTACGATTCATATCTTGCTTCAGATTACCCATCTGTTGCTTTGGTTCTCTGAACCCGACTCCTAACAGATTAACCATCTACTGCAAATTATGCAACAGATGTCTAATCTAATAACATATTATTCATTTGTTGCAACGTATATATCATTTGTTGCATAACAGATTACCCGTCTTGTACAACTGTTGCAACATATGATTGATATTTTACATAAAATTATTCATGTGTTACTCTATTTCTTTAAACCATACTCAAATGGATTTTAACCATATACTACAAACTATGCAACAGATAGGTCTTTTTTTCTAAATGTAACCCAACTATGAAAATTGTTATATTATATGATTTAAATGCATATATCTTTTTTTTATAGGTTGTGCATCCATGGATTGTACCTACTAAGGAGGAGTCGGTGATGACTTCTTATATTACTCTAGGTCATGTTGATACTATAGCAGACCCAACGGTGAAGTTAATAAAGAAGGAATTAGCTGGAGCAAAAACCATAAGAAGAGTAGTTAGGCAAGGTTAACCTAATATTGAGGCTCTTCATGACCAACCTACTAAGGCAGATCCGGGTGCTTCTTCTGGTGGAGTTGTTAGTGTTGGTGGCAGGCATGCTGATGCTGCTACCACTCATGATGATGAGCATGTTGATAATCAAGAAAGAATAAATATGTTTGAAAACACCCCTTTTTACTTTTACACGGGTCCCTCTCACCCCTTTTCACCCTCGTGTTCTTGTTGCTAATGCGAAGAGTGCAAAGACAGATAGGATAAACTCTTTGAAAAAGTAGAGGCTATCTCTAAAGATATCGAGGAATTCAAATCCAAGAGGTGTGTCATACAATCTAAGAAGGTGAGGGATACACACATTCCTATAGTGTTGGTTAGGAGAAAGAAAAGAGCAATTAGGGACGTACTCTCTGATCGAAAATCAAAAGAAATTGTAATTCCTCCCTCTCCATAAGCTGTTAAAGTTTAGGGGATAGTCAATAAGGTGGACATATATGCAGAACTTGGCGCCGAAGAGAAGAGGGATCTACGACAGGCCAAGAATGCCAAGCCAGGCGTACCAGATTACCCCTGGCCTCCTTTCTCCCCAAGACTTTCAGACTATGACTGATATGCGTATGGCGTATGAGGATGAGACAAGTTTACTTTTCCTAACCTATCCCTTCTAATCTACCTCATGAAGAAGAAGCTATGCAATAAATTTCACATCTGTTGCAACAACTAGGTATAATGGTGCAAATGGTAGTGGTTCTGTTGCAACTTATTATCCATCTGTTGCATAAGTTGCATTGTATTATTGATTTAGAGAACCCTATGCAATAGATGGACCATTCATTGCATATTTAAAATTACTAACCTATTTAAAAATTGAATTCTTATATCACAACATGTTGATATAATTGTTTGCCTCATGAGAAAAAGGCAATTAACATATCGGGAAGCTTATGACACTGCCGATAGGATAATGGACCTCAACTTCTGCAAGAAGCTCAAGGATAGGTATGATCAACTCAATGGGGAGGCGTTATCCATTGGAGTGGGACTTGATTTCCTAGTTCCTACATTGGTCTTGGATGAAGAAGAAATGATAAAATCTGTTAGAAGAGAGAGGCCAAATCTACACGGTAAGAGCTGTACCGAGGCAAAGAGGATTCTTGCAATCATTATCATGAACGACATGCATTATCGAGTTATTGAGATACTACTTGAGGAGGGAAAGATCAATGTTTATGACTCCAATGTACCTCTCATCGATGATTTTGATTTTTTTCTCCTCATGGAGCCACTGATGGTGCTGTTGGCCATCTTGTTGAGGGAGACTAAACTGATGAATCATTTGCCAAAGGAAGTATTGATGAATAAATCATGGGATTTTAAAGGTCGAAACAAGAGAATGATCTTTCCAAAAGATGATGCCGCTAAAGCGAGCGGCTCACACGCTCTTGTACACATCGAATGTTTGTTGACCGACACAGAAATGGCTGAGCCAACAACTTTTCTATGCGACAACGCTGTGGCAAATCTGCAAGAAGTATGGGCTTATGGGGTACTAACTGTACGCTTGAAGCCTGTGTATATAGAAGAGCCTATGAAATAACAATTTTTAATTTCAAGTCACCCTTCACTTTATTACATATACATGTAGTGGCAATAATTTTTTTCTGATAAATGTTGAGTTTTTTATAATACAATAGATTGTTAATATGTTGTAAAATATATTTAATCTGTTCTGGCAGATAGTTTATCTATTGCAATAAGTTGGTCATCTGTTGCATTACGCCGATGTTATTTCTATGAATAATCTAATAATCTAAGTCTAATATGTTGTAATAGTGGGAAGGCCTGTTTGATAATTTCCAATAGATGACCTAAATTTTACAAAATATGCCTAAATCTTTTTGATATTTTCCAACAGTTACGCTTGAATATCCATGTACTCGACAACACTAAACCAGTTGCAAATACACACACCACCATGAAAATTTCAGCAATTAGGCTTGAATATCCATGTGCCGAACAACACCAAACCAGTATCAATAACAACAACAATGTAGTATCTTCTTGCTCAATTTTTTTCTTTTCAGAAGCCTTGACTTTGTTCAACAAACCACAGATTATACGATTTGCTTATAAAGGGTGTCGTTCTTTATACCAATAAAAGTAATCGCATCCACCCAATTTCTATAAAAAAGAGAACACAATTACAAAATAATTGCAAGTCAATAATTAATCAATTAATTAAATAAAAAAATATTACCATTGAAATCTTACAAGTAAAAAACTTATGACCCGGATTTTTTTGAGTTCAAGAAGTTTTTAACAGAGCTTCATGACCGCTCTTACAATATCGAAAATCTTTATCACAAAAAATAGTGAAAGATGCACTCAACATTGTCAAGCTCAGTTGGAAAAAGTAAAAGAAATAATTTGAAGAATTTGGATAGATAAAAGAAGATGACGATGAAGAAGATGATTTGGGAATTTAGGGTTGAATTTTAGGAGGGAGATGAATATATAAGACAATGGGGGGAGGGGAAATGATCGTTGGGGGCCAAGTGACGGCAAGTCAGCAAAATGTGCCAGACTGATACATTTGATGCCTAATTTATTTTATGTGTTTAAAATGAACACTGTTTACTTGATGCCTATTTTATTTTAGGTGTTTGAACTAAACACCGTCGATGGGTTCCACCTTTTTTATTTCAATTCACTTTAACCTTTTTATACGTAGTGGCAAGTTTTTATGTCCAGCGAAAGTTGAATTTTTATAATGCAACAGACTCTTCATCTGTTGTAATAGTTATTCTAGTTGTTCTAACATATAGTTTATGTGTTGCAATAGGTTGGTCATCTGTTGTATTATCTCAATATTTCTATCTAAGTCCATCTGTTACAATAGTGGGAAGACCTGTTTGATAAATTTCAATAGATTACCTACCTGTTGCAACTTATGTCTAAATCTGTTAAATTTTTCCAATAGATGTGTCATTTGTTACAACAGATACATTATCTATTGCAATATTTGAATCTAGTATTCCTTTTCAATTAATAAGTTCAAATCTAAGGAATAATAAAATTCATAGAAAAAATAAAAGAAATTGAAGCCTTCAGAAATTAGCTGAAATAAGTCAATGAATAAATGAAATGTAAGAAAATTGTTATGGGTACAGATCTCAATAAATACATCAGCAACAATTTAAGTATGATGCCAAGGATTACATTGACAGAGTCAAACTATAAAGATCTACGCAGTATGGACAAGTTGTTCTTCATCCAGTGCTATAGAATTCGGCTTTGCTCGTCGTGGAATTCGACTTTGCTCGTCGTGGATATTTACTCCGTATTTTCATAACAAGAGTAGAATATTGTCAAAGTTGTTCAGTAGAAGCTTCTTCTACATTCACCTGAAAAGCTAGGAATGGTCAATGCTAATCACGGAGATACAACAAAATGGAAATGGATAACTTATCTCTTCTAGCAAATTAAACAGGTCTTCTTCCTATTTTAAATTGTCCCAAATAGATTATATTTTTGTTGTAATAATCAATCAACTGTTGGGACAAATTTCTACATGAGGAAAACCCTGTATGTTAATTTCTAAAGGATGAACCATCTGTTGCAACATATGAATCATCTGTTGTAGCAGATAGGTCATCTGTTGGTACAAATAAAAGCGGTACGAAGAGCTATTTGATCTGCTAAAATAGACAAGACATATGTTGCAACAGATACTTTATCTGGTGCGATAAGTTAGTCAATAGTTGCAATAGATGTATATATCTATTTGATAATTTTCAGCAAATGTGTCATTTATTGAAACAGATATGTGTTTGTTTGTTTTGTAAGTTGGAAGACATATATATTCACGTTCTTCAGCTCGTGCTACTCTCCTTTGGACATTGTATGTTGCTCAGTGTAATACACAGATAGAGGAGTTGCAATTTTTCCTTTTTAGATGCTTGATAATGCCCTGGAAATTATTCTTCTCCTCCTCTTATCCCTAATATCTTATGGAGAGGATGAAAATAAAATTCTCTTTGATGGAATGAGACCTCTCTTAGATGTTAATTTCTTTATAGAAGCAGTTAATACATTAATAGCATTAATCACTACATCATGTTTTGCCCTACAGTCTTGACATTTGCATGCAAAAAATTCGCTGGGAAGGGCAAAATCTGTATAACCAGTATGATCATACTCATAATGGTTTGCTTTAAATACTATAAGAGGAGCATCATTAGCACCAACAGCAGCACCACTACCACCACCAACAACTCCATCACCTCTAAGACCATCAACAATAACAAGCCCACCCTCCAAAATTGTTTTTCTTATAATAGTTATTGCTCCAAGCAATTATATTTTTATTCTGTCGATGACCTTAGGGTCTGATAAAGTTTGCATAAACCGTAAAGTAAGAAAAAATCGCATCTTCAACTCTCGATTGGTCAAAACTAGCGACGGATGCACAATCTAACATAAATCATTACATATATTAGAATGATGATTAGATCATTCAAAAATGATCATTAATTAAAAGAAAAAATTAATTATAATTATACTTACTGCATCCTTCGGGGGGTTGAAAAGATCAAGAAATTTTGCATTTTTATCAGTTTTAGTTGACAACTATCTCAAGATTCTTAGACATGAAACTCCTTCCTGGTAGTTCACTTGTTGTCTCAATAAGGAATGGCTTCAAACGTCCAAGCCTATAAAATAACGCCAATAAATTAAAACCATTATTAAGTAAAAAAAACAAATGATATCATAATAGAAAAAAGAAATATTTACCATGAAAGTTTATGGGAAGCCATATAAGTTGACTGTCTTTGGCGCTAATTGAGTCAACAAATATTTGAAAGTCATTTTGAAGCTTTCATAACCCCAAGGATAGCTATTAAATACCTCAATATCCTCGGAGAGCTTTATTAAATCGAGGCTTATGTTGTTGTTAACGTCTCTCTCCCAAAGAATATTATGTACAAACCAAACCAAGCTCAATGACTGCTTGTGCTTCTTTGAAAGTCCTTTACCTTTCAACGCTTCTATCAAATCTTTGTTTTTGAAGCTTGGACCAACAATGGACAACAGGTCATCACAATCACTCGACTTGCCTTTGCCTTTTTTGGGTGTGCGGGGTGATTTTTTTGAGTTAGAATAGGTATAAATTGAGAAGGAGAATAACATTTTAGTCCAGTAACTATGGCAAACTCCTTCCAACCAAAATAAACAGGCATTCCACAGTAATTTATCCATACCTCATCCATCTTATCTTTGTTTTCATACATAAACCTACGCTTGAGAAGTTCATATACCATTTCATTTGGAAATGAGAATTGTTGTCCTTTGGCAAATCAAGATATTTTCCAAAGAAGCTATCCCTGAAATAAGAATCCAATTTTTGTTCTCGAAGTATTTTTTTGAAGGCGTTTAAAGATTTTCCCATGGCTGGCTTAACCACGAAATCACCCGTTAAATCTGTGGCACCATCGCACTACATTCTCATAGGATAACGATCAATGCTGAAGGCTTTGATCAACTCTCCAATGGAAGGGCTATTAGTATTTGCATCATCTCTTTTGAAATATTCCTCCTCCCCATATTCATCATACTTTGCTCCCGATTTAGATAACGCTTGTAAAGCAAGCTCATAAAGTGGTGGATGTAGCCTAGCTACTTTACTTGTTCCTTTACTTGAACTTGATTCGGTTTCTATTCTTTTGGGAACCATATTATCAAAAATTGACATGAACATAAAAAAAATATATTATAGTTGATTAATGCATCGTTAAAAAGGATAACAAAAACAAGTAAAACGGTAAAATAATAGTTGCAACAGATCACCGATCTGTTGTACCAGGTAGTATATCTGTTACAGTATATAACCAATCTATTAGAGCGGATGAGTAATCTGTTGTAATAATACAAAACATATCACTCATATTTTAAGATAGATAAATGATCTGTGTAACAGATCACACATTGTTACACCATATAAGTGATCCATTGGGACAGTTAAATAGCCTATTACAATAAATGGGTAATCTGTTATGACAATACAAAATAAATCACTTATCTATTGAGCAAAATAAATGGTCTGTACAATAGATCAAATATCTATTGCGACATCATCTATTGCAAATGTGAGTGATCTATTGGAACAGTTCAATAACCTGTAGCAACGACTGAGTAATCTGTTTCTACAATACAAAATATATCACTTATCTATTAAGAAAGATGAATGTTTGTGTAACAGATGATATATCTATTGTGACATCATTTGTTGCAACATATGAGTGATCTGTTGGAATAGTTAAATAACCCATAGCAACGACTGAGTAATCTGTTATGATAATACAAAACATATCACTCATCTGTTGAGAAAGATGAAGGGTTTTTGCAACAGATCCTATATCTATTGCAACATATGAGTAATCTGTCAGAGTAGTTAACTAACTTGCAGCAACGGTTGAGTAATCTATTGCGACAATACAAAACATATCACTCATCTGTTAAGAAAGATGAATGGTCTATGCAACAGGTCACACATCTATTGTAACACATGAGTGATCTGTTAGAATAGTTATTAACGGTCAAAATTGTTTAGATTTCTTCCAACATAGGGTCGTCTATCACGGAAGATGAATGATAAGTTGGAAAAATCAAGTCTTAGACATTTCTTGTTGGAAGAGTTGATAGGATTTTATCCAACAGGAGGTTCATCTATTGCATTAGATCATTAATCTAATGGTTCTTCGATTACATCAGATGGTTAATTAGTTGCATCAGATTTTTTATCCGATGCTTAATCTATTGTAAAATATGGTTAATCTGTTGCATCATATAATTAATCTATTGTATCAAAATTTTAATCTGATGGTTCCTCTGGGGCATCAGATGGTTGATCTGTTGCATCATATGATAAATCTATTACTTCAGATGGTTAATATATTACACCTGATAGGTAATCTATTGGAGGAAACAAAAAATAGTAGCACGATTTTGTTCAACAAAAAATAGTAATTTCACCATTTTTACCAAGAACAAAAACAGAACAAATCAACCCAAAATGTTGTTTTGTTTTTATAAACACAAACAATAAAAATCAAACTTCAAAAAAATGTAACAAACAACAAAATATCATAATTCACTTCAAAAAAAGAAGAGAAGAAATACCAGAAATTAGGGTTTTATTCAGACCACATTTCAAATTAATGCAACAAATATTGAAATTGTTAACCAATACTATAAGAGAAGTTGGCTCAAGTTCCTCGTTTTCTTCAAAACTAAAAAGGCCATAAATTTTTACCTGTGAAAGAAGAAAAGAAATAATGAAGAATTTGAAGCTGTTGTGGTCGGAGAGCAAGGTTGTCACGTCGATTGATGGTTGAAGTCGAAAAGGAACTCATAAGCTCAATTATTTGTAGTCGGATGTTGAAGTCGCTCAGGGTTGAAATAAGAAATTTACAGAATAGTTGGTTGGGAGAGAGTTGAGAGAAACTGTCGAGAGAAGGATGCGGGAAAGGTTGATTTGAATTAAAGAGGGAAACTCGGAGCCTAACTATTTATCGCCAGAGGAAGAAGTCGTCGGGGGTTGAATGGAGAAAAGAGGAAAACTCGAAACCTAACTATTTGTCACCGAAGGTAGAAGTCACCGGAGGTTGAAGGAAGAAATTTTACAGAACTGTTGGTTGGGAGAGAGTTGAGAGAAGCTTTCGAAGAGAGAGGAGAGAGTGGTTGATTTGGATTGAAGAGGGGCGTGGGTTAGGTTGATTTGTATTTTTGAAAAGATTAGAAAGTTCTGAAAATATTAGTCAAGTCCACAATTAACTTATTCAAGTTTCCCAATGATGTTTGACCCTTTAAGTTGATCAATGTCACCAATCCTTCATTCAAGACTTAAAAGACACCTTTCCTTCAATTTTCTCAACAATCATACATTCATCTGACCAAATTTAGAAAATAATGTAATTTTTTATCACGTATTAATAAAACAAATTTATAATTACGTATTTTTTTATTTTTTTAAGTTAAAAAGTATCTTCTTAATACGATTTATGAAAAAAAAAAGTCAAAAAAAGTGAGCAAGGTGGTACTTGATTTGAAAAAACGCTGCAATAACTTTTTTTAATTTTTTTTTGGTTAAAAAACATAAGAAAAAGTTATAATTTATAAAATTTATAAAGTTCTAATTTATAATTTTTTTTAAAAAACTCAGTGTACTATCACATCACTTCTTTATGTCAAATCATGTAAACTTAATAAATCATTATGTTTTACAAATTTTTTTGTAAAATGTAATAAATTATTACGTTTTATAAAAAAGTTTGCAAAACGTTATAAATTATTACTACATTTTACTAAAATTTTTTTATTGTATACATCTGCTATCAAACTGTTAAAAAAGGTATAAAACGATAAATTATTAGGTTTAGCCTATTTTGGTAACCTATTAAATATGTGGTCTATTTTGATCACTTTATTCATATTTTGTTTTATTTTGGTTCCAAGTTAGCATAAGTCAAATCTCAATATTTTCTAGAAAATGACTTTCCCTTGGACCATGAGGGAAGTCATTTTATTTCAAATGGAGGAAAATGTGTTTTTTGAAAAATACTTTTCCAAAGTTATATTACAACCAAACAAGGAAAAATAGGAAACATTTTCCATCATACCAAACACACCCTTAGCTAACACTTCAATTCTTTAAAAACGAATAAACCATTTTTTTTTTTTAAAAAAACTTTTAACCTCTCAATTATTGACCAAACAAACTAGAAGTTACGTGTGATTTATTGGGTTCAATTGATCTGAATGAAAAATGAAGAGACACAACCCTTCAAGAAAAAGACACACTATTTCGGAAAAGGGGTAACTGTTCAAATAGTTGTGACTGTTCAGAAAAGACATACTCTTTCGAATGAAAAGACATGACTATTCCAAAAATATATACCTTTCCAATGAACCATTGCCTCTTTTTTGAAGAGGTACTTCATGGCTATATGAACCTGCATTTTTCCACAAGTTTAGTACGGAAATTTCTACACTTGAAAAACATTTGTTTTGGTTCTAAAAACTCTGTGTGGTCATCTTTCGTTGAGTGAGTTTGAAGAAAACCAGAACGTTTGAGGTTCCACTACAGTTTGGTTGTGAAGCCATTTTATCTTGGGTGGAAAATTCTGCAACCTTGGGTACTTGAGGGGAATTATTTCCTGAAGGACACTTCGTGAATTCGAAGGACTTGGCTTATTCCATTTCATCTTTTTTTCTAAATAAAATAACACACTTCTTTGCTAGTTCATATTGAACTTGTGTTAAAGGTATTAGAAAACTTCATAAGTGTTCTTGAAAAATCTTGAACTTGTGTTGAAGTTTAGTGAACTAACATACAGATTTTATGTACCCGAAGAAACAATCTTAAGGAAATAATTGGAAAAAAATTAATTTTTTTTGCTTGTTTGGTGAAATTTTCTTTTCACTAAAGTTTTTTTTTTGCTTAATGTGTATTGTTTGGTTTCTGGAAATTAAATCTTTAAGATCTCTACTCCGTTTGAACTTAACAAATGATTCGACGAAATAAAATCTTCATCACAAGTTAAAGGTCATTCAGATAATGATTAGAAAATATAAAAACTTCATCGTTAAATTAGAAACAAGTAGTATTTATAAGTTGCTAAGAACTTGTAATAAGTATAATTTTATACCAAAGTTGACTATTTTTTTTGTGACAAGAAAAGATGACTACATATGGTAATGTTGAAGGTGTGACAAGTGTAGTAGCAAGAACTGTTGCCACAACCTGTCGCACAAATGCGCCACCCGCTATGGCACTAGTAGAAAAGCCTAAAAAATTCTCTGGAGTTGATTTCAATAGGTAGAAAAAAAAGATGTTTTTCTATTTAACAACCTTATGTCTTCAAAGGTTTATTTCAGAAGATGCTCCAAAAGTGCCCGAAGGAACTTCGGACTAGGAGCGGTTCATTGTAACAGAGGTGTGGAAAATTTTGATTTTCTATGTAGGAATGACATCCTAAACGGCCTCCAAGATGACTTATGCAACGTCTACAACGTAATAAAGATATCTAAAGAATTGTGGAATGTGTTGGAAAATAAATATAAGACTGAGGATGCGGGAACCAAGAAGTTCTATATTGCATGATTCCTTAAGTACAAAATGATCGATAGAAAGACTGTCGTTTCTCAAGTACAGAAGTTGCAAGTCATCATCCAGGATCTCCTTGTAGAAGGTATAAATTTATTAAATATCTTATTTGAACATGTGAAAATGTCCTTAATGTTCAAATAAACTTTGTTGTAGGTTTGGTTGTGAACGAGGCATTTCAAGTAGCTATGATAATTGAAAAGTTGCCATATTTGTGGAAGGTCTTCAAGAATTACTTGAAACACAAATGGAAAGAGGTGACAGTCAAAGATCTCATTGTGAGACTGTGCATTGAAGAAGACAATAAAGCCACAGAGAGGAGATCCAAAGGGAATTATGCAATGAATGGAGCTAACATTGTATAAGACGACCCTAATAACTCAAAGAAGTGGATGAAAGTTGGACAACAAAGCAATCAGCCTAAGAAGATATTAAAAGGGAAATGCTTTAATTGTGGAAAGGTTGGCCACAAGTCTACAGATTTTCGTCCCCTCAAAAAGGTTAAAAGAAGGATTAAGCAAATATGGCTGAATCCAAGAACGAAATGGACGATCTATATGCCATGCTTTTGGAATGTAACTTGGTGGTAAATCCTCAAGAATGGTGGATGGATCCACCCAAAACATTTGTGAAAATAAAAAGTTATTTGTTGCGTTCGCTCTGGCTTAAGGCGAAGAGAAGATTTATATGGCAAACTCCACAAGTGCAAAAGTTGAAGGAACAGGAAAAATCTGTCTAAAAATGACATCAGGAAAAGTGTTGACTCTTAACAATGTCCTGTATGTATTGGAGTTAAGGAAGGACTTAATTTTTGTATCACTTCTTGATGAAAACAAATTCAAATGTGTATTTGTTTTTGAAAAAATTATACTTAATAAAGGAGAAGTGTACGTTGGAAAAGGCTACTTCACTGGGGGCCTATTTAAGATGAATATAATGAATGTTGAAATTAATAAAAGTTCTGTTTCTTCTTACTTGCTTGAGTATAATTATTTTTGGCATGAACAATTAGGACATGTCGATTATGAAACTTTGCGAAAGCTGACTAACTTAGAATTTTTGCCAAACTTTGAGTGCAATAAATCAAAATTTCAAACATGTGTGAAATCAAAGTATGCTAAGCATGCATATAAGTCCATTGAAAAGAATTTCAATCCCTTAGACTTAATCCACACTGACATTTGTTATATGAAGTCAACACCATCTCGTGGTGGAAAAAAGTATTTTATAACTTTAATTGACGATTGGACTAGGTACTGCTATGCCTATTTGCTAAACAATAAGGATCAACCAATAGATACGCTTAGACAATATAAAATAGAAGTTGAAAATTAGTTAAAGAAAAAGATCAAAATAATAAGAAGTGATAAGGGTGGAGAATATGAATTTTCCTTTGTGGGAATATGTGTAGAGAATGGAATTGTCCATCATACTACGACCCCATATTTACCTCAATCTAATTGAAATATGGAAAGAAAAGACAAAACCTTAAAGGAAATAATAAATGCCTTACTTATAAGTTTAGGTTTACCGCAAAACTTGTGGGGGGAAGCTATCCTTACGGCTAACCAAATACTCAATAGAGTGACCATAGTAAGACACAATTAATTCCATATTAAAAATGAAAAAGAAGGAAATCCAACTTGAAATATTTCAAAGTGTGGGGGTGTCTGGCGAAAGTCCAAGTTCCTATGCCTAAAAGGGTGAAAATAGGACCTAAGACAATGGACTGCATTTTCATAGGATATGCTAAAAGTAGTAAAGCATTTCGATTTTTGGTTCATAAATCTGAACATACATATATAACTGAAAATACAGTAATTGAATCAGATGATGATGAATTCTTTGAACACATTCATCTGTATAAAACTAGATATGAAAATTCTAGTGGAGGGTCTAAATAACCTCGAGATGAACCAAGTGAGGATGTGTAAAACTACACATGAAAATTCTAGTGGGGGGTCTAAATAACCTCAAGATGAACCAAGTGAGGATGTACATAATGCTGAGAATCCAAGACTTGTTTGGATCGGATTTTGTAACATTTATCTTAGAAAATGAGCCTCAAACATTCAAAGAAGCATTGTCATCTTCAGACTCATTCTTTTGGAAAGAGGCAGTCAATAATAAGATTAATTTAATTTTAAGCAACCATACATGAGAGTTGGTTGATCTTTCTCCAGAAAATAAACCTTCAGGTTCTAAATGGATCTTCAAAAGTTAAATGAACGCTGATGGTACTATTGACAAATACAAGTCAAAACTTGTAGTAAAAGGCTTTAAATAGAAGAAAGCCCTTGATTACTTTGATACATACTTGCCTGTAACAAGGATAACATTAATTCGGATGTTAATTGACTTGGAGGTGGTATATGGTCTTAAAATCCATCAAATGGATGTGAAAACAACATTCCTAAATGGAGAATTCAAGGAAGAAATCTACATGGAACAACCTGAGAGTTTTATAGTTCCAGGAAAAGAAAATAAGATTCTAAACTTGTTAAGTCACTTTATGAACTAAGACAAGCACCTAAAATGTCACGAACCAATAATAAGGGTCATGATGTCACCTGTCGCGATGTACCTTAACAAGTAAGCCTATTATCTAAACTACTACGAAAAGAGGAAAAGACAGAAATATCCCAAGGTAAGGCTTCTATAAAGAAGCTGAATCATATAAGTAATCATAATAATGTGGAAAAAACTTATCCAAAATACCATTCATGCCCAAAACCAGGTGTCAATAGTGTAAGAACTACTAACACAATCCAAGAGTGAAATACATCAAAAAAATAACCACAAAGGAATAATAACTGTCTCCAAATTCTAATAAAGACGTAACTACTATAGAAAGATGGAGGTGAACTTCGGATGCATGAATGTCCAACCGCTACCTTGAAATCTCCAACAATCTCTCGAGTCAATCAAGTTGAGGCATACTCAATCTCGGACCTACACTGAAAGGCCGTAGTAGGCATGAGTATGGTCCACTTGTACTCAGTAGGTACCATAGGCCGATCAAGCAAAGTAGTAAATAAAGCATACAAAATATACACTAAGGGCATGCCACTTGCATGTCCCACAACGGTAGCGCACACTGCTCGCACTAACAATTCTAATATATCTCACATATATTACAACAACACACCAAGATATAGAACACAAGTATACAATATGTCACATATAAATAGAATAAGAGAGAACATGTAGATACAAGATCATCAAATACAATTAAAGGAAGGTAAGACAAATATATAGATGAGAAGTCAATAAGAAAATACAACACAACATAAACACAATAAAGTAAGTGCAATGTATATGATGATGGTGATGATGCACAAGGTTGTCGCACAATCCCCACATACACCTATGGAGCTAAAGCTTTTCGACGTAGAAACCATGAGGGCTTCTTCAATCCGTATACAATCCACATATCTCATATTTCTTTTCCGGCACATCCCTCAGAAAGGTTTTTATAAGGTGTTACAATATCTCCTTCCCGGTACATTTCTCGGAGAGGATTTTAAAAAGGTGTTGCTAGTGTTTCTTAGATGTTTCCACAGTGGTACCAATGTTTCATGAATGAGAATACAATTATTCACATGTATTCAAGGCTATTAATATCATATAGGACCCCACACGGTCACACATATCATATAATAACTCAATTTTGACAGTCACATCACATTACGCCCCCACATGGGCACAAAACATAAATAGCCATTTTTCATGATTAGTTATCACCCTTAACATGCATTTTGTATCATCATTTACTACCCATCCCAATCTAAAAGAGTTAAACCATAACCTACCTCGAAAGTCAAAATCGGTCCACTACACTTGAACCCGCTAACTTTATTTTCACGAATAATACCGAACTTCACTAAAATCATCAAATTTGAAATCTACGTGTTAAAACAAAACCAATGACATCCATATTGACTACTTTTAGTTTAGGATCAAAATGGACCCCCAAAATGGATTTTCAAAAAAGAAGGGCAAAATCAGAACTTTACTTCAAAAATATGTTCTCCGTATTTTTAGGAACATACATCTGAAAACCCAAGTTAAATCGAGTCCAAAATGGGTTCAAATGAAAGAAAAATTATTTTTGAGCTTTACCGGGTATAATCCTTCAAATTCGTGTTAAAATCAAGAATCAGAGTTATTTTAAGGGTTAAATTGTTTAAAAACTAGTAATTATAAGATAAAAATATTATTCAAGTGAGAAGGAGTGAAATTTTAGGTTTAAAATCATGTCTTAAGATTTTTGAAGTTTTGAAAAATTAATCAAGAAATTACTAAGAAAAGGATGAATTCTTACCTTAAATCCGTAGTAAAATCAAGAAATAGGTGTTAATATAACTTCCCAAGATCCCACAAACTTTACTCTTAAGCTCCCACACTATTTTAGGGTTTAACTATCAAGATGCAAGTTGAAAAATGAGCAAAAATGGATCAAAAAATTGATTTAATGGTACAGAAAAATCTGCACCAGCAAAGAATAAAAATCTGCAGTTTTTTTATTTTAAAGTCCACTTCGGACTTCGACGAGGAGCCCGGGATTCATTTGGAGTCCGATATACACAATAAAACTATGAAATCATTCTAAATTTTACATTCCAGATGCGATTGAGATACATATTTTCAAAAAAATATTGTTTCACAAAATTGACCCCTGAAATTTGAAATCACAATTTTCCAAACTGAGGGTCAAAATGAGATTTAAGAGCTGTAAAATCATATCAAACATGCTAATAACCTAAATCAAAATTCCAGATCTGTTGGCAAAGTTGAATTTTCTATCCGAGGTCATTTCGATCAAATGTGGGTCCTACACTCATATTTCAAAATTTTCAAATTTCCGACCAATAGGTCGAAATGAGCTCGGGTGCATTGAGACCCGAACCAAAGGTCTACATACCCTAAAATTGATATTTCGAAGATGCTGTAGCAGTTCGTTCGGCCTTTCGTTGCACGGATCAAAAGATATCTACATAAGTCCAAAATAAGGCTCTCGAAGCCATAAAACACCACAATATTGCATAAATGATACCAAAATGCCTCAAAAATCATGACAATCACTCCCACACCCCAGAAATATCACAATACAATTACGGGGAGGGGTAAAATAGTCAAATCACACAAAATCACAAATATTACATATTTCATTAAATTTTTAGGTCTTTACAACATCCATCACTAAAAATCTAGTTCGTCCTCAAACTAAGGCAAAGAAATAGCTGAATCAATCAAGAGATGAGGATAAGAACTATGCATATCAGACTCGACCTCCCAAGTAGCTTCATCTATAGTTCGATGTCTCCATTGGAACTTAACCACAAAGATCACTCTAGAGCGCAACCGCCTAACATCCCCAGCCAAAATGGAAATCGGCTCCTCAACAAAGAACAACCGCTCATCTAACTGAACCGACTCCCAATGAATGACATGAGACTCATCTGGAATATAACGATGAAGCATAGAAATATAAAAAATTGGATGAACAACTAATAGATCAAGGGTCAAGCCAACTCATAATCCACATCACCAACCGTCCAAAGGATCTCAAATGGACCAATATACCGGGGCTAAGCTTGCCCCTCTTTCCAAACCTCATCACACCCTTCATGGGTGAAAATAGAAGGAAACATGATCATAAATACCAAATCTCAAGGCATGAAGTCTACGATCAACATATCACCTCTGCATACTCTGATCCGCTCTAAAAATCTATCCTGAATAACCCAAACTCTACCCAAAGACTCACGATGCAAGTACAAACCTCGAGGTCTCACCTATGAAACATCAAACCCACCTACTGGAGAGCGATAATGCCTACCACACAATGCCTCAAAAGGAGCTATATCAATACTGAAATGGTAACTGTTACTATATGAAAACTCTACTAAAGGCAAATGCTGCTCCCACTGGCCACCAAAATCCATCACGTATGCGTGAAACATATCCTTCAAAACCTAGATAGTTTGCTCTGACTGGCCATCAGTATGGGGGTGAAATGCTACGTTAAGATCAACCTGAGTACCTAACTCATCTTGAAAAGTCTTCTAAAAGTGAGATGTGAACACTAAACCTCGATCTAAAATAATGGACACCGGCACACCGTGCAGACGCACAATCTTATAAATGTAGATATGAGTCAATCCTTTAGCACTGAGTGAGACCTTAATCATAATAAAATGAGCTGACTTGGTCAATCAATCCATGATGACCCAAACACTGTCAGAACTATGAGATATTGATAACGCTTAATCTACAGCTCTCGTAGGAGTGTAAAACGGTCGTTAGCAAATATAGAACCCAACCTGGGTTGGGTATCGATCCCACAGGGAATAGCTTGGTCAACAAGTAAGCAAAATTAATAAACTTTTGGTGCAAGTCTCGTAAGAAGGGGGGATTGTAATAAGTAACCAAAGTAATGAAATAAAAGCTGAAAATAATAAAGTAAAAAGAGAAAGATTGTCACGTTGGTTGTAAACAATGAGAATTGAAGCGTTGGGGTTATGTCCACCTTCAGAGGTATACGTCTCTATTGGCTATGAGTGTGTAGAGTCTTGACATGCAATTGCTTATAGAGAATTGTAGTCGATGGTAAATCCAAGTGTCTCTCGACCTAAACAAGGACTATTTCACTTTAACTCTCTCGAGCTTAAAGTGTGTCTAGCGGTACGAATTCTCCAAGAGGTTAGTCCAGTTACGGCACTAGCTTTTTAATAGGAAAGGGTGTCCTACTACCTTGACATTATCTCTTTTCCAGACAAATAACCTTTCTCTCGAACAAGTTAAATGTTAGACTGGCGTTAGTCTATGCGTCTTCTTTTCTAGACAAGTAACCTTTCTCTCGAACAGGTTAGATGTTAGAATGGCGTGTTCATGTGTTTGAAACCGCAAAGATTGTAGATTTAAGATGAAGAGAATAATGATATAAGCAATATACTTGTCTTGAACTCACAAGCTCATAGAAATAGATAGTAACTCATTCGGCTTCCATAACCCCAACTAAGAGGTTTAGTTACCCATGAATGCGAAGGATATCACGTTTTGCATGGTGGATGGCGTGAATAGTAGGTGTTTGGCGTGTGGTTTTGGTGATTCCGTAGCAAGTAACGATTCTCTTGTTGTGGAATAGATGAATAGAAGAATAGATTAGAAGTGTTTGTGGTGGAAGATGAGAAGGATGGAAGAAAATTGATTGTTGAATTGATAGTTGAAGAATGAATTTCTTGAATGAAGGGAGGAGTTGCCTCCACTAAGGGAGGACTTGATTAAAATCTCTAGCATGATAGGGTATTTATAATACTCCTATCCTACTCCTACTATGCTAATGAAATAAATAACCAAATCCTACTAAACTAAGGAAATACTTAACCCATTTGTACTAGGTTAATGTAACATTCTCCTAATCCAAATAAACTAATGAAATACATAACCCAATTGTACTAGGTTAATGTATCATTGTCAAAATCCAGCTTTGTGTCTGTAAGTCCCCAAAGTCTTCAGAAATGTTGTTTTAGCCCGGGACAGATTTTCCATCCAGCAGTTTTGGTCCAGGTCCCCAGAGTCTTCAGAAATGCTGTTTTAGCCCGGGACAGAGTTTCCATGCAGCAGTTTTGGTCCTTAGGCGTGTAAACTCCCTTTCCTTCCTTCGTGAGCTTTCTTTTGCGTCAAGTAAGCCATAAAATGCTGAATTTTGCATCATTTATACCTGAAACTTTACTAATCATGTTTGTTAGCTCATTTATAGGAAAAAGGACTAAAAGTGCATGAAATATATAATTTGTTCTCAAAACTAGGCTAAAATATGGGCAAAATATATTGATATAGGCGCGTAATTTCGCCTATCATCAACACCCCACACTTGCAGCTTTGTTCGTCCTCGAACAAAATATCATGTCCTTCTAAGAATCAACTTAGGGTTTTTACAGCAACAACACAAAACATTCTTCAAGACAAGCACAAAAATTATCAACAAAGAGTAGTTTTCCGATTATAATTAGAAACAGTTTAACCTCTAGCGTAGACTAGTGATGGTGATCAAATCGCATGCAAACATTAAGGTACATAGAATCATATACAACTATCCAAAGCTCATCAACCATGTGTGTCTCACAATATAGTACCCATAATCACTCACAAGTATAGCATATTTTTCAAACATGGGTATCAACATATCCTTGCTCTCACTCTCGCAAAGAATTCATATGTAGCAACTGATGACCATAGGCTTGCCCTTAATGTAGTACTCTACTATATGTCAGAATGCTAAGCTTAGGATCAAGTAGGTCTTTTGATGGTTGTAATGTAGGCTAAGGGACGGGTAGGATCAGCTATTTTGGCCAGTAATAGTGACTAAGTTCCTAAGCACTTTAATACATCACATTGTATCATTGACACTTTTTTCTTTCAACCTTTCTTTATTTTATTCTTCCACCCTTGTTCTCATCTTTTGTTTTTCAATTTTAAGCACAACTCACTTTTCAGCTTTCTTTTCCTTTTTCTTTTCACAACATACCTCTTATGATAGCACTTTCTTTTTCATAACACATTCAAGCACCATTACAATTTAAAGCATCATACTCAACCAATTTCCTCTTATGTTGTCACATGACTTTTTCACTTTAAAGCACTTAGGAATTTGGATCAAATTACGGTCTTAAAAAATGGATTAGGCTTACATACAAGGTTGTCAAAGAAATAGGCTAAAGGCTCAAAAGGGTTTAACTAGGATGATTTTCATGGGTAGGAAAAACTGAAGGTAAACATGTATAGGTTGCCAAAGAAATGCCTAAATCATATCCTAAACTTACATTCCTTATTTTCGCTTTGCATACATACCAGGCAAGTTCTAGCATCAGCCACATACATAGAATATACTATTATCTCACACACACAAGGCACATGGTCGACTTGATTGGAAGTAATATAGACTCTCGACCCAACAAGTGAAGGAATTGAACCACAAAATATCACATAATGAGTCACAACTAGAGCCTAAATGTCTCAATAGTCACAATTGTAACACATACTCTTGTTATAATCTCATGCTGCCTATCAAAATAATTTCATGCGAAGCTAGAAAAAAAAATTTTACTACTAAAAAAAACACAACGAAACAAAAATAAAACAACAGCAAACAAACATAGATGCGAATAGAGAAGTATAGCATGCAATACCACCACCCCACACTTAGTCGGGACACTGTCCTCAGTGGAAAATAAATACGAGGAACCTGGTTGGTCGGACTTATTCTCTATGTCTGGGGTTATACCCCTTGCATTGGAATCATCATCAGAGTCGTCATCCTTAGAAGTTCCTCATAAGTATCCCACTTAATTCCAAGCATGAGTCGGGGTATTTGCTGCGAGGAGGGTTCTCCTTGGTCCTTGCAACTTCTCTTTTTGCCCTTTTGGGAGGTGGTAGCCTTCTCCTTGCCTTGTCTCGCTTTAGGTGCCATTGTACCTGAGACTAGAAATAGTGTTAGTTGCAGCACAATCTCACTTGATACAATCTATAAGCAAGTACTAGGGGTACCACCCCACACTTAGTTTTGTTGCACAAATCAGCGAGGTGAACGTAGTCGATTTACTCAGATTTCGTCGACATATGTTTTAGGATTGTATTCCAACAAGAAAATCAGCATTGTATCACTTATTTGCAGCCATTGGACTACTTTCATGGTAGATATAGCAACACTACGACATAGGGGTTACCACATGGAATCGTTATTCTTACAACAAGCACAACCTCCTAAGTCGATAGGCACTATAATCTTTTCCCGATGGCCGGGATAGTCTAACATGTAAGCATCCAAACAACACTCTTAAGCAATATTCATAGCCATATCTATTCAGCAAATATCATAACAATGCTATTGAAACCAAATTCAAGTCGGAAATAAGTCAAGAATTCCCTACGTATATGTTCACTCACATGATTATGCAACAACAATTCAAACACATGAACATCACCAACAATCTTATATGATTTAGCAATTTATAATAAGCATAGCAACGTAGTACTTACGATAAATAAATGAAGAATATGAGAGTACTTACTTGCTTGAAGCTTGTGGAGACGGTGTTGTGAATTGGAAGAGCAAAAGAAGAAAATTTTGAGAAGATTTGGAAGGTTATGTGGCGCCTTTAGGGTGTTTTCTAATGTGGTTGTGTTGTAAAACTATGTCCCCTTTATATAGGAAGAGTATGGGTCGGGTTATGACCCATTTACAATCGGATTTGGGGGCAAAATCACCACATATGCGGCGCATATCTCTTGGCATATCAATGACATATGCGGCGCATTGTCCATGGCATAATGGGACATATGCGCCGCATATCCTATGGCATTTCTAGACATATGCGCCGCATAGTCTATGGCATTTGGTCTCAGTATCTCAAATGCTATAGCATAGGCGGCGCATAGTCAAAAGCACACCTAGGAATAGGCGGCGCATTGTGTATAGCACACTAGATTCCGAGTCTTTAGGCTATAGAATAGGTTGTGTATCGTTCGTGGCCTATTTATACCAAGGCCTATCCTTCCTCAAAGCCTATTATGACGTGAGAAAGGCTCAATTCATAGCCTTATGCATCACCATTCCTAACTTATCGACTTTACCATACAATGCGACCAAATCGTCAATTGAAATCAATCTCCTCGTTGCATACTTCTTGCACCTATTTTTGCTCAAAACCAAATGAAAACGATTAGTACGATGGGTTGCCTCCCATCTAGCGCCTTAGTTTTGGTCGTGGCACGACTCTTATTTTTGGTTTTTTCATAAAACAAAACAAGTACTAGGATGAAAGGAAAAATGATAAAACGATAAAACGATAAAACGATGGGTTGCCTCCCATCTAGCGCCTTATTTATTGTCGTGGCTCGACATAGTTACCTCGAGTACTTAGACTTCGTCGAGGTAAATGGTGGATCGTTTTCTGAAAGGATTTAGATGACAATGAGGCTTACCTGTGGGCATGCGATCTTTTTCGAGCTGGCTCATACGTTTCTCCGGAGAGTCACCAATTATATCATCAATAGTCCAACCCATAGCTCTCTTGTATCTCTTCAGAGCAGAGATGAGAGCTTCTACGTGCTGTTCACTTAAATCATCTGCTCTCTCTGGAAGTATATTTCTACTTTCCAAGAACACATACCTTAGATAATCGGGGAGCTCTTGCGATTCTAGCATTGGTGGCTCGTCAAAGTGAGTCTTTGTTGTTGGTTGATTCTTGAGATCACAATCTGGTTTCTTAGGAGTATAAGACTCTATTTCTGTTAGATCACCCATAAGTTCTTCATAATCTTCATTATCCTCATGCTCAACATTCAGTGGCGCAGCAGACAATGGCTCCACAGTAGGTTGTTTCTCTATAGATAATGCTTTCGTATCCTCATAATGAACATCAGCTACAGATGACTCATTCATATCGCTGGGCTGCTTCATTGTTTTGCATATATCAAACCGTACCACTTCGTCAACCACTTGCTTGCCTTTTGCTGAAGTTTCCAGCACCTTACCACTTCTGGTAGTTATGGCCATGCATGACCCATCATTCCTTGGGTTTTGCACAGTATCGCTAGGTAAAGTGCCAGCCTTCCTTTGATTAAATGTTGCTGAAATTTGGCTCAATTGCTGCTCTATTTGCTTGATAGAAGTGGAATGAGAATCAACTAGTTTCTTCATGGAGGACAAATCATCAATCACCTCCTTAACTCCTGCGCTCGTTGCTTCCACTCCTTTCAATAACTTAGCCATCATGTCTTCCATACTCCCAGAATTAGATGTGGTGGTATCACGTCTACCAGGGGGAACGTACAAACCACTCTTTTCATTATTTTTCTTCCAACTACCTTGGTCTTTGCCTCCAGATTTATCATAATAGTTCCGACCTTGGTTTCCATGGGTATTCCCTCGGAAACCCCGCTGATTGTTCAAGTAGTTGGCCTCATCTTCCGAATCAGATTCGTCTCTTCCTTTTAGCGCTACAGCTTTCACTTTTTCGGTCTTCCCTGATAATAAGTGCTTGGTAAGAAGATCCATCTGCATTTTCATGTGAGCCATGTCTTGGTCACGATCCTCTTGTCTTCGCCTCTGCTCTGCAGTCATGCCAAAAGATAAAGTGGGGTTTGCTACCTCAGAATCCCTGGTATGCCAAGCTCTACTTTGCTTTGTCATCCGATCTAGCATATTGCTTGCCTGCACAAAGGTGAGGTTCATAAATGATCCACCTGCCGCATTATCAACCACTGGCTTAGTCACCGAATTCAGAGCTCTGTATAATATCTCCATCAAGTGGACATTGGTCATATGATGGTTTGGGCATCGCATTAGCTTCGTCTTGAACCTCTCCCATGTTTCGTGGAGAGCTTCAGAGGGAAGCTGACGAAAGTTGCTGATTTCATCTCTGAATTGTGCTTTTTTGGATGGCGGAAAGAATCTTTCTAGGAAAGCGTCTTTCAATTGCCTCCAATGAGTAATAGAATCAGGAGTCAGCCCATTCAACCACATAGTTGCCTCCCCAGACAGAGACAATGGAAATAGACGTAATCGAATTGCATTCTGTCCAACTCCAGGATTGTGAATGACTTGCATATAGAAATAAAGTTGATCAGATGCATGTTCGGATCATCGCCTGCTAGTCCACCAAATAATCCCTTGAGTTGCAAAAGCTGAATCATGGCGCTAGTGATATTAAACTTTGCTCCGGGTGCCAATGGCGAAAGAATAATAGCTCCGGTGGCACCAGGTCCATCAAGATCATCCTCATCATCATCAAACGGTATATGCACAGCTCGGGGTTCGGGCCTATATCTTGCTTGACGATCTCTTCTGTTTGCTGGTGTCGCCATCTCAGCAGTATGCTGTGGGTTTAATAGCTCTTCATCGCCCAGATCCTCATCGTCAAGATTTGTTGCTCGCCTACGGTTATCAATATTTTGTTGATGCACTTGAGCAGCCATCCTTTCAATTTCACGTTGTGCCTCCATTGATGCACTGAATAAACCTAAAAAAAAAAAAAACAAAAAAAAAAACAAAAACAACAACTAAAAGTAAAAGTACGAGAA
Source organism: Capsicum baccatum var. pendulum (assembly GCA_030864225.1). Lineage (NCBI taxonomy): Eukaryota > Viridiplantae > Streptophyta > Magnoliopsida > Solanales > Solanaceae > Capsicum > Capsicum baccatum. Next base: position 205,331,426 of record CM061553.1, on the reverse strand, counting down.
TCTTTGACCAAAGGGTCTAGTAATTATCACGAACTTGATTGACACTAGTATTCCCCGGCAACGGCGCCAATTTTTGATAACGCTCAATCTACAGCTCTCGTAGGAGTGTAAAGCGGTCGTTAGCAAATATAGAACCCAACCTGGGTTGGGTATCGATCCCACAGGGAATAGCTTGGTCAACAAGTAAGCAAAATTAATAAACTTTTGGTGCAAGTCTCGTAAGAAGGGGGGATTGTAATAAGTAACCAAAGTAATGAAATAAAAGCTGAAAATAATAAAGTAAAAAGAGAAAGATTGTCACGTTGGTTGTAAACAATGAGAATTGAAGCGTTGGGGTTATGTCCACCTTCAGAGGTATACGTCTCTATTGGCTATGAGTGTGTAGAGTCTTGACATGCAATTGCTTATAGAGAATTGTAGTCGATGGTAAATCCAAGTGTCTCTCGACCTAAACAAGGACTATTTCACTTTAACTCTCTCGAGCTTAAAGTGTGTCTAGCGGTACGAATTCTCCAAGAGGTTAGTCCAGTTACGGCACTAGCTTTTTAATAGGAAAGGGTGTCCTACTACCTTGACATTATCTCTTTTCCAGACAAATAACCTTTCTCTCGAACAAGTTAAATGTTAGACTGGCGTTAGTCTATGCGTCTTCTTTTCTAGACAAGTAACCTTTCTCTCGAACAGGTTAGATGTTAGAATGGCGTGTTCATGTGTTTGAAACCGCAAAGATTGTAGATTTAAGATGAAGAGAATAATGATATAAGCAATATACTTGTCTTGAACTCACAAGCTCATAGCAATAGATAGTAACTCATTCGGCTTCCATAACCCCAACTAAGAGGTTTAGTTACCCATGAATGCGAAGGATATCACGTTTTGCATGGTGGATGGCGTGAATAGTAGGTGTTTGGCGTGTGGTTTTGGTGATTCCGTAGCAAGTAACGATTCTCTTGTTGTGGAATAGATGAATAGAAGAATAGATTAGAAGTGTTTGTGGTGGAAGATGAGAAGGATGGAAGAAAATTGATTGTTGAATTGATAGTTGAAGAATGAATTTCTTGAATGAAGGGAGGAGTTGCCTCCACTAAGGGAGGACTTGATTAAAATCTCTAGCATGATAGGGTATTTATAATACTCCTATCCTACTCCTACTATGCTAATGAAATAAATAACCAAATCCTACTAAACTAAGGAAATACTTAACCCATTTGTACTAGGTTAATGTAACATTCTCCTAATCCAAATAAACTAATGAAATACATAACCCAATTGTACTAGGTTAATGTATCATTGTCAAAATCCAGCTTTGTGTCTGTAAGTCCCCAAAGTCTTCAGAAATGTTGTTTTAGCCCGGGACAGATTTTCCATCCAGCAGTTTTGGTCCAGGTCCCCAGAGTCTTCAGAAATGCTGTTTTAGCCCGGGACAGAGTTTCCATGCAGCAGTTTTGGTCCTTAGGCGTGTAAACTCCCTTTCCTTCCTTCGTGAGCTTTCTTTTGCGTCAAGTAAGCCATAAAATGCTGAATTTTGCATCATTTATACCTGAAACTTTACTAATCATGTTTGTTAGCTCATTTATAGGAAAAAGGACTAAAAGTGCATGAAATATATAATTTGTTCTCAAAACTAGGCTAAAATATGGGCAAAATATATTGATATAGGCGCGTAATTTCGCCTATCATCAGATATAGAGGCGAACCAGTCACAAAGTCCATAGTGATCCATTCCACTTCTACTTGGGAATGAGTAACCTCTGAAGTAATCCATCAGGTCTCATATGCTTGGCCTTCACTGGCTAAAAACATAGGCAATGAGCCTTAAAAATACTATATTTCACCTCATACCACCCCACCAGTAGTGCTATCTCAAATCATGGTACATCTTAATCACACCCGAATGGATAGAATATCAGATATGTGAGCAGATGCTAACATATTTAAGGCTTTTAACTGAGAATAATTGCAAAGTCTTAAGAAACTTTTTTTGTTTTTGATTATTTTACTTTGATATTGCAGTAAAAGTCATGATACAAAGAAAATTTAAGGAAATAGAAGCAAAAAAGCTGTAAACTGATGCAAAAGAACTGGAAGTGTGGCTAACAATATTCCTGATAAGTCATCAGCCCTATGATAAGTTATCAGAAATCACGTCAGGTGGCTGATGACAATCCTGATAAGTCGTCAGACCTGTGATAGGTTATTAGAAATCACATCAGGTAGTTGACGACATTCTTGATAAGTCGTCAGCCTTGTGATATGTTATCAGAAATCACGTCAGGTGTTGCAGTATTAGAAGGATTAAAGTAAAACTGTGATGATATTTCTGACATGTCGTCACAACTATGATAAGGTGTCAGAGTTTCCATCAAGTGTAGGTAGAGAATCAAATTTTGAATGAAGAAGTGATGACATTTCTGATGTGTCATCACGTATCTGATAAGTCATCAAACTTTGTCGTCAGTTAAAGCAGAAGATGACAAGAATGCTGGAGGGCCTGATGACATTCTTGATAAGTCGTCAGGACCTTGACATGCCGTCACAAATGCTGTCACCTATTTTGAAGGATTTTTTGAACATTGTGATTTTATTTCCTTATTTAGGATTTACTATAAAAAGCATTGTTTAGGATTTTTTCTAGCGTGGGAGGGGTTGACACTTGAGTTTTAAGAGATGTACTTTTATATTTTCTCTCTCGAGTTTCTTGTCTTAAAAAAGAAAATACTTTGAAGAGATTATTATCATTATTTTGGAATTTACATTGTGATTTAATCTGAGAATCTCTAGTTTCTATTCATCTTATGGTAAGTTTATCTTTCAAATCATGAATTCAACTAGTTTCTTCGACTATTACATCACGAGTGACTAAATTCCTTTAACTTGAATTATGGGATCTAGGGTTAGGTCTTGATAAGGTGTTAAGTATTCAAGATTCAAAAGGTGGTAGGCTTTTTTTGATAATTCAGAGGTTTTAATTAACGTATGCTAGTTGCAAATAGTAGACACACCTGCTTTGATTTGCTTGAGAAAGAAATCAAATATAGTAGGAAGTGAATTATCAACTGGGACTCGAAAATACTTCATTTAATAATTAGTGCTGTAACAAGGTTGGTTAACCCGAGCTAAATTCTGGGCAGTAGATAGAAATTTCCTAAGTATGAGAGGATTAAGGTATTAAATACTTAAGTAGGTCGAGAGACATTTAAGCATAACATTGATAAATATAGCTTGTTATCCTACCCACAGTGAGAATCTTGAACCACTTTTAGCATCTGTCATTTATGGGAAGCTCTAGTGAATATAATTTTTGTTATTTCATAAACTCTTGATTACAAACACTAAAACTAAAGTTACCAATAATTATTTGCTGATCATCAAAAAACCCCCATTTTATATTTTCATATCATTTGTTTGAATTTAACTTGTAGCTTTAGTTTCAAACTAGTTTAATCGCCACTCACATTGTTTCCTATGGATTCGACCCCAGCTCCAAAGTTGGGTAAATATATTAACGACGATCGCCTTGCACTGAATTGAAGTGTAAGTTGATCGTTATAAAAAATGGCACCATTTCTGGGGAAAAATTTGGCGTATTAAGTTGGTTTAGAATTTTAGCCTACTTGCTTGAATTCATACTTGTAAATATTTATTTTTAGTTTTCTTTTATTTCTAGTGTTAGGTAGATTTTTATTTTAGTTACTTATTACTATGGAATCTGGAATGAACATGATCTTTATGGTTGGAAATATTATCTTGATGATCCATGTCCATATTGTGATGGACCTCACTTTTGGCAAGATTATAGATATGCTCCACGGAGAGAGATGTGTGCACCATCTCTATCCTACCGGAAGTATGATTATTCATTATGTGGTGGTCAAGATGGACATTGGAGTGGTTTCCCAAATGCCCCCCGGTATGTTAACCTAAATTTTTGTTCTTCTTATGATTTTGATAGGTCTTATGGTCAAGAACAGGAAGAACGAAGCACCGGAAAGAGTGGTATTGAATCTATGCTTTAACTAATATTAGAGTGTGTGGACACAACGAATGATATCATACGTGATATACATTAAGACATAAAGGCAAACAACGAGGAAAGAAGAATGATAGAAGATATGGATATAGAGGTCAAACATTTAAAGAACTTCTCCACATTATGTTTAGATGATATCTTGTCTGTGGAATTATTTAATATAATGGACGAGTGTGAAGATGAGGAGCAAGAATCCAATATTGATGATGAGCTTGATGTTGAGTAACCCTCGGTGATTTCCTAACCAATCGAACCATTTATGAATGAAGATGCCAAACACGAGGAGATAGTACTAGAGTCAAAAGAATAAATCAAACACAATCCTTGTGAAAATGCTAGTCCATTTTGGGGTAAAAATACTAATAGGGATGCTACTCTAAAATTGAGAGTTAGTCCTCATTCGAACCACTTTTCAACATTATGCTCGGTGGATTTGATGAAAGTTAAATCACCCAAGCAAATGATGAATTTTGAAAATGAGGAGGAAGATTCTTACATTTTAGAATTTGTCCTTCCAAAAGGGTATACTACAACCCCAATCTTGAAGGCCAAGAAGATTAAAGATTGATGTCCCTTTAGTGTTTGTTTAAGATTCTCACTGTTGCCAAATGAGCCCACACAAAAGTTCGACGCAAAATTGGGCAAGCAGTTTAAGTCTTTGAAGTGGCGTGATAGAACATTCCTTATCATGCCCTCACATTTGCCAAACACACTCCGAAGATGCATTGATCAAAAGTTGGGTCGACGTTTAAAATCCTCCAAGTGAAGACATAAATAATTATCAAAAAAGTATCTTGATGAAGACTGAGTAGTCAAGATAACTGAGTTGTGCCGCGACACTAAATTAGGCGATTCTTTGGAGGCAACCCAAGGTATTTTTTTATTTGTATTCGTATTATGTGATTGACATCAGATCTTTGCAATTGTGGTGTCACAGGTATGTTTCTAACTCTCTTATTTTGGTTTGATACATTGGGGATATTGCATGATTTTAAGTTAAAGGTTGGGGCTACTTGTTGGTGTTGATGTCCTCCATGGGTTTTTGTTACCGTGCCTCTTTTCCCCGGAGTCTTGATCTTAGTAGAGCCGGCATGTTTACGCGTACTGTGATTTGTTGTAAAATATTATAGTTGACTAGGAGAAATATAATTACCTTAGGCAGTTAACATGTTTTTGTGACTTTTGAGCATCTCTCCAATGGACTGAGTATTTAACTGTGTGAATTGCATCTATTTGTGACCACTGTGCATCTTTCTATGGCATTGTTTCAGTGACGTAGTAATCATTGCTAAACATCTACATAAATTGAATGAGTAGTAGCTTGTGATATACTTGTGTGCCAAGCGCATGTGAGATCTTACTCAGTTCCCGTTGTATGTTGAAATCCAGAACTTTCTTGATTAGTCTTGCCTTGGTTGAAGGATAGGGGTTAGGAATGGATCATAGGCCGTTTTGATATCAGCCCACTTTTAGCCTAAACGACCTTCCCTATATGTAGAATATCCCTCGATCCCTGCTTTGAGCCTGCTTAGCCTATTTCTTTTTATGAAACCTGTTACCTTCCTTTTTATATCACAATGAACCTGTTTTGGCCCTAGTCCTCCTTGGACACTGTGCACATTGCCTTAGGCAAATGGCCTATGTTGAGGGTGGCTATCATAGGAGTGCGTGATATAGAATGAGTATGAAGAAAGGTAGAATAAAAGAAAAGAATAAAAAGAGGGGTGTGGTGGAAATGAGCAAGAAAAAGAAAAGTTGTGAAAAAGAATAAGTGATTGTGGAAAAAACTGCACCCATCCTGAATAAGTGTGATCAAGAAAAGAGAAGAATAGAAAAAGGCTAATGAGTGAAACCCCAAAAAACTAGTGTGGTGTTAAGGAGTCTTAGTCACTTTAAATATCATCGAGTATCATATCAGTCCCTAGCCTACATTACAAGCCAAAGAGAAAACCTATAGTGATCCTAGCTGACCTATCTGATGATCTGGGTAATAAAAATAAGGTCAAGATTATGGTATTCGGCATACATTGATTGGAACTTCATTCTGAGAGAGAGTGTCTTGTGATTGTCCTAATGGTTATATATGTGATGTCTGATATGAGAACAGGGGAATTTCTTTGTAGTGAGGGTACACTGGTTACATCGCTAGTTACTAACTTATTTAGATAGTGTAAACTTGATGCATGCATGGTTGTGTTGCTGAGTTGGTGCCATATCTTGATTCCTGTGTGTTGCATTGGTGTTCTTCAATAATATACACAGTTGTTCTTGAATTGACTGACCTTAGAGATGGTGAAGATGTTTGAGATGATATAGATGATTGACTGCCAAATGTACTTTGTATTCTCTTAGTTGTGTTTTAGTTGCTTGAGGACAAGAAATTGTTTTAAGTTGAGGGTGTTGATGTGTGAGCAGATGCTAACACATTTAAGGCTTTTAACTGAGAATAATTGCGAAGTCTTAAGAAACTTTTGTTGTTTTTGATTATTTTACTTTGATATTGCAGTAAAAGTCAGGATGCAAGGGAAATTAAAGGAAATGGAAGCAAAAGAGCTGAAAATTGATGCAAAAGAACTGGAAGTGTGGTTGCTGACATTCCTGATAAGTCATTAGCCCTGTGATAAGTTATCAGTAATCACATCAGGTGGCTGATGACATTCTTGATAAGTTATCATTCCTGTGATAAGTTATCAGAAATCACGTCAGGTGGCTGATGATATTCTCAATAAGTCGTCATGCCTGTGATAAGTTATCAAAAATCTCATCAGGTATTGCAGTGTTAGAAGTATTAAAGTGAAACTGTGAAGACATTTCTGACATGTCGTTGCAACTGTGATAAGGAGTCAGAGTTGCCGTCAAGTGTAGGCAGAGAATAAAATTTTGAATGAAAAAGTGACAATATTTCTGATATGTCGTCACGTATCTGATAAGTCATCAAGCTTTATCGTTAGTTAAAGCAGAAGATGCCAATAATGCTGGAGGGCTTGACAACATTCTTGATAAGTTGTCAGGACCTTGACACGCCATCACAAATTCCGTCACCTATTTCGAAGGATTTTCTGAACATTGTGATTTTATTTCCTTATTTAGGATTTACTATAAAAAGCATAGTTTAGGGTTTTTCTAGCGTGGGAGGGGGTTGGCACTCAAGTTTTAGGAGACGTAATTTGATATTTTCTCTCTCGAGTTTCTTGGTTTAAAAAAGCAAATACTCTGAAGAGATTATTATCATTATTTTGGGATTTCCATTGTAATTTAATCTGAGAATCTCTAGTTTCTATTCATCTTGTGGTGAGTATATCTTTCAAATAATGAATTCAACTAGTTGCTTCGATTATTACGTCATGAGCGGCTAAATTTCTTTAATCTGAATTATGGGATCTAGGGTTAGCTCTAGATAAGGTGCTAAGTGTTAAAGATTCAAAAAGTGGTAGGATTTCTTGATAATTCTGAGGTTCTAATTAACGTCTGTTAGTTGCAAACAGTAGACACACCTGCTTTGATTTGCTTGAGAAAGAAATTAAATATAGTAGGAAGTGAATTATCAACAGGGACTCAGAAATACTTCGTATAATAATCAGCGCTGTAACAAGGTTGGTTAACCTGAGGTAAAATCTGGGCAGTAGATAGAAATTCCCTAAGTCCAAGAGGATTAGGGAATTAAACGCTTAAGTAGGTCGAGAGACATTTAAGAATAACATAGATAAAGATAGCTTGTTATCCTAACCACCGTGAGAATCTTGAACCACTTTTAGCAGTTGTCATTTACTGGAAGCCCTAGTGAACATAATTCTGGTTATTTCATAAACTCTTGATTACAAACATTAAAACTAAAATGACCAACAATTATTTGCTAATCATTAAAAAAATCCCCATTTTATCTTTTCGTATCATTTGTTTGAATTTAACTTGTATCTTTAGTTTCAAACTAGTTTAATCGCCATTCACATTGTTCCATGTGGATTCGACCCCGACTCCAAAGTTGGGTAAATATATTGACGACGGCCGCCTTGCACTAAATTGAAGTGTAAGTTGAGCGTTATCAATATCTGGAACAATGGGCCTCCTCCGAGATCAACCTAATCTAATCACTACTCTCGGCACATAAACTCATCCCCCAATCCTCAAAACTCCATTTATATCAAGTGAGGCTTTCTTAGCCTCCCCACTCAACATCTTATCGCGAATCAATCTTAATCCAACATTGTCAAACTGATGAGCTCAAATCTGCTCTATCAAAGAAGATCTAGCCTCCATAAATGCTAAAACACACCACGGTGTCAAAATATCTAGCCGAACTATTTGGTTAGAAAAAAAATAAATCTATAAGTCCAAAAGCCTCTCCTAGATCAAAAGATGCGCCAAGATACCCATGCTAGTCGACTTCTGGATCAAGTCATCTGCAACTACGTTAGCCTTGTCTTGATGATAGAGAATAATCATGTCATAATGCTTAAGCAACTCAAGCCAATGACACTGCCTTATATGAAGATCTCACTGGTAAAAAAGTACTGAAGGCTACGATGATAAAAGAAGATCTCACAATAGACTCCATACAAGTAGTGCCTCCACAACTCTAAGGCAAACACAACTACGTACAGCTCTAAATCATGTGTAGGATAATATCTCTCATGAGTCTTCAACTGATGAGACTCATAAGCAATCACCTTGCCCTCTTGCAGTAACACAACACTTAACCCAATACCTAAAGCATCACAAAACATGGTAAAGCCCATGCCCTCCTTAGGCAAAGCCAATATAGGAGCTGAAGTGAATAACCTTTGAGCTTTTAGAAGCTCGCCTCACAAGCATTAGACCACTGAAAGAAAATCTTCTTTTGAGTCAACTTGATCAATAGAGTTGCAATAGAAGAGAAACCCTCAACAAAACACTGATAATAACCTGCCAAGCCAACAAAACTCTGAATCTCGGTGGATGAAGTAGGTCTAGCCCAATCATGAACCGCGACAAATCTTAGCTGGATCAACCATAATACCCTTCTTAGTCACCACATAACCCAATAAAGAAAAAAACTCCAACCAAAACTCGCACTTAGAGAACTTAGCATACAACTTCTCATCCTTCAAACTCTAAAGCACAATCCGTAAATATTCCTCATGCTCAACCTTACTCTTAGAATAAACCAAGATATCATCTATAAATATAATAACCAAAGAGTCGAGATACGATCAAAACACTCGATTTATCAACTCCAGGAATAAGGCAGGGGAATTGGTCAACCCAAAAGACATGAACAAGAACTAATAATGACATAATCGAGTTTGAAAAGCTGTCTTCAAAATATTCAAAGCTCTAATCCTCAACTAGTGATACCCAGACCTCAAACACTTTTGAAGCTGATCAAATAAATCATTGATGCGAGAAAGAGGATACTTATTCTTAACCATGACCTTATTCAACTGTCGATAATCAATTCACATCTGTATAGACCCATCCCTTTTCTTCACAACAAGACATGCGCACCCAAAGTAAAACACTAGGTCGGATAAATCCCTTATCCAACAACTCCTACAACTAATCCTTCAGTTCCTTCAACTCTGCTTGGGCCGTCTTATAAGGAGGAATAAAAATGGTCTTGGTGCCCGACTCAACATCAATAATAAAATCAATATCTCGATCCAAAGGCATAATAGGAAAGCCCATAGAGAACACATCCATAAACTCATGAACAACACGAACAAAATCCAGGAAAGAAGGCAAAATAACACTGGTGTCATGAATATGGGGAAAGTAAGATAAACATCCCCTCTCAACCAATTTACAAGCCTGAACATAAGATATAATACTCTTGAAACCCGAATAAAGTGCACCCATCTAAGCTATCCTTGTCACACCTACCGAAGCTAAAGTCACAATCTTAACAAAACAATCTAAGACAACATGATAAGGATCTAACCAATCCATACCCAAAATTATATCAAAATTGACCATATCTAACACAAGCAAGTCTACCAAAGTCTCACACCTGGCAAAAGTTAGAATACAAGATTGATGCACCCAATCCACCACTAAAGAATCTCCTACCGAGGTAGATAAACAAATAGGCATGGAAAAAGGTTTACTAAGAAAATCGAAATCCAAAGTAAAATACACAGACACATAGAAGAAAATTAATCCAGTATCAAATAATATAGATGCAGGTCTGAAACACATGAAACGATACCTGAGATCACAATATTTGAAGACTCTACCTTAGATCTGATTGATATAGTATAACACTGTCCACGACTACCAACTGGATGAGTAGCCCCACGACTACCAACACAAGCTCTACCATCCCTACCTCTTTCACCTTTGGTAGAACTTTTACATCTCACAACTGAAATAGGAGTAACTCTAAATACATGACGAGAATAGTCCTTGGCCACATAGATAATATCATAAAACACATAGCAACCTCTATGACCAGTCTCAATAAGAGAATGTATAAATGAGCATGAATGGCAGCCCTAAACTGCTAAACTAAAGGATCCATCAGCTGAACTCTATAAAATCACCTGCATTGTCCTACCATGGTATCCATGAGAACTTCTAAAATCTCTACCTCGATAGGTTTGACTCCTGAACTCACCAAAATATTGCTCCTTCTTGGTGCCTCCCTGAGATTCACTAAGAATACCATCTATCATCTTAAAATGATCCACAATACTCTGAAAGGAATCCCTAAACAAAATCATCTAAGACGTAGCCAACTGAAGATAAAATATCTGAACCTTTCACAAACTTCTAAACCTTCTCGGACTCAGTAGAAATGCTATCTTAGGAATATCTAGACATGGCATGGAAGCGTGCCTCTTACTCAGCAACTATCATAGAGCCCTGCTCTAAAGGACCAGACTCGTCCCACATATGATCTTCTCAAATTAAAAGGCATAAATCTCTCTAGAAAAGCCTCAACGAACTGATTCCAAGTCATCTCAGGAGAATTATGGGGTGTACAATTGACAAGCAACCTCCACCAATCTCTCTCCGCATCTCTTAACTAATAGTAGTATAAGCCACACCATCTGCATAGAAAGAGTGAAACTCAACTCAGAACATAATATGTGAAAGAATTTGCTTAATAAGGAATAAAATGAGGAGGTTTCCTAAAGACATCCTATAGCTTCTCAAAGATAGATACGAATGTTTACATATAAACACCAATCTGCAAGACTCTATTATACATCTCGTTCTTACACCATTAAGATCAATGAAACTTGGCTGCTCTGATACCAATTTGTCATGACCCAAAAATAAGGGTCATGATGGCACTTGTCGTGGAATACCTTGACAAGTAAGCCAATCATCTAAATTGATACAACAAGAGGAAAACACAGAAATATCCTAAGTTAAGGCTTCTAGAACGAAGTTGAACCATATAAGTAATCATAATAATGCAGAAAGAACTTATCCAAACTTCCATTCATGCCTAAAACAGGTGTCAATAGTGTAAGAACTACTAATACAATCCAAGATACAAATATATCAAAAAAATAACCACAAAGGAATAATAACTATCTTTAAATACTAATAAAGATAAAACTACAATAGAAAGATAGAGGTGAACTTTGGACACATGAATGTCCAACCTCTACCTTGGAAACTCTAACAATCTCTTAAGTCAATCAAGTGGAGGTAAACTCGAGCTAGGAACTACCCCGAAAAGGTGTCGTAGGCATTATTAATTGAAAGATTCTTGAGAAATAAAATAGAATAAGTGTGTTGTTATATGGTTTCATGTTAAAAACCCTTGAATTTGTAAGTTGAGATTTTGATCATGATGCTTGCATGTTGTAGTATAGGCACGTATATAGATTATGATCCCCAAGTGTTTGATGAATTGTTCATGTAAGTTGAGTAATAAAATCATATCATGTTTGCACATATATAAGTTAATGTCATGCAAGTGTTTGCTAAAATGCCTCAGTGAATGAATGGTGATAAAGTGACTAGTTATCATATTTTTAAGATTGTGCTATGTTTTACAATTTATGCTATCGAGTCCTGGGGGTATCTAATACCTAACAATCTACATATTTACCTAGATTTACAGTAGTTTCAGAATTGTCTCAATGATGTCACGTACCGTACTACTCATCCAGTTAACAGAATTCAGCATACTTAGTCAGATAATAGAACTCAGTGTATTCAGCTAATTAATAAAAACTTAGTGTACTGAGCCAGTTAATAAAAATCGATGAATTTAGTTTATTTAAGTTAGATAGCATGATAAGTAATAGTTTAGTCAAGCCTAGTACAATCTAGAAATCAGTTTAGTGTCTTTTCAGTTAGGAGTAGGAATCAACACCTAGTGAACCTAGGGATAGGGGCATTTCTGTCGGTAGAGGGTTTGACCCTTAGTAGCAATTCCTGCATTACAGAACTACGTAGCTAGCGTAGGGTAAGATGTCTTTTTTCCAGTTTAGGGTTGATACATCTCGTACGAGTATTCCTACCTGTGAGGGTTGACGAAAGGGCTTCCTGTCAAAGAGGGTTAACTCATAGCCATTGTTAGTATCCCTTGGCAAGGTGCTAACACCCATCCAACTAGAGTCATAGGTGAGACCCCAACTCAATTCTTAATCGGGGTATGTCGATTAGATGAACACTCTCACAATTTTAGTTTCAGACTCAGTATAAAACCTTAGTTCAGTTTTAGAACTAGGACTATCAGACACAATCACCCAACTCAGTATGGAACTCAGTTCAGTTCTACAGAATCAGGACTATCAGAAATAGTCACTCAGTTAATAGAAATTTAGTCATCAATAAACTCAGATATCAATCATTCAGTTATCAGAACTCAATATCCAATGTTAACATAATCTCAGTACCACATGCTTAGTTATGTACATGTGATTGCATAATTTGTATTTATAGTAGTTTCAAATACACATGTACTCTCATTCAGTGATATTCATGTTATTCAATCAGTTATCGATCATACTTATGAACCGATGCATATTATCCTACCCCACTTAGCATACCAATACATTCAAAGAACTGACACATACCTTTCTTTTATGCTATGATGTCTTATATCATAGGTTCAGACACATGAGCTCCTGACCGTACTTAGCAACCTAGATTATCAGCAGCAAATTTAGTGGTGAGTCCTCATAGTTTGACGATGGAGTATTATTTTAATTTATCAGTACTTTAGTAGTCGGAGTTAGTTGGGGGCTTATCCCTTTAAATCTACCTCTAGGCAGTTAGAGGCTTTCAGACTAGAGTATTTACAGGCAGATAACCAGTTTTCAGCATTGATTTTCAGTATTTAGATTTCAATTTTGAACCGTATGGAAAATTTTCACCTAATTTTTGTATTATATTGTATCATTATTATTCAGTGATTGCAGCAAGTACCAGTCATGGGTTAGCTTATGGTATTTTGAGAATATGAGCATCGTATGACACCTGAGGTTCAGACTCGGGGCATTACAAACTAGGTATCAGAGCCTAAGGTTCAACAGAGTCCTAGAAAGTCTGAAAGCCATATGTAGTAGAGTTTTATGCATAGGTGGGAAGCACGCCACACTTATGAGCAGAGTCTATGAGGTATTTTAGGAAAATTTTCCCCTCTTTCAGTATGTATATTGTGTGAGTAAGGATGAGCTCAAGTTACAGTCTCAGTATAATCCTTTTGTTACTTCCATTTATAGAACATGCCTCCCAAAACGAACAACGGAGGAAGAATAGGAAATCAGCTAGTACCTCAACCCATTCAGGAAGATCCCCTGGACGAGCATGTCTTCTACACAAAATTTAGAGCTACTTTTACCACTCTAGCTCATTCTACTATAGCGCAGAATAAATGTTCATCTATCATTTTGGCTAATCCAGTGGTCAATACTGCTACAAATAGAATTTGGGACTTCACCTGAATGAACACTCCAGCACTTACCTAGTCTAAGTCAGAGGAGGACCCACAGGAATTCCTTGATTAGGAGCAGAATGTCAAAGATATTACGGGGGTTAATTCTAGTGAGAGTTTTGAATTGGATGCGTACCAGTTGAAGGATACTAATCACTCATGGATTAAGAACCGGAAGGCAGAGAGGGCGGCCACAGATGCAGGGCCCGTATAATGGGAGGAGTTTGCCACTACTATTTTGGATAGGTTCTTCCTACTAGAGTTGAGGGAAGCTAAGTTTTTGGAGTTTATTAATCTGAAGTAGGGAAATATGATAGTGAAAGAGTATTCTCTCAAGTTTACTTAGTTGGCCAGATATGCCCCTCATGTGGTAGCAGATAGCAGATTTAAGATGAGTAAGTTTACGTCTAGGGTGTCTAATAGTGTGGTTAAGGAGTGTAGGATCATAATGTTGATTGAGGAGATAGACATATCAAGACTCATGGTCCATGCTAAGAACATAGATGAGGCTACGAACAGGGAGAAAGGGAGGGAAAATAAGAAATTAAGAATAGGTAGCTTCAACTTCACTCAGCCTAAGTCAGAGGGTGGGAATCGTTCTCAGTTCCACATAAAATCTTTAATTCTAGCTTCATCCTCAGCCAGTGCTCCAGTACCAAAATTCAGAGATGGCAATAGAGATAGAGCACCAGGCCCTAAACCTTAGGGTAGTGTAAGCAGTGCCCGAACAAATCCCCTTTGCCAGAAATATGGTTGGAACCACCAGGGTATCTGCAGAGTTGGAAGTGATGTATGTTTTAGATGTGGCATACCAAGCCATAAAGTCAAAGAGTGTCCTTAGGCAAGTTCGTAGAGTTAGCATAATCGTCCTTCAGCTCAGTCCGGTAGCCCAAATCAGTAGGGTGCCACTTCCAGTACCACCAGTGGGCAACGCCCAAATAGGATTTATGCACTTCAGTCCCGATAAGATCTTAAAAGTTCTCCCGACATGGTCACTAGTACATTACAAGTTTATCTTTTTCACATTTAGGCTTTTCTAGATCTAGGAGCTTCTTTGTCCTTTGTAACTCCCTATATAGCTGTTGAGTTCGGAGTCAGTCTTAAAATCCTAGTAGAGCCCTTATCAGTCTCTACCCCAGTGGGTATATCTATCATAGCCTAACGGGTATACAGGAACTATCCAGTTATGGTATCTTAGAAAGTTACCTCAGTAGACCTATTAAAATTAGAGATGACATATTTTGATGTCATTCTTGCCATGGAATGGATTTATTCATGCTATTCTTCAGTTGACTGCAGAAACAAAGTCGTCCATTTTTAGTTTCCAACTAAACCTATCCTTGACTGGAGGGGTAGTACTTCAGCACGTAGGGGTAAGCTTATTTCTTACCTTAGGGCGAGAAAGATGATAGCTAAGGGATGTGTTTATCATCTCATTTGAGTTCAAGACTCTGGGTCAGAGACCCCAACTTTTGAGTCAGTATTAGTAGCATGTGAATTCCCAAACATATTTCCTGAAGATCTTCCTGGAGTCCCACTCGAGTGGGAAATTAACTTCGGAATAAACCTTCTTCTAGACACTCAGACTATCTATATTCCATCATACAGAATAGTTCCATTAGAAGTCAAAGTGTTAAAAGAGCAGTTGAAAGATCTCCTAGATAAGGGATTCATCAGGCCCAGTGTATCCCCTTGGGGTACACCAATTCTATTCATGCGTAAGAAAGACAATTTTTTAGAATGTATATTGACTACCATCAGATAAATAAATTCATGGTGAAGAACAAGTATCCACTTCCCAGAATCGATGACTTGTTTGACCAATTTCAGGGTGCTAGCTGCTTTTCTAAGATAGAACTCAGGTCAGGATATCATCAGCTCAGAGTTTGAGAATGTGACATTTTGAAGACAACTTTCAGAACTCAGTATGGTCATTTCAAATTCTTAGTCATGTCATTTGGTGGTTCCAATGCTCCAACAGCCTTCATGGACTTGATAAATTGCGTGCTCAAGTATTGCTTGGACATGATCGATATAATCTTCATTGATGACATTCTTATCTACTCCCACAGTGAAAGTGATCATTCAGACCATTTCAGAATAGTATTACAAACTCTTAGAGCCCATCGGTTGTTCGCCAAATTTAGTAAGTGCAAATTTTGGCTAAGGTCAGTAGATTTCCTTGGCTATATAGTTTCTGGTGATAGTATTATAGTTGATCATCGAAAGACCAAAGTAGTAGGAAACTAGACCAAACCTATTTCTCCATCAGATATCAGGAGTTTCTTGGTTTTTGCTGGCTATTACCGATGGTTTATTGAGGGATTTTTCCCTATTGCACCCCCTATGTTCAGATTGACTCAGAAGAAAGTCAAATTCCAGTGGTAAAATTCTTATGAGAAGAGTTTTAAAGAGTTAAAGACTCGACGAAGAAAGTTAAATTCCAGTGGTAAAATTCTTATGAGAAGTGTTTTCAGGAGTTAAAGATTCGACTCACTGCAACCCCAATTTTGACTTTACCATATGGTTTAGATGGGTTTGTAGTATATTGTGATGCTTTAAGAGTTGGTTTGGGGTGTGTTATGATGCAGAGAGGTAAGGTCATAGCCTATGCCTCTAGACTACTCAAGCCCTATGAAAAGAATTATCCCACTCATGACCTTAAATTAGCAGTTGTTGTCTTTACCTTAATGATATGGAGGTACTATCTATATGAGGTACACGTTGATATGTTAACAAACCACAAGAGCCTGCAGTGTGTATTTTTTGAGAGAGACCTAAACCTGTGCTAGAGAAGGTAGTTAGAGTTGTTGAAAGACTACGACATGAGTGTTCTGTATCATCCGGGAAAGGCCAATATAGTGGCTGATACTCTCAGTAAGATGTATATGGGTAGTCTTGCTCACGTGGAGGATGATAAGAAGAAGCTAGTCCAGGAAGTTCATCAGCTTGCTCGACTAGGTGTCCGCTTAGTTAATTCAGCAGAGGGTAGTGTGTGGGTGCAGAATAGTTCAGAATCATCTTTAGTTTTTGAAGTGAAGGAAAATCAGAATAGAGATCCCAGTCTATTCAAGTTGAAAAAGTCAGTCTGATCAGAAAGTAGAGTTTTTCTCCCAAGGAGAAGATGGTGTGCGGCATTGCCAGGGTCGGTTATGCATGCCAAGTGTAGATGAATTGAGGCAATGAATTTTTATAGAAGTGCATGGTACACGTTACTCTATTTATCCAGGGTCTACTAAGATGTACCGCGATCTACGAGAGATCTATTGGTAGAGTGGGATGAAGAGGGATATTGAAGAGTTTGTAGCTAAGTGATCTATGTGTCAGTAGGTTAAGATTGAGCACCTAAAACCTAGTGGTTCCATACAGGAGTTCAGTATTCCCACTTCGAAGTGGGGGGAGTGAACATGGACTTTGTGATGGGTTTTCCCCTTACTCGTCGCCAGCATGATTTGGTTTTGGGTTATTATGGACAGGATGACCAAATCAGCTTACTTCTTACCATTTCATACCTCTTATTCAGCTGAGTATTATTCCAAGCTCTATGTTAGAGAGTTAGTTAGATTGCATGGAGTTCCATTGTCCATCATTTCAGATAGAGGTACGCAGTTCACCTCTCATTTCTAGAAAGCCTTCCAAAAGAGTCTTGGTACCCAAGTTCACCACAGTACAACCTTCCACCCTCAGAAAGATGGTCAAGCAGAAAGGACCATTCAGAATTTTTAAGATATGTTAAGAGCGTGTGCCATTGACTTAAGGGTATTTGGGATGACCACTTGCCATTCATTGAGTTCGCATATAATAATAGTTAATGTTCCAACATTTAGATGGCTCTATTTAAGGCACTCTATGAGATGAGATATAAATCTCCCATTGGTTGGTTTGAAGTAGGTGAGGCCACAGTGGTAGGTCCTGACTTGGTATTCGATGCCATAGAAAAAGTTTAGTTGATCAGGGAAAGACATAAACTAGCTTAGAGCCGAAAGAAATCATATAAAGATGTGCGAAGAAAGGATCTCGAGTTTGAGATTGGTGACTTTGTGTATTTGAAAATCTCTCCTATGAAAGGAGTAAAGAGGTTTGGCAAGAAGGGGAAGCTCAGTCCCCAATATATCAGTCCTTACCGAATTCTTAGCCGTTTTAGAAAGGTAGCTTATGAGCTTGAGTTGCCTTTAGACTTAGCTTCAGTGCACCCAGTGTTTTATGTCTCCTTGCTAAAGAAATGCATAGGTTACCTAACAGTTATAGTCCCTATAGAGGGTATAGATGTTCAGAAGAGCCTCTCTTATGAAGAGATCCTAGTCAAAATTCTCAATCATCAGGTTCGCAGACTGAGGAACAAAGAAGTTCATCTAGTCAAAGTTCTTTGGCAGAATCAGTCCGTTAAGGTAGCTACTTGGGAAGCAGAAGTAGATATGCGGACCAAGTGTCCTCAACTCTTCTTCGCAAACTCAGATTCAACCGAAGGTAACAGTTTTCCTTAAATTTACTTAGTTCAATGCTTAGATTATCTTTACAACTCTGTATCGGTTCAGTTATATAGCATTCTCATATCATGCATACCTTCATGAAATAGCTCAGTCATGTGTCATATCTTCAGAACTCAATCATGCTTCAGTTATGCATGTCAGTATGATACCTCAATATATCAGTACTTTTAGTTATGTAATCATGTTTCAGCTGTGCATGTTTAGTATATATAAATTTAGTCTATCCATATTCTCATCTTAGTCAATCTCATTCTAGGATGAATGTTCCCAAGGGGGAGATATTATAAGATGCCACAAAATGCAAAGCTTAACTCAGTCCATTAAAGCTTGAAAAGAGGTCGCAAACTTAGAAATTTTAGCTAAGTGCTTATACTTAGAAGTATTTTATCCTTCAAAAGTTAACAATCCTATTTTACGACCCTTATGACCTTAAAATATTGATTTTTAGGTTGATTTATGATCAGGAATGTCAGTAGGTCACTTCGGGTGAGTTTTGAATTTTTCGAACCTTGTTAGAACCATGTTTGGGTGACCAAAATAGTAGGTTGATGCTATCTCAATGCGTCACCGATCACATTAATAAATAATTTTACCCCAATTTTCAATGCAATTCCAGTGAACCAACGCAAACTCGATGTGATGCATTGGTCACAACATTGATGCCATTAACGCTGCACATCAGTCTGCGCGTCACTGGATACATTTTCTATAATTAAAAGCCTGCGTCCTAAGAGGCAATTAAGTCATTTCCCACCCGTATTCATCCCCAAAATACGAGATTAATTCATTCCTAGGGCAAAAACACTTACTTTCTCTCAAAATCTTCTCAAGAATAAACCCTAGTCCATCAAGTTAAGATAGAGATCCAAGAAATTTACCATCAATCCTCATGAATCCAATTATCAAGGTATGTTGGGTGTTCATTCAAGGGTTTCCTTCCACCCTTGGAGTTCAAGAACCCTTTTCAAATTATTAGTTGATTTTTTTTCATGAATTTCATGCGAAATTTGGTTGTATTCATGATTATGATATAGTTGAATCTATAATCCACTATTAATTACAAGCTTCTAGAGAAATAAAATAGCATATGTGTGTTGTTATATGGTTTCATGTGAAAAACCTTTGAATTTGTAAGTTGGGATGTTGATCATGAGGCTTGCATATTATAGTATAGCCACATGTATAGATTATTCTCTCCAAGTATTTGATGAATTGTTCATGTAAGTTGAGTAATGAAATCATATCATGTTAGCACGTATACAAGTTCATATCATGCAACTATTTGCTAAAATGCCTCAATGAATGAATGGTGATAAAGTGGCTAGTTATCATGTTTTTAAGTTAATGCTATGTTTTACAATTTATGCTATTGAGTCCTGGGGTATCTAATACCTGACAATCTAGCTGTTTACCTAGATTTACAGTAGTTTCAGAATAGTTTTAGTGGTGTCACTTACAATAGTATTAAGTCAGTTAAGAAAATTCAGCGTACTCAGTCAGATAATACAACTCAGTGTATTTAGCCAGTTAAATAAAACTCAGTATACTTAGTTAGTCAATAGAACTCAGTGAATTTAGTTTAGTTTAGTTAGACAGTACGATCAGTAACAGTTCAGTCAAGCCTAGTACAGTCTAGAAATCAGTTAAGTGTCTATTCAGTTGAGATTAGGAATCAACACCGAGCGAACCTAGGGATGGGGCATTCCTGTCAGTAGAGGGTTTGACCCTTAGTATAAATCTCTGTGTTACCGAACTATGTAGCTAGCATAGGTTGAGATGTTTTCCTTCCAGTTTAGGGTTGATACATCTCGTATGAGTTTTTCTACCAGCGAGGGTTGACGAAAGGGCTTCCTGTCAAACAAAGTTAACTCATAGCCATTATAGTATCCCTTGGCAAGGTGCTAACACCATTCCAATTGGGGTCACATGTTGGACCCCAACTTAGTTCATAATTAGGGTATGTCGGTTAGGTGAACACTCCCACACTTTTAGTTTCAGACTCAGTATAAAACCTCTATTCAGTTTTAAAATTAGGACTGTTAGACACAGTCACCCAGCTCAATATGGAACTCATTTCAGTTCTCTAGAATCAGGAATGTCAAAAACAGTCACTCTGTTAACAGAAATTCAGTCATCAGTAAACTCAGATATCAGTCATTCAGTTATCAGAACTTAGTATCCAGTGTTAAGATGATCTCAATACAATATGCGTAGTTATGTACATGTCATTGCATAATCAGTATTTATAGTAGTTTCATATACACATGTACTCTTATTTAGTAATATTCATGTTATTCAGTAAGTTATTGTTCATACTTATGAGCCCGTGCATATCAGCCTACCTTACTTAGCATACAAATACATTCAAAGTACCGACGCATACCTTTTCTTGTGCTATGATATCTTATATCATAGGTTCAGATGCACAGGATCCTGATCGTACTTAGTAGCCCAGATTATCAGCAGCAGATTTAGTGGTGAGTCCTCATAGTTCAAGGACATAGTATTATTTCAGTTTATCAGTACTTCAGTAGTAAGAGTTAGTTGGGGGTTTTTCCCATCAACTCCATCTTTAGATAGTTAGAGACTTTTGGACTAAAGTATTTACAGACAGATATTCAATTTTCAGCATTGATTTTTATTATTTTGATTTTAGTTTTACACCTTATGGAAAATTTTTGCCTTATTTCCGCATTATAAAATATCATTATTATTCAGTGATTACAGCAGGTAACAGTCATGGGTTAGCTTATGGTCCTTCTAGATTATGAGCACCGTGTGACGTTTGGGGTACAAAACTCGAGGTGTTACAAGGAATTATCACTGTTGACTATGTAAAGTCAAAGGATAATGTGTCGGATCCACTTACAAAAGGTCTATCTAGAGAAGGAGTTGAGAGAACATCTAAGGGAATGGGTTTACGGCCTAGGACAAGTCAGCATAGAGATAACTCTACCTTGCAGATGGAGATCCCAAGTGCTAGGTTCAAAGAGAACAAACAAAGTTTTGTTTGATAGGTTCAACATTGTTAATTTACCCAACCCGTTCTCATGATGTAGACAATGTTTAGTAAACAAGAATAAGATTTATGGTGAGAAGTCTTTTAATGATTATCTAAATTTTGCAGATTTGACCAAATAGTTTAATCTACAGGACTGAACGTTTAAAAATCACCTATGTGAGGGAAAAGTGGAAGATGCTTTAAGGAAAATGTTAGTAAAGGACTATTCTCTAAGATCTCATGAGATCGAGATGTGTTCATTGCTGAAACGAACAAAAATATGAGAACCATAAATGATAAAAGGCTAGTTGTGTGATATGTATTGTCTAGGTGTACATTAAAGCTCGAGGTTCAAAGATATCAAATCTACCGATTGATCGAGTGCATCCAATGTATGTTCACTACGGTAGTTCAAAGGTGAACCCACTTATCCAGATGCATTCAGTCATTGCTTGATGATCACATACTTGTCCATAAAATTTTTATAAATAATAGACATTTCCCATTCATGTTAGGGATTGTTGAGTTCAATTGATGTGAATGGAAAATAAAGGGACACAACCCATTGAGAAAAAGACACATTGTTTGGGAAAAGGGGTTACAGTTCGGAAAAGACATACTATTTTGAATGAACAAACATGACTATTCTAACAATATACACCTTTTCATTAAACCATTGCCTCTTTTCCAAAGAGGCGCTTCATGGCTATATAAATCTGCATTTTCCACAGGTTTAGTACGAAAATTTTTGCACTTAAAAATATTTCTCTTTATTTTAAAAACTCTATGTGATCATCTCCCATTGAGTGAATTCGAAGAAAACCAGAACGTTTGAGGAAACACTATTGTCTTATTGTGAAGCATGACAACTAAAAAGAAATGAGGTGAGTAATGATAAAAAATATTTATACCGTGAGAAGTTTAGTTCTTTCCACCTATAAATTGAGACACCAATTCACTAGCTTTTAATCTACACCACAATATTGCTCTAAGTTGACTGACCAAAAGACTTATCTTTATGAGTACATCAACAATCCTAACTTAAGGTCATATATTACCTCTCCTAATGTGCAAAAATTTTCTAAAACATGTGGAGTGCCTTTTTGCGAATGTTAAAATCTTAAGAAAGAAAAAGGGTCCCTAAATAAGGTAAAAATATATCATAGAATGATTGAAATATCATTTAATACTTTATTGATACTTCACCTAAATATATTTCTTTATTGCTTGTAATAACCGCCTCTCTTTTCTTATTTTGTTGAAGCTTTGATCTTATGCAAACTTGTTTAACGATGATCATTATATTAATCTATATTTTTCTTGAATATTATTTGGTTTAATACGTTTGCACTTTTATTAGATATATACTATGATGATTAATGAAGGCAAGTATGCATTATACGGAAGAACGTAGAAGTAGAAGTTGTTATCAGAGAAACAGAAAAGAGAAAGAGGAAAAAGATGAGAGAATCATTGTAGTTAGTAGTTATATTCAATTCAGTCGGTTAGTAATAGTACATGATCATGTAATAGTACATGATCATGTAATATAGAAACTAGATGAATGATGATACTAATAACTGTTGGGTTTATGGTGAAAGTGATAGAAAATGGAGAGAAGAAAAATGAAGAAAAAAGTAAAAATCTGAGTTCACTTTAAGAAACAAGTGTTCTCCCACATTGGTGGAAGAAAGGAACTTTTTATGCTTAAATTAAGAAGAATTCCTTTATATGGATAGCAAGGCAAGAAGTAGACAAGCCTTGCACTATTGTTGTAACTGCTTGGCTTTGGCTTTGGCAAATGTTTGAGAAATTATCTTTTTGAATAAAATTCATTTGCAACTTAAAAATTATTGATGTTTTAATTCAAGATTCGATAAGAAATTCTTTTCCATTTGTGGATGCATTTGAGCATGTGTGGACGCATGTCACAATACACCTCGAAGGGACACGATCCTTCGAGTCACTGTTGCAGAAT
This sequence comes from Capsicum baccatum var. pendulum, assembly GCA_030864225.1. Classification (NCBI taxonomy): domain Eukaryota; kingdom Viridiplantae; phylum Streptophyta; class Magnoliopsida; order Solanales; family Solanaceae; genus Capsicum; species Capsicum baccatum. Next base: position 205,308,050 of record CM061553.1, on the reverse strand, counting down.
AGGAAGGTGATCTTCACATGCACTTGGGCACCTGTGGACACAGGTGCTAGCTCGTGTCAGCCTATGCACACTGGTTTGTGAAAAAATCTTACATACGGGCACATGTCATGACTTGCGGTCACTGATGGGGTCCGCAAATTATCCAAACATTTCAAAAAGTTATAAATTTTCATGAACCATTATTTCTTTTCAAAAGTAAAACTTTTTGGCTATAAATACCTGATTTTTTCTCACATTTTGGTAAAAAATTTTGATGTGAAAAACATCTTTTTCTTTTAAAAACTTAAGTGTGATTTACGAATCGTTGCGTGTATTCAATGTTCAGTAAATTTGAATTACCACTATTTGCTGAAAAGAATTATTTTATCCTGAGAGGAGATATTCCATTAACCTCAGGTACTTGAGGGGAATAAATTTCTCAAGGACACATCGGTGAATTTGATGGACTTGAATCTTTCTAAATTCATCTCTTTGAAAATGTTGGTTTTATTATTTTCCTTAAAATAGTTTGAACTTCTTTGTTGTTTTTGACATTGTTGTTAAACTTGGGGTTGAAGTTCATTATTGTAAATACATATCTAGTACTTGAAAAACTATAATCGTAACAAATTTAGTAATCAGTATTTTGGTTTCTAGAGATAAAAACCTTTTGATTTTCTACTCTGTTTGAACTTGATAGTGATTTGAAGATATAAAACCTTCATCTTAAGTTAAATATCAGTTGATGATTAGAAGAACATAAAAACTTCATCGTTAAATTAGAAGTAAGTTGATTAAATTTTAAAATATTATTGTTAGTGTTCTTAAATACTAAGTTGTTTACCTTATTGTGATGATCAAATGACTAATGATAATCAAGTCGATGATAGAATGATGAATGTTGCAGCAACAAACATTGTTACTTCAAGTCATTTGAATGCTGCTCCTTTCATGGCATCGACAGAATAACAGAAAAATTTTTGGTGTTGATTTCAAGCATTGGCAGCAGAAAATGTTTTTTTATTTGATTACTTTGAGTCTTCAAAGGTTTATTATGAAAGCATTTCTGAATTACCAGTAGAAACTCCAAAAAAAATACTTCATACTAACAGAAGCTTGAAGACACTCAGACTTTTTGTGTAAGCATTACATTCCGAGTGGCCCACACGATGACTTGTTAAATATGTACAGTAATATTAAGACCTCTAAGGAACTCTGGGATGCTCTTGAAAACAAGTATAACATAGAGAATGTCAGAATGAAAAAGTTCATTGTTGCGAGATTTCTGGATTTTAAGATGGTAGACAATAAAGTTGTAGTTACTCAAGTTTAAGAGTTATAAGTCATAATTCACAATCTCCTTACTTAAGGTATTACTTAAATATACATTTATTGAACACATTAAGTTTGTTCTTTATAATCACATAACTTTTGTTGTAGGTTTGATCGTGAATGATATTTTTCAAGTGGCTGCAATAATCAAAAAGTTACCACCTTTATGGAGAGACTTCAAAAACTACTTAAACCATAAATGTAAGGAGATGTCTGTTTAAGATATCATTGTGAGGCTAATGATTGAAGAGGACAATAAGACAGTGTAAAAGAGGTCTCGTGGCAATTTTTTAATAAATGGAGTAAAATTGTGGAAGATTATTCCACTAAATCAAAGAAAAGAAAGAAAACATCAAGACAATAGAGAAATCCTCCTAGAATTTTTAAAGGAAATTGATTTAATTGTGGAAACATTGACCATAAGTTTGCAGATTGTCAGGCTTTAAAAAAAGGGCAAAAAAAGGATCAAGCAAGCATGGATGAATTTAAAGACGACATGAATGATCTGTGTGCTATGATTTTAGAGTGTAATGTAGTTGAAAATTCTATAAAGCGGTGGGCTGATTCATATACCACCCGGTATATGTGTGTCAACCAATAACTATTTGCATCAGTGCTTCGACTTAAGATGCTGAGAAGATATTTATGACAAACTCCGCTACGACAAAGTTTGAAGAAACATGCAAGATTTACTTAAAGATGACATTACAAAGTGGTAGCACTAAACAATATCCTTCATGTTATGGAGTTGCAAAAGAGCTTAGTTCTATTTCTGTAACACCCTAATTTTTTAGCTAGAATTTGAACTGTCGTTCCTATGTGTGTAAACTCTAATCTCATAATTTATATTTGAATACATTTTTCATGATCCTTATCCTAGTGTGTGAAGTGATTATGAGGTGACAAATATTCATAGGAATCACGTAGACCAAAGTTGAGCTAAGAGCCTTTGATTCGGCCAAATTTTGGTATTCAATTTTACAAGGGTCAACTTTGAATGTGTATAACTTTTTATATTTATGGAATTTTTTAGCTCAAAACGCACCAAATGATAGATAATTGAATTATATTTCCAATGATATAAATTTTGCCTTAATTCGATACTCGAGCAAAAAGTTATGACCATTTTTATGAGAAACAGTAAGCATCCGTGATAGTTCCGTGGCGCGTTGGACTCTCCCCAGGAATAAGGGATGCGATGCGGAGGTTATTCCCACACTATTTCAGCTTGCTAAGGTCAAAGGGGTAATTTGATCCGTTCCCCTCAACCCCAATCGTCCAAAACACAATTTATAACACCAAAAATGGCATTATTTTTCCATCATCCTCAAAAGAACTCACGTAAAAACCCTCCCCCACCCAAGAACAATAATCCAAGCTTCTTTTCTTAAGAACACAAGGATTCAAGCTTCAATTTTAAGATTTCTTCAAGAATCCATTCAATTAAGATATGTGGGTATTCATTATTGGGTCCCTTTCACCCATTGAGACCCAAAACACTTATTTTTAGCATGAGAGTATTAATCTTATTCTACTTTATGAAATTAATCTATGAATCCCTTTCCAAATCAATTAAAAATCATGTTTAAAAGTGCTTACACGTTAATTAAGCTATTTTAGGGTTTAGGTTGAAAGATTTCATTCCATGATCCATTGTTTTTATGTTAAATCTCCAAGTTATGAATTTAGCTATGTAATCATGTTGTTTTGTCATTCCTAACCCATTTCCATGTTCAAATTCATACTTCTCACTTATTTGGTGAAATGTTTATGTCTTGAGTCTTTGAACCATGATTCCATGCTACAGTTTTAAGCTTGATATTGTATTTTATGATCATTAAGTGCTGGCGGGTTATGAAGACACGATACCTATGTGTTTTACATGATTTTATATTTTCAAGTAAAAAGTTAGTTAAGCCATGAACCTTATTATTATACTCAAATAATTATAATCATGATGAGCACTATCAGAAATAACATTTAGTTGAATTTAGTTTAGTTTAGTACCAGTGTCAGTTTAGTTAGGAGTGGGATTTAGCACCGAGTGAATGCAGGGATAACGACTCCCCGTCAGTTTAGACAGAGTCATTAGAAGCAGTCTTAAAGTTACTGAACTACGTAGCCAGTGTAGGATATGAGAGATCACCCATCAGCTTAGGCTTGACTTTCTCTCAGGGGTCACTCATCAGTTTAGGCTTGACACCCTGGTCCTTTGAGATAACAAATTAGAGGATCCACACAGCCAGTGTTAGTACCCATGGTACGGTACTGACACCCTTCTAACTGGAGTTACAAGTTGGAACCCAATTACCTTATATTGGGCATGTAGGTTACATGATACCTCCCACAGTTCTAGTACAGCTATTCAGATTAAGTACAGTTCTGTTTTACATGATCAGTATTTAAATATCAGTTAATTGGTATACAGATACCAGTTAATCAGTATTCAGATATTAGTTAATTAGTATTCAGATGTTAGTTGTTCAGTATTCAGTCATTAGCTATTCAGTATTCATATATCAGTTAGTCCATATTCAGATATCAGCTACTTAGTATATAAACATTATTTATCCCTTTACTTAGATTTCAATCACTCAGTCACACAGACATTAGTGATTTAGTTAATTAGATAAAGTTTGTACATATTATGTTTGGTTTTGTATGTTTATGAATTCATGCTCAGTATATTGGTATATTCAGATCCTCGAGTTATGACAGTTTTCATCACATAGTTTTAGACCCAGAATTCATACATGATCCTAAGTATAGTTTTATAGAATGTTCAGCTTTACATGAGATTTACATACAGTATTCACGTTTTACCATATCCCAGATTCACTTCTACTTATTCTAAAAAAGTAAAGATTTAAGAAACTAAGTATAGTGGTTCACCAACTTATCAGATTATGTTTGTTACTCATGTTTTAAGATACTCCATCTTTTAGTTGATTTCAGTCTCTTAGTGAGTTTATTGCACTTAACATGCATGTTTTAAGATTGTGTATCTATTCAGTTTTACTTAATGCATTCACCCACTTACTCGGTACATTACAAAGTACTGATCCACATATATGTCTATGTTCTACATTATCTCATAATGTAGGTAGCAATTGTATCCCACACATCATAATCAGAGAGTTTGTAGCTTCCAGCCAGCAAGTGATGAGTTCTCTTGTTTCGAGGACTCCAGTAAGTTATAGTTCATATTATATATTGTTATTATTCATATGTATTGATTAGTGGTAGTAGAAGGAATGTCCCAGCTATCTATAGTCAGTATAGTAGAGGCTTCGTAGATAGTCAGTCAAAGTCATTGCATGTAATACAAGTTTTTTTCTTCAGTTTTATCATGATGTAAATTTTATCAGTATTGTACTTATTCATATTTCCTTATGATCATGTTTTCTCTTAATAAATTTAGTTTTCATACAGTTTAAATTAGTTGTTCAAGCAGTATGCCAGTTCATGGATTAACTTGGGTTCACTTGTGGTTCCAAGCACCGTGTTACGACTAGGGGATAGTCTCATGTCGTGACAAACTTGGTATCAGAGTATAGGGATATTCATCCTAGGAGAAGAATAGAGGATAATTATTTGCTATTAGAAATGTTCATCCTAGGAGATGAATGTAAGATAACTCTCTGCTATTAGGAATGTTCATCCTAGGAGAAAAATGCTAGATAACTGTCTACTATAGGAATGTTCATCCTATGAGATGAATGCAAGATAATTGTCTTCTACTTGGAATGTTTATCTTAGGAGATGAATGTTAGATGACTATATGCTACTAGGAAATTTCATCCTACAAGATGAGTTCAGGAAAATTGTCTATGACTAGGAAATCTTATTCTAGGAGAGAAATGAAAAATGATTGACAAATTCATGAAACAAAAAAAGAGTGAGAACTTTTACTGTAATTCCATTTTTAGTCTTAAACCTTGGAAATTGCTTTTATATCAACAAAATTTTCCCATATTTTAGGAAATGAAAGATTGTGATTTTCAAAATAGTGGTCAGTTTTTTGTCGTCTTTGAATGCAACAAACTTCTTTTATTTCTATGTTCGACTTTGACCTTAATTTTAGCAGATTGTGCTTTTTCATGGGTTATCTTATTGTAGAACCACTAATTAAATATTTCAAACTTTCATATCTATTATACTGAACTCATCAGACAAATATTGAGCCTTTTAGTCATTCTCAACTTGTCAATAACAATAAATTATGGTGTGCTTCATTTCTTATTGAGGTATGTCATATTTGATGTACTGGTAAGGCTTTGCTTTGTATAATTGAAAAGTTAGTCGCAAATTTTGTAGTCATTTCTTATTTATGTAATAAAGATCGACTCAAAATAAATAAAAATGAATAAAGTGATGAAAGAAAGAGCATTTAACCAATAAAGTCCCTTTGGAAAATATAAAAGAAAGAAAAGAGGGACTTGTCGAATGATAGTAAACTTTAGTGATCAAGACATGCATTTTGAATCAAAATAACCGATTTGTCGATCTTATCTAACTCTATTCTTGTTGAACATTCAAACTTTGAAGTCAGGCTTTGTAGTTGTTACCTTTGTACTAGACTTTAAAACCTTAATCAACTAGTGGTGCTCCAAAGAGTTTTCACCAAAAAGTCCTCTCTCATTTTCTACGTCTCACTCACCATTGTCTTATAGCGTTCATGAAAGTTTTCAACAATAGTATGCTCTTGTTTTTCACTTTCTCTCAATGATATCTTATGATGTTTGTGACGTTTTTCTCTGGTAAGATTCTCTTATGAAAGTGATATGACATTGCTCTTCATATGATGGTCAGTTCTGAAAGCGCTCGACTTATCATTCTTAAAACTTGATCAGATGGTATCTCTTTGAATGTAACATGGCTTTTGAATAGGGTTAGAAAGAAAGGAATGACATGAAGGCTCAAAGATAAGACATATTACATGATTAAAAACTTACAACTTTTGAAATTGACTTTTTTGGCAAAAAATAAATGCTCCTTTTGCCCCAGTTTCTGTGACTCGTAGTTTTTAGGACTTTTCTTAGACCAAATCCTTAAGTAGGGTTGTCTACGTATCTTTTCAAAGGAAAATTAGGTCAAACGTAGTTCATGATGCTTCTTCTGAGTTTTGAGTCTAACTTTGATTTTTTGTTCTTTTTCTTATTTTCTTTGATTTTTTTCTTTTTGAACTTTTTTCTAGACCATTTTTTTCTTGACATCCTTTTTTAAACATTTTCTAACTTAAAGTTTTTGAATCTATTGGGATTCCAAAAGAGGCATATGAATAAATTAAAACATAGGCTCAAAAGGGATAGAAAGGGATGATAAAGTATTTAGATAGTAGAATAAAATATCTTCATCATATCAATTCTTAAAATGTCAAATACAAGCATTGCATGTTAAAGATCAAAAGTTAAAATCACAACATCTATAATGATGGACATGTATGTCACTTTTCTTCCTTTATTGTTCACTAGAAATCTTTATTTAGACAATATCTTTTCATAATAGGTTATGCAAGTCGATTTAGATCGAACTTGCCTTTTTAGTCTTTTTGATATCAAAGAATTTGTTTTCTCTTATTGAACTTCTTCAAACAGTTGTAACTCAACATGTTTCAGTCGTGTATCATTTTCTCAAATGTTTTCTTCTCTTTCAAATTCTTTGATGTATGGAGTTCATGGTTGGAAATATTTTGAAGATTTGATCAAAACTTTCACATGCATATCATGTCACTAAAACTAAAATGAGAAAAAATATATAACAAGAGAGTTAAGTAGAATGAACCAAAATAACTCAAAATAAAAAAATTGCATTTCATTAAATGAAGCTAGAAATGTTTGACAATACAACAACTAATTAAAATCTAGGTTACAATCCTAAAATTTACTCAAACGATCAAACTACGGTACGACTCAACTAAATAATTAAAATAAAAGGATAGAAGGGTTTTACAAAACAAACAAACAAAACAAGCTGAATTGAATGATAGAAATGATGATAAAATAAACTACCAATACACACCTTCATGGAGAAGAGAGAAGTGATTTTCCAATCTCCAAGCTTAACATCTTAGCCACTAGATGCACATCAGCCTTAACCGATCCTCCAACAATTTTAGTTTCTTTTCCTTGAGAATTGATACATTCCTCGCCATCATATATCATCTCAATGAAGTATACGTCATTATTGCTAACAGGGTGTTCTTAGTAATGGTTTGGGGATCACTAATTGAAACATAATCATCTTTTACTGAATCATTCTTTCCACTTTTTTTTTTGAAAAATTGGCATTCTCCAGTACTATAACCTAGATGATCAGAATGGTACTCGCAACGTGCAGTAGGATTGAAACCTTTTGAATTTAAATCTGCATAATTCTGGGGGATGGTTCCTATCATCTTCAAACTTTTAAATTTCTTGAACAAATATGTGTAAGACTCTCCAATTGGCGTTAAATGATTTCTAGGCCTAATATTTCATCCATATTTCTACCTTGGATAAGATTTATAAGATGCTCAAACATTCTGATAACAAGCACGAGGATTGTGATGTGTTGGTGCTCGCATTAGGGATAACTTAGTGGTCGGATACACGATTGTGCATTGTAGATCCCATATTGAGGTTTGGCAATAGAGCTCTGAGAGTCCTATATGGCCATTTCTACATCATATTTTTTCTTCCTAACCTTAATATTTCCTGCACCATTTTGAATTTCTTGTGTAGTTGCCTTAAAGTATAAAAACATATGCCTTTTCCTGTATTCATTTCATCTTCCACTATTTCACCCATTTTTATGAAATCATTGAAAGATCTACCCATAAATGAGCTTAAGCTATTGAAGTAAGTGGAATTTTTTTCTTACATAAAATAATCAACCATCTTACATTCCACCATAGGCAGACTAACTCGAATAACCTTCTGTCTCTATCTTATCCTATACTCATAGAAGCTTTTATCAGACTTCTTTGTTATCTTCATCAAAGTGACATGAACTAAAATAATGTCTATGTTTTATTAAAATTAATGGACAAAATCTTGAGCCATGTCATTCCATGTGTACTACTTGCTAGCATCCTGACGAGTGTATCATTCAAAGGTTGATGAACTCAAACTTTGATTAAAATAAGCCATCAACAAATCATTTTTTACGCCAGCCCCTTTTATTTTGATAATAATTCCTCAAAGAGGAAACAATATCCCCATCTGCATTATATGACTTAAGCTTTTGTATTTTAAAATCTGTTGGTAATTAAATATCAAGAAATAAGCATAAGTCTTTTGAGGACATATTCATTGTTTCACCTATGTCTTTCATATCTTGTAAGGCTTGTTCCAGACTCTTAACCTTTCTATATATCTCACCCTGACCCTCATCATATTATATTACTTATTATCTATTGTCAAATCATTCTGACATGTTGGTTAAACTGGCCACAAACTTTAAAGGTTATTTATGGAGACTAATAGTGGTTATCAAATGTATTAGGTTGAGTCTCGTTAATAAACTGTGATGCCCTAAAAATTTTTTGCGTTAAGATCTCGGACGAAAATATGTTGAATTCTATTCTTTATCGAGATTAATAATTTTTCTGTGTGGACTTTTTGGATATGCGACCCGTCATCTCGTAGAGCATCAAATAAGATTTCCAACTATATGTGGATCATCCAAAACAGACCCTAGAGAAATGAGTTATGATCATTCCGATCTAACCGTGAATAGTGGTGAACAGTAAATATGCAGGAAAAAAAATACTAAGGCCAGGTGAATTTTAGGGTCAACTTCAAACGATCATAAATCCTTGTACATAATGATATAAGAGAGCTACTATATATCAACAGAAAGCTTTGAAAGTCCTCTTTCTAATGAAATTGGTTTTATTCAATTTGGCCATCGGAGCAAAAGGTTATGGTCGATCTACTTTAGCCTATCAAAACAGTCCACCAAAGGACAAATTTGACATTATTTGATTTTTAAGGGTATTTTGGTCATTCCCGCTCTAATCCATCCGGGTAAACCATGGTTTTAAGTCCATTAAGAGCATTCAATACCTTATTTTTCTCCAAAATTTCCTAAGGCTCAAACCCCATGCCTACTACTCCAAATTTCATCCTTCTATGTCTCTTGATTGAACCATAAAAATTTCAAATTGATTTGAGATTCGAGTTGATCATATTAAGGGCTTCGAGAAGAACCCTTTATTTTCATGAATAAAGTTCTGGAGTCTGAATTTCATATTCATCTTTCATTTTTAGGTATGTGGGGCTTTGAATAAGATTATTCTTTCAATCTTGTGCCCGGTATTTTTTTTGAATTACATTGACATGAGATTTTACATGTTTTACCATGAATTGGAAATATGGTTTTATATCTTATATTATTATCCATGAGCTATAGGATTATGTCATCCGATATGTATATGATGTTGAGATGGAATTATGTACAAAAAGTATTTGATTATGAGAGTATGATGTTTTAATTTGTTAAGCCTTGATTTATACTATCATTCCACTATTTTCTTATAATGAATTTATAATTGATATTGGAAATTCTATATCTCTACTATGGGTTGATGTCTCAAGTACCTTTAAATGAGAGTTGGATGGAAAATTGAGAAATGTTGATATTGAAGTTGCAATGAGTCTTGGTATTTTTCGGATGGTTTTGATGAGTTAAATTGTTGAAAATATTATGTCTTGAGTCTTCATATCCTTATCCAAATGTCGATTTGGTTATGATTCAATGCATTGATACCTTATTGATGTTGAGGAAGATTAAAATATTTTGAGCAAAAATGTGTTGAGTTAGGAATCTATAAATTAATATGATTTGATAAATGAGAAAGAGATTTGATTTGGTCTTTATGATAGACCCTTTTGATGTTGTGGTGGATTTCCTAATGCGTTCTGAGCTTGTCAGGGAGTAGTACTTGCACCGAGAGAGAAATTTAGTATTTCTCCAAACCTATGTGCCACCGTAGGGTTGTTTGATGATGATATTATTGGCCAGAGCGCCCAATTGTGATTATTGCAGTTTTAAGGTTGTACTCCCTGGCAAAGAGTATGACGCTCCTGCCAATGGGGGTTTCAAACATTTGTATTTCATGTAGCTCACATGGGATTGTCGGTTATAGGAAACTCCTCTGTCCATAAGAGTCATGTTTATTGAAATACCGAGTCACTTCGAGTTTTGATGTGGTAAGTCAAGTTGCCTATGAGGATCTATAATGGTTTATGAGGTTTTTCTCCTACATTTCCTATCTAAGATATTATGAGTTGCATGATTCAATGTCACTCAAGCTAGGTGTGTCATTATGGTCTGTATGCACGTTTTTATGAAATTTATGATATTATTTATATTTTGCATGTGTCCTCACATACTCAGTGCGTATCTTGTGCTAACCCACATATTTCTCTATGGGCTATATTCTTACCATGATGTAGGTTCAGGTACTCAGCCGCAGCCACGACAGTGATATCCGAGTGCCGCATCTACGTTCCTTCTGTGGTGAGTCCTCATGGTTTGAGGACCAAGTTGCTAGTTTTGGTTCTGTTGTTTTGTGATCTCTTTGGTCTGTTGAGTCAGTTAGGGGTTTGTCCCAATGGCTCGTTGATTTTGCTGTATAGAGGCTATGTCAGACTAGTTATTGTTGGGTTGGTTTGTGTATAGACATTCCATAAATGTACAGTCTAACGATATTCCATGCCATGTGCGATGTGATATGATATGTACTTATATATATATATATACTTAGCATAGCATGTATGCTCTTTGTTGGAACCCAAGGGTAGTGTTTTGGCTTAAAGGGTTAGCTTGAGGCTACGTGTAGCCTTGGGCACTGTGTCGCATCTCTGGATGATATTTGAAGGTGTTACAAACTTGGTATCAGAGCCTAAGGTTGTGAAGATTCCTAGGGAGTCTGACAAGCCACTTTACGTAGAGTCTTGAGCATCGGTGTGTAGAACGCCACACCTATGATCAAGAGGCTGTGGGGCGTTCTAGGAAAAGTCATTTCTTTCTTTCTACAAGAGTCTATCATGCTTACAACTGTTTCCTTCTGCTGTTAATTTGTGCGTTCTTATGACAAAATATGCCTCCATGTCGAGCTCGCAGAAAAAACAACCAACCTCAACCCGTTGATTTGTTATATGAGATGGTATCCCATGTTGAATTTCAGGCAGCTTTTCATATGCTAGCCCAGTGTAATATCCTGGGAAATTTTTTGTTGAAATTTTATGCGTAAACGTGTTGGGTTCTCTCTTCTAAAATGAATTATAAATTTTCAATAAGGAATGTCTTAGATAATGACCCACTATTGCATAGAGTATCGAATAAGATTTCCAATGATATATGCATCATCCAAAACGGACACCCGAGTGACGAGTTATGAATATTCCGATCGAATCGTGAATAGTAGTGAACAGTAAAACGTTCAGGAAAAAGTACTGAGGCCTAGCGTATTTTTTCTCAACCTTTAAATGATCATAACTCCTTTTACAGAATGATCTGGGTGATCTACTATATATCAATGGAAAGCTCTGTGAGTCCTCTTTCCAATGAAATTGGTTTCGTCCAATTTTTCTACCAGAGCAAAATGTTATGGTCGATCTACTTTAGCCTATCAAAAGTGAATTTTTGGGTCAACTTCAAATAATCATAACTCCTCGTACACAATGATCTAGGTGAGATACTATATATCAATGGAAAGATATGAGAGTCCTTTTTCTAATGAAATTGGTTTCATCCAATTTGGATATCAGAGTAAAACGTTTTGGTTGATCTACTTCAGACTATCAAAACCGTCCACCAAAGGAAAGATTCGAGAATTATTTGATTTTTAGGGGCGTTTTGGCATTCTCCCTCACCCAAAATCTGTCCAAACCCTATATTAAAGCCTATTAGAAGCAATATATGTTATATTTCATCAAATTCCCTTTCAAAAGAAAACTCTAAGCTCCTACATCCAACTTCAAGAACCTCCAAAGTTCACCATTAATTCTGCAAATTTATTCAAGATTCCAAGTTCCTAGTTCAAGAACTCCAAGAACCATCATTCAAAGGCACAATTAACATCTCAAAAACTAGTATCGATCTAAAGTTCATCATTCAAGGTATGTGAGATTTTTCAACAAGAACTCTCTTTCGTTCTTGTGCCCAAAAGTAATTTTCTTTACAAAGACATGATTTTTATTTGATTTTTATGAATTTAAAGCATGAATCCATATCTTATGATGATTATTATGAAATCTTGATGTTTATGATTTTGAAAGATAAATTTATATGTGTGGAGATATAAAGCATAAATTTTGAATGATATTTATCATGATTTTGATATTTGGGTCATGAATCCCCTTTGGAAATTGTGTTTTTTTGAGAAAGTGTATGTTATAAGCACATTGATGTTGAATATTTGAGATATTTTCAATGATTTGACCTTTTGGTCTTAATGGAGTTGTTTTGAACTCGAGTGTGAAAGAAATTCACAATGTGGTTGATTTTGATAGATGGGAAGCATGGTGGCTCTCGATGTATATTTATATATTACTGAAATTGTTTTGTTGTGGATTATCTTCAAAATGATCTGAGCTAAGTCTGGAAGAAAACTTTAGCACCAAGTGGGAGGTATAAACCGACCTTACTTCCCTAGAACTACGTACCCCTGTAGGAGTGAGCCTGAGGCTGATTTATACAGTGATCACTAGTTTGTGTGGATTTGATATCAATAGTCCTACTCCGATGGCAAGGATAGTACGGATCTCCCCAATGTGGGTTGTACGTTGGACTCCATGTAGCTCACATGGTTTATGTCGGTTATAGGATCTCCTAGTGTGTGTGTGTTTCCTTGTGTCTATGGTGAATGGTGAACTGATTTGAAAGAGGAATTGTGAAATTTATTCTTTCGAAAGATTTAAATGATAGTTACATTATGAGAATTGATATTCTTGACGAACTGAAAGTGATTGACAAATTATATGATGGCTCACATGTGTTATTGTACTTATTTCATCCTCTCATGATTATGATGATTTTCTTCAGGCTATGTGAGTCTTTAATACATCCTGCATATTTCTTATAAATATTTATAATGATGATATTTATAAAACTACATACACCCCCATATACTTGGTTCCTTTCCATGGTACTGACCCACATCTTCGGATGTGGGCTGCATTTTCTCAGAATATAGGTTTAGGTGGTCAGTTCTAGGTTCGACAGTGATTCTTTGGGCACACTGTTCTACATCCTCTGTCGTGGTGAGTTCTCATGTTCCGAGGACGTGATGTCTGATGTTGATTTCACGGAATTGTTTATATTTGATAATGAGTATGAGTCAGTTGGGGCATGTCTCAATGGTCCACTGATTTTATTGATTTTCTTAGAGGCTTGTTAGACTAGTATAGATGTTGGAAGTTCAGTAATAAGTTGTATTTTGTTATCTTTCTGAAATTATTTTATTCTTGGATGATGATTACTCTATTGATATTAGAGGGTTATTTATGGAAACCTCGTTTATTCATGTTAAATTGAATGAAAATGGCTCAAAGGGTTAGCTTGGGGCTACTCATAGCCTCAAGCACCGTGTGATGCTCCGGGACCCATTTTTGGGGCGTTACAAACTTAGTATCAGAGCCTAAGGTTTTAAGGTGTCCTAGGGAGTCTGACAAGATGCGTGAAGTAGAGTCTTGATCATCGGTATGTAGCGCTCCACATTTATGAGCAAGAGGCTACAAGACGTTTTAGGAAAAAGTGTGATTCTTTTTTTCAAAAATCTATCATGCTTAAAGTGTCTCTCTCTGCTATTGATTCGTGCTCTCCTCTTTCAGTAATCAGCAGATTTCATGGACCTCATGAATCGAGTGTTCATACCATATCTGGATATGTTTGTCATAGTGTTCATTAATGCTATACTGGTGTACTCCCGTAGTGAGGATGAACTCTGATCATCTCCGAACTGTCTTGAAAACACTTCGATATCATAAGTTGTTTGCCAATTTTAGTAAGTGTGAGTGTTGGCTAAGGTCAGTTGCTTTTCTAGGTCATATCATTTCTTTCGAAGGTATTAAAGTTGATCCCCAAAAGACCAAAGTTGTTAAAAATTGGCCAAGACCTATTTCTCCGACTGATATGTAAAGTTTCTTCGGTTTAGCTGGATATTACCACCGTTTTGTTGAGGGTTTCTCCTCTATAGCATCTCCTATGACTCGGTTGACCCAAAAAAAGTGAAGTTCTTGTGGTCCGAATTTTGTGAGCAGAGTTTTCAGGAGTTGAAGACTCGACTCACTTCAGCCCCTGTTTTGACTTTGCCTGATGGTATTGATGGTTTTGTGGTGTACTGTGATGTTTCGAGATTTGGTTTGGGTTACGTATTGATGCAGAAGGGTAAGGTGATAGCTTATGCTTCTAAAAAGTTGAAACCCCATGAGAAACATTACCCCACCCATGACCTTGAGTTGGCTGCTGTTGTGTTTGCTTTGAAAATCTGGAGACACTATTTGTATGGTGTCCATGTTGATTTTTTCACTGATCATAAGAGTCTGCAGTATGTGTTTACCCAGAGAGAATTGAATCATAGGTAGAGACGATGGTTAGAATTGTTAAAGGACTATGATATGAGTGTGCTGTACTATCTGGGCAAGGCCAATGTTGTGGCGGATGCCCTAAGTAGAGTGTCCATGGGTAGTGTTTCGCATGTGGTAGAAGGTAATAAAGAGTTGACTCGTGATGTACATCATTTGGCTAGATTGGGGGTTAAGTTGTTTGACTCTGCTGAAGGTAGTATAGGGGTTTAGAGTAGTTCCGAATCCTCCTTGGTTTCGGAAGTGAAGGAAAAGCAATACTTAGATGCTAGTTTGGTCAGACTGAAGGAGTCAGTCAAGGACCCAAAAGTAGAGGTTTTCTCCAAAGGGGAAGATGGTGTGTTGAGATTGCAGGGTAGATTATGTGTCCCGAATGTTGATGATCTGAGACAGAGGATTATGGTTGAAGCGCACGGGGAGCGATATTCTATTCATCTTGGTGCCACCAAGATATACCGAGACTTGCGGGAAATCTATTGGTGGAGTGGAATGAATAAAGATATAGCAGCGTTTGTAGCTAAGTGTGCAGCATGCCAACAGGTTAAGGTTGAACACCAAAGACCTGGTGGTATGATGCAAGAGTTTAGTATTCCCACCTGGAAGTGGGAAGAAATAAATATGGACTTCGTGATTGGTTTACCTCCTTCCCGACGCCATCACAATTCTATTAGGTTGTGGTTGATAGATTGACTAAGTCTACTCATTTCTTGCCTATTCATACTTCATATACTGCTGAGGATTACTCTAGATTGTATATTTAAGAGCTAGTTAGACTGCATGGAGTTCCCTTATCTATCATTTTGGATAGGGGTACTCAATCCACTTCGCAATTTTGGAAAGATTTTGAGAAGGGTCTTGGTACCCAAGTGCTTTTGAGTTCTGGTTTTCATCCGTAGACCGATGCTCAGGTTGAGCAGACTATCCAGACCTTAGAGGATATATTGAGAGCTTGTGCACTTGACTTTAAGGGAAGTTGGGATGATCACTTATCGTTGATAGAGTTTGCTTACAATAACAGTTTACACTCTAGTATTGGCATGGCTCCGTTTGAAGCCTTATATGAGAGGAAGTGTAGATCACCCATAGGTTGGTTCGAGGTGGGTGAAGCGGCTGTGAGTGGTCCTGATTTGGTATTTGAGGCTATGGAAAAAGTTAAGTTGATTAGGGAAAGGTTGAAAACTGCACAGAGTCGTCATAAGTCATATGCGGATGTTAGAAGGAGAGACCTTGAGTTTGAAGTTGGTGACCTAGTGTATCTAAAAATTTCACCCATGAGGGGGATGAAGAGATTCAGAAAGAAGGGAAAGCTTAGTCCCCGTTATGTTGGTCCTTACAAAATTCTTAGCTGTGTTGGTAAGGTAGCTTATGAGGTCGAGTTGCCTTCCGAGTTGTCCTCTATTCATCCAATATGCCATGTCTCCATGCTTAGAAAGCATATTAGCGATGTTATGGTAGTGGATTCCTCTGTAAGTGCTGACATTCAAGAAAATCTTTCTTTTGATGAGATTCCTGTTGAGATTCTTGATTTCAGCATCCGAAGACTAAGGAACAAAAAAGTTCCCTGGGTCAAGGTCTTGTGGCGAAACCAATCTGTTGAGGGTGCAACTTGGGAAGCTAAGGCGGATATGCAATCCAAGTACCCGCACCAATTTTTTGTGAACTCCGATCAAGCCGAAGGTACCGTTCTTTCCTAAATCATACACTTTTGATAAAAGTTGCAGCAGTTCAGCTGTGATTTATTAGGTGTTTAGGTGTAGTTTCTTGAATTTATGCATTCTATGTTGCATTCGGAGTGAGAAACGATGTGGTGATGAGTCTAACGAATGGTTTCAGTTGTATGCTCTATTCCCTATCTGATCTTGGCATGTCTAGCATCATTCGAGGATGAATGTTTCCAAGGGGGGGGGGGGGATGATGTAATACCCCAGAAAATTTTTCGTTGAAATTTTGTGCATAAACGTGTTGGGTTCTATCTTCTAAAATGAATTATAAATTTTCCATGTGGAATATCTTATATTATGACCCACCATTGCATAGCGTATCAAATAATCTTTCCAACGATATGTGGATCATCCAAAACGGACACCCGAGCGACGAGTTATGAACATTCCGATCGAACCATGAATAGTAATAAATAGTAAAACGTGCAGGAAAAAGTAATGAGGCTTGACGTATTTTTGCTCCAACTTTAAACGATCACAACTCCTTGTATATAATGATCTGGGTGATCTACTAAATATCAACGGAAAGCTCTATGAGTCCTCTTTCCAATGAAATTGGTTTCATCCAATTTGTCTATCGGAGCAAAATGTTATGGTCGATCTAATTCAGCCTACCAAAAGCAAATTTTTGGGTCAACTTCAAATGAAATTGAGAGTAAATATATGAGAGTCCTCTTTCTAATGAAATTGGTTTCATCCAATTTGGATGTCGGAGTAAAACGTTATGGTTGATCTACTTCAGACTATCAAATCAGTCCACCAATGGATAGATGCGAGAATTATTTGATTTTTAGGGGCGTTTTGGTCATTCCCCCTCACCCAAAATCCATCCAAACCCTATATTAAAGCCTATTAGAAGCATTATATGTTATATTTCATTAAATTCCCTCAAAAAGAAAACCCTAAGCTCCTACATCCAACTTCAAGAACCTCCAAAGTTCACCATTAATTCTGCAAGTTTATTCAAGATTCCAAGTTCCTAGTTCAAGAACTCCAAGAACCATCATTCAAAGGTACGATTAACATCTCAAAAACTACTGTCCATCTAAAGTTCATCATTCAAGGTATGCGGGGTTTTTCAACAAGAACTCTCTTTCGTGCTTGTGCCCAAAAGTAATTTTCTTTACAAAGGCATGATTTTTATTTGATTTTTACGAATTTGAAGCATGAACCCATATCTTATGATGATTATTATGAAATCTTGATCTTTATGATTTTGAAAGATGAATTTACATGTGTGGAGATTTAAAGCATGAATCTTGAACGATATTTATCATGATTTTGATATTTGGGTCATGAATCCCCATTGGAAATTGTGTTTTTTTGAGAAAGTGTGCGTTATAAGCATGTTTATGTTGAATATTTGAGATATTTTCAATGATTTGACCTTTTGATCTTAATGGAGTTGTTTTGAACTCGAGTGTGAAAGAAATCCACAATGTGGTTGATTTTGATAGATGGGAAGCATGATGGCTCCCGATGTATATTTATATATTACTGAAATTTTTTTGTTGTGGATTGTCTCTAAAATGATCTGAGCTAAGTTCGGGAAAAATCTTTAGCACCGAGTGGGAGGTATAAAGCGACCTTACTTCCCTAGAACTACGTGCCCCTATAGGAGTGAGCCTGAGGCTGATTTATATAGTGATCACTAGTTTGTGTGGATTTGAAATCGATAGTCCTACTCCGATGGCAAGGATAGGATAGCTCTCCCCAACATGGGTTGTTCGTTGGAATCCATGTAGCTCACATGGTTTATGTCGGTTATAGGATCTCCTAGTGTGTGTGTGTTTCCTTGTGTCTATGGTGAATGGTGAAATGATTTGAAAGTGGAATTGTGAAAGTTATTCTTTCGAAAGATTTAAATGATATTTACATTATGAGAATTGATATTCTTGATGAACTGATAGTGATTGATAAATTATATGATGACTCACATGTGTTATTGTACTCATTTCATCCTCTCATGATTATAATGATTTTTTTCGGGCTATGTGATCTTTCATACATCCTGCATATTTCTTAAAAATATTTATGATGATGATATTTATAGAACTGCATACACCCTTATATACTCGGTTCCTTTCCATGGTACTGACCCACATCTTCGGATGTGGGTTGCATTTTCTCAGAATGTAGGTTCAGGTGGTCAGTTCTAGGTTCGACAGTGATTCTTCAAGCACGGTGTTCTACATCCTCTATCGTGGTGAGTCCTTATGTTTCGAGGATGTGATGTCTGATGTTGGTTTCATGGAATTATTTACATTTGATAATTGAGTATGAGTCAGTTGGGGCATGTCTCAATGGCTCACTGGTTTTATTGATTTTCTTAGAGGCTTGTCAGACTAGTATAGATGTTGGGATTTGACTAATAAGTCGTATTTTGTTTTCTTTCTGAAATTCTTTTATTCTTGGATGATGATTACTCTGTTGATATTTGAGGGTTATTTATGGAAACCCCGTTGATTTGTGTTGAACTGAATGAAAATAGCTCAAAGGGTTAGCTTGGGGATACTCATAGCCTCAAGCACCGTGTGATGCTCCGGGACCCATTTTCGAGGTGTTACACCCAGGTAGTTACCGCCAATACTCAATCCAACGCTCTACCTCTCCAGGAAAATAATTCGACAGCAACACGAATTCGTGACTTTATGCGGATGAATCCACCAGAGTTGCATGGGTCGAGAGCAGGTGAGGACCCGCAGATGTATGTTGATAAAATAAAGAAAATTTCACAGATTATGCATGTGACTGAGGAAGAAAGTATGGAGTTGGCTTCTTATCGGTTGAAGGATATTGCCTATGACTGGGTGTAGATGTGGAGTAAGGGTAGAGAGGAAGATACTGCTCTGGTGACTTGGAAATTGTTCTAAGAAGCTTTCTTGGATAGATTCTTTCCCTTTAAGTTACGGGATGCTAAGATAGAAGAGTTCATGAATTTGAGACAAGGCTCCATATCGGTTAAGGAGCATTGTCTTAAGTTTAATACGCTATCGAAGTACGCTCCTAATATGATGGCTGACTCGAGGACTAGTATGAGCAAGTTTCTAACTGAGGTATCGAGTTATACGGTGAAAAAATGTAGATCTGCTATGATCAATAGGGAGATTGATCTTCCTAGGTTAATGATTCACGCCCAACAGATTGAGTCAGAAAAGATAAAGGAAAGAAAAAAAGTAAGAAGGATTAAGAGAGTCAGATCAGAGCAACAGGGGTCTAGTCAGACTAGATTCTCTGGAGGGAGTCACCCTCAGTTTTAGAGACGTCCATTTATACCTGCGCCTTCCTCAGCTAGTGCTCCCATATATTAGGGCAGGCAGGAGCTCGGGAATAGGTCGGTACCTTCCAGATCTTAGGATAGTGTAAGCAACCGGCCTCATCCTCCTTCGTGTGCTAAGTGTGGTAAAGACAATTTTGTGGAGTGTTATATAGGGCAGTGGGGCTGTTTTGGTTGTGGCAAGTTAGGCCACATACTTAGAGACTGCCCGTATGCCAGACAGTGGAGTCATGATGCCCATCCCCAGAGTCAGGCTACCAGTGCCCCGACTCCCGCAGCCCGTCTAGTTCCTTCTCAGGGTGCTTCATCTAGTACTGCTGGTGGTCAACGCTAAAATCATTTCTATGCTATACCACCTCGTCAGGAGCAGGAGGACTCTCTTGATGTTGTCACTGGTGATGTTGGGCGTATTTATACCCCTAAGAACCATAATTTACCCATATTTTAGGCTAAGTTTGGAGGATAAAATATATAATTCCTGCACTTTTAGTCCCTTTTCCTGTAAGTGAGCTAACCTATGTGATTAGCACGTTTTCAGGTATTAATGATGAAGATTTCAGCACTTTGTGGACCTTTGGACAGCAAAGGAAAACTTCACGTAAGAAGGAAGGCAGCTTTTGGAAGATTGTGGACTGAAAGTGATGCATAGAGAATCTGTCCCGGGCAAAATCAGTATTTCTTAATACTTAGGGGTTCAGCAGTTACCTAATAGGACTAGGACAAGGATGTTATAAATACCTTATTTGCTGAATTTTTCAGCATTGATTCATTCACTATTATTCTATTCCTTTCATTCGACACTTTTGCATTATTCACGTTACAAGTTCTGACAGAGAAACACGCTACCCTTGGGGAAAACGGCCAATAGGAAAAACGTCATCCCTCTTTGACGTTAAAATCAGCCCTCGCAAAGATTATTCTAGCTTCGGTATGATGATGATGTCTACTTTGGTTTCTGTTGCACTCATGAGTAGCTAAACTTCTCTGTTAGGGTTATGGAAGCCTTTTGATATACTATCTATTACTATGAGTTTGTGAATTCTTGATGCGTATGCTACTTATATCATTACTCTATTCGTTTTAATTGAATTCTTGTGGTTGCAAACATATAGAATACGCCAGTATAGCATTAACTTGTTCGAGAGAAAAGTTACATGTTTGGAAAAGAGAGTGTGACAAGGAAATAGGGCTACCAACCCCTGTTTACACGTTAATGCCTTAACCGGATTAACCTCTTGGAGAGTTCGTACCGTTAGTTATACACTTTAGGCTCGAGAGAGGTAAAGTGAAATAATCCTTAATGGTTGAGAAACACTAGGATTTACCATTAGAATACGAATCTCTATAAGTGCATGCATGTCTGAATTCCGCATTACTCATAGTTAATAGATACGTAGAACTCATAAGGTGGACATAACCCTAACTTGTTATTCTCTGTGATTAAATCTTACTAAAACAAAGCTTTGCATTCGTTACTTTGATATTCTTAATTCACGCATAATTAAATCCCCCCTTCCGTAGAATTTTCGACCAACATTCTGCTAACAATTACAACACTTAGTGACCAAGTATTCCCTGTGGGATTCGACACCCAACCCAGTTGGGTTCTATATTTGACAGCCACAGCTTACACTTTCTTAGGAGAGCTGTAGTTTGGGCGTTATCAATGGCGCCAAAATTTTTTGGAAAGGAAAAAAGCAAAACGTCCTAAACCATATGTCCAAAAAATGCCCAATGAATGTAAATAGACATTGTTACCCCTTAACCCCCTAATCTTAATTATGAGATAATTTTCCTCCCAAAACATAATTCCCCTAAAAAATCCTAGTTTTTCCTCAAAAATTTAATGTAATGATTAATTATAAAGAGAATACTTAGATAATTGGGATTATGCATGCTAATTATTAATACATTGAACATTTCAATAATTGATTTTTTTAACTAATGTACAAGTTAACTTGAATTTGATATCCTTCAATAAACATCAAGAACATCAACATTAACTCTATCGATTATCATTTTGAGTATGAAAAGAAACAACACAAGTTCTAGTTCATCAAGGGAACTAGATAAAGGAAAACATGAGACAAGAGACACAGAAGATTTAAGAAACACAGTGGTGAAATTATTTGGATTGTGTGACGATGATAGTGTTATCAATGAAGACAAAAATACGTCTACAGAAAATATTGTTTCAGATAATCATGAATTCATGCATAATCCTAAACAAGGCCCAGTTGAAGGTATGGAAGTTTTTAGTTTGGAAGAATTGTTTGTTTTGTACCAGGAATATGCTAAACATGCTGATTATAATAAGAAGACCTATTACCACATTGAAAGATTCAAATTCTCCTAAGTATGCTATAATTACATATGATAAAGGTGGTGGGAAACAAAAAAGTATAAAATGTATATGAGGTCGTTACGCCCTGCCAGAATCAATTGCTCGGTAGGATTTGATGGAGCATGTCGTATAAGTAAACTGGAAGCATATCATTCACACGAGTTAGATCCCAATATGTCCAAACTCATTATTGGTCATAGGAATGTGTCATGCAGTTTGAAAAGGTCAGTGGAAGCTTATGATAGAGATGGTGTTAGAATATCAAAGAACATTAAACGCACCAAGCTCTAGCTGATGGGATCGAGAATTTGTGTTGTCTTCCCAATTATTATAGGAATTGCATACACAATGCAAGGAGATTGAGAATGGATCAAGGAAATGATGAGTGTGTAAGAAAATTCTTTGTTAAAATACAGCTCAAGGACAGTGATTCTTTTATGCCTTCGACCTAGATGGTATTAGTCTATTGATTAAAGTATTATGGATTCACCCTCAAACTAAAGCGGCACCCCAAGAATTTCATGACGTTATTAGCTTCGATACTACATATCTCGTTAATAGATGTTGTATTCCATTTGCTTCGTTCATTGGTGTGAATCACCATTGTCAATCTATTCTTCTTGGTTATGCCCTTATCTCACATATGACAACAGAGACATTCTGTTGGATTTTCATCACGTTTATAGATTCTATAGGCCATGTTACGCCTTCTTATATGTTGAACGATCAATATGATAGTATAAGTGTCACGACCCAAACTAACGGACCCTGCGGGTACCTACGCTATCTAATGTAGTTAGGAGAACCCTTATTACCAAACTAAAAATATGCGGAAAATCTTCCATTTTTAAAAAAGTACCTAATCAAATATCAATAAATATTTTTTACCAAAACTTCTTACAACTGTCCTTCACTACCCCAACACCTGGTCAAATATGTACAGGAGCTACCAATTACAACATAGAAAGATAATAAAATAAATAATACTAGGACTCTAACATCTACAAGGAAGAAAGTGTAGAAGTTAGTGTTGAATATCGTTATTCATCTAGTAATTGAAAACTAACCTACATCCAATCTACACCCCAAGAAGGAATGTAGAAGAGTAGGGTAAGTACAACCACACATATTGGTAGGCATCATCGACCAATCGTGTTAGTTCATATAATCATAAAATAGAATTAAGTAAAATTAATCATGACATCTTGAATGGAATATAATTCAACCAAGGCTATAATAACATTATTACCTCACCTAAATAAGTTACATCATCCAATTATTCTCCAAACTTCATCAGTATTATATTCACTACTAACATACTCTAGACTCATTAATTCAGCCCATCAACCACAATCCAACGCTAATACATCACTATCCCTCTTTATTCACCTTATCTCTTTCATTACTCATACTTAGAGGATAAACCCAATAATCATGGAAAACTTACACTAAAATATCGTGCTAAAAATCAAACACTGTCTTATAACATTAAGGAATAATATATAGCCATTTGGATAAACCATAATTACGACAAGATAAATGAAGCAAGTTGACCAACATATATAAAGTAAACACAGAGTTTCACTTTTCCAAGCATATGTCACCTAATAAATCTCAAGGATATAATCAAGCAGAGAATACAAGTCAACTCATCTCTAAGTAAGACACACTAGAGAACTCAAGTCACATTAACAAACCTTATACATACTATTAAAAAAGGATTCATTCAATTATTGAAGTTTGGGATGGTTTCTTTGGGATTATTCATTAGATTCATCACTTTGGATCACTTCATTATCAATTAATTTATTATTATTATATAATCACCAAGCCGTCTCGTGGAATTTGATCCAAGCACATCTCACAGTAATACCAAAATTTAACGTTGGTCACATTGCTACTAACGATCTTTAAATAAGTAACAATTATGTCCTTTTAAATCTCGCTATTAGAACACCATTATCTTGTTATTAAATTATTAAATCACACGACCATACAAAATCAACACTAATTTATTCACACATGCTAAGAGACTTATTTTTTTCCAGCTAGTCATGATCTATAGGGACAATCTTAGTCCATGTACCGTACCGACATAGTACCCAATCCTCCATAAATAAGTAATATTAGCATCCATATTCGTACCAACGTGGTACCTTATCCTTCATAAATAAGTAATATCAATATTTATATTTGTACCTACATGGTACTCGATCCTTCATAAATAAGTAATATCAATATTCATATTCGTACTGGCGTGGTACTCGATCCTTCAGAAATAAATAATATAAATATTTATATTTGTACCAGTATGGTACCCAATCCTCCATAACAATATTATATATATTTTATCAAATTCATATTATCTCTCAAGAAGCAATACAACGTACTAAATTTACAAGTGCACTTAAAATAACAAGGCAATTTGATCAAGTTATTTTATTTATCAATATTTTGACCCTCTCACGGATATTATTTTAATAATTCATCATGATCAACAATAAGTCATTTATGAAATGAATTCAAGTAGTCATCATTGTCAAAATAGCCCCCCATAAGTACAATTCAATAAATCATCATTATCATCAACTTAGCCTCTCATGGGCATCCAATAGATAAAGTATTTTTATTAGTACCAAAACATGAATATCATAATATAAATCACAATTTAATACCCCCTTCGTCCTAAATTACCCGTCGCAAATTTCCTAATTTGATTTTCCATTTTAATTGTCTTTTTTCATTAATCAAGAATAGACAAAAAAAATTCTATGTTTTACCCTTTGCATTATTTACTTTTCTTTAAATTAAAATGTAAATGTCATTTAATAGGGGTACTATGGTAAACTAGTCATGTTATTAATTATTTTTTCTTAATCAATGTGTCATCCCAATTTGGGACGGGTAATTTGGGACGGAGGGAGTACTTAAACATACAAGACACTATTAGAGCCCTAATTACTCATTAATTATTAAAACACCACTACATTTTTAAATACTGCAACTTGAGTTCTAACATCACCACATATAACTAGCACATTCAAGCGTATCATTATTCTCTACCTCTTTCCACATAATACAACCATCACACTAATTCAAGTGATATATCCCTTAGATATTACTATGATCATCAACATTTGATCTTTGCATAATTCTCCTCATCATATTATTGCACAATACATTCAACTTACTACCATTATAAATCAACTAGGTTCATCACTAGAATAACTAAAAAATATCATGTCCACATACTAAATTTGCAACAATCTACTTTCGGGCACATAACATATAATATCATAAATATCACATAATCAATCAATAATGTAATTTTTGGAATTAAATTAAAGTTTTATGTCTTTATCCACCTCAACTCCATGCCCGCAGGCTTAGACATGCTTTCTCTCATCAATTATAAATTATGAAAATATAAAATAATATATTCTTCTTCTCATTAAATCTAGCCTACCTGGACGCCAAACTTTTGGAAGAAGGAAGTAGCAACTAGGATGTTCTTTCCTTTCCTTCATGCCTTGGAATAATCAATCATCTAAAAATCAAGCAAATATAAGAGTATTAAATAATTACTCTTCAAAAAAATATCTTGGAGATTCAAACCCACTAATTTTGCCCTTAATTCAAGGTCTATATCATTTTCCAAGTTTAATTAACCAGTAATTAGTTCTTTCAAGACTAACCCATCTCTATTAATGGAGTTTTATGTTAAAGTTTTCATCTTTACGGAATTCAAGGTTCCTAACCATTAAAATTCATAATCTAATTTACAAAATTCATGTTAGAAATATTTAATTTACAATTAAAATCAGTTCTAGGTCATATTAAAAATACCCATGAGTTTTTTTTTCATAAAAAGTTTCACCATTAAAGGTCTTTCTAAGGATTCTAAGATCTTAAAGGACTAAAAGACGAAGAAAATAATGAAAAAACTTACCTCAACAAAGAAATTTCACCTTAAGATTTGGAAAATCACCTCTCTAGGGTTGAAATTTTTTTTTTGGAATTTTTATACCTAAAATACAGTTGACGCTGATTTAAATACCACTAGAATATTCTCTACAGCGAAATCCCATTTCAGCCCAGACAGTGCTCAGTAAAACAGTCATAACTTTTTATTCCGAATTTGGATTAACAAATAGTTTATTGTGTCGTAGAGAAGACTTGGGGATTTTTAATTTTATGGTTATCAGACTTCTTAACTCCTTATATTTTAAGAGATATGGCCATTTAAAATTGTCCCTAATAGATTCTATTGGAAAAAATATTTTTAACTTAACGTTATGTTAGGGATATTGTAGGACCTTAATTCATACCTAATGAACTTTCAAAGTAGAGTATTGATATTAGTACTAATGAATAATTAAATTCATTAGGCTTGAGTCTATCTAAACACATCGAAAGATTTAAATTTTAGCCGAAAATCTTGAGATAAAACAATAAATAAAATGATGGCTATTTTGGGTTACTATGGAAATTTGGTAACCAAAAAAATGGATCATTATATAAGGGCATTCATAAGTAAAGTGATGCCTCATACTATGCATTGCCTGTGCATATGGCATATTCTTGCAAATTATTCAAAGAAATTAAAGGGCCTCGGCATCCATTACCGCCAAGCTAAGAATGAGCTTGTGTCCATTGTGCTGGACAGTTTAACCAAGGTGTAATTTGATGCTAGATAGGTAAATTTCGTAACAAGGTACAAAATTGAGAACAATTCTTGGTTGATTACAATGTACCATTGTAATGCCCCGAGTTTGTACCCTGGATGTTACATGGTGCTAGCGGCCCCGAAAGACCACTAGCTAACCTATGACTAGTACCTGCTGTGAGCACTGAACAATAGTAACACTGTAATAATAATATAAGTAGAATAAATATGGAAGTAAGGCTGTAAACGCCATAAGGTTCGTAACTGAAACAAATACTGAGATACTGAAATCTAAATACTGAAACATCTGTCTAAAATACTTTAGTCTAAAAGCCTCTAACTGTCTGAATTTGGCGTTGATGGAACAAGCCCTCAAAAAACTCTGACTATTGCATACTAAAATACTGTAATAATATAATAACTTTGTCCTCGAACTCTGAGGACTCACCACTAGGTATGCTGCTGATAGAGTGGGTTACTAAGTGTGGTCAGGAGCCTGTACATCTGAACCTATGATATAAAACATCATAGAGAAAAATAAAGGTATGCATCAGTACTTTGAATGTACTGGTATGCTAAGTGAGGTAGGCTAATATGCATGGGTTCATATGCATGAACAAATAACTGACTGAGTAACATGAATATAACTAAATGAGAGTACATACATGAATACATAAACTGTAACTGAGATTATGTCAATACTAGATACTGAGTTCTGAATGTTGATTAACTGATATCTGAGTATACTGATACGGTAGTACTGATAGCTGAGTGACTGTTTCTAATAGTTCTGATTCTACAAAGCTGTGCTGAGTTCCACTCTAAGCTGCGTAATTGTATCTGTCAGTCCTGATTCTATAGAACTAAACTGAGTTCTATTCTGAGACTGAAACTAAAATAGTAACTATGGGAGATAATCATCTAACTAACATGCCCCAAATGAGGTAATTGAGTTGGGTTCCAATCTGTAACCCCAATAGGAAGAGTGCCAGTACCGTGCCATAGGTAAAGATAAGTACTGAGTCACCTTTATCTGGCAGGTGCTTTGAATGAGAACGGTGGTACCCTCAACTGGCAGGTAAAATACCTCACCAACCCTCAACTGGCAGGTTGATGTCTCAACCTACGCTGGCTACGTAGTTATGGAATACAAGGACTTTTTCTAAGGATCACACCCTCTGTTGGAAAGTGAGTCCCCATCCTTGTATTTATTCGGTGCTGAATCCTACTCCTAACTGAATAGACTCTGAACAGATTTCTAAACTATACTAGGCTGGACTGAATTATTACTGATCGTGCTATCTAAATGAACTGAACTGAGTTCACTGGGTTTTGTTAACTGATGGAGTACTACTAAGTTCTATTAACTGACTGAGTCCACTGAGTTTTTAACTGAATACTGAACTGAGATTATGACTGATTACTAAGTACTACTATTCGTGACACTACTAAGACTGCTCTGTAACTACTGTATCTCTAGTTAAACAGCTAAGTTTTCGGGTATTGAATACCCACGAGACTCAATAACATCAAAAGTAAAACATAGAGTAAACATTGAAAAGCTTAACACTGTGCACTTGTTCATAACTCATCCATAGAGACATTTTATCAAACACTTGCAAGGTATAGGTTTACACATATACTAGCATGTCATGATTTTTCTCCATTTAATTCGCATGATAAATTTAACAAACAGTTGGGGAGCACCACTATGCACATGATACTAAGCAATATGTAGACACCATAACATAAATTCCCAAATTCCCAAATTCAATGGCTTTAACATGAATTCACATGATACTACACACATGATAATCAATTACACATGAAACTTGTAATAGACTATGAATTAGAAACCCAATTAACATTATAATCATGAACATATTCAAATCCAACATGGAATTCATGAAAAAAAATAACTTAAAGTTTTTAAAAGAGTTTCTTGAACTCAAAGGGTGGAAGGAACCCTTGGATGAACACTTCACATACCTGAGTACTTGAATTGATGAAGACAGGTGGAGTGTTCTTGAAGATTGAGCCTTGAAAGTAGATTCCCTAGGGTTTGTTCTTGAATAATTTGAGAGAAAATAATAAATTTTTTGCCCTATGAATGATTAATTTTTTGTTTTTAGGGCTGAATAGGGGTGGAAAAATAACCTAATTACCCCTCTGGACGTGACTTTTGAGCAGAAACCATGCCCAGTGACATGCAGATCGATGCATCGTATCGATGGTATCGATTCTATGGCCAACACGCCGCATCGAGTCCATGTCGGCTCACTAGAATTTGACACTGGGAGTTAGAAAAATATTTATCAATGCTATAGGCAATGCAGCGCATCGAGATCATGTTAATCCACTGGTTTGGACTCCCAAACTTAATTTAAACGAGGTCTAAAAAATCCAAAACTTATTTGGGGATAGCTACTAACATTCCTAATCATGAATCAACCTAAAAATCAACACTTTAAGGTCATAAGGGTCGAAAAATAGGATTGCCAACTTATGAGGCTAAAATAAATTCTAAGTGTAAACACTTAGTTGAAATTTCTAAGTCTGGGACCTCTTTTCAAGCTTTAACGGACTGATTTAAGCTTAGAATTTTATGGGATCTTACAACCATGAGGGGATAATTGGGTTCCTATCTACTTGAGTCACTATTTTTAGGCTAGCATGAAATCAACTAAACGGAGTGAGGCAATACATTCCTATTTTGATAGTGTTGTAAATATTAGGAACACTCTGAAAGTATTTGTAGAGTAGTACAAGGTTTCTCTTTTGGATAAATATAAGAAGGAGTTAAGGGAACAACACAAGTTCAAGTACACCAAAACTAGCTGCGAAACCTGTTTACACTGGGAATAGCAAATGAATGGCGTGCTGACATGAAACATATTTAAGATGTTTCAAAGTAAAATTTATTGAATGATGCAATGCAATTTAGTTGTTGTATTTGATTCTCATTCGAGGCTTGTGGAAAATTACTGTATTATTGATGGATTGATTCAGATGTAAGGCAACAAATTTGTATTCAGTGTTGAATATCATCCCGACGGTCAATATCTAAGCTTTAAATGCATGTATTTTGAGTCACATGACATCATTTTTTGTCACATAATGAAGGTAATAGCTCCTGTAAACATTTGTCTTATCCCCGACCGGTATATTTTAAGGAGATAGCGAAAGGACATTTTTTGTCCTCATTTGAAGAAATTCTTTGCCAGGGTTACACATAAATGTCGGAGGAGTAAAAACTATATAGAGAGGTAGTGGGTAGTGTTGAGAACATTACTGATATTTATATGGACTCAAAAGACAAGATGGATTACATAAAGTTAAAATTAGATGAATTGGAGAAGGACTTATTAAAGTAGAATGATTCTATGGCCGAAAAGTGCGTACCGCTTTTCCTAATGTCTCATCAGATTATACTAGTACTGGTCCGATCCTTGATCCTCCTCTAGCTCGATGAAAAGTCAAGCCAAGAACAAATTGTTCATAGGCCAAACCTTATAGAAGAAGGGGATTTAGTGATGTTGCCAGCAACTTGGGCCGTGATGATCTTGATAATAATGAGGATGCTCAGATAATTGATGTTGCACCCATGGCAGGACCTTTTAACAGAAGAGGCTGTGGAATGGGATAAGGTCGAGGTCGCATGATAGATGAAGAAATTGCAGAAAACTCCATTGCCGGAAAGGGTGTTGACTGTATAGGAGAAGACGTGGAGGGATATTGAAGTTTTGTAATTTATGGTTAAATTGTTTCTATTTTTTTGCCAATATGCATATACTTTTTTAGTTCTAATTTTTATACAATTCTTTTTGATCGAATTCATCATTTTGTTGTCAATAAATTATGATGTTTCATTTTAAAAAGAAAATAAATAACAGTTCGGAGAGACGTTTTTGAAGTGTTTGAAATGTCCACAAAAAATAACAGGTCTCCCAAATACCAAAAATAATAGAAGTAAAAATTGAAATTGGGACCAAGATTAAAAAAATTTATTGAAACATAGGGCTGTGTGGAATCGAAATAGAGACCTAAGAACGATGAAGTTGACACAAGACCAAGTTTGCTACTATAGCTCTTGACCATACCTTTGCGTTTTTAATTATTCTACGTTTTTAAGATATTATTAGTGTTATAAACTAGAATTAAAATATTTAGTTCAAAAAATTTTGCAGACTACATGATAATATTGCAATTCTTTGGCATATCAAAGGCTTATCAAACTTCATCTTCCTTTTCTATTTTTGTTTCCTATATTAATTTACAAATGCAACTTTTAAATTATTTAAAGGAAAACAACTTGAACAATCCAAAGACATAAATAGACAAGACTAATTAAGATGAAAATTTAAAGAAAACGCTAAGCAATATTAATAATTTATTCATATATTATTTAATAAAAACAACATGATGGAGCATATCACTTATCAACATAAACATCTTAAGGTTCGATCTTAAGGTGAGAAAGAATGACCCTTATCATATCATCTAGCTTATGGACATGGTCCACATTTCTTTTCTCTACCTTTTTAAGTTTCTCCACAGAAGTTTCAATGTGATCGAGATGAATGCATATGTCCTCCTCAATAAGCTCTTGCATATCTTGTTGGATCTTGCTATCGCTTTCATTGTTTTCTAAGAAAAAAATAAGAGAAATGGAAGGTATTAGTATTTGTCAATGCAAGACAATTGATATAAAAATAATAAGAAAGATAAAAAAAATAAAGCATATAATATATTATTTCATACATTTCGTATGATGAAAGGCACTCAATGTTTTGATCACTAACACAAGAAAGAGCCCTTTCAAAAGCAATTTATTTGGTGGTAACTAGGTGACATTCTAACATTTAATATATATGGTTAGATCTAATAAATAATTTTTAAATTAGAAGTTGATTATATGAGGTAACGATATAACTATATTTCCATAAATTTATCTATAGAAAGAGTAAGATTTTTCAAAATAGAAGTCAATTATATTTTTTGACTTATATCTATTATATTGAATCAATATTTCAAATTAGACGTCAATTAAAAGTGTGACTACATAACAATAACAATTTGATCGAATCAATATATAAATATATATATATATATATATATATATATATATATATATATATATATATATATATATATATATATATATATATATATATATATATATATATATATATATAGAGAGAGAGAGAGAGAGAGAGAGAGAGAGAGAGGGAGAGAGAGTTTTAAAAATTAAAGTCAATTATATGTGTTGACTATATAACTATATCAATTAGATCGAATATATATATATATATATATAAAATGAATAAATGTTTTTCAAATTGAAAGTCACTTCTATATGTTGACTATATAACTATATCAATTATATTGAATCTATATATTTATCAATAGATAGAGTAAAGATTTTTCAAATTAGAAGTTAATTATATGTGTTGACTATATAACTATATCAATTTATCGAATCTATATATTTATCTACAGATAGAGTAAAGACTCTTCAAACTAGAAGTCGGATCTATGTGTTGCTTATACAAATATATGAATTTATCAAATCTATATATTTATCTATAGATAGAGTAAAGATTTACCAAACTAGAAGTCGAATCTATGTGTTGCCTATATAACTATATCAATTTATCAAATCAATATATTTATCTACAAATAGAGTAAAGATTTTTCAAACTAGTAGTCGAATCTATATATTTATCTATACATAGTGTAAAGAATTTTCAAATTAGAAGTTGACTATATGTGTCAAGGATATAACTACATCTCCATATATTTATCAATAGAAAGTGTAAGATTTTTCAAATTAGAAGTCAATTATATATGTTGACTATGTAATTATATCAATTATATTGATCAATCTTTCAAATTAGACGTCTATTTAAAGTATGACTACATAACAATATCAATTTGATCAATCAATATTTCAAATTAGACCTCAATTAAAAGTGTGACTATATAACGATATCAATTTGATGGAATCTATATATACAGAACAAATAAAAAATTTCAAAAATAAAATTCAATTATATGTGTTCTTTATAACCATATGAATCAGATCAAATCCATATATATAAAATTAATATATATTTTTTAAATTGAAAGTCAATTATATGTGTTGACTATATAACTATATCATTTACATCGAATATATAAATATATATATATATATATATATATATACATACATATACATATATATACATATACATATATATATATATATATATATAATTATATCGAATCTATATAATTATCTATAGATTGAGTCAAAATTTTTCAAAGTAGAAGTCAAGTCTATATATTTATCTATAGATAGAGTAAAGAATTTTTCAATTAGAAGTCGATTATATGTGATAACGATATCACTATGTCTCCATATATTTATCTATAGAAAGAGTAAGATTTTTCAAATTAGAAGCCAATTATATGTAATGAGTATATAACTATATTAGTTACATTGAATCAATATTTCAAATTAGCCGTCAATTAAAAGTATGACTATATAACGGTATCAATTTGATTGAATCAATGTATATAGAACGAATAAAGATTTTCAAAAATAAAAGCCAAAATATGTGTTGACTATACAACCATATCAATTAGATCAAATCTCTTTCTCTCTCTTTATATATATATATATATATATATATATATATATATATATATACATACATATATATATAAATATTTATATATATATATATATAAATATTTATATATATATATTTATGTATATATATGTATATGTATATATATATATATATATATGTATATGTATATATATGTATATATATATATGTGTGTATATATATATATATAATGAATAAATGTTTTTCAAATTGAAAGTCAATTATATATGATGACTATATAACTATATCAATTATATTGAATCTATATATTTATCTATTAATAGAGTAAAGATTTTTCAAATTAGAAGTCAATTATTTGTGTTGACTATAACTATATAAATTTATCGAATTTATATATTTATCTACAGATAGAGTAAAGACTTTACAAACTAGAAGTCGAATCTATGTGTTGCCTATATAACTATATCAATTTATCGAATCTATATATTTATCTATAGATACAGTAAAGAATTTTCAAATTAGAAGTCAAATCTATGTGTTTCTTATATAACTATATCAATTTATTGAATCTATATATTTATTTATAGATAGAGGAAAGATTTTTCAATCTAGAAGTCAATTAGATGTGTTGCCTCTATAACTTTATCTTTATATATTTATCTATAGATAAGGTAAAGATTTTTCAAATTTGCAGTCAATTATATGTGTTGATTATATAATTATATCAATTGTATTGAATTTTTATTTTAAATTAGATGTCAATTAAATGTGTGACTATATAACAATATCAATTTGATCAAATCTATATATTTAGAACAAATAAAGTGTTTCAAAATTAAAAGTTAGTTATTTTTATTGACTATATAATTGTATCAATTAGATCCAAACAAAATTTGTGTTGACTATATTAACATCACATTTAAACTTATTTCATTCAATATATAGATTGAAACAAGATGAGATTGATCAAATTAAAAGTCACTTATTCGTGATCAATAGTAATGTATGTTTAAAAGTTATTATTTTAAACTTGCATTCATTTTTTGGTGTGACAAAAAGTTGTCTTCAAGACGATATAATTGCAAAAATGGGTTGATGAGGCTATTCCAACCAGTTGGTCAGTTCTTAAGTTATTGAGGCATAGGTTGCGTATTCAAGTGTATGTAGTCTTAAGCAAACTTTTTTTTTACTAAAACAGAATATTTTTTTCGCAATATTTTAAGTCATTTTTGTATTCTTTCATAGCCTATTTGGATTAAAGTTAAAGTCATTTTTTTCCTTGCATATTCATTCTATTTTACATTTTTATTAGAAAATCCAACGTTGGATATGAAAATGAATCTTATTTTAAAGTTTTATTTTCAAGAGCCAAATACAAAAAGTTAGCGGGAACATTTGTTGCCTTTTAGTGAAAAATTTGATTTGATGGCGTATTAGAGGGAAAATTGAATTATTTATCTAAAATCATAAAATATGGATTCAAGCTGTAAATATTTTTAAAAATACATATTAGAAAAAATAAAGGACATGAATAAACAAGAAAATTCATATGAACCGTAATATACTAAGCAATAACTTTTATTTTTTCTTGATAAAATTTAAATAATATCATATATTACATCACTCACCATGATCTAAATCATTAGGGTTGATCTCAAAATGACGTAGTAGGACCTTCAACAGAGCCTCTGACCTAAAAATATGATCATTCAACCTATTATGTCCTTTTTCAAGGATCACCATACAGTTTTCTATGCTATGTAGACGTATGTTCGCCGCCTCATTCAAGTCATGGATATTTGCATGAAGCAACATCATTTTTTCTATTTCTTTCATATTTTCTTTATATTTAATCAGTTTTCTTTTGTTGACTAACAAAAGAAACACCCCTTTAAATAGCAATTTTATTGGTAGATAACGAGATGACCTTCTAACTTTTAAGTTAATAGGTTTGATTAAAATTAAAATTGAATTTATTGTATTGATATTTTTAAGAAAATGTTCGTCTTCAAAAAACTTAATTCTCACCAAAAACACCAAACATTTGATTAAAATAAAGAGAATTCTTTTTTATAAAAAATAATCTAATTTTAACTCTTATCTATAAGCATGTGTGATAATAGTATAAAGTAATATTTCAATTATTTTAGTTGAATTTCACATAGTTTGGTAAGTATACAGGAGGGAATTAATCTTTTTTACTTTAAACCATTATTTCATACTTGAAGTTATTTTTTTAATACAGATGATTGATGTTTTCATTTAGAAGTTATTTTCTTGAAGGTGAAAAGTTTTATTAAAAAATCCAACTTGACAGAGTAAAAATTAAATTTTGTTTGATTTTATTCAAACGTAATAAATTAGGTTAAGAGAACTAATCTCAGTTTTTATTCAAACCGTTGAAGTTTTTTATAATGAGCTATATCTTTTGGAGAACCAAAATTTCTTAAAAATCAAATCTGGTGAGTAACCATTTAAATTCTAGTCAAACATTATTTTGATCAAAAATAATTTTATTGAAGAACAAAAGTTTTCTTAGAAAATCCAACATGAGAAAGTTAAAATTACATTTTATAAAATTATATTTTATTCAAACATATTGAATTAGGTTATTCTAACTAATCTCATGTTTTATCCAAACCATTGAATTCTTTTATATTGAGAATATATATTCTTTAAGAGCAAAGAATTACTTAAAAAAATCAAATTTGTTAAGTAACCTTTTAAATTCTAGTCAAACATAATTTAATGAAAATTAAGTTTGTTTAAGTAACCCTTTAAATTCCACTCAAATGTAATTTAAGGAAAATTAATTTTCTTGAAGGCAAGAAAATTTTCTTGAAAATCCTAGATGATGAAGTAAAAAATTAGATTTTATTCAAACATATTAAAATAGGTTAAGCGGACCGTTGAAGTTTTTTTATAATGAGATTATACTTTTTGAAGAACAAAAAAATCTTTAAAAAAAACAATTATCCTAAGTAACCATTTAAATTTTAGTCAGAAATTATATATGAAAAGTTAGATCACCTTAGTAACCACGTGTGCAATTTCTATAAATCGATTGCTTTTTTGTGTGTTTGAGTTAACATAAGAAATTTGATATCTCTTAAGGTGTGTATGTAACAATATTTATGGGTTTATTCATTAATTTTGTTTATATTATTGAATATTGTGTATTAAGAAATACTAATTTATTTGTTTTTCTCTTGAATTTGTTTAGAGAAAAAGGGACCAAATATTGAAAAAACCAACGTGACATGCAAGAGGAAAGTGATGACGCCTGGGCACACCTCTATACCCTTGAAAACACTCTGATCATGCTTGAGAAAGGCCAGAGAAGGTTAACTAATAAGCTACTTGTGCTGGAGACTCTGTTACGCAACCTACTTTGTTACTTTAAGCTCGATTCTGATGATTTAGATCATAATGATTGATTTTATGATGTTTTTCTTGTTAAGTCATAAGTTTGATAATAAAAAATAAATGTTGAAGTGTACTTTGCATATTTAATTTTTATTTTACTTCAGTTCATAATTTATAGGAGATTAACAATTTTTTTTTTTTTAGCTTTAAATGGAGAAAAAATAAAAGCATTTTATAGAGGCATATTGTCACGACCCAAACTAGGGCCTGACCGTGATGGGTATCTCAAGTTCACTGAGTACCGGAGACTATCCTCTTTACCTAGTCAACCAAAACACTATATAATATAACAATGAATTCTAAATGTAAAATAGATAGATGAGTACGACTCAAAGAAAACATAAGAGTTTAAGAATCACTCTTCATGCCCACAATAATATGCACAAAGCCTCTAGACAACCGAATACCAATATTAGCCGGGAAATGCCTCCTACAATAGCCAAAAATAAGTCCAAAGGAAATAGCCAATAACATAAAGAAACCCAAAACATGAAATGAGATCTTCCGAAGTATGAAAGCTCATCACTTTAATATGAGTCGCAAGCTATCCCACAATCACCTAGTCACTGCGTAGAAAAAGTAGAAGTATGGCTAGTCCCTGCATCATGTGGGGATACAACGTCTTAAGATGGTTAGCGGTTGGAGTGCTAGAAGGCAACTCAGGGATAAAAGATAAAATAATGTCATGAACCATAATACAAAAAAAAGTTACAACAATGCACAACATCATATACAATATATATATATATATATATATATATATATATATATGTATGTATGTATATATATATATATATATATATATATATATATATAATATATAGATATATCATATGCTGGGAAAGAGAATAAGGTTTAGCATGGATATTTTAAAAAACTCTTAACCTGAACTGTGTAGCTTAACTATCATAAAATCCACCCACAAGCTATATGGGTCGAGTTGTAACCCCTTGGTCAGGCCCCAGTACGTGTTAGTCACACGTACCCGAGATATCAAAGAAGACTGGAGATTCCTATATACCCTTCGCCAACCATGATACAATTATATATATGTATACATTGGGGATTCCTTTGTACCCCACAAGCACATAGTCATCAAGATCAAGATATTAAAGAAAATTGGAGATTCCCATGTACCCTTCGCCAACCATGATACAATTATATATATGTATGCTTTGGGGATTCTTTATTACCACACAAGCACACGGTCATCAAGACTAATCCTAACATTGGTAACCATAAGTTTCCAGTATCCGTCATTCAGACTCACACCTTCACAGTTAGCTAACACAACCCCCTTTAAGCATAATTAAAACATTAAATACATAAACTATCTACCAAATTCCAGGAGTCAATTATAAAGGTATTATTAAGTGGCATCGTCATATCGACTATAACTTGCAAGCAATTTCATTAACCAACCATTTTTTAGGTATTCCTTCGTACCCCGCAGACTCTATTATTAAAATCACTTGGGAGATTTTCGTGTACCCCACAAGTTTTTCAATACCATTATTATTATTATTATTATTATTATTATTATTATTATTATAAAATTAGCCAATCATTCCATGCATTAGTTTTAAGAAAGTAGACCAAAATAATTATTTTTGGGATTTCGTTGTACCCCCATTGCCATAGTTTACAAAATTGGAAAATCCAGTGTACCCCAAAATCCAATAACCTCTTTTTATTTATATAGCAATGCTTTAATACAACTGAGCAAACCAAACTAGGTGACAAAATCACATTCATTGACAATTTCACAAAAAAAATTGAGAGCGCATTATTTCAAAATCATATACCATGGAAAATCATCAAATTATGGATTAACCATGACCCATCCATTTAATTACCATTTCCATGCATCCCATGATGTTCATAAGAATTAATAAAGCATGAATTTTTGCATAATAAACCTTGAAAAAATATTTAAACGAAATACATTCACAACCCTCAACCCATAGTTCAAAACCATGAATAATGACCAATTTCATGCCATTAATAAAATATAAGTTCCACGGAAAGAGACACATGCCTTAGACACACAAAAATCTGTGAGAAATTGGGAACTTGGAACCTAAAAGGTGAACATATGATGAAACCCTCTACGCTTGATGTTGTGGCGTGAAAACTGATAAAAATAGGTTAATATAGTATTTAAAGGTCATTCCTAGGTGAAAGGGCCTCAATACCCCTCACTCCAAGTAAGCAAAATTGAAAAATGTCCGAAATTAAAGCATCAACATGTTATGGAGGATAATCTCCATGCCACGCTGAAATTACGAACCCTTATTGCCTCCTAACCAAAATGGTCTTAACTTTTTGCTCGGGTATTGGGTTAAGGTAAAATCAGATGAGTTGGAAAGAGAACGCATTTCTATTTAATTTGGTGGATCTTAAGCTCCAAAATTTCATATATTCCAGAAGTTATATACGTTCAAAGTTGATCCTTGTAAAATTGAATTCTAAAATTTGGTCGAATCAAAAGTTCTTAACTCCACTATACTCCAAGTGTTTACTATGAATATCTTCACCTAAAAAGCAATTTACACACTAGGTAAATGATCATGAAACATATATTTAAATAAAAATAATTGAATTCGAGTTTATACACGTAGAAACAACAGTTCAAATTCTAGCCCAAAAATGCGGAGTGTTACCTATATAAGTGATTCTCAAATTAGAACAATCTTCACATTCAAATCAACTAAAAAAGCCAATAGAAATTAATTCTAAGATTAATAAGATTCTTAACAAATTTAAACCTATCTATAGGAATAGTTGCACATTCTAACCTAGTTTAAGATGAAATAAAGTTTATTTTTAGAAAATAATTTAGAAAATTTTACTAAAATATCGTGGGTACTTTTTGTGCATTAGAGGAAAATAAATTTGAATATTGTATTAGTAGTCAATGTAGTTTTTTTTTTGGATTAAAGTAGGATTTGACTTCTCAAGATACTCAATTATCTACCATTAGATAGGCGTGCTTGAGCTAACCAAAGCATTAATTTCTATAGTTCAAAGTTCATATTTTTATTTAAATTTTTCAACTAGTAAGGAATGATGTAGTTATTCTCATCAAAGAAATAAAATATATTCCAGTTTCTGTTGCTAAGATATGAAGGTACAAATTGAAATTGACATCTATTTTTTGAATCCTAACTATTATGTATTAATGTGTAGGCTTACCAATTATGTTTGTTCTTTTTTTATCAAGCAAAAATTTGACACCCTGCTCTAGCATGATGAAGAAATTTATGACGGTTTGCAATCTGATATGATAAAAATATACAAAAAAATTGATGACCTAGAAGAAAAAAAAATGAAGGGTCCTCTAGGGTCCTTGAGGAATCAGCTCAACGTTGTGGAAGAGAGTTTGGAATTTCTGTCAAGGCGTGTGTGATTGCTTTCACATGGATCATGATAACCTTGTTAGTCCTCCAAGTTAACCACCACTAATTATGCAAAATTGCAATATACTATTTTTATGTTGTTTGTGTCTTTGAAAGAAATATCAATGCAATAGTTGTTGTTTTTTTCATATTATTATGCGTAGGGTTTTGAATATGTCTTCTTTTATGGTTTTTTTTGTAATGACCCTTCAGATCATTTTTGTACTGTCTGCTTATTTTCTTCGTTAGAGCTTTTTTCGTAGCTTTATTAAGTCATCTATTGCATGCTGGAACTGATAGTTCAGTTACCAGGCAGCTCGTTTGGTTTTACGACCAATTCCCCATTTAGAAGTCTTTGCTACTTTCAAATAGCCGCAAGTAAAAACTTTAGTTAAACAACCTCGGATGCAAATTCTGACTATGTTAGTAGCTTTGAAATATCATTTTTAGGCTAGAAAGACCCTTTCTTTGAGTCCCAAGACACTCGAGTTTATTTTGACCAATTAGTCAAAAAGTGAGAAAATTAGTATACATGGGTATGGGGCTTATAACTGATTTAAACAGTCTGAGATGAAAAATGCAACTACACCAATACATCCAAAACATTAAATTTATTGGGGTTACATAGTTTGTTTGTGAAAAGTGGAGTCTAAATAAGTCTGGGAAGTCAAAAACAAGTTTTGACCTTGCGAACCTCATTTAACTGCGATCAAGGTAGTATAAATAGTTCCCTTGGTCACGAAATCGGCCATTTTCACTCACCTTTGAGCCCTATAAGCCCTAGAATAATAGATTAACTTCAAATTGATTCTTGGGGTGAGTTAGAAACTTGATTAACATAAATTTTCATGATTAACAATGGATCAAAGGTATGAATCCTTCTTTTTCAAGCTTTAATTTCTTGAATTGTGACCAAAACCCCAAATTTCTTGAGGGCTTGATTTTAGCCAAAATATGTTTAGTTTTCACCTAATTATTGAGGGTTATGATTCCCTCGTAGTGTATGAACATTGGGTTGATCTTGTAAATGTGTTTTCCGTATGTGGGACCTACTTGGTTCTTTTGGTGTTCTTTTTGGATCCGAAATACAATGGTGAAATATGGGTATCAGAAGTCTCATAATGATATATATATGGTGTTTTTTATATCTTGGAACCTTAAAATTTTTTTTCGAAAAAGAAAAGCAAAGATTTCGCGGTTCATGCTCTTTCTTTGGATTTGAGGTAGGTTAGGTTTACTCCTTGTTAGATTGAACTATGTTTTGATATAATTGTGATATCTTGTTATATTGGGATGGTTTTAAGTATTGAATTGATAAAATGCAAGACTTGGGTTAGTTGGACCAATTAAGCTATATGAAATTTAGAAGATGGAAAGTTTGACTTGTTTCCCATTATATAGGGTGGAATAAACTTCATTACTCATGTTTAGCATAAGAATGACTTAGAATGCTCAACCTTAGATATAATTCTCTAGTGTATCATACTTAGAGTAAATTGGCCTTAGTTACTTATACTAAAGAAGGTTTCCTTGGTTCCATTGGACTTAGTAAAGATGCTTGAGTAGAATATCTACCTTAAGTCCAATAGGGTTTGTTATACATCTAAGAGTTTATTAGATACAATAGCCTAGTACGGGGTAGAATTGATTTAGCATGCATTTTGGAGATTTAGATGTGGGTTTGTTGACCCACATTAAGACAAGGCTTGTGATTAGTTCCTCTGAACCCTTACACCTAGTAATTGACTAAGGAGTTCCATTTTGAGGCAATATTAATAATTCTTGGTACTTGTTGGTTATGTGGAATGGCATTGAGAATGATTTCCAAGTAGTTATGTATTTGTATACCTTTTTGGCTAAATATTATGTCAAGCTATTAATTATATAATTTTTATTATCTGTTGGTTAGGCTAATGAATATGCTATTAAATGATCCCTTATCTATAATATGACCTAAGTCCTAAATGATATTATTGACCATGCTATGAATAAATTATGGATCATGTAATGCTTTAGCCATTGTTCATACTAATGATGAAATATCTTTAGGCCAATAGTAGGACACTAAATATGCTATTAATGGGCTATTGTTCATGATATTGCTTATGGTTATGCCCAAGGTCTAAATGACTAAATTATGGATTTTTTAATGATAATTCCTTGACTGTACTCTTGATTAAGACATCATTTAGGCTAGTGTTTGGGCCATTAACTATACTAGTTCCCAAGTTATGATCATTCTTAATAATTATGCTAATAAATCATATTTAAAATCTTCCTTATTATCTGTATTAGAAATGGTGATGTTAATGGTGTTAGAAGGCCTTGACTCTGCATAAAGATACTCCATAGATTATGTTGGACTTATGTTATGCTTTGTCTAGTAACCCAAATAGTGATTATGTTAGAAAACCTTCTTGTTGCTAAGCATGATACTAAGGGTTCTAAATGGTATATTTATTCAATACATGAGAAACTATGCTACTAACTATGTTGAACTCGTTAATGCTTTGTAATATTCATTCTCTTTCTCTCTCGATATGTATATATATATATATATATATTCATATATATATATATGGATAAATTGTCCTCGAGGCGAATGATGAGATATAAAGGTATGCTCCTCCTTTCCTCTCTTTTACTTTAGCACCCTTGGGACTTGCACTTTACTTTATCCCTCGTGAGGCTTGTCATTTACGTTAGACCTCGTGGGCTTTGCATTTTACTTTAACCGTTGTGGGGCTTGCCATTTACTTTAGCCCTTGTGGGGATTGTTCTTTATTATTGATATTAATTTTCTATTATGATGATATTGTGATAATATGATGATACCCGGCAAGGCTGGAGGATATGTCAATGATATTGATATCTGATTTGAGTTTGGAGGATATGTTGATGATATTGATACCCGGTTCAAGTACGGAGGATATGTTGATGATATTAGTACTTGGTTTGAGTCCGGTGGATATGTTGATGATATTGAAACCCGGTTCGAGTACGGAGGATATGTTGATGATATTGATACTCGATATGATTTCAGAACATATGTTGGTGATAATGATACTCGATTTGAGTCCAGAGGATATTATTATAATATATCGATATCTGACAAGGCCAGAGGATATTATGATGATATATTGATACCCGGTTTGAGTCTGAAGGATTTTATGATAACATGATGATGTCCGAAAAGTCTGGAGGATATGATTATTGATGTGCCTATGTATGCAACTACTAGTTGAATTTGGCTAGACCTATGTATGAAAATTATATGCTTATTTATGTTCTTATGTAGTTGGATATAATATTGATATTAGAGATGTCATTTATAGTCTTCTAATACGTTGAGGTATAAAGTGGTATAGTTGTTGATTTAAGGATGAAACGTGCTTAGTGGTGGATATTACTTAAGTGGCTAATAGTGACTAGTGTATTTGTGAACCTTAGTGGTAAAATATACTATTGGCATTGATAGCTATTAATAGGGATTATTATCTCATTATGGTGGTTAATGATAATCGGTTTAGTGATGGTGATGATTAGTTTCTATTGATGACTATGTTTATGATGTTGATTAATTATTTAATAAGGATTTGTAGATTAATGATGCTCGTTAATAAGAGATGTTAGTTGAGAGATACATAAGTGTACTCACGGTGATTAGTGTTCTTTTGTTAAATGGTGACTAGTGGGATTATGTTGGCTAGAAATGAATACTGGTTAATTAGAGAATACAGTATAGTGGTGAATCTTGACTAGATACTACTTTGGGCTAGTGAGTAAATAATGGTTGATCATTGATGAATAGTAGATGGATAATAATTAAAGGTTATATG
The DNA here is from genome assembly GCA_030864225.1 of Capsicum baccatum var. pendulum. Classification (NCBI taxonomy): domain Eukaryota; kingdom Viridiplantae; phylum Streptophyta; class Magnoliopsida; order Solanales; family Solanaceae; genus Capsicum; species Capsicum baccatum. The sequence continues at coordinate 205,263,877 of CM061553.1, read as the reverse complement.
ATGACTAGTAAGTAATTGGTTTAGTAATAAGCATTGGCTAGCTAATAATGACTTAATAGGGTGTTATGATAAGACATGTGCCTATATGGTGGTATGGTTAGGGTTATGAGTATATTGGTATATATTATTCAATTATGTTTATTGGTGATGATTATGAATATTGGCAAATGGTCGTTTGATGGAAATTATGGAAAACTATGGATAATGAGAAAGTTGGTTATATATATATATATATTGACGATTTGATTCTATATTTTATGCTCTCTTGTTGGTGTATGGGCACTAACTTTTTACTTGTGTTTGCTTATGATTTCACTTGTGTTGCTTTATGATTTCGAATTATTTATTCCTTATTCTAGATGATATTGGTATACATTGATACCTTATATTATATTATTATTTCCGATATTCCATGCTTGTTATGTGCAGCGATATTGGCATGTATTATGCATTGATACCTTATATTGTTATATTGAAAGATACTTCTTGAACACTCGATTTATGAGGTCCATGAAAGCCGCTGGAGCATTAGTTAGCCTGAAAGACATGACTAGAAACTCAAAGTGACCATAATGGGTTCGGAAGACAATCTTTGGGATATCACACTCCCTTACTTTAAGTTGATAATAGACAGATCTAAGGTCTATCTTCGAGAAATAACTCGTACCTTTCAACTAATCAAACAGGTCATCATTTCTCAAAAGAGGATACTTGTTCTTGACTGTGACCTTATTAAGCTGACTATAGTCAATGCACATACGCAAAGAACCATCTTTCTTTCGCACGAATAGAACAGGTGTGCCCCAAGGTGACACACTGGGCCTTATAAAACCTTTGTCTAAAAGATCCTTGTGTTGTTCTTTCAACTCCTTAAGCTCTGAAGGTGTCATATGGTAGGGAGGAATAGAAATAGGTTGAGTGTCGGGAAAAAGGTCAATCCTGAATTTTATCTCTCAATCAGGAGGTACCCTGGGAGATCTTTAGGAAAAATATCAGGAAACTTATTAACAATGTTGGCTGACTAAATAAATGGAGCATCAGACCTAGTGTCCTTAACTCAAACTAGATGATAAATGCAGCCTTTGGATGTTAGTTTTTTGACTTTGAGATAGGATATAAAATAACTCTTGGGAGATACTGAACTCCTGAACCACTCAAAGACTGGCTCATACGGAAACTGAAACTTAACCACACAGGTACAACAGTCTATAGAAGAGCAGCAGGAATGAAGTCAATCCATACCCAAAATAAGGTCAAAATCCACCATGTCCAAATCTATCAAATCAGCAAGTATGCCTCTATGAAGAACAGTAACAAGACACTTTTTATACACTTGTTTAGCAACAACCGACTTCCCTACTGGAGTAGAAACTAGGAAAGGCTTAGGAATCTTTTCGGGACTCATTTCAAAACTCACAGCTAAAAGTGGGGTCACATAAGAGAAACTTGACCCGAGGTCCAACAACATATAAACATCAAAGTATAAGACATGGAGCATACCAGTAATAACGTCGGGAGAATCCTCCTACTCCTGATGGGATGGTAATGCATAGAACCTGTTCTGGTGCTGACCACCAACAGTACTGGAAAAAGTACCCTGAGGAGAAGCTGGACGGGCTAAAAGAGCTGGAGCACTATTAGCCTAAGACTGAGGTCACACATCTCTATTCTTCTGCCTGGCATGCGAACACTTTGTAAGTCTATGATCCAACTTGCCACAACCAAAACAACCCCTCTGTTCAGCCAAACACTCGCTGGGATAGGTCCTACCACACTTAGCACAGGGATGATAATTAGACCTGTTACTTACACTTTTCTGGGACTTTGACATAGAAGGCTTGTTCCCTTGCTCCTACCTATTTTTGGGCACGGGAGCACTAGTTGAAGAAGGTGATGGCATAGACAAACAGCTCTAAAACCATGGACGGTTCCCTCCATGGGACCTAGCCTGACCATACTCATGTTGCTCGAATTTAGCCCTCTTGTTGACGCTTACTCTATCTCTTTCCCTTATCTTGTCTACTTTTATTTGTTGGGCATAAATCATCAGCCTAGAAAAATCCATGTCCCTGTTGAGTATAGAAGTCCTGCATTCTTTCAACACCAGTCCATATACCCAAGTCACGAACTTATACTAGCTCGGGTGTCAAAATCAAATCAAGAGCATATTTGTCTAACTGGTTAAACTTAAGGAAATACTCCTTAATAGTCATGTAGCCTTGCCTTAGGTTCATGAATTCCTCTATCTTTGATTCCCTCATCTCAAGCGGGAAGAACTTGTCCAAGAATGCATCTTAGAATTCCTGCCAAGTAGTAGGGGTTGCATCTTCCCCTCTATTTTTTTCCATGCAACAACCCAGTCATAAGCAATGTCCTTCAACCTGTAAGATGCCATCTTAACACTTTCTTCCTTAGAGATATGTATAACTTGGGTGATCTTCCTTACCCCCTCGAGATACAACTCTGGGTCCTCACTTATCTTTGACCCAAAAAACTCTGGTGGGTTCATCCTCATGAAATCACAAATCCTAGCAGCGGCTAAATCACCTCCTTGTTGAGGCAGAACTGTGGCCTGGTTGTTAACCTGAATATTTACGATAACTGCTTGGGCTAATGCCTGAAAGGCCGCCCGAAACTCAGCATGAGACACAGCTCGTTATTATTTCTACCGGCATTCACTCTTCGGGGAGGCATTTTCTGAGATAACAAAGCACGAATCAATAGCTAGGAGAGACAATTGTAGGAACGATATAATCTAAAAGAAATAAACAACTTTTTCCTAAATGTCTTGTAGCCTCTTGCTCATAGATATGTCACGCTATACACCGATGATCAAGACTCTACTTAACGTGGCTTGCTAGACTTGCTAGGACTCCTTAAACCTTAGGCTCTGATACCAAGTTTATAATGCCCCAAAATTATGTCCTGGAGCATCACACGGTGCTTAAGTCTACAAGTAATCCCAAGATAACCCTTTGAGCCTTCTACTTAGTATAAAGCTTACTTAGAGATAATGAGAGCAAAATAAGGAGTCATATTATATCATGTCTAACTGAAATTAGAATGAGTACTATAAAGTTAACAAAATACTGCAAATCTAAACATACTGACTATCTAGTTTTACAAAGCCTTTACTACTAAACAAACTAGAGATCCATTGGGACAGATCTCCAACTGACTCGAACTGAATTGAAAGCAGCAGAAAAACTACTAGAAGTACTAAAGTGTCTGGAGATAGGTCCTCAAACCATGAGTACTCACCACAGTGGAGATGTAGATAAAGGTACTCAGGATCTCTGACGCTGCTGGGACTGGGCACCTGAACCTACATTATGAGACAATGTAGCATACAGATGTATATGTGGATCAGCACCCGGGAATGTACTGAGTTTATGGAGGTGTATGCAGCTAAATATTAATACAATAAATCTTTATAGAAAACATACATGGTATTGTAGATGACTCACATAGCTTGAATAAAACTCTCATAAATCATGAATAATAACATGTAGTATAAATCACGTAAGCCATTACACTTTGTTCTAAATCTATATTCTTTCTTTGATCTCAAGATTGTAAAATAGTTGAACTCTTAAAACAACAACTTTTAGATCATACACTTTAGTCTTTTAAAAACAAAGAACTTCTATGAAACTCAAGAACTTAAAACCTTAAGAACTTTAAGACTTGAGACTCTAGGAAACTTGGAAGTTTCTTCTAACCGACATAAACTATGTGAGCTACATGGAGTCCAACATCTTGCCCACATTGGGGAGAACTGTTCTATCTTTTCCATCAGATTTGAACCTTTTACTTGTTAGTGATCACTAACTTAACCCACTTGGGGTAAATCAAATCTTACGGTGGCTCGTAGTTCTGAGGCATGAAACCTTGGAATCAAGCCCAACTCGGTGCTAAATACTCCCTTACTTCAACTCAGAACTTTTAAGAAAAATCCACCTTAAACAACTCAGAAATATTCAATGGAAGCCAACTATGCTTCCCTTTAGCTTAAATCAAATGGTATGGATTTTCTTTCTTAGCTTAGTATTAAAATCAACTCTTTTCTTGAAACTTTGGTAGAGTATCACTAATAATATTTAAAACTTTAATAGCATGGAAACATCAATACACTTCTTGAAACACTCTAGAAAGTATCAACAATTCATCCTTTGACTTAAGGCATGTATATTCTTAAAGGATCACAATTTCACAATAAATTTTAATTCATGACACCAATCTTGGAAACACTTGAAGATATCACATCAATATAGGAATGTGCAATTTATAGTATGAATTATTATTCAAATAATAAATAAGAGAAATAATCATGCAATTCAAAAACTTGAACAGCTTATCAATTCATATTCTCAAAATAATATAATTTGGGTATAGCCCCACTTATAAAAACATGAAACCCGTTTATAAAAATCAAATTTTTGGGCACAACAACGAAAGAAGTGTTCTTAGTCAAACCCCACATGCCTCGGGTTATGTACTTTGGTGGATAAACTTACTTGAGACTCTTTCTTGTACTTTTGGATGAGAGTTTTTGAAGCCCTTGACTTGGGAACCTTGAATCTTGACTTAATTTGAAAAAACTATGGTGAATTCTTGAGATCCTTGGAATAGGTTTTGGGTACTTAGGGTTTTTTTGTTGAGAGAAATCTTGAGAAAAGTCATATAAGGTGCTTGTAATGACCTTAGATCAGGTGTTTGGAAGGTTTAAGAGGTGTGTAAAAAGTCCAAAGTGCCCTTTGTAACTTTTGTATAAAGCTAGCAAAAATGAACTGGAAAACCCAATTTTATGGGCCACCGCGACGCGCCACTATCATGGTGGCTCACTGGAATTTGACAAATGGGATTCTAGGGGACACCGCGACGCGATGCTATCACGTTGTCCCACTGGTTAGGACCTATAACTTCAGCACAATGCGCCGCTATCACGGAGTTCCACTGGAAATTAACAATTGTCAAATAGACCCTCTCCGCGATGCGCCAAGCACTAAAATGATGTTGTTTTACTACTAATACTTAAATTTTTCATAACTTCTTTCCCGGTTATTGGATTTGGGCAGATCTTATATCATTGGAAAGCTAATTAAATTTTCCATATAATAAAAAGTCAAAATTAGGGAAATTCTATATGGTTCAAATGTTACACACTTAGTAAGTCATTTCTTAGCCTTCTAGAGATGAAATTAAGCTTAAGGAAAAGTTTGGATGTATTATAATTGGTTTGGTCTCAAAAATGTGTTTTTCATATGTGGGACCCACTTGGAATTTTTGGTGTCATTTTTGGACCCAAAGTAAAATGGTTCAATATGGGTATCAAAATTATTGTAAGGATATATAGATTATTTCTTTTGATAGCTTGGCACCTTAAAGAAACTTCTCGAAATGAAAAAGCAAAGGTTTAGCGGTTTGTGGGCTTTCTTTGAATTTGAGGTAGGTTATGCTTACACCTTGTTAGATTAAGCTATATTTTGATATATTTTTATATTGGGATGGGTTTTAAGTATTGGATTGATAAAATACAAGACTTGGGTTAGTTGGACCAATTAAGCTATATGAAATTTAGAAGATGGAAAGTTTGACTTGTTTCCCATTATATAGGGTGGAATAGACTTCATTACTCATGTTTAGAGTGAGAATGCCTTATAATACTCAACCTTAGATATAATGCTCTAGTTTCTCATACTTAGAGTAAATTGGCCTTAGTTACTTATACTACGAAAGGTTGTCTTGGTTCCGTTAGACTTAGTAAAGGTGCTTGAGTAGAATATCTACCTTAGGTCTTATCGTGGCTTGCTATACATCTAAGAGTTGATTTAGATATCTTAGCCTAGTACGGGTTAGAAATTTACTAAGATGAATTTTGAGAATTTAGATATGGGCTTCTTGACCAACCTTAATACAAGATTTGTGATCAGTTCCCTTAAACCCTTACGCCTAGTAATTGACTAAAGGGTGTCCATTTGAGGCAATATTGATGATTATTGGCAATTGTTGGTTATATGTAATGGCATCAAGAATCATGCCTATGTAATTATTCCTTTGTATACCTTGTAGATTATGTCAAGCTATTAATTATGTTATTACGATTATGTATTGGTTGGGCTGTAATACCCTATAAAAGTTTTTTCAGCTCTTTATTGCATGTAGAAGGGGTCCAAAGCTTAGGAATTTCACCAAGTTGATGATTTTATTTTTGATCTTCCCCACCTTAGAACATTAATTTTAAGTTAATTCATGATTAAGGTTGTTCAACGTGTGTCTTGGGTGAGTTTTAGAATTTCAAATGAGCATATGGGTGTGTTTGGATCCCCAAAATAGTAGCAACACCTGGATGAGCCCGCGGTAACCCCTCCCGTGCACCACTCTGGAACCTGTGGTTCCCCCGCTAGTGCACCACTCCAGAGCCCATGGCGCGCCTTCCTTCACCCATCCAAACTTTTGTTCTCGATAATAAAGAGAATTTATGTCATTTCCCTTCACTCAATCAGTATATAACATAAAATTCAGCTCCCCAAAGAGAAAATCCTCTCAAAAAAAGCCCCACTTTTCCCAAGAACAAACCCTAACCTATTCTCAAGAAATCAAGGAATTCAAGCTTCAAATATTAAGAAATTTCCAAGAATCATCACGAAATCATCTAGTGAGGTATATGTGATGTTCATCTATGGGTTCCTTTTAGCCATGGAGTCCAAGAATCCTTTTTGGTTTTAAATTATAAGTTTTTCATGTTTAAGTTAAAATATCTCCATATATCTCTTATGAATTCAATTACAAGTTGTGTTTATAAGTGTTTTTCAAGTTGGGTGAGCCATTACATGTTTTAAATGTTGTAATCTTCACGTTAAGTCCCTAAGTCATGATTGTAGTCTTGTAATCATGTTATTCTTGCATGCTTTACCCATTCTCATGCTTAAGTTCATGACTCTCACATGTTTGATGAAATGCCTAAGTATTGGGTTTTGAACAATGATCCCTTACTATGATTTTAAAGCTTTTTTATGGCATTACAATTGATTCCATTTAGTGTTGGTTGGTTATGAACAACAGATACCTATGTTATTTACATGAATTCAGATTTTCAAGTACTCAGACAATTAATCCATGACTCTTATCAGTATACTTACATGGTTATAGTTAGTTGAGGGTTGACAAAGTGTTTACTTTCCAGTTGAGGGTGACACATATCTCATTAGAGCACCTTCCAGTTGAGGGTGACATATATCTCATTAGAGCACCTTCTAGTTGAGGGTGACTTATTAGTCCTTCGGGACACTAGTTTAGTGGATCCATAAGCCAACGTTAGTACTCGTGGAATGGTACTAACACCCTTCCAACTGGGATTATAGGTTAGACCCTAATTAGCTCAAATTGGTCCATGTCGGTTAGATGATACCTCCCACAGTCTTAGTTCAATATTCCGTATAGTTTCAGTGCAGGTTACCCAACTAAGGCATACAATTTTTCAGTTGTTCAACTTTCAGATTTCAGTCTTTCAGTTAATAGATTATTTTAGATATATTTTTATGCTTGGTCTTGCATTCTCAGATTTTACATTTTACATACATTAATGTTCAGTTATCTCATTATTTTCAGTTAGTCCTTATTTCATATGCAGAGTACCCTATGTATATCAGCCTAACCTCATCTCACATACCAGTACATTCAAGTACTATCTGTATACTCTTGTTTGAGCTATGATGTCTTATATCATAGGTTCAAATGCACAGTTTCCCAACCGCAGTTAGACAACTCATTATAATCTAGCAGCCATATTAGTGAGTCCTTATTCATCAAAGACATGTTATGTTTATTTAGTTATTTCTATATTTTATTTTATTCAGTCAGTTGAAGTTAGTTAGGTGCCTATCCTATCAACTCTTCAGTCAGTTTAGAGGCTTTCATATGGCCAGACAATCAGTTAGATAGTCAATCAACTACTTTAAGCTTTTATCATATATTTTAGACTTATAATTGATTAGGTATTTCATTATTTAGATTCATATGTTTCCTATTCAGTTTATCTTCTTTAGAGGTATTATGTTCATATTTATTTAGTGCTCACAGTTGGTACTTGCTCATGGGTTAGCTTGGGGTTACTTATTACCGTAAGCACCGTTGTCACGACTAGAGGGTAGCCTCAGGTCATGACAAGACTTTTTATCATAGCCTAGAGTTTTAAAGTGTCCTAGGGGGTCTGAAAATTCATGTTAAGTAGATTCTTGTGCATAGGTCTGAAGTGCGCCACATTTATGGGCAAAAGGCTAAAAAATGTTTAAGAGAAGTTTCCCTTTTTTTAGTATTCATATCATGTAAATGAGCATGAGCTCTACTTAAACTCTTTTTCTAACTCATCCTTCATTCCATTTACAGATAATTCCTCCCAAAAGAAATAACAGAAAAAGGAATGGGAATCAGCCCACACCACCGCATGTTCAAGAAGATCCCCTAATTGAAAATGTCTCTCACACCGAGTTCAGAGCTACTTTTACTACTTTATCTCATTTAGTAGCTTCTCAAAATAATCAGCAGTTTACTGCCCCAGCCAATCAAGCGTTGCTTAGTAGAACCCTTTTCAGTGTCTACTCTAGTTTGTATCTCTATTATAGCAGATAGGTATACATGAATTGTCCGATCATAGTATCCTAGAAAGTCACCTTAGTTAACCTCTTAGAGTTAGAGATGACTGATTTTGATGTTATTCTTGGCATAGATTGGATGCACTCATGTTATTCCTCAGTTGATTGCATAAATAGAGTCATTCAGTTTCAGTTTCCTAATGACCCAGTGTTTGAATGGAGGGGTAGTACCTCTCTATGTTTAGGGGTCAGATCATTTCCTATATTAAAGTAAGAAAAATGATTTCTAAGGAGTGTGTGTATCATGTTGTTCTAATCAAGGACTCTAGTTCTGATACTCCTAGTCTCGAGTCAGTTTTAGTACTAAGGGAATAATGTGTTCCCTGATGACCTTTCCAGAGTTTCTCCCAAAAGGGAAATTGACATCAGAATAGATATCCTTCTGGATACCCAACCTATCTCTATTCCACCTTATAAAATGGCTCCAGCTGAGCTTAAGGAGTTGAAAGAGCAGTTGAAATATCTCTAAGATAAGGGATTCATCAGGCCCAATGTTTACCCATGGGGTACTCCAGTCATGTTCGTGTGTAAGAAAGATAGTTCTCTAAGAATGTGCATCGATTGCCATCAGTTGAACAAAGTCACAATCAAGAATAAACATCCACTCCTTAGAATTAATGACTTGTTCAACCATCTTTAGGGTGATAGTTATTTCTCTAAGATAGACCTCAGATTCGACTATCATCATCTTAGAGACTAAGAATGTGACATTTTGAAGACAACTTTCAAACCTCGATATGGCCACTTCAATTTTATATTTATGTCCTTTAGACTAAGGAACGCCCCTGCAACTTTCATGAACTTGATGAACAGGGTGTTCAAGCAATACTTGGGCATGTTCTTCATAGTCTTTATTGATGATATTCTTGTCTACTACCATAGTGAGAATGATCATGTAGACCATCTCAAAATTGTATGGCAGACTCTTAGAGCTCATCAGTTGTTCGCCAAATTTAGTAAGTGTGATCTTTGGCTACGATCAGTAGCTTTCCTTAGCTATATTATTTTTCAGTGGTGACATTAGAGTCGATCCTTAGAAGACCAAAGTAGTAAAAACTAGCCTAGACCCATTTTTTTTATCAAATATCAGGAGTTTCTTAGGCTTGACCAACTATTACTAATGGTTTGTTGAGGGATTTTTTTCTATTGTATCCCTTATGTATAAATTGACTCAGAAGAAAGTCAAGTTTTAGTGGTAGATTCTTGTGGGAAGAGTTTTTAAGAGTTGAAGACTCGACTCACTTTCGCTTCAATATTGACTTTTCCAGATGGTTAAGATAGATTTATGGTTTATTGTGATGCCTCCGGAGTTGGTCTTGGTTATGTGATGATGTAGAGAGGTAAGGTCTTAGCCTATGCCTCTAGACAGCTTAAGCTTTGTGAAAATAATTAACCTACCCATGATCTTGAGTTGGTAGTTGTTGTGTTTTCTTTGAAGATATAGAGAAATTACCTTTACGGGCTTATATGGATGTGTCCGTGGATCACAAAAGCTTTCAGTATGTGTTCTCACAGAAAAATTTGAATCTTCATCAGAGAATATGGATTGAGTTGTTAAAAAATTATGATATGAGTATGTTGTATCATCCAGGAAAGGCCACTATAGTGGTAGATTCCCTTAGAAGGTTTTCTATGAATAGTGTTGCTCATGTTGAGGAGGATAAAAAGAAGTTAGTCAGGGAGGTTTATCAGCCCTCTAGATTAGGTGTCTGGTTGGTTGACTCAATAAAAGGTAGTATATGGGCTTAGAATGGTTTGGAATTATCGTTGGTTGCAGAAGTAAAAGAAAATCAAGATAGAGACCCTAGTTTGGTTAAGTTGAAGGAGGTGGTTAGAGATTAAAAGGTGGAGGTTTTTTCCCAAGGGGGAGATGGAGTATTTCATTCTTAGGGTAAATAATGTGTTTCGTATGTTGATGACTTAAAACAGTGAATACTTGCAAAAGATCATGGTGCATGATACCCATCCATCATGGAGCCACTAAGATGTACCATTACCTGTGAAAATCTATTGGTGGAGTGGTATGAAAAGGGATATTGCAGAGTTTGTAGCTAAGTGTTTAATTTGTCAGTAGGTTAAGGTTAAACACTAGAGTCCTAGTGGCATATTACAGGAGTTCAGTATCCCCACTTAGAAATGGGAGATGGTGAACATGGATTTTGTGATAGGGTTGTCTCATACGCATCGTCAGTATGATTTGATATGGGTCATTGTAGACAGAATGACCAAATCAGCTAATTTCTAGCCAGTTCATACTTCTTACCCAGCTGAGGATTATGTTAGGCTCTACCTTAGGGAGTTGATTATGTTGCTTGGGATTCTGTTATCTATTATATCATATAGAGGTACGCAGTTTACCTCTCATTTTTGAAAGGCTGTTCAGAAGGGTATTGGTACCCAAGTTTATCTTAGTATAGGTTTTCATCCTTAGACAGACGGTTAGGTAGAGAGAACCATTCAGACCTTAAAGGACATATTTAGAGCATGTGTTATTGACTTTAGAGGTAGTTCGGATAATCACTTACCTTTGATTGGGTTTGCCTATAACAACAGTTATTACTCCATTATTCAGATGCCTCCATTTGAGGCTCTTTGTACAAAGAGATACAGATCTTCTACTGGTTGGTTTGAGGTATGTGAAGCTGATTTGATAGGTTCATATACAGTGTTTGATGCAATAGAGTAAGTTCAGTTGATTTGGGAGAGGCTGAAGACAACCCAAAGCCGTCAAAAATCCTATACAGATGTAAGGAAAAAAGATCTTGAGTTTGAGGTTGGTAATTTGGTTTATCTGAAAATATCATCCATGAAAGAAGTGAAGAGATTTGGCTAGAATGGGAAAATTAGTCCCTTCTATATTAGTCCATATAATATCTTGAGTCGTTTTGGGAAGGTAGCTTATGAGTTATAGTTGCCTGCAGATTTAGCATCAGTGCATCCAGTATTCCATGTTTTACTATTGAATAAGTGTATTGGTGATTCAGCTATTAATATCCCATTAGAAAGTATGGATTTTCAGGATAGCTTTTCCAATGAAGAAATCCCAGTTGAGATCCTTGATCGTCACATTCACAGTCTAAGGAACAAAGAAGTTCCCTTGGTCAAGATTCTTTAGTGGAATCAATCGTTGAGGGATCCACTTGGGAAACAGAAGAAGATATGCAAACCAAGTACCCTCATTTTTTCCCTGCGAACTTAGATTCAGCTTATGCTAATAATTTTCCTCAGATTGACTCATTTTCATTCCCAGTTTCAGCTACGTTATCCATCTCATGTCATTGCATACATTCGATTTAGTTCATGTATCATGTTTTAGACTCAGTTATACAATCATGTTTTTGGTCATGCATGTTCAGTTTATGATCTTTGTTTTCCTAATTTTCTTAGCTAACCAGTCTCATTCAAGGATGAATATTCCCAAGGGGGACATATTGTAACTCCCCGTAAAAGTCTTAGCTTATTTCAGCTTTCAATTGCATGCATAAGAGGTCCAATGCTTAGAAATTTCACTAACTATTGGGACTTAGTCATTTCTAAGGCCCCTAAATTTTGATGATTTTATTTTTGATCTTCCTGACCTCAGAACATCGATTTTAAGATGATTCATGATCGGGGTTGTTCAAAGTGTGTCTTGAGTGAGTTTTGGAATTTTGAGATGAGAGTTGTGTTTGGATCCCCAGAACAATAGAAACATCAGGATTAGGTCGCGGTTCTCCCTCTAGTGCACCGCTATGGAGCCCCCTCTAGTACACAACTCTAGAGCCTATGGCGCATCCTCTTTCAAATAGTCCAGCTTTTTATTCCTCGATAATTAAGGGTGTTTGGGTTATTTCCATTCACCCAATCAGTCAATAACACGAAATTTATCTCCCTAAAGAAAATTATTTGCTCTTTCAATCACAAATCCTATCAAAAGAAGCCCCACTTTACTCAAGAACAAACCCTAACCCATTATCAAGCAATCAAGGAATTCAAACTTCAAATCTCAAGAAATTCCCAAGAATCTTCATTAAATCATCTAGTGTGTTATGTCTGATGTTTATCCATAGATTCCTTTCACCTATGGAGTCCAAGAATCCCTTTGGGTTTTAAATTATGAATTTTTTATGTTTAAGTTGAAATATCTCCATGAATCTCTTCTGAATTCGATTATAAGTTATGTTTATAGGTGTTTTTCAAGTGGGATGAGCCATTACATGTCTTAAATGTTGTAATTGTCATGTTAAATCCCTAGGTAGTCTTGTAATCATTTTATTCTCGCATGTTTTACCCATTTCCATGCTTAAGCTCATGAGTCTCATGTGTTTTATGAACTGCTTAATTGTTGGGTTTTGAAAAATAATCCCCTACTATGGTTTTAATGTTTTTGTATGGAATTACTGTTGATTTCATTCAGTGCTGGTAGTTTATGAAAACCTGATACCTATGTGATTTATATGAATTTAGCTTTTCAAGTACTCAGATAATTAATCCATGACTCTTGTCAGTATACTTACACAGTTATAATCATAATGAGCAATATAAGTTATATAATATTGTTCAGTCTATCCCAAAATCAGTGTTAGTTCAGTTGGGAGTAAGATTTAGCACCGAGCAAACTCAAGGATGAGGGCTTATCTGAAAGTAGAGGGATTGACCCTTCGTAGCAATTCTCGAGTTCCAGAACTATGTAGCCAGCATAGGTTAGAGATGTCTACCTTCCAGTTGAGGGTTGACAAAGTGTTTACCTACCAGTTGAGGGTGACACATATCTTATTATAGCACCTTCCAGTTGAGGGTGACTCATTAGTCCTTCAGGACACCACTTTAGTGGATCTGCAGAGCCAATGTTAGTTCCTATGGCATGGTACTGACGCTCTTCCAACTGGGGTTACAGGATGGACCCCAATTAGCTCAGATTGTGGCATGTCAGTAAGAAGATACCTTCTACAGTCTCAGTACATTATTCAGTATAGTTTCAGTTCAAGTTGCCTGACCAAGGCATATAGATTTTCAGTTATTCAGTTATCAGATTTCAATCTTTCAGTTTACATATTATTTTAGATATAAATTTATTCTTCGTCTTACATTCTCAGATGTTACAGTTTACATGCATTAATGTTCAGTTATCTCATACTTTTCAATTAGTCTTTATTTCATATAAAACAATACCCCATGTATATCAGCCTAACCTCTTCTCATATACTAGTGCATTCAAAGTACTGACTGCATATAGTTAGACAACATAGCGTAATCCAACAGTCGTAGTGGTGAGTCCTCATTAATTGAGGACATGTTATGTTTATTTAGTTATTTCCTTATTTTATTTTATTTAGTCAGTCAGTTGGGGGCCTTTCCCAACAACTTTGCAATCAGTTTAGAGGCTTTCAGACATTCAAACAGTCAATCAGCTACTTTCAGTTTTTATCAGATATTTTAGACTTATGATTGATTTGGCAGTTCAATATTTAGAGTTATATGTTTCCTTCTCAGTTTATCTTCCATATAGGTTTTATGTTCATATTTATTTAGTGCTCACAGCCGGTACCAACTTATGGGTTAGCTTGGTGTTACTTGTGACCATAAACACTGTTGTTGTGACTAGGGGTAGCCTCAGGTCATGACATGGGCTAATGAAAGTGATATTAAATATGCCCTTTTCTAAATATGACCTAAGTCATAAATGATATTACTGACTATGCTATGGATAAATTATGGAGGATGTAATGCTTTAGCCATTGTTCATACTAGTGATGAAATATATTTAGGCCAATAGTAGGCGAATGATCATGCTACTGATGGGCCATTGTACATGATATTTCTTATGGTTATGCCCAAGGTCTAAATGATTAGATTATGGATTTTGTAATGATGAGTCCTTGACTATACTCTTGATTAAGCCATCATTTAGGCTAGTGTTTTGGCCGTTAACTAAGCTATTGCCCAAGTTATGATCATGCTTAATAATTATTCAAATAAATTGTATTGGAAATCTTTCTCATTGTCTATATTGTAAATGATGATGTTAATGGTATTATAAGGCATGCTTGTTGACTATGCGTAAAGATACCCCATAGATTATACTGGACTCATTTTATGTTTTGTCTAGTAACCCAACTAGTGATTATGTTAGAAAGCTTTCTAGTTGCTCATATTATGAGTCATGATACCAAGGGTTCTAAAAGATAATTTATTGACTACAAGAGAAGTTATGCTACTAATCATGTTGAACCCATTAATACTCTGTAATATTCATTCTATATATATATATATTCATATATTTATGGATAAATTGTCCTCGATGATGAATTATAAGTTATAAAGGTATTCTCCTCCTTACTTCTCTTTTACTTTATCCCTCATGGGGTTTGTACTTTACTTTATCCCTCATGGGTCTTGTCATTTACTTACTTCTCATTTACTTTAGCCCTCGTAGGGCTTGCACTTTACTATAGCCCTTGTGGGGCTTGTCATTTACTTTAGCCCTTGTGGGGCTTACTCTTATTATTGGTGTTGATTGCCTATTATGATATTATTGTGCTGATATTTTGATATCCAATTAGTCCGAAGGATATGCTGATGATATTGATGCTCAGTTTGAGTTTGGAGGATATGTTGATCATATTGATACCTGGTTCGAGTCGGGAGAATATGTTGATGATATTAATACTCGATTTGAGTATGGAGGATATGATGATGATATTGATACCCGTTACAAGTTCGGAGGATATGTTGATGATATTGATACCAAGTTCTAGTTTGGAGGATATTATGATGATATATTGATACTCGGCAAGGACGGAGGATATTGTGATGATATATTGATACCCAGTTCAATTTCGGGGGATATTATGACGAAATGATGATGCTCGGCAAGGCCAAAGGATATAATTATTGATGTGTTCCTATGTGTATGCCTACCGGTTTAATCCGGCTAGCCCTCTGTATCCAATTATATATTTATTTATGTTCTTGTGTAGGTGGATATAATATCGATATTTGAGGTGTCAGTTATAGTTTTCTAATTGGTGGAGGTATAAAGTGGTATAGTTGTAGATTTAAGGATGAAAGATGCTTAGTGGTGGATATTACTTAAGTGGCTAATAGTGACTAGTGGATTTGTGAACCATAGTGGTAAAGAGTCCTAGTGGCATTGATGGCTATTAATAGGGATGATTATTTCATTATGGTAGTTAATAATAATGGGTTTAGCGATGGTGATGATTAGTTGCTATTGATAAATAAGTTTATGATGTTGATTAATTGTGTAATGAGGATTTGTGGATCAATGATGTGTAACGCCCTGAAACTACCCCCTGGACGTCATACAGTACTTAGAACCACAAGTGATCTCAAGCTAAATACTGGCATGATGATTGAGCTACTGATTAAAATACATAAGATTGGAAGTAACATATGAAAGAGAAGTCTTTGGTTGAACACGCTCAAAATAAAACTATATAAAATGATTACAACTTTGGTTATACAATACAAAACTGGAATCAAATACATTAACTCTACTAACTATCTATAAAGCCTCTATTAATATTGGCTATAGGTAGTTAGGAAATGACACCCCGCCTTCCATAATCAATACGACTAAATAAAGAAAATAGGATGCTTCTCGAACTATGATTGAATCAATCCCTTGAATCAAAAGGACTCATCGCCTGCTGACTAGAACCTGCACACTATCTGATTATGATGTTTGGGCTACAACTGGTACCTACATTATGAAATAATATAGCACATAGACATATATGTGAATCGATACATTTGGAATGTACAAAGTATGTGAGGTTGAAGGCATAGGTAAAAAACTAACTGGATGTACACATAGACTTTAAAATAATGCATGCTAAGTGTAGATGACTCACCTTGAGCTTGAATAAAATAAAAGCTGTAAAATCATAAACATTAGTAATGAAGCATAAGGATAAACTTTGTGATCCATAACACTTAGTCCTAAAGATTTACTTTTACTCTTTCTTTTGGGAAGTTCTTCTAACCGACATAAACCATGTGAGCTATCATGGAGTCCAACATCTTACCCACGTTGAGTACAGTTGTTATACCCTTTCCATCAGAATAAAAGCTTAATATGAGTAATCACTATAATTAATCCACAATGGGACTTAAACCTGTGGTGGCACGTAGTTCTGGGGCATGTGATCATGGACTCATACCCAACTCGGTGCTAAATACTACTCCCATATTACTTATATGCTCATACTTTTAGGAAATCCACCTTAAAATAGCATAAACGTTTATAGAATGAAAACAAATTATGCTTCTCTTTATTTAAATCATAATTAGGATGAACAAAGGTGGATTCCATATCTTATCTTAACATCAATCTTTACTTTAAATCTTGATATAACCTACCAAAGGAACTTAAGAGCATAGTCTTCTTGAAATCTAAAAAAAACATATACTTAGGACTTATAATATAAGCTTAAATTCTTAGAATTTCTTAACAATATTTCATGCTCGATAATCTTCTTGAAATACTTAAATAATTTCAGTAAAGATAATGAAATCAAAATCACAATGTGAGTCTTATAAATCAAAACACGAACATGTGTAACCTTGATGCATTTAAAGCCTTTGAATCTCATGCTTTATTTCATATAACTTGTAACATAATATCATGCTGAAAACTTAGTTGAAAATCTTTAATCACTATTCAAATCAAACTTATGATATACAAATCATAATAGAGAATCTTTAAGTCAAAACATAAATAGATGAGAAAGCATGCACTTTAATACTTAAATCACTTTATAAATCCATAAACTCAAAAAAAAGATAGATTGGGTATGAACCCTAATTGCAAATCACATAATATTAACTTTAAAACAAGTTTTGGGAACAAGGATGAAAGAGTATCCCTGTTCATAAACCCCACATACCTTAATAGACCTAACTTGGTGGAGAAACCTTAACCTTGAAAGCCTTGGAGATGATCTTGAAAGTTTTCTTGAATATTCTTGGATTAGGGAACTTAAATTCTTGGGTTTTTGTAAAGACAATATGATGGAATGGATGAACTTGGGGGGAATGATTAGGGTTTGTTCGTAAGAGTAAAATTGGAGAATATGGGCAAATAATGCCCTAACTGACGTTTAATCTTATGTTTTTATGACTTGAGTGATGGGAAAAAGACCTAACTACCCCTCAGAAGATTAAATTCGTTAATGGGATGCCGTTTAGAGGGACACCATGATGCGATGAATGGCCCATCGCTATACCCACCGCGATGCACCACTATCGCAGTGAGGTTCTGGAATTAAAATCCAAACATGCTTGAAAATTCAAAACTCCCCCGAGACATACTCCTTACACCCTTGAACATGAAATAACGCAAAAACTATCGTCTCAAAGTTCGTAAGGTCAACTTAAAAATTCTCAAAGTTAGGAGGTCTTAAAATGGCTAAGTCCCCAATACTTAGTGAAAATTTCAAGCCTTAAGCCCTTAAGCATGCAACTAAGAGCTGAATTGAGCTACAATAAGTATGGGGTATTACAATATCTCCCCCATGGGAATATTCGTCCTCGAATGAGACTGGTTTGACTGAGAGTACTACACTAAGGTAACTGAGATCATATACTGAATATGTATGACCTGGAACAGGATTGCATAACTTAGTCTGAAATATGATACATAAACTGAATATCATGAACAAAACTAATTCCTTGAATACATCCAATGACATGAGAATTGTTATAAGGCTGAGAGAGTCAACTTATAAGTAACCATTACTTTAGGATGGATCTAATTTCGTGAAGAAAAGATGAGAGGTTTAGGACATGAAAACTTGGGGTACTACAACATTTCCCCCTTAGGATCGTTCATCCCCCGAATGATATTAACTTGTCTGAAATACTAAGGAAAGACTAAGATGATGCAGGGGACACTTATAGACTGAATGATGACTGATAGCTTATACTCAACAATAGATTCCACCTCAAAACTGTACTTTACTTTAGTCTACTTAAAATATTCACATGGGCACTGATAACTATATCGACTGAAGTCTGAGCTGAACTGAATTCTCTCACTATGTTCAAGCCTACTTGAATCTACAAAGTGCACACATAGCACTATAATACTAGTCTGAATCATGATTTCAATACATCCTACATTTTCACAACTCCTCATCTCAATAATAATTCTTATTACCACTTTAACAACTACATTCAACCTCTTACTAGGAATTTACTAACATGCAATGAATTCATCTACTTATACACTAACATAGCATTCAAGCCTTTCATTATAACCACATATGAACTTCTAGGAACTCACCCATAAAGGCATCTTTCACATATTCTCTAAACCTCTATCAATAACAACTTTCAAGCATTACCCTAAGAAAAAACACACAAAATTTCAACTAACCAATACATGTATCAAAAACTTGGCCTCACTCTTACTTCACGCTTACATCCTTAGCTAAAAACAAGCATACATCAATCTTTCAACAATAATAAATATTTACTCTATCACATCTAAACAACTGCTCATCATCACTATCTTGACTAAAGGAAAGGTCACTGAAAGGTTAGAACATGAGGAACTAAAGATACTATCATAACTTGGACACTTAACTAATGCTGGAGGAATAGAGTATAAAAAGCATAAATTCATCCAAGAGAGCTAACCTGAGGACATACATGACATAATATGAATTTTGTTGATCATTAAGAGTGTAGCATGAGTACCTAAAACTAAATATACTGTAAATCATGAGTACATGAGTCATGAGTTGCATGACCTGAGTTTGGAGTTCATAAATTTCGTGGAATATGATTTGTACTACTAAGTGAACTGGAACTCCTCATACTAGGAACTACAAGCGTACATGATTCTATGGAAAGTGTGTGAATATGAGATATGATCATGGAACTAGCACATAAGACTTATGTAGATATTGTGATGAATGAAATACTATACTTTGTACTAAGATGAGAATGGGTTGGGCATCATCCTCCCTTATTGATTTTCTACAACATACTGGCACCGTTACTAGGATATGAGAGCCTGACTTAGTTACATGCCCTATTATCTCCCCCTTAGCTTAAATCCATCATTCTAAGTCTATAGGCCCTTTAAATAAACCCTAAACTAAACTGCAACCACTTTATTCTAAAGCTCGAGATATAAAAATACACAAAAATAATAAACTCAACGTGAAAGACTACATTTGAAAGTGCAGAACCCGCTACTAGTACTTTCTTCTAAGATACAATTCTTAACTTTCTATAGCCCAATAACAATCATATAATAACTTGAATACTTACCAACTTAGAATCTTTATGAGTATCACCATACCCTGAGTTCACACTATCTAGAGTTTCAACTTTTTTTCTATTTGCTTAATCTTCAAAGATTCAAACTTAGATTCTAACACTTAACATGGATATTCTCAAACTATAATTAACCATACTTTTTCCATCATAGTCTACTAATATCATATCTCGAAACTTATATTTTTTCCTAAACCACAAGAATCAAAATCATACTAAAAGACTCAACATCACCTATCCATAACTCCTTAACTTAGCTATTAAGAACACCATATATTATATAACTAGCCTTCTTCTTGTTTAGCAACACAAGGGTAATACTAACCACACACACTCTTTAATAATCTTAAAAAATAATGCAACCCCCATATCACCTTGGGTAGACATCTATATCATACCTACAATATCATACTCAATTGCGAACAAATGAACTTAAACTCTTGCATATACTATTCCGACCTACTAGATCACTTCCATATAACTAGCATCACTAACCAAGCAATCATTATCTCTACCTTGATTGTCATCCACTGTTCAAACTTAGTGTCTAGTGATATACATGATCAACAACCCAACCTCCTATACTATTCTCACTTGGAAGCTATAAAATTAAACATCAAGAAACACTAGTTCACTAGAACCTTATTATAACAATAATTGTTCATGCTCGTATGGCCTATCTTATTATAATCCATTAGCACTTCCTACATCTACGCATTACTAATATTACCCATCTATACACCTAAATTCACTTCATAGCTCTGTAAGTTTCAACTAAACTCCTTATAACCTCAAGAGAAGCCTAATTCACAATACTCAACCACCAAATACTTTCATTAATAATTTATACTTTTCTAACACAACAAATACCATCAATAACTCCTTCTTCACCTTTAACCCAAGGACCTGTACCACATTCAATACCCCTAAACTAACACACAAGGACCTATTACATTACTACTAACTCAATTGTATGTAAAAGTTCATCTATATACATTAGATCAACTTTTATTACCACCTTTCTTGTCTCTACTCTTCTAAACACATACTTCTAACTATAAGAAGGTTCTACTGCTTAAGAATTATAACACTCAATTTCATGATATCCCTCGAATATAAACTCTATCTAACAACATAGATTCATATTATCTTCTCTCATGAGCATTATCTGACTTGAAGGGTTAATCAGGAATCTAAATAAATATCTTGTTTTATATTAACTGAATAACTCATATGGATGAGGACATAAGCTTTCAACTAAGGGATTTATAACACACTAGTGAGCTTCCTCAAGCCCCTAGTGTGACTTCTGAAGTTACTGATAGTAATTTGAGAGCATCATCTTCAGAAAAATTGGAATCTAGTACTCCTATTATCTTAGAAAGTCATAGATGGAGAATTATGAAGTAACACATGAATCGACAAAAGTTTCAAAGAGAAAAAATTTATAGCATGATCTGAAGCATGAAAGAAAGGAAACATTACCTAAATTCCATGTAGCTTCTCAAAGAAAAGTATAGACGTTTATGTACCATTCCGTGAGACTGTACTAGACACGGCTTCATACACACCCTAGGACACATGAACTCTATGCTCTGATACCAATTTCGTAACACCCCGAGACTACCCCCTAGATGTCACACAATGCTTAGGACCACAAGTGATCCCCAGAGAACCCTATACTGGCATGATGCTTGAGCTATTGATTAAAATACATAAGACTGGAAGTAACACATGGAAAGATGTCTTTAGTTGAACACGCTCAAAATAAAACTATTTAAAATGAGTACAACTCTAGTTATACAAACAAAAATGGAATCAAATACATCAACTCTACTGACTATCTATGAAGCCTCTACTAATATTGACTAAGGTAGTCGGGACATGATCCTTAACTATCCCTAATCAATATGACTGAATAAATAAAACAAGATGCTTCTCAAATATGATTGACTTGAGCCCTTGAATAAAAAAGACTCATCACCTGCTAACTGAAAGCTGCACACTTTCTCAATATGATTTGTGGGCTACAACTGGTACCTATATTATGAAAAAATATAGCATATAGACATATATGTGGTTAGTAATTTTGAAATATGCTGAGTTTGTGGTGGTGAATGCATAGTTAAAACAATAACTAAATGTACACATAGACTTTAAAATAATGCATGCTAAGTACAGATGACTCACCTTGAGCTTGAATAAAACAAAAGTTATAAAATCATAAACATGAGTAATGAAGCATAAGGATAAAATTTGTGAGCCATGACACTTAGTCCTAAAGCTTTACGTTTTCTTTTGGGAGGTTCTTCTAATTGACATAAACCATGTGAGATATCATGGAGTCCAACATCT
Organism: Capsicum baccatum var. pendulum; assembly: GCA_030864225.1. NCBI lineage: Eukaryota > Viridiplantae > Streptophyta > Magnoliopsida > Solanales > Solanaceae > Capsicum > Capsicum baccatum. The sequence continues at coordinate 205,241,579 of CM061553.1, read as the reverse complement.
TACCCACATTGAGGAGAGTTGTTCTACCGTTGCCATCGGAAAAGAACCATAACTTAAGTGATCACTATACTTAACCCACAATAAGACTTAAGCATACGATGGCACATAGTTATGGGGCATGTGACCTGGGACTCATACCCAACTCAGTGCAAAATACTACTCCCATATTACTTATATACTCATACTTTTAGGAAATCCACCTTAAAATAGCATACGCGTTTATAAAATAAAAACCAATTATGTTTATCTTTCTTTAAATCATAATTAGGACAAACAAATAAGGATTCCATATATTATCTTAAGATCAAAAGATCAATCTTTACTTTAAATCTTGGTATAACTTACCAAGGTAACTTAAGATCATAGTCTTCTTGAAATCTCAAAAAAAACTTGTACTTAGGACTTATAATATAAGCTTATATTCTTAGAATTTCTTAAAAATATTTCATGCTCAATAATATTCTTAAAATACTTCAATAATTTCAGTCAAGATAATGAAATCAAAATCACAATATGAGTCATCTAAATCAAAACACGATCATGTGTAACCTTGATGCACTTAAAGACTTTGAATCTCATGCATTCTTTCATACAACTTGTAACAAAATATCATGATTAAAATTAATTGAAAATATTTAATCAATATTCAAATCAAAATTATAATACACAAATCATAATAGAGAATCTTTAAGTTAAAACATAAATAGATGAGAATAAGCATGCACTTTATTACTTAAATCACTTTATAAATCCATAAACTCAAACCAAGATAGATTGGGCATGAACACTAATTGCAAATCACATAATCTAAACTTAAAAATAAGTTTTGGGCACAAGGATAAAAGAATATCCTTGTTCATAAACCCCACATACCTTAATAGACTTGACTTAGTGGAGAAACCTTGACCTTGAAAGCCTTTGAGATGATCTTGAAAGTTTTCTTGAAAATTCTTGGATTAGGAAACTTAAATTCTTAGTTTTTCTTGAAGAGAAGTTGATGGAATGGATGAACTTAGGGGGGGGGGGGATTATTAGGGTTTGTTCTTGATATTAAAATTAGAGAATGTGGGCAAATAATGCCCTAACTGACATTTAATCTCGTGTTTTTATGACTTGGGGCGATAGAAAAAAACCTAACTGCCCCTCAGAAACTTAAATTTGTAACTGGTATGTCATTTGAAGGGATTAAATTTGTAACTGGTATGTCATTTGAAGGGATACCACAATGCGGTAAATGGCCCATCACTATACCCACCGCGACGCACCACAATTGCGGTGAGGTTCTGGAATCGAAATCCAAACGTGCCTCAATTTTTGTCCAAAAAATCTAAACCTTCCCCGAAACACGCTCCATACACCCCTGAACATGAATTAACTCAAAAACCGTCATCTCATAGTACGGAAAGTCAACTTAAAAGTCCTTGAAGTTAGGAGGTCTTAAAATGTCTTAGTCCCCAACACTTAGTGAAAATTTCAAGCCTTAATCCTTTTAAGCATGCAACAAAGAGATGAATCGAGCTTGGATAAGTGCGGGGTATTGCATGATGCTAGTTAATAAGAGATGTTAGTTGAGCGATGAATAAGTATACTCATGGTGACTACTGGTATTTTGTTAAATAGTAACTAGTGGGATTATGTTGGCTAGAAATAAATATTGGTTAATTGGAGAATATGGTCTAGTGGTGAATCTTGACTAGATACTACTTTGGCTAGTGAGTAAATAATGGTTAGTTGATGATCCACGAATAATGACTATGTGATGAATAGTGAATGGATAATAATTAGAGGTTATATGATGACTAGTAAGTAATTGATTTAGTAATAAGCATTGGCTAGCTAATAATGAGTGAATAGGCTGTAATGATGAGATAGGTGCCTATATTATGGTATGGTTATGGTTATGAGTATATTGGTCTATGTTATTCAATTATGATTATTGGTAATGATTACGAATATTGGCAAATGGTTTTTTGATGGAAATTGTGGAAAACTATGGATAATGAGAAAGTTGGTTATATATATATATATATATATATATATATATTAATTGGCAATTAGATTCCTTACTTGTACTCTCTTAGGTGTACTCTCGGATAGTTTGGGACGTGTGATGAGTTCTTCACTTTATGCACTAGTTGGTGTTTGGGTGCCAACTTTTTACTTGTGATTGAACTTGTGTTGCTTTATGATTTGGAATTATTTATTCCTTATGCTAGATGATATTGGCATACAATGATACCTTATATTTTATTGTTGTTTCCTATAACACCCCGCATTTTCAAGCTAGACATTGAACCATCATTTCTACGTGTGTAAACTCTAATCCCAAGATTTGTATGCAATACATGTGTCATGATAATTATCCTAGTTTGAATAGTGCTTATTAGGTGAAAATTTTTCATAGTAATCACTTAGAGCAAAGTTGAGCTAAGAGCCTTTGATTCGGCCATATTTTGGTATTTGATTTTACAAGGGTCAACTTTGAACATGTATAACTTTTTACACCTATGGAATTTTGAATCTCAAGACTCACTAATTATAGATAATTGAATTATCTTTCCAACAATACTAATTTCGTATTAATCCGATAACAATAACATACCTAGTGTATTCCCACCTAGCGGGGTCTAGGGAGGGTAGAGTGTACACAGACCATACCACTACCTTAGGAGAAGTAGAGAGGTTGTTTCCGATAGACCCCCGGTGTAGAACCAATAACAGTATAGCAACAAAACATAAATTCATATAAACTTGTACAAGCAAAATAAACTACTACTAGCCATAAGATAATACTAGTGCCACAAGATACTACTAAAACTATAAATACAAAACCATAGACAACACACAGCCCACAAACAAGAAACTTCATACACAAATAAGGAATGCCTCCTATTGCGACCACACCCTCTCACTCCCTAACCCTTAACCCTAATCCACTCCTCAAAACCTTCCAATAAAGGCTCATGTCCTCATGCCTAATCACCTTCCTCCAATATTTATTCGGCCTACCTCTACCCTGCCTAAAATAATCCATAGCCACTGTCTCACACCTCTGTACTGGAGCACCAGAACCCTTCCTCATCATATTTCTGAACTAACATAACCTCACTTCTCACATCTTGTCCTGTACTAAAACCACTCCCACCTTCTCTCGAATAATCACATTCCCCACCCTATCTTTCCTAGTATGACCACACATTAAGTGCAACATCCTTATCTCCGCCACCTTTAACTTTTGAATATGAGAGTTCTTAAATGGACAACACTCTGTTCCATACAAAATAGTCAATCAGACTGCCACTTTGTAGAACTTACCTTTAAGCTTCGGGGGCACCTTCTTATCACATAAAACTCTCGAAGCGATCCTTCATTTCAACCACCCTGCCCCAATATAATATATGCCATCCTTGTCAATCTCCCAATTGCCCTATATCATAGAACCCAGATACTTAAAACTCTTCCTCTTCTGAATGGCCTGGGAGACTAGCTTTACAAATACGTCAGCCTCCTGCAACACAAGCTAAACTTACACTCCAAGTACTCTATCATGGTCCTACTCAAATGAAATCCTTTAGACTCAAGGATCTGTCTCCAAACCTTTAACTTATCATTAAATCTTCCCTAAGTCTCGTCAATCAATATCAGATCATCTGCAAATAACATACATCAAGGCACTCCCTTAAATATGTCGCATCGAAACATCCATCACCAAGGCAAACAAAAAAGAGTCGATCCCTGGTGCAATACTATCAAAATCAAAAAGTTCTTCAAATATCCACCTACCATACTCACATGAGTCTTTGCACCATCATACATGTCCTGAATCAACCTAATGTATGTCATGGGAACCCTCTAGCCTCCAATCACCTCCACTAAATTTTCCTGGGAATTCTATCTTATGCCTTCTTTAGATCAATAAACACCATGTGCAAGTCCTTTTTCCTCCCCCAAAATAGCTCTACTAATCTCCTTAAAAGATGAATGGCCTCCGTAGTTAAGCGACCTGGCATGAAACCAAACTGATTCTAAAAGATAGTCACAATCCTTCTCATTCTCAACTCTATCACCCTTTCTCAAACCTTCATAGTATGACTCAACAACTTAATCCCTCTATAGTCATTCAACTCTGGTTGTCTCCCTTGTTCTTATATAATGGAATCATCTTACTCTACCTCCAAGCTTCAAGCATCTTCTCCGCCCTAAAAATGATGTTAAACAACCTCATCAACCATTCTAATACTGCCCCGCCAGTGTTCTTCCAAAAATCAACAAGGATTTTATCTAGCCCCGTCGTCCTATCTAGACTCATCCTGCGAATAGCCCCCTTGACCTCCTCAACCTTAATATAGTGACACTCCTCAGATTGTCCAACTCCTACAACACAAAACTTTTTTCCCCCTCGTTGTTCAAAAGTTTATGAAAATAGGACTGCCACCTTTTCCTAATAAGGGAATCCTCAACCAACACTATACCATCTTCTTCCTTGATGTACTTCACCTGATCAAGGTCATGATCCCTCCTCTCCTTGGACTTAGCTAGCCTATATAACTTCTTATCCCCACTTTTATCCTCTAAATCCGCATAAAAGATCTCAAAAGCTGCTATCTTAGCCACCGTAACCACTAACTTAGCCTCTCTTCTAGCTACCATATACTTATCCTTATTTTTTTGTGTCTCCTCATCCTTCTTTCTCTCAACCAACTTAGCATACGCCACCTTCTTAGACTCTACCTTTTTCTTAACCTCTTCGTTCCACCACCAATCCCCATGGTGATTACTAGATCGTCCTCTCAAGACACCTAACACCTCTATAGTAGTCTCCCTAATGCAACTGGCAGTCATTTCCCACATACTATCCACATCCCCACTACTCTCCCAAGCCTCCCTACTCTTTAACTTCTCCCCCATCTCTAAACCACTATCTAAAGTCAAGCTACCCCACTTAATCCTGGGTCAAACCTTCATAATCCTCTTCTTTCTACCTTTATTAATTACCAAGACCCTCACCAACAACCTATGTTGAGTTAAAAGATTCTTGCTAGGAATGACTTTACAGTCTTTACATAGCGCTCTATCACTTTTCCTAAGGAGCAAAACATCAATCATAGTCTTGGCCACTAATTTACAAAAAGTAATAAGGTGCTCCTCTCTCTTTGGGAAGCTCGCATTTTCTATCCACAACCCAAAATCCCTAGCAAAATCCAAAAGAGAAGCTCCACCTCTATTCTTCTCCCTGAAATTTAACCCGCCATACACATCATCATGACCTCTCGACAAAGACCCAATATGCCTATTGAAATCTTCTCCCATGAAAATCTTCTTAGTGCTTGGGATTCCCCTCACCACCTCATCCAAAACCTCCCAAAAGCCCTTTTTCTCCTTCTTGTCCAAACCAACTTGTGGAGCATAGGCACTAATAACGTTCACCGTTGACCCTCCAATGACTAACTTAATAGACATCAACCTATCACTGACTCTCTTAAACTCTACCACTTGCTCCCTAAGTTCATCATCTACTACAATACCTACCCCATTTATATGCCTCAAGCTATTCGAGTACCCCAACTTATATCCGTATACATCCCTCGCCTTAGCGCCTACCCATTTAGTTTCTTGGACACAAGCTATACTAACCCTCCTCTTTCTAAAAATCTTTATAATTTCTATCGACTTACCTTGAAGTGTTCCTATGTTCTACGACCCAACTTTCAACATAGAAGCACCCTTATCCCATTTAACCTTACTGCCCCTCGCTCTCAACCCTATACTCGAACTTAGACCAGATCCTAACCCCAAACCCACCTTATGACATGACCCTAGTTCACCATCTATTGCCCCAGTCACCACTCAAAAAGGGAAATGATAGAAGAAAATAAGTAAAAGAGACAAAGAACATGACTAGCTATGGTTAAAAATAGATATGTATGCAAGTAAAAACAACAAGCAGAATTGATACTCACAAACCATAACAAGCACTACACTGCCTACAATAAACCCACCGGAACAATCAAGAAAACCAAATAAGAAATCAAGATAGATACAAAGATGGAAAACCTAAGCCAAATAAAGTAGCAAAAAAGGAACTACAAATGAGTGAAATGAGTGCACTAGTCTTAGAAGAAGATGGAGTGAGGATGTTTTCTTAATCGTTTTGTCAGATTTCAGCAAATTGATGTATAAATTGGTTGTCAAAATCTATTATCGCCACCTTTACCCTACTATTGGTATTACTTCCCTATTATTTTTCATCAAAAATATACTATTGCTAGAAAGTGTAATGATTGCCAAAATCTTTACTAGTACTTGAGGGTTAGGAAGAAAAAAAAGAGTCATGCTTAGCAATGCGAGAAAGAAACAATCAGTTTCACCAAAAACTGAAGCCACTTTGCCGAAAAATGTTGGGATCACCAAAAAACACTTGGGATGCACCAGAAATAAAGGTTCGATGCCGAAAAATTAATCCCTAAATGATTCAGTTAGTGCACTTCACTCCATGCACCGGTGCGTGATGGATAGGTCCGCAATTTTGGTGGTGCGCCAAGGCAAATCACCTCACACCCAGTCACTGATGAAAGTTGGTCCAGCCAAAAATGATGATTTGGCTCCTTCTATGATGGAGGTGACTTAACATATCCACAAATATTTATAGTTCACTGTTGTCGGGGATCTCTAAATAGACATTATATGGTATTTGTTCAGTGGGAACCACTACTTAAGTGCAGTTAAAATTTGATCTTCTTTCTTTGAGATTCTAACTTACCATCTTTCTTTGCCTTAATTCAATACCCAAGTGAAAAGTTATTACCATTTTTATGAAAATTAGTAAGGGTCTGCAATAACTCTACAATGTGGACTTTAGGCCTTGTGTTAGCCTCCGCAACATGGAGGATATGTTTCCTGCAGTCATAAGTAACAACCCAAGGGACGTTTTAGTCATTTCCTCTTCACCCAAGCACCCAAGTGACGGATTAAAGCCCTAAAAGGACATTATTTGCCTATTATCATCAAAATAACTCGTGTAGAAACCCTTCCCCTTCCAAAGAACGAAGAATAACTCCCCCCCTCCCCCAAGAATTTAAGAGTTCAAGTTTTTAAGTTCGAGCCTTCTTCAAAACTTTAACCATTGAGGTATGTCGGTTATTCATCAATGGGTTCCTTCCATCTATTGAGTCCCAAAATCACCTTTTTGTTCTAGTATGGATTTCTAATCTTGTTTTGTGAAAATATCCATATAAATCATGAACTTAATCCATGTCTTCTTAGAAATTTTAATTCAAGACATGTCAACTTCCTTTCCCATGTAAATTAAGTTATTTCATGTTTTAAATTTCAATTACCCATGTCATTTCAAGTGATTTCATGCTAATCATCAAGTTATAAATTAAATCATGTAAAGATGTTGTCCTTCCAAGTTTATCTCATCCCCATGTTCCAATTCATGTATTTTATCAGTTAACTAAAATATTTTGTGTTTTAGGTGTCTGAATTTATATTACTATTTTAAGAATTGTCATTATATTTAAAGTATCATTTTGTAACTCCCCGAGACAGCACCCTGGGCGTTACACGGTGCTTATGACCCTGAAGGATCACTAGCTAAACCATGTTTGGTACTTGCTGTGAGCACTGAATATAATACTGAAACATATATGCGGAAGAAATCTAAAAATGCCATAAGGTTCTCAAAATACTGAAATAATAATAACTGAGTATAACAGACAATAACATCTGAAAACTGAATAACTGACTATGCTAGTCTGAATGCCTCTAAATATCTGAATATGAAGTTGATGGGACAAACCCCCAACTAATTCTGACTAAAATAACTATTGAACTACTGAAATACAAAAATAGGTAAACTCTATCCTCAAAATATGAAGACTTACCACTATAACTGGTGTTGATAGCCTAAGCTACTAAGTACGGTCAAGAGCCTAAGTGTCTGAACCTATGATATGAGACATCAAAGCGCAAAAGAGAGTATGTGTTAGTACATAGAATGTACTAGTATGCTAAGTGAGTTAAGGCTGATATACTTGGGTTCTATGTATGAGATGATCATTGACTTAATAAATATCATAAAGTAATTAGATGAGAGTACATGCAAAACTATAACTACTGAACATGCAATATTGTACATATCGGTATACACCATGTATCTAAGATTATACTGAAGCTGAGTACTAAATTCTGATGGCTGAGTAACTAATAATTGATAGCTAGCGTTATGTGGAACTGACTAAGTTCTTTACTGAATGCTTACACTAAAACTATAACTATGGGAGTGTTCAACTAACCGACATACCCCGATATAGACCGATTTAGGGTCTAACTTGTGACCCCAGTTGGAAGGGTGTTAGCACCTTTCAATGGGATACTAACAAGGCTGGGTCAACCCTAATCTGGCAGAAAGACTCATGAAGTATATATATGATTATGTCAACCCTTGTCTGGCAGAAGGATGACTTACCCTACGTTTACTATGCAATTCTGTAATACAGGGTCTGCTACTAAGGGTCAAATCCTCTACTGGCAGAAATGGACCCATCTCAGGGTTTGCTCGGTGTACAATGCTACTCTTAACTGAGTCAACACTGAATTGATTACTAGACTGTACTAGGTTTGACTGAACTAACACTAATCGTGTTGACTAACTGAACTGGACTGAGTTCACTGAGTTTTATTAACTAACTGAGTACTACTGTTCTTTACCATTACTGGTATGATTCTATAACCACTGCAACTAAGTAAACAGCTAGATTTCAGGTAATAAATACCCCCAGAACTTGATAGCATAATAGATAAACTCATATCACAATTTTAACAATGCAACAATAGGTTACCATGCATGATTTACTCATATGGTTATTTTATCAAACATTTGTAAGGCATAAATTAAGTATGGTAATAGTTTAAACATTTAGTAATAGCATATGTTCAATGCTAAAATCACCAAAATATCATAATGCACAATTCCTACACTTAGACATTTTGTCAAACACTTAGGAGGCATAACCTTGTATATGAGAATGAATAACATATTAATGCATCATGACCACAACAATCAATTCACAATTCAAGGGTTTTGACATGGGAATTACAGCAATCAACATACATGTTATCTTATGTTTATGAAACTTATAATTACATCTTGAATTAACACCCATACAACAACACAAACATGAATACTACCCAATTTGCACATGCAGGTCATGAATCTGAAAACTTGTAGTTTTAAAAAGGGTTCTTGAACTCCAAGAGTGGAAGGAAACCCAAGGATTAACACGGTGAGTGATGGAATTCATGAAGATTATTGGGGATTTCTTGGAACTTGATATTGAGCTTGATGAACTAGGGTTTATTTCTTAAGAGGATTTTATGAATAATAAATGTATTTTGGCTGAATTGGGTAAGGGGAAAAGGACCTAATTGCCCTTGGAAAGTCAAAATTTAATGAGCAAAATATGCCCAGCAATTTGATGACTGATGTGCTGCATCAATGGTATTGACGTGATAGACAACGTGTCACGTCGATGGCGCCAACATGATAGCTAACGTGATTCATCGAGATTACATTGGCTTGCTATTTTGGTCATCCAAACATGACCTAAACAATGTTCAAAAATTTCAAAACTCACCCAAGATGACCTATTGACATCCCTAATCATGAATCAATTTAAAATCAACAATATAAGGTCATAAGGATCAAAAATAAGATCATCCAATTACGAAGGCTAAAAATGATTCTAAGTCTTAACACTTAGCTGATTTTTTCTAAGTTTGGGACCCTTTAGTATAAGCTATATGGGACTTAATTGAACTAGAACTTTTATGGGGTCTTGGGAACATGTATCCTTTAATGAGACTAGATGAACTGAGTAACTACACCTATATTGACATGCATAACTGAAGCATGACTGAATTCTAGAGGCATAACACATGACTAAACTGTTTCATGAATGCATGAATGATATAAGAATCTTATGCAGCTGTAAATGAGAAAGGAATATAGAAAATCTAAGGAAGGATGTTACCTTAGGTTGAGTCTAAGTCTACAGAGAAGATGTGAGGATACTTGGTTTGCATGTCTGCCTCTGCTTCCCAAGTAGCTTCCTCAACAGAGTGATTTTGCCAAAGAACTTTGACGAAAGGAACTTGTTTGTTCCTTAGTCTACAATATGATGATCAAGGATTTCAAATGGGACTTCTTCATAAGAGAGACTATTCTGAACATCTACACTCTCTATAGGGACTACAACTATTGAGTCACCAATGCACTTCTTTAGCAAGGATATGTGAAACACTGGGTGTAGTGATGCTAAGTCTACAGGTAACTCAAGCTCATAAGCTACCTTATTGAAATGACTCAAAATCCTATAAGGACAAACATATCAAGGACTAAGTTTCCCTTTATTACCAAATCTCTTCACCCCCTTCATGGGAGAGATTTTGAAATACACACAATCACGAATCTCAAATTCAAAATCTTTTCTTCTAACACCTACATAAGTTTTATGTCGGCTCTGGTCAATCATAAGCCTCTCCTTGATCAACTGTACTTTCTCTAAGGCATCAAAGACCAAGTCAGGCCCTACTACCATGGTGTCATGACCCAAACTAGGGCCTGGCCATGACAAACATCCCAAACCATGAAGGCCCGGACGTCCTTCTCAATCTGATCTGGTAATCATGCACAACATTCATATCATAAAAGAAAATGTGGAAATAAAATCTAATACGGAAACATGGTCATTAAATTTGGATTTCAATACATAAGAATGAAAAATTGCAATACAAAACATCTGAATAAGATCTGACTCAGTCTATGAAATCTCTACTACATCTCAAAACTGTTCTGAAAACTGGGACAAGGCCCCCAATAGACCAAAACCATATCTAATAATACTTTTCTAAAAGTAAACAGGCCTTCTGGAATAAAGAAGGCTCACAAACTGGACACTACAACTCTGTCTGATAAAATCTATTACTTTTTTGTATCCCTAGACTGAGCCTCAGAACCTGAAGGGAGAAGGGGGGTCAATACAGATGTACTGGTACACAAAGTAATCCAAAATAAAACTTTTATTTAATTAAAATAGTGGAGAGCAATTTTTTAAAACATCATGTATAAACAGTTCTCAAAACACATGGGCACTTTCTGAAAATCATGTCATTTTTGTCAATGCACTGTCTGTTCTTTGTATTACTTCTGAGTTAGGTGGCACTCCCCTACAACTCTGATATTCCATGGGCTATATGGAAACTTCCATTGACTCAACAGGGAATCCCCCAACCTAAGTATGCCGTAAGGGTTGGATTCTCTGATTCGAATATGCCACACGACACTAGGCCAGCGTAATATAACATATCCGAATCGACAAATCACGATTTTGGGCAATGCGTTATCTGAACTCGTGCCCTCTTCAGGGAACCACCTAACATATATTTATGCCCTATTTTAGCCTTTTCTGAACATGCATCATTTTGAAATTCTAAAACATGAAAGCCTGATTTCTATATTAGTCTGGGTCTGTTATGGCATTGTCTGAGTTTGTATCATCATACCAAGACTTGCAAGTCGTTATTCTGAGCCACATATGACTATTTCATTCTAAAATAATGTTCAGGACACTTTATCATGTATATAGTGTAAGAAGAGTGATATCTCAAATCATAAGTCAAAAATCATGCAAAGGCTTTCCATTCATTGAACAATTTCAATAAGTAGCGGTCAACTTCTCAAAAACATTCCTGAAGTTTCTTTGTTTATCAATCTCAACATTTAAAATCATTAAAGCATTCATCTCTCCCATTCTTAATCATCATGAATTTTACATAAGGCAAATAGTATCTTGAATCATTCTGTAAACCATGAAATGTAAGGATTCATAACTTGTAAATCAAATAATAAAGTAATAAGAGAGGGAGATTATATATTTCATGCTCTCGATTCACAATTCACAGTTTTGAATGTATATGTACATACATACAATTCAAATCAATTTGGAGGAAGGCCTAAAGACCAAAACAATACCATCAAAACTTCTAAAACATGAATTTATTCATAAATCCAAAAACCTTTTTCTTAAAAACATGATTTCTATGCCTATGAGATTTTAGGAAAACCCCGCGTACCTCGATTATGAAGAATAATGGTTGATCCTTGAAGCCTACAATTTGGGGATTCCAAATCTCCGATAAATTTTGAAAATCCACAGTTGAATCTTGAGTTTCTTGGAGGAGAAGCATAGGAACTAGGGTTTTCGTTTTGAGGGAAGTCTTGTGAATGTTGTATATTATGCTTGTAGAGGTATAAATCTCCTGTTTGGACATTTTGAAAGACTTGAGAAAACATCCAAACTACCCTTGTTAACTTCTAAATGAAATTGGAAAAATTTAAACTGGGAACCCGATCTTATGGGCCACCGCGACGTGCCACTATCGTGGTGGCTCACTTGAAATTGATGAAAGGGAATTTGGCCCACTCCGCAATGCGCCACCATCATGGAGTCTCATTGGAAATTGACCATCGTCATTTAAACCCTCTCTGCAATGTGCCAAGGACAGGAATGATGGTGTTTTATTACTAGGACTTAAATTAACCATAAATCCTTCACCGAGTGTCCGTTTTGGACGAATCTTATGTCGACGGAAAACTCATTCAATTCCCCACACTACTAAAATGATTAACATGCCATATTTGCATAGGATTATTTCTTTTGGATCATGTACGCATAGAAATGACAGTTTCTATTCTAGCCCGAAATGCAGGGAGTTACATTATCTCCCCCTTGGGATCATTCGTCCCCGAATGATGGGTAGGAACATTGAAACATAAAGGTATGGAATAACGTGGACCTGATGTGTCTTCTATGAAAGGATATAACTGATCTAAAGTATTTAAACTTCTATCACAAAACTAAATTCTGAGCTGACTTGCCCTTACTAGTTTTAAGGAGCTGATTCATGCTGAGAGTTTAGGATACCCCCCCCCCCAAAGCGTTTATGCTCAAATCACACACATTGGATTTGGAAGTGATAACTTAGGTAAGTATGAATCATGAGGCAACTAGATTTAGATCGTACAAAGGTATTACACTGTCTGAGCTAAAATAGCTGGAAAAATTTGAGATTATATGCTGAACTCTTATGAACTGAGTCATGACTAAATAACTGAATCTGAAATATGATGCTTGGACTGAACTGAGTTCGCAACTTACACGGATGGAATAGATTATCTTTTGGGATGGTCATATGCATTGGATTTCAGATAGTAGGACTGGGTGAAAAGGTGGAAAACCACAGTAACTTATTTACCTGACTGCTAAACTGAATTATACGGGACACTTATACTTAGCTAGAGTATCTCTTCAACACTCTTTCTAAAGAAGTTCTAGTGGCGTCAGGGAGCAAAGAATCTCTGACATGAGTTATACAAGACATCCAACTAAGGAATCACAACAATGACACTTATCTATAGAATGGAATATAGACATATAACTCATAAACTAGGATAGAATTACCAAACCTTAGGTAATGCAACTTCTTACTTTCGAGTTAAGCCACACTTCATAAATACTCTCTCAACTATACTTTCCTCTTAAATACCATGCTCATTGATTTTACTTATTTTTCTCACATGGCCGCTGATATTTCCATCTACTAATGTCTAAACTGAACTATATCCCCTCATCATCTTCAAGCCAAACTCCAAATCACAAAACGCACCACATAATATTGTAGTACTAGTCTGCATCATGAATTTAGCACACCCTGCATTTCACAATTCCTCATCTCCTGCGTAATTCTTATTGCCACTCCAGCAATCACCTTTAACTTCATATTAGACATTCACAAACACTCAAGGCATCCATCTATATGCATACAAACATGACATTCAATCCTATCTTCATACCTACATGTGCACTTCTAAACAACCATACATAAACCATATTTCTCATATTCTCTAATACCTCTATCCATAACAACTTCCCTGCACTATTCAGATAATACACATAAAATATCCTCAACTAACCAAGTCACACATGAAACTTCACCCCAAAATTCTTTCAACTTATAGACTTACATAAAACAAGCACACAACGATTTTTTACCAAATATAACACATAAAACTTCAACTAACCTTGACATGTATCAAAGATTTGGCCTAAATCTTACTTCACAATTACTGCCTTCACTCAAATAAGCACACAACCATCTTTCATTAATAAGAAATGTTTACTCTTTCCCATCTAGACAACTGTTCATCATCACTATCTCGGCCTAACAGAAAAGGTAACTGAAAAAATTAGAATACCAAAATTCAGAACATGAGGGAAATATTAGGCGTAACTTGATACCCTACTGAGGAGAGAGAAATAGAGCACTCACGGCATGGACTCGTTAAAGAGATCTAATATCAGGACGTACCTGATATAAATCTGAATTTTCACTGATCGTTAAGAGTATCACATGTGCAAAAGAGTCATGAACTACATGATCTAAATTTTTGGAATTCATAACTTGCGAACGCGATTCTGACTGCTAAACAAACTGGGAACTCATCATACTAGGAACTAGGAGAGTACATGATTCCTTATTATAAAGCTGGACATAAAGCATAAGTATGTATCAGAATAACTAAAGTAAACTGCTGAAATAAGAATAGATTGAGCATTATTTTCTCACGGCCAATTCCACAACTTACTGGTACATTTATTATCATCTAAAAACTTGACTTGGTTACTCATTGTATCATCTTCCCCTTAGATATAAGCAACTACTCTAAGTATGTGAACCACTATATACACTCTAGTATAAGCTGAAATTACTTTACTCTAGAGTCGGGGATATAACAATACACATAAAACTAAACTTACCCTATAAGACGGTATCTTCATGTATAACAACCAATGTTAATACCTACTTCTAAGATTCAACCCTTAGGTTTATATATCCCCAAAAGTCATCATATAACAGCTTTAACATTCACCAACTCAGATTCTTCTAACACTAAACATGGATATCTCCAAACCATTGTCAGACCATACCACTTTTGTTAGTCTACCAGCATCACGACTCCAAACTTATATCTCTCTACTATAAGAATCAAGATCATATCAAAAGGCTTAACATTTTCTATCAAAACTCCTTAACTTGGCTATTTAGAACATCATATACCATTTAACTAGTTTTTCTCCATCTAGTAACTCAACGGGACCACTAGCCACACACAACATGTAATAGACTTAGAAAAATACTGCAACCTCATATAACCTTGGCATACTTCTACTTCATACATACAACATCATACTTCATTACGAACCAAATAAACTTAAGCTCTTGCATGCACAGTTCAAGCCTATTAGATCGCTTCCATAAAACTAGTATCATTAACCAAGAAACAATCACATCCACCTTCATGACATCACTGCTATGCCTCAAAATCTACTACATACCTTTTCACAAGTAGTACTAGTCTACAACTACCGAAGAAAAGAAAGTCAAGGGGCTAGAGTCACATAATAGACATGGTCAACCTTAATCTTATATTATAACCCCATACAATCGTATCTACTTATATGGCTTTCTCACATCACACTTACTTACCCAAGCGTACATTTAGACTACCTTCAAATTCCACAAACAAGCTTATGTCTATAATTATAACTTACTAGCTAATCTAGCCATTTTCATTCTTTGAGTAAACAACAACTCACCTTAGCTAATAACTTATTCTATACCTTCTACTAAACTAACACACAAGGACGTATCACTTTAATACCAACTCAATCTTATGCCAAAATATCCGGCTATACATGCATTCACTAAATCATCCTTACCACTTTTCTTGACATTATGCCTCTAAACCCCCAGTTCCATCCAACACAAGAACCAACAAAATGGACAATAAGTTTTTAGTGAATCAAAATAACCCTCACACCGCTTCACTAGACTTTGAGTTTCAACAACACAATAATAACAAGATTACAATAGACAGAAACTTGACACAAAACAATCAATGATCTAAGGATACATATCTCACTCTGTATAAATAAAAAAAAATTGAGTCAAATACTTCCCCCATAGACTACCATATAATCCACACATGCTACTAGATACCACATTAGTTTATCACTAAAAAGGGGTAAATCATCCTCAAACATCGGCTATTCAACTAAAATATTTATTTTCACAAAAGTCACCCTCACTCTGACTTCTAACTTTGTGACTTCATATCACCAACTTCTTGGTCCAATATCACTACCAATAGGTCATGACACCGACACTTAACTTATACTACTACTCGGGTGGAAATACAGTTTAAATATTTTGCTACACATCATCCCCCTTAAGCGTAACTTAGCAACATAAATTTTGAAAAGGACTGAACACACTCAATACCGCAAGCTGAAAAGCATGATTTCATCAGAATCAAAGTTCACACTAGAATCAATACACTCTGAGGCACTAACAGACTCTTCACAAGTTCTTGCACAATTTCAAAATCTTATATGGCTCAATCAGAAAGAACCACGTCATTTACACTCTAAACTTCCGTACTAGAATCACCCCAATAATAAGACATGTCTGAGAACATCAGAGTAAGGAAAGAATTGGGATGACTGCTACCATAGCACAAATTAGAGTATAAAAGAGAAATATTCTAACTCTATTGCATGAACTAAAATATGAAGAGAGAGAGACATTCGTAAATGCCTTGTAGCCTCATACTTATAAGTGTGGCATACTACATACCCATAAATAAGACTCTACCCGATGCAATTTTGCAGACACCCTAGGACCATGAACTATGCACTGATACCAAGTTTGTCATGACCTGAACTAGGGTTTGGCCGTGACGAACATCCCAAATCATGAAGGCCCAGACGTCCTTCTCTATTTGATCTGGTAATCATGCACAAGATTATATCATAAAAGAAAATATAGAAATAAAATCTGATACAAAAACATAATCATTAACTATGCATTTTAAGACATAAAAAATAAAAACAGTAATTCAAAACATCCAAATAAGATCTAACTCAGTCTGTGAAATCTCTACTACATCTCAAAACTGTTCTAAAAATTGGGACAAGGCCCCTAGTAGACCAAAACCATATCTAATAATAGTTGTCTAAAAGTAAACAGGACTTCTGGAATAAAGAAGGCTCACCAACTGGACACTACAACTCTGTCTGATAAAATCTATTGCTTTTCTAGAACCCTAGACTTAGCCTCAAAACCTCGAGGGAGGAGGGAGGTCAATACAGATGTACTGGTATGTAAAGTAATCCAAAATAAAACTTTTATATAAGTAAAATAGTGGAGAGAAATTTATTAAAACATCATGCATAAACAGAACTCAAAATACATGGGCACTTTCTAAAAATCATAAGTCATTCTTGTCAATGCACTGTCTGTTCTTTGTATTACTTCTGAGTTAGGTGGCACTCCCCTACAACTCTGATATTCCACGAGCTATATGGAATCTATCATTGACTCGACGGGGAACCCCCAAAACAAGTATGCCACAAGGGATGGAGTCTCTGATTCTAATACGCCACACGACACTAGGCCAACATACCCGTATCAGCAAATCACGATTTTGGGCAATGAGTTATCTGAACTCATGCCCTCTTCAGGGAACCACCTAATATCTATTTATGCCCTATTTTAGCCTTTTTTGAACATGCATCATTTTGAAATTCTAAAACGTGAAATCCTGATTTTTATATTAGTCTGTGTCTGTTATGGCATTGTCTGAGTTGGTATCGTCATACCAAGACTTGCAAGTCGCTATTCTGATCTATATATGATTATTTAATTCTAAAATAATGTTTAGGCCACTTTATCATGCATATAGTGTAAGAAGAGTCATATCTCAAATCATAAGTCAAAAATCATGCAAAGACTTTCCATTCATTCAACAATTTCAACAAATAGCGGCCAACTTCTCAAAAATATTCCTGAAGTTTCTTTGTTTATCAATCTCAACATTTAAAATTACTAAGGCATTCCTCTCTCCCATTCTTAATCATTGTGAATTTCACATAATATAAATAGTATCTTGAATCATTCTGTAACCATAAAATGTAAGGATTCATAACTTGTAAATCAAATAATAAAGTAATGAGAGAGGGAGATTATATATCTCATGCTCTCAATTCACAATTCATGGTTTACAATGCATACATACATATATACAATTCAAATCAATTTGGAGGAAGGCCTAAAGACCAAAATAATATCATCAAAACTTCTAAAACATGAATTTATTCATAAATTCGAAAACCCTTTTCTTAAAAACATGATTTCTATACCCATGAGATTTTAGAAAAATTTTGCATACCTTGATTATGAAGAATATTGGATGATCCTTGAATCCTACGGTTTGGGGATTCCAAATCTCCGATCAATTTCGAAAATCCACAGTTGAATCTTGAGTTTCTTGGAAAAGAAGTATAGGAACTAGGGTTTTTGTTTTGAGGAAAGTCTTGAAAATGTCATATATTATGCTTGTAGAGGTCTAAATCTCTTATTTAGACGTTTTAAGAGACTTGAAAAAGAGTCCAAACTACCCTTGTTAACTTCTAAATGAAATTGGAAAAATTTAAACTGGGAACCGGATCTTATGGTCCACCGCGATGCGCCACTAGCGCGGTGGCTCACTTGAAATTGACGAATAGGAATTTGGCCCACTCCGCGATGCACCACCATCGAAAAGTCTCACTGGAAATTGACCATCGTCATTTGAACCCTCTCTGTGAATGCACCAAAGACAGGAATGACGGTGTTTTACGACTAGGAATTAAATTAACCATAACTCCTTCACCGAGTGTCTATTTTGGACGAATCTTATGTTGATGGAAAACTCATTCAATTCCCCATACTACTATAATGATTAACATATCATATTTGCATAGGATTTATTACGTTTGAATCATCTACGCATATATATGATGATTTTCTTTCTAGACCAAAATGTAAGGTATTACACGTGGCCTCACCTACCTCAAACCATCCAATGGGAGATCTACATCTCCTCCCATAAAGCACCTCAAATGGAGCCATTTGAATACTGGAATGATAGATGTTATTATATGCAAACTCAAATATAGGTATGTGGTCATCCCAACTACCCTTAAAGTCAACTACACACGCTCTCAACATATCTTCTAAACTCTGAATGATCCTTTCATCTTGACCATCTGTCTGAGGGTAAAAGGTTGTATTGAGGTGGACTTGGGCACCAAGAACCTTTTGGAAGGCTTTCCAAAAGTGAGAGGTGAACTGCGTATCTCTATCTAAAATAATAGACAATGGGACACCATGTAACCTAACCAACCCTCTGATATGGAGCTTGGCATAGTCCTCAGCTGAAATACATGTTCACTTCCTCCCACTTCCAAGTAGGAATACTGAACTCCTGCATGACCCACTAGGCTTCTGATGTTCAATCTTAACGTACTAACATGTTGAGCACTTAGCTTCAAACTCTGCAATATCCCTCTTCATCCCACTCTACCAATAGATCTCTCATAAATCGTGGTATATCTTAGTGGCCCCTAGATGAATGAAGAAACATGCACCATGCACTTCTGCAAGAATTTACTACCTCAAGCCATCTACACCTGACATACAAAGTCGGCCCTGGCAGGGTAACGCACCATATCCTCCTTGAGAGAAAACCTCTATTTTCTGGTCTCTAACTGACTCTTTCAGCTTAACTAAACTCGTATCCCTGTCTTGCTTTTCTTTTTCCTCGAAAACTAAAGAAGATTGTGAATTATTCTGCACCCATACACTACTCTCAGTCGAATCAACCAAACGGAAACCTAGTCTATAAAGCTGATGAACATCCTAAACTAACTTCTTCTTACTATCCTCAAAGAGAGCAACACTACCAATAGAAAACCTACTGAGGGCATCTGCCACTACATTGACCTTTCCTAAATGATACAGAACACTCATGTCATAGTCTTTCAACAACTCTAACCACCTCCTCTGATGCAAGTTTAGGTCTTTCTAAGGAAATACATACTACATACTTTTGTGGTTTGTGAATACATCAACATGCACCCCATATAAAAAGTTTCTCTAAATCTTTAAGGCAAACACAACAACTACTAAGTCAAAATCATGGGTGGGATAATTATTTTCATGGGGCTTAAGCTATCTAGAGTCATAGTCCACAACCTTACCCCTTTGTATCAAAACACATCCCAAGACAACTATATAAGCATCACAATATACAATAAATTCGTCTAAACCATCGGGTAAAGTCAAAACTAGGGTTGTAGTGAGTCGAGTCTTCAACTCGTGAAAATTCTTCTCACAAAAATCTAACCACTGAAATTTGACTTTCTTTTTATTCAATTGAACATGGGGGATTCAATAGATAAAAATCCTTTAACAAACCATCGGTAATAGCCAGCCAAATCCAAGAAACTCCTAATATCGAATAGAGAGATAGGTCTGGACCAGTTTCTCACTACTTTGGTATTTTGAGGATCAACTCTAATGCCATCACCAAAAATAATATGGCTAAGGAAAACTAATGATCTTAGCCAAAATTAGCATTTATGAATTTGGTGAACAATTGATAGGCTCTGAGAGTCTGTAATATTATTCTAGGGTGGTCTGTATTATCATGTTCATTGCAGGAGTAGACAAGAATGTCATCTATGAAGACTATGACAAACATGTCAAAGTATTGCTTGAACACACGGTTCATCAAGTCCATAAAAGCTGCTGGGAAATTGGTAAGACCAAATGACATGACTAGGAATTTAAAGTGACTATACCAAGTTCTGAAAGCTATTTTCAGAATGTAACATTCTCTGACTCTGAGCTGATGATAGCCTTATCTGAGGTCTATCTTATAAAAGTAACTGGCACCCTAAAGTTAATTGAACAAGTCATCGATTCTAGGAAGTGGGTACTTATTCTTGACTGTGACTTTATTCAACTGATGGTAGTCTATACATATTCTAAGAGAACCATCTTTCTTTCACATGAATAGAAGTGGTGCACCCCAAAGGAATATGTTAGGCCTGATGAACCCTTTGTCTAAGAGGTCTTT
This sequence comes from Capsicum baccatum var. pendulum, assembly GCA_030864225.1. Lineage (NCBI taxonomy): Eukaryota > Viridiplantae > Streptophyta > Magnoliopsida > Solanales > Solanaceae > Capsicum > Capsicum baccatum. Next base: position 205,220,494 of record CM061553.1, on the reverse strand, counting down.
CAACTATTTTTTTCAATTTTTTAAGTTCAACTGGAGCCATTTTGTATGGCGAAATAGAGATGGGCTGAGTATCAGGAAAAAGGTCTATTCTAAATTCAATTTCTTTTTCTGAGAGATAGTGTTTCTCTTTCATAGTTGGATATCTTATGTATTTCCTTGGATTCAAGTTGTACTAGATGTATTCTTATAATTTTGAGACCTGATTTTGGGAGTTAAGGCAATATTATTATGTTTTTTTCTCATTTATTATACTTGTTTAGTTTGACTTCATTCTAGAAACCTTACCTTAGTATTATTTCTATCTTTTCTCCTTTGTGTATAAATTTGGATGATAAGCCTACTTGTCAAGGTTTGTCCTGGCAAGTGTCATCATAACCCTTATATTTTTGGGTCGTGACACATTGGGGTCAGATCATCCAAGTTTCATTGGTCTCAATGGTGTAAAAATAAGATATCTAATAGAGTCTCGTGGATTAGTAAGTAGAAGATTGTATCTATCTTTGAGAGTTTATAGGATGTTGATAGGAAACTGCCCTTATATTATTCTTTACTGTGCGAAGTTCTTTCATACCTTATGTTTTGAGTTATGTTTCACTCTTTCCATGCAAATAGTGTTGACTAGGCCTCCCAAGTTTAGAGGTGTGGAGCCTACTTCTAAAGAGAGAGTTCAGTCTAGAGGGCGAGCCTCAAGTCATGAAAGGATTTGAGGGAGGGGACGGGCCCGTGGTTCAACCTTATCTAGAAGGAGTGCTAGGGTACTCTCTGTTGATCCTCATGTTGAGTAGGTTGGAGGTGTGGATTCTACTCCAGTTCTTCAGAGTTTGTCTTCCCCAGTGTTGGAGGGATTATTGGCACATTTGTTGACCTATTTAAAGGGTTATCCTTTGTTTATGTCGGGCATTCCTCTTATTTAGAGTATGGATCCTTCTATGTCACCTGTTTCTATTTTGGGTACTTCTCAGACCTTAAGTCCTATTCTTTTTTCAGCACTGATATCTGAGCATGGTGTCTCGAGATCAGGAGTTCAACCTTCGTCTATGTTACCTCCTCAAATTGGATCTCAACCTGCTAGATTTACTATGTATCCTCTTACTACGAGTATTGTGATGTCTTCTAATGATCAAATAAGGTTTGAGAGATTTACTCGTTTAGGTCCTTCTAAATTTAGTAGTGCTATGGCGTGGATGCCTAGGAGTTCTTGATTGATTGTCGGGAGAAACTGATAACTTAGGTTCTTTTGAGTTCATAAAGTGGCTTATACTACCTATCAATTGAGGGATGCTACGAGAGATTGGTGGAGGTTATTTATTAGTTGTAGATCTCTTGATGCTCCTGAGTTAACTTGGGATTATTTTACTGAAGCCTTTATGAAGAGATTTATGCCATATAGTTTGAGAGATCGAATGCGTGATGAGTTTGACCGACTAGAGTATGGCTCCATGACTATAGCAGAGTATGAGGTAGGATTTTATGCCTTGTCTAGATATTCCTATACTAGTATTTGTTAGAATTATTTATTTTATGTGGACTTAACATTAACTTTTTATTACATTAAAGTAAAACGGGTTGATGTTATTAGTTGGTGGACAATACATAAGTCGTGTCTTTATACGGATTCCATATGGGCCTGTATCCATTTCATGTTATTGGTGTGGGTTGGCAATAGTATAGGCCTATAGTAGACTTGTGAGCCTATAATGAGGGTGCATTAGGTTAAGGCTTTTAAGCCTATAAATATAAAGCTAGGTCCCCTCTTCTAACTTTAATATATGACGTATTCCCATAAGTTGGCATTCATCATAAGCAAACGAGAGGAAGACTCAGCCTAGATCATCTTCAATTACGTGTTCCAATGGCGGTCAAAAGGTACTAACCTTATTTCTCGTAAATTTTATGACTTTATAGGTGTTCTTGGTTTATGTGAATTTTTGGTTTGTTTCTATGTTCATATAGTACTTGATATCAGATCTTTTCACAAATATCTTGAACCTTATGACTGACTACTATGATGTATTTTTCGAGAACCTCGATATGATTGTAATTTAATTTTCTTTTCTGCTGCATTTTTTTATGATAAAGTGTTGAAGTAGAGGTGTTAATTGATGTTATGACTAAGCAAATACGATGTGATCTATTAAAGTTGAAACTCAATACATCTCGTAGATTGATTTGGATCGAATTTATATGAATCTTCACTGTCACTTGCTAAATAGACTGCAATATTTAAAAGACAGTTGATTTAGTACTGAGATGGTTACTAGATAGATTATTTGGAACGTCTATGGATCTTTGTTTTTTCTGCTCTTTTTTTGGGATTATAATCTTCTCTTAATGCAACTTATTATCAAATTTTATTGGTTCTTTGAATAATTGGCAAAGCCTTAAAAGATGAAATAAGTGGAAGTTTTTGATATCATTAGAAATTTGTTTTACTAGAAAAAGCACGTGTTTGAGAAATTGTAGGAATCCATTATTGTTAAGTTGAATTGTAGCTTGACTTGTGCAAGAATTTTATAAGCCAAGTTTCCACATACCTTTAAGCTCATGTGATAACACATATAGCTTGAACATATAAAGCTTGTTAACACCTTTACGCGCAACTATTCGGTTAACAATTGCACTGGCTTAACATAAGTTGTAGATAGAGTACCAGATTAGACATAGGTTGTTAACATAATACTAATTTGTAGGCTCCACAATATCATAAGATATCAAGCTCTTTTCAAGTTTACTGCTGAAATTATTTTGTGACAATATTCGTTTTCCATTTACTCTAATTGATTTTGAATATCTCAAAAGGTGTACATATGATTAAGAGTCAGGCTATGGCCTAATCAATTGGATTTGGGAAAGTGGACGAAATCAAATCAATTGGATTTGTTTTTTTAGAAATTATGGCGTGTTTTTCGGATTCTGGGGGTTATTGTTATGGGTAATGGAACAGTTGTTTCTGTTCAATGTGAAAATATGAAAATTAATCTTTAGAGTGTTGTTATTTTTAAAGAAAACTATCTGGATATATAATTCCAAAAAAAAAAAGGTTGTTGTTAGGAATTTGATGGGATTTCGAATTAGACTTTGGTAATATTATTGTACAGTCAAGTGTTATGCTTTTTTTAAGGTAATGACAGGATTTAATTTGTGTTCTATAGTTTGATTAATATATGAATCTCAATTTCTTATGCGCCAAAAGAAAACCCAGTTTAAATCATTTTTGTGTTTGGAGATGTCCTGCGGAGCTAAACATATATAACCCTTCAGAAAAAAATTGAACCTAGAAACTTGCATTGTTTTTTCATTGGTTATCCAACTCACTCTAAAGTATATAGGTTCTACTATGTTACAGGGGGAACCAAAATAGTTGAATCTTAAAATGCAAAATTTCTTGTATGTGGGACTATCCTAAACTCCGTGGACATAAATTTATCGATTAAACAAGCATTTAAGGTATTTAAATTCATACATGAAATGAATTTTGAAATTGTTGAATAGCATGCATTGTAAGCCCTGTTTTATGATGAAATCTTATATAAACTATGAAGTTTTTTTCCCTAAACTTAAACTGTTTTCATGTGAACATGAGTTATTAGTTTGAAAAGTTATATAAGAGCATGATTTGAATGATTACCTCTCTTGTTGTGAAATCTATTATCCTAACAATGTTATAGATTATTATTATTTTATGAATGAATGAGAGGGGTGTTTTCCTTAATTAACAAATGCTCATATTTTCTAATAAAGAATTTGCATGTGATTGATGAAAGAGATGATCACCGTATGATAAAGTATTGAAAAGGAGAAGTTTGCATAAGTTTTCATGTGTTTTGAAATAAGAAAGCCTGATGTTTAAATATTTTGGATGGTTATTATCATGCTTTTGAATAAAATATGAATATGATGTGGTATGAAATGAATGACTTGCAAGTGTGGGTATGAAATGAATGACTTAAATTTGGAATTGTTGCATGAAACTAAGCATTCATTGAATAAAGTGTTTGATATGAAAGATCTAGGAGAGGCATCATTTGTTCTAGGAATTTGGGGCTTTCATTAAAGGCCTATATTAATCGTGTTTTGAAAAGATTTCAGATGAGAAATTATAAGCCCGGAGATATCCCTGTAGTGGGAGGTGATAAGTTAATCTTACACTTGTGTCCCAAAAGTGATGTTAAGAAAGATTCTATCAAAGATGTGCCTTATACAAGTGTTTTTCCACTGCATTTCTTGTTTATAAAGTGTTTAATTTTATTTATCTTTTGATATTGGTTGAAGTAAAGTTGGCTAAACTAAAGTCTTCTTAAGAATGTGTTCTGGTGGCTATGTAATTAAATATTCATTCATTTATTTAGTTCTACATGCTAGATTAAATAATATAAAAAGTTATTTATTTTATAAAAAAATTAAAATAATTTAAGCTACTGTTTGTAAAAGATGTCGAATTGTTATTTATTTATTTATTTATTTATTTATTTATTCTATTTAAATTTGGTTTCATTTGAATTGTAACTAAATCAAATTTATAATATTTTCAATTCTATGGTTACTTACTGTGTCACATGAGCAAATTAATCAATGACATGTTGAATCCTTGAGATTGAATTTGTTTTGTAAATTAGGCTAAATAGTGTACACCAAAGTGACCTATTTTCTTTGCTTTACGGGACCTTTTTAATCCATTTTGAGGGATATCACTAAGTTAAAACGTACAATGATCTGCCTAAAGTAGATTTATTGTGTGTTTTAAATTAGTATTGTGATGAGACCCATTATATGAAAATATTTTGATTTTAGTAAATTTATCTGCCCAAAGGGGATAGGATTCTAATATTGAAAATATTTTCTTGCCCTTCCCAAAAGGGTTCTACTTGTTGATGATGGGGGACTCATCGTTGTGATAAGATTATTATTATTATACCTTGATATTTTTATAAATCCATTCATGTTATGTTGTGAAAAGCTACTATTTATTTGAACAATAACAATGCTGAGGCTATGGTTCTATCGGGCTCTAACTTTAAGTGATGGAAAGAAGATATTGAATTTACTTTGGGCATAGCTGATATAGATCAAGCCTTGCATGAGGAGGTCAATTGTTATGCATTCTTGCCTTTAGGAGGTCAATTATTGAGCACCTCAAAAGTGGCTTGCCTGAAACTACTGATGCCAAAAGGTTTCTCGCCTAAGTGGAAGAAAAGTATCTTCTATCCAATAAGACTAAGATTTGATATCTAATGAATAAATATAATTTGGTTATGGTTTTAATTCTCTTAATGGAAAAGTTAATTTGCTTTTGAACTTTCGAGGTGTTGGTTATGGAATCCTATCTAATAGTTTGTTTAAAATTTCCTTGACTTCTGATTTTGAATACAACTCTTTTAATTCTGAAATTATTGGGTCTAAACAATGAATTTCAAATAAAAAATCGAGAATGTAGTGGCATAGGCATTTAGGTCATATCTCTAAGGATAGAGTTAATAAATTGGTTAAGTCTAATATTTTACCTTCTCTTGATTTTGGGGACATAGGAACATGTATTGATTGCATTAAAGGAAAGTTGACCAGAAAAAAAAAACATGAACCCTTTGATCTTGAGCTACATCAGATGGATGTAAAGACAGTCTTTTGAATGGTGATCTTAATGAAGAAGTTTACATGCAACAACCCCGAGATTTTTTTTTGGGTAAAGGAAGTGAGCATCTTGTGTGTAAGTTGAAAAAATATATCTATGGCTTGAAGCAAGCTTTTCGACAGTGGTACTTAATGTTCAAGGAAATTATCACTTTTATGGGGCTTATGGAGAACAAGATTGATCACTGCATCTATCTCAAGATCAGTAGGAGTAAGTTCATCTCACTCTTTATATTGTTGATTATTATTGTGCATATTTTAATATTGTTTTATTATATTATGGCTTTTGCCTTACGTGTTGGCTATGTCTTATATTGATAAGATCATATTGTTGTTTTATTGGATCTTTCTTTTGGAGACATATATGGTATATCATTCTACCTAGTGAATTTTCTGGTTGTTGCACCATGTAATAAGTTTCATATGTTGAACCTTGAAACTCAAGATTTTCTGGTGGAGCACATGTTGTTTTAGTGCTCACACATGTTGTAACAGAAAATCACAGTGACGATTTTTCTATGGTAGCATGTTGATTTTAAGCATACATATTGACATGAAAATTATTTGAAGGACTAACAATAAAATAGCCTCGATTTGGAGTCCATGTTGGCTATTTTTTGCTACACTACCACATCACTTCAGTGTTAATAATTGTGGACTGGTCTTGTTTCATTCATTGATGCAAGTAATGTTGCAGTTCAACAGTAATGTTTTGTTTGACTGAACTATGTTGGAGATAGCGTTCCACCACTAAATATTTATGGCCACTATCTATTCAGCCTGAGAGTCATTTTCATAAAAATAAGTTTTCCAAAACTTTTCTTTAAAAGCTAACATTGTCCAAGTGGGAGAATGTTAGAATTATTTATTTTATGTGAACTTAACATTAACATTTTATTACGTTAAAGTAAAATGGGTTGATGTTATTAGTTGGTGGACAATACACAGGTCGTGTCTTCATGCGAATTCTATATGGTTTTGTATCCATTTCATGTTATTGGTGTGGGTTGGCAATAGTGTAGGCCTGTAGTAGACTTGTGAACCCATAATGGGGTGCACTAGGTTAAGGATTTTTAAACTAATAAAAATAAGGCTAGATCCCCTCTCCTAGCTTTAATATAAGATGTATTCTTATAAGTTGTCAGCCGTCATAAGCAAAGAAGAGGAAGACAGCCTAGTTCATCTTCGATTACATATTCCAATAGAGGTCAAAAGGTATGCATCTTATTTCTCGCATATTTCATTACTTTATAGGTGTTCTTGGTTTATGTGAATCTGTGGTGTGTTTCTGTATTAATTTAACAGTATTTCCACTGAGTCTGAGAAGATTCAGCTGTCTACATCTTAGATAGTTGTATTTAGGGTATCTTTTTAGAGTATTGTGTATTATGCCAAGATAATAGAGGGTATTCCTTAAGTATCTTAGGGTGGTGCCAAGAAGGTGTACCGTTCTGGTGAATTTAGAGGTCGGTCTTCTTGTGGTAGAGATTTTAGAGGATCTTGTAGTTATTAGGTTAGGGCAGTACAGGTGGTCTTATAGATTTTAGGTAGTAGATCTTTGGGTTTAGTAGAGCATGGTGGCTATTCGGGCCTAGTAGTTTTTTCTCCTATTGAGGCAAGCTGTCGGACTTGTTATGTATGTCATGAGGTTGGATATTTGGCCAAGGACTGCCCCCACTATGTGATTAGGGCTACTCCTATTTCAACATTGAGAGGCAGCGGTGCTACCAGAGGTGTGAAGGATAGAGGTAGTGGAGCTTGTAGGGGTAGTTGTGGGGCCACTAAGGAAGTTGGTAGTCGTGGGCAGTGCTATGTTGTACTAGCCAGACCTGAGGAAGAGGTTTCACATATTGTGATCACAGGTATCGTCCCCGTTTGTTCAGATCTGCATGTATATTATTTTATCCTGGATTAGATTTCTTCTGTGTTTCTATATATTTTGCTTTGGGTTTTGATTTTGTTAGTAAGCCTCTTATCATGCTATTCATATATCTACCCTTATAGGAGATTCTTCAGTGATGGATAGGGTGTATCAATCTTGTGTTGTGACTTTTTGTTGTCGTGAGACTTGGGTAGATTTGCTTGTGTTAGATATAGTTGATTTCGATGTTATTTTGGGTATGGATTGGTTGGCTCTTTATCATGCTATTTTATATTATTTTGCTAAGATTATGACTTTATCTTTGTTGGGCGTGCTAATAATAGCTTGGAAGGGTGCTCTTTATTTGGGACCCAAGAGGGTCATATCTTATGTTCAGGCTTGTTGATTGGTTGAAAGAGGATGTTTAGCTTATCCGGCTTATATTTATGATACTACTATTATTTGACCTTCTTTCTTAGATTCTGTCTATGTTGTTTGTGAGTTTATGGATGTGTTTTTTATGAATTTTCCTGGAATGCCTCAAGATTGTGATATTGATTTTGCTATTGATGTTGAGCTGGTCATCAACCCCATTTCTATTCCTCCCTATAGGATGGACCCAGCCGAGCTGAAGAAATTAAAGTATCGATTGCAGTAGTTGTTAGACAAGGGATTTATCTGACCTTTTGTATAACCTTGGGGTGCGCTTGTCTTGTTTTTGAAGAAGAAGGACAGGTCTATGCGGATATATATTAATTATTGGCAGTTGAATAAGGTCATGGTTAAGAATAAGTATCCTCTTCTCCCATTGATGATTTATTGTATCAGCTTCAGAGTGTTGTAGTGTTTTTGAAGATTGATTTGAGGTCTTATTATCACCAGTTGAGGATTAGAGCTTCAAATATTCTGAAGATAGCTTTTCAGACTTGATAAGGTCATTATGAGTTCTTGGTATATCCTTTCGGCTCACTAATGTCCCTACGTATTTATGGAGTTTATGAATCAGGTGTTTCAACCGTATCTCAACTCCTTCTCTATTGTATTTATAGATGATATCTTAGGGTATTTAAAGAGTGAGGCTGAGCATGAGGAACATTTGCGAATTGTGCTTTAGATATTAAGGGATAAAAAGTTGTATACGATGTTCTCTAAGTGTGAGTTTTGGTTGGAGTCTGTTTCTTTTTTATGTCATGTAGCGACTAAGGAAGGTATTATGGCTGATCCAACCAAGGTTACAGAAGTTCGTGATTGGTCTATATATATATATATATAGAGAGAGAGAGAGAGAGAGACCTATTTTGCCCACTGAGATTCAGAGTTTTATTGACTTGGCAGGTTATTATCGAAGTGTTGCTGAGGGTTTCTCATCTATTGCAGCTCCATTGACTAATTTGACCCAGAAAAAGATTTCTTCTTAGTGGTCTGATGCTTATGAGACGAGGTTTCAAAAGCTCAAGGATTTTTTTACTTCAACTCTTATCTTGACTTTGACCAAGGAGTGTGTGGGCTTTACTATGTTTTTTGATGCTTCAGATGTTGGATTTGGTGTTATGTTGATGTAGTGGGGCAAGGTAATTGCTTATGCATCTCCTCAGTTGAAGCCTCATGAGAGAAATTATCCTACCCATGATTTGGATTTGTGCACGGTTGTGTTTGCTTTGAAGTTGTGGAGGCACTACTTAGATGGAGTCCATTGTGAGATCTACTTAGATCATCATAGCCTTCAGTACTTCTTTACTAAGAGAGATATTAATATGAGGCAGCGAGTTGGCTTGAGTTGCTTAAGGATTATGAATTTACCATTCTCTATCACCTGGGCAAGGCTAACGTAGTTGCGGATGCCTTAAGCTGGAAGTTGACTAGCATGGGTAACTTAGCGCATCTCTTCGCCCATGAGAGGTCCTTGGCCTTAGAGGTTTAGTCTTTAGCTAACTAATGGTTAAGTTTGATATTTCGACACCTGAACGTGTTTTGGAATTTGTAGAGGCTAGATCTTCTTTGATGGAGAAAATTTAAGCTCATCAGTTTGTTGATTTTGGATTGAGGTTGATTCGAGATAAGGTGTTATGGTGGGAGGCTAAGGAAGACTCACTCGATTCATATGGAGTTTTACAGATTACACGCTGAGTTTATATGCCAAGAGTCGATGACTAGATTAGGTAGATCTTGGGGGCATTGCTCTAGATATTCCATCCACCCAGGTGTGATTAGGATGTATCATGACTTGTGATAGCACTATTGGTGGGGTGGTTTGAGGCGAGAAATAGAGGATTTTGTGGCTCGTTGCCTATGTTTTCAGCAGGTGAAGGCCGAGCATATGAGACCTGGTGGTTTACTTTAGAGGTTACCCCATTCCCGAGTGGAAGTGGGAATAGATTACTATGTATTTCATAAGGGGTTGCCTTACACTTCCTATGGATCTGATAGTTTTGGTATTGTCGTAGATCAATTGACCAAGTCTGCATATTTTCTTTTGATACAGGTCTCCTTTAGTGCTGAGAAGTTAAGCCTGTATCTATATTCGTAAGATTATGTGAGTATATGGTTTTTCGGTGTCTATCATTTCAGATCGGGGTTCTGTGTTCACTTTGCACTTTTAAAAGACTTTTCAGGATGAGTCAGGTACTCGGGTTGATCTTAGCACGATATTTTACCCCTAGACTGACGTTCAGTTAGAGCATTCAGGTTTTAGGGGATATGTTTCCTGCCGGTGTAATGGATTTTTGTTGCCAGTGGGAGCAGCATTTGGCTTTAGCGGAGTTTACTTATAAATCGGCTATAACGGCTATTCATCCATTTTTTCATGTTTTAATGCTTCATCATTACATTCCGAATGTCTCATGTCATTCATTGGGATTCGGTTTAGTTAGATATAAGGTTGCCTTTTGCTGAGGAGTCGGTCTCCATTTTGGCTAGGTATGTGAGGCGGTTGCGCTCTAGAGTCATCCCTATGGTTAAGGTCTAGTCACAATATCGATATGAAGAAGAGGCTACTTGGGAGGTCGAGTCTGATATGCTTAGTTCTTATCCATAGCTCTTTGTATATCCAGGTATTTCGTTTGCCTTTAGTTTGAGGATGAACTAGATTTGTAGTGGTGGATGATGTAATAACCTGAAATTTGATAAAATATGTGAAATTTGTGATTTAGAATGATTTCGCTATTTTACACTTCCCCATAATTGCATTGTGGTACTTCTGGGGTGTGGGGGTGATTAGTATTGTTCCCGATGTATTTTGGTACCATTTATGCGATATTGTAATTTTTGATGGCTTTAAGAGCCTTATTTTGGACTTCTGTTTTTATCTTTTGACGCATACAGTGAATGGTTGAACAATCTATGCCAGCAAATCTAGAACGTAGATTTTAGAGTGGTAAGATGTTTGGTGTGGCTTCGTGGCTTTTAACTCTCATTTCGACCCTTAGTTTAGAAAATTGTGATTTCAGATTTTGGGGGTCAACTTTGTGAAAATGACATTTTGTCAAAAATTTTATATCGCCATTGAGTCCGAAGCATCGAATTTAGTGTGGTTGCATCGTTCGTTTGTGTATATCAAACTCTAAACAAATATCGAGCACCCTGTCGAAGTTCGTTTTGGACTTTAAAATCTGGTGCACCAGGTTACTTGTGCAACCTGACCAATAAAGGGTAAAGCGCATTCCAGAAGGGCGATTTATGCCTTTTTGTTCTTGATAACCAGGTACAGTATAAATAGCCCATTTTACCCAATTTTAGCTCTTTTTCACCTTGCCTCTTGAGAGTTAAACCCTAAAATAGTATGGGAGTGACTGCGCCCAAGTGCACACGCAAGTGTACATGGTCTTATCAAGTAGTAAAGTGGCTTCAAAGAAGCCCAAGTATTGATCTCTCAGGGACTTGCATTTGCCGCCTATCCAATTCTAGTTAACCAATTGAGGAGAGTAGAAAATAGAGTTTTAAAATTGTAAATTAAAACTAAACTAAGCTAATACAGAAAAGTAATGACTTAGGATAATCTATGGATAGAAGACAAGGGTTAAGGCTTACGAACAATCATACTACGTTATTGAACTTCATTCGTTAAATCTCTTATCTTGGTTGTTGATTCGTAGGGTTAATTGCAAGATTATGGTTTCCCAACCTCTAATCCTTTACCTAATTTGAACCTTACAACTACATCGTTGAGCGGGGATGTAATAGTTCACTTAAGTTCTTTACAAATATCATCCTACACATAAATCAAGTAAGGCATCTAAGTACATCCCTATCCTAGATACTAATTCAAGTCTCTTATTTTATAAAGAAACAAGAACCATACTTTGGTTATTCCCTAGTTTTATCTTCATATTCCCTCTCCCGAGATCACAAGGTTGACAATTGATGTATTCTAAGGGTAGACAATCCTTAAAATAGTTAAAACAAGAATAAACAAGCAACCAATAATGATAAGTAAATCAACAAACTTAATTCAAAACAAAAGTAATCATGATCGCGGTCTTAACCCCCGAATAGGGAGTTTTATCCTTTAATGGAAATATTCATCATCCAATCCCTTGGATTGATGATACAAACCATAAAAGAAACTAAAATTAAGAGATATAAACCCTAAAATAAGTGTTGAGCAGCCCCACAACTAGTCCAAGACGTCCAAAATTATGTAAAAACGTGATACAACATGTATTTATAGCATAAGGGTAAGCCAAATCCCAATAGAAATTGAATTAGCTTTAAAATGCCCAGGTGTGGAGTGGATCATGCATCGCATGCTCTATTCCTATGGAATGTAGCATGCGTCGCATGCTAATCGTATGCACTCTCTGGAAGTTGTCTTCAGAAATTTTTCTAAGTCAAGGGAGCACCGAAATGAGCATGCGACGCATGGTAATAGCCTTTAGGACCACCACGCGCCTATTGGTTGATATTTTAGTCCTCTTCTTAATCCATTTGTATTTTTCATGCCTTTTTTGGACATTGGTACTGTCCACACGCGTCCAAGACATTCCAGGGGTCCAAAAGTGCATCAATCTGTGTATTGTGCCTTTGTTGAGCCATTCCAAGCCTTTTTGAGTTGTTCCCACTTGATTTGAGGCTTTTATATCCTTATTAATTCATCATAATCCATTAAACAATCATCCAATAGTATTAAGAACAACAATTTAAATCTCAAAACAACACAACATCCAATACGACAAACTAGAAACACGAGCTAAGCATAAGCTAATTTTCACTTTGATCTTTAATTCATTGTTTTGACCCTTGAGCATTATCAAAAAGTTTTTTCACATATAAATACACATAAAAACCATTTGGAACACTTTAAACACAATAAAATCCACCGGAATCAACTAGACCATCACCTAGCTCAAGCTAGTAACACTAGTTTTCCTGGTTGAACTCTAAATGAAGCTTTTAGGTACAAACTTGTTTGAGACTCACTCTTAACATAATAAACACATGCTTTAACACTTTGATACACATTTTTCTCATTACCCACCATTATATCATAGAATCATCCTCAAAATAAGGCTAAAAAGGCTAGAATAGAGACTCTAGAATGCATAAATACAACCAACATCACCACCCCACACTTAAAGCCTTGTTCGTCCTCGAACAACTCTTAACTATAATCCTCATTATCTAATGAGACTCTATGCTTCTACTAAATGCAAGACACTCAAGCTAGTACTATCATGACTAAACGGAATACAAGTTACTACTCTAAGCATGTTATTTACACAATTGATAGCTCATAAACACTACTTTAAAACTCCCTAGCCTCAAGAATTGACTCACCTAGTTGGAAAACTCATTATTCAATCAAGGATATCACACAAATCACCCCTATATATCAAATATGTGCCCCCTCACAACAAGAGAGTTACCCATAATCCTCACAATAATGCAATCAATAACATGATGGGTACAAGAATCAAATTATGCTCACTCTCCAAGGAATTCACAAGTTACACACAATGAACCATAGGCTTGCCCGTAGTGTAATGCTCAACTAATATCGTAATGATGGATCTAGGATCAAATAGGTCTTTTCGGGTTGTAATGTAGGTTAAGGGGCGGGTAGGAACTAATTTGGCCAAGAATAGTGACTAAACTCTCTAAGCGCTTTAATACACTACAATATACAATTAAAATCAATCTCCTATAACCAAATTACACTATTTTTATCCACCCATATCTTTTGTTTTTGCCCCATCCCTTCTAAGCATTTTCACAAACACTTGGTGGAGGTATAGTTTACTACCACATGAATCAATTTTTTTCTTCTTTTTTTACAATCATGGCAACATTTTTAGAATCAATTATATCACATTCATCTACCACACGTCAATTATAAACACCAATAACTATTACCTTAGGGCATCAGTTTCACCTTTTCCCTCTTATTTTTAAAACTCCTTAATTAATTTTTCATTAAAGTGCCTAAGAGCTTTTTGGATCAAATTATGATCTATCAAAGAATGGAATTAAGCTACTTATGAGGTTACCAAAGAAAAAGCTAAAGGCTCAATGGGATTTAACTAAGATAATGCACAAAGGTAGGACAATAGAGGGTAGAAAACAAGGCTATCAAGGAAATGCCTAAATCATATCCTAAACCCACATTCTTTATTTTTCTTTGCACACACACCAGAAAAGTTCTAGACATCACATGCAACAAGGATTATACAAAAACCTTACATGCGCATGGTACATGCTCAACTTAATAGAATCATCATAGACTCCCAACTCAACAATAGAACAAATTCAAAATTAAGCCAACATGAACAAGAGTCATAAACTTAAGCCTAGCAGTCTCAAAAATAGCTATTCACATCAATAAACATGCTTTTACAAACAAACCCACTTGCATCATGTAATAAAAAATAGCACCAATAAGAATATCTCACTTATTCCTATTCTTAAAAGTTTTAAATTGATAAAAAATTTGGGAATTTCCCCACTGCACACTTAAAAATCTACTTTGTCCCCAAAGTGAATTTAAAGGGAAGAGATAAAATACTCCCTGAGGCTTCTAGGCCTAGCTAGTAGCATCTTTACACATAAAGGAGATCCATGGGACCCCACACTCAGTCTTTTCCATGCTTCAACCTCAAGTTTATAGTTCTCAGACTTCCCATTAACCTATGACTCAACCAAAAACAAAAACTTGAGATCCTTTATCCTCATATCTGCATATGATTTCTATCGGCTCTGGGCTGCCCTAAGTTGTTCTCTGATAAACTAAACCTTCTCTAACACATCAAACACCAAGTCAGGACCTACTGCTGCGGCCTCACCTACTTCAAACCAACTAATTGAAGATCTACATCTCCTACAATAGAGAGCCTCAAATGGAGCCATACGGATACTAGAATGATAGATTTTATTGTATGCAAACTTAATCAAAGGCAAGTGGTCATCCCAACTACCTTTAAAATCAACTGGGAATGCTCTCAGCATATTCTCAAGAGTCTGAATGGTCCTTTCTACTTGACCGTCTGTCTGAGGGAGGAAGGTTTTACTAAGATGGACTTAAGTACCAAGACCCTTTTGGAATGCTTTACAAAATTGAGAGTTAAATTGGGTACCTCTATCTGAGATGATAGATAAGGAAAACCATGCAACCTAATTAACTCTCTGAGATAGAGTTTGGCATAGTCCTCGGCTGAATAAGAGGTATAGATTGGCAAGGAATGAGCTGATTTGGTCATCCTATCAATGATACCCCAAATAGAATCATATTGATGATGGGTACGAGGTAAACCTGTCACAAAATCCATGTTTACTTCCTCCCACTTCCAAGAGGGAATACTGAACTCCTGCATGGACCCACTAGGTTTCTTGTGCTCAATCTTAACTTGCTGATATGTAAAGGACTTAGCCACAAACTCTGTAATATCCCTCTTCATCCCACTCCACAAATAGATCTCTCATAAATCATAATATATCTTAGTGGCCCCTGGATGAATAGAGTAACGTGCACCATGCGCTTCTGCAAGAATTCATTTCCTCAACTCACCTACACCAGGCACACATAATCTACCCTGACAAAGCAACGCAACACACCATCTCCCCCTTGGAAGAAAACCTCCACTTTCTTATATCTGACTGATTTATTCAACTTAACTATACTGGGATCTCTATCTTGCTTTTACTCTACCTCAAAAACTAGAGATCATTCTGAGCTACTCTGCACCTACACAATACCCTTTATTGAGTCGACTAAGTGGATACCTAGTCGGGCAAGCTGATGGACTTCCTGAGCTAACTACTTCTTACCATCCTCAACATGAGCTACACTACCCATGGGCAATCTACTGAGAGCATCAGCCACTATATTGGCCTTTCTCGGATGATACAAAACACTCATGTCATAATCCTTTAATAATTCTAACCACCTTCTCTGACGCAGACTCAAATCTTTCTTAGAGAATACATATTGAACATTTTTGTGATCTGTGAACACATTTACATGCACCCCATACAAGTAATGCCTCTAAATTTTTAAGGCAAATACTACTGCTGCTAATTTAAGATCATGAGTAGGGTAATTCTTCTCATGGGATTTAAGTTGTCTGGAGGCATATGCTACGACCTTACCTCTCTGCATGAGGACACAACCTAATCCTACTCTAGATGCATCACAGTACACAATAAAACTATCTGAACCATCTGGTAGAGTTAAGACTAGGGCTGAGGTGAGTCGAATCTTTAACTCCTAAAACTCATCTCGTATGAATCTGACCACTGAAACTTAACTTTTTTCTGAGTCAATCTGGACGTAGGGAATGCAATAGAAGAAAACCCTTTACAAACCAATGGTAATAGCTAGCTAAACCCAAGAAACTCCTGATATCTAATAGAGAGATAGGTCTAGGCTAATTTTTTACCACCTCGATCTTTTGAGGATCAACTCTAATGACATCACTATAAATAATATAGCCAAGAAAAGCTACCAATATTAGCCATAATTCACTCTTACTAAATTTAGCGAACAACTGGTGAGCTCTAGGAGTCTGAAGTACTATTCTGAGGTGGTTTGCATAATCATTTTTGCTATGGGAGTAAACATGAATGTCATCAATGAAGACTATGACAAACATGTCCAAGTACTGCTTGAACACTCGGTTCATCAAATCCATGAAGGATGCTGGAGCATTTGTAATACCAAAGGACATGACCAAAAATTTAAAGTGACCATACTGGACTCAGAAAGTTATTTTTGGAATGTCAATTTCTCTGACCCTAAGCTGATGATATCCTGATCTGAGGTCTATCTTGGAAAAGTAGCTAGCACCTAAAGTTGGTCAAACAAGTCATCAATTCTAGGAAGTAGGTATTTATTATTGACTGTGACCTTGTTCAACTGATGGTAGTCAATACACATTCTAAGAGAACCATCTTTCTTATGCACGAATAGAACTGGTGTGCCCTAAGAAGAGATGCTGGGTATTATGAATCCCTTATCTAAAAGATCCTTTGACTATTCTTTCAATTCTTTGAGTTTAGCTGGAGCCATTTTGTATGGCAGAATAGATATAGGCTGAGTATCTGGAAGAAAATCAATTTCAAAGTCGATTTCCCTTTCGAGAGAAACTCTGGGGAGATCCTCAGGGAACATATCTGGAAATTCCCTAACCACTAAAACTGACTAAAGGGTTGTAGTTTCTGAGTTAGAGTCTTTGACTCGCACAAGAAGGTAAATACACCCCTTCGATATCATCTTTTTGGATCTAAGATACGAAATCAACTGACCCCTAAGAGTTGTAATACTACCCCTTCATTCAAGGACTGGTTCATTTGGGAACTGAAAATGAACTATTCTATTTCTATAATCAACTGAGGTATAGCATGAGTGGAGCCAATCCATTCTAAGAATAACGTCAAAATTTGTCATCTCTAACTTTACGAGATCAACTGAGGTAAGTTTATGAGATATTATGACCGAATAGTTCCTGTATACTTGTCTGGCTACAATGGAAATTTCTATTGGGGTAGACACTGAAAAGGGCTCTGCTAGAGTTTTGGGACTGACTTCAAAGTTGATGGCAATATATGGAGTTACAAAAGAAAGAGAAGCCCTAGGGTCTAGTAAAATATAAACATGTAAGTGAAAGAAATACAACATACCATAAACTACATCAGGAGAATTTTCCTAATCTTAACGAGAATGAAGAGCATATAATATGTTCAGAGCTGACCACTGGTAACACTGGAAATGGCACCTTGCTGAGTTGGGTGATCGGATGGAACTGACGACTGATGGGACTGGCCCTATTTGCGCACATCCCTACCTTTCTAAGCAACTACCCAACACTCCCGAATCTAATGGCCTGGCTTGCTATACCCGAAGCACACATCACTACCCGCTCTACACTTACCCTGATAGTGTCTGCCACATTTCTGACATAAGGGATTTGTACGAGCACTGCTAACATGAACCTAGGATTTAGAGCCTGGTGCTCTACCCATATTTTTATTTCTGAATTTGGGTACTGGAGCACTGGCCAAATATAGCGCTGGTACTAGAGACCTTTGGTGAAATTGAGGATGGTTACCACCTTCTAATTTTGGCTGACTTAAATTAAAACTATCCGTCTTAGCTATTTTGTTTTCTCTTTCCCTCTCCTTAATCTTCTAATCCTCTATCTGTTGATCATAGACCATCAGCCTAGACAAATCCATCTCACTAATCAGTATTGCGGTCCTACACTCCTTAACCATACTATCAGACACTCCAAAAATAAATTCGCTCATCTTAGACCTGTTATTAGCTACCACATGAGGATCATATATAGATAACTGAGTAAACTTGGGGGAATACTCCCTCACGCTCATGCTTCCCTACCTCAAGTTAATGAACTCTAACACTTTGGCCTCCTTTAACTCTAATTGGAAGAATCTATATAAGAAAGTTGTGGAAAACTCTTCCCATTCTACAGGCCTTGCATCTATATCCCTATCAACCTTCAACTACTTAAACCAAGTATGGTCTACGTCCTATAACTGGTATGTAGACAACTCATCACTCTAACTAGATATCACCCCTATAGCATCAGTGACCTTCTAAACCATATCTAAGAATTCCTGTGGATCCTCTTCAGACTTAGATCCCGTGAAAGAAGGAGGATTCATCCGGGTGAAATCCTAAATTTTGGTTGCACCAGTATTGGACAATGGGTTGGCCAGAATAGCAGCTGGCCATTTATTTTATGCTGCTGCAAAGTTTGCTAGAGTAGTGAACGTAGCTCTGAATTCTATGTGAAAGACATGCTCATTCGGAGGATCTGCCTGGATGGGCTGAGAGTCTGGTAGGTTTCCTATTCTTCTTTTGTTCTTGTTGGGAGACATGGTCTATAAACAGAAGGAAGAAATGGATTAGACAGGGAGTTTTACTTGAGCTCATGCTCACTCGCACGACATGAATACTAAAAGAAGGGAAACTTTTCCTAAACGCCTTGTAGCCTCTCGTCCATAAGTGTGGCGCACTACACATCCATGAACAAGGCTATACTTGAAGTGGCTTTCAGACTTCCTAGGAAACTTTAAATCCTTAGGCTCTGATACCAAGTTTGTAACACCCCAAGAGTATACCCTAGGCGTCACACGGTGCTTACAGTCCTAAGGGACCATAAGCTAACCCATGAGCTGGTGCCTGTTGTGAGTACTAAATAATAATATCATAATTGTTGAAAACATTTGATATTACCATAAGGTTTTGTCACTAAATCAATACTAAAATATGAATCTATAGAAAAACTAACTGAATTTGATTAAATACTGATAAACTAACATGTCAACTAAAAATCTGAATAGTGAATAACTGACTCTAATGTCTAAAAAGCCTCTAAAACTAACTAAATAAATATGAGTTGATGGGACAGGCTCCCAACTAACTCTTCTAACTAATGAAATAGAGATATGAAGTAAAATAATTTTTCCTCAAATGATGAGGACTCACTACTACTACTGTACTGCTAATAGCCTGAGAAGTAAAGTCTAAGCGTGGTCCAAGAACTGAGCGTCAGTACCTATGATATAATACATCATAGTGCAAAAGAAAGGTATGTGATCCATACTTTGAATGTACTGGTATGCTAAATGAGGTAGGTTGATATGCAAGGTTTCATGAACAGAACAAATAATTAATTGAATATGCATATAAAACATAGAGTAATAAGTAATGGAATTTGTAGATACTGAAAATATGGAGAATCTGTAAATACCAAGTAAGCATGACAGTCTGTAAATACTAAAGATACGTGAAAATCTATAGACACTGGGGATACATGACCATGTATATAACATGGACTGAGTAAAATCTGTAAACTGAAATACTAAAAAATACTGATATCTGTATGCTTTAGTCAAACAACTCAAAGACTGCACAACTGAACTGGGATTGTAACTGAGGCTACATCTGAGACTGTGGGAGGTATCATCTAACCAACATGCCCCAATCTGAGCTAATCGGGGTCCAACCTATAACCCCAGTTAAAAGGGTGTTAATACCGCACCACGGGTACTAACACTGGCGGTGTGGATCTACTAAACTGATATAATGTCCAAAGGACTAAGGGTGTCAAGCCTGAACTGATGGGTGAGCCTAATCTGACGGGTGACTTCTCATATCCTACGCTGGCTACATAGTTCTGGAGTATAGGAACTGCTACTAATAACTCTGCCTATCTAACGGGGAAGTCACCATCCATAAACTCGCTCGGTGCTAAATCCTACTCCCAACTGAAAGACACTGAAATGCTAGACTGTTCTGAGTTTAACTGACTGATATCTGACTATTTTGATAATGCTCATAATATGTTCTAAAGACTATTTTGTAATGTACTGAGACTAGACTACCTAAACAGCTATGGTTTTTGGGTATTCAATACCCCCAGGACTCAAAAATAACATTGGTAAAATGACACTAAAGCTTAGGGGACAAAGCATGAAGGCTTTTATTAAATCAATCACTCTTGTAGGCATTTTATCAAACACTGGTAGTTCATGGTTAAAAACAATCATAGGAATGTCATAGGACTTATAGGAATAGTATAAATTCAACATAGTAGATCTAAATCATTATTTAATTTAATAAATAATAATATAAAAACATGGAGGATTGAATGATATCAATAATTTCATGGTAACATGGTATAAAATCAATAGTACATAGAGGTTCATGGATGAAATCATAATTTAAAATCAAATAACTTGAAAAGATTATAACTTGATAATTAAAATAGGATATTTGGACTCCATGGGTGAAAGGAATTCATGGATGAACATCTAATATTCCTGGGATGATGAATTTCATGAGGTTCTTGGTGCGTTCTTGAGGATTGATCTTGAATTTGAGAGCTAGGGTTTCTTGTTCTTGGAAAAGGAGATCTTTAATTTGAGCAGAATTGAATAATGAATTATTATTTAGGTCAATTGGGGCTAAATTTTGTGTTTTAGGATGAGTTCAGGGTTTAGAAAAAAGACTCAAATACCCTTAAATAGATTTAAAATGTAAGCTAAAAACTGACCATCCCGAATTTGGGCCTTGGCGCGATGTGCCACTATTGTGCCAAGCCGCTGAAAATGAACAATTGGGATCTGGAACACGCGACATGAAGCTATCATGGTAAGACTTTGGAATGCCAATTTGGCCACCTCTGCGATGCGCCACCTTCGCGGAGGCCCACTGGAAATTGCCAAACCAAAAATTATCCTACTCCGTGATGCACCAACATCGCGGAGTCACACTGAAAATTGACAATTATTATTTGGATTGTCTCTGTGATGTGCTAAGGGTTAAAACAACGATGTTTACCGACTGAAACTTAAAATTACCATAACTTCTTACACGGTTATTGGATTTCGACGAATTTTATATCGTTGAAAGCTAATTGAATTTCCTACTCAATGGCAGGCTCTAAATTAAAAAGAATAATAAGTGTTTTGAAATTTGTATATACAAATACTCATGCACTGTGACTTGGATAATGCTAGGGAAATATGGAGTGTTACACTTAACATGCAGTTTGTACCATTATTTACCATCCAATTCAATCAGAAAGAGTTAAGCCATAACCTACCTCAAAAGATAAAATATCACAATCAATACTTTACTCCCAAAGACTTACTCCTCACAAATAGTCCCAAACTCCACTAAAAACATCAAATATGGAATCTATGCGTCAAAACAAAATCAACAACACTCATATTGACTACCTTTAGTTCGGGGTCAAAATGGATCCCCGAGATGGGTTTTTAAAAAAGAAAAGAAAAATCATAACTTTACTTTAAAAATATGTTCTCCGTATTTTTAGGAACCTACACCTGAAAACTCAAGTCAAATTGAATCAAAAATGAGTTCAAATCGAAGAAAAACCATTTTTAAGCTTTACTGGGTAAAATTTTTGAAATCCGGATTACAATAAAAAATCGAATTTGATTTAAAGGTTAAATTGATGAAAAATTAGTAATTATAAGATCAAAATATTATTTCAGTTAAAAAGAGTAAAATTTGAGGTTTAAAATCAAGCCCTAAGATTTTGGAGTTTTTGAGAATTTAATCAAGAATTACTAAGAAAAGAGGTAATTTCTTACCTTAAATTCATAAGAAAATCAAGAAATAGATATTAATCTAGCTTCCCAAGCATCCACAAGCTTCACTTTAAGCCCCCACACTAATTTTTGGGTTTAACTCACAAGCAAAAGGTGAAAAAATGAGCAAAGACCGGATAAAAGGCCTATTTATACTATACCCGGGTACCAGGTAAAATATGGCATAAATCACACTTGGGGAATACAATTTACCCTTTAAATTTTCTGGTTGCACCAGAAAAATGGTACACCAAATTTTTAAGTCCAAACGGACGTTGACAGGGTGTTCAAGATTCTTTCAGAGTCTGATATATGCAAACGAACTATGTAACCACACTACATTTGACGCTCCAAACTCAATAGAAATATTAAATTTTTGAAAAAATGTCATTTCATAAAGTTGACTCCCAAAACTCAAAATTATAATTTTTCAAACCGAGGGATGAAATGAAATTTAAAAGCCGTAAAATCACACTAAACATGTTACCACCCTATAATCGATATTTCAAATTTTTTGGCGAAGTTGAGTTTTTCATCTGAGGCTATTTCAACCAAATGTAGGTACCACACCCATATTTCTAATTTTTTAATTTTCCAACCAATAGGTTGAAATGAGCTCGGGTTCACCAAGACCCAAACCAAAGGTCTACCTAACCTAAAATTGATATTCCGGAGCTATTGGCACAGTCCGTTCAACCATTCTCCGTACAGATCAAAAGATATCCACATAAATCCAAAATAAGACTCTCAAAGACATCAAAAACTACAATATTGCATAAATGGTACCAAAATGCATCGGGAACCATGCCAATCACCCCATACTCCATAACAACCATAATACAACTATAGGGGAGTTAAAATAGTCAAATCACATAGAAACACATAACTCACATATTTCATCAAAAAAGTTGGTCTACACGCGTCATCTTTAAACCACTTAGGTCCCGAGTTCGATTCAAGTTAGAAATGTATTGAAGGTCTTTTTATCCCCATTTAGTGTTAAATAGTGTATTAGTTTTCTAAAAATACATCATTCTTTTTTTCTAGAAATAACAAATACAATATAAAACTATTTAATACAAATCAATTATTCCGACAATAACAGCCCTCTTCAAATTATTATTATATAAATTATGAATTAAAAATTTTTTATTTCCTCTTTAAATAACAACACAAAAATACTTATCAATGCCAACCTTCAATCTCTCTCAAACAATGACTCAAGAATAAGAACACCATCACTTATTTTGTTTCTTTTGATTTTTTAACATTGATAAGTGCAAATAGTGAATTGATGAGTGAATCAATGTTGGAAAATCAAAGAATCAAAACCTGTAGTAACAAATAAGCATTTATTTTGAAAGTTAAAAATAGATAGATGTAAGCCTTTAATAAAATAATTTTGATTCATAGATCAAAATTATTATAACCAACAACTTACAATTTGAAATCTAGAAAAACAATTACAAACATGGATAAAATCAGGCACAACACAAAATTATCTCTCTTCTTAGCCCTATGTATTGCCTTCAATTGTTTGACCTTTTCCTCCTCGTTGGACTTTTCAAGCTCTAATAGACAAATTACTTGCTATCTCTTTGATTTTCCTCATTCACAGTGCTTGAGAAGACATTCCCATTATCAAGATTCTCATCACTATGGTAATTAACAGTTGGTTCTTCAATAATATTTTTATGTGATTCCAACTCGAACTAGAGTTGATTAATTCAAACTACAAGTTGTGTAATCACGAAGTATGATTTTGCACAAATAGATTCATCTCTCCATTTTAAAAACTTACATGACTGAGCCCTCTGAAATTGCACTTATGAGTTTAAAAAGGGAATAAAATTAAGAAACTGAAAATGAGTTTTAACTGAGCTTGGTTAGGTGACTTACATCGTATTCTGGGCAATCCCAATACTGTCTTCCTGAATTATCTTGATTCCAAGCAATCCTCACTGACAATAATAATTTATGCCTACATCTCACTTGCGTGTTTCTCATTGAGTCATTCTCATCGGCACAAATTTGAGAAACATTAACTGTCGTAGATATCTTTCATAACAAGGTCTGATAAGTAACACAACTCAATGATATTTCAAAAGGTTTTAAGGGTTGAATGTAAGGGAGTCGATTGAGTGTTAAAGGAGTGAAAATATATGGAGAAGATAAGTAACTTGATTAGGCGTGCAATACTTTATTGGGATGGAGAAAAATAGTTAAATAGGGAGTACTTAAGTTTAAGTTAGGTTCATCAAAAAAAAAAATTCTTAAAAAAAATTTAAATCTGAAAATAAAATTCCTCTAATTTTATTTTATGATTGAGTTAAGTTCCTCCAGAATTTTTTAAAAAATAAATTTTAATTTTGAAATAAAGACTAAGTTAATATCGTTATAAATTTAAAAAAAAATAAAAAAAAACTATTTTTAATCAAGATTAATTCAAGTTTGTGTAATATTTTTTAGTCTTCAATGTAAGAGAATAAAAATGACGCATACCAAATATTGATCAAACTCAAGTGATAAGTCTATGTGCCTTTTTTAGACTTTATATCATATACGAGGGTTAATAGCTTTTATGATCGGAGAAAATTAAGATAAGAGGTAATTACCAACAAAAAATGATGCATACCAAAAAAACAATGATAGATGTGCTCCCAGAATACATGTGCATGGCTAAAAATTAAGAAGCAGTAAAAGCATAAATAAGGATTCTAAGAAGGACTTCTATGAAGTCGTCTAACCCCACCTCTTCCTCTTGTTCTTCTTGTTCTCCTCGGGGCTCCCCTATAATCCCGACTAAACATGACTTCTATGCTCCCTCATTCATTTTCTTCAGCCGACTCTTCATTTTTCACTTGGTTTGAGATAACATTTTCGTCCTCAACAGTTTCAGCAAGCTCATCATTAGTCGCATTATTACAAGATTTAAACTGAAATTGCAATTGATTACACACTAAAATGATTTTTAATTAAAATTTCAATAAACAACTTACATCGTATTGGGGAAAAGCCCAATACCATCTTTCAGGATTGATTGCATCCCAATATGTCTTCAACGGCAACACATAGTTGTGTCCACACCTCACCTCAATGTTATGCATTGGATCATTCTCATCAATACAAAGTTGTGATAAGTTGGTCATATTTTACTTTTTTAAGTTGAACCAATCTTACTTAAGTTATTGATGAGGTAAAGAGATGAGTCAATTTTGTATTGGTTAATGAGGTAATTAATTTGTCCTGAAGATTATGCATGGGGAAGGAGAAAAAAAATTATTATTATTTATGAGTGGATCATTTGGAGGGAAGATTTGAATCTTAAGCTAAAAATTTTCATTAAGATAAGTCAAAAAAAATTAATTTGTATTTAATTTTATCAAAAAAATAATAAAATAGAATATAAAATTTAAAAAAAAAGTTATATTTAACTTAATTTCGTCAAAATCATTTTACAAAAATACTTTAGATTAAAAATAAAATTATATTTGATCAAACTTAAATTAAGCTAATCATAAATTATGTATTGGACTTGTCGATGCAACGCCTAAGTTCGTTGTCATGTACAAAGGGGTCAATGTATTGAGTCTCAATGTTATTGGACTAGTCACTCCAATTACTTGATTTAACCATATATATTCATAAAATTGAATCATAATTTGAAATGAACATAAAGTCCACATATATCGCTTTGACTGATTATATGTAAAACTAACAAAAAGTGGTCTCAATGTGATTCCACTATAATGTCCACAATTACTTGATGTAACCATATATATTCATAAAATTGAGTCTCCATTTGAAATCATATATTATAGATGATTGCTTATATGCAAAACTAACAAAAAAGTGATGGAGATGTAAGACTCAACACAACGCCCAAGGTCGTTGTCGAGGACAAAGCCATGAAGGTTTGTTGCTCTGTTGAGTCAACAAATGTCCACGGCCCTTCAATTAGATGTCGGAAGAACCTCAATTCCCACCACTCTTTGTACCATTTCTTTGGCTTTATAAACAAAGTTAAGTGTTGCCTTATAGCCTACATGGGAAAATAAGACTTTTTTTGTCTATCAAGGAACATTCATCAACTTTGCTAATTTTTCATGTGGAATTCTTCAAATTACCAGTTACAATATAACATATAAATAACTTGTAACAAAGAATTGAAACATTACAACTTACATGATCTTACAAGATTGCCGAAAAGGAATTGATTTAGCCTAAAATTGGATGAAAGTTCATCAAGAAATTTAACTTGATTCATTTGAAATAATGTTATTTTCTTCAAATTTAAGTTAATATGTCAAAACTATTTTAAACACTTAAATTAAGTTAGTTAATCATTTAATATAGTCAACGCAATTACTTGATGTAACCATATATATTCATTCACAAAATTGAGTCTTAATTTGAAATGAAGATAGACCGGTCGTATATTATTTTGATTGATTATACCTAAAAGAAACAAAAGGGTGATGGAGATGTAAGATTCAACACAACGCTGAAGCTCATTATTGTGGGCAAAGCCATTAAAGCTCGTTGCTCTGTTGAACCAACAAACATCACGCGGCCCTTAGAAGCACCTCAATCTGCACCACACTTAGTACTATTTCCTTTGGCCTTATAAACAAAGCAATTGTTGCCTTTGTAGCCAATGTGGGAGAGTAGATAAAAAAAATTTGTCTATCAAGGAATATTCATCAACTCTGCCAATGTTTCATGCTAAATCTTTTAAATTATCAATTGCAATAAGAATATAAATAGCTTGTAATTAAGATTTAAGAAATTACAACATATAATTCATCAAGCTTAAGTTAAGTTCTTCCAAGATTAAAATTAATTTGAATCAAATTATCTTTGATTGAGCTTAAGTTAAGTTCGTGTACTATCTTAGTCTTTAATTCTAACAAAATAGTGATCAAGGTAGATGTTGAGTTAATATAAATTTTTTAGCCTTCAATTCATGTATGAGGATGAATAACTCTTATGATTCGGATAAATATTAAGATAGAAAAAAAATGAAGAACAAAATGATGTGTGCCAAAATATGAAACAAAGATAGATGAATTATAGGAGGAGCTCCAAAAATACAATTTCATAACTTTATTTATTTTTAAAATTGGGCGAATAGATGAATTATAATAAGAGCTCAAATAATATAGTTGCATAACTTTATTTATTTATTTATAAACTGGGCTGGATGTCCATTTATCAAAAAGTAAAATAGAGTTCAAAGATCAGGCCTAAAAGTGGTCTGGCCCAAATACATATAACAACTATATCAACCATGATATAATCAATAGAGCAACCAAATTAGCAACAATGCATAAGTTTTAGTTAACGAATGTGGATCATCATAACTTAATATTGATCAACATATACTATTGAGTTATTGTGCCTTTTATTATCCGTCAAATCATGTATGAGTATCAATAGCTTTTTATGACCCGGATAAATATCAAGATAGAAAAAATAAGCGAACAAAAATTATGCGTATCAAAAATAAAATAAACATAGATGAACTAGTATTTTATAAAAAGATAGATGAATTAATATAAGTTCATAACTTAAAAAAATAGTAAAATCAAATGTACCCTTCTAAGTTGGACTTCTACGCCCCTCTTCCTCTAGAACCTCTACTTTTGCGCTCTCTTCTCTATTTTCCTTATCCGAATGGACATTCATATTTACATTATACCATTCTTTTGGTTGAACATCACCGTCCTCAACGGTTGCAGCCTGCTCGTAATCAATTGGATCACCCTCATTATTACGAGATTCCAACTACAGTTGTAATTGATTAATTTGAGCAACAAATTTAGAGATGAAGAAATGCGATCAGAGACAAATATCTAGATCTCTCTAAAGGAAAAATATGCAAGCCTGAGGCCCCTGCAATAGTAATTAAATTCATTAAAATATAAAAGTAAGAAGGATAAAAACTAGACAAAAAAGATGAGTTTAAATTGAACATTGAACAAACAAATTACACCATATAGTGGACAATTTCAATACCGTCTTTTGAGATTCCGAGCATCACAAAAAGTCTTCAACAACAACACATATTCGCTGTCATACTTCACCTTCATGTTAAGCAATGAATCATTGTCATTCATACATATTGCAATAAATTGACTATTTTCTTGCTCTTAGATGTGACTAGTCATGCTTAAGTTATTAAACAAAAGATATGAAACTATTAAATAGGGAAAGAAGAAGGGGAGGTGTCTTTTTAAAAAGAGATTAAGAGATGTAGAAGGGAATTAAAAAGACACGTCTTTTTGAAAAGAGATTAAAAGATAAAGAAGGAATATGAAAAGACTCCTCAATTATTTAGCGTGCATGGGGAGGAAATGGGGTAATTGATTAGGATTACATGGGGAAGGAGCAATTATTAGAGGGAAACTTGAAAAAATTTCAATCTAAAACCCTTAAAATTTTCATTAAGTGTAGAATAGTAATTCAACTTTGGCTTTAATGTGGGGCAGACGTGAAATGACCTATATGCCCCCATTTTGAACGTTATGGACGCATTTCTTTTGGACTTGTAATAGTCCCCAGAAAGGAAAATTGAAAAGATAAAAAAAAATGGTGTGTTTTTCGTTAGGCAATGTATGTCCATATGAATGTGAGTGTGTTGATGATAAATATCGTGTAATGGGGGAGTTAGGTAGAGGAGGAAAAATGTAATCTCTCTATGTGTGTATATATTTTCTTCCTAATAAATGAGAATAAGAAATTAGTTGGCAATCCTTTTTTGTCTTCTTGTGAGAGAAATTGTTAGGTAAGATGAGAGTGCATGATAATGGTGTAATGAATTAGATGAATTTATGGTGTAATTCAGTTACGATGTGTGTGCTAGCACGATAATATATCAAACATTGATCGACAAGATAAACATTGAATTAAATAAGAAATTAAGAAATATTATTTGGACAAACGAAAGTTTGCTAAGTGATATTATCTAATTAGTTACTATTTTCTGAATTTCTTTTTTTGAAAAGACTAGATAAAGTGAAAATTATTTTTATAATTCCCTCGTTTTTTTAACAAAAGTAAAATATTATCCTAAGATATGATTATATTTTTATAATTTTAGTTTGCAATATAAAGACCTATTAAAAATAATATAAAACTCAAAAATAACAAGATTACGTAAAAATGAGATCATATTTTTAAGGCTACGATAATGTAAAAGGTTTAGAGAGGATAAAAATCACGTATCTATAATTTTTTCTCATTATTTACGAACACAAAGTGTCTATAGACAAAGAAGTAGACAACGAGACAAGTTTGATTCAATCATTATTTGAAAGAAAAAGAAAAGAGGAAAGAGATGCACTCGGGTCCTAATTTTATACAACATACTTATCTTAGGTTATAAGAAAATCAGGTCATGTGTAGTTCAAAAGAGTAAGATAGGAGATGGAATACCCAAAGATGGAGATCGAGCGAGGTCATGTCAAGATTTCGACCCACAACTCCTATTATTATATCAAGTACAATTTAAAAGTTAAAAAAAAAAAATACAAGTACTAGATCCTATCTATGTATCTTCGCTTGAAGTTTGATTTGAATCTTCATTTGAGTCTTGAACTTCAAATATCATTTTGCTTTTCAGTGAGTGTTTTGATCTAAAAATTGAAATTTGAGACTTGAACTTGAGTGAAACTTTGACGCTCTTTCAAATGACACTTTGAGAATATAACAGATGAAATTTTTTCATTGGTTTATCCAATCATTCTGAGTAGGTGAAACCCGCAAGAAATCACAAACAAAAGAAACAAACAAAAAAAAATTGCTAGTTTTTATTGAAATTTTTTGTGAGTTATTAGCAATTACGAACTTCAAAATAAAACTTGAACTAGAAAGTGTTTATCCTAGGAGGAAAAGGAAATAAGGATCTCGGACTGAAAAATGTATCCAAGAAAAAAAAAAGAAAGTCTTAGACTAAGGAGCGTTTATCCTAGGATAAAAATGTCAAATAATGTGTCTGCAGCTAGGAATGTTCATCCTAGGAGACGCATGTAAGATAACTGTTTGCTACTAGGAATGTTCATCCTAGGAGACGAATGATAGATAATTTTCTACTATTAGAAATTTTCATCCTAGGAGATAAATAGAAGATAATTGTCTACTACTACTAGAAATGTTCATCCTAGAAGACGAATGCAAGATAATTGTCTGCTATTAGGAGTGTTAATCCTAGGATGAATTTGTGGTGTTATCTAGTTACGATGTATGTGCTTGTATGATAATATATCAAAATTTGATAGAGAAGATATACATAAAATTAAATAAGAAATTAAGAAATATTATTTGGATGAATGAAAAGTTGCCAAGTAGCATTATCTAATTAGTTTCTATTTTTCTGAATTTCTTTTTTTGAAAAGACTAAATAAAGTGGAAAGTATTTTTATAATTCTCTCATCTTTTTAACAAAAATAAAATATTATCCTAAGATATGATTCTATTCTGATAAATTTCAATTTGCAGTATAAAACCTATTAAAAATAATATAAAACTCAAAAATAATAAGATTATGTCGAAATGAAAAAATATTCTAAGGTTACAATAATGTAGAAGATTTAGAAAGGATCAAAAATCACGTATCTATAAAAATGAACAGATAGTACAAGAAAAAATAACTCAATTCTGTTAGATTTTAATTTTTTAATATTAACTTCATTGTATATTTGAAGTTGAAACTAAAATAATACACGTGCCAAAAAATTAAAAAGTTAATCTATCTATACTATATTAAAAGTGTGAAGGATCTCAAAAATATTATTTGAACTTTTTGTCCTTCATTAAAAGTTTCTGTTTCAGATAAAATCATCTTGTCACTATTTTCTTAATATTTAAGAGTTAAAAATTAATTAAATATTTATAGTAAAACTTTTCATTCTTAGAAGTCATCAAAATTAATGGCAACTAATATTTTTTTCATTAGTTTAAAATTCTAAATCAAGAAGATTTGAAAAATCTAAAAATAAATCCGAAAGCATTAGAATAAGAAAAATATAAGAAGTACCAAATTTTAAAAGTTTTAAGTAAGTTATCAAAGATTTTCTAACGATTAATTTTGAAAATAAGGAAAGATTTAAATAAAAATTAATCATACTACAAATATGATTCAAATCGATGCGTCTTTCTTAGTCTCTATCAGCAAGAAAAAATTTACTGCATGACAAACACAAAAGTGACGATCCATTAATCATTTGAAACTTTTGATGGTAGAATATATGTATTTATAATAAAATATATGTTATGTTTACATTATTATATTATTATGAAGGATCTTTGGAAATGATTTGAACTTTTTACACTTCATTAAAAATCTTTACAATAAATAAAATCATTTAATTTTAAATAATAATAAATTACACATGCAATTAAATCAGCACAAATTAAATAATGGCATCAAAATTGAATATCCGTGCACTTTGCCCGATTTGGGAATGGTTTTAGGCGTCTCCACAAGTTCCCTCTATTGTTCATTTTGGGGCATGTGGACCTAGTGCCTTTTTGGGCCCAAGTACTCATATTGGCATTTTTGGAGAAGAAAAATTTGAAACTTCTCCCTTTGTACTGGAATTCATGGGAAAAGATAGGAGAGGATTTGGTACAATAAGGCTCAATTCCACTTTTTCGAGTTTATGTTATTCTATATTTTGTTATGCAGCTAGTATTGTATATTGTAATAATGCCTTTGGATACTTTCTTATACTGTTTTAATATATAATATTATTACTAATCATATTTATCAAAAAGAAGATATGATAATTGTAGATACTTTTTTATAATAAATATTAATTTTTAATTTGATAAAATAATAATCACATGCGAAAAAAATATAATTCTCTATATTGATCAACGTATATAAGTTATGTCCAACCAAATTACATTCCTTTTTTTGGTCAAGACTTGATCGTACCTCCACTCAAGGACGGAATCTCAAAATTAATTACAGATTTGATAAAATCAAATAACTTTGATTAAAATTATATGTTTGTGTTAAAAATTCATGTTAATGTGTAACTAATCTTTTCACAATCAAATCAACAAAAAGAACTATGATCCAGAAACAACAAACTGAAAAATTTGACGCCTCCTCTATCCGAACTAACCCAACAATCCAATTTACTTAATTTTAGTACGTGGTCACCAAACAGCATTGGCCGTTTATTAAAATAGTTCAACATGCGGCCTTTAATTTCTTTTCACATAGTTTCCAATTTTATTCAACATAGCAATTGCATGCCCCTACTCCTATAAAAAGAGACACTATCCTTCACCAGCTCTCCACCCTTCTCTTTAATTTCATCAATACAGCACATAAAACTCAAATTTCTCTTAAAGAATTTGGAAAATGAGGAAGGGTATTTCTTTTGCTACAATATTCTTGATTGTAACACTGGTACTTGGTGATCAATTTGAAGTTATTGAAGCAGATGAAACATGCAACGTTGTAGAGCTGAAAATTAAGTGTATTAGGTCGTTAACATCGTCATTACTTCTTCCACCCAATTCACCAATGCTGCAAAAAGTTGAATGAGCAAACACATTGCCTTTGTGGGTACTTCAAGGATCCTAACCAGAACAAATATATCAACCCTGCTAATGTAAACAATCTTCGTCCAAACTGTAAAACAATTAGTCCTATTTGTTAGGTTCCATCCAAATTAAACGAAACAAGGATAACATAAAACGGTGAAAAAACGTCCTTAACTGGCTCAAACGTCATCGTTTACATGTCCCGTTTCCGTTATTATAATGTAAGCAGCCGGCGCTGATGGAATATATCTATGTATTGATGTACCTATCTGCTTATTACCTAAATAAATGTGTTGTACTACTAATCTACTATTGTAATAATCATGTATAAGAATAAGGAGTAGTTGATGATAATATATATACACAATCTTGCTCTATGATGTTTGGCTTTAGTACCATCCTTTTGTATGAGAGGAACAAGAATAACCAGTAGATTTTCAATAAGTTCCTTTAGTGAATTCACTATGTTTCCTAATTAATGTCCCATCGCAAGAAAACATTTTTTCAGCGTTTTACTTTTACTCAAAGTGACGGGGGAGTTGCTCGGATGGTAAGCATCCCTCACTTTCAATCCTGAGGTTGTGAGTTCGAGACACCAAGAGAGCAAAAAGGGTGGGCAGGGGCAAAAAGTTGCACACTTTATACACGGTTAAAATTATTTTTTATATATATATACATATAAAAGATTTTGAACCCTCTTTGGATAGTTTATGTATGCATTTTTGAACCCTCTAATGAAAATCATGGCTCCACTAGGGGAGGGGAAAAAGAACTTTTATCCAAGGTTCACTTCTGATTATTATTGTATCTTACGAGTTCAGTTAGGATTGGGAATCCTAGGTTGTGCAAACTAAATAAAGCAATTAATTAAAGACAATAATAAAGATGTTATAATGATAAGTTGAGAAAATAAAGAAGACATAAATTTAATGTGGATCGGTCAACTTGGCCTGTGTCCACAACCAAAATGCGGAGCAATTTTACTAAACAAACAAAAGAGAATCAAAAGCACAAAAGAGACTACTAAATTAGTATAACTAAACACTCTAATCTATATCTATATCTACAATCTATTAAAAGCGTAAAGGGCCTTAGAAATTTTGTTTAACTTTTTGTCTTTCATTAAAAGTCTTTGCATTGGACAAAATTGTCTTTTCACTATTTTTTCCTAATATTGAAGAGTTGAAAATTAATTATGTCACGATCCAAAATTTCGTGATTCATGATGGCACTTGTCGCGGCGAACCTTGATAAGTAAGCCTATCACCCAACAAATACACAAATGGTAAAAGACAATCATAACCCCAAGGTAGGGCTTCTAGCTAGAACGAAGCCGAACCATACAAGTATAAAAAATGCGGAAGGAAGCATAACAATGCAGTCATAACTTCCAAAATCAAGTGTTAATAATATAAAAGTGTATCTAGTACAATTCGAATCCAAGGAAATACATAAGATATCCAAATACAAGAGAAACTCTGTCTCTGAAGTAAAATAAAGACACAGTCTATAAAAAAGGTAATAGAAGACATCTGGACGCGACGCTAAAAATGCTAACCACTACCTCGAAAGCTCGAACCAGAAGAGTATAGTATGGGTGAGTATGATCCACTTGTATTCAGTAGGTATCATAGGTCGACCGAGTAAAGTAGAAAACAAAGTACACAAAACACACACTAAGGGTCTGTCACCCGCAATCAGAAAATGTCCCACAATAATAGCCCATATCACTTGCAATAACAGTTCTAACATATATATAACACATATATAACAACACAACTAGCAGGTAGAACACAAGTATACATTATATCATATACAAGTAGGAACAAGGGAAAACATGCATATACAAGATAGGTACAATTAATTGAAAATAGAATAAATAAATATATGACAAGTCAATATGTAAATTCAATTACAACATAAACACAATAAAGAAGTGCAACATATAAGATGATGGTGATGCACGAAGCTGTCGCACAACCTCCATATACACCGACGGAGGAAAGCCTCCCAGAGTGGGACCCATGGGGGATTCGTCAACCCATATATAATTCGTAAATCTATATCTCCATATCTCTTTCCCGGCACATCCCTCGGGAAGGGTTTTATAAGGTGTTACAATATCTCCTCCTTGGCACATTCCTTGGGGAGAGTTTTAAAAAGGTATTGTCAGTGTTTCTCAGATGTTTCCATGGTGGTATCAATGTATTATGAATGTATATGATATAAGGATGTAATACTCATAATCAATAACATGATGTATTTCCATAATCAACCACAATGATATATTTCCACAACCACATTAGCCAATATCCACTTATCATTTCCACGATCCATGAATTTTCACATGTTTCATCTACCAATAAAATATGAATATAATCACAATACACCAATGGTACCACATTAGGCATTTTAGCAACACAATACAATTATTCACATGTATTCAAGTCTATCAATATCACATAGGACCCCACACGATCACACATATCACATAATATCTCAATTTTAATAATTACATCACATATAGGCTCCCACACGAGCTCAACACATAAATAACTATTTTTCATGATTAGTTCCCACCTTTAACATGTATTTTGTACCAATATTTACTACTCGACCAAGTCTGAAAGAGTTAAGTTATAACCTACCTCGAATGTCGAAATCGGTCTGCTATACTTTGAACCCACGACCTTACTTTCCAAGAACGATTTTGAACTAAACTAAAATAAAGAAATATAGAATCTACGTGTCAAAATAAAGCCAACGATACTCATATTGCATACTTTTAGTTTGGGATCAAAATGGACACCCGAAATGAATTTTTGAAAAAAAGGGTAAAATCATAACTTTACTTCAAAAAAAAGGACACCCAAATCGCTTGTCGATTTGTCTTCTCAGTTCGTTGCTCCGGAGAAGGTTAGTAACTATTATTATTATTATTATTATTATTATTATTATTATTATTATTATTATTGTTGTTGTTGTTGTTGTTGTTGTTATTGTTATTATTATTATTATTATTTTCCTTCGCTTTCTGTTCCATTCTCAGAATAGAATGCAGTATGTCACTGCTCTTGTTTCTGACTTAGCTGCTAGTTGAATTGTGCAGTGCGATATGTGTACTTGTCCTCATTTCGATAAAAATCAATATGTAGGAGGATTAATAGGACTAAGAATACTTTAGAAAAATGTTGATTCTATTATTTGAATATATGAATAATTGTAGCTTTATCTTTTTCTGTGCTTTGCCCTTTTTGGCATGTGAAAGGTAAAATAGAATGACGTCGTTCGTAGGAAATTGTTTTCATAGAAATAAATCGCCAAATTCATGATCATGTATGTAGTTAGCATGGTTGCTTTGTGTTTCCTCCGACCACGTTCTTGATAACTAATATTTTATCATGTTTAAATTTAAAAAATGATCTTTTTATCTTTGTGGGTTAGGGATGAAGAGCGGTTCGAGAACTATAAGATTTGCTAGAAATTTGCTTTGGTTTCTATCTATTATGCACTATCACATGCTGCTTTGTTTTCTCATTGTTAAAATATAGAAGTTAGTTCCATTTAGCCTCTGTTTGGATGGTGGTTTCCCATGCTATGGTATGGGATGGTATGGATAGGACTTCAAATTTGTCCCAAAAATTCACTTAGACCCCTAAACTAAGACTTATATCTATCAGACCCCTAAACCCCTGAATTTTGTTCCAATTGAGCATTTTTTGCCTATATGACACACTGCGTGTTATGCACTTGCGGGAGACGCGTGAGAAGTATTTTTTTAACTAAATCTCGAATAAAATAGTGCCAAGTGGCACTGTGAGCCCCCCAAAAATTATTAATGAAACAAAATTAAAAGAAACAAAAGAAAAACCTCATTTTTTTCTCCAACTTATCTTCTTCATTTTTCTTCTTTAAACTTAAATTTGTTCATCTGAGGGTCAAGGTTCCATTATAGTAATGCCTTCATCTTTGACAAAAACAATCACGATGGTGAAATTAAAGGTTTCTCATTCAGTTGGAAAACCCAAAGTAAACTTGAAGAGTGATATATTTGCTTTTATTTTCATGAAAAACACATGAGTCCATGGCTGAATTTCTTCAATTCAAAATAAAATAACTTGCGTCCATGGCTGAATTCGATTTAAAATCTCTGTTGGCAAAGATTCCAAACTCGATGTTTTTGTTGCTCTCCAAATCTTGTTAAAATTTTTTGGATTATTAATATAGTGGCTAAAATATTACTTCTTGAAATTTCAATGGTATTTGACAATGAAGAATATAATTTAGTTTTTAATTTATTGTCTTAATCTGATCGTCGGAAAAAATGAAAAAATAAAATAAAAATAGAGTTGTGTGTGAAGACAACGGGGGAAGGGGATGAAGACGATGGGGTGGGGGAGGGGGTGGTAAAGACAATGTATGTGTGTGTGAAGGAAGACGATGGAGGGGGGTGGGGTGGGGTGAAGAAAATGGAAGACGACGGAGGGGGTGGGGTGGGGTGGGGTGAAGAAGAAGACGATTGGGGGAGGAGGTGTTTTTTTCTTTTTTTTTAATTAAAAAATTATTATTAAATAGATAATTAAATAGAAAAAAAATCAGCAATTCCACATATATTTTTTTTTGCCACGTGTTTTTTTATTGGTAATTTTTGCCACGTCACGCTGAGTGTAACACACTCTCTATATACATTTTTGCTGATTGTGTAAAAAATGCCCAATCGAAACAAAATTAAGGGGGTTTAAGAGTCTGATAGGTACAAGCATTAGTTTAGGGGTCTAAGTGAATTGTAGGGACAAGTTTGATGTCCTATCAATGGATTTGGCCTTTGCTAAATGGGATGGTATGATATGGTATTTTTCCCATGATTTGATAACCATGGAATCCACCAATTTCTTGAACCACCTATTTGATGGTATCCCATGTTTTTTTTTTTTTCAACTATGGAATCCACCAATTTCTTGAACCACCTATTAGTGGTATCCCATATTTTTTTTTTTTTTTAATTATACCCTTTTATAATTTTTTTTAATCCTATTTTACCCTTTAGACTATTTACTTATTCTTAACTTTTCTGCTCTCAATCTTCAAGACTGCGGCAAGCTTCTCAAATACATCACTGATGAAACTGTTCATCAATGTAAGTCTCATCACTTCAAACACTTTTTAGATAAGAAGAGAGATATTAGCTACCTCACAAACCTAGAAGGTGCATAAAAAAGGCTTCAAATTTTCAATGTTGATATCAACAAACCACAAAGTTTTGCTGCAGCAATTGAAAGGATGTGTGGGAGTTTTCCATCTAGCTCACCCAATGGATTTTGAAGATGATGAAGTCGACGAAACCAAGGTCTTTCAGCAATATTAGCGATTTTACAAGCGTGTATCGATTCAAAGACAGTTAAACGAGTCGTATACACTTCTAGTGATGTTGATGTTATATTTAACGATAAAGGCTTAGACATAGTAGATGAAAGCTCTTGGAGTGATGTTGATTTCATCAAATTTGCTAAGATTGTGCCA
Organism: Capsicum baccatum var. pendulum; assembly: GCA_030864225.1. NCBI lineage: Eukaryota > Viridiplantae > Streptophyta > Magnoliopsida > Solanales > Solanaceae > Capsicum > Capsicum baccatum. The sequence goes on along the minus strand of CM061553.1, from coordinate 205,182,354 downwards.
AACTTATTCAATATGCAAAACATTGACAGAGAAAGCAGCATTTGAATTTGCAGGAAAAAATGGACTTGAACTTATTTCTATTAGGAACATTTTAATAAATTTACATGTTACCATATAATATCATATCATCAAACCAAATAAAAAAATTATTATTAAATTGTAGTTAACGATGCAGTTCATCCAAACATGACATTATACCATATTGTATCATACCATACTATACTGTACCATACATTATGAAATCATGGTGAATCACCATCCAAATAAAGACTTACTTGAGTAGGCAGGATAAGACGTGGGATGAATAATTGAATATTTGAAATTCTTAGTGCATTTAGTGTGTGTTTGGTATGTTGGAAAATATTTTTCATGGAAAATGTTTTTCTGGAAAATAAGTTGGTTTTCTACTTATTTTCTCATGTTTGGTTGGAGAGTGGAAAATATTTTTCAAAAAATATTTTATGGTATTTGATTGGTGAGTAGAAAATATTTTTCAGAAATATATTTTCTAGTGCTTGATTGGTGAGTGAAAAAATATTTTTTAGAAAATACTACTAACTATTAACTAGTATATCACTATCTGAACAAATTTAAGCATAACAAATAATATCAATATCGAGTATTAAGATATTACAAGTCACTAAATTTTAAGTAATTACTAATTAGCAAACATAGGAGACACTTTTCAACATTTCATCAGGACAATCTCAAGATACCACAATCAATAGAAATACAATTGAACGACGAACTTTTTCAACCTTGTGAAACAAGCTATAACGATGACAAAATGGAATATGCAATTAGCAAAAGTAACATAGGTAAGTTTTCCTTTATACACATGAAAATAACAATACTTTCAACGAACATTGAAAACAAGAAAAAATTCGAACTTTAATATTTTTTATTTCAAGCAGTGAAAAATATTTCTGAGTAATGTAAATTTTTATTAACATTGGGTCCTCACTTTATCCCTATGAACGGGTTGCCGTCTATTTATTCATCCTTCTCTTTACTTGAACGTGTATTAATCTGTATCTTCTTTTTATTGCATGAAATCTCTTTATGAGTCCCTCGGACTCCCATTCCTCGCATTCGATGGGGTTAAACCCAACCTCCATCGGTGTCAAGCCTTATTAAAATTCAGAAGGCGAACTGGTATACAAGAACCAACACGGGTATACTGTCCGGTATACGTTGGAAGCAGCATCTTCGCACTATTATACTGTGCACAGTAGGAAATGAAGGGGAAACAAGAAGTTTTTGACACCGATATACACTGAATATGCAGTGGTATACAGAAAAAAGCAGGAAAACGGGATTGTGATATACAACTGATATACATAGCACAAAAATGGACTGCAAATCCATGGAATTGGTCCAAACCTGGACAGATCTTTTATGGGCCAAAAGGGCCCAATTTTCAATCTTCTCTGTTTATTATCCATTCTATTTGAATTTGCTTGAACACTTTAATTAATTGATCTAGATAAATTCCTCAAGGTTTTGCTATTTTTATTTTGTCTTTATTTTTCCTTTCTTTAGTTATTTGGATTTTTCATTCTTTTTAAATATATAATAATAAAGTTTGCAAATAAAAGAATAGAAATTGGATTTTATGTCAATCTTTTGAAAACAAGTCTATCTTAATTTTTTTTTTCATGTATTAATTAATCTTATTTAGGCTAAATAAATTTTTTTTAAACATAAAAAGAAATAGATTTCTTCAAATTGATTTTCCCATGATTTATTAGTTGTTTATTTTTTTATTTTGGTTTAGTATTTCTTCTTAAAATGTACTATTGTTTAAATTAAGATTTCTATTAACATCGACCATAAAGAAAATAAATTTTTCTGTAAAAATAATTCTTTTCCTTAAAATAAAAAAAAAAATGATTGTTGCTAAAAATAGTTTTTATTTTGTTTAAAACTTTCTTTTCAAAGTCAATTCTCTTTAGCTAAAAACAAACTATTTTTTTAAACGAAATAAAATCATTTTTTTCAAAATCACTCAATTAAAGTTCGACATTTTCATAAAAATTGATATTTTCATAAAGTTAGCCACCCTTTTAAGTTAGTCAAAATATTTTGATCAACCGATTTAAAACAGATGTTTGTAAGTGTCTTAAAGCCCTTCTTAGGACGTTAATTGAACTCTTACCCATTTTCTCTTATTTTAATAATTTATTTCTATTTTTGAACCTTTGAACTTTTTAATTCGTTTAAGTTTTCTTGATTTTTCAATAAAAATTAAGTGGTGACTCTGTAAATTTTCTTGAGTTATTTTAAAATTTTTCAAAGTTTTGAAATGATTTAAGAAGACAAGAACCTTTTTCTTATAAATAATTTATCTTTCCTTTGACAAATTTGAGAAGGGATAAAACAGAAATGACGACTCTGCTAGGGATTTATCTAGGTTCTAACCAAAAGAAATTTTATAACTTTTTGTGGCTAATTCTTTCGTGAATATTTGTTTATATTTCATATAAATTATCATTATATTCATATCTCCAGACTGACACTCACACATATTGTACACACAGATTGTATATTGTATTTTTTCAAAATTCTTTCAAATCGTCTTACTTTAGAGAGTCAGAGTATACGTGGGGTGAGCGAGAGTTTTACTGTTGGGGAACCATATGCCTTCTCATATTGGAAATCCAAGTTAGGGTCTATCCAAATCTTAGAAAAAATTAAGATAGAGCCATGTAGCCTTTCAATTTAAGTCATGCATGCATATATCTTAGTCGAGTCAATTCTTGGTAGCGACTCCGCATTCAGGATATCCATCTATGTGTCGACGGGTTTTCGCGATCCAACGATCAACGAGCATATTTTTTGTGACGTGATATGTTAGACAAATTCTTATCAATGGCTCGGATCAATCTACCATAATCACAAATATCTGATGTTTAGGCTCATCCCTGGCGTAAAAGGGTCACCCAATTTAGGACGCGAATATTTAAGTGCTATCATTTTGCTATTATATATTATAATTGTTTTATATTTTGTGTGTTGCTCTGATTAAAGAAAAATGGATCTACTTCAATCTTTTCTAGAGCCTTTAGGCAGAAATATAAACACACCATCTGAAAGTCCGACCAAAAAAATCCTAGTTTTTTAGACTTATCAGAAATTCTAAAACTTTTCGAAAAAACTCTAAACTTCACTTCTATTAAACAGGAATGTTGACTTTCGAATATGTCAGAAAGAAGCATCAATTCACCAATCCCAATTATCAACTTGGTAAGCGATGAGGAGACCGAAGATTTGTTGTTGAAGAAAATTGCTAACACCAAAGAAAAAATAGCTGCAGCAAAGAAGAAATTTGCAGAATTGGAAAAGTAAGAAAAGAGATTACGTACAGCGGTCATCAAGGTTGATGCAAAAACAGCTTTGGTGAAAAGGTGTACTGCTGATGTCAATCGTGAAATCCTTGACGTCTCTAGGGCGTCTACAAGGGCCTCAAAATTTGAGCATCACGTAAGATGGTTTGTTAATAATATTTCAAACCTAACACTAAGAACAATTTCTCTACAAAGGGAATAACCAAAGAGGATGAAGGTCCAGGTGAAGAGAGCATAAGATCGTCACTCGGTTATTGAAAAATAACAAAGAGCATCTTGGGTAGAAGTTAGGTTTATATTTCACCTTAGAATGTCTTTGTAATCAAGAACGACGCGAGACTTGAGCCCATGGCGAGTACGTAGGAAGCTCTTTTCAAGCCTAGTCTCTTTATCTACTATAGAGAAGGTATAATTAGATTCAAACTACATTGGATTTTATCTTTATATAATTCGAACTATGATGTAATTCAAATTAATTTGGGATTATCTTTATGTAACTTGAACAACGTTGGGCCTAAATTCCCTAACGGAATACGTAGGCAGCCTACATAAGGCTCGGCCCCTATCTTGTAAGTATTTTATTTTTCCATTTAATGTGAAGATTTCAGAATTCAACAAGTCGAAGAGAAGAAAAATCTATGTTTAGCAAAGTCAAAATTCCTGTCAAAATTATTTACCAAAAGTGAATACACAAAGTTTTATCCAAATCAATACTTAATTCGTGGATTAATTTATCTTTAATAAGAGCAGTTTTTAAGTGTTTACCTTTCATCAAATATCTTGTATTTCTTATTATGAATAGAAGCTAACATAGTTACCCTTTGAGTTATTTTTCTTTATCGCGTAATAAATAGAAACTGGTCTGTGTTGAAAATTGTCAAAACATCAATACTTCACTAGATCTAAGGCAAATAAAGACTCCTCCCTTGACCGTCGCTTCATTATTGAAAAGAAAAGAATAACTGGTAGTAGCATTAAAAATGCTCTCACCAAAATTACTATTAAGGATGGTATGATAACAACATAAGGTGAGATGATCGCCGAATTAACTAAGAGAATGAAGAAACTTTAAGAAGAAGTACAACGAGCAAAAGATATGGCTAATTTGGCCATTTTCGCTAATACGCCAGCTTTGGATAACCGTACGCTTCCACTCTGATTCCCTCCTTTTAGATCTCCTAATAATGAGAACCAACCAAACGAGATACCCTCTGCTTCTATGCCTAGACCTCCTGCTAATCCCATCAATCCATCATGGCAAAATCATAATACCAACTGTGACAATAATTCAAATGCTTACCATCCTCAAAACTACACTCCAAATTATCAAAATACCTATCCAAATGCTTTCGTTTCTCAAAACATTTATCCCACTTTTAATCCCAGTTTCAATGTTCCTTAAAACTCAATTCCCACCTACTAAAACTCCACTCATACTGCCCAAAACCCTTTTATAACCCATAATATCCGTCCTTACCCTCCATGCCACCGTAATACCAGCATCTTACCATATATTTCCCCAAAACCCAGAAATCAACCACTATTGGAGATGGAAAGAAGTGTAAGGCACCTGAAGACAAACATATTAGGGAGCTACTATTGATAAATGATGAGATTGCCAAGATAAAGAAAACACATAGTTTGCCTAATGCAATGGGGTTTGGTTATGATGACCTTTGCATTCACCTCGATTTGAATTTTTCCAAAGAATTTAAAATTCCTAAGTTTGAAACATTCAATGGTACTAAATATCCTACTGCTCACTTGCGAGGATATTGTGACCAAATGGTAAGCGTTGGTAGAAATGAAGCATTGCTAATGAGGCTCTTCAATCGAAGCCTAGAATGAGAGGCGTTAGAATGGTTTGCTTCCATGAACTAAAAAGGTGGCCTAAATAGATTGATTTGGCTAGGGATTTTATCGAATGATTTTCCTACAATGTCGAGATGGTTCCTGATCGATATTCTTTGAATCGCATCAAGAAAAAGTCTAATAAATTCTTTCGTGAATATGCCTATAGTTGGTAAAAAGAGGCAGCAAAGGTACAACCTTCTATGACAAAAAAAGAAATAGTTGTTGATTTACCCGATCTTAGGAAGGAGAATTTTATGATAAGATGATATCAATGGTTAATGCTACCTTCGCTGATTTGGTTCAAATAGGTGAAACAATCGAGGAAGATCTAAGGAAAAGGAAGATCAACAAAGCCTCCACACAACTTGGATCTTTAGGATTCCCAAAGAAAAAGAGAGAAGATATGTCCTTCGTATCCTTTAGTCCAAACCAAAAGTCGAGGAAATCTTTTGGGTTCAGTTTGGGGAAATACTGTCATCGTCTGCATACCCTCCAACCCCACAAAATCCACATGTCGTGTTTTATAACCAGCCTAGTCCCCAAGTTCCACAACTAAAATTTTCAATCAATCAATAGAATTATCCAACTCCATTGCCAAATTATCAACACACTTACCGAGCTCCACTCCTAAATTTTAAAGCCTACTAAAAAGCCCCAATTAATAAAAATTACCATCAAGTCCCTTATCTTACCAACCAAAATGACTATAATCTTCCTTACCTACATCAAGAAAAGAAATTTACTAGGAGTTTCACTGTTTTGGCTGAAACTAGGACTAAATTATTCAAAAGTTTAAAGACAGTAGGTCTTATCCAACCTATCCCACCAAAACCTACTAATACCAATTCCCAATTCTTCCATGTCGATCAACATTATGCATATCATTTAGGGGGTGCTGGATACATGACTGAAAACTGTATTAATTTAAAGCATAAGATTTAGGATTTGATTAATCACAAGGTAATTTTGCTTCAAACGGCTCTACCAAATATTCTACCTACCCACTTCCAAACCATAAAAGGGCAACTATCAGTATGATAAAAATAGATGATGAGTGGGTGGTGAGTAAGTCTATAGTGCAGGCCAACCCTGACAAAATGGACAGTGAAAGCAATAAAAAAGGCAGTGGATGCCTTGAGTATTGCTGAGAAGCCCAAATTTGTTTCATTCATCATACCTCATCAAGCCTTTTTCTATGTTCTTGCAAGAGAAGAATATGTAGTAGAAGATACCACCATACAAGAAATGACTAGAGGAAGATGTTATTCTCCAGAAGAGCTTGCTAATGATGCATACAATAAAAATACTCAAAAAAGGCCAATCACTGAAGGAGAAGGTGAAGAATTTTGGATAAGAATGCAGTCAAAAGAGTACTTTATTGTGAAATATTTGGAGAAAAGCCTCACTCAAATTTCTATTTGGGCAATGCTTATGAGTTCTCAATATCATAGACAAGCTTTAATTTGCTGAAAATCCTTGAAGAAGCATACGTACCCGTAGGCACAAGTACCAAAAACATAGTGGACATGATAAGTAAAGTGGTGAGAGATCATCGTATTAGCTTTGGTGGAGATGAGTTACCCTTTGAAGGATTAATGCATAATAAGGCATTACATATCTTTGTCGGATGCCAAGACAAGATCATTAGTAGGGTATTAATTAATGATGGATCAAGTCTGAATATTTGCCTATTATATTTTCTAACTCAATTGAACTATGACATAGGGAAAATTCGCCAGAACATAGTAAATGTAAGAGCTTTTGATGGGGTTCAGAGAAACTCCATCGAGGAAGCTAAGTTGCATCTTCAAGTGGAGCATGCAGAGTTTCTAGCTGAGTTTCAAGTGATAGACATTGCCATAATTTATAATATACTCTTAGGAAGGCCTTGGATTCATACAACAGGGGTTGTTTCTTCAACATTACACTAATCAGTGAAATTTGTGTGGGAAAATAATAAAGTAGTCATCCATAGCGAAGTCAGCCATTTGAGTCACCCTAATGATTATGTTCTTATGATTAAAGAAGCACCGAGAGGGAGTGACTTTTATATGGTAAAGATTATGAATGTAGCTGAGAAGGACACAACTCTATATAAGCCAATGCCTTCGATCTACAAGATGTTGGCTATTGTTATGCTGAGAAGCGACTTTGAGCTCGGGGGAAACTTAGGAAAGAATTTGATGGAATCATTGAGCCTGTTGTGATTCCAGAAAAATTATTGGGTTATGTTATATGCTAAATGAAGTAAATGAAGGAAAAACAAAGAAAAAGGTTCAAAACTGGCGAAGAAGTTACCTTTGCTCTACCAATCATTTCTTATATTTGTAAAACATAAAATCGATGGTCTCAAGGATGGAATAGGAAACTTGTTCGAAGAGTTTAATGATATTATATAGAATATTTCCATGAAAAGATCGAGATCAAGATAGATGAACCAGGGAGGAAGCTATCAAACTTGACTTCTACTTTAATCGCGACTCCTTAGTTGTGTGGTAGATGAAAGGATGAAATTTTACTTTTGCAAAATCGATGGTCATCCGAATGAGACCCGAGTCCCACCCTTTAAATTTTATTTACCTCATTTTTACTTTTTATGCTTTCCAAAAGGCTTAGACTCGTACTAGTGTGGATCATAGCCAACGTTTGTAATATTCTAAATTTCAATAAAAGCCTCCCATACTGTGAAGATATTTTCATCCATTTTTTTGCAGTATATGATTACTAAAATATAACCTATGTTGTTTATGATTTCAATAATAATAATTTAAAACTTGTCAATATCATATCGTATCAAGGGATAAATGAACAAATCAAATCAAATGATGATGAATGAGAAGAGTAAGATGAAGAAATAATGGCCCTAGACCAGTTTACAGAGAAATTAAAAGATTTTGAGGATCAGAAAAGGCCTAACCTAGAGGAGAATGAGGTAATTAATCTAGGTGATGAGGGAGACATCAAAGAAATCAGAATTAATGTGCATCTAACGGATGAACAAAAAAGAGAACTCATCAGGTTTCTTAAATAATACTTTTATGTATTTGCTTGGTCCTATGACGACATGCCAGGATTAAGTATAGATATAGTGTACATAAGTTGCCAACTAATTCAGAGTTTAACCCTGTGACGTAAAAGTCTCAGAAACTCAAGCCAAAACCGAGTTTGAGAATCAAGGAAGAAGTCACTAAGAAAATCCAGACCAATGTGGTTGAAGTCATGAAGTACCTAATATGTCTAGCCAATATTGCTCCAGTACCAAATAAGGATGGCAAGATCAGAATTTGTGTCGATTATAGAGAGTTGAACAAAGCCAGTCGTACAAATAAATTTCCATTACCCAATATCTACATTATCATCGACAATTGTGTGAGACATGAAATGTAGTCATTTATGGATTATTTTATCGGGTATCATCAAATGCTGATGGATGGAGAAAATGCAGAGAAAATAGCTTTTATCACACTTTTGGGTGTTACTACTATAGAGTGATGCCCTTCGGTATCAAGAATACTGATGCTACATTTATGAGATCCATGACAACCATATTGAATGATATAATCTATAAGGAGATTTAAGTGTATGCGAGCGATATGATCATCAAGTCCCATAAGAGTTCAAACCACTTAGCCCACTTGAGAAGGTTCTTTAATCGATTGCAGAAGTACAATTGGAAGTTGAATCCTGCCAACCATTCTTTTGAGGTATCCGTTCTTTTGAGGTATCAGTTGAAAAGTTGTTGAGTTTCATAGTTAGAAGAAGAGGCATTGAGCTTGACCCCTCAAAAATCAAGGTGATCTAAGAATTGCCTCCTCCAAAGACAAAGAAAGAAGTCATGAGTTTCTTAGGAAGATTAAATTACATTAGCAGGTTCATAGCCCAGTCAATGGTTATTTGAGAACCTATCCTTAAGATGCTAAAGAAAGATGCGACAAATGAACAGGCCAAAGAATACCAGAGGGCTTTTGTAAAGATCAAGAATTATCTATCTAGTCCACCGGTTCTAGTTCCACCAAGAGAAGAAAGTCCTCTTATGTTGTATTTATCAGTCTCAAATAATGTATTTGGATATAAGACATCATGATGAAACCAGAAAGAAAGAAAGAGCAATTTATTACCTGAGTAAGAAGTTTACTTAATATGAGGCTCATTACACTCTGTTGGAAAGGACGTGTTGTGCACTGACTTGGTTGGCCAAGAATTTGAGGCATTACCTGACGTTATATAAAATGTATCTTATTTATAAATGGATCCTTTGAAAGACATATTCCAAAAGGCTATACCCGTGGAGAAATTGGTCAAATGGCAAATGTTGTTGAGTGAGTTCGACATTGTATACGTGACTTTGAAAGCAATCAAAGGGCAAGTCCTAGTGGATCATCTAATAGAAAATCCATAAAATCCATCCCTAGGTTAGAATAGGTGTTAAATATTAATTTTAATTTCAATTATCTTCTACCTCTTCCTTTCTTTCTTTGACGGGTTTTGGATTTGAAATTAACAAAGCATTAGTGAGTTTTTTTTGTTCTGTTCTTTGTCGATTGTGTTTGTTTATTAGCTTAATATTATCATATGTGAAAGCTATAATTTCTACCAAATTAAGGCTAACCCTAATTTTATAATTGGGGATTGACTTGTGCAAATTCAGAATTCGTATTTTGATCTATTGGTGAATTTGAGTGATTTTAGCAGTTTTTATGACATCAAATAATTTGAGAAAATAATTGCTTCAATTTTTTTCTGCTTGATGAATTTGATGTGATTTTCTGCTTAGTAAATTTAGGAAGCATCAGATTTGGTCATTTCTTTTAAATAAGTTGTGAAAATATGTAACAACTTGGCTATTTGATACTTTTCCCAAGTTTTTGATCCCTTGTTGGCTGACTAGGTAAATTTTTCTTCTATAATTAGCTATATGGCTGTATAATGTCTTTTATTTTTGAAAGAATAAAAAAAGAGAAGATTTCTCTTACTCATTTTTTATTTATGAGAAATTTCAATATCATGATTTGGGTAGATTTTAGTAGCGTATTTGTGGTTACCATGGCATGACTGATGCAGTAATTGATTTACCTCATTCAGTTAAGGAAAAATCACCCCCTTAATTGACTTGTCAATATTCTCCTTCCTTTTACTATTGAGATTGTTCACAACTCCTTAGCCTATATAAGCAATCCCTTCATTCATTCTTAAAGGAAGATTAGTTTTTCCTATGCTCCATATGCTAAAAGAAAAAAAAACTCTAAGTATCTACTTTCTCTAGAAAAATATATAATCGAATCTTTCTATTGACGGAGGGTCTTTGGATTTCTTTTTCCTTGCTTTCTGATCTTTTATTGTGCTCTCATAAAAGCTTATTATTATTATTAGTCGTCGTCAATAGGTTAATCCTCTTAACTACGCATTCCTTACTTATGTGTTAGTTCTGTGTAATATTTTTAAGTATTGCTTTAATTGTGTGTCAAATTCTCATGCTTATGATATCCTTGTTTTGTGTTATATGTTATCATACATCGTTCTAGATTTTTATCCTTTGCATATTTTGGTGCCTATGTTTATACTTGACAAGTTATGTTAGAGTACAATTTTGCTTCAGGTATCCAAAGAATTGCCAAAGATTTTAGGCTACTTAGTTTTTTTCTTCTTTCTTTTTTTTCACTCGGGTCTGTTATATTATTGTGTAAATTGCAACTATGTAATAATGAAATTATGGGTCTTCTTGTTGGGGAAGAGGGAATTTATGTGATTATGTGCATTATTTGTGAATCATTTATGCAAAACAATATTTAGGATTTATCAACAAATTTTTTTGTCACCTAGAAAATATGTTTTAGGATTAGTATTGAACTTTATGTGTTAAATTGACTTCTAGAACGTCAAATAAAATCATAATACATTTAGCTAGTTTTTGACAAATTTTTTATGTTTAATTTATTTTTTCTAGAATATTCAAACAACGGTTTATAAATTAGATTTTAAGATCCTAGCTTAATAACAATTTTCAGCACTAAAAAAGATCGATTTTAGGATTTTCGAAATCTAGTTCAACCCTTTAAATCGGTTTTTTTATAAATCTATTATAGTAATTTTATGTAATTAAAAAAATTAGATTTTGCTTTCCACGGTAATCTTTCTGCAATCTGTTCTCTGTAAATAATGAGAAAAAAATTTGTTATTTTTTCCACGATAATTTTGCTGTAATTTATTTTTTCTGCAGTAATGCAAAGTTAGTTTTTGCATTAAATAGTTAGTCTTTGGTTGTTTTCATTAATTTCCAGCAGTAAATAAATCGCTTTTAGAATTTTAATAAATGTTCAGCCTATTTTTATTACTTTCCTGCACTTTAAAATAAATTTCAGCATGCTATAAATTATTTTTTCAATATTTTGTTAATTTTTCAACTTGTGTTAATTAAGTTACATCAAATTTTAATAAATCTCGATACGTCATTTCACATTTTATTTCTTGTCTATTCTCATATATTGATTCCTATTCACTTAGATATCCTATCTATAGGATTTAACTAATTAATCATTGGCGTACTAATCGCTTGTTGGACATTTAGATATCATGCCTATAAGTTTTAATTAGACAAAAAATAAGTAATTATTTGTCTTAGCATGTTAATCACGTAAGTAATCTTTAATTAATCAAGAAGCTTATTTGAGACCATTGTGTGCTACTTGCTCGTCCAATGTATTTTGCTTGATATGGACCATTGTGTGCTACTTGCTCGTCCAATGTATTTTGCTTGATATGAACTTTGAGCCTAATTAGAAGGTCTATTTTTTTTTTTGTCTAGATTCTAAATCCAAAGTAGAAAGTCCAATGCCACTTGGACATTAAGTTGGGATGAGTAGGCATTTCGAGTACTCTAATTTTTATCATTTTTTAAAAACGCATGTAAGTTTAATAAACAAACTAGGTGGGTGGGTAGGTAGACTTTATAAAATGATGGAAGTTGACCCAAGTATAATTCAACATTGTGGCATACGACATTGTCTCACATCAATAAGTCGGGTGTTTATTCGAATAATAAAATAATAAATCGTTGTTCAGCTTATAGAATTCGTTGTTCCTTTACTTTGCATGTTTAGTTTATTTGGGGTAGTTTAGATTTAATAATTGAATAAAGTTTTGCCATATAAATTATGTTACTTCTGTCTCCCCGCTTGTCTAATTTATATGTTTTATTTATTTTATCACTTAGAGAATTGATAGCTAAAAAATAATTAAATTACACATCCTGTTTTTTCATATTTTTTTTCACTTAGTAACATTAAGTTATAAAATAAGTGACCTTTTCTGATCACGTAGAATCGGACGTAAAATATGAATCCGTCCGGGAACCACATTTGTGGACGTCGAAAGGTGCCTAACACCTGCCTTTTGAGATAACTTGAAACGTTACTCGAATATTTTATAATGTAGACTAATTAACCGATTCATAATTGACCTAGAATGGTGTCCTAACTCACATTAATTCGTTAGGTGGCGACTCTTAACTTTTTAAACAATCTCAAAAAGAGTTTTCATGTCGAATCCCTCTTGTTAGGAGAAAAATGACGAACGACAGCATGGAGACTCTGTTAGGGATACTTAGGTTCTAACCATTACGAGTTTGTATTTTATGTGGGATTGTATTATTTGTTAGAATTTTTTGTTTGATGTTTGTGTTTTTTCGTAATATTTAACACCATGATTTATTTTCTACAGATAGGTCTTTCACTTTTCGCTTTATGTATTTTATATCTCTCTCCATGTCTATCTCCGTCTCTTTTTTTCCTTGTTGTTTGGTTATATATTGTCTTATTTTTCATATTTATTTGCTTTTTATATTGCTTAATATGTTATTGTATTTCTTGTTATGTGCTATATGTTACAGGTTTTTAAAAACTGTTATTTCACTTATATTTTTCTCCTCTTGGAACCTCTTTTATTTTTTACAAACGGTTCTTTGGTAACACGAACGTTCTTTTCTAAAACAGCTTTCGAGAAATATCTTATGAATCGATCGATCAGTGGTGCGTCGACAATCTCGAGCTTTTCCACTCTCAAGTTGTCCACTTGAGGAGACCGTGTCATGCAACCACTCTTATTCCTAGATTCTAACCGTTTATCAGTTTACTAAAGAATAAGCATCCCAAAAGCCTAGGATGTTGTGTTAGAAAGCTTGGCCCTAAGTTTCAAGAGATTTGATAATTTTGAAAAAGAATGCCTCATTACTTATGTGCATTTAGGGATAAATATGCCTAAATGTTGTCATTTTCTCTTTAGGGTGGAGTAGGCTAACACTTTGTTTTACAGGTTCAATGGTACCCCCAACTTCATGAATTTGACAAATCAAATAAGGACTGTCTTATTTTTTCTTATGATTTTCTTGTATTTTTTCTGTTTCAGTTTATGAGATAATTTAGTTTTAATTTTTTGGGGTTTATCATTTCTGAGCAAATTACATTATTTTATGACATACTTATCTATTAAACAATGATATACCTACCTTTAGTTCAAAAGAGGCTCCCAAAATAGGAAACGTCAAACTACATGTTTGTTGTGTGTTATTTTAGTTACTTCTTTGTGTCACTAATGTATTAATTTTTAATTTTTGTTATTTTTTTTCTTTTTTGTTATTTTTTTCCTGTCCTAAAAGGTTGATTTGTGACCTCTGGCCTACCACACCCGATCAAAAGGAGCTCCTCCTCCCCTTTCTCTACCTGTAAGTCATAAGGGTAAAGAAGTAATGTGAGATCATCACAATACTATGGACAAAGATGACACTAGCTCAGAGGGAGAGAGTATTGCTGGATAGAATGAGATCATGCTGAAAATGGAACAAAAAATTTTGGAGTTACAAGGAGTGTTGGCGCAGGTGTGTAACTTAGCCAAACTTTCCCTTAATTTGAATACTCTCGGGATGCAGACCAACAATTATACCATCCTGAAATCCCAAACTCCTTATAATCATCCAAAGCCTCCCTCTACACCTCAAATTCCTTCAAACATCCAAAATCTATCAAACCACATCCAAAATAGCCAAAACATTCCAAATCCTATATATGTGCCTAGCCGACATACCTAAGATCCCAAACATTGCACTTATCTATCTCTACAAAAGCCTCCAAACTCAAATATGTACCACCATCATTCATAGGGTCACCATAATTTAAACCCCATATATGTTGAAAACCTCCCACCTACCTATCATCAACATACATTCGATCCTCCAGAAAGTGATTATATAATGCAATCTGTGGTCGAAAGGCTAAGGTAGCTATAATGAAGTAAGGGATTGAGAGGGATTATCTATGAAGAGTTGTGTGTTCATCTTGATATTGATTTATTGGAGGGGTACGAACCTCTAAATTTGAGTTGTAAAATAGAAATGGAGATCCCAAGGTGTTTTTGATAAGAGTTTCGCTGAGATCATCAAGGTGGGGGGAATATTGGAAGATTGTCTTAAGAATAAAAGTATCATTAGTCTGAAATCTTTACAAACTTCATAGTCTGGAGGGACCTTGGAGAACAAGGAAAAGAAAGAGATAGGTATGGCGATCACTGCCCAGCCTTCAGATCAGTGTTCTAAGTTACCAAATTCCAACTCCACCACCTTATTCACAAACTTTGATACCGTACCCAACATCTCCTTACAAATTTAAAACTCCAGTTTTATATCAAACCCCACTATACCAAGCACCTACTATATCAAATGCACCTGCAATTCCAAAGCCCTACCTATCCTATATACAATGCCTAACCCGCTCAAGTATAAGAATCCCAACCTTCTGCTCAACAAAATCGCAAACCCAAAGCTAACTTTGAAAAAATACAATACACACCTTTAGCCAAGCCCATAGGCCAGTTGTATGAACGACTCAAAAAGGCAGGCTACATCACGCCCATTCCTTCTGTTCTTGTTGATACTAAGTTTGTATGGTATCGCCATGTCCAGACTTATGCCTATCATTCTGAAATGAAAAGGCATCCTATTGAGGCATTTTTTCTTTGAAAAACAAGATATAAAATTTGATCGACATCAAGGTTATTTAGTTAAAAAACCCAGCATCGAGTGTCACCAACAATCCTCTTCCGGACCATCAAGTAAATATGTTCGATATTGATGAATAGGTGGACTTAGAACATTCTATCTAGTTTCTTGAGGGAGAAAAGGGTACTCCCTCCTATCAGTGTACAACGACAAACACCATTTGAGGTTATAAATATCTCTCATCGGCTAAGGTATAAAAAGAAGAGTTTAGAAAGCTTGAGGTTCCTATTCTGATTGAGGAAGAAAATTTTCATGTCATCATAAATGAGGAGAGAGGAGCCCCTAGTCAGAACAATAGACATAATACTACACTCACCAGCTAGACCTCCACTCCATCCAGGCCTCGCCGGTACTTGGGTGGACTTGAAAGATTTTGATGTTTTCCTATTTTAAAATAAATAGGCTCAATTTTCGAGCTAATTTGCAATGTTAGTTTTGTTTGAGACATTTTAGCATCATTAATAAAAGCTTATTCTCTATTTCTCATTCTTATAGCAAAATCACTTTTTTAAAAAAAGAATGTTGAATCTAAGACCGTGACACATAATGAGACCATACAATATAATATAAGAAATGGAACAAGATGAGATCCCCAAAATATTTGCTTGTAAGGTTGAAGACTTTGAAGATAATCCAAGACATTTCTCGCTCAGACAATTGGTTTTAAAGTGGATTTTTCCCCATCAAGAAGAGGCAAAAGGGAAATTCTCGCCAAATTGGCAAGGTCCCTATATGGTCCATCGAGTCCTGATAGAAGGAGTACTTATACTTGTAGAAATAGATGGCATAGTTTGGTCCTAGTCCAATAATTCAGACGTTATCAAAGATATTACGTTTCATGCCCTATTACATTGTAATTGGAACTATGTTTGACCTGATTCCCATTTAGGAGAAATACTTAGGCGCTCTTAGGGAGTTTGGTCTCATTATAATAAAATTTTCCTATTTCCCCTTTATGAGCGTTATAACTGGTGCAAAATTTTTTAGAGGACCTCAAGAATTCTATAAGGGCATGACATTGGCAGAGCTATGACACTGGAAATTTTTTTTGAGATGACCTTAAAAATTCTTACAAGCAGCCTTTTACGATCGTTTGCGACAGACAAATATACTAGGGAAATTTTTTTTGAGTGGTCCTACAAAATTTCTTGACAAGTGAAGTTTCGATAATATGTTGTATTTTCTTAAGACATGTCTCAGTCAATGATTCAACAACATTTCATATTCTTTACGATAAGCTTTACTTATCACTTTCAAAAGACAACTATTTTCAAACATGATTTCAAAATTATTTATTTTTTTACCCAAGTGAAGACCCGACGAGAATCATTATCAGTTAGCAACATCGAGAATAAGATATTTCAGTTGAGGCAGAGGCATAAATCAACCTTTCCCTTGTCACAAACTCACAATTTTTCTTTGAGTGCAGGATTAACATATACAAATGACACGAATCACTCCACAATAGCTCGAATGGTTACCATTATGAGAGGCCTAACAACCAATACAACATTGCATCGAAAGGCCCAATAGCCAATCTAACATTGCATAGAGAATCCCAATAACTGATCCAATGCTGCATTGAGAGGCCCAATAGACGATCCAGTATTACATCGAGAAGCCCAACAACTAATCCATCACTGTATTGAGAGGCCCAATAGCCAATCCAACACTATATCGATGAGCCTAACAACTAATCCAATATTGCATTGAGAGGCCCAATAGTCGATCCAACCCTGCATCAATAAGCCTAACAGTTGATCCAACACTGCATTGAGAGGCCCAACAGTTGATCCAATAGTGCATTGAGAAGCCCAACAGCTGATCTAACACTGTATTGAAAGGCCCAATAGCTGATCCAACATCGCATCAAAAAACCCAACAGCTGATCCATCATTGCATTAGGAGGCCCGACAGACGATCCAACATTACATTGAGAAGCCCGATATCCATTCCAATGATATACCAAATACACTTTATTTATTTTCATATTTACTTTTTGCTTATCATGGTCTTACTGTGCACATGTTTTAACCTTTGTTAGCTAGTATACAGAAAATTACATAGGTGATAGAGAAGGAGTAACAAAAAGAAATAATCTTCACTCCTATTTTCGAAATACTACCTATTTATCAATCCATTTCATAAACTCAACTTGAAACTCACCTACTTTTAATTTTCACACCTCTCAGCTCATAGTTGTTTCAAATCCTATTCAATCCCATCTCATCAACCCACAATATCATTGTTGATGCCCATCTTTTATCATTAAGATTCTTTAGGAATATAGTTCATTCCTAAATCCAAACTACACATGGCATGATTTTTGTAAAATTATAGATATGTAGGTAACTTGAAATCGAAGTCTCGGCCACACCATTTTAAAACTACCTTCGATTGCTCTCATTACAACAAATCCTCTTCTTGGTTAGATAAAATTTGTTATTATATCAACTTTCATTGCTCGATAATTCTTTTATCATTCTCTAGAAATGAAGGGCCAGCCATTGATACCCAATTTTGACCTCCCAATGCTCCTCTTAGGCTGTTATTTTTATCAAGATTATTTATATTAAATATTAATATTTTTACGTATTATTTTGGTATCAAATAAATTTTGACATGTCATATTCATGATTTGAAAATACACAATTTTATTTTATTACTTTTATATTATCATTTTTATATTACATATAAGTTATTAATTTAAATATAATATTTTAGGTAATGTGTTAATATTTATTAAAGCTTCACGCTCGTAATTTACAAAAAGAGGTCTAGTTTTTACCTTCATCTCCATCATCATCATCATCATCATCATCATCACTGCCTCACACCTCCTTTGCTTTGTGGAAAATTAGCGCCACGAATGCCGCCAGCCGGCGAAATGCCATTGCCTCCCCATTCTCCATCTCTTCTCTGACCAAATTACAATAATGGAAAACCAGAATCATAGCTATATTGCTGACAAGCAAATGCTGGCCAGCTAGCCCCATCGATGAAAAATGTCGATTCTCCATTGCTTTCAATAAAAAAATCACCAAAACAGTTCCTTCAGGCACCGCCGCTGACTCATGTAGCTGGAAAATAATGGATTCTCAATAACCCATCCCCAGGTTAGATTAGGTGTTAAATATTTATGTTTAATCTCAATTATCTTCTACCTTTTCTTTCATTTTCTTTAATAGATTTTTGATTTGAAATTAACAAAGCTTGAGTGAGTATTTTTTATTTGATTCTTTGTCGATTGTGGTTGTTTATTAGCTTAAGATAGTCATATGTGAAAACCCCTAATTTCTATCAAATTGGGAATAACCCAAATTTTATAATTGAGGATGACTTGTGTAAATTCAAAATTCGTGTTTTGATCTACTGGTGAATTTGAGTGATTTTAGTATTTTTTGTGACATTAATAATTTGGGAGAATAATTGCTTTAATTTATTTTTTGCTT
The DNA here is from genome assembly GCA_030864225.1 of Capsicum baccatum var. pendulum. Classification (NCBI taxonomy): domain Eukaryota; kingdom Viridiplantae; phylum Streptophyta; class Magnoliopsida; order Solanales; family Solanaceae; genus Capsicum; species Capsicum baccatum. The sequence goes on along the minus strand of CM061553.1, from coordinate 205,163,656 downwards.
GGCGAATTTGGTGTGATTTTCTACTAAGTAAATTTGGGAAGCATCAGATTTGGTAATTTATTTTAAATAAATATGTTGTGAAAATATGTAACAACTTGGCTATTTGATACTTTGTCCAAGTTTTTGATCCTTTATTGACTGACTAGGTGTATTTTCCTCCCATAATTAGCTATATGACTGTATATTGTCTTTGTTTTGAAAGAAAAAAAAAAGAGAGAAGATTTTTTGTTACTAATTTTTATTTATAGAAAATTTCAATATTGAATAAATTTTAGAGGTTTATTTGAGGTAACCATGGCATGACTGATGCGGTAATTTATTTGCCTCATTAATTTAAGGAAAATCACCCCTTAATTGATTTGTCAATATTCTTCTTCCTTTTACTATTGGGATTGTTCACAACTCCTTAGCCTATATAAGTAACCCCTTCTTTCATTCTTAACGGACAATTAGTCTTTTCTATGCTCCATATACTAAAAGAGAGAAAAAGCTTTAAGTACCTATTTTCTCTAGAGAACCAAATAGTCTGATCTGGCTATTGACGGAGGGACATTGAATTTCTTTTCCCTTGCTTTCTGATCTTCTGTTGTGTTCTCTTAAAAGCTTATTAGTAGTAGTAGTCACTGTCAATAGGTTAGTCCTCTTAACTACGCATTCCATACTTATGTGTTAGTTCTATGTAATATTTTTAAGTATTGTGTTAATTGTGTGTCAAATTCTCATGAATATGATGTCCTTGTTTTGCTTTATATGTTATCATATGTTATTCTATATTTTTGTTCTTCGCATATTTTAGTGCCTAACACTTGCTGATTATTTTGGGATGCGATTTGGCTCTGAGTATCCAAAGAGTTGACAAAAATTTTGGGCTACTTAATTCCTTTTTTTTCTTCTTTTTTTCATTCGGGTCTGTAATATTATTGTATAAACTACTACTATGTAATAATAAAATTATGAAATTACTTGTAGGGGTAGGGTTTATGTGATTATGTGCATTATATGTGAATCACTTAGGCAAAACATTATTTTGGATTTATCAGCAAATTTGTTTGTCATCTAGAAAACATGTTTTAGAATTAGTATTCAACTTTATGTGTTAAATTGACTTCTAGAACGTTAAATAAAATCATAATGCATTCAACTAGTTCTCAATGCATTTTTTGATATTTAATTTAATTTAATTTAGAATATTCAAACAACGGTGTAGCAATTAGATTTTAAGATCCCAGCTTAATAACAATTTTCGGCACTAACAAAAGATCGAGATCAGGATTTGCAAAATCTATTTTAACCCTTTAAATCTATTTTTTTGTAAATTTGCTATAGTAATTTTTTGTAATAAAAATATAAGTTTCTGCTTTCCACAATAATCTTTCTTCTATCTATTTCCGCAAACAAAAAGAAAAAAATCAGTTCTGTTTTCCACGATAATTTTGTTGCAATTTATTTTTCTGCAAATAATAAAAAGATAGTTCTGCTTTAAGTAATACTCACTCTGTCCCATTTTATGTGTCGTCATTTGATCGGGTACGGAGTTTAAGAAATAAGGGAAGACTTGGTAATGTTTACCAAATTTCCCTTTATAAAAAAATGTGCTATTAACTTTTTCTTAATTAAGTGGGACCGATAAGGATAAAAGTAATTGTGTCTTTAAATAGTTACCAAATAAGGAAGATGACATTCTTTTTGGGACGGACCAAAAAGAAAATGATGACACATAAAATGAGACGGAGGAAGTAATCTTCTGCAATCAGTTTCATGTTGTAATGCAAAGTTATTTTCACCATTAAATAATTAGTCTTTAGCAGTTTTCATTAATTTTCAATAGTATAAATGTTCAGCCTATTTTTATTAATTTCCAAAACGTAAAACAAATTTCAGTGTGCTATAAATTATTTTTCCAATATTTTCTTAATTTTCAGCACATGCTAATTAAGTTAAAATAGATTTTAATAGATCTCAACACGTCAATTCACATTTTATTTCTCGTCTATTCTTGCATGCCGATTCCTATTCACTTGGATATCCTTTCAATTGGATTTAACTAATTAATCGTTGACATACAAATCGGTTGGTGGGCATTTAGATATCATGTCTATAGGTTCTAATTAAAAAATAAATAAGTAGTTATTTGTCTTAGCATGTTAATTACCTAAGTAACCTTTAATTAACCAAGCGGCTTAATTAACCATTATGTGTTACTTGCTCGTCCAACATTTTTGCTTGACGTGAATTTTGAGTTTTATTAGAAAACCTATTTTTCTTTGTCTAGATACTAAATCCAAAGTAGAAAGTCAAATGTATTTAGAAAATTAAGTTGGGATTAGTAGGCATTTAAGGTACACTAGTTTTTATTTTTTTAAAACGCCTTTAAGTTTAATAAGCAAACTAGGTGGGGGTTGGTAGGGTGGGTAGACTTTCAAAAATGTTGAAAGTTGACCCGAGCATGATTCACGAAAAGACATTACATTATCTCCCGTTAATAAGTCGGATGCTGATTTGAATAATAAAATAATAAATCCTTGTCCAACTTTTAGAATTTATTGTCCCATTACTTTGTATGTTTAATTTGTTTGGGATAGTTTAGGTTTGATAAATTTTTATCGTATAAATTGTGTCACTTCTGTCTCCTCACTTGTCTAATTTACATGTTTTATTTATTTTATCACTTAAATAATTGATAGCTAAAAAATAATTAAATTACATGTCATATTTCTTCATATTTTTTACCACTTAGTAACATTAAGTTAGTAAAACAAGTGACCATTGCTTATCACAAAGAATCCCACATAAAATATGAATTCAATTGGAAAACAAATTTGTGGACCTCGAAATGTGCCTAACACTTTCCTTTCAAGGTAGCTTGAACCTTACTTGAATTTCTGGTGACATAGACTAAATACCTGGTTTGTAATTATCCTAGAATGGTGCTCTAACACACCTTAATTTATTAAGTGGTGACTATTCACTCTTTAAACAATCTCAAAAAGAATTGTCATATCGAATCCTTTTTTACGAGAAAAAAGAGGCACGAAATATACAACAGTGTCGGAGTGTATTTATACGTTTTGCCCCTTTTCATTGACTAAGTTTATTCTATCCTATATCTTATCATAAATTTATCATGATTTAGATCAGTCGGTCGATGATGTCTACTGAATACCCATGGTTTTGGTACTCATACTACACTTCTGTACCTTTTTGGTGCAGATCCAAGTACTAGTTGTCGTTGTTGATTCGATGTTTGTACAGAGTTGATTTTAAAGCTTGGGTGAGATCTTAGAGTCAGAGCTACCCTTTTTTCTTCTATTTATTATGTCTAGTCTTTCACCATAGAGATGAATTGTATTTGACTATTCAGTACTCATAGTTCTGTTAGAGCAGCTCTTGTATTCACATTAGCGAGTCTTGGAATATTTGTTGGTTTCTATCTATCTATTAGACCCTTATGATTGTATTATTGCTATTTAAATAGTTAATTGTAAATGTTTAGATTTTAGGCTATTTTCCATCAAAGTAACCCATTCCATCTAGCTCTAAGCTATGGTTTGGCTTACCTACTAGAAGGATAGATTATGTGTCATCATGACTTATAAATTAGATTATGATAAATTGGTATTAGAGACTAGATTCAACTGGCATTGTTGGTATAAGAGCAAGTGTCTAGTAAAGTTCTGCAGATCATAGTGATGACCTTCATTTCTTATCTTTGGGAGGTTATAGGACATTTGTAAAAGGTATTTACTTCTTCAAATCATTCGATGCTAAGAGTTTGAGTTGGTTTCTAAAACATTCCATTGGTTTCTCTCTTTTACAAATGGCTAGTACATGTGCTACCACTATACGAGACAAAATGTCTAAGATCGAGCCTAGGGATCTCATCGTTGTTCGTAGATGACAAAGAGTTCATGGGAAACCTCAAGATATATCTCCAAATAGGGGTCAGGATATGAGGCCTTTACCAAACCCTATTCCCGCTCCTGAGCTAGAGATTCTTTCGGCCCATCTAGTGGTGGGCTACGGACCAACCCAATTTCCTTAGGGGTTTATTTCTTCTTCGATGCACTGGGATGCTTTTGTACGAACTTTGGGGTTGGTTGGTGGTGCACAACATATAGGTTGGAGTGGTCTTGAGGTGGGAACACAGTATGTAGCTGCAGCTCCCAGAGTTGAGGTCCCACCTGTGCTGACGGTTTATTAGTCAGTAGTTTCTCAACCAGTGGTTGCCTAGCTTGCTATGTATACTGAGAATCAAAAGATGATGGGGGGATTCTTGAGGTTGGCTTCGCTGAAATTTTCTAGTGCACCAGGCGAGGATGCTTATAAGTTTCTAATTGGTTGTAAGGATAGGCTTCGTAATTTAGGCCTAGTTGAGACTCGTCGTGTGGATTACACTACTTTTTAGTTGGATTTGGTAGCTCAACATTTATGGAGAGGTCATCTTGATTCCAGTCCAACTAGATCTTCTCCTTTGACATAGGCTCAGTTCTTTAAGATCTTCTTTGAGAAATACATCCTCGCAACCTTAGAGATCAATTAAGAGATTAGTAAACAAGATTAGAGCAGTGCTCTATGTCTGCTGTAGAGTATGAGGATCATTTTTACAAGTTGGCTAGGCACACTACTTTTATTTTGACTTTTGAGTATGAGAGGGTTCATTGCTTTGTCCGAGGATTAAGACGACCTCTTTACATATTAACATAGAGTTTTGTTGTTGTGGGTAGGTCTTTTGCTAATGTTTTTAATCATGCTTAGCTTATAGAGGAGATTCATAGCGAGGACCAAGAAGGCAGCGGTTAGATACTGTGATATTAGGGTAGATTAAATGGAAGCCACAGTAGCTTTCGATTTAGAGGTAGTGGCCTCAAGATGGGTACCCTCCATGTTAGCTATTTCAGTATCAAGGTCAGTCTAGTAGACTCATTCAAGCTACGCTTTAGATTACTGATGTAGGTCAATCTGGATCTAGTAATCGTTCTGGTCGGGTTGTGGTTAATCCTTAAGGGGTTTATCTTCTGGTTTTGGTATGATTCATCAAGCCTATCCTCTTTTTTGAGTTGTTGGTCACTTTTCGTGAGAGTGCCAAGTTTAGGAGAGATTATTCCTTTCTCTTAGGTTGTTCTACCTACTAGGGCAGTTCATCTCTCTGCTAAAGATAACATGTATGATCATAGGGGTTATTCTCAAGGTGCTCGTAGAGGTTCTCAGGCAGGAAGGATAGGAGGTCAGTCAGGTGCCCAGCTAGGTGGTAGATGTGGTCAATTGTAAATAGTACCTACTACAACCAATGTTGAGTCTTCAAATATTATTGTCAAGGGTATGACTTTAGTATGTCGTCAGTCACCTTTTGCTTTATTTGATCCAGGATCCATTTATTCTTATGTGTCTACTTATTTAGCTCTACGGTTAGGGTTATCTTAAGATTCATTATCTATTCGATTATGTGTATCTACTCCCGTGAGTGATTCTTTAGTAGTGGATTGGGTTTTCAGATAATATGTTGTGACTTAGAGATGTTGATGCCTAGGTTGATCTTATTATATTGGACATGGTGGATTTTGTATGACCAATTTATCCTACTATCATGTAGTCATGGATTGTTTAACTAAGATTGTTACCTAAGCTATGCTAGAATACCCCCGATCGTGGGGCATTGAGTTGTTAGCCACAAGCGAATGGAGATTATTTCTTATATGCATGCAAGGAGACTTAATTAAAGGGGTTCTGAGTCTTATCCCGCTTATATTCGTGATATTAGTATAGAGAATCCATCGCTTGACTTTGTACATATAGTTCATGAGTTTTCTTATATTTTCCCTACGGATCTGCTTAGTATTTCTCCTGCTCGTGATATTGAGTTTGTTATTGATCTTAAAACCTGGCACCTAATCTATTTCTATGGCACTTTACTATATGGCTCCGGTCGAGCTTAAGGAGCTAAATTCTCAACTTCAGGATCTACTTGGTAAGGGTTTTATTAGACCTAGTGTGTCTCTTTAGGGAGCTCCAGTTTTGTTTGTGAAGAAGAAAGATAGCTCTATGCGTATGTGTATTGGCTATAGGTAACTTTATAAGGTGATGATGAAGAACTATTATCTTATGCCTCATATTGATGACTTGTTTGTTCATTTTCAGGGATTGACGGTGTTCTCTAAGATTAATTTGAGGTCTGGTTACCATCAATTGATGATTTGGGATAAGGATATCTCAAAGATCCTTTAGGACTGGTTATGCTTATTATGAGTTCTTAGAGATGTCTTTTGGGTTGACTAATGCCATAGTTGTATTTATGGATTTGTTGAATCGAGCGTTCATGACTTATTTGGATTCCTTCATAATTGTGTTCATCGATGACATCCTTGTGTAGTCAAGGAGTAGAGAGGAGCATGCACAATATTAGAGGATTTTATTTAAGACTTTGAGAGATCATATGCTCTTCACCAAGTTCTTTAAGTGTGAGTTTTGTATTGAGTCGATGACGTTCCTTGGGCATGTGGTGTCTAAGGATGGGATCATGGTAGACCTGGCAAATATTGAGGTTATTCGTGATTGGGTCAGGCCTACATCTCCGACTGAGGTTCATAGCTTTGTTGGCTTAGATGGTTATTATAGATGTTTGTTGAGGGTTTCGCAATAATTTCAGCACTTGTAACCAGATTGACTAGAAGGAGGTTCCTTTTCGATGGTTTGAGGAGCATAAGTAGAGCTTTGGAAAGCCAAGGAGTTTCTTACTTCGATGCCTATTTTGGTTCTTCCGGATGAGGGTGAGAGGTTCATCATGTATTATGATGCTTTTAGTGTTGGTTTGGGTTATGTATTGATGCAGCAGGATCATGTCATTACTTATTCTTTGAGGCAGCTTAAGGTAAACGAGCACAACTGCCCCACACATGATTTGGAGTTGGCGGCGGTAGTATTTGCGCTTAAGATTTGGAGGCATTATCTTTAAGGTTTTGGCACTTGGTAATTTCCTAATTTTTAGCCTTATGTTGATCATATGAAATACAATACTAGTCGTAAGGGTACGAGTTTAGGGACCCTAGTCATAGGTTTGTCAGTGTGATATTGGCCAAGTTCTATCCAAGGTATGAGAAGACTCCATACGAGTCATATGTTGATGTGATGAGTGAGATGAGATCCAATCGTATATTGTCTAGTTTTTTGCCTTCAATGTTCTATGAAGGATACAACTTAGTGATACTCCTCGTATGGTGATGATACGTGTTAGGAAAGGGAGTCATATGTTGGACAAAATATGGAGTCTATTTTTTGTCTTGGATATGATTGGAAGGTACCACTTGTATAATCTGGCTATGAGTTTAGGGATCCAATCGTACCCACCGGCTAAAATTTTGCAGTTTAAGTTGGAGGTATTCTGGACATTTTCCCTCTTAAACCCTTTTGACCCCACGGCATAAAAAACCTTTAGAGGCTTCATTAACCTATTATTGTCAATCAAACACTCTTAAATCTATCTTAAGATCTTGGTTCAAAAAATGGCTAGGGGTTCTTGAAGGTGACCAATTAAGAGCTTTCAAAGGTAGTTTCTCTCCGTGTTCCTCGGTGTCTAAGGCATTTTACTCCTCCCTCATTGTTAGTTCAACTAAAAGCACATTTAAGGAATGTTTTTTCATTGTATAATTATGGCATTGTTTTGGTTTTGAAATAGATGTTGGGGGTTTTGGTTGTTCTTACTTGGTTAATGTTTTCCAATATTTTCTTATGGATTTTCATGTTATTAATATGGTTTGAACATGTGGTTGTATGGGAATGGTTAATTGATACTTGGTTTTTGTTTAGGCAACTATATGCCCTCAACATATTTGTTAAAATGCTAATGAGAATAGTTTTGTCACATAGACTAACTTTTAATTGAAATCATTGCATTTCATAGTATGGTAATGGAACTTAAATTGGTTTGGTTGGTTTTGAATGGTTTGGAAGGGCCTTAGTAGCTGTGGTTTTGGTTTAATTAGAAATCTTATGGGGTACATGGGAATCCCCCAAGTGTTGGCTATGACATTACTTGCAAGCTATAGTCAGTATGACGATACAACTTCATAATGCCTTGGTAAATAACTTCTGGAATTGCTGATTTTGGTTATGTGCAAAAGGTTTTAATTGGGCAATCATGGCGGGTTGTGATAGCTAACTGTGAAGGTGGAAGTCTGATGGACAGACACTAGAAACTTATTTTTTCTGACAAAAGGGTTGGTTATGGTGACCATATACTTCTGTGGTACATGGGAATCCCCTAAGTTTACAGTTGTATATATTAATCATGGAGGGCGAAGGGTACAAAGGAATCCCTGGCCCCTAAGATATCTACGATTCGTGTGGCTACACGTACTGAGGCCCGTTCAGGGGGTAAAACTTAACCCATATAGCTCGTGAATGGATTATGACAATAAAGTTACACAACCAGAGTAATGGTTTTGAATGCATACTAAACCCGTTTCCCTTTCTTGGCATGGTATATATATATGTGTGTGTATGTGTGTGTGTATGTATGTAATTGCATATGGTTATTTACTTTGATTTTGAATAATGACTTTATTTTTTCCTTATTCCTGAGTACTTGCTGGCATTTATCACGTTAACCGACTTTAGGCGTTGTATTCGCACGTGATGCAAGAATCGACCATACTACTTTTCCTGCTCAGTGACTTGGATTCGGGGATAGCTTGGTGTTAGATTAAAGTGGTGAGCTTCCATACTCAGGAAGATCCATTTCATGTTATAGACTTCTTTACATGGTTTGTGTTTCTTGGACTTTGGTTTTGGCTATGGTCGAGGGCATGTCCCGATCGGATGTTCTTTATTTTTTGTTAGAGGCTTTGTGAAACTACTATGGGCATGGGCGATGTCGGTATTAGTGTCAGTCTTTGTATTGGTATTAGAACTAGAGTTGGCACTAATTGGATATTTGATTGAGTTTGGTGGATTTTGGTTATAGACTTTTATTAATATGTTTGGTTCATTATTGTTCTATCTTGTTATATGTTTGAAATTCTTTCGACATATGGTGCAGGGTGGTTATAGTTAAGAATTGGGGGTGGTCTTCGATCCAAATTGGGCTTGAGGTACCCGACACGACTAGGCCCTAGTTTGGGTCGTGTCAAATTAGTATCAGAGCCCTAGGTTCATTGTCAATTGGGAGTCAATAAAACCATGTCGAGTAGAGTCTCTTTTAAGGGTATGTAGCGGGCCACACTCATAAGAGAAAGGCTATAAGACATTTAGGAATATTTCTCTTTATTGTGTTCTAATTTTGAGTTGTAGAGCCTGAGGTCCTGAATTCTTCTCTAATCCCCATTTGTTTGGTTTTCAGATCATGCCTCCTCGATGATCTAAAGCTCATAAAAACTCTTTTGGCCTATCCAAGGATAATGTTGATGGGACCTATTCTACTTATGGGGTCTAGACTCAGTCTAAGGGTCCAGTTCCTGATTTCTATTATGGATTTCCACCAGTTCCCTCTAGCCCTCCTCTAGCTCCTTAGGCTGATGTGATGAATATTGATTTTCGTCAGTCTATCCATATGATGGCTCAGTTGGTAGCTTCTTGGGTTGAGCATGGTGCATCTATTACTCTATCTTTTAAGGCCACAAAGGTGGGCCAATTTATGAGGTTGAGCCCTTAGACCTTTACTGGTGTTAATGAGGAGGGGGATCCTCCAGGTTTTCTAGATGAGATGGAAAAGATCTTTTATGTTATGTATTCCAATAATGTAGAAGGCATGGTGTTTTCCGTCTACCAGTGTAAAGATGTGGTGTACCAGTGGTACAAGGAATGGGATCAGTCAAGGGGTGATGATGTTGACTCAGCCTTATGGGAAGATTTCTCTAATACTTTCCTGGATTGCTTCTTTTCTCATGAGTTGAGGAAAGCCAAAGCGGAAGAGTTTGTCAATCTAAAGCAAGATAAAATATCAGTTAAGTAGTATGCCTTGAAGTTTAACTAGTTTTATCGGTATGCTTTGGAGGTGGTTTCTAGCATGAGAGATAAAATGAGCAAGTTTGCTTTCGGATTTTCCAGAGATTTGATATTGGAGAGAAAGGTTTTCTCTTAATCAAGGACATGGATATCTCTAGGTTAGTTGTGTACATGTAATAGGTGGAGAAAGAGAAGAAGAAGTAGGCTGAGATACGAGAGAGGCAGGACAGATTATGACGATAAATTTACACAACTCAGGTAATGATTTTAAATGCATGCTAAACCTGGTTCCCTTTCCTGGGATGGTATATATGTGTATATGTATTTGATTACATATGGTTATTTACTTCGGTTTTCTGTAATGATATGGACTTCTTTACATTACTTGTGTTTCTTGGACTTTGTTTTGGCTATGGTCGGGGCATGTCCTGACCAAATGTTCTTTATTTTTGGTTAGAGGATTTTTGGAACTACTATAGGCATGGGCGATGTCGGTATTGGTGTCATCCTTGGTATTGATTTTGACATTAGGGTTGGAACCAATTGGATATTTGATTGATGTTGTTGGATTTGATTTATAGACTTTTATTAATGTCTTTGGTTCATTATTGTTCTATCTTTTTATATGTTTAAAATTCATCTGACATAGGGTGCAGGGTGCTTATGGTTGGGCATTGGGGTTGTTCTCTATTCCCAATTGGGCTTGAGGCACCTGACACGACTAGGGCCTAATTTTGGCTGTGTCAGGTGTGCATTGTGATATTTTCATAGATCATCATAGTCTTAAGCACCTTATGAGCTAGAGAGAGCTTAATGCTAGGTAGCGTACATGGATGGAGTTGCTTAAGGATTATGATATATCTATCTTGTATCATTCGGGCAAGGTAAATATGGTAGCAGACACCTTGAGCCAGAAGGCAGTGTGTATGGGTAGCTTGGCTTGTATTTCAGTTTCTTAAATGCCATTGGCACGGTACATTCAGTAATTAGCCAACTTGATTGTGTTACTTGATATTTCACACACTAGGAGGATTTTGGATAGTGTTAAGGCGAGGCCTCGTTATTTGAGTAGATTCGAGATTGCCAATTTTAGGATAAAAGATTTTGAAACATCTGTGATTAGGTGTTGAGTGGTGAGTCTAAGAGGGCTACCATAGATTCTGAGGACATCTTGAGATTTGATAGTCATAATTATGTTTCGAGAATTAATGATGTTATTTAGTTTATTTTGCACGAGGCACACAGCTCCAAGTATTTTATTTATCCAGGGACAGCTAAGATATATAGAGACTTGATACAGTATTACTAATTGAGTGGCATGAATAGAGATGTGGCAGACTTTGTAGCTCATTACCTATATTGTCAGCAGGTGAAGGTTGAGCATCCATAACCTAGTGAATTGACTGAGAGCTTGCCCATTCCTAGCGGAAGTGGGAGCGTATTACCATAGACTTTGTTAGTGGTTTGCCTCGTACTTCCCATGTTTCAAATGACATTTGGGTTTTTATGGATCGGTTAACCAAGTCAAAATATTTCATCCCTATTTAAATGTCCTTCAGTGTCGAGAGGTTATCTCTTATTTATGTTTGTAAGATAGTCTATTTGCATGGTGTTACTATATCCATCATTTTAGATTGAGGTTTCATGTTAACTTCTAGCTTTTGGAGAGCTTTTCAGGAAGAGTTGGGTACTCAGGTGGGCCTTAGTATAACCTTTCATACTCAGACCAAGGGTCAGTCGGAGCGAACTATTCAGGTTCTTGAAGATATGCTCTCTGCCTGTGTTATGGATTTTGGAGATTAGTGGGAGCATCACTTAGCCTTAGAAGAGTTCGCATATAATAATAGTTATCATTCGCGTATTGAGATAGAGCCTTTTGAGGCTTTGTATGGTAGATGATCTCGTTCTACGATTGGATAGTTTGAGACATCGAGATTAGACCCTGTGGTACTGACTTACTCCAGGATTCGTTGGATAGAGTTAGGGTTATTCAGGACAGGTTGAAAAAAGCTCAGAGTAGGCAGAAGGTTTATGAAGATCGTAGACTTCATGCCTTGAGATTTGAAATTTGTGATCAGGTATTCGTCTGCATATTTCTCATGAAGGGTGTGATGAGGTTTGGAAGGAAGGCAAGCTCAACTCCAGATATATTGGGCCCTTCGAGATTCTTCGCACAGTGGATGAGGTGGATTATAAGTTAGCCGTACCCCCAGATTTTGTGGTTAACCTTCCAATTTTCCATGTTTCAATATTGCGGCGATATACTTTTGATCCATCTCTCATGCTTAGATGGGACTCAATCTAGTTGGATGAGCAGTTGACCTACATGGAGAGGCTTATGCTCGTTTTGGCTAGTCATGTCCGGCGGTTGCACACTAGGAAGATTCCAGTAGTTAAAGTTCAGTGGAGGCACCGCGCAGTAGAGGAGGCTACTTGGGAGACTGAGAGCGAGATGCGGACCCAATATCCTCACTTGTTTGAGGCATCAGGTACATCCTAGTCCTTTACTTTCAAGACAAAAGTTCTTTTGGTAGTGGATATTGTAATGATCCTCCAAGTCATCTTTTATATTTCCATTTATTTTTATCATTTGAACCTTTTCTATAACTACTCTAAGTCATTTACGACTTAGTGGGATTGAAAATTCGGTTACTAGGCAATTCGTTTAGTTTTTAGAGTCAATTCCTTATTTTAAAGTGTTCGTTGGTTCAAATTAGCTACCAACCAAATACTTCAGTCAAACGATCTTTTATGCTAAATCTGACTATTCTGACATCTTTAAAAATTGTAAATTTTAGCCTAGGTGGACACTTGGTATGGATTTTGAGGCACCCGGGCTCATTTCGAGTTATTGGTCAAAAATTAAGAAAATGGTAAGTGGGTGTGGGACCCACTTTTTATCAAAATAACTTCGGATGGAAATTTCAACTGCGCCATTAAATTCAAAACATCAAATTTGATAGGGTAGCATAGTTCCTTTAAGCGTATGGGATTTTGGATGAATCTCGAGGGGTTGGTGGGGACTTGGAAATTCTCCAAGTTTTAGTTGGTGCCTGAAATCTGGTACGACCGCTAAATCGGCCCTTTGGGTGCTTTAGCAAAGGGCGCTTTAGTGGCCCTTGGATCACTTAAACATCCCTGCCCAGCCAGTAGGTACCACTTTAGCGGCCTATCTGTGGGTGGCGGATACCGATTTAGTAGTACCAGGAGCTTTAGTGGTGACAGCTTTAGAGGCACCCACATGCTTGGCAAGGTTATAAATACCCGCTTAGCCTAATTTTTCATCACCCTTATCCATTCATTAGAATCTAAAATCCTAAAAAGTTGGAGTTCTTAAGAGAACCAATTGTGGGTGATTGTGGAGCCTTAGTATCATTCATTTACGTGATTTTTCTTTGAATTGGAAGTAAGATTTCACCATTTCCATAGTTGAATTCTCCATGTTTTGTGAAAATCCCCAAAATCTTGGTGGCTCAATTTTTGCACCAATATATCTCAAAATTCACCCGTTCTTGAGGGTAAATATTCCTAGAGCATAGGGGGACGTTGCGTTGGTTTTGAAAATATGATTTCCATAAATGGTCCCCATATGGGACTTTTACGTAAATCTTAGACCCGAGGCACAATAGTGCAATATGGGTATCTGTAAGAACCCACAAAATACTAAGCTTAACTCAGTCTGTTAAAGCTTGAAAAGAGGCCCCAGACTTAGAAATACCAGCCTTCATAAGTTGGTGATCCTATTTTACGATCCTTATGACCTTAAAATGCCGATCCTTGGATTGAATCATGATCAGATGTGTTAATAGGCCACTTAGGGTGAGTTTCAGATTTTTTGAACCTCATTTGAATTATATTTAGGTGACCAAAATAGTGGGTCAACTTGATCTCAATGCATCGCGTCGGCCATCGCATCGACAGAGAATTTTTCCCCAGCTTTCAGTGCAATTCCAGTGAACCAATACAAACTCGATGCGGCGCATTGGTCATCGACGCAACGAGGCACTCACCGCGTCACTGAGCACGTTTTCAGTCATCAAAAATCCACTTTCAGAGGGGTATTAGGGTTATTTTCTTACCCTTAATCAGCCCAAAAAATACTAAATTCAGCCCTAAATAAGAAAAATACACTCACTTTCTCTCAAATCTTCTCAAGAACAAACCCTAAGCCATCAAATTCAAGACCCAAGTCACAAGGAATTCACCACAACTTTCAGAGAATTTACAATCAAGGTATGTTAGGTATTCATCCAAGGGTTTCCTTCCACTCTTGGAGTTCAAGAACCCTTTATAAATTACAAGTTGATTTCTTTCATGAATTTCATGTTTAAATTGATTGTCTTTATGATTATAATGCTAGTTGGATTTTTAATCCATGATTAATTACAAGTTTCATGAGAAATAAATAGCATGTGTGTGTTTTCATATGGTTTCATGTTAAAAACCCTTGAATTTGTGAGTTTGGAATTGTGATCATGAGGCTTACATGTTGATAAAATGTTCATGTGAGTTGGATAGTGCAATCATATTATGTCAGCACGTTTACAAGTTATGTACCATGCAAGTGCTTGATAAAATGCCTCGAAGAATGATTGTGATAAAGTGACTACTTATTATGCTTTCAAGATTTTGCTATGTAGTTACTATCTATGCTATCGAGTCCTGGCAGTGTCTAATACTCGATAATCTAGTTGTTTACCGAGATTCATAGTAGTTTCAGAATAGTCTCAATGATGTCACGTATAGTAGTATTCAGTCAGTTACAGAACTCAGTGTATTCAGTCAGTTAACAGAATTCAGTGAACTTAGCTCAGTTCAGTTCAGTTTAGTTAGACAGCACGATTAGTAATAGTTAAGTCAAGCCTAGTACAGTCTAGAAATCAGTTCAGTGTCTATTCAATTGGGAGTAAGAATCAGCTCCGAGTGAACCCAGGGGTGGGGACATTCCTATCAGTAAAGAGTTTGACCCTTAGTAGCAATCCCTGTGTTATAGACCTACGTAGCCAGCGTAGGTTGAGATGTCTTCCTGCCAGTCTAGGGTTGATACATCTTGTATGAGTTTTCCTACCAATAAGGGTTGACAAAAGGGCTTTGTGTTGGAGAGGGTTAACTCATAGCCATTGTTAGTATCCCTTGGCAAAGTGCTAACACCCTTCCAACTGGGGTCACAGGTTGGACTCCAACTTAATTCAGAATTGAGGTATGTCGGTTAGATGAATACTCCCACAGTTTCAGTTTAAAACTCACTATAAAACCTCAGTTCAGTTTCAGAATCAGGATTGTCAGATACAGTCATCCAGCTAGAATAGAACTCAGTTCAGTTCTACAAAATTAGGAATGTCAGAAATAGTCACCCAGTTAACAGTAATTTAGTATCAGTAAACTTAGATATCTGTCATTCAATTCTCAGAACTCATTATCCAGTGTTAATGAAATCTCAGTTACAGTATACATAGTATGTGCATAGCATTGCGTAACCAGCATTTTGCAGCAGTTTCAAATATAAATATACTCGCACTCACTTATATTCATGCCATTCATTCAGTTATTGTTCATGCATATGAACCCATGCATTCATCCTTACCTCACCTAGCATACCAGTACATTTAAAGTACTGACGCATACTTTTCTTTTGCGCTATAATGTCTTATTTCATAGGTTCAGACGCACGGGATCCTGACTATACTTAGAAGCCCAGATTATCATCAGCAGATTTAGTGGTGAGTCCTCATAGTTTGAAGACAGAGTATTATTTCAGTTTATCAGTACTTCAGTAGTCGGAGTTAGTTGGGGGCTTGTCCCATCAACTCTACATTCAGACAGTTCAGTTAGAGGCTCTTCAGACTAGATTATTTCAGACAGTTATTCAATTTTTTAGATATGATTGTCAGATATTATTGTTATCAGTATTTGATTTCAGTTGTGAACCTTATGGTAGATTCAGCCTAATTTCAACATTTATTATAGAGTTATTTTATTCAGTAATTGCAGCAGGTACCAGTCATGGGTTAGCTTGTGGTCCTTTGAGATTGTGAGCATCGTGTGACATTCGGGGTGCAGACTCGGGGCGTTACAGTATTGTTGTTCTTGTTTTGATGAGTAGATTATAAATTTGATAGCTTGGTACCTTGCGAAAGCTTTTTGGGAGGGGAAATCAGAGATTTAGCAAATTCTTTGAGCTTTTTTCGGCGCCCAAGTAGGGTAGGTTTAAATTCTTCATGATTGATTTATTTCGTAATATGATTATGATACATGCTAGATATGGGGTGGAATTTAGGTGTTGGAAGTGTGAATAAGAATATTTCATTTAATTGGACTGCTAGGCTATCATTAAATCATAGACCAGGAGTAGTTAGCATAGTTAATTATGGCTTAGGTGAATTGAACCCTTTTGATGTATATTTAGGATTAAAATGCCTTAATTACTCAATGTAGGTAAAATTATATTGGTTAATCTTGTTAGACTAACATTGTCCTTAGTGGTTTAAGTTAATAAAATGCCTTAGTGCCACCATTTGGGTAGAATTGTCTTAGTTGCTCATGTGTGGGAAGGATCACTGTATTAGGACAAATTATGGTGTACATGACATCTAGGATTAAAATTATATACCTTATCCTAGTTTGGGATAGAAGTTACTCAAATGGGCCTTTAGGGATTAAGTGTGGGCCCTCCGGACCACCTTAGGCCAAGACTTGGATTAGCCTTGTGGGCTTGGTTGTGTATATTGTACTCTCACTATCAATGGGTTTGACACTCGAAGAGTTTGAATATATTCATTTAGTGCTTTAGTTGTATATTGTAAGATTGATGCTAATTTCGGGTATGATTAATGATTTGCTGACTTATATACATGCATGATCATTGATATGGCCTCTAAATATAATAATAATATGCCATATAGATGTGTTATGACCAATAGTTATAATTAAAGATTAGTGATATAATATGACTTGTGAATATAATATGGCTTGTGGATATAGTATAGCTTACCGATATAATGTGGTGTATAGATATGGTTTGGTCCATACATATGGTTAATGGCTCCTAGCCAAGATGTGGCTTATAGATATGGGTAATTCTTACCAACTTAATTTGTTGACTTATAACTATGAGTATTGAACTAACTTATGATCCTGACTATTGATGGTATGATCACCGGTTGAAGTCCGGCAATTAATTATAACATAGATGGTATGACCACCGATTTAACTGATTATGAAATTGATGGCATAAGCACTAGTTCAAGTTCGACAATTGATTGTGATATTGATGATATGAGCTCCGATTCAAGTCTGACAACTCAGGGTTGTTATATGACGGGCTAAACATCGGATAGATATTGGGCCATGACATGCCAAATTGATGATTTATGTTTTCAGTCGCATAGTTCCTCGATTGTACCCTCCAGGATTATGGGTGTTTGGATTGGGTTATTTACTTTTCGCACTCATTGTCTTATGGGAGCCAATCGTGTAGCTTTAACTGTGTAATCCTTATGTTATTTTTCTGTATGCATTTACTTATTTATGTAAAATGGTATCAGAGCGTATTTTTAGGTTTTTGCCTTTTTTGTTAACTTAGTTTATTCTATCTTTTATCTTATTATTTTTGTATCATGGTTTAGCTCAGTCAGCCGATGATGCCTACTGAGTACCCATGATTTTGGTACTCATACTACACTTTTATACTTTTTTGGTGTAGATTCGAGTACTAGTTGTCGCCGCTGATTCGACATTCGTGCAGAGTTGATTTTGGAGATTGGGTGAGCTCTTAGAGTCGAGTTATTCTTTTTCCTTCTATTTATTATGTCTAATCTTTCACCTCCGAGATGAATTGCATTTGACTATTCAGTAATCGTAGTTCTTTTGTAGCAGCTCTTGTATCGACATTATCGAGTCTTGGGATATTATGTGTTTCTATCTATTTATTAGACTCTTACAATTATATTATTGCTATTTAAATCTTTAATTGTAAATGTTCAGACTTTAGGCCATTTTCCACCAAATTAGCCGATTGCATCGAGCTCCATGCTATTGTTCTGCGTACCTACTGGCAGGATAGAGTAGGAGCCTCATGACTCGTAAATTGAGTCATGGAATACACGTAACAAGCACAGAGAGGGATAAAATGATCAAAGTACAAAAAAAATAAAGTTCATAGAATCAAGTCATTACAGATTCATTAATTCACATAGGTTTCTCACTTCATCCTTAAGTATTTCAAGATCCCACACAATATTAAACTGTCTTCTAAAAAGTGAAGGAGAAGGTTCTCTATGGGAAGGGGAAGGTGTCCCATTTGAATTCATTTTTTTTGTTGTGAATTCAAAAAAGAGATGAGTGGAGTGATGAGATGAGTGACATGACTCTTCTAATAATTACCAACGTATTTATAGAGCTATCTTGGTCAACCCAACCAATAAATAGATTAACAAAATATTTTGGTTGCCAAAATGTCACCTTGGTTATTTCAAAAGTCACACCGAATAACCAAAAAAATAAAGAAAAAATTACACCGATTATGTTTTCTTCTTGTATATTCGACCGTCAATTTGAAATTCAAAAATTTGATAGTTTTTGAATGTGAAAAGATTACCATTATGTGCATAGGTAATAAAAAATAAAATTCAAGTACATATATAATAAAAGCATGTGCAACATTAAACTTTGATTAACATTCATACATAATAAAAATTAAAATTATTACACAAGACACTGAACCACAAATTGAGTTATACATGGATCTCCATTAACAACAATAATTTTAACATAATTTTTATTGGTGCAAAAAATAATAAATTCAACAACATCTCCAACCTAGAAATTCGACTCTTGGATAAAAAAGCTCCAACTATTTCTTATCCTCCTCCGGTTGGCACAGAGAGTAATTCGTACTTCATAAACATTGTATAGATAAAGTGACTTGTCAGAGAAATAATGGATGAAAGCAGTCACTAACTCTGGTGGGATATATTGTGCAACAAAATATGACAGCCATTGTGAAAAAAGAAGCTTATTAAGATATCGATCTGAAATTAACAAATATAAATATTTAAATGATAGTAAAAAAATTACCACATCATCAAGTGTCATGTATGAATCTGTGAGAGTAATCCTAAAATGTGGATGGGGACACCTATATGGGGCAATCCTAGTGAACGTCGATAATTTTTTTTTTTGATAAGAGATAAGAAAGAGATAAAAAAATCCTAAGGAAAAAAACTTTTGATTTTCCCTTCATTAAATTAGCTTTGACTAAAAAATGAGTTTGAAATATAGATTTCCTAAAAAAAGCATAAGTTTCTATATTAAATGTGTTTGCTTAGAGTTGAACTCGGAACATAGTAATTGTTAATTCATATTATGATTGAATTTTTTTTTTTTAATTGTTAAGATTAAAGGGGAAATGTTGATTTTGTCAATACAGTAATAGGATCGACTTAAATTATAGATATAAGTGTTATGACTATATATAGTCAGTACGGTAATAGGAATGATTTCAATTATACATGTATGTTACTACTATATATAGTCAACATGGTAATAGAATCGAGTTCAATTGTAATTAGGTGTTGTGATTATATATAGGCAATAGAGTATTAAGATCGACTTCAATTGTAGGTGTTACGACTATATATAGTCAAAATGATGATAGGATCGACTTCAATTGTAATTATAGATGTTATGATTATATAAAGTCAATACAATTATAGGATCAACTTCAATTGTAATTGTAGATGTTACGACTATGTTTAGTCAAAGGATAATAGGATCGACTTCAAGTGTAATTGTAGGTGTTACGATAATATATAGTCAAAATGATGATAGAATCTACTTCAATTGTTGATGTAGGTGTTACGACTATATATAGTCAACACGGTAATAGGGACGACTTCAATTGTAATTGTAAATATTAAGACAAATATAGTAAACAAAGATCGACTTCAATTATAATTGTAGGTGTTATGACTATATATAGTCAATACAGTAATAAGATAGACTTCAATTGTAGATGTAGGTGTTATGACTATATATAGTCAACAGGTAACAGAATCGACTTCAATTATAATTGTAAATGCTATGACTATATGTAATATCCCGAACTTTCTTTAAGTCAAATCTAGTCTCTAGAAGAGTTAGTGATGAATTTCTAAATAATTAATATTTAATCAGATAGAGTTTCCCCAATTTTGACTTTTCATCATGTGGAAAATTGAATTAGCTTTCCAACGATACAAATTTTGTCCAAATCTGATATCAGAGTAAAAAGTTATGGATGTTTTACAGAGGATTGTTAGAACTGCTTAGAAGCGACGGTCAGGCTGTCGGACCGTTGAGCTAGCGATGGATCATCGCCCAAATCGTCGCAAGTGAGGTAGTAAGTCAATCTTCTGGCTAAGGTGCGACAGACAGGTTAACGGACCGTCGAACTTGCGATAGACCGTCGCCCAAGCCGTAGATACTAAGGCAGTACATCCCTATTCTGGTCCAAGTGCGGTCAGGCCGACAGACCGTCGAGCCAGTGATGAACCATCGCAGATCCAGTTCAGCGATTTTTATGCTATTTTTAAAAGGGTATTTGGATTTTTTCTACCCGTTGTAACCCCTAATTATACCAGATAATAGCTCATAACTTCATTATTTATTCACAACACCCAATTAGGGTTTCTCTCAAAGATCCATCCCCGAGAACAAGAAACCCTAGGTTCTTAATCCCAAGTCAAGAACTCAAGTTTTTCCCCACCAATCTTCAAGAAATCATCCACCCAGGTATGTCGAGTGTTCATTCATGGATTTCTTTCGTCCATGAAGCCCAACAATCTAATTTTAAATTATAAATTATGATGTTTATGTTGTGGAATGATTATGATCATGTTGATGTTGTGTATGATACCCAAGTTGGAATTGTTAAATATGTTTTCATTAATTTATGCTAGCATGGAGATTAAAATCTACTAAATTGTGTTGATTTATGTAACCATGAAGAATTAATTTAATGTCCATGCCTAAGCTTATATTTATGCATGCAAGGTGTTTGATAAAATGTCAAAGAGAATAGAAAACATGCCTTACGACTCAATTGGGATCAAAATGATAAACCTATGTTCCACCCTTATATTCGATATGACCCCCACGTTATTGTCATGCTTTGTAATGGATTGACGTAATGCTCATGAGATTAGGCTTATGAAATTTTGATATGTTTACATGCATTCGTATTCATGTGTAAGCTTATAGCATGTGAATACTTCATGAAAATTCCCAATGATTGTACTATGAATTGTTGACTATGGTTATGTGTCAAGAAGTGTCATGTCTTTTCAGTTTTATGCTATCGAGTCCTGAGGGTACTTGTACCCGATAATTTAACTGTGTGCCTAGATCCAGTGTCATGTTTTCAAGATACTCTCAGTCAAGCTATGTTCAGTAGAATTTAGCCAGTCTCATAACTCAGGAAAACTCAGTACAGTCAGTTCAGTATGATTAATTTAGTGTCTAATCAGATGAGAGTAGGATTCAGCACCGAGTGAGCCTAAGGATGGGAACTCACCTGCGAGTAGAGGGTGTGATTCTTAGAAGAAATCCTTGTGCTCCAGAACAATATAGCCAGCATAAGTTGAGACATCTAACCTGTTAGATGAGGTGGCTTAACCTATTAGATGAGGGTCCCACCATTCTTCTTAGAGTACTTGTTAGATGAGGGATCACTCACAGCTTGTCCTTTCCAGTGGCATGATATTGACACCCTTCCAATTAGGGTTACAGATTGGACCCCAACTCAGCTATATTGCTTTAATTGTAGCATGTCGGTTAGATGACTACTTCCTACAGTTACAGTTTCAGTCTCAGTATCAGTAATAGAACTCAGATAGTTCTACAAAATTCAGGACTATCAGATACAATCAACTCAAAATAGTACAAAACTCAGCTAGTTCTATCAGAACCTAGACTGTCAGATATAGTCGCTCAGTATCAGTTATCAGTACTCATGTTATCAGTAGTCAGTATCATCACGAATTCAGTTACAGTCATTTATTCATACATGTATTCTCACGTTCATTTATACAGTCGATTAGCATAGTTCATGCATATAAACCCTTACATTCAGCCTACCTCACTTGCATAATAGTACATTCAATCATACTGATGCATTTGCGCTATGGTGTTTTATACCATACGTTTAGAAGCACAAGCTCCAGAGCATCAGTAGCATTTCAGTATCAGTATTCAGAGTTAGCAGTGAGTCCTCATCCTTCAAGGACATGATCAATACTTTATTATTTCATTACTCAGTTTATTTCAGTAGATAGAGTTAGTTGGGGACATGTCCCATTAACTCTTTATTCAGACAGTTCAGTCAGTTAGAGGCTTTTTAGACTACAGTATGTTCAGATAGTTTATTTCAGTTCATGTTTTGGTATTGATATACCGTACTCTTAGATAGTATGTTTTATCCATTTTGAACCTTATGGCATGTTTCAGTCTATTATTTCCGCACTTTACATGATGTTACACAGTATATAGGTACAGATATTAGTAATGGGTTAGCTTGTGATCCTTTGAGGTCATGAGCACCGTGTAGCATTCTGGGTACCATATTCGGGGCGTTACACTATATATAGACAATAAGGTAATAAGATCAAAATCAATTGTAATTATAGGTGTTACCACTATATATAGTCAATACGGTAATAGGATGGACTTCAATTGTATTTGTAGGTGTTACACTATATATATATAGTTAATACAGTAATAGGATCGACTTCAATTATAGATGTTGGTTTTACAATTATACATTATCAATACAGTAATAGGATCGATTTCAATTATAGATGTAGTTGTTAGGATTATATATAGTCAACACGGTAATAGAATCGACTTCAATTGTAATTATAGTTGTTTCGACTATATATTGTCAACACAGTAATAGGGTCGACTTCAATTGTAGTTGTAGGTATTACGACTATATATAGTCAACATGGTAATAGAATCTACTTCAATTGTAATTGTATCTGTTAGACTATATATAGTCCACACGGTAATAGAATCGACTTCAATTGTAGATATAGGTATTACGATTATATATAGTCAACACAATAATAGAATCGACTTCATTTGTAATTGTAGGATTTAATTGAAATAATAGTATAAAATTAAAACGAGGCTTCAATACTACAACTATAGTCAACACAAATGCTGACTCAGTTGGACTTAGTACAAAACTAAAATAATGATAAAAAAATAAAATGAGGTTGTAGAGTCTCAGACTAGAGACCTCGGGACTACACACTCGATGCCTCACCTTATCGCGCAGAATATCATTATTTGCATATCTAATTAACTCAACTTTATATAACCTAAAAAACCTTCATACAATTTAAAATTTAAAACTTTAAAATATGTAAGAGTGAAATCATTCATCATTGTGCCTAAATAGACAGTTGTCTCATCCTTTACCCCAATAATTTACAACAGTTGCAGTGACAAACTTATGCAAGAGAGAAACAAGGTAATGTTCATCTTCTTTCTTATTTTTGTCAAATGTTATTCTTCTTAATATCTTTATTTTGAACAAACATGAAAGGAAGGTGGTCACTGAAGTAAAAAAATGACATGCCAGACAAAAATATTAGTGATAATTTGATTGACATTTATTTTCTATTAATTGATGTGATGGATAAGATTGATAGGATTTTGACAGAGCAGGTGGAGACGAGAGCAAAGTTGTAATGTCCCGCAAAATCCTCTTTCAGTCTGAGCCTTAGAGCGTATTTGGTAAAGTGAAAATCCGAGTCAAAATGTTTTAGAAATATCCTCCCAAGTATTAAATACTTTGAATCATGTGTGAATCTATTTGATAATGAATTAAGATCATAGAGGTCCCCTAACTCATGGTCGAGTTGAAAGCTTTCCTATCATTCAAGTTTTAGTAACCGTAAAAATTTGGGTCAACTTTAATTGACCATAACTCATTGTATATGAATAATTGGGTGGATTTGTATATATCAAATGAAAGATCTTTGAATTATCTTTCCAACGATACCAATTTTGCCTAAATTCGATATCAGGGCAAGGACTTATCCCCATTTTATTCCAGCATGTCAAGCTGGAAAACGGTGATAAGGTTTCTGACGAGCTATCACATTTCTGACGACCTTTTTGACAATGTCGTCATATTATGATGACATTTCTGATGACGCCATCATCCCTGGATAGAAAATCAAGATTTTGGACCCCTTTTCTGACGACCATTCATGACGACCTATCACAGACCTGACGGCCTGTCACGGATGGTATCAGGTATATTTTTTAGAAATTCAAGGGCATTTTTGCAAGGGTATTTTGGTTATTTTGCACCTTTTTTGAGCCTCTATAAGTACGAGGAACCCTTATTCAAACCCTAATTCAATCATTTTCTTTTTCAATTCTCTCAAGAATATCTAGGATTTCATTCAAGAACCCTAATCTTCCAAAATTCATCCATAAATTCTTCAAGGTTTCTTCAAGAATCAAGTTCCTCATAGTGTGGGCTTCAAGAATTTATTTATTTCAAGTGTGGATAAAGTTTCAGCACTAAAGTTCATCTAATTTCAAAGGTTAAGGAAAGTAGATGATGATTCTTGGGTCCTTTTCATCCAAGAAGCTCAAGAACCCTTTTTAAAACTAAAAGATTTTTATGTTTATGAGTTATTAATGATTTGTATGAGTTGAAATGGATGTTTAATGTGTTGTTGAGTTTTGATTTATGTTTGCCTACAAAATTTATGAGCTTTGACCCTAGTATGTCGAATTCATGTGATGTTTGTGATAGACCCTCGTTGAGTTATTTTTCCATGTGATGTATTCATGACTTTTGGGTGTAGAAATAGTTGAATAAGTGAAGAACGTTCCCCATAGGTTTGATAAAGAGCTTAGGTGAAGCATAAGGGCCACTATAGTATGTTGAATAGGAAACCCCAAATTGTGAGATAGTCCATGCATGCCTAGTGTTTGATAAAATACCTTAGTGAATGAAATATGCCAAGATAGCATGAGATTCCCAAGTAGGTGTAAAATCGATCATGTCTAGTGGTTGTTGAAAGACCCTAGTGAACAAGTCGAGATATGATGGTTGTAAATTCCCCCAATTATGTGCTCTTGATATATGTTAAGCTTTTAATACATGCCAAGTGGTTAGCAAGTAAGTTATGACATGATAGTATGAAGTCTCCCTAAGCCATGGGATATCCAAACACATGTCAAGATCGATATAGGTATGAAATAGCTGAGGTAAAACCTTGTTGAATGGAGTACAATCTAGTAGCATATTTCCTCTACGTCATTATATGATTATGATTCCGAGATGCTTAAAGTGATTCCTTGGTGACTATGATGATTAATAGACATTTGAGATCCTTAAATATTTTGAGGTAATGTTTAATGACTGTGGAAATGAACATATGGCATGATTCCTGAATTACTTGTGAAGATGCTTGAATGATTGTGATGATGTATGAATGCTTGTAATTATGAATGAATGATGATGCTTACTTTTTTGCTATCGAGTCCTGGGGGTATTTATAGCCAAAAATAGAGCTGTTGTCTATAGCCCATTTCAGTTTCTTGATAATTCCAGTTGAGCGATGATTCTCAAAACTCAGTGAACTATAGAACTCCGTATCCTCAGACAAGTATGGAACTGAAGAAAGCTCAGTAATCTCTAAAATCTCTGTTATCTCTGTATCGCTAGTAATCTAGACTTAGTCCTGTAATCAACTCAGATCTAATAGTATTCAAGTGATTTAATTCTAATCTCAAAAGTGATTTGAGTAATCTGTTCAAGCTTTGTATCATCAGTCAGATACTATGATTCGATGTCTTTTCCGTCAGATACGGAACTAAGTAATATCATCGTAACTCATTTAGATCTTTTGAGAAACATGATCAGTATTAGATTTAGTTCAGTTATGCTCAGTTAAGAATTCATTCAGAGTCTTTCAGTTAGGAGTAAAAACTAGCACCGAGCGAGCTCAAGGATGGAAACTCACCTACTAGTAGAGGGTGTGATTCTTAGATGCAATCTTTGTGCTCCAAAACTACATAGCCAGCGTAGGTTGAGATATCACACCTACTAGTTGAGGGTAGATGAGAGACATCATACCTGTTAGATGAGGGTAGATGAGGTGGCTTGACCTGTTAGATAAGGGCTCCACCGTTCTTATTTTAGCACCTGATAGATTAGGGTCATATAAAGATAATATCTTTACCCGTGGCACGATATTGGCACTCTCCCAATCGGGGGTAGAGGTTGGACCTCTCCTGTGGTAGGCTGGGGCATATCGGTTAAGTGACTATTTCTCACAGTTTCAGTTTCAAATTCAGTCTCAGTTTCAGAATCAATCTTCAGAAATCAGTATTGTCAGATACAGTCATCGATCTTTATGAGGAACTCAGATAGTTCCGTTGATTCATGGACCATCCCAACAGATAGTCTTGGTCACATATACAATTGATTAATATCATATTCAAAGGTATGCTTCCAGACAGTCTTGATCAGAGTATCAAATTTCTATTGAATATTCTTGTCGTCAGATTCAAATATAATCATACTTCTTATCATTGATAATCCCTTCTAGAATAATCTATTAGCAAAGTTGATCTCTAATTCTGTTAGTCGAAAGCAGTAAGCTTAGAGTACAGTCCTTGATGTAAGCATATTCAGATCCTCAGTTATCAGTATCAGAGGAGTCAGTGATTCAGTATCTC
The DNA here is from genome assembly GCA_030864225.1 of Capsicum baccatum var. pendulum. Lineage (NCBI taxonomy): Eukaryota > Viridiplantae > Streptophyta > Magnoliopsida > Solanales > Solanaceae > Capsicum > Capsicum baccatum. The sequence continues at coordinate 205,136,974 of CM061553.1, read as the reverse complement.
AGTATTAGTAGTGAGTTTTGTCTACAGTAAAGTGGCATGCGAGTTTCAGTATCTGGAGTTACGATGATTGTGTTCATATTTTGTGCATTCATATATGTGTTCTCATATGGCATCTTTCATAATTATTCAGTTTAGATATTGTGCATGCATGAGCCCTTACATTATCCCACCTTATCTACATACTTGGTACATTCCTATAGTGACGCATTTGCGCTATGGTATTTTATTTGACACCATAGGTCAGAGGCACAGGATTTAGATTATCCTCAGTAGTTCAGTCCCCATCATCAACAGTAGCAGCTAGTCCTCTTCTTTCGAGGATGAATCTTAGTTTACGATTATTGTTTCAGATTTTATTTATTTTTAATTGACTGAGTTAGTTGGGGACCTGTCCCATCAACTCCACAGTTCAGACAGTTTAGAGGTTTTTCAGACGGATGTATTAGTATTTAGTTTTCAGTTTTGAGTATGTATAGATATGTTGAACCTTATGGAAAGTTTCCGTATTTATTTTAAATATTATGCAGTGTACAGGTACAGATATCAAAAAAGGGTTAGCTTGTGGTTCTTCGGGTCTATAAGCACCGTTTGACGTCTCAGGATGTCATCTCAGGGTGTTATAAAGTTAGTATTAGAGCCTAAGGTTCAAGAGTATCCTAGGGAGTCAGAAAGCCGCATCTAGTACAGTCTTATGCATGGGTTTGTAGCGCACCACATTTATGTACAAGAGGCTACAAGATGTTCTTAGGAGCATTTTCTCTTCTTTCAGTGATCATTTTGTGCGAGTAAGCATGAGCTCAAGTTGATCCTCAGTCTAATCCACTTTTTTCTTCCAATTACAGAGTATGCCTCCTTGCAGAGACTTTGTCCATAGGGTTGATGATCAGCCCCCTCCGCCAGTAGATCTTGAAAATGAGAATATGTCACATGCAGAGTTTCGGGTAGCTTTCCAAGCATTAGCCCAGGCGGTGACTAATGTTCATGGCAACCATCAGGCTAAAGTCCCACCTCAGCAAGATGGGAATTCTGCCGCAGCTAGGATTAGAAGCTTTATAAAAATAAATCCGCCCGAATTCTTTGAGTCAGTAGTAGGTGAGGACCCGCAGTTATTTCTTGAGGAGGTAAAGAAGATCACCTAAATTATTCATGTTTCTAAGAAGGAAAGTGTTGAGTTAGCATCTTATAGGTTGAAAGATATTGCTCATGATTGGGTAGTGATGTGGGAGAAGTGTAAAGGGGAAAATGCAGCTCCTGTGACTTGGCTAGAGTTTTAAAGTTCCTTTCTAGATAGTTTTTTACCTCTAGAGATGAGAAAAGATAAGATAGAAGAGTTCATGAACTAAGACAAGGTTCCATGATAGTGAAAGAGCATTGGCTTAAGTTTAACCAATTAGCTAAGTAGACTCCCGACTTGATAGCTGACCCTAGAGTGGGTATGAGTAAGTTTTTTACTAGGGTATCAAGTGATGTGTTGAAAGAGTGTAGAGCTGCCATGCTCAATAGAGATATGTATCTTTCTAGGCTAATGATTCATGCGCAACAGATTGAGGCAGATAAGATAAAGAAGAGAGGAAGAGAGAGTAAGAGAGCCAAGACAGGTAGTCATGGTTTCTCGCAGTATGGGTCTCAAGGTGGTAGTAGTTCTCCGTATGGTCGGAGATTTTTAGTTCTAGCTCCATCTTCAACTAGTGTACTCACACCTGCGTTTGGGGGTGTCAGATTTGAGGGAGCGCCAAGCTCCAAACCCAGAGTAGTACTAGTGGTGTTCGTACTTGCCCATTGTGTGAAGAATGTGGTAAGAATCATAAGGGTCAATGTAGAGCCGGTAGTAATATGTACTTTAGATGTCGCAAGAACGGTCATAAAGTTTGAGACTGTCCTAAGCCAGGTCCCTGAAGTCAGTGTAGTCATCCTTCAGCTCATAATAGATTGCATGCACTTTAGGCTCGCTTTGATCGGGAAGGATTCCCTAATATAGACATGGGTATGTTATGAGCCCTTCATCTTTGTGATATGCATTTTTAGATCCTTTTCTTCCATTTTGAGCTTATGTGTTAGCATGAGTCATGCATAAGTTTCAGATCTTGATCGGTCAATTATGACCCAGTCTGTAGGTGCCCCGCTCACCGCTCCAGTATTTTAGCAAAGTGTGTTTAGAGGGACATAGAATCCCAAGGGGGAGATACCCCATGGTATTATGATGTTGCATTCCATTAGATTCATCCTGATGCATGTTCAGATTTTCTTTATGAAGTTAGCATCAGTCATTGCTGCATTATCAAGCCGTGCTTTCAAAAGTCAGCTTAGTTGGACATCCATGCATCAGATATGCATGTGTATTATGAGAATTCAGCTATGAGTATCATCAGTCGAGTATTCCATGCATCAGATATGCATTCCCAGTATGAGAACTCTATATGTCAGTTGTTCCAGTTACGTAGTCCTGATCTAAGATGTTTCCATTTCTTGAGTAAGTTCTGTTGATCTGTAATCTCAGTCGATTAAGCGACATTTGAGGACGAATGTTCTCAAGGGGGAGATAATGTAATGCTCCGCAAAATCATCTTCCAGTCTAAGCCTTAAAGCGTATTTGGTAAACAAAAATCCGAGTCAAAATGTTTCAGAAATATCTTCCCAAGTATGAAATACTTTGAATCGTGTGGGAATCTATTTGAGCATGAATTAAGAGAATAGAGGTCCCCTAACTCATGGTCGAGTTGAAAGCTTTCCTATCATTCAAGTTTTAGTGATCGTAAAAATTTAGTTCAACTTTAATCGATCATAACTCGTTGTATATGAAGAACCGGGTGTCTTGCTATATATCAAATGAAAGATCTTTGAATTAGCTTTCCAACGATACTAATTTCGCCTAAATCCAAATCAGAGCAAAGAGTTATCCCCATTTTATTCCAGCATATCAAGCTAAAAAACGGTAACGACATTTCTGACGGGCTATCACGTTTCTAACAACCTTTTTGACGACATCGTCACATTCTAATGACATTTCTGATGACGTCGTCAGCCCTGGGTAGAAAATAAAGAATTTGGACCTCTTTTGTGATGACCATTCGTGACGGCCTATCACAACCAGACGGCCTGTCACGGATGGCGTCAAGTATATTTTTTCAGCAATTCAAGGGCATTTTTTCAAGGGTATTTTGGTCATTTTCCACCTTTTTGAGCCTCTATAAATATGAGGAACCCTTATTCAATTCCTAATTCAATCATTTTCTTTTTCAATTCTCTCAAGAATATCTAGGGTTTCATTCAAGAACCCTAATCTTCCAAAATTCATCCATAACTTCTTCAAGGTTTCTTCAAGAATCAAGTTTCTCATATTGTGGACTTCAAGAATTTATTTATTTCAAGTGTGGATAAAATTTCAAGCACTAAAGTTCATCCAATTTCAAAGGTTAAGGTATGTAGATGTTGATTCTTGGGTCCCTTTCATCCAAGAAGCTCAAGAACCCTTTTTAAAACTAAAAGATTTTTATGTTTATGAGTTGTTAATGATTTGTATGAGTTGAAATGGATGTTTAATGTGTTGTTGAGTTTTGATTTATGTTTTCCTACAAAATTTATGAGCTTTGACCCTAGTATGTCGAATTCATGTGATGTTTGTGATAGACCCTCTTGAAGTTGTTTTTCCATCTGATGTTTTCATGACTTTTGGGTGTAGAAATGGTTGAATAAGTGAAGAACGTTCCCCATAATTTGATAAAGATTTTAGGTGAAGCATAAGAGCCATTATAGTATGTTGAATAGGAAACCCCAAATTGTGATCTAGTCCATGCATGCCTAGTCTTTGATAACATGCCTTAGTGAATGAAATGTGCCAAGATAGCATGAGATTCCCAAGTAGGTGTAAAATCGGTCATGTCTAGTGGTTGTTGAAAGACCCTAGTGAACAAGTCGAGATATGATGGTTGTAAATTCCCCCAATTATATGCTCTTGATATATGTTAAGCTTTTAATATATTCCAAGTGGTTAGCAAGTAAGTTATGACATGATAGTATGAAGTCTCCCCAAGCCATGGGATATCCAAATACATGTCAAGATCGATATAGGTTTGAAATAGATGAGGTAAAACCTTGTTGAAGGGAGTACAATCTAGTAGCATACTTCCCCTACATTATTATATAATTATGATTCCGAGATGTTTAAAGTGACTCCTTGGCGACTGCGATGATGAATAGACGTTTGAGATCCTTAAATGCTTAAGGTGATGTTTAATGACTGTGGAAATGAACATATGGAATGATTCCTAAATTACTTGTGAAGATGCTTGAATGATTGTGATGATCCATGAATGCTTGTGATGATGAATGAATGATGATACTCACTTTTATGCTATCGAGTCCTAGGGGTATTTATACCCGAAAATAGAGTTGTTGTCTAGAGCCCATGTCAGTTTCTCGATAATTCCAGTTGAGCCATGATTCTTAGAACTCAGTGAACTATAGAACTCTGTATCCTCAGACAAGTGCGAAACTTAAGAAAGCTCAGTAATCTCAGAAATCTCTGTAATCTCTGTATCGCTAGTAATTTAGCCTTAGTCCTATAATCAGCTCAGATCTAATAGTATTCAAGTGATTCAATTCTAATCTCAAAAGTGATTTGACTAATCTATTCAAGCTTTGTATCGTCAGTTAGATACTATGATAAGATGTCTTTTTCATCAGATATGGAACTAAGTAATCGCGCGTAACTTAGTTAGATCTTTTGAGAAACATGATCAGTATCAGATTCAATTCAGTTGTGCTCAGTTAAGAATTCAGTCAAAGTCTTTCAGTTGGGAGTAAAAACTAGCACCGAGCGAGCTCAAGGATGGGAACTCACCTACTAGTAGAGGGAGTGATTCTTAGATACAATTTTTGTGCTCCAGAATTACGTAGCCAGCGTAGGTTGAGACATCATACCTACTAGTTGGGGGTAGATGAGAGACATCATACCGGTTAGATGAGGGTATATAAAGTGGCTTGACCTGTTAGATGAGGGCTTCACCATTCTCATTTTAGTACCTGATAGATGAGGGTCATATAAAAATAATGCACATAAAGATAATGTCTTTATCCGTGGCACGGTATTGGCACCCTCCTAACTGGGGGTAGAGGTTGGACCCCACCTGTGGTAGTTTGGGGCATGTCGGTTAAGTGACTACTTCCCACAGTTTTAGTTTTAGATTCAGTCTCAGTTTCAGAATGAATCTTCAAAAATCAGGACTGTCAGATACAGTCATCTATCTTTATGAGGAACTCAGATAGTTCCGTTGATTCATGGACCATCCCAACAGATAGGCTTGGTCACATATACAGTTGATTGATATCATATTCAGAGATATGCCGCCAGACAGGCTTGATCACAGTATCAGATTTTTATTAAATATTTTTGTCTTCAGATTTAGATATAATCATACTTCTTATCATGGATAATCGCTTCCAGAATAATCTGTTAGCAAAGTTGATCTCTAATTCTGTCAGTCGAAAGCAGTAAGCTTAGAGTACAGTCCTTGATATAAGCACATCTAGATCCTCAGTTATTAGCATCAGAGAAGTCAGTGATTCAGTATCTCGGTATCAGCAGTGAGTTCCGTCTGTAGTAAAATGGTATGCGAGTTTTAGTATCTAGAGTTGCGGTGATTGTATTCATGTTCTGTGCATTCATTTATATGTTCTCATGCGGCATCTTTCATGATTATTCAGTTTAGATATTGTGCATGCATGAGCCCTTGCATTAGCCTACCTCGTCTACATACTCGGTACATTCTTGTACTGACTCATTTGTGCTATGGTGTTTTATTTGACACCATAGGTTCAAAGGCACAGGATCCAGATTATCCTCAGCAGTTCAGTCCCCATCAGCAGCAGTAGCAGTGAGTTCTCTTCTTTCGTGGATGAATCTCAGTTTACTATTATTGTTTCAGATTTTGTTTATTTTTAGTTGATGGAGTTAGTTGGGGACCTATCCCATCAACTCCACAGTTCAGACAGTTTAGAGGCTTTTCAGACGGATGTATTATTATTCAATTTTTTGTTTTGAGTATGTATATATGTGTTGAACGTTATGGAAAGTTTCTGCATTTATTTCAGATACTATGCAGTGTACAGGTACAGATATCAGAAAAGGGTTAGTCTGTGGTCCTTCAGGTCCATAAGCACCATGTGACGTCTCAGGATGGGATCTCGGGGCATTACAGAAGAAGGATCTCTTGGAGATGATTACGAAGGCGGTGGTGATTGTCGTTGTCCTACAAAAGGATGATGTTATACCCCCCTCACCTCTCCCCTCCCCTCCACTACTAGAATCTTAGGGATCGTCAATGACCCTAACAATCCACCACCCCTATCCTGCATGTGAATTTTTTTGATAGGGTTTGATTTGTCTTAGTTTAATTTGAGGATTGTTTTTATTTTATGTATGTACTAGTTTCATTTAGCCAGTGCTAAGCCCGAGCCCAAACTAACATTAAAAAAATATAGATATTTTTAAATTTTTCTCATTCTTATTTTTTTTATTTTTTTGTGACATCAATGTGATAGTTTTTAAGTAGTTTTAAAATAGTACAGTTCAAAATGGAATGGAAAAGTTAAAGGATAATATTTTTCTTAATTTAACTATTAGACTTTAAAAAAATCAAAATAAATGTGTGTATTAAAGTCCTAATTTCTATTTTACTGAAATTTTTTGAATTTCTAATCTCTGATTATTCAAATTGAGCTTTTATCATAAATTATTAGGAGATCAAATTATAATTTCTTTAACTACCTTTTTCTCTCAGCATTTTCAGAATATATACAAAAATAATACTTCTTATTTATTTTTAATATAATCATTTATCAGGTAAATTCTATATTAAAAATATGTGCACATAAAATTAGATTAACTAACTATCCTATATGAAATTTATTTTTTGACTGAAATGAAAGGATTATAACTAAAATTTTTGACATGTTTTAAAAGTATTTAACAAAAAGGATTATAACTAACATTTTTGACACATTTTAAAAGTATTTAACAGTGATAAATTTAATTATGATTATTCTTTAGTATAAAATATAATTTTATATAAATGAAATCTTTGTTGATTACTTATGTTGTCGTCATGTACAATATAAAATTACAGGTAAAATTAAAATAAAATAAACTATACTTATTAATCGATAACTAAAAATTTAAATTGCAAATTAAACATTATAAATAACATCAACAAATAATATTATAAGAAAAATATTTTAGTTCAATAATTAAGCGTATATCAGGATAGAAATAGAACAATAGAATAACAATTTATGTGTTTATAATTAATGGTTAAGATCAAATATAATTGAGATAATACCCTATTACCCCTTGAACTATACCCAAAACAGCAAAGGCACACCTCAATTTAAAGGGGGTCCTATTACCCTCTGAACTAATTAAAAGTGTAATTTTGACACTCTTAGTGCCTACGTGGCACAACACACTGAAGTGTCCACGTAGGCATGTGTCATGTATGTGTCACGTACGCACTAAAGGTTCCAAAATTACACTTTTATTTAGTTCGAGGGTAATAAGACTCTCTTTAAGTTGAGGTGTGTCACAGTCGTTTTGGGTATAGTTCAAGGGTAATAGCTCAATATAATTTGAAACAAATTCAATAACATTTTTTTTAAAAAAAATAAAGACTCAAATATGTATGAGTATGCTTTATGGGGCTCACTATGACCTTTTTCATTTTTAGTAGCTTGTAAAAAACCTTAAAGTTTTTAAAATTTACTAAAATGTGTGTTAACTTACAAAGTAGTAAAAACTTCAATTAAGGATGAAAGAGAACAAAAAAATCATGTGAGGACTACCAAAACACCTTATTCTCTCTTATATATAATAGTAATGTATTATGTGGTTGTCAAAATTTAGAAAAATTCTAGTTGAAAGTTATTTTTTATTCTCTTATTTATCTGGTTTTTTTCTTCTTGGGTACAAACTGTTGAATGTCTAAATGATTTGGTGTGTTAATTTGAAGACCTAAGAAATAACTATAATGTACTCATTAATACTCTTTTCTTAACCACTATTTTGGTGTAAAAAATACATTGTAATTGAATTATGGCCAAAAATCACTATGTCCTCAAATAAATACTGTTTTGCAATGTTTATTCTGCAGACAAATAAACCATTGTTTTATAATTTTTCTGGAAAAAACTCCTTTTTAATAGGTAAGAAAGAAGAAAGATTTTCTCTAGGAAAATGATAAAATTTGATCTTTCAACTTGCCCAAAGGAGTGGACAAAGCAAACGTATAGGCGGTGATAGTAGAATAGCAGTAGAATTAATTATCTCATATCAATTCCTACTGATTCAGAAAAAGAGCAGGTCTTTCATTTTTCAAGAAAAATATCTCATTCTAATTGGTTTGGAGAAGTATGTTTGGCCTTTAGTATTCTTTTTGAATTACTAAACAGTTTATTTTTCTAATTGATTTTTTTGGTCAAAAATCAGTTACTATTTAAATGACACAAAAGAACCTACAGTACACTCAAATACAATTAGTCTAGAGTCTAGACTTTCAAAAGTATGTTAACATTGCTCTTTGTGTACATTCTTTCCATATTTACTGAAAATTTTGATTCTACTTGCCATTTTTTTTTTTTTCTGAAATTCAGTTGAGAATAAGTAATCACAAAAGTAACTCTTACGTTCCCCAACATTAATTTCAGTTTGTTTCGGCGAACAGTTCAATTTATGCGGTAGTTAACTAGGTTCATGAACTGACGATGACAATTTTTGCTTTAACTCGTTGTGTCAAAAAATTTGACCACCATCAGGAGCTAATGTCATTGTGTTTGGAGGGTGTTACTACTAGGCTTGAAAAAATGTTGAAGTCCATTATGGGCAGTGGCGGATCTATATAGGGTCCAGGGGGATCATCAGAACCCCCTTCGTCGAAAAATTATATTATTTTTACATGGTAAAAATTTTTTTGATATATAAATAGTAGAGGTTGAACCCCCTTCAACTAATCCTTATATGTATTACTGAACCCCCTCACTGAAAATCCTAGATCCGCCCCTGATTATGGGAATGCCTAATCAGGATCCCGTATGTTCCTCACTGCTAGATGATCTGATGTAGGCATGATTAATGTCTAAATATATTTTGTTTCTTTTATTGGATGTTTTGTTTTGTTGTTATACCAATTTGAATAATAAATGAAATTATGTTTTAATTTCGTGTCTGAATTAGCAAGAAAAATAAGGGTAAATTGATATTTATTTAAGGGAACAGCCATAATAAATCTGAACAAATTTGAATTTGCAAAGAAAATAAGGGATACATTGAAAAAAAATTAAACAAAAGTTAGAATGAACCTCTCCCGACCTTAAGACTTCAAAAATGTGTTAGTTTTGGTCAACATTTACATGTTTTTAACTAATTTCGATTAGAATTAATATTGAAATATTATCTGGTTGAAAGGCCATTTCAATCATTTTAATAGATGTATCTCATATTATATTCTTAGTCATAAATTATATTTTGACACATCTAATATTTGTGTCTAAAATATGTAAGTTTAAAATTGACAGAACTCATATTCTCAAAATTGAAAGTTTAAAATTACACTCTAAAATTGAAAGTTTAAAATTGCATATCCAATACATTCATTCTTACTCAATATAGTACTCCTACCCTAAAATTACACTCTAAAACCACTCCTGAGAAAAAATATCATAAAATAATTATATGATTAATGACACACGTTAAACAAGAAGTACTCTTTTTCTTTTTCTTTTTCAGTGTAACTTTTTTCCACTTGCCAGAAAATTTATTAAATTAATTTGATTGGCTAATAGGTACGGCGTGGGTGCTAAGAGTCCATTTGGATAAACTGAAAAAAAATAGCTGCAAAAAAGTTCTTTAAAAATGTTGAACTTATTTTAAAAATAAGCAGTTAAGTGTTTGGATAAAAGTGTTGAAACTGAAAAAAAGTTATTGATTTGTTTGATAAATAATATTTTTAAGTACTTTTTTAAAATCAAAATGATTGAAATACCCTTATAACTATTAATAATATATAGAGTTGATTATTATTAATTTTTATTGATAAAATAATTTAAAATTAATATATATATATATATATATATATATATATATATATATATATATATATATATATATATATATATATATATGTAAAATTATGCATTAGCAAATTTTGTGGAAAGAAAGCACCATCAAATTTTTTTACTATCCATGTGGTCAATATGCATTAGGGCAACAAGAGGACAATCTTGGAATAAGGAAAAATTATAAGGGCAAGAGAGTCATGTAATTGGTCAATGGGAGAATAGATTATAAATTAGAAAAAAATAAGCTCTCATTTGCAGCTTATTGTTTTTAGATTAAAAAAAATCAAAAATAACTTTTTTAAGCCATTTTGAAATTTGTCAAACACCTTTTTAAGCTAAAAAAAAATCATAATCTATTTTGACCAGATTATAATCTCTTCCTAACGGGCACTAAAAGCATGTTTAGAGAAGTTAATCAAAAGGCATTTTTAGAGAAGTTAATCAATCTTACATGATTAGCCTATAAAATGCACGAGTGATCTTGCATGTATATTACTATCACATGCTAATAAAATACTATCTCACAAAGAAAACAATATGGACAAAACTTCAAAAATACCAAAGAGACTCTCTTTACCCTTGAGCACTTCTCCTCCTGACGTAATAGAAAAGCTTTATCTTACCAAGAAAGAAAGCTTTGAAATTCTAAAAGAAGAGCTAATCGAGATTATTTATAGACTTCACAAAATGAGGGAGAGTAAAAAGGTTTTCACTCAATTATATTCAGAGAGGGGTTTTGCCTCAATATATACTAGATGTTATACAAAGTATAGTTGAACACAAACTCTCTAAGAGATAAACTATACAATTCTAATCAAATATAAATACGTAATATGTGACTATTATGATGTCCTAACATGCCCCCTCAAGCTGAGCAGTGGCTGGGCAACTGCAAGCTTGGAACGCAGGAGATGAAACCGACGGGAAGGAAGGCTCTTGGTGAAGATGCCTGCTAACTGATCCAAGGAACTGATGTAGAGAATATTCAAGTCCTTTAAGGCCACTTTCTCTCGAACAAAATGAAAATCTGGCTCAATATGTTTGGTTTGCGCATGAAAAATAGGATTGGCAGTGAGGTAGGTAGCGAACAAATTATCACACCATAGTATGGGAGCTTGGGGAAGAGATATACGCAGCTTTTGAAGAAGATATTACAGCCAAGTAACTTCGGCAGTAGCCGCAGCTAAGGCCCTATATTCAGCTTCGATACTAGATCGTGCAACCACTCGCTGCTTTTTTGAGCTCTATGGCACTAAATTGGGTCCAAGAAATAGATAATAGCCATTGGTAGACTGGCGGTCATCTGGGCAACTAGACCATTCCGCATCTATGAAGGCCTGAAGTGGTAAGGATCTAGCGGAACACAAATGCAAGCCAAGGTTTATGGTTGCCTTTAAATAGAGCAACAGGCGTTTCATAGCAGTGAAATGAGACTCCATAGGATTATGCATGAATTGACATAATTTGATGACAGTGAATGACACATCTGGATGTGTGATGGTTATATATTAAAGAGCTCCTATCAAGCTGCAATACAATGATGGATCCGAAAATGGTGAACTCTTATGTTGAGACAATTGAAGTCCTGTGGCCATAGGTGTACCAATTGGATTCGCACCATCCATATTGGCACGAGAAAGGATTTCTCATATGTATTATGATTGAGTAAGGGTCAATCCAGTGGGCTGATAATAAACCTCAACACCAAGAAATTAGTGTATCTTACCAAGATCTTTTACCATGAACTCATTAGAGCTTCCTGTAACAATAAGATCATCTACATACACCAAGATAATAGTAATATGGCCGTCAAAATTGTGTATAAACAGAAACATATCAGATTTGGAAAGTATAAAATTGAGTTCAAGAAATTTTTAGCTAAGTTTCTCAAACCATGACCGAGGTACTTATTTAAGGCCATAAATGGCTTTGCGAAGCTTGAAAACATGGTTGGGATATTTTGGATCAGTAAATCCAGAGGGTTGAGACATGTATACCTCTTCATGTAATTGCCCGTGAAGAAATGCATTTTTGACATCGAGCTGCCGTAAGACCACCCTTTGGACAGACCTAAAGATAAAATCACTTGGATAGTTATAGGCATTACCACGGGACTGAATGTTTCATGATAGTCCACTCCAGCCTCTTAGATAATTCCCTTTGCCACTAAACGAGACTTGTCATTCTCAATGGAGCTACTAGGATTGTGTTTTAACTTAAAAATCCAATTTGCATCCCACAACATTTTTTGCCGTAAAGGATGGAACAAGGGACCAAGTACCATTTTGCAAGAGGGCGTTGTACTCTTCTTGCATAGCTTTTCGCCATTTTGGATCTTTGTTGGCTTGGGTAAAATAGGTAGGTTCAGGTGGAAAGGTAGAAGGAGGCAAAGGATATTTTATGGCAATGTGAGCTTAGGGAAGTTGTGATTTGGTTTTACTCCTAGTGGCCATAGAATGAGGTACAAAGAATGTGGTCAGAGCAGCCGGTGGTTGAGAATTATGAGCAATGATAGGAGTATCAATAGGTACTGGAAGATCAACAGTAAGGTTAATAGCAGGTATGGAAGAAGGAGACAAATCGGACGGGACCAAAAAATACATCGGTGAGCTTGTCGATGGACTTGGTGAAGAAGGATTTGATGAGTTTAACCATAAAAATGGCGAGGCAACAGCTGCTACAGAACTATTATGGGCAGAAGTGATAGGCAAAGAAGAATTAAAAGAAGCAATGATGGGTAACGAGGTCATGACAGTAGAGTTTGAAGTCGGTGCTCTATTTGAAGTCGAAGATAAACTAGCAAAAGGAAATTGTAACTCATCAAAAACCACATGCCGAGAGAGAGATATTCAGCCACTAGGGATATGCAAACACTGATATCATTTATGATATTCAGCCACTAGGGATATGCAAACACTGATATCATTTATGATTTCCACTATACCCCAAGAAAATACATTTTACGGATCGAAAGGCTAGTTTGTGAGAATTATAGGGACAAAGGAATAGGCAACACGCGCAGCCAAAAGTTTTCATAAAATGGCAACCAGGAATTTGTTTGAACAACTTCTCATAAGGTGAAACATTATTGAGCGAGGGTGTTGGGATATGATTTATAGTGTAAACAACAGTAGCAAAAGCATGATCCTAAAAGGTGAGAGGAAGGGATGCATGTGCGAGAAATGTTAAACTCATTTCAATAATCTGACGATGTTTTCTTTCGGCAGTACCATTTTATTCATGGGTATAGGGAAAAGATAAGTGATGAACGATCCCCTCTTGAGGAAAAAAGTTGGATAATGTCCTATATTCGCCACCCCAATCATATTGTACCACTTTTATATGACACTCAAAGAACTTCTCGACCTGAGTTTTAAATCGTAAAAATATTGTATAAACTTCATTTTTGGAACTCATAGGAAATATCCATGTAAATTTGCTAAAGTCATCAATTAAAGAAATATAATAACGGAATTTATTACTAGCCAATTATGGAGCAGGACCCCATACATCACTATGGATCAAATCAAGGGGAAAACTAGCACTAGAACTAGAATTAGAAAATGGCAATTTGTGACTCTTGCCATATTGGCAAGAAGAATAAACATTAGATTGAGGACTCAATTTGACCGGTAAAGAAAGACTCCTAATAACACTATTGACTGCTCATAGAGACGAGTGACCTAAACGACTATGCCATAGATCAAAAGATAACTTGGAGACATGGAAAACCTGTGATTTATTTAAGAAAGAAGGCTGGCCGAGTAACTGGGTTGCAAGGAGACGATAAAGGCCATGCTCAAGAGTCCCGCGTAGTAGTACTTTCCCCGTTACACGATCTATCACAAGACAAAAATGAGGATGAAACTCAAATATAACATCATTATCAGAAGTGAACTTTGCTACACTAAGCAAATTCTTGGTAATTTTGGGCACCAATAATACATTAGATAAATGTAAAGGTCGACTAATTGTAGGTAAGATAGCATTACCAAAGTGAGAAATTGTCAATACTATGTTACTACCAATATGAATTTGATCATTTCTCATATACTCTCCTCGTACCGCCATATTCTACATATTGTTAGTTAAATGATGAGTAGCCTCAGAATTTGGATACTAATTCGAGTCTTTAGCAATAGAAGATTATGCAATAAGAGTAACCATGTGCGATTTGGAAGGAGCTTGATAGGCATGGTCAAAACAATGGTAGCAAACTAAGGCGAAGTGACCAAATTTATGGCAAACTTGTCATTGATTTAGGTTGGATGAGTTGGCATTGTGACCTCGACCTCGTCCTCGTCCATATCTGCCACCATAAGTCTGATTGTTATTGACATTAGTAGGCTTCTTTAAGGAGTTATCATTCTTAGTATTGTTGGACTGTCTAGTAGACAAGTTGGCTTGGCTTAATCTTTGTTCAGTACTTGTCATTTGCTCCAAACGATACTCTTAACTTAAGAGCAAGCCATGAAGATCGGCTAATGAAATTAACTCATCCCTAGTAGTGATTGAGACAACCACAACATCATATTCTTGTCCAAGTCCTCCAAAAATATATAAGACAAGATCATCATCAGTAACCGGGTGTGCCGCAACCGCGAGATTATCAGCATAAGTCTTCATCTTTTGAAGATAGTCTACCATGGACGAGTTTCCTTTCTTTGTGGTTTGTAATTGCACCCTTAGTTGCATTATCCTAGCCTTGGATTGCGATGCAAACATCGTTTCAAGTGCTTGCCAAACAGCCTGAGATGTTATACAACCAAATACTTGAGCTAAAATCCCTTCAGTGAGGGTTGAAAGAATCCAACTCAATAAAATTTGGTCTTGTTTGATCCATAAATTGTATGCTAGGTTGATAACCACATCAGTTGAGGTTACTTCAGATGAGCTATTTAGAGTGAACTTTAGAGGGAACTTGTGTGTACCATCCATATATCCCTCAAGTTCGTTACCCCTTAGAATTGGGAGAATTTGTGATCTCCACACAATATAGTTATAGCGGTCTAATTTGAGAAGATGAGACTAATTAACGTTGGTTGCGAGCTACAAAAAATTCTGGGAAGAGGTTTGCGAGGTGATACTGGTAATTGAGGGAAGTGCCATTGTGGGATGTGAGTCTTCGCAAGGCTTTGTTGGGTTCAAAGTATATGAAAAAGTGTGAATGAAAAAATGGAGGAAAATGTGGAGAAAGCATACAATAATTTACAAAGTGTACTCCTAAATTGGAAAGTTCACTCTTTCTCCCACATTGGTGGAAGAAGAGAACTTGTGAGTGTTTAAAATAAGGAACACTTACTCCAAATGGTAAGTGAGGCAAGAAATAAGAGATGTCTCACGCCATCATCGTCGTCGCTCGCTCGGCTCAGCTTCGTATTCGGATTCGAATTTGGATTTGTCAAATGATCGATCGATGAGATCTATCTTTTTGGACAAAATTTATTCGACAAAAATTTAATCTGAAGGGAAAGTAAAAATACAATAAATTTTTTTGTGTTTTGATTCTCCAGTTATATGCATGCATGGCACTGTTTCTAACTGATACTTCTGAGAGATGCACTGTTTTGAACTGATGCTTCAGAATGATGCAATCCTTCAACGAAATGACATACTAATTTATAAAAAGGTCTACCTGTTCAGAAAAGATGCAATATTTGGACGAACAGACATGATTTTCAGGAAAGGTCACACCTTTTAAGTGAACCATTGCCACTTTTCAGAAGAGGCATATGAAGGCTATATAAACCTGCTTTCATCCACAGGTTTAGATATGAATTTTTTTCTGAAATAAAAACTCTCTTCTTGTCTTAAATACATTCTGTGTGATCAATCAAACTGATAAGTGAGTTCGTAGAATCCAATAATTTGAGGCACCGCTAATGTTCGAATTGTAGACCATTTTATCATGGGAGGAAGATTCCATAACCTAAGGTACAGTGAGGGGAATTATTCCTTAAGGACACTCCGTGAAGTCGGGGGAATTGGCCTTAAATTCCGTTTCATCTATTTTCTAGAATCTAACACGGTTCTTGGATAGATTATTAAGTAATCTTGTGTTGAAGGTATTAAAGAACTTCAAAGGTGTTCTTGTTTATACATGAACTATTGTTGAAGTTGGTGTTGTAATTATACAGATTCTTGTGCCCGAAACTACATAAAATAACAATCTTAAGGAATAATCTTTTGCAGAATCTGTATTGCTTATTTTTTGAGATTAAGGCTTTAAACTTTCTACTCCATTTGAACTTAACTAGTGATTTAAAGACATAAAATCTTCATTACAAGTTAAAGATCATTCGGTTGACGGTTGAAAGTCATAAAAACTTCATCGTTAACTAGAAACAAGAAGAAGAGTTTAAAGTTGCTTAACATTATAAATAGTATTCTGAAAATACTAAATTTTATTGTCTTGTGGTGACAGGAAAAATGACTGGCGAAAGTCAAATGCAAGATGTGGCTACGATTATGGGGGCAACTAGTATTGCCTTAACAAGTCGAGCAAATGCTCCGCAACCAATGACACTGATGATAGGCGAATTTACACGCCTATAGTGCTATATTTTACCCATATTTTAGCAATATTTTGAGAACAAATTATATATTTCATGCACTTTTAGTCCTTTTTCCTGTAAGTGAGCTAACGAACATGATTAGCAAAGTTTCAGGTATAAATGATGCAGAATTCAGCAGTTTATGGATTACTTGACGCCAAAGAAAGCTTTAGGAAAGGAGAAAAGGAAGCTTGGACGCCTAAGGACCAAAAGTGGCGCATGGAAAATCTGTCCCGGGCAAAAATAGCAATTCTGAAGACTTTGGGGACTAGCAGTAACTTAGTAGGATTAGGATAATGATACATTAACCTAGTACAATTGGGTTAAGTATTTCATTAGCTTAGTAGGATATGGATAATGATACATTAACCTAGTACAATTGGGTTAAGTATTTCATTAGCTTAGTAGGAATAGGATATGGGTATTATAAAATACCCTATTTTGCTAGAGATTTTAAGACATTCACCCACTCATTCCCCATTCCATAAATTCCCATCCATCCACCATCCATCCATCCATCAAAACAATTTATCTTTCTAAGTAATTCTATTTTCTATTCATCTATTCAATTCTTAATTTCCGCAACAGGAGAAACGTTACTTTGCAAGGAATTCACGCCTAACGCCTACCACACTACTACTACACGAAATCTTTATTGTGGTATAATAACAATGTCTATTATGATTTCCTTCGCACTCATGGGTAACTAAACCTCTCTGTTGGGGTTATGGAAGCCGTCTGAGATACTATCTATTGCTATGAGTTTGTGAGTTTATGAAACGTATGCTGCTTATATCATTATTCTCTTTATCTTAATCTAAATTCTTTGTGGTTGCAAACGCAAGAATACGCCAGTATAACATTTAACTTGTTCGAAAGAAAGGTTATCTGTCTGGAAAAGAGATAATGTCAAGGTAGTAGGGTCCCATCCCCTATTAAAAAGTTAGTGCCATAACTGGATTAACCTCTTGGAGAATTCGTACCGTCAGACACGCTTTAAGATCGAAAGAGTTAAAGTGAAATAATCCTCGAATAGGTCGAAAGACGCCTGGATTTACCATCGAATACGATTCTCTATAAGCACATACATGTCGGAATTCAACACACTCATAGCCAATAGAGACGCATAACTCAAAAGGTGGACATAACCCCAACTCTTCAATTCTCATTGTTTTACAACCTACTAAACATTCTTTCTTTTTACTTTGCTATTTTCAGTTTTTACTTTAATATTTTGGTTACACATTACAATCCCCCCTTTTTACGAGACTTGCACTAAAAGTCTAGTAATCTTTGATTACTTGTTGACCAAGCTATTCCTTGTGGGATCGATACCCAACCCAGTTGGGTTCTATATTTGCTAACGACCGCTTTACACTCCTACGAGAGCTGTAGATTGAGCGTTACCAAAAATTGGCGCCGTTGCCGGGGAATACGAGTGTCAATTAAGTTTGTGATAATTACTAGACCCTTTGGTCAAAGATTCTCGTACTTTTACTTTTAGTTGTTGTTTTTGTTTTATTCAGGTTTGTTCAATGCATCAATGGATGCACAACGTGAAATTGAAAGGATAGCTGCTCAAGTACATCAACAGAATATTGATAACCCAGGCCGAGCAACAAATCCTGACGATGAGGACCTGGGCGATGAGGAGCTACTAAACCCACGGCATATTACTGAGGTGGCGGCACCCATGCAGAGGAGAGATCGTCAAGCGCGATTGAGGCCTGATCGCCGAGCTATGCAAATTTCTTTTGATGACGATGAGGACGATCTGGACGGACCTGGTGCCACAGGAGCCATTATTCTTCCACCAGTAGCGCCCGGAGCCAAGTTCAACATCACAAGCACCATGATTCAGTTATTGTAACTCAAGGGATTATTTGGTGGACTAGCAGGCGATGATCCGAATATGCATCTCATCAACTTTATTTCTACATGCAAGTCGTTTGACAATCCTGGTGTTGGTCAGAATGCAATTCGATTACGTCTATTTCCATTGTCTCTGTCTGGGGAGGCAACTCTATGGTTGAATGGGCTGACTCCTGATTCTATTACAAATTGGAGGCAATTGAGAGACGCTTTCCTAGAAAGATTCTTTCCGCCATCCAAAAGAGCACAATTGCGAGATGAAATCAGCAACTTTCGTCAGCTTCCCACTGAAGCTCTTCATGAAACATGGGAGAGGTTCAAGACAAAGCTAGCGAGATGCCCAAACCATCACATGACTAATGTTCACCTAATGGAGATACTATACAGAGCCTTGAATTCAATAACTAAACCAGTGGTGGATAATGCTGCTGGAGGATCTTTTATGGACCTCACCTTTGGTCAAGCAAGAAATATGCTAGATCGTATGACAAAGCAAAGTAGAGCTTGGCATACCAGGTATTCTGAGGTAGCAAGCCCAACTTTATCTATTGGCATGACTGCAGACCAAAGAAGAAGAGAAGAAGAACGTGATCAAGATATGGATCACATGAAAACACAAATGGATCTTCTTACAAAGCATTTCTTATCAAGGAAGACCGAAAAAGTCAAAGCTATTGCGTCAAAAGGAAGAGACGAATCTGATTCGGAAGAAGAGGCCAACTACTTGAACAATCAGGGGGTTTCCGAGGTAATACCCAAGGAAACCAAGGTCGGAACTATTATGATAATTTTGGAAACAAGGACCAAGGTAGTTGGAAGAACAAGAATGAAAAGAGTGGTTTGTACGTTCCCCCTGGAAGACGTGACACCACCACATCTAATTCTGGAAGTATGGAAGACATGCTGGCTAAATTATTGAAAGGAGTGGAAGCAACGAGCACGGGAGTAACAGAGGTAATTAATGATTTGTCCTCCATGAAACAATTAGTTGATTCACATTCCACTTCAATCAAGCAAATAGAGCAGCAATTGAGCCAACTTTCAGCAGCACTCAATCAAAAAAAGGTCGGCACTCTACCTAGCGATACTGTGCAAAACCCAAGGAATGATGGGTCATGCATGGCCATCACTACCAGAAGTGGTAATGTGATGGAAACTTCAGAAAAAGGCAAGCAAGTGGTTGACGAAGCTGCGGACTTGGATGACAACGCAATAGGAGAGGAGTCCGCGGAAGACGTCAAGGACGTCAACCCCAACAATTTGCAACCTGAAAAATGGAAGCAAGAGGAGAAGAAAGCCGTGGAGAGAACAATTCCATACCCACCACCACCTTTCCCTCAAAGATTGAAGAAGGTGGCGGATGACACAAAGTTCAGCAAATTCATGACTATGTTAAAGCAGCTGACCATTAATGTTCCATTGGTGGAGGCACTTGAACAAATGCCTGGGTATGCAAAATTTATGAAGGATCTTTTGACAAAGAAGAGGGCATCAAGTTATGAGTTGAAAGATGATGTTCATCACTGCAGCGCTATTGCTACCCGATCACTAGTTCAGAAAAAGGCCGACCCCGGTGCTTTCACTATTCCTTGCATGATTGGATCTATGAATATTGCCAAGGCATTATGCGATCTGGGTGATAGAATCAATTTGATGCCACTATCCATCTACAAGAAGTTGGGGTTAGGCGATCCGACACCAACCAATATGAGGCTCGTGATGGCCGATAGGTCGGTAAAACGACCTGTCGGTATCTTGAATGATGTGTTGGTGAAGGTTTCTTCATTCATCTTTCCTACAGACTTCGTTATTCTGGATTGTGAGGCAGACTCTGAAGTTCCCATAATCTTGGGACGTCCTTTCCTTGCAACTGGAAGTGTGCTTATTGACATGAGAGCTAATGAGCTTTTGTTTCGGTTGAATGACGAAGTGGTCCGCTTTGATATATGCAAAGAAATGAAGCAGCCCAGCGATATGAATGTGTTCTCTATAGCTGATGTTCATTATGAGGATAAGAAATCATTATCTGTAGAGAAACAACTTACTGTTGAGCCATTGTCTGCTGCGCTACTGAATGTTGAGCATGAGGATGATGAAGATTATGGAGAAACCATGTGTGCGCTAACAGAAATAGGGTCCTATTCTCATACTCCTAAACATCCGGACCTTGATCTTAAGAATCAACCGTCACCAACAGGGAAGACTTCCATTGAAGAGCCACCAATGCTAGAATCGAAAGAGCTCCCTGATTATCTAAGGTATGTGTTCTTGGAAAGTGGAAATATACTTCCGGTAAGTATGGCGGATGATTTAAGTGAACAGCACATAGAGGCTCTTATCTCTGCTCTAAAAAGTTACAAGAGAGCCATGGGTTGGACTATTGATGATATAATTGGTATCCCTCCTGTGATAAGCATGCACAAGGGTCATCTCGAAGAAGATTGCATGCCTACAAGTAAGCCTCATTGTCGTCTGAATCCTTTTAGAAAACGATCCACCATCTATCTCGATGAAGTCTAAGTAATCGAGATAGTTATGTCGTGCCGCGACAATAAATCAAGCACTAGATGGGATCCCACCCATCGTTTTTCATTTTTGTCTTCCTTTCGTTCTATTACGTGTTTGCTTTTGATAAATAAAAATCCAAAAAGAAGAGTCGTGCCACGACCAAAACTAAGGCGCTTGATGGGAGGCAACCCATCGTACTAATCGTTTTCATTGGTTTTGAGCAAATGTAGGTGCAAGAGGTATTCAACGAGGAGATTGGTTTGAAATGATGATTTGGACGTATTGCATGGTCAAGGTGGTAAGTTTGGAATTAAGATGCATAAGGCTATGGATTGAACATTGCTCATGACAAAATAGGCATCGAGCAAGGCTAGGCCTAGGTAAAACTAGGCCACGAACAAGGCAACGCCTATACTATAGCCTAAGGTCTCGGAATCTAGTGTGCAAAGGCATAGGCGCCGCCCATGCTCAAGTATGCTATAGCATAGGCGCCGCCTATGCTAAAGCATTTGGTCTCAGAATCTCATATGCCATGCTAAAGGCGCCGCCTATGGTCACTAAAGGCATTGCACTAGGCGCCACCTATGCTAGCAAATGCTTTGCATTAGGCGCCGCCTATACCATGCATAGGCAAAGCTAAAGGCGCCGCCTATGGTCACTTTTTGTCTCCAAAACCGATTTTAAATGGGTCAAAACCCGACCCATTCTTTTCCTATATAAAGGGGACTTAGTCTTGAAACATAAACACATTGGAAACTTGACCTAGGCGCCGCACTTACTCTCCAAAACATCTCAAAATTTTTCTTTTTGCTCTCCCACTTCACAAGAACATCTCCAAAGGCTTCAATCATGTAAGTACTCTTTTACTCTTCATCTATTTTTCGTAAGTACTACGTTGCTATGTCTATTATGAATTGCTACATCTTGAAGAAATATTGGTGATGTTAATGTGTTTGAATTGTTGATACAAAACCATGTGAGTGAACATATACGTTAGGATGATCTTAAAACTATTTTCGACTTGAATTTGATTTTGATGCATTTTTATACTACTTACGGAATTGTCATAGTCATTAACATTGCATAATATTTTCACTTGAATACTTACATGTTGGAATGACTTGTTCATCGAAATGGGACTTATAGTGGCCTGCCAACATAGGAGGTTGTGATTATTGTTAGATATTATACCTTCATGTAATCCCTATGTAGTAGTCTTGTTATACCTAACATGAAAGTATTTCTAAGGTTGCAAGAAGTGATACATCTCTAATTTTCTTATTGGAATACAGCGCCTAAAATGCATGTCGATGAAGTCTAAGTAATCGACTACTTTTACTTCACTAATTTGTATCAACAACCTAAGCGTGGGGTGGTACCCCTACTGCTTGTGTATAGATTGTATATATCGAGCTGATGCTAATAGGAACATTGTTTAAATCTCAGGTACAATGGCACCCAAAGCAAGACAAGATAAGGCTACCACTTCCCTAAAGGGCAAGAAAAGAGGTCGCAAGGACCAAGGAGAATCATCCTCAATGCAATTACCACGCCGCATGTTTGGAATAAAATGGGTTCTTGAGGAGGAAGCCAAGGAATGGTATAGGAACAACAAGGAAGGAAAATACGTTCATGTCGACTTAATCAACAAGGACAGCCTAGCGAAGAAGGAGTCGCGCATGTTGGCGAAAATCATGGCACTAAATCTGGATTTCATCTTCCGTGACATGGGAGAATGCAATCTTGATTTGACAGGAGAATTTTATGCCAACTGGTCGCCGAAAATCACAGGCAGCGAAGTCAAGATTCGGGGCCAGGTTCTACAACTCAATGCGGATTTGATCAACTCCTTTCTTGGCTTGCCTTCAGTCGATCCAGCACCATTCAAAGAGCTGTACAGTAGACCTTCTTATAGAGCAATTCGACACACACTTTGTGGAAGTATATCCATGGCAAGGTGGAGCAGACATAAAGACACCGGACGACACAACACCTTTCCCTATGCTCCTTTAAATAAGGAAGCAAGAATATGGTTGCGTATTGTCAACTATTTCCTTATTCCTGGGACCCAGTACACCAAAATCACAAGAGATAGAGTGTGTTTGGTCTATGCATTCATGAAGAATGTCCCTATCAACATTGGGGCAATCATTCATTCTACAATGTGGAAGGCCAGGCTACACAAGCGGTCTCACTTCACCTTTGGCAACCTGTTGATAGCAATCTTGTGGAAGGAGGATATCAAAGAGAAACCAGCTGATCACAAACTCCCACATAACCCAAAGAAGGTTGACCTCACAAAGGTCAAAGATGCTGAAACAACACATGGCATCAACCTTACTACTGCGGAGAGACATGCTCGAGATGAGACTTTCTTCCATCATTTTTATGGCATGACACAGTTCACCATGATGAGCGGAGGTCGTGTTCCAACTGCTACAGAGCTTCAACAGCTGGACCATGACTATCCAATGAATATGCATGCGAGGGAGATGTGTGGAGTAGGTACATACTTTGAGGAACCTCTTGATGATGATGTGACGACCGATGATGAGCGACGAATGCCAGACTCCGACGTGGAGGAGAATTCTGATGACGACGACTCCTATGATGAATCCGACGAAGGGGGTATGACCCCCGACATAGAGGAGGAGTCCGACTGACCAGGTTCTTCGTATTTATTTTCAACTAAGGGCAGTGTCCCGTTTAAGTGTGGGGTGGTTGCATGCTTTACTTCTCTATCCGCGTTTGCATTTATTTATGTTTGTTTGCTTAGTTTGTTGTTTTTTTGTTTTTTTCTTACTTAGCTTCACATAACATCATTCTAATAGGCAGCATGAGATTATAACAAGAGTTTGTGCTAACAATCATGACTATTGAGACGTTTAGGCTCTAATTGTGACTCACTATGTGATATTGTGTGGTTCAATTCCTTCATCTGTTGGGTCAAGAGTCTATGCTACTCCCAATAAAGTTGACCATGTGCCTTGTGTGTGTGAGGATATTGTATATTCTATGTTTGTGGCTGATGCTAGAACTTGCCTGGTATGTATGTAAAGCGAAAATAAAGAGTGCAAGTTTAGGAGATGATTTAGGCATTTCTTTGGCAACCTGTAATTGTTTACCCTCATTCTAACCTACCCATGGACATCATCCTAGTTAAACCCTTTTGAGCCTTTAAAGCCTATTTTCTCTGACAAACCTCATATGAAAAGCCTAATCCATTTTTTTCCAAGACCATAATTTGATCCAAATTCCTAAGTGCTTTAAAGTGTAAAAGTCATGTGACAAAATAAGAGGAAATTGGGTGAGTATGATGCTTTAAGAATGTATTGGTACTTGAATGTGTTATGAAAAAGAAAGTGCTATCATAAGAGGTATGTTATGAAAAGAAAAAGGAAAGGAAAACTAAAAAGTTAGTTATGTTCAAAATTGGAAAAAACAAAAGAGGAGAAAAAGGGTGGTAGAATAAAAGAACGTAGAAAGGTTGTTTGAAAGAAAAGTGTTAATGATACAATGTGATGTATTAAAGCGCTTAGGAACATAGTCACTATTTCTGGCAAAAATAGTCCTACCTGTCCCTTAGCTCACATTACAACCCGTAAAAGACCTATTTGATCCTAAGCTTAGTATCCTGACATTTAGTGGAGCATTACACTAAGGGCAAGCCTATGGTCATCAGTTGCTACATATGAATTCTTTGTGAGAGCGAGAGCAAGGATACTTTGATACCCATGTTTGAAAAAGATGCTATACTTGTGAGTGATTATGGGTAAGATATTTTGAGACACACATGGTTGATGAGTTTTGGGTAGTTGTGTATGAGTCTTTGTACCTTAACTTTTGAATATGAGTTGACCACCATCACGAGTCTAGGTTGGAGGTTGAATTGTTTCTACTAATGATTGGAAAACTACTATTTGTTGGTAATTGTTGTGCTTGTCTTGACGAATATTTTGTGTTGTTGCTGTGAAACCTAAAGTAAATGTTTAGAGGGACATGATATTTTGTTCGAGGACGAACAAAGCTTTAAGTGTGGGGTGTTGATGATAGGCGAATTTACACGCCTATAGTGTTATATTTTACCCATATTTTAGCAATGTTTTGAGAACAAATTATATATTTCATGCCCTTTTAGTCCTTTTTCCTGTAAGTGAGCTAACGAACATGATTAGCAAAGTTTCAGGTATAAATGATGCAGAATTCAGCAATTTATGGATTACTTGACGCCAAAGAAAGCTTCACGAAATGAGAAAAGGAAGCTTGGACGCCTAAGGACCAAAAGTGGCGCATGGAAAATCTGTCCCGGGCAAAAACAGCAATTCTGAACACTTTGGGGACTAGCAGTAACTTAGTAGGATTAGGATAATGATACATTAACCTAGTACAATTGGGTTAAGTATTTCATTAGCTTAGTAGGAATAGGATATGGGTATTATAAAATACCCTATTTTGCTAGAGATTTTAAGACATTCACCCATTTATTCCCCATTCCATAAATTCCCATCCATCCATCAAAACAATTTATCTTTCTAAGTAATTCTATTTTCTATTCATCTATTCAATTCTTAATTTCCGCAACAGGAGAAACGTTACTTTGCAAGGAATTCACGCCTAACGCCTACCACACTACTACTTCACGAAATCTTTATTGTGGTATAATAACAATGTCTATTGTGATTTCCTTCGCACTCATGGGTAACTAAACCTCTCTGTTGGGGTTATGGAAGCCGTATGAGATACTATCTATTGCTATGAGTTTGTGAGTTTATGACACATATGCTGCTTATATCATTATTCTCTTCATCTTAATCTAAATTCTTTGTAGTTGCAAACGCAAGAATACGCCAGTATAACATTTAACTTGTTCGAAAGAAAGGTTATCTGTCTGGAAAAGAGATAATGTCAAGGTAGTAGGGTCTCATCCCCTATTAAAAAGTTAGTGTCGTAACTGGATTAACCTCTTGGAGAATTCGTACCGTTAGACACGCTTTAAGATCGAAAGAGTTAAAGTGAAATAATCCTCGAATAGGTCGAAAGACGCCTGGATTTACCATCGAATACAATTCTCTATAAGCACATACATGTCGGAATTCAACACACTCATAGCCAATAGAGACGTATAACTCAGAAGGTGGACATAACCCCAACTCTTCAATTCTCATTGTTTTACAACCTACTAAACATTCTTTCTTTTTACTTTGCTATTTTCAGTTTTTACTTTAATATTTTGGTTACACATTACAATCCCCCCTTTTTACGAGACTTACACTAAAAGTCTAGTAATATTTGCTTACTTGTTGACTAAGCTATTTCCTGTGGGATCGATACCCAACCCAGTTGGGTTTTATATTTGCTAACAACCGCTTTACACTCCTACGAGAGTTGTAGATTGAGCGTTATCAGACACCTGTAGTGAAGCCCAAAAAATTTGCGGGCATTGACTTTAAGCGATGGCAGAAAAAGATGTTCTTCTACCTCACAACACTATGTCTTCAAAGGTTCACTAGTGAGGATGCTTCTGAGGTGCCCGAGGGAACCTCGGACAAAGAGCGTTTCATAATTGTAGAGTCTTGGAAACACTCGAACTTCCTTTGCAGAAATTATATCTTGAGTGGTCTCCAAGACGACCTCTATAATGTTTACAGTGGAACTATGACATCAAAAGAATTGTGGGGAGCACTAGAACGAAAATACAGGACAAAGGATGTGGGAATTAAGAAATTTTTTATTGCACGGTTCCTGGACTTTAAAATGATAGATAGCAAATTGGTTGTCTCTCAAGTGCAGGAATTTCAAGTAATCATCCACGATCTCCTAGCGGAAGGTATATTTTTGAAAAATACCTTAGTTGAACAAATTGAAAATGTTTTTATTACTCACATAAACTGTTTCGTAGGTTTGATTGTGAATGATGTATTTCAAGTAGCAGCGATAATTGAGAAGCTACCACCTATGTGAAAAGACTTCAAAAACTACTTGAAGCACAAAAGCAAGGAGATGGCTGTCGAAGATCTTATTGTCCGACTACGTATTAAAGAGGATAATAAAGTTGTTAAGAGAAGGTCAAAAGGGAATTCTATAATTAATGGAGAAGATATTGCAGAAGATGACCAAAATAATTCTAAGAAAAGAAAGAAATTTGAACATGGAAGCAATCAACCCAAGAAGTAATTCAAGGAAAAGTGCTTCAACTTTCGCAAGATTGGCCATAAGTCCACGGATTCCCATGCCCCTAAGAAAGGCAAGAAAAAAACCAAGCTAATATGGTTGAGTCCAACAAATAATGTGATGATTTGTGTGCTATGTTCTCAGAATGCAACTTGGTGGGGAATCCTCGCGGGTGGTGGATGGATTCTGGTGCCACCCACTATGTTTGTGCCAATAAAGAGTTGTTTTAGTCATTCGCTCCGGCTCAAGTAGAAGAAATAATCTACATGGATAACTCTGCTACGCCTAAGGTAGAAGGAACAGGAAAAATGGGCTTGCAAATGACTTCAGGAAAGGTCTTGACACTTAACAATGTCTTGTATGTTTTGGAGTTACGTAGGAACTTAATTTCTGTTTCACTTCTAGACAAGAACGGATTCAACTGCGTAACCATTTTTGGAAAAATTGTAATTAGCAAAGGAGAAGTGTATGTAGGAAAAGGTTACCTCACCGAGGGCCTTTATAAGATGAATGTAATGAATGTTGAAATCAATAAAAATTCAAATTCTTCTTACTTTCTTGAGTCTTATAATTTGTGGCATGAGTTTTTAGGCCATGTTAATTATAAAACGTTACGAAAACTGATTAACTTAGAGGTTTTGCTAAACTTTGAGTGCAATATATCAAACTGTCAAACGTGTATTGAATCAAAGTATGTAAATCATCCTTATAAGTCCATTGAAAGGAATTCCAATCCCTTAGACATAATACACACTAACATTAGTGATATAAAGTCAACACCATCACATGGTGGAAAAAAGTATTTCATAGCTTTTATTGATGATTGCACTAGATACTGTTACACCTACTTGCTAAATAGTAAGGATGAAGCAATAGATGTGTTTAGGCAATACAAAACTGAAGTAGAAAATCAGTTAGAGAAAAAGATAAAAATGATAAGAAGTGATTGGAGCAGAGAATATGAATCTCCCTTCACCAAAATATGTGTAAAGAATGGAATTGTCCATCAAACTATGGCCCCATATTCACCTCAATCTAACGAAATTGCGGAAAGAAAAAAATGAACTTTGAAGGAAATGATGAATGTCTTTGTCACACCCCTTTTTTTCTCTCGAAGAGATCAAATCGAAGGGTTTTCCAATTAAAGTGACGGTATTGAATAGGGATTATTTTATTTATAGAGTCGCCACTTGAAATTGACTTATGGTGTTCCAAGTCACCTTTTTGAATCCCTAGTCAAAAGAAAATGACTCTCATTTGGTCTACGAAAATAGAAGATTGGGTAAGAAATTCTATTGACCGAGAAGAAAGTGTTAGGCACCCCTCGAGTCCCGTGGTTCTAGCACGGTCGCTTTTATTAACTTATATTGACTTAAATTATCTTGATAAATTGTCTTAAGGCCTAATTTTGCTCATTTTTAATATCTAAAATTTATCTAAAACTCTCAAATTAACTTAATAAAAATTTAATTTAAAAAAAAATATTTGTCGAGGTACATTATTGCATTCTTAAATTTTAAATGTCTCAAAAAGATGTGTATGCCGCATTCTTGATTGAAACGAATATTTTGAACGTGCCTAAAACTTACCTACTATTAAAACTTTGGTTTGATACATGTAAACTCATGACAATTTTATTTATTGAAAATAATTAATCTTAACAAAATCTTAATCAAATTTATTTAAAGCGGTTAATTAATTTAATAAATAATTGTTAAACTTCATTAATTATAATAAAATAGTATAATAATAAAAATAATAAATAACAAAAACATACAAAAAGTACACTTATTATACTAAATTTTATTATGAGCCCAATTTATTTTCTTAAATTAATAAAAGTTCAAAAATCATTTAAAAGATAATCCTCTTTTTTTAATATATTTATATAATGATAAAATAATATAATAATTTTTAAATAATTAAAATTTGCACAGACCTTTACATATAACGCAGAATAAATATCAAACCCAAAAATAAAAGTACACTACTCTTTAATTTTTGAGATCCGACAATGACTATGAGATTTACCATCCGGAGAGGGAAGGGCATCGCCGGTAATAAATATTTTGGCCAGATCTGATGAAAAAAAAAAGGCGGCAGCCATAGAGTTTGCAAGATCTGATTTTCATCGGAAGAAGCGTGCAGGCTAGCTGGGGTAGGGGCGTGACGGCGTGGAGAGTAAAAGGGAAAGAGGAGAGGCGCCGGCGTTGTTTCGGCATTAGCAGGGGTGGAGAAAATGTTGGTTGGATGTGTTTTGCCGGCCAGTGATGGCTGGTGGCGGCTGACGGTTGGTTTCCAGCGAGATTCGGCCGGTGACGGTGATGGGTGGATTTGGATTGATTTTTGGGTGCTACTGGCAGATCTGACTTGGAGTATTTTCCGGGGAGACTCGTCGCTGGAAGAGTAATAGCAATGGTGATGGAATATATAATCACTGTTTTTTATATATTTTCTAGCAAAATAAATGTTTCTTCGATTCAAAACTTTTTTAATTCTTATTGAATCAAAACCCAAATTTTTACTATTTATTTATTAATTTTTTCTCCTCTGATTTTCATTATTTTTTATACTATGTGTACGCGCATGATATTATATGCTTGTGTTTTTGGATGGGTGTGTATGCTCTCTGTGTATGTGAAAAAGTGGATTGATATAAATAAATTACTGTGTACGTAATTTTACTTTGTTTTTAACATATACAGATAAAAAATAAGGGAATACTTTTCTTTGTTAAAAGTAACAAACTCACGGAATAACAATTCATGAAATCACTTAATCATTTTTATTTATGCTTTTCACTATAACATCTATAAAATAAATGTTACATGATTAAATAAGAACCTGCTGATGAAGCAATAGATCGTCATCAAAACTCGAACGGAAACTCAAAACTTAACTTCACACTCTTCTCTTTTTTTTATCTGATTTTTTATGCTTTATTTTGATGTTTTTCACTGTCTGAAATTCGTCAATATCTGATGCCTGTGTCAAAGTTCGTAGACGAAATACTTAAATAAAGGATTTAGGGGGGAACAACTTTTTTTTGGAGGGGGTGTATTTAATTGTCAGATAGAGATAGGATTCAAAATTTAAATTAATTATTATTTTTATTTTAATAGAAGATAATAATAATAATAAATAAACATAATGATAATAAATAAATAAAAGTAATAATTATAAATATAATAATAATTAATTAATTTTTATATTTAACAAAACTATAATAAAAAATTATAAATAGCCAAAATAAATATAAGAAAATAATATTTAAAACTACTAACTTATTTATTTAAAAAGAAACATATTTTTTTTAATTTTTGTGTTATTTTTAAAAAATGGAATAAAATAAATAATATCCTAAAATTAACTTTATTTAGTTATTTATATTTTTTTAATTAAAACTTTATTAAAAATAAGAATTAAAATAATATCAAATCAAATATAAATATTTTAATATCGAAAAATATATATATTACACTCAGGGAGGGTCAAAAATCACGTGTCTACAGTCTTACTTATAAGTTTCGGTTTACCGCAAAAACTTATAGGGGGAGGCTATCCTTACAGCCAATCGTATACTCAATAGAGTTTCCCATAGTAAGACACAATCAATTCCTTATGAAAAATGGAAAGGAAGGAAACCCAACTTGAAACATTTCAAAGAGTGGGGGTGTCTAGCAAACGTCCAAGTTCCTATGCCTAAAAGGGTTAAGATAGGACCTAAGATGGTGGATTGTGTGTTCACAGGATATGCTAAAAGTAGTAAAGCATGTAGGTTTTTGGTTCATAAATTCAAAAATCCAGATATAAATAAAAATATGGTAATTGAATCAGATAATGCTAAATTCTTTGAAAATATTTACCTGTATAAAACTAGACATGAACAGTCTAGTAGAGGATCTAAACGACCTAGTACCTAGTGAGAATGTAAATAATGAAGAGAATCCAATACGTAGTACACGTCAAAGAACTTCTACTATGTTTCGATCAGATTTTATAACATTTCTCTTAGAAAATGAGCCGCAAACGTTTAAAGAAGAGTTGTCATCGTCAGACTCATCCATTTAGAAAGAGGCAGTCAATAGTGAGATTAATTCAATCTTAAGAAACTATACGTGGGAATTGGTTGATCTTCCTAAAGGAAATAAATCTTTAGGTTCTAAATGGATCTTCAAGAGAAAAATGAAAGCGGATGGTACTATTGCCAAATACAAGGCAAGACTTGTAGTAAAAGGCTTCAATAAAAAAGAAGGCCTTGATTACATTGATACATATGCGCCAGTAATGAGGATAACATCGATTTGAATGTTAATTGCCTTAGCTGAGGTATATGATCTTGAAATCCATCAAATGGATGTGGAAAATGCATTCTTAAATGGAGAATTGGAAGAAGAAATTTACATGGAACAACCTGAGGGTTTTGTGGTTCCAAGAAAGGAGAATAAGGTGTGTAAAGTTATTAAGTCATTGTATGGACTAAAGCATGCACCTAAACAATGGCATGCGAAGTTTGACCAAACCATGTTGTCAAGCGGGTTCAAAATAAATGAATGTGATAAATGTGTTTATATTAAAGACACTCCAAATCACCAAGTCATTGTGTGTTTATATGTAGATGATATGTTGATCACTAGTAGAGACATTTCTGACATAAATGCAATGAAATAAATGCTCGAGAGCAAGTTTGATATGAAAAACCTTTGAGTTGCGGATGTGATGTTAGGTATAAAAATCCATAGAACTCCACAAGGGTTGGCATTGTCACAGTCTTATTATATCGAAAAGGTACTTGAAAAATTTAAGTATATGGAATTCGGTATTGCCAAGACCCTATTAGATGTGAACTTTGCACTTAAAAAAATGAAGGTGAAAGTGACTCACAATTGGAGTACGCAAGAGTATTGGGATGTTTAATGTATATAATGAACTGCACACGACCAGATATAGCATGTGCTATTAGTAAATTGAGTTGGTACACTAGTAATCCTAACAAAACTCATTGGATGGCAATGAAAAGAGTTTTGGGGTATCTTAAATACACTCAAGACTATGATTTGCATTATAATAAATATCCCGCGGTACTTGAAGGATATAGTGATGCAAATTGGATCACCGTATCAAACAAAGTAAAATCCACGAGTGGATATGTATTTACTATCGATGGAGGTGCAGTCTTTTGGAAATCATCCAAATAGACATGTATTGCTCGCTCTATAATGGAATTTGAATTTATCGCATTAGATAAAGTCGGTGAAGAAGCAGAATGGCTTTAGAATTTCTTGGAAGACATTCCTTATTGGCCCAAACCAATGGCACCATTATGTATACACTATGATAGCCAAGCGGAAATAGGTAGGGCAGGGAGCATGATGTACAACGGTAAATCTCATCACATATGATGGAGACATAATACCGTTAGGGAACTTCTCTCCAATGGAATTATCACTATTGACTATGTTAAATCAAAGGATAATATGTCGGATCCACTTACAAAAGGCCTATCTAGAGAAGGAGTGGAAAGGATATCCAAGAGAATGGGTATAATGCCTAGGACAAGTCAGCACGGCGGTAACTCTACCTAGAAGACTGGAGATCCCAAGAGATAGGTTCAAGGAGATCAAAGAAAGTTGTGTCTAACAGGTTCAACATTGTCAAATTACCCAACTCATTCTCATGATGTAGACAATATTTAGTAAACAAGGATAAGACTTAAGGTGAAAAGTCTTTTAATGATTATCTAAATTTGGCAGATTTGACCAAATAGTTTAATCTATAGGATAGAATGTATAGAAATTACCTATGTGAGGGAGAAGTGGAAGCATCTTCAAGGATAATGTTAGTAAAGGCCTATTTTCTAAGCTCTCATGAAACTGGGACGTGTTCATGGCTGAAAAGAACAAAACAATAAGAACCATAAATAGTAAAAGGATGATTCTATGACATGTGTTGTCTAGGTGTACAATAAAGATCGATGGTTCAAAGATATCAAATCTACCGATTGACCAAGTGCATTCGATGCATGTTTACTACAAAAAGTTCAAAGGGAAACCTACTTATCCAGATGCAATCAGTCTTTACTTGATGATCACATACTTTTCCGTAAAACATTTATGAAAATAGTCATTTCCCATTCATGTGGAGGATTGTTTGGTTCAAAGTATATGAAAAAGTGTGAATGAAAAAATGAAGGGAAAATGGTGGAGAAGGGAGACACCAATTTAGAAAGTGTACTCCCAAATTGAAAAGTTTACTCTTTCTCCTACATTGGTAGAAGAAGATAACTTGTGAGTATTTAAAATAAGGAACACTTACTCCACATGGTAAGTGAGACAAGAAATAAGAGATCTCTTGCGCCATCGTCATCGTCTCTCTCTCGGCTCGGCTTCGAATTCGGATTCGGATTTGTCAAATGATCGATCGATGAGATTTATCTTTTTGGTCAAAATTTATTCGGCAGAAATTTAATCCGAATGGAAAGTAAAAACACAACAAATTTTTCTATGTTTTGATCCTCCAGTTATATGTATGCAAGGCACTGTTTCGAACTGATGCTTTTGAGAGATGCACTATTTCAAACTAATGCTTCAGAAGGATACAATCCTTCAACGAAATGATACATTGATTCATTAAATGGTCTGCCTGTTCAGAAAAGATGCAATCTTTGGACGAATAGACATTATTTTTCAAGAAAGGTCACACCTTTTAAGTGAACCATTGCCACTTTTCAGAAGAGGCATATGAAGGCTATATAAACCTGCTTTCATCCACAGATTTAGATATGAAATTTTTTCTGAAAGAAAAACTCTCTTCTTGTACCGCTATTGTTAGGATTGTAGGCCATTTTATCCTGGGAGAAAAATTCCATAACCTCGGGTATAGTGAGGGGAATTATTCCTTAAGGACACTCCATGAAGGCGTGGGACTTAGCCTTAAATTCTGTTTCATCTATTTTCTAAAATCGAACACACTTCTTGGATAGATTATTGAGTAATCTTGTGTTGACGGTGTTAAAGAACTTCAAAGGTGTTCTTGTTTATACATGAACTATTGTTGAAGTTGGTGTTGCAATTATATAGATTCTTGTACCCAAAACTACATAAAATAACAGGCCTTGACACCATGAAAAGGTTTTCACTCAATTATATTCAGAGAGAGGTTTTGGCTCAATATAACAAGATGTTATACATAGTATAGTTGAATACAAACTCTCTAAGAGATAAACTATACAGGTCTAATCAAATATAAATACATAATATGTGACAATTATGTGTCCTAACAGAGAGATATTTCATTGACATGATTTTGCTAAAAGACAAAAATTCATTATTTATGTATTATGATATATATGACAAGATGTTGAAGGATAATATCTCTCATTTCAATTTTACCAATTCATTTTTTGAGAGTGACATATCGAAGACAGTCGCCGGCATAAAGAAGAAATGAAGTTGTAAGTTGTAGTTTTAGTTGGTTGCATGGGGTGTATCTATCTTTTTGGGATTTTTTTTGTAATGAATTAGATAGTTTAAGTTTGTTTTGATGGTTTTTATTATGATTATGTTCTTTGACAATGGTGTCTGCATTCATGTATGTGTATGTGTAAGCACCGTAATATTATGAATGAAATCAGATATCTTTACAAATATGTTTGAAAATTTTTATTTTTATGATTTGAAAAAATTTGATTTATGTCTAAATGAAATGAAATATTGATTAACTTTTTACCGTATTTTATTGTTACATAACTGATACAATTGGAAAGATACGAACTCAATCTTAGCAATGCACCCGCAAGAAGAAGATCTTCTGACAAGAAGCATAAATAAACCTAAAGAGGTACCTACTGTAGACACGTAATTTTGTCCCTCTTAAAAACCTAATTCATTCATTTTTTACCTCACGTTGTCATACACTCTCACCCACGTGATTATCCCTCTATGAAATAATAAAAATAACAACCCTTAACAAATTATCTTGTTTTATTTATCCTAACAACCTACCTCTATCCCACTCCCTACTCACCCCCCACACCCCCTACCCCAACCCACATCACCCCAATCCATTTCTCTCTCGCATTTTTTCTTCTTTCCCATAACAAAATTACACATACAACAAAAAGAAATGAGGGCCCACAGGGAATATTTCCCTCATAGAATACACACTCTCTCACATATAGATCATCATTATCTTCACATAAAATGGGGGGTCTATTTTGTTTCTTCGAATTCACGCACTACAACACTGAACACAGAGCTATCCCTCAAAAATTGGTCTCCATCATCACTCACCTCACACACTCTCACAGACCCAATATACACATGAAAGGAGAAAAACATACTCGCTAAAACACGGGCACACAACAATACATCCTTCCATTCTTATATTCCACAAACACAGCTTCACCTTACTGCTATAGAATTCAACACATAGCAACAACAAAAAAACCCTTTTTTTCTTGGCAATACCATAAACATACCCCATACAAAAATCATACACACGGAGAGAGAATCCAAAAAAATAAAAACACAGAACGGGTAGAGATTAGGAAGTAGATTTAGAGGGATCGGAGATGGAAAGGGAGAAGTCGGAGATTGGCAAGTCCTTGCCTGAATCTCACCAAAAAGGAGTCATCCACCGCCAGACCATAGGAGAAACCCATTCTCCATCTTCATCTCTCCATTAATAACCAAAAATTCCCAGTTCCCCCACAA
Organism: Capsicum baccatum var. pendulum; assembly: GCA_030864225.1. Classification (NCBI taxonomy): domain Eukaryota; kingdom Viridiplantae; phylum Streptophyta; class Magnoliopsida; order Solanales; family Solanaceae; genus Capsicum; species Capsicum baccatum. The sequence continues at coordinate 205,101,048 of CM061553.1, read as the reverse complement.
ACTCCAAAATTGTGACCAAACCTCCCTTCTTTATCACGGGCTAAAGTTCACCGGAGCTCCGATGAGGTGAAAACCACAACTTAGCTTTGTCTATGGTCTAATAGTTACCGGGAATTGTACATGAGTTAGGTCAATTATCATGCTTTTGTTCTAATTTTTTTATGTAAAAACAGTAAATGTTGTGCTGAAGTTGGTTTGCTTGTATCGAGGTCTGAATCGGGAGTTTTCGGGCCCAGTTCTATCACCCAATTGCATGATTTGCACAATAAAGCTCGATTTGAGGTCCAATTCTATCTCGTTCTCATTTTGATTTCATTATATACGCATGATTGGTTTGTGTGAAGTATGATATAAATACTTTGGTTAAATCAATTTGTTTGTTTGGTTTCATTGATAATGATTGTGGATTGTTAAAGTGGTGATCGTGAATTTTTGGAATTTTGAGAATTAATTTGGGGCGCGAACTGAAAAATTGCTAAAGTGAATTAGGATTAATTTGATTTATTGTTGTTTTGATTCATTGATGCCGTCAATCGTGATACTGCCATGATAGGTCGAGTTGGGTAGGTAAAAGGTAGGTTGGGTAGGCAAAGTTTAGTTTAGGATCTGTGATTGTTGAATGATGAAATGTTTGTGGAGTGATTTTGATTTATGCATTGGGATCTATTGTATTCATTTGAACGGGGAATGCCCCGAGGGATTTGTATTTATTTATCCAGGGAATGCCCCAAAGTATCATGTACTTAAAGATGGCATACGATCAAGGCTTGAAACGTCAGGTGGAGAAAGTAATGGAGCATAGTTAGGACTAGCCTAGAATAGAGTAGGTTTATATTTCCGCATTTTTTAATTAGGGACTATATTATTGGACTGAACACTAAATTTTAGATTATTTTATTTTATTTTGCTTGATTGATTATTTTGCGTGCTTTGTTTGGTTTATATATTTGTAGTGTCAAATTAGCCGATATGCTCCACCAAGCGATCGTGGTCGAACCACGGGATCGAGGGGTGCCTAACACCTTCCCCTCGGTTAACAAAATTCCTTAGCAAGAATTTCTATTCGCGGATCAATTTTAAAAAGTCAAATTATTTCGAAAATGATTCTCCAAACGTGACTTGGCACACCGAATTATGACAAGTGGCGAATTTGAAAAAAAAATGTAAATAATTCTTTTTTCAAAATAAATTTTCATCTTTTGTCACTTGGATAATAAAAACCCTTTTCGAACCTTAAAATCTAATTCTTTTGGGAGTTAAAAAAATGGTGTGATAGCTCTGGCGTCTCTACTGGGATTTTTCAGAATTTGAGCTTATTTTTGAAGTTGTATCAGCTTAGTTTGACATTATGGGTGTATAAACATTGTTTATATTATCGTATGTTGTTTATTTTATCATTGTTGAGTACTACGTTTTTACAGTTTTTCTCTTATGTGTTACCGCTTTATATCTGGCATCATGTGCATAACCCGAGTCAATCCTTTCTGCAACAAGTCTCGGAGTGCATGTTGTGTATATGACCTATAGTTGAGTCACCCTTATTTTAGGAGGGGGAGCCGTTGGGTTGTATGGAGTAGGTGGACAGCTAAAGCAATCCACTGTGGACCATACGCTCCCCCGAATAGCCTTGTTAGTGGACTCCAGTGTAGGTCAGCCTTTAGGTCATGCTTATCTGCATCATATTGAGACCTAGAGGGACCCACGTGGCCCTTTATAGAAGACTCACCCCTAAAGAATCCCTATGTACTAAATGTCGCATCTTTGAGGGTAACGTGGTCATTTGGCGAACTGATTTGGGGAAAAGCATATGCTAGAAATAAAGAAGGTGTAGGCAAGAAAAAAAAAGAAAAGGTGAATGAAGAAAAAGAGTTTCGTAGTTGTTTAGAGTTTTGCACTCATTTTTTTTTCAAAAATCAAAAACATCAGAAAGATATTTTTTTTGTTTCTTTAGCAAGCATTCTCAATTCGAAAAGTTAAAGAAAATAATTTTTCTCAATAGGAGCGGAAAAGAAAATTTTAAGAAAAGTGATAGAAGTATTTTACATTTCATAGAACGAAAATACCAAAAAGATTTTTCCTTCATAGTTGTCAATGTCAATGTTATGTGAAGTGTCTAATTAAAAAACCAAAAAATATTTTTATTAACATTGTTCATCGTTCGTTTTGGTCGTGTCTCTTAAGTTAGGTCAGTTGGTTATTTAATCTTTAATTGTCCAATCTGGACGAACTACGCACCCATGATTCTCCTCTTTCGGAATGTGAGATACGTAGGCAACCTATTGTTGGTTCGGGGATCTTATTTTAAAAAATTGAAAAAATATTTCCTTCACTCTTCATTTAGAGTAGGTGTTCCATATACATCTTTAAAAGAAAACTACAAAAAGATTTTCCTTTAATAGGTTCAAGTTTCATGTTCACATGAAATTCAAAAATCGAAAACCTAAAAAGATGTTTCTTTGATCATAGGTTTCATTTTGTATAGCGATGTTAAACCTGAAAAATTCAAAAAGATTTTCGTCAATTATTTTAACAATTTGTTGTTTTCTTTTCTTCTTAAAGTTCCAAGAAAAAGAGTTTAATTGGCCATTTTGAAAAGACTTCACGAACTACGCACACCTGATTCTCCTCTTTCGGGAGTGAGATACGTAGGCGCCCTTCTTGGGTTCGGTGATCTTTTCTAAAAGAAAAAAAGGTTTTGAAGAAAAAATGTTGAATTCTAACGTCTTTGCTATCTCTTGTTCAGTTAGTTTAAGGTGGTTAGTTTGTAGTATTTGGCTGGTCCTCCATATTGTACCAAGTCACAGAGAAAGTTATGACCAACAAAGATACTGAGTTTTTTGTCACTGATCAGATAGGGAGTTCGGGTAATGAGAATTTAAGAGCTAATAAAGAGATTCAAAAATTAAGGTAACAAATGATAGAAATGTATTGAGCTTGGGCTAATGGGTTGCCAGCCCCTCTATTTCCCGCTGATAATCTGAAATATCTTTCTAGCTTGTCTCCAGTGTCACATACATAGTTTCCTATTTTTGTTGACACACCTAAACATGCATGAGGACCTGCTCCAGGGAAACACTATCCAAACACTTCCAATATTCATTTCCTCACTCCTCAACACAAAGCTATCACATGCTCGGCTCCACCCACTGTTCATATTTTTGCAGCACCACCCCCACTCGAAGATCCTACTTTAGAGGTTTATCCATAAGGTGTGCCTCCCCACGCTGCGAGAGACCCTATAATGAATATTTTTGCTAATCAACATCATGCTATTGAGCCCATATTTAAGTCGACTAATCCTTATGGCTATACTCACCCGCCTGAATTTTCTCTTACCACTGAGAGGCCTGTTATAACAGAAGTACAAGAGAAAATGACCAAAAAATTGAGAAGTTTAGAATTGGCTATGAAAGACCTACAGGGACTTGGGGGTACAAAAGTGTCTCATATAAAGATCTGTGCATGTTTCCAGGGGTTCATCTTCCTTTTGGTTTTAAAATACCAAAGTTTGAGAAGTATGATGGACATGGCGATCCTATAGCACATTTAAGACGTTATTGTAACCAACTAATAGGTGTTGGGGGGGAGAATTACTCATAGCATATTTCGATGAGAGTCTTTCAGACCTAGCTTCAGAATGGTTTGTTGACCAAGACATCGACAAGTGGATTAGTTGGGATGACCTAGCTAATGAATTTATGAAACAATTCTAATATAATATGGAGTTGATTCCTGATGAGAAATCTCTAACTAATATAAAGAAAAAGAGTATTGAACCTTTCAGAGAATATGCAATTAAATGGCGTGAACAAGCTGCTAGGGTCAAACCACCAATGAAAGAAAGTAAGATAGTGGAGGTGTTTATTCAAGCGCAAGATGAAACATATTATCAACACTTGTTACCTGTATTAGGCAAGCCATTTATTGAGGTCCTCAAAATGGGAGAGATGATAGAGGATGAAATCAAGACTGGTCGCATTGTGAGTTTTGCAACATTGAAAGCAACTACTCAAGCAATTTAAAAGGGTCCAAGAAGTGTCAGGGAGAAAAAAGGAATGAGAAAGATACATCCGTTATTGTAGTTGGACAGTGGGCACGGTCAAGAAGACTATGCCGTCATCACACTCAAGCTCAAGCTCAAGTTCATGACCAAGATCTACAGAATCACTCCCAGAATCCATTATACTCCATTCCCCCACCTTTATAGCCAATATACAATGCGCAACCATATGTTCAATCCCTTCCGTACCCACAATGGTGTGCACCAACTTCACAGAGTCATCTTCCACCTCCACAAACATACCAAAGATCTTCTAGGCTAGATTTTTGGTCCAAGCCAAACAATGAAATAAGGGAGAAGTCAAGGGATAGCTTCACACCAATTGGAGAGTCGTATGAAAGTTTATTCCAGAGATTGGTATAACAGGGCATGATCACTCTTCTCCTTGGTATACTCCTGACCCATATTCAAGAAGTTTTGATCCTAATGTACGATGTGCATATTATTATGATGTTCAGGGTCACAGTATTGAAGATTGTCATGCTTTGAAAAGAGAAATTGAAAAGATGATTCAAGATAAATCAATTATGGTGCAGAACATTGACAGTGAGGAAAGCTCTAGTCATACTGTTATGCAAATCAGTGGCTAAGATGTCTGGCTAAGTAATTAAGAAGTCACCCCTCTCCTTACTAAGAAGAGGTATGGTAGTTTTTTTTATTTTATTTTCTATTGTCCTAATTATTTCAGGGTTGTAGTTCGGGATCTATCTTGTTTTGTCCTTTTGTCATTTATGTTCAAACCCTTCTATCTTTTGTTTCAACTAAATGAAGTGTCCCATTTTTCTCTGTTTTAAATATGTGTTCTTTGTTTGTTTTCTTTACATAGTATATCTTATGTTGACTCTAGTGATATGACATGCTAGTAAAATTTTCAGCCAGATCTTAAAATCCAGTTTAAACATGAACATTGAATCAGAGGGTTAAAGTTAGAAAAAAAGCATAAAAAAAATAGGTAGAGTGCTGAGATATTTGGTGACAAATTGAAGCCTTTTTAGAAAATTAAGGCAATTATTTGAGAATCATAAGAATAAATTGATCATCAATTGAAAAACATTGCTCAATTAGGTCAAATAGCGGATGTGTAATCCCGAGGGACAGAAAAATCAACTTCATGAAAGCATGAGTCATTCGATGTGAGGAATGTACAACAAAAATGGAGTGATATATTGAACAAAGTGCAAGAGTAGTGACGCACAGACTCAGTTAAAGTTAATGCTTAAAAAATGTTACAAATGATCTTTATCTCTCACTTTCATATTGCATGATATGCACTTACATTTTCAAGGATTGATATGACGAAGACATTTTATTCTGCTATCCAAACATCATGTCATCCTTTTACCCCATTTGAGCTTTAATCCTATTTTCTTTCATACCCCTCTTTTGGAATCAAGATAGAGTCATTAAAGCTCAAAAGAAAAGTGTCGAGCAAAATAATAGAGTCAAAAAAATTTCAAAAAAAAATATGTCAAAAAAGAAAAAAAAAGAGAAGAATGTCAAGACAAATAGAGTCAGAAAAATCCAAAGAGAAAAAAGTGTCAATAAAAGACAAATCAGATCAAAAGAAAAAACAAGCTGCCAGAACCACGCGTGACCTAATTCTCCTCTCTCAGGGTTGAGATACGTAGGCTGCCCTACTTCGGGCTCGGTCCAACTAAATAAACAATTTAGAATTACCCAGTCAAAAGAAAATGGGGCATGAGTTAATCCTCATTGTTGGAGTCGATTCCAACAGTTGTAAGTCTCACCCCACTTCAAGTGACGTTTCGGTCGCATGCCATTCTTTCTTTCTAACCCTATCCAAAAGCCAAGTTACAACCAAAGAAAGACCTTCAGATCAATCTTTGAGAGTGTTAAGGCTAAGAATGCAATGGATGTGATGACATATTTTAGGAACTACTCATCCTCCTCAGCATAAGAAATCAGGAGAGAAATAAAAATGAGAGAGTCTTATTGGTGAAAATCCTTACGAGCACCATAAGGTGATGGTAAGTTGAGACAGATAAAAATGAGAGAGTTTTATTGGTGAAAATTCTCATGGGCACCATAAGGCGATGGCGAATCGAGAGACAAATAAGAGAAACTTGTTGGCAAAAATCCTTCAATGTGCCACTAGCCGAATGAGCTCTTCAAAAGCAATGGGTTCAAGCAACAACTCAGTTTCATGGCCATTAACTCAAGAACAATTGGTGGAAAGTTTGGATGGAAAGATCATGCAGCTTGATCCAAAATGCATGGAATAATCATTAGAGTTGACTATCATTTCCAAATAAATTTTTTATTTCTTTATTTCAAATAGGGACATTCATTGTCTTTTCTTTCTTATCTTTATTTTTATTTTATTTTCTTTAGTCAGTTGTCCAAATAAAATTATTGTCATTTTTTCTCTTGTCTTGGAGTCAAGTCCATGTCAAAACAAGTAAGAAAAGATTTCAAAATTGGCTACCAGCTTCTTCAATTGCGTAAAGCAAGACAAAAGGCCAACATATGAAAGACACATGATTGTGAGACGAAATAAGGCATGTAGAAAGTTTTGTCAACCAACAAGACTGGGAACTATGGAAATATCTGAGAAGCATGACAAAGAAGACATAATGTATCTGTTTCAGAGCCACTCTTAATAATCTGAGTTTGGGTCAATGATGCAGTAAGTCAGTGACACATGCTAATGGTTGAAAGCAAGATTAAATGTGACAGGGGCAAGAACGATATCCATGAAAACCAAAGCCACAATCCATCCACCATGTTTTTAAACTAACAAGTTTTCTTTGTAGGAAACAGGAACACATGCTACCTTCAAATCAAGGATTTCAAAGCCTAAACATCAAAGGTTGTAATATTCTAACTTTTACAAATGCAAGAGGCAATGTTGCTGCACAGATTTGGCATTCAAAGCCCTGCAATATTTGTAAGGAGACATACTTCTTTATTTGGGTAAGTCAAGTAAAATTTGTAAGGGTATTTTGGTAATTCAAGCGATATTGGTAAGGAGACACAAATCATTGTTTGGTTAATTCAAGCGGCATTTATAAAGAGACGCACTTTCTTGTTTGTTTAATTCAAGCAGCATTGGTAAGGAGACACATTTTCTTGTTTGGGTAATTCAAGAGATATTTGTTAGGAGACACTTCCTTTTTTTGGTAATTCAAACTCAATAATTATGACCAAACCTCCCTTCTCCGTCACGCGCCGGAGCTCTAATGAGGTAAAAACCATGACTTAGCTCTGTCTATGATCTAATAATCATCGGGAATTGTAAAAGGGTTAGGTCAATTATCGTGCTTTTATTCTAATTTTTTTGACGTAAAAACAGTGAAGGTTGTGCTGAAGTTGGTTTGCTTGTACCAAGGTATGAATCGGGAGTTTTTAGGTCTGGTTCTATCACCCAATTGCATGATTTGCAAAATAAAGCTCGATTTGAGGTCCAATTCTATCTCGTTCTCATTTTGATTTCATTATATACGCATGATTGGTTTGTGTGAAGCATGATATAAATACTTTGGTGATATCGATTTGTTTGTTTAGTTTCATTGATAATGATTGTGGATTGTTAAAGTAGTGATCATGAATTGTTGGAATTTTGAGAATTAATTTGGGGTGCGAATTGAAAAATTGCTAAAGTGAATTAGGATTAATTTTGATTTATTATTGCTTTGATTCATTGACGTCGTTGATCGTGATAGTACCATGATAGGTCGAGTTGGGTAGGCAAAAGGTAGGTTGGGTAGGCAAAGTTTAGTTTAGGATCTGTGATTGTTGAATGATGAAATGTTTGTGGAGTGGTTTTGATTTATGCATTGGGATCTATTGTATTCATTTGACCGGGGAATGCCCCAAGGAATTTGTATTTATTTATCCGGGGAATGCCCCGAAGTATCATGTACTTGAAGATGGCGCACGATCAAGGCTCAAAACGTCAGGTGGAGAAAGCAATGGAGCATAGTTAGGATTAGCTTAGAATAGAGTAGGTTTATATTTCTGTATTTTTTATTTCGGGACTATATAATTGGACTGAACACTAAATTTTGGATTGTTTTGTTTTATTTTGCTTGATTGATTGTTTTGTGTGCTTTGTGTGGTTTATGCATTTATAGTGTCAAATTAGCAGATATGCTCCACCAAGAGACCGTGGTCGAACTACGGGATCGAGGGGTGCCTAACACCTTTTCCTCGGTCAACAGAATTCCTTAGCCAGAATCTCTATTCGTGGATCAGTTTTTAAGAATCGAATCATTTCGAAAAGGATTCTCCAAAGGTGACTTGGCACACTGGATTATGCCAAGTGGCGACTCTGAATAAAAAATGTAAATAATTTTTGAAATAAATTTCATCTTTTGTCACTTTCATAATAAAAACCCTTTTCAAACCTTTAAATCTAATTCTTTTGGGAGTTAAAAAAGGGGTGTGATACCTACAACATCCTCTCCTCCTTTATTCTCTACTTCTAGTACTAGTACTTTGAGCTTTAAAGACAAAGTTTTAATTGATAATCCCACCAACACAATTGAATCTATCCAAAATGACTTCCATCTTTTCAACCTAGACGATGAACAAGAAAACAATTCTAACCACCCTTTCTTCACACCCATTTCCGCTTCTGACAAAAAAAGATTATATACCCCCTGGGAACAAGCTATTATAGTGAAAATTTTGGGAAAAATCCAAGGTTATAACTATCTCCGATCTAGACTAAAGCACGTATGGAACCTTAACGAAGACCTTAACCTCATCGACCTAGGGGAAGACTTCTACCTCATTAAGTTCATTCACAAACAAAATTATGAAAAAGCTCTTTTTCATGGACCTCGGTTCATCAACTCTCAATATCTTTCCATTTGTAAATGGGAACCAAAGTTCAACCCCTTAACTGAAAGCCCAAACTACACTACTATTTGGATACGACTCCCTAAACTTCGTACTGAATACTATGACCTCTAAATACTATAAAAAATTAGCAACACTATAGGAACTGTCCTGAAAATAGACAGTTGCACAAGAAATGTTACAAGAGAACGATACGCTAGATTATGCATTCTAATAAAGCTTAATAAACCTCTTCCTATGAATGTTCTTATTGTATCTCACCTACAAAAGATCCTCTTTGAAAGTACCACTCCCTTATGTCAATTATGTGGTTGTTTAGGTCACAACATCCATTACTGCCCAAAAAATCCTGACAAGGAAAAGTCAATGCCTCCAACTACTCATACAATCGATCCTTTCCAGGGAACTCGTGCAGAAAAAATTGATGCCGAAAATAGTAATAAGAATTAGGAAAAAAAGAAGCTTCAGGAAAAAAATGATGAAAAAAAACAACAGAAAAAAATGAAAAAAATAGTACGAGCGACATTTTTACTTGGACCATTGTTTCCTACGATCGAAAACAAAAAAATAAGTTACCCTATAATCCCAACGCTACCACAAAAAATCATCTAAATCATAGAAATTCCAATTGATTTCATAATCTTTCAATTTCTGAAAATAATGGGGAAAAATATTTGATCCTTCACCACCCTCACACACCCACGTACCTCTTCAAAAAGACAAGGACATAACTATGGACACGACAGCCAGCAATGTACCCAAAGAAGTGATTCTGAATCTATCCACATCATACCTAAAACAAAATAACCCTTTCAACATGTGCTCAACTTCTCAGTCTACTCAAACCACTCATTTCACTAACTCTCCCACAAAAGTAATGCCTCTAAAGTCTTCTTGTTCCACTGCAACCATTTCAATTATCCTACATCACCTACTCTAAAGCCCCTTCATAGCCCAAATAGTAATTCCTATAGTACTTGTACTTCCTTAAATAGTAGATCCCACAACCCTACTGACATTTCAAATCTTTCACCAGATATTTCTTTACTCCATTCTGACTCTACTCTTTCAAACATCAACATCACTAACTACACTCCTTTAAATCTCAACTATGCTACAAAAAATGCTTCAACGACTCACGTACCTTCTCAAGCTCTACATACCAATGAAAACTTGCTAATGGTCTCACCTAACAAAGGAAGAGTTCGTCAAATCATTTCTACTATAAATGATCAATTAAAATAAAATCCAGCTACAAATATAGCCAGTACTTCATCCATTGATAACCCTAGCATGAACATCAACCCTACTACCAAACCTTTCCTTCCTTCTACAAATAGTTCCTCCATGGAAACTGAAAAACCATCTTTAAACCCCACAGACTCATCACCATCTATCACCCAAATATAATCTCACTCCACCATACCCAAAGATGCCACGACGTCCCACCAGTCATTGCCTCTGCAACCCACAAAACTATCAAAATCATCAAACACCACCGAACCAAATTCCCTCATCAATAAGTAGTTAAGAAAACTGGACAGACGCAAACCCCCATCCCATGCAAAACGTTAATATTTTTCAAAACTGGGAGGCACTACAACTCCAAAACTTAGACGAGAACATCCCGATATACCAACCCAACTGGCCTACAACCTGAATGACGTAATAAATGAATGAATTGGCTCAAAATAATCCTTTATCGATGGGCTTCTTCCCACCCATTGTCAGACTATCAGAGCTAATTCAAAATTACTATAATTTAGTGAACGCCCACTACACGCAGAACCAACACTTAATAGACTTAGGAGAGATAATGTTGCACTTGCAAATGAATTTAATGACGGAAAACAACACTAACATGAGTTGGGACTCATCCCAACAGATGAACTATTCGAATTGGTCTAGTCCCAAACTGCATACCATGTCGCCAACATAGGAGGTAACGATAAACGACTAAGAAGTTCCACAGATGCCGAACAACAATCCACCATCGCCACAACGTCCATTATCCTACGATAATAATGCTCAACACCATCCACAGGATCAAAAGGAAATACTACCAAACAACGCCACACAAGTAATGATTCCGATCACTATCAAGGATTTGCTAACGTTTACCTTCAGAAAAAGTATAGAAGAACGTCTCCTAATGATAATCCCTCCGCCAGTACCTAAATTTTTTATCAACATCAAATCCTATCCGGAGAACCACATGCATTAGTATGCCATCCTATTAGCAACAATGGAGAGACAAAATAGGGACTTCTCCTTATTCCTGAACCGAATTGCGATAAACCTGGAGATGTCACTGGCACCAGGAGGGGCATCATCTCTACGCACACAACCATCTATGAAGATTATCATCTGGAACTATAGAGGCATGAATAATCTGACCTTGAGAAGGAATGTACTAGAAATTATAGCTACTCACAATCCCATAATACTAGCTCTCACAAAAACTAGGTTATCAGTTTAAGAGCCTCTCATGCATACAATTCACGGATATCATACATGTGCCGGCTTCTGGATACTCAGGTGGTATAGCAATTTGTTGGAATAGCAATGAATTAATTGTGAATTCTCTTGTACTTACGGAGCAAGAAATACATGCAAGCCTCCAGGTAAGTCCGAATACTACACCATAAACTCTTTCAATTATTTACGTCAGAAATAGTTATCACTACAAAAAAGTCCTTTGAAAAAACTTGCATGATTTATCCACAAAAATTGATGGGCCATGGCTAATGGGAGGAGACTTCAACAAAGTTACTAGTAAGTCAGAAAAATTTGGTGGGAATGGGATTGACAACAGAAGAGTTACTAATTTCATTGAATGCATCAACAATTTACATATGACAGACTTAGGTTTTGTTGGCCTGAAATTTACTTGGACCAAAATGCATAAAAATAATGCTAGTATTATTATGGAAAGGCTTGATCATTTTCTTTGTAATCCGTTATGGCTTAACTTATTTCCTGACTCAAAAGTTATGCACCTACCTAGAGTTCATTCAGACCACTGCCCTCTTTTACTTAATCTTATTAGAAGTGATAAGATCATTACTCCGAACTTTTGTTTTGAAACTATGTGGCTGCACCACCCCAGTTTTAAAAGTATTGTAAAAAATAGTTCGCACGACAATTACAACTTCCTTAATGCCCCTAATCATTTTAAGCATGATGTCACCACTTGGAATAAGAAAACCTTTGGTAACCTCTTCAAAAATAAAAGAAATATTTTAGCTAGAATGAATGGTCTTCAAAAATTGGACCCGACTAGAAAAACTAATTTTCACTATGATCTAGAATCAACTCATCGTCGTAATTTTAATAGCATCCTAAAACAAGAAGAGGACTTATGAAAACTGAAATCTAGAGTCCAATGGACGCTAGACTGTGATGATAATACCAGATTCTTCCATATCTCTACCATTAAAAAAGGCATAGAAATAAAATTCTTGGTCTTGTGGATTCTGTCGGAACTGGACGTTCAATCCTAAAAAATAAATAATATTATTAAAAATTACTTCAAAAGTGTTTACACAACCGAATTAACAAGTTGTCCCCTTCTAAGGGTTTTGCCTGAAGGCAATTCACTCTCAGAGGATGACCATCAAATTCTCAATAAAGCGCTTACGATCGAAGAAATCAATAAAGCCATCAATTCTTTCAAACCTTTGAAGGCTCCAGGACCAGACAGCTTGCATCCCATTTTCTTTCAAAAATTTTGGGACAACACTAATTTCTCCATTATTAATAATACCTGTATGGATACATTCTCCTCGAACTGTATTAACCCAGAAATTAATCAAACTAACATTGTCCTTATTCCAAAAAAGATTATGCAGGAACAAGTCACCCATTACCGGCCTATAAGCCTTTGTAACACTATCTACAAGACGATCACCAACATCCTTGTCAATAGAATTCGTCCTTTCCTAGATAAAATTATTAACCCGACCCAAAGTAGCTTCATTCTGAATAGACATGCTTCGGATAATGCTATTATCGTTTAGGAAGCTATCCACTCTTTCAATAAAACAAAGGGTAACCATTAAAAAATAATGATCAAAATTGACTTATAAAAGGCGTTCGACAGAATTGAATGGTCCTTTACTAGATTCTCGTTATCTAACCTTAATTTCCCGGATGATTTAATTTCTTTGTTTATGAATTGTGTTACTTCTTCTTCTATATCTATCCTAATAAATAGAAATCCAACTAAATTTTTCCAACCGTCGAGAGGAATAAGACAGGGAGACCCTCTATCACCCTATCTTTTTATAATTTGCATGGAATCTCTGTCTAGGCTTATTTACCAAGCTACCTCACAAAGTTACTGGGATGCCATAAAAATCACTCCTACGGCTCCAGCTTTAACGCACTTATTCTTTGTAGACGACTTTATCCTATTTGCTAAAGCAAATATTGAAAATGAAAACTCTATCCTATCAGTTTTTCAAACCTTCGATGAAATGTCAGGACAAAAGATAAACTTTGCAAAATCTAGAATTTACTTCTCCAAGAATACTACCCCACCAATCGGCTTGTCCATCTCCTGTATTCTCCAGATCCAGGCAACTACTGACTTTGGGAAATATCTTGGTCTCCGAATGAACAACCTCCATCCTACAAAGAAAGATTACCAATTCATCATTGATAAAATGAATAGTAAGCTTAGTGGATGGAAAACCAAGTTCTTATCCATAACTGGAAGAACTACCTTAATCAAGTCTTTGCTAAACTCCATTCCCACTTATGCTATGCAAATTAATATGCTTTCCACAAATATTTTTGAAAACATCGATAGAATTCAGCGTAACTTTCTTTGGGGTTCTACCGATGATAAAAGGAAAATCCACCTTGCGAACTGGCACCTTGTTACTAGGCCAAAGAATATGGGTGGTTTAGGGATTCATACAGCTAAAAGGAAAAACTTTGCGCTAATTTTGAGCCTCAATTGGAGACTCATAAAGAATACCTCTCATCTTTGGGTAAAAATTCTCCAAGCAAAATATAAGAATCAAATTTCCAATAATATCATCTCCTATAAACCTTCTGAATCCTACGTTTGGAAAAGTATCAGCAGAAATAACCACATTTTCTGCAAAGGTGAGTCTTGGAATATTGGAAACGGAGCACACATAAACCTCTGGCAAGATAAATGGATCTACAATAATAGAAGTTTTCTTGACCATCTTCAAGATCCTCTATCTTTAGATAACTTACAAGAGAAAGTTAGCCACATCCTCTCTCATGGGGGTTGGAATTTCAATGCTATTTCTGCTATAATACCTTCAAAAATACAAAACCATATCCACAATACTTATGTAAAATAAACCAATCCTAGAATTGATTCTTTCTTCTGGAATACTTCTCCAAAAGAAAACTTCTCCTCAAAGGATGCTTACAATCTCTTCTTGCAATTCTCTTCATCTTCTCTTCAAATTACTTCCTTCGAAACTGCTGATCTCGATAGCAAATGGATCTAGAAAACTAACTCCTCTAATAAAATAAAACACTTCCTCTGACTCTTTACGCTAAACAAGCTCCCCATTGCTTCCAACGTCTACGCAAGACATATTATTCATTCTAGATCTTGTTCCTCGTGTCCTAACACACCTGAAAATACTGAACACACCGTTATGTTATGCCATAATACATCTAACATCTGGGACCATTTTAATTTCAAACCATCTACCACCAACTTCATTAGGGATATAAAAAAATTTTGTGCTTCCAACACTTTAATCAAACTACATATTAGTAGTTTCGTTCCCTTATTTGTTCTAACCCCCATCATCTTTTGGACCATTTGGAAAAATCATAACTCCATCACCTTTAATAACCGTCATTCCATTATCCCCCCAAAAATTCTTTAATCCAATACTTTAGAATATTACTTTGTGGGACCTTGCAAAATCCTTCTATTTCTACGAGAAATGCCTTAACTATTAAATGGGACCCTCCGCCAATAGGTTACTATAAACTCAATGTATATGGAACTTTTGAGTCTTCTAACAACAATAGTGGAACAGGAGGAGTCATTTGAAACCATTCGGGCACTTGGATCACAGGATTCATGCATTCACAAAAATCAATCTTACCTATACATATGGAAATGATGGCTCTTCTGCATAGTTTAAATTTGGTTATTGAAAAAGAATTTATTGCCTATAATAGTAGAAAAATACTCCCAGGTACTTATCAATATGCTACAAGAAAATAATCAACATTACTTCACATATCTTATCTGATTGCAGGTCGCTCATCAGGGAGCTAAATGAACCACAAATACTCCATGTTTACAGAGAAGGAAATATGGTGGCAAATGAATTGGTGGTGAATGCAAGGCGTCACAGGATGGCCATGGTTACACAACAACATCAACGGATGGGAATAAATGTTTTCACATTTGATTCCCCTCCCCCTTTTATCTTTCATGCTCTTTTAAAAGATATTCAATCAAATGGAACTACACGTCTAGTTCCTTGTCTGTAATGAACCTCTTTATGTTTTGAATAAACGATCTCATTCCTTAGCAAAAAAGAAAATTTTTTTATAAAGAATGGCTCATACAATCTGAAACTAACTCGATGGAGATATTTCTACACTCTAAAGTTGAGAGTTTAAAATTGCATATCTCATACATTCTTAGTCATAAGTTTCATCGGAATATTAGAAGGCTCATAAAATTTTAATTGTAAAATAGGAACAAAAATAAACAGAAACATATTGCACACTAAAATTGATAGTTTAAAATTGCATATCTAATACATTCTTATTCACAAATTATAAATAAAAAAGTAAAGAAGAGACGCATACATTTTTAAATTTACACATTAAAATTGAGGGTTTAAAATTACATATCTCACGCATTCTTATTTTATTCGATAGAAATATTACAATACTCAAAAATTATAATTGTACAATAAAAAAAAATCATACATATTTAAGACTTCGTACTTTATTCCTTCGGAATATATCATAACTCAAAAATTCAATTGATAGTGTAAATTTGAATAAAAAAATAAAATTTAACTTGAACAAATAAAGATTCACGGCTAAAATTATGACACGTTAAATAAGAAACACACTTTTTTCTTTTCAATGTAAATTTTTTTACTTGCCAATGAGAATATCTTAGCCACCCAAAAAAACTCATCAAATTAATTTGATTGGCTAATAGTGGCGGCGGGGATGCTAAAGACATCATTGGAGAAGCTTATCAATCTTAAATAATCAACCTATAAAATGCATGGATGATCTTGCATGTATATTATCACATCCTAAAATACTATCTCCTCATACAAAAAGCGTCATATTTTGAAGATGAACATGGACAAAACTTCAAAATAATCAGGGCGTTTCTTGCTCCTCACTTCCCTGACGTAATAAATAGTTTCATCTTACCATAAAGAAAGTTATGAGACTATGAAGGAAGAGCTAACAGAGCTCTTAAAATAACTTGTCCAAATAAAGAAAAAGAATTTCGTTGAGATGATCTTGTTGTTTGACCCAATCTCCTTTACCAAATTATTCGACCTTTATGAGAAGATCATGAGGGATGAAATCCTGATTTTCCATCTCCCCAACTCTTCTGAGGAGAGTGATGGATCGAAGGCAAAGACAAAATCATAAAGGAATGACCAGGCATAGTGAAGTTGTAGTTGTGAGCTTTAGTTTGGTGCATTGGGGGAGGGGAAAGGGAGTTGCCTAGTCGGTACTTTGTGAAGATCAAGGTAGTTTAAATTGTTTTTGATTAAATTTCTTTTTTTTATGGACTTATGGTTGTTAAGTGGGCCGGGTCGGGTCAACCCGAAATCGGCCCGTGAAATTTAACCGAGTTGTGGGCCGGTCCAGATTCGGACCTGGTTAAACGAGTCGGTCCGATTCTGAGCTCAACAGTAAAAATTTTAAAAACAATCTTGAACCGGCCCACTTAACCAACCTGATCCAACCAACCTAAACACGGTCAAAACTAGTTTAAAATCCGGTCAAAATTGGTCAAAAACTAAAAAAAAAAGTTTTTCTCCAATATACACTATATATACCCATCTATATACATTTTAAATACGTTAAACAATATATACACTATATATATAGTATATACTACATTAGAATTTAAAAAATATATACACATAATACATATTCACAATTACACATGTAATCGTATATACAACTATACGTTAGTTAAATATATATACTACTATAAATAAAATATACACTACAATATATATATATATATACACACACACACACACTATATATATATATATATTTATACACTAATTTATAAAACATATACACATGTATACGTTAAATATATACTTTTATAGAAGATATACACACATATATACGTACCATTCAATATATACGTACTACTTTAAATAAAATATACTACAATATATACACACACTAAATATATAGTTATGTATTAATTGGAAAAGGCTCAAAAATATCCCTGAACTATCTGAAATAGCTCAAAAATGTCCTCGTTAGATTTTTGGCTCAAAAATACCCCTCCGTTAAATTTTTGGCTCAAAAATACGTTTCCCTCTAACAAAATTCGGAAAAGGATCAAAAATACCCCTGAACTATCTGAAATGGGTCAAAAATACCTCTTTGTTAAATATTTGGCTCAAAAATACCCCTCCCTTAACAAAATTAAATTATTTTGATTGAATTAAACCCTAACTTTAACTTCTTCTTTTTTGGTAACTAACGACTTTTTATTAATTACCAAGAATCGTCATTACAAACCCATCAACTTAACTCAGTATGTTGTTTT
The DNA here is from genome assembly GCA_030864225.1 of Capsicum baccatum var. pendulum. NCBI lineage: Eukaryota > Viridiplantae > Streptophyta > Magnoliopsida > Solanales > Solanaceae > Capsicum > Capsicum baccatum. The sequence goes on along the minus strand of CM061553.1, from coordinate 205,083,370 downwards.
CTACAATTTAAACTACCAAACTAAGGCTCTAACATCTCCTACAGCTCACAACACAAAGGAAGTAAGTATGCATTTGGTTGCACGCTAGGCTCGAACTGTAGTTATGTAGGCTATCTCTTTCACCACCTGTTGGACTTCTCTGCACTGTTGTTGAAATATTCTACTGTTCCTCTCAATCCACACTGCATACACACATTCAGCAAAGAGTAGTTTGAATATCTGGGCACGCTGACTCTTCCCCTTTCCACATTTGGTACACCACTTCATAAATGTACTCCAATTCACCGAGGGGACACTAGAAATTTAAATCTATTTGCACAGTTGCTTCCATATTTCTGTGGTGTACTTACACTGAACATTAAGTGCTCTATTGTTTCCTCTGTCATTTGACATAAGTTGCAAGTTTTGGGTACTTCAATACCCCATTTCAATAGTCTGTCAGTTGTGAGCAGTCTCTTGTGACACATTAACCACATTGTGAAGCATGCTTTTGGTCTTGCCAGGTTCTTGAACATGAGGTTCTTCCATTGAACTCTGGTTTGGTTCCCAAGTAAATGCAGATAGGTGCATCTGATCATGCTTTTCTGATTGATATTATTACCCTGCATTTGATCAACTAATTCTTTGGCACTGATGATCTTTCTCACTATGCAGCTTGCTTGCTTTGGTATGTACCATTGTATAGATCATGTGATATAATAATGGTGTACCCATTGAATCCATAATCTATCTGTTTTGTGAGCCAGATCCCGACAAAGCTTGCTAACTGCTGCCTTGTTCCATAAATACAAATTGGTGAGGCCTAGTCCTCCAGCTGAACAGGGGGTGCATACTCTGTCCCAAGACACTAGGGATTTCTTGGTAATATTTCCTTCTCCCAACCATAATTAACTGCAGCACAGGCTATCAATAATTTTCAGCACCTTAGCAGGGATTAAAAATAATTGAGCCCAGTACAATTGGACCCCAAATAACACTATTTGTACAAGTTGTGTGCGACCTGCATATGAGAGTTTATTGGCAGTCCAAGATGATATTTTTTCCATAATTTTCTCCACTAGAGGGAACCATTGACCAACCGATAGCTTCTTGGTGGACAAAGGAATTCTGAGATATTTAAAGGACAGGTCTCCTTCTGTGTAGCCAAGTTTCTGCTTGATGATTTTTTTTGTTGTGTGTGTGAGTATACCAGATGCTAAGGAGAATTTGGTAAAGCATTCTTGAATTACAGTTATAGAACTCAAATCACCTCTAGAAAACATCAGTAAGTCATCTGCAAAGCTGAGGTGGGTAATATCTAACTTATTGCATCTAGAATGATATTTGAAAGTTTTATCTGTTTGCAGAGTCTTTAGGGTTCTACTGAGATATTCCATTGCGATAGCAAATAGAAAGGGGGACAAAGGATCCCCCTATCTAAGCCCTTTGACCGCTTCAAAAGGAGTTGTTTTGACACTATTTACCACAATTGCATAAGTGACAGTTTTCACACATGCCATCACCCAATTTGTAAACATATTAGGAAATCCCATAGCCTGCATGACTTGTTCCAGGTATGGCCACTCAACCGAATCGTAAGCTTTTTGGAGATCAACCTTGAGCATGATCCTAGGAGAAATATTCTTCCGGTGGTAAGCTTTCACCAACTCATGTGCCATAATGATATTGTCAAATATTTTCCTTCCTGGGATAAATCCTGCTTGAGTGTTGCATATTAAAGAGTCCAGCACTGCATGAAATCTATTTGCTAGGATCTTGGCAATGAGTTTGTACATTGTAGAGCAATAATCAATTGGTCTGAATTCCTTTACATTCTTAGGACTGGACACTTTAGGGACAAGAATGATCAGAGTGCAGTTAATGGGTTTATAGAGTGTACCAGTATTAAAGAATTGTTTAACTGCATTGATAACATCAGTGTTTATAATCTGCCAGGAGTGTTTGAAGAAATGGACATTGTACCCATCTACCTCTTGATCTTTGTCCTTCCCTGTAGAATTCAACCCTGCAGCAATCTCCTCATCAGAAATATCAGCACACAAATACATTCGTTGTGATCTAGTTAGTTTAGGTCCTAGCTTCATTATGTGATAGTCCACTGCTAGTAAAGTTGCGGCAGCTGATCCCATTAGGCTTTTGTAAAAGCTGACAAACTCCTCTTGAATATCAGCAGGATCACACAGTTGTCGACTAGTCAACGTAGTTAAGTTTATTATTTGCTTTCTGTTGGTTCTCTCCTTGATCATAGCATGAAAGTATTTATTGTTAGCATCACCTAATTTTATCGAATGGGCGCGGGACTTTTGCTTTAGAGCACTCTCCTCAATGAGAGACCATTTGTCCAGATTTATCAGTAATTTTTCTCTTAATTAATCAACTCATCATTTGCTACCTTAGCCAGTTGTTGTTGTAGCAGTTGTGGGTTGGCCCTGGCCTTTTTAATTTTATGCGTGATGAATTTGAATTCACTATTGTTCAACTTTCTCAATAGCAGTTGCAAAGCATGTAACTTCAACCACATATTTTTCATATAACACTTATCATACCTCTTCCCCCATACAGCAGACACAGTGTTTGAGTAAGAATCGTTCTCAGTCTATACGTTGAAGAATTTGAAAAAAGAAATAACTTTTACCTGGAGATTCTAAATAGGTATGATTATGGGGCAATGGTCAGAGATAAAAGGGCATCCATATTCAGTACTAATGTGACCTCAGTGCATCATCCATTCAGAATTGCAAAAGGCTCGATCAATTCTGCTAGAGATCCTATCAGTTCCATATTGTTTATTTTTCCAGGTGTAATAGTCACCTTTCTAGGGTAGTTCATATATTCCTACATTTCTCACACAGTTTGCAAATTCTTGAGTGTCTGCAGGTGTTACTAGTGCTCCCGCTTGCCTGTCTTGTGAGCTTAGTAGGGCATTAAAATCTCCTGCTATCAGTCAAGGTTGATTTACCCCTGTTTCCATGTATTCTAGTTCATCCCAGAAGGTTCTTCTTAATTTCATAGTGTTAAACCCATATATGACCGTAATCAAGAATTGATGTCCATTTCTTCTGTTCTGCACTAGTGCGTGAACAAGCTAAGCAGATGTCTTTAGCTTTTACACATCATAATAGGTTTGGTCCCAGATCAGCCAAATCCTCCCATTGCTCGCGTCTGAGTAATTATGCGGTATTTCCCATCCTGGTGCAATACAATTAGCAATACGATGCATGTTATTCCCTTTTACTCTAGCTTCTATGATCCCAGCAAGTCTAATGTGATGAGCCTTCAGAAATTTATTCAACTCTTTTTGTTTGTATCTCTTATTCCCCCCCCCCCCCCTCTAATATTCCAAATTAAGAAACTCATTAAGGATGTGTTGGGGATTCCTCCTCTATTCGTAGGTAAGGATGCCAATTTGCTCCCACTTAGACTCTCAAATGCATTCCTTACGGGTATGGCTGACAGTACAGAAAAATTTTTCAAATTAAACGTAGGACTTGGCCATACTGCATTAGGTCTCAAAGCATACCATTCCCTCTCAGTTGATTTAGGCTCTTGGTTAATTGTCTGCTCATGTTGCTCAGCTATCTGTGTATGACTTTGTAGTGCATCTGCTGAATCCTTCGCTACAGGTATCTGTTCTGTATTTTGGCATTGTGGCTGTAGGTGTCCTTTGTAGTGCCATTATTGTATTATCCTCGGACGCCTTCTTCTTCGAGGAGCTTCATCTGGTGCTTTCTTAGCTTCTGGAGGTGGACATACATGCCCAATCTGTTAGCATTTGTCACAAAATTGAGGTCTCCATTTTAATTCTACTTGTTGTAAGCAGGATTTGCCACTAGGATCTTGAACGGTGATCTCTTGTGGTATGTTCTTTGTAACATTCACCTCAATGAGCAGGCGAGCATATGAGATCCTGGTTTGTTTGGTGGTACATTCATCAGCAAATAGTGGGTTACCCAATGAACTAGCTATTCGACTTAGAGAGCCTAAGCCCCAACAATTAAGCGGCAAGTTAGGGAAAGTAACCCACAGAGGGATCTCAACTAGGAATTTTTTGCTAGAATCAAAATTTGGACTCCAAGGCTTCAGGACAATTGGTCGATTATTAATCGAGTATGATCCATTGGAGAGTATAGTGTCCATATCAAGCTTCTGTTGGAATTTGACAATATGATAGCCCTCTTCGTGCAGAAAAATCTCTGGTTCTACAACCATTGACCAGTTTTGAGCGATATACCGACTCATATTATAGGGCAATCTCCAATTACATCTGTGATTAGGGCTGCTTTCCATTTTTCTTCTTCAGCTCGAACATCGGTTACCTCCAATTGAACTACACTACGACCCTCCACAATTTGGGGGAGGGGGTATGTATTCCAGGCTCATCCCATTTGATGCGACTCTATTGTTCTTAAATATATTAACCCAAGACTCATATTGGTTATCTTTCAATTCTACAGCTTTCCCTTGCGCATAAAGTTTCTTAGCAGCTGCGTATTTAGCTTCCTCCGTGGTCACACCAATTTTCCCCACTTCAGTAAGTTTACAATTCTCAGATCTGGCTAATTCCACCGATGGCGGGATGCCTTGTTGCTCTTTGGTTACTTAGGGCGTTACACTAAGATTTAAACGTCTATAAACCTCCCTTTGTGATGAAGTTCCCTCTGCTATACCTTTGCTTTGTGAATTTCTATCTTCTACATCAGACTCAGCTTCCTGTGCTACATTCTCCTTTTGTTTACCAATCGTGCTTCTAAAAGTTAGAGTAATTTTCTGGCCTCGTCCTCGACCTCTCCCCCGTCCTCTTCCTCTCGCCATAGCTACGTTTCTCAGCATCGAAGTACTAACGTGCGCCGAGAGCTAGAGAGAGAAAAAAAATTGGTACTGTTTCTTTTCAGCTGGGATTAACTTTTTAATCCTAATACTTTAACTTTTTTGTATAAAAGTATTTTTTCAATTTTAAAAATAAGATAATGAAAAAAAGTATTTGAACTATAATATAAATTGGTTGAATTTGATTTGAAAAATAAATATACATTTATTCTAAAAAGGTATTTTCACTTTACATCTTTTTAATCTTTAAAGAAATTAACAAAATATAAATTTTCACTTCAAGAAATTACCGAAATATAAATTAAATTATGAACTTTTTATAAATTAACGAAATAATCAAAATAATTTAATTTCATTAAATACCCGTCTGTTAAATATTTGGCTCAAAAATACCCCTCCCCTTAACTAAATTAAATTATTTCGATTGAATTAAACCCTAACTTTAACTTTTTAACCCTAATACTTTAATTTTTTTTTACATAAAAGTATTTTTTTAATTTTAAAAATAAGATAATAAAAAAAACTATTTGAATTATAATATAAATTGGTTGAATTTGATTTGGAAAACAAACATACATTTATTCTAAAAAGGTATTTTCACTTTACATCTTTTTAATCTTTAAAGAAATTAACGAAATATAAAATAACAAAATTAACGAAATATGAATTTTCACTTAAAGAAACTAATGAAATATAAATTAAATGATGAAATTTATATAAATTAACGAAATAATCGAAATAATTTAATTTCATTAAGGGAAGGGTATTTTTTAGCCAAATATTTAACAGAGGGGTATTTTTGACCCATTTCAGAAAGTTCAGGGGTATTTTTGATCCTTTTCCGAATTTTGTTAGAGGGAGGGGTATTTTTAAGCCAAATATTTAATGGGGAGGTATATTTGAGCCAAAAATCTAACGAAGGACATTTTTAAGCTATTTCGGATAGTTCAGGAGTATTTTTGAGCCTTTTTCGTATATTAATTTATAAAACATATACACTTGTATACATTAAATATATACGTCTATAGAAGATATGCACACATATATACGTACCATTCAATATATATGTACTACTTTAAATAAAATATACTACAATATATATACTACAATATATACACACACTAAATATATAGTTATATGCTAATTTATAAATCATATACACATTTATACGTTAAATATATACGTCTATAGAAGATATACACACATATATACGTACCATTCAATATATACATACTACTTTAAATAAAATATACTACAATATATACACATACTACATATATAGTTATATACTAATTTATAAAACATATACACATGTATACATTAAATATATACATCTATAGAAGATATGCACGCTTATATACGTACCATTCAATATATATGTACTACTTTAAAATATACTACAATATATACACACACTAAATATATAGTTATATACTAATTTATAAAATATATATACATGTATACGTTAAATATATACATCTATAGAAGCTATACACACATATATACGTACCATTCAATATATGCATACTACTTTAAATTAAATATACTATAGTATATACACACTATATATATAGTTATAAACTAATTTATAAAAATATACACATATATACGTTAAATATATTCGTCTATAGAAGATATACACACATATATACGTACCATTCAATTTACTAGTTTAGGTGTACGCGTCTTACGCATGTACCTCTTTTTAATGAGTTCAAATATTACATTAAGTAGGATATTTGTTTAAATAATAAAGATGAATATAATAATTAAATTTAATATTTTTTGAGTATATAAAGATGGAGAATTTATTTATTAAACCTAATCTTTACCAAAAAATATTTTTAAAAGTCGATCGATATTCATCTACCATCTGTAAATTGCAATAAAACAATACAATGATAGATACATAAAAATAATACAATTAAATCTAATCTTTATACACAAAAAAAAATTTCAAATTCGTCCAACACTCATCTACCACTTGTAAACAATATAAAATAATACGATAATAGGGATATCAAAATAATACAACTAAACCTAATCTTTATATAAAAAAATTTCTCAAAGTCGACTAACATTTATCTATCACCGATAAACTGCAACAAAATAATATGATAAAAGTGATATCAAAATAATACAATTAAACTTAAATTTTACACACAAAAAATTCTCAAACCCGATCGAGATTCATCTACGAACTGTAAACTATCACAAAATAACAAACTAATAGAGATATTACTATAATACAATTAAACCTAACCTTTACCTAAAAAATATTTTCAAAGCCGACCCACATTCATCTAGCATCTGTAAATTAAAATAAAATAATAAGATAATAAAGGTATCAAAACAATACAATTAAACCTAACCTTTTACATAAGAAATTCTTCAAAATCAACCGACATTCATCTACGATCTGCAAACTATAAAAAAAATATAATAATGATTACAAAGTTTTGATTTTGATCTGACTAATTATTGTCTGAGCGAAAATTTTGACTATAAAGAATGATTTGAATGAAAACAAAGAAGATATATATATATATATATATATATATATATATATATATATATATACACACATAGATATTGAATTCTATTATGATGACAAAAACAGTGAAGAAATTACATCTCAATATTTATAGAAGTATTTCTTTAATCAGTCCTATTTTAAGAGTATTTTTCTAATTGAATAGTAGAAAACTTTTATCTTAATTAAGCACCCCAAAAGAGAACCAAAGCTAACACAAATACCACATTACTCGTATTTCTGCACAAAATATAACACAAATATCACGTAGATTGCTAGTATCTCTGTACAAAACAAAACACAAGTATCATGCAAATTGCTAGTATTTCTGCGTAAAACACAAATTAGAATCACTATCAATGTGCGGATAGAAAATATTAATTAATTCTCCTACCATATATTTTAGGAATCCCACATATTTTAGGAAGTTTAGTTAATATAATAAAAAATAATTAAATAATAAATTAAAAAATAGTGAAAAGATAATTTTGTCTAAAGAAGAGTCTTTTAATGAAGGATAAAATGTTCAAATCACTTTTCTAAAGGTCTTCACACTTTTAATATATTATAGATACGTACACATATAAAATATATGTACTTCTTTAAATAAAACATATGCTACTTAATATAATAAATTAATTATACTTTATAGTAAATTAGTAATATATTAAAACTAAGTATCTAATTTAAACTAAAAATTTAATTTAAATCATTAAATGGAATAAATTATAAAGTAAGGACTAAGGAGTGAATGAATGTTGAATTTTATTGATTGCAAAATGATCCAAAATTTATAATTTACATAGATGAAAAATCTACAAATTTTGCATCATTTTTTCCGACTCATGCATGTTAATATTAACGGAAAGTTGCATAGGATAGTCAAAGTCAACGGGGCAAAACCATGCATTGGACTTGATTCTGCTGAGTTCTCCCATGAAGTCATAATTTCTTCAAATCTCTACTCGTCGTTCGGCTTCGCTTCTATTCCTTGATTTCTTCATTCGGCTCTAATCCAATCTCTAAGGCAAACTAGAACAATCATTGCATTGCTTCCCAATGAATGACGATTGTCTCCAAGCTGCTGTCGTCCCTAACTAAAAGCGTTCTCCGATGCAACGGTTGACATTGGAACATTCAGAATATCTCTAACTAATCTTGAAAGCACAAGATATTGTGTTTCATTACTCCTCCACCAATCCAACATGTTGATCCGTCGTCTGCGATCCTCTAGCGGCGACAGAAGATTAAACTCTTCCCGATAAGTTGATGTGTAAAGTCCATCCTCAACACTGTTCCAACAAGGTAAATCATAAAAGGAATCAGGAAAATCACTATGTGTCGGCCTTTTAGAAGATGATGGCTCCTCGGGAGGATGAGGAGCGACAGTTGGAGTGATATTTGTTGGTACAGTTAAATCAGCATAGTGGTTATATAATTTATCTATGTAAGCTTTCGCATCACCCATAGCCGTCCACAAATCAGATTGTACTTGTTCAGAATTATTGTTAGTATTTATCTCTAAGTTAGAATAAATAAGAGTACTAAAGTGGCACATAGTAGTATATTTCATACACGGATTTAGCATAGCACCAACCAAGTAAATAGGAGAAATCGAAAAAAAATATTTTTAAAATTTAGCAAAAATGAACAGTTTCTTTGTAACCTTCTTTATTTTTATATTCTTTGAGCAAAGCAGAAATATCGGCTATATATGCCAAAATATTACAAATAGTAGGATAATAAGCACCAAAAAATTCAACCATAGCTATATAAATTTTTTGTAAAAACTTAACAAGATCATTAATTACAGCCAATCAGAATCATGTAACATGCAATCAGCAGAATCAGCAAAAGAACCACAATGTTGGTTAAAAGATAGTGTAATAGGAACTCTATATTTATAACAAGTTTTTAAAAAATCATACGTATCATTCCATCTAGTATCACATTCTTCAGGCATCAATATCAATGGAAGTCCATTTTGTTCACATTTAAGTTTAAAGTCCCTAATTCTTGATCTTCGATTATTTCCTTGAATAAAACCAACGGCAAGTCGGATTTTCAATATAAAACTCAAAAAACTCAGGACCGTCTCTTACAATTAAATTATATATATGACAAGCACACTTAACATGAAAAATTTCAGGTAACGGCGGAGATAGCTTAGATTGTAACTTTGTTATAGCAGTCTTATTGTTAGAAGCATTATCAAAAGCAATACATAAGATTTTATTTTCGATACCATAAAACTCAACAACTTTAGCAATCGAATCGGCAATAAAATCTCCAGTATGTTTACGATTTTCATCATATAAAAAGTAAGAATACATTTTTGCATAACAAAATTACCATCTATCCAGTGATAAGTGACGGTTAAATAATTATTTTTATTTACAGCACGACCAAGATCAGAAGTTAAGGACATTCTACGTTGAATATTTTTTAACAATGTTGATAATAAAAACAATATTGTGAATGAAGTCTAAAAATATCGGTCTGACAAGTACTTCTAGGAATACCATTAAACATAGGATTATAAATTGCTTGAATATAATGAATAAAGACATCAGAAGAAAGAAAACTAAAAGGCAAACAACCAACAGCTACCATTTTAGCTATTTCTTCCCGATCCCTCAATTTATTATACCTCTTCATTATTTGGCTGGTTGCTGGGTTCATTCTAGTTTGTGTTGGCCCACCAACATCCGCATGATTTTATTAAAAAAAAAACGTTTTTTGAATTAAATTATCTTTTAAACCCAAAAAAATTCCTATAAATACCCTACACTTTCAAATCATTTTTCACACAATTTTTCATTCTCTCAAATCTCAATTCTCAAATATTCTATATATTTCTAAAGTGCTCATTTTAATTTTTTAATTTTGCGATTACAAAGTACGAGTGGAAGTTTCTAAAGTCGCAACCTTCGAATACTTTCAAAATTTGGTATTATCGTTCCATCTCTTACGATTAAATTTTAATTAGTGTATAAATTGTTGAATATTTAATTTTATTATATTTGTGTATTTCAAATTTTTTTAGTTTAATTTATATTAGGGATAAATTAAGAAACTTTTCGACTAAATTGCTTTTAAAATTGTTAGACCAATATACCTGCAGACTTCCAACTTTGGGACCCCCTTGCCCACTGCAAAAATTATGCATACTGTAAAATAACTTCAATATATACTAGGTACACATAGGTACACCAAATCTGTTTTGGTGGAAATGTGAAAAGGTGAACAAAAATAAACATCGATAATCGAAACTTTCAATATTCACGAAATAAAATGGCGCTCTTGATTTACCACCAAATTCATCTACTTTAAAGGTACAAAACTGTATTTTCATTGTTTTGTTTCTATATTTATTTACTATGAGAAGCACTTACTTCTTTCCTTTTAAGACTAGGATTAAATGAAAATAAATATTAGAATGGATCAGAGATATCAAGTATAAGTTTCCAGACATCCATGAAGAGATATATGATCCCCTTCATCATCTTGAAGAAGCAATGAAAAGAATAGAAGATGGAATCGATACATTGTCCACTCAAACTCGTACTTTGATCTCTATGTTAAGGGATCTACTTGCCAGAATGTGCATCGATCCTGAAGAAGTCATTACCCCTCCTACTTCACCACCCTGTACTTGAATAATTGTGTGTTTGTTTTTATTGGGCATGATGACACTATGATTTCGGAATGAAAAAAAAATAATTAATGAAAAGGGAGCTTGATATCAGTTTCAATTATTTTGATATTTTGTTGACAATTCTTATAGACAAATGAATATTTTAGCCAACATATATGAGAAGAGATAGAAATTAATTACAAAATTAAAAATAACAAAGGGTGATGGATACAAATGTAACACAACACTTCATTCAGATCAGAAAAGCGCCATAATTTCCATCACTGCTTGTTACCACTTTCATCTGTCTTATAAACAAAGCAAATATTGCCTTTGTTAGTGATATTGGAGAAATAATAGCTACTTTTTGAGAAGTCAAAGAACTATTATGCATGTTGTTTAAACTTCTGATGCAATGATCACCAAATGAAGCTATGTGAGCTCCAGTCAAACGTTAACAAAGAATCGTAAGGTCATAAGTTTGAAACTGAAAGTCGAGATTAAGTTTGATCCAGTATAATATTTGTAAGGGAACTGAAAAATTTTTACTCCTCTTTGATTTAGATATATAGTAATGGAAAATTTTATAATTGTGATAGGGTATATTATGTCAACAAAAAAAATGATTGATTAGTTAGTTAATAGTCACAATTTATTCTAGATTAGCTAAAAATTCTCAATGTTTATTTAAAAAAAAAAAAAAAAAAAGAGAGAAAAGAGACATTAATACATTTGTGAAATGAATTGGTTTCGTTAGGTAGGAATCTAAACTCTTGGAGGGAGATATAAATTTTTAACTTAAACGTTTGGAGAGAGATTTAAAAGATTTCATTTAAAATCAATTCGTTGAAAATCATTGCAATATAATGGTGTTGTTTGTTGAAAAAACTAACCTCTTTTAAGTTGTTGGATGTAGAATCCTTGATGGTAAGATTCATTTTTTAAGCTTTATATTTTTAATATTTTCTTTGTTTAATATGTTGAAATACTAATTTTTTTCATTCTTTTTCGTAGTAAACAATGGACAAGATATTAGAGCGTCTGTACAATATAGACCATATGTTGGAAGATAGGCATGAAGATATACGGGAAGAAATTCAACATCTTGAAGCAACAATCCAAATAATTGAAAATTGCGAGCATATTTTGTCGAATCAAATTTATTATTTGGACGGCATGCTAAGGAGTATACTTGGTCCATTCAGCATCAGTGTTGATTAAGTCCTAACTCCGCCACCTTCACCACCCCCGAATAACCCCCTTCAATGAATAAGTGAATGTTAGTTTTTTGTCAAGGTTTAGATTTTGATGAACCTTCTTTCGAATGTTTGTGTTTGCTGGAATCTTGAGATTAATGAAATTAAAGTGATGTAATGTTGGAAGCAAGGTCTATTGCTCATTTGAATTTTTCTACCGTTAAACTCTCAATAACAAAAAATAAGATTAAGATCGATTTGTTATAAAAAATACAACAACTAAAAAATTTATGAATACGTCATGGATTATGGAAAAATTTATGAATTCGTCATGCATTATGGAAACAATAAAAAAATTATTTGGTCATTACAAATAAAATATCATACAATTTTAGTCAAGTGATGTGTTGATTTTTTTTCTTGTAATTAAATTCGAATTGTTGGGTTCAAGCTAAATGGGCATGCTTTAAGATTATTATAGTCCTTTGGTCATATTTTCGAAGGTACATATTTTGATCTTAGATTTGTCAATGTAGTATGTTGCATGCATTACATTACCATCATGTATTGTGTTTTGTTTTGTTTAAAAATAAAAATTAAATTCATCAATTACAAATCCAAATCAGTTAATAAAGGTTTTTCAGTAATTACAACGAAAAAATGACCGATATTCAATTGCTTAAGTTATTCAACTACTAGGTCTTCCAAAATTATATGTCCTAGCACCGCTTCTACCTCCTCTATTATCAGATACGTCATCATCTCTACTGCCTCTACTACCTTTTCCACCTCTACTGCCTCTACCACTGCTACTTCACCACCCTATTATCCCGCTCATCATATCCATTTTTACCGCCATCATTAATATTTTCATAACTTCTACCTCCTCCTCCACCACCACATCTATTTGAGAAATTTTCATGTCCACTTCTATTCCTATTTATTAGTGGCCTTTCACGAGTACAAACTTTCCTAGGATTTCGTGTAAATGTCGCATGATCGTATGGGTCATCTTTCCCAACATCTGAAACAATCATGTTATCATCCCAATCTAAATATGAATTCAATTGTTCCATTAAAATATTTTTGAAATCCCGACTTTTAATATCATCATCCGAAGCAACATCACAAATTATGTCAAATCATTTTTTCAACACGTATTTTTTATATTCAGTTGTGATTGTTACGTATCCTCCGAGAAAGAATCTCTTCAAGTGCAGGCGGATTACATCTCTTCTCCACTATCGTAATATATACCTATCGGGGACAATGCCAATTCTCTTGTGTGCCAAGATTTTCAGAATGTGACAGGAAAAAAAATTTAAAATTTTGAAAATATTAACAATTACAGTTGAAATATTGAGAGTTTAGTCTATACTCCACCATGAACACAAAAGGGTTGACATGAAAATCAAAAATCAATACGTATTAAAAAAATCTATTATGTTGTACTTCTTAAGACCCTCCACAACTTCAACACTCTCAACAATGTTAATTTCACTATGGTAAAGCTTTTTCATTTCAACCCTTAACTGATCAAAAATTAGCCTGGAGGAATGTTTTAAAAGTTATAGTTCCCAATGATATCTAGACATAGTTGTTGCATTTGCATTTTTGAAGGAGTGTTCTGTTTCGAACTCTATCTCTCGTATTTTACTTTTATATGGCTTGCCTCATATTGCTTAACAAACTTATTTGGGATGGTTTGATCATTTATATATCCATCAAAGAAAACATGCATTGACTTGCACAATTATGTGGACATCACTTAAATGACTGCCTCGATATTCGCATATTTACTTGTGAGGATACAGTTGGTGCATTATTGTCCATAGCTAGAAGCTAAGTTGAAAATATGAAGTTGTAGGTTTGGATGTCCTCAATTGTGATCAAGGCACATCTCAAAAGTATGGACTGCCTATGTTGATTCACACTAATGAAAAATTCAAATAACATGTGCCATTGATTAACAAGGTACGTTGTATCAAAACATACAATGTCAGAAAACTCGTAATATGCGGTCTTGAAATATCTATGAACTCACAGCATGTTACAAAGTCTAACAACATACTATGTCTACAAGATAGAAAAATTATCTATCCTTCGACTTCATATTACAAAAGAACCTCTTTATTGCTTCAGCATCACTGGAAAAGATTCTCATCCTTCTTTGATAAAGAATGTAATTTCTGCAATTCTTTGAGGTGCACCTCATTCTATTCGGATCATCAACTTCCACTTTTAAGGCTCTTATGCTCTTTGAAGGTCTCCTTGCAATGTCATGAGCTTTCAGATTTTTCTTCTCAGTCCTGCTTAATTGTCAATGGTAAGCCATAAATTATAAAAATGAAGAATCAATTTCATGATTGTGCACTATAATGGCTTTATAAACAGCCCATAAATCATTATCCATCAAAGAATAGTTTATTTTTTTTCTGATAGTCAACTCTTTTGCTCTGATTCCTTCTCTTTGATTTTCTGCTATTATCACAAGCATAGATCACATACCTAATGAAAGCAACACTTTTTTTGTTTGGTGTTTTTTCCACAATACTAAAACCCTTTAATCTAGCGTGTTCTTTGTAATGCAAATGTAGATTCAAGACTTGTAAAAATCATACCTTCAATAAGACCTTGTACATATTGTTCGTCCGTAAAGGTCTCCTTCAATAGGACCTTGTACATATTGTTCGTCCGTAAAGGTCTTCTCATACATTCCTTCTTTGTCTTCTTCGAATCTTTGACCCTCAACTTTATATTCTCCTTGCTATGAAATATTAGCATCTTCATTTTCCTCCATTTAATTAGGCATATTTACCTCCTCGCCTACTTCAGCAAGCAAGTTTGTAAAACGCTCATCATCACTTTTCAAAAATGAAATGGGCCAACGTCATAACCACCATCTGAATTTTTCCCATATTGATTATAATTTTGGACCAAACTATCGATATCATCAATGCTAAAAAGATCATCCAAGATTTCTGTTAATCGAATACTAAGAATCCTTGGATCCATTTTTTTTTAAAAGATTATATGAAGACTTAAAATAGAAAGACAAGAAAGAAAAAAAATAAAAGAGATTAAAATCAGTAAAAGACAAGAAATGAAGATGAATAGAGAAGAAATCTGTAACGGAGAAGAAGTTAAAATAATGAAGATGAACAAAGAAGAAATTTGTAAGAGAGAAGAAATGAAAGTAATCAAGATGAATAGAGAAGAAATGAAAGTAAAATATATTTTATATCTAATAAGAGGGAATGAGGAGGAGAAGCAGGCAGGGCTCCGTCTGTCTGCTTCATAAGTTGCTTTCTCCATAATTTTATTATATTATGTCTAATTAATTATTAAAAAATTATTATAAAGTCATTTAAGGAGTTAAAAAATTAATAATATTTAATATTAAATTTACTTGACGTATATGAGACCCATTTAATTTTTTTCCGCAAATATTTTTGTGTAGTAATTTTGTTATATCACTTCTAATTAGACGTGTCTGCTTCACTGTTTCAACCGTGATTTTACTATGTCCCTTCTAATTAATTATTATGATCATTTAAGCATTATGTCAATTAATAATATTTGATAAAAAGGTAAAATACATATAAAATGATAAGCTAATCAAAAAAATTTCACATGTATTTCTTATAGTAATTTTGCTATATCACTTGTAATTAGTTGTCATGAGTCATTAAGACACGTAAATTTACTATATCACCCATAATTAGTTATTGTGTTCATCTAAGCATCATGACACTTAAATTGAAATAGAAGAAAAAAATATCATACATCACAATAAAGTAAACTTAAACTATTTAAAATATATAATTGACTATCAATGCCACAAAAGTATGGACAACGAGAGCGATTTATACTGTTTGAAAATTACATAAAAAGTATTATAAATTACAATAAGTAACAACTTACAATATTTATTAACAAAATTATTATGTATTTTAAAAAATATTATAAATTATAATAATTAAAATAAATTTCTATAAAATATTTATTGGGCCCGTTCCTTTCACGGGCTATTGGTGACTAGGGTAAAGAGAGAAGAAATGAAAATGAACAACTCGAGATTCTAAAAAACACAAATCCTTTGGCTCCTAAATCTAATTGGACGAAACTAACTAAGGAGTCGTTTGGTAGAGTGTATAAGAACAATACAAAATATAGTGTATTAATAATGCTTGCATTAATAATGTCTGTATTAGTTATGCTTGTATTAGTTATGCATGTATTATTTCTTATACATTGTTTGGTTTGATGTATAAGAAATAATACATCTTACATAAAATCTATAAAAGAAATGTTTGTTTATAAAAATACCCTTCTTTGATTTTGTACACTTATTTGCAATAAAAAGCTTTTGTCATCTCAAACATAATTAGTATTGTTGAACTAGTATATAGAGGTTTCAGATTAATTGCAAGACCTTCGTCTTTGCGCATGAAATATTATGCCAACGGATTAACATAGTCGAAACAAAAAATAAAATTTAAGACGTAAAATTAAGAAAGTCTCTTTTCTTTTAATCTTTTTAAAGACCCTCGAAGTAAAGCAAAAATATGTTACAATTATTTAAATCAACTATTCATTGTTGTAGATTAAAATGGTGAAAAAAAATTGTGAAATATTTTTAAAAAATTCACTATTGCAAATTAAAATGGCGGAAAATGGAATGAGAAAATATTTTGAGAGGAAAATTGAGGGGTATTAAGGTCATTTAATAAGTTAATGCATGTGTTAAAAGACATTGTATTATTAATGCATAGGAAATGGAGTGTATTACTAATACTCACTCCAATACACAATAGAGTGTATAACTAATACTTGCATTAGTTATACATAGCTAAAAAATTATATCAAACAAGGTACTAGTAATACACATTAACTAATGTATGCACTATATTTTTCAATACACTCAGCCAAACGATCCCTAAGTGATTTTGTTTTGGCGAGAAGCCTTGGTGAGGAAAAAAAACAGTTTAGAAGTCAAAGGGTATTGTGGACTTTATGCTTAGATTGTGTCAAATTAAGTCAAAAGCGATTATGCCCTTTAACACTACCCTTTATTTTTACGTAATTTCTTAGTACTAAGTATTTTTTATATTATCAATGCATCAAACTTGAATTCAAAGTGAAAGTTGTAAGCATTAAGTCACATATTTTAAATACGAAAAAAAAATTTGGCCATAAAATGTGGCCATAATGGCTCAAATTTGATAATAAAGCCTATTCACATTGTAAATAGGTTTATATTTTTAAGTTCTTACCTTTTTCTCCCAAATTTATATTTTCCTTCTTCATTTATTCTTCTAGCTATTTCCAACACATGAGGATTGAACATCTAACTTGTTTATTTATTTGTTTGTTTACTTTGCATTTTAAAATAATATCTACACAAACAAAGAAGAAAAATGTTAAGTTATTTCATTTATTTGAATAATTTTTTTAATTTAAAATAATATTAAACTTAAAAATGATTTTAAAATTGCTGGATAATTTTAAAATGATATATAAATGACTGAATGATAATTTAAAAATAATTATAAACAATTTTATTTGTCTTTGTTGGACAGTTATTCCATTTGGACACATTTTTAGAATGAGAATTTAGAATATAAAATAATTTAAAAAATTTAGAAAAGTAATTTTTTTAAGTTTATTGACATTCTGTTTTTATAATTTATCAAAAAAAAATTAAAATTACTTAAAATTATGTAATTAGACAAGACAAATTATTAAAAATATGTAATTATACAAGATAAATTATTAAAATGTCTAATGATACAAATTCACTTCAAGAATTTATTTCTCTGAGTTTTTAGCTATTTAAAATTATGTTGTGTATTTTCTAAAAATAATTTAATCTAAAGAATCGAGAATGTAATAAATTCAACAACGCCAGGACTGCTTCTTCAATTAAATTAAAAGAGATATCAATAGAACATGCCTACTAAAAAATTTCATATTTTTCTATAGGTAATTGTTTTTATTCTTGTAATATAGAACTTAATACATTTACTTTGATTCAATAATTTGCTAATCATTATCTATATATTTGTCATTAATATAACCTCTAATAAGTAATTTTACCAATTATTGAGTTTAAATAAATTTTAAAACGTATTTAGATAATTATTTAAATATAATTTGAAAATATTCCCAATGACAATTAAAAGTCAAAATAGTTTAGACATGGTAGATATCGATTCAATATAAAAATTATAAAATGCATATAGATCATATATGTCGACTCTAACTAACATTAACTCAGGAGAGTCACACATTGATGTTACAGTCTTGAACTCATATGTTACATCGACTTGAAAAATTATGAATCATTACTCATGATTGTTATTATATATAACCTCTATTTAAATAATTTTATCAAATATTATTTTTAAATAAATTGAAAATAGTTTTTAAAATTTAATGTGTATACAATTCAATAACAACAGACTAAATTCAAAATATTTTAGACATTAACAAACTATAAAAATAATAAAATTATACTCCTTCCGTCTCATTTTATGTGTCATCATTTCCTTTTTAGTCCATCCCAAAAAGAATGTCATGTTTCCTTATTTGGTAAATATTTAAAAATACAATTACACTTTTACCCTTATTGGGCCCACTTAATTAAAAAAAAAATAGTAGCACATTTTTTGATAAAGGACAATTTGGTAAATATTATCAAGTCTTCTCTTATTTCTTAAACTTCATGCCCGGTCAAATGGCGACACATAAAATGAGATGGAGGGAGTATATAGTTCATTTGTGTCGATCCTAGTTAACAGCAATAAAAGAGAGTCCAACGTTAATGTGGTAGACTTGTATTCCTATGTCACATCGATTTGATCATGTAAATCATTATTTAATATGACCTATAATTAAGTAATTATATTAATTAATATATTTATATAAATTTAAATTAATTATTTAAATAATTTTAATCTAATTTGAAAATATTTCAATAACAACAACAAAAACACAAAACTTTTTAGACATGATAAATATTGACACATTATAGTAAACAATAAAAACATATAATCTGTAAGTGTCAACCCCAGTCAACATCAATCTAAGAGACTCATATGATGTTGTAACAAGTTGTCTACTCCGATTTAATAACTTATGAATCGTTACTTACATTGTTATTAATATGATCTTTAATTAAGTATTTTATTAATTATTATTAATAGATTAGATAATTTTTTTTAAAAAAAATGATAATATTTCAGTCGTCAATTCAAAAGAATTTAGAAATAATAGACATCGACACATTAAACATAATTTGTAAAAACATTTATAATTTTCAATCAAACGTATTTGAAAACATACTATGAAAATTGAAATGTATTTTCAAACCGATTTAAACATAATTTTTTACTAATTCTAATTCTCGAGTAAAAAAATTTCTCTAATTCTAATTCTTTACTAAAATATTTTTCCTCCACACTTAAATATTTTTTTCAGTGAAACATATTTTCAGTATTTGGAAACATACAATGGTAAATACGTTTAGAATTTGCTAATTTTCACACATAATAATTATTTGTTAGTTTAAGTATAATTTTAAAACATAATCATTATTGTTAGATACGTTTTCAAATACATTTACTTAGATTGACATTCTTAATTTCAGTTAGTATAATTTTACACCTTTTCAAGTTAAAAAAAAAATTAGATAAAGATCTCAATATTTCAACATGATCTCAGTCAATGCTTATCCTTTCATAGTAAGAATTTTATTTGTGATAGTAAAAGACGATCAGTAATTAAATTTGAACATAACATTCTTGACTCTAGCTACAACTGTTCAGAATCGAATCGAAATCGATAATCTGTAATGACATTTTGGTTAGTGAACTAATGGTTCGACTTATCGGATTACCAAGTGTAAAGTATGTGTGATTTGTTGTTATCGCAATATTTTTACAAATTATATTTAAAAATTATATATATATATATATATATATATATTAATTTTATTTAAGCGTAATAATAAAAAATTAATTTATTAGAGATCATTTAGTAACAAATATAAGTAATAATTCACAATTTATCAAATCATCGTAATATAGGGGTGAAACAGTTATATGATTAACACTTATATCTCTCGACAGATGTGAACTATATGCATAGTTTCTGTAAGTGTCAATGTTTATCAGGTTTAAGGTATGTTGAGTTGTCGTCATTGCAATATCTTACAAATTATGCCTGAGAATTATTTAAATATATATTTTAATTTTATTTAACCATATACTTAAAAAAAATAAAGAATTAGAGATCATTTTAGTAACAATGAGATAAAGTTGGAGAGAAACATGAGAAAAAAATAGACAGTAAACGTAGTGTTTGAGTTATAGAAAAAATATGTACGTTTTTGAAGAAATATACGTATTTTAATGGTATAAGACTATTAATATTTTGCCTAAGAATTTGTGTTGTAATTAAATTGTAATATAGGGAATATACATATTTTAATACTTAATTACCTTGACTTTAAAACTCCAAAAGACTATTATAAACTTTTTAATGTTATGGCCATTTAGCATCATCCCTAAAATCAAGATCTTTTTCTGTATTTTTTCAAAAAAGTATTTTTGGTGAGAAGTAATTTACCTATGACCAATAATTTTTTTAAAAAATATTTAGCACTAATTAATGTTTGACCAATTCTTTTTTAAGTGTTTCTCAGTATATTTTTTCAAAAGTCCTTTTAAAAAAGTGTGAAGAACTAACTTTTTTCAGCTTTTGAAAAACAATTTTTATTACTTTGTAGAAGCACTTGGCCAACACTTTTTTTTTTAAATAAACATTTCTAACCTCCCAAAAAATTGACAAAACAAATTATTCCCTTCGTTTCATTTTACTCAACCTTTTTTCTAGAAATAGTTGTTTTAATTTAATTGTTCAGTTTATAAAATTAAGAGAAGATTTTCATTTTCTTTTAATACTATCTCTATCATTAAATGACTAAATAAAATATTATTTTTTCCGGTTATCTTACTTGTCCACTTTTCTATTTTCGTATGTTCAACAATACTTGTACAATTTATAAAGTCAATAGATAATTACCTGTTTCTACCCATTTTACCCTTAGCATTAAATATGATTTATTATCTAATATCAAAGAATAATATTTAATACCAAGGGTAATAAATATTTAATACCAAAGGTAAAATAGAGACAATGATAAATTATATATTGATTTGTCAAATTGAACAAGTATTTTTAGATAACTTTTTTTAGTGTATGTAGTGAACAAATATAAAAGTCCGGAGACAGTGAAATAAACCTCAAATATTATTTTTTAAAGAGAACATTATGATTTGTCAAATTGAACAAGTATTATTAGATAACTGTTTTTAGTGTATGTAGTGAACAAATATAAAAGGTCGGAGTGAGTGAAATAAACCTCAAATACTATTTTTTAAAGAGAACGTTAAGTTTTTTTTATGGTTTCCCAAGGTATCTCCACAGCCGGCAGCCGTGAGACTAACCCTCCGTTCCTCTGTCAGCACACTAAGCGGTAGGAAACTGGCCACAGAATTTGCTCCATTCGCCAGAGGCGGGGATCGAACCCCTGACCTCTTGCTTAAGGGACATGGCGCTGAACCACCATGCCAACTCTAGTGGTTGAGAACGTTAAGTTAACATAGACCAACTAAAATAAAACGGAAGAAGTAAAAATTGTTTGATTATACTTTGTTAAAAGAAAGACCAAACAAACTAGAAGTTGTGTGTGATTATACTTTGTTAAAAGAAGGTTAAATAAAGATGTAGTAAAAAATCAGTTATAACAAAACCCATATTTGAATACTAATGGTCAAAAATATTAACACAGTGGGTCCTTTAGTTTCTCTCCACAGTATTGGATTGTCCATGTCACGGGCTCATTTTTCACTGTGTCAGCGGCACATAATTTTGCCTGTGCAGCGCCCATGGTTCCCCCAACTATGGTCCAGCCTTCCTCATTTCCCAGGTCTTTAGCACAATTCTGTGTCTGTGGGAAGCTCGCCTCAGAGGTTTTATCCCTTTGGTGCCGCTCTATCAACATGTCGACTGACATGGCCAACATATAAGAAACTCTTATGGCATACCTTTAATCCTTGGATCTCATCCATATGCGCTCCCGGGGATGGCTATGGACATATTCATCTCTCGCCTGGACCTGGGCCTCGCTTTAGAGTGCACAGTCCTATCCTCAAGCTTGACATCGCCTTGTGCATGTGCACTTGGCCTTTGCTTCACCCGAGTAGGGAAACCTTCAATCCTTGGCCTTTGTCTCAAGCGTCTTTCTTAGTCATGCCCTCTCATGTCTTATGGCATAGCCAAACATAGCCCACACAACTTGCATCCAACTTTCATAGCACTGTGTTGCCCCACAACTGCGCGTCTAGGCCAACGGACCCTTGCTTACTTGGCTGAACCTTGGCCTAGCTCACAAGTTAGCTCACGAGTCTCTTGGGGAGAGTATCTCAATTGCTCTACCGACTTGGAGGCATCCTTCCATAATTTAGACAGCCCGCGGGGTATGTCGGTTCATATAGCCAACCTCTAGCCTTGTCGGGGCACCCAACCCTAGTCCACCCAACCCTGCGTTGCCCATAGGGTTCCCAAGACCTATGAGTACCTTACGCATTCCTTTGACATGCCAAGGCAGGCCCTTGAGGTTGTCCCTCAAGACAGCACACTTGGGGTGGCATCTGTCGACACACCCCGGGGAGGCTGGTAGGCTGTCACCTCTATACCCCCTTATATATGCTTAAAATAAATAATCCCAATGTCTGGCACTAGACATCATTTTGCCCGAGAACTGTGCTGGGGCTTAGATCATTCATCTGACCTTCAAATTGGGTGCAGTTTGTTCCTACTCCTTTCTATTGACTTCCTTTACACCTCCATGAAGTTTCACCCCATTCCCATACACATGGAATGCGTTATGGCCTTCGAACCAATCAGCAAATTATGATAATGCCACTGGACTTTGGACAAGTCAAGACCCTATCCAAACGGACTCCAAATGACCCCAAATTTGGCAAGCATACATAAGGTAACCTTAATATCAACACTCTAAATCGGAATCCTTAGATTCCACTTGTAGCTCAAAATGGAATGGCACTGACACCGAACACCGCACACGATCTTCACCATGCCTCCACCCCCTTGGGCTCACACCAAGCCCTCTTCAAATCACCTTGGAACTCTTAGTACATGTCATGCAACATATGTAGATGCTTGTTGCCTTATGTTATTCCCCTTTGCCTCATCTTCAAATTCAGCATATTCCCTCAGCACATGCCGCCTGCATAGTTGATAAGGTTGCGGCCTAGTTGGCACACACAATCCTGGCGGGTGACAGACCCCAAAAATTTGGGGCATCACAGTCCATCTTTATACTATAATTGAGACCCCAATTCACTAGTTTTTCATCTACACTTCAGTTTTCTTTTTTCTCAAAATTTCTTTTCAAAAATTTGTAACATGAAGGGTAAAATTTTTATTGCAATATTTTTGGTTGGTACACTTATCCTTTTACTTGGCGAATTATTGGTGGTAGCGGAGCGACATGCAATGTTGGGGAGCTGAGCCTGTGTGGCTCGGCTATCTTTCTAGGAGAGCCACCTACTCCGCAATGTTGCGCCAAGTTGAATGAGCAGAAGCCATTTCTTTGTGATTACATCAACAATCCTAACATAAGGCCATATATTACCTCTCCTAATGCCCAAAAAATATCTAAAACATGTGGAGTACCTTTTACCAAATGTTAAAATCTTAACAAAGACGGTAGAAGATGAAAATATGTCATAGAATGATTGAAATGTCATCATTTAGCCTTTATTAGTACTTCATACCTAAGTAAATTTCTCTTGCTACTGTAATAACCGTCTCTTTTTCTTAAATTAATGAAGCTTGCTCTAGCCCGAACTTGTTTGGCGATGATCTTTATATTAATCAATCTTTCTTATTACTATTCATGCGCATTAAGGAATCACTATTATAAATTCAAGTGGTACCATTATTTGCTCCCTCTCACAAGGCCTACAAACGAGATTAAGAGTTAGACTTAAAAATTTAAATTTGATTGGGTCTTCTTCCTTAAGAAGCATTACACAGCATATTTTTTATAATCCACTTACAATGTTTTCATCTTTCTCATGAGCTTTTATTATAACTAGAAGCTCGCAATTGTAATGCCCTGTGTTAGTTTGGCTTATTTTTTGTCCCACATCGAAAAAATACCATTTGGGGAGGGATTTTTATAGTTATAAAAGAATTCTTCCTCTTTCCGTTTGTATCATTACAAAACTTCTCTTCTCCCACAATTAATAGAAAATGTTGGGTGCTCGGAGATTAAGCCTATTTGGTTGAACTCCGTTATCAAATTTTCTGGTGTCTTTTTATTTTATTATTCAATATTATTGGTCGGGTATTTTTTTGGTTGTTTTTGTTTTAGTGGGAAAATTGCCCGATTTTCCCAACAAGTGGTATCAAAGTCAAGGTTCTGTCTGAGTATGCTCTGTGGTTGCAGCTTTGTCTAATCTTC
Source organism: Capsicum baccatum var. pendulum (assembly GCA_030864225.1). Lineage (NCBI taxonomy): Eukaryota > Viridiplantae > Streptophyta > Magnoliopsida > Solanales > Solanaceae > Capsicum > Capsicum baccatum. The sequence continues at coordinate 205,058,618 of CM061553.1, read as the reverse complement.
CACATCAGAAAAGAATTCCTTTGGTCCTTTTGAACCCAAGGTTTGTCCCAGGCTAAGGTTCTGTCTGAGTATGCTCTGTGGTTGCAGCTCAGTCTGATCTTCCACATTAGAAAAGAATTATTTTGGTCCTCTTGGGTTGTTTGCAGTTGTTGTAATATTGAATATTTTTATTGAGTCTGTAATGACAAATAAAGATCAAGAAACGAAGGATCCTACATCTCGGGCTCCTCGTCATCATGGTCGAGGTTCCCGCTGTCTAGTCTGAAGTTGGCAGTGGAAATATTTGATGGTACTGGATATTTTGGGATGTGGAAAAAAGAGGTTTTGGACTCTCTTTTCCAGCAGGGTCTTGATATTGTTATTGAGGAAAAGAAACCAAAAGAGGTAGAAGAAAGAGATTGGAACATCATAAATCGATTGTCGTGTGAAACAATTCAATCATTCCTGTCTAGAGAGCAGAAGTATGCTTTCAAAAATGAGACTTTTGCACATAAATTATGGAAGGCGTTGGAGGACAAGCTTTTGAAAAAGAGTAGTCAGAATAAGCTCCTCATGAAGAAAAGATTATTCTGATTTGATTATCAATAAGGTACTACTATGAATGAACACATCACTATGTTCAATCAATTAGTAGCAGACCTGTTGAATTTAGATATGAAATTTGAGGATGAAGATTTGGCTTTGATGTTGTTATCATCTCTTCCCGATGAATTTGAACATTTGGAGACTACGTTATTTCATGAAAAGGAGAAAGTGTCGTTAGATGTTGTTTGTTCTGCTTTATATAGTCATAAATTGATAAAGTAGGATAAGATGAAAACCAGATCATCAACATCCAAAGAAGCATTGGTGGCAAGGGGTCGTCAGCAAAGCGAGACTAAGGGGAGAAGAGAAAGGTCCAAATCAAAGGGCTAAGCCGTTGCCAAAGATGAGTGTGCTTTCTGTCATGAGAAAGGGCACTGGAAGAAAGACTATCCGAAGTTGAAAAAGAAAGGAAAGGGGCCACAAAATCCGCAAGATGCAAATATTGCAGAATGCAAAAGTGATGCAGAATCAGATGTTTTCTTAGTTGTTATGCCTTCAACATCATCTCATCGATATGAGTGAATATTTGATTCAACATGTACCTATCATATGTGTCCCATTCAGGAATGGTTTTTTGAGTTTTAGGAACTCAATGGTGGGGTTATCTACATGGGTAATGATAATCCATGTAAAACAACCGGGATAGGTTCGATCAAGCTGCGAAATCATGATGGATCCACCAAAATTTTGAGGGATGTGCGGTACGTGCCAAAGTTGAAAAAGAATCTCATTCAGTGGGGGCTCTTGAATCTAAGGGCCTAGTTGTGACGATACGAGATGGACTTCTTAAAGCAACTTCAGGAGCACTGGTGATGCTGAAAGGTGTGAGAAAGAACAATTTGTACTACTACCAAGGTAGTATAGTGTTGGGGACAATAGCAGCAATAACTTTTAGCACCAAGAAGGATGTTGAGGTAACAAAGCTATGGCATATGCGGTTAGGAATGCTGGTGAAAAGTCCTTGCAAATTCTTGCCAAGCAGGGATTATTGAAAGGTACAAAGACTTGAAAACTTGAATTTTGTCAGCATTGTATTCTGGGAAAGAAACAAAGAGTGAAGTTTGGCACTGCAATTCATAATACCAAGGGTATTTTGGATTATGTGCACTCAGATGCGTGGGGACCTGCCAAAACTCCATCCATCGGAGGTAGGCATTATTTTGTCACCTTTGTTGATGATTTTTCCAGGAGAGTTTGGGTGTTTACTATGAAGAACAAGGATGAAGTGCTTGGAATTTTCCTGAAGTGGAAAACTCAAGTTGAAAACCAGACAGGGAGAAAGATCAAGGTTCTTCGAACAGACAATGGAAGAGAATACAAGATTGATCCATTCCTGAAAGTATGCCAAGACTGTGGCATAGTTCGACACTTTACTGTTAGAGAAACACCACAACAGAATGGGGTGTCAGAGCGTATGAACAAGACACTTATGGAGAAAGTTCATTGTATGTTGTCTAATGCAGGGTTAGGCCGAAAATTTTGGGCTGAGATTGTGACGTAAGCTCAATATCTCGTCAATCGTTTGCCATCATATGTTATAGGTGGCAAAACTTCATTAAAAGTATGGTCTGGAAAACCTGCATCTGATTATGATACTTTGCATGTTTTTGGTTCTATTGCATATTATCATGTGATTGAATCAAAGTTGGATCCATGAGCAAAGAAGGCTCTTTTCATGGGCTTCAATGCTAGAGTGAAGGGATACCGCTTGTGGTGTCTTGAGGCAAAGAAGACGATTATTAGCAGGGATGTTACCTTTGATGAATCTGCCATATTGAACAAGGTAAATCCAGATAAAGCTGATAGTACTACGAAGTAGGCGGAGTGTAATTCAAAGCAGGTGGAGTTTAAGCAAATAGTGGTGACCCCAGCACGAAGCACCACCACTAAATTTACTATGGCAGAAGAAGAGTCAGATGAGGAAGAGGTTTCGACCCAAGAACCTCTGCAGCAATCAGAACCAATTGCAGTTAAAAGACAGAGATGAGAAATTCAGAAGCCTACTCATTTTACTGATATAGTAGCTTATGTATTTCCAGTTACTGATGAAGATATTCCATCTACCTACCCAGAGGCCATTCGAAGCACAGAAAGTAGCAGTTGGGCAGGTGCAATGAAAGAGGAAATGCAATCTCTTAAGAAGAATAAAATGTGGAAGCTGACACAACTACCGAAAGGCAGAAAACCAATTGGGTGCAAATGGGTATTTACAAATAAAGAAGGATTTTCTGATAAAGAAGACATTCGCTACAAGGCAAGATTGGTGACTAAAGGCTATGCTCAGAAGGAGGGAATTGATTATAATGAGGTATTTCTCTAGTTGTAAAACATTTCTCCATTAGAATTTTATTGGACCTGGTAGCGCAGTTGAATTTAGAGCTAGCTCAACTTGATATGAAGAACGCGTTCTTACATGGTGATTTGAAAGAGAAAATCTATATGACTCAACTAGAAGGATATAAGGTTGCTGGTAAAGAAGATTGAGTTTGTAAACTTAGCAAATTGTTGTACGGACTGAAACAATCTCTGAGATCGTGGTACAAATGATTTGACATGAAGGGTCAAAAGTACAGGAGAAGCAAATATGATCATTATGTGTATTTGCGCAAACTTCAAGATGCTTCCTACATCTACTTACTCTTATATGTTGATGATATGCTGATTGCAGCAAAGATCCAAGTTGATATTGACAGATTGAAGGCTCAAATGAGTAAAGAGTTTGAGATGAAGGATTTGAGGAAAGCCAAGGAGATTCTCAACATGGAGAAAAGCAGGGATAGAGATAGAGACAAACTTTGGTTATCACAGAAGTAGTATTTGAAGAAGGTACTACAACGTTTTGGTATGCATGATGATACAAAACCTGTAAGTACCCCACTTGCTCCTCATTTGAAACTGAGTAGCAGATTATCTTCGACAATTGATGAAGAGCGAGAATACATGGTAAAAGTCCCGTATGCAAATGTAGTTGGAAGCTTGATGTATGCAATGGTATGTATGAGATCAGATATTTCAAAAGTTGTTAGTGTTGTTAGCAGGTACATGCATGATCCAAACAAGGGTCATTGGCAAGCTGTGAAATGGATTCTGCGGTATCTCCAAAATACCATAGATGTTGGATTGACATTCGAGCGGGATAAAATATTTGGTCAATGCATAGTTGGATATTATGATTCTAATTATGCAGGTGATTTGAATAAGCGACGATCTAAAACTGGTTATTTATTCAATTTAGCAAAGGCGTCAGTTAGTTGGAAGTCTATCTTGCAGTATACAGTAGCTTTGTCTACAACAGAGGTAGAGTATATGGCGATTATAGAGGCTGTGAAGGAAGTAATTTGGCTTCATGGGTTACTTAAAGACTTGAGAGTTGATCAAAAACAACTTGAGGTATATTCTGACAGTCAAAGTGCTATTCATTTAGCAAAGAATCAAGTCTTTCATGCACGGACGAAGCATATTGATGTTCGCTATCAATTTGTGCGGAAAATTCTCGAAGAGGAGGAGATACTTCTCTAGAAGATTCATACTACAGAGAATCTTGCAGATATGCTGACCAAGATGGTTACAAGGGCCAAGTTCGAACACTGTTTAAAATTGGTTAATGTCCTGAACATTTGAAGTTGTCATCTCACGACGCAAAGTTGGAAGCACCACAAATGGTGTTTTTTATTATTTATTTGTTTGGAAAGATGTGTATTTTGGTGGGATTGAAATTGAGCCAAGGTGGAGATTCGTTAGTTTGGTTCATTTTTTGTCCCACATCGGAAAAATACCATCTGGGGAGGGATTTTTAGAGTTATAAAAGAACTCTTCCTCCTCCCACTTGTATCATCCCAAAACTTCTCTTCTCCCATAATTAATAGAAAACGTTGGGTGCTCGGAGATTAAGCCTATTTGGCTGAACTCCGTTATCAAATTTTTTGGTGTCTTTTTATTTTAGTATTCATTATTATTTATCGAGTATTTTTTGGTTGTTTCTGTTTTAGTGGAAAAATTGTTTGATTTTCCCAACACCCTGTGTGTCGATAATTACACAAGTGATATTTGGGCAAATCAACATATTTTCTTTTGATATCTGATTTAGCCTGCTTGTTGTTTTAGCCAAGATCATTAGGACATCTGTTGTGATGTTCATTTTCAATTTAAAGCTTCCGTAGATTCTATTGATTATTTTTTAAAAAAGAAAAAAAAAGATCAAAATATTCTGAACTATTAAATCAAAGGAAAAGGATCAAAACTATACCTGAGCTATCTAAAATGGAGCAAAAATATTCTCCACTTATTTTTTGGCTAAAAAACATTCCTCCGTTTGTTTTTGGCTTAAAAATACTCTCAGTTTAAAGAAGTGTCACCAAGCAGACTACGTGAATTGTCACATGGGCAATCCACATCAGTATCTCAATTATGGAAAAGGGCCAAAACTACCTTGAAACTTTTCAAAATGGAGCAAAATTACTCTCCATTTATTTTTTTGTCCAAAAGTACCCTCCAATTATTTTTTGGCTCAAAAATACCACTTAATTTATTTTTTGGCTCACAGATACTTTTCACTTTAACGGAGTTTCACCAAGCACACCACACAAAAAAAAAGTTGTCACATGACCAGTCAACATCCCATTTAATACTCACTCGAACCAATTAACCATCCAACTTAACATCACATTTAATATCTGTACTTGCCCCATCTTCAAAACATTCAACCCGTCTTCATAAAGTAAAGGATAAAGATAGATCCACCCGCCATTTCAGTTGAACTCTCTTGAAAAAAATTAAAGCAGACTAGAAATTTTGAAAAAAAAAAAAAGCCTTTAATACATGGGTTGAAACTTGACCCCTCTTTATCATGTTAAAAAATATGGGAGAGTTCAACCCATGTACTAAGGTTTTTCTTATTTCCTCAAAATTTTGAGTTTGCATCGATTTTTTGGGAGAGTTTAAGTGAAGACATGTCGAATTTCTTGAACACAAATCGAGTACAGGTATTAAATGAGATGTTAAGTTGGATGACTAAGTGGGTCAGTTGGATATTAAATGGGATGGTGATGTGACCTGGTCACGTAGTAATTTTTTTTCACATTGTATGCTAGGTGACACTTCATTAAAATAGTGTATTTGTGAGCTAAAAAATAAATAGAGCCTAGAGGGGTATTTTTGAGCCAAAATACAAATAAAAGGGTTAGTTTAATCCATTTCGCATAGTTCAAGGTAGTTTTGGCCCTTTTTCGAAAATTAAATGTTGATGTGGACTGGACATAACAATTTTTTTCATGTAGTGTGCTTGATGGCACTTTATTGAAGTGAGAGGTTTTTTTTAGCCAAAAAACAGGCGAAAGATATTTTAATTCCATTTTGAATAGTTCAGAGGTAGTTTTAACCATTTTTTCGTTAAATCAAAATGATATATACAACATAGTTCAAGTCTAAACAGAAGACCCAACCCAAATCTAAAAACAAAACACACACACACACACAAAAAAAAAAAGAAGAACAATTAAAGAAGGGGCACTTAAAGAAAATAACTTATGTTTCAACAAAATGGGAATGTCCCTAGCCCAACTTTCAAAATTACAATTCATCGCATCTCTTTTTCTTTTTTTCTTTTCTTTTCTTTTTAATTTTTCTTTTTTTCTTTCTTTTTCGTCCTTTTTTTTTCTCTATTTTCTATCTCCAGCCTCCACTTCTCTTTCTTTTTGTTTCGTTTTTTTCTTTTCTTTTTTTTTTGTTTTTCTTGTTTTGTTTTTTCTTTCTCTTTTTTTATTTGTATTTTATATTTTATATTTTTTTTATATTTTTAAAAAATATAGCTACATCGATTACAAATTATGAATAATAATGAAAACATCATAATTGCTCATTATATTTATATTCACCATAATTTTTTTTACTCCGTATTAATCATTGATAAGATATATTGATGTTGCCTTTCTTACTCCTTGTTAGAATATTAGAGGTGTGACAGGAATACTTTTGCCCTTTTTTTATTCCGTCCTTTCAGTTGACTCGTCGATCTTACAAATAAATCTCCTTGCCTACTGATATCTGCTATGCTCTTCTCCAAATTCTCATCCTCGCATGTATCTTTCTTCTCTTTGATCTCCCATTTCGTCATTTTAATAAGTTTAGAAGCATTTGTTCACATTCATTTGTCCATTAATTAAAAAAAAGGAGAGAAAGAAAATATTATGTGACGTAGAAATTATTCAAACACAATTATATGGCATAACAAATATTTAAAATAATTATTATTTATAGCTAAGGTTTAGATTAAGTAGCTAGATATATATATGGGCAAATCACATAACTATACAATGTAAGAGTCATTATTACAAAACTACCACTAGTTTTAATTTACAAAATCTATCAAAGATATAAAAAAAAAACAGTTAAACTAGCATGATTTAAGGAGACAATTTAATGATTCAACTAAGTTTTTTTTTTTTAAAAAAAATAGTAAATAAGATAACCAAACAACACATTTATTTGATATTTTTTTATGGTTTTAAATTTAATTTATTTAATTCAATGAAAATTAATTTTTAATACTTCTAAAAAAAACATCATTAATGATAGTAAATTCTCCGATTGATTCAAACCACATCTTATACAAATTTCTTACACCATAAATTTATTAATACACCATAAAATTATTAATACACTTATTTCTATATCGATCAAACACCATAAAAATATATTAATTTCTATACATTTTAGACACCATAAAATTATTGATACACTAATTTCTATATATTTCAGACACTATTAAATTATATTATTATTGATACACCTATTTCTAAAGAGTTCAAACACTATAAAATTATTGATACACCAATTTCTAAGACACCTTACAATAAATTGATGATATACCAATCTTTATACAATTCAGACACCATAAAATTATTAATATATCAATTTCTAACTATTTCAAAAATCATAAAATTATTGATACACCAATTTTTATACAATTCAGACACCAAAAAGCTGTTGATATACCAATTTCTATACAATTCAGATACCATAAAACTGTTGATACACCAATTTCTATATAATTCATACACCATGATATACTCTTTCACACCAATTTTTATACAATTCAGATACCATAAAACTGTTGATACACCAATTTCTATACAATTTAGACACCATAAAACTGGTGATACATCAATTTCTATACAATTCAACACCAAATTTCTATACAATTCATACACCATAATATACTCATGGGACAATAGGATGTCGTTGTTGATCTTATGACATGAAGTTCTAAAAACATATGCCAATTAAACAAATTTCTATACATGAAGTTGTCAACTCCAATAACGATCGAGTGCTTGGATGTTAATTCACCCGGTTCGATGAATCGAGCCAGGTACAATTTTGTACTCATCTGGATTGGAAAGGACTATGGTTAGATATTCTGTGGGGATGATTTGGTCGGTGTCGATGTTGTCGCTGATGATGTAGCAAAGGCGTGGAATATGGTGGATGAATTGGTGGTTTTCGGTACGATTGTGGCGAATAAACGTATATGTGTGATGGTGGGGTTTTTCGGAGTGGTGGCAGAATGAGAAATTAAGGGGTAATTGAAGAAGATTGATGGGAGTTTGATGGAGGGGAGAAGGTTGATAGAGGCGGTGCATCAGAAGTGGTGATAGAATTGGAAAGAGTTGTTGAAGCTTCCATTGATGAAAGCTTGGTTAAATGGAAATTAAAGCCGCCATTGATTTGCCCTTGAAGGAAAAATCACATAAATATTGTGCACATTAATGGATGAAATCTTGGTTACAAAATGGATGAAATCACATAAATATTTACAAAATATAATTTTGTCATTGATGAAAGCTTGGTTAAAGTGGAAATTGATACTAGTAATTTTTGTACTAGATAGTGTATTAAAAGGTGGGGAATTGTTATTAGCTATTGTTGAAAGTCATTTTTTGCACATAAATAGTTGATAGATTTTGTAAGTAAAAACTATATTTTGTAAATAAAAAATAATATGGGTATGTTTTGTAATATCGATTCTTAAACTGTATATTTATGTGATTTTTTCAATATATATATTTTTTGTATTTGTATATTCTCGGACTAATGTACAAATCTCTAATTTTGGGTCACTCTTTAATTTTGAGGCTCATATACATTTTTATTTGTATACAAAGTGAATTTTGAGGCTCATACAAATTTCTGAAGGTTTGTATTTGTGTACAAAGTGAATTTTGAGGCTCAACTACAAATCTCTAAAGCACATTTCTTCAACTTGTATTTATATATATAAATTCTAATTTATGTATTTAGCTAATAAACTGTAGCTATCTCACGCAAACTTTAGTTATGATGCCTCATTTACTGTTTCAATAATAGCTATTTTAAAATTTTTTGCTAAAAAAATGAAAAAGTCAACAAAGATTTGCACCTTTTTTTTTAGTAACAAAAACTTAGATTCCACCAATAAATGGTAGGGGATCTTTCAAAAATAGCAGCATTTTGCTATAAAACTCACCTTCGATAGCCACATTTTACATAATTATCATTTATAGCTGCTGTATTCGATTTCTGCCTGTTGTATTCGATTTTACAGATAGTATGTATTCATATATAATATGAATACAGTCCCTATTTAGTCGCACCAAAAATGAAATTCAATACTTTTAAAAAGAAAAAAATCTCAAACACGCTTATCTCATTGAACTAAATATTTTCTTGCCTAACACTACCATTATCTTTTTTTTTATATTTTTTTTATTTTTTGTGTTTTTTTCGTTTTTTCTTCTTTTTTTTTATATTTTTTTCTACTTTTATTTTTTCGTTTCTTTCTTTTTGTCTTTTTCTTTTTTCTCTCTTTAATCTCTAACTTCTATTTCTCTTTCTTCTTTCTTTTTTTCTTTGATTTTTTTTTTGTATTTATTTTCTTTATCATTTTTTTGTTTTATTTTATATATATATATATTTTTTTTAAATATGACTAGTCGAGCACAAGTTATGGATGATAATGTAAATATCAAAATTATTTATCGTATTTATAGTCACATCGCTATTGATATTTTAGTATTTATTGATACAACTGTATTTATATTTGTATTTTAAAGTTTGCACTTGTATTTATATTTTGTAGTTCGCATTTGTATTTGTATTTAATAGTTCGCACTTGTATTTGTATTTGTTAGTTTGCACCATCATTTATATTTTATATAATTCACAATTGTATTTTAAAGAACTATTTTGTATTTGTATTTTATAATTGATTGCGTATTATATTGAATTATATTTATATTATGGTTTTATTGTGTTTGTATATTTAGATTATATTTGGATTATACTTGTATTTGTATTCTATTTTATTCATTACTTTTTCATTTTAAAAAAAAATATTTTGTATTTGTATTTGTAAGTTGGTTGCATATTGTATTTAGTTGTGACTATGTACAATTTATCATTTGTATTTGTATAAAAACAAGTAAATGCATCAATTGTATTTTCGTGATTCCAAAATATATAAATATGTAATGTATTATTTGTTACAAATGTACCGTTTTGTATTTGTATATAAAAATTATCATTCATATTTGTAAATAAACAAATATCACTTGATACAAATACAATGACAAACAAATGAAACAAATGATATTACAAATACAAATACAATATGTATTTGTATATATTGTATTTTGTATAAAAATTTGAGTTGTATTTATTTGTATAAATAAATACAACTAGTATCAATAAATACAAACAAGTATTCGTAGAAAGAAAATCAATCGTTCCTTTTCAATAATTAAAAAATACAAATAATCGTTCATACTTGTATTTATATGTTATAGTTCGCATTTATATTTGTATTTTATAGTTTACACTTGTATTTATATGTTATAGTTCACATTTGAATTTGTATTTTATAGTTCGTACTTGTATTTGTATGTTATACTTCGCATTTGTATTTGTATTTTATAGTTCGCACTTGTATTTGTATTTGCTAGTTCTCACAAATGAAAAGGAGAAAAATTGAAAAGAAAAAAAAGAAGGAGAAAAAATACAAAAAAAGAAGAAGGAGAGTAATAGAAAATAGAAAAAATACAAAAAAAAAAAGAAGAAAAAAAGGAGAAAAATGAAAAGAAAAAAAAAGAAAAAAAATGAATAAAAAATAAAAAGAAAAAAGTGAAAAAATAAAAACAATATATACAAAAAAGTAATAGTAAACATAATGGTCCAGCATTTATAGTAAATAAACATAGTGAACAAAAAAGAGGAAAAAGTAGGATGGTTATTGACTATAGAAATTTAAATGCAAAAACTATAACATATAATTATCCAATACCAAATACGATATTAAAAATAAGGCAAATACAAGGATATAATTATTTTAGCAAATTCGATTGTAAATCAGGATTTTACCATCTAAAGTTAGAAGAAGAATCTAAAGAATTAACCGCATTTACGGTACCACAAGGATTTTATGAATGGAACGTATTACCATTTGGCTATAAAAATGCAGCAGGTAGATATCAACATTTTATGGATAATTATTTTAAACAATTATCTAATTGTATAGTATACATAGATGATATATTATTATATACAAAAACTAAAGAAGAACATTTAAAATTATTAGAACAGTTTACAGACATAATAAAAAAATTGGGAATAAGTCTAAGCGAAAAGAAAGCTGAAATTATGAAAAATCAGATAGAATTTTTAGGAATACAAATAGATAAAAGTGGAGTAAAAATGCAACAACATATAGTACAAAAAATAATAAATTCGAAAGAAGAATTAGATACAAAAAAGAAATTACAATCATTTTTAGGACTAGTAAACCAAGTAAGAGAATATATTCCAAAATTAGCAGAAACTTTAAAACCACTACAGAAAAAATTAAAGAAGGATGTAGAATATAAATATAATGAAGAAGATAAAAAACAAGTTCAAAAAATAAAATTACTTTGTAAAGAATTACCAAAATTACAATTTCCAGATGAAAATAGAAAATTCATATATATAGTAGAAGCATATGCTAGTGAATATAGTTATGGAGGAGTACTTAAATATAGATATGAAGCAGAAAAATTAGAACACCATTGTAGATACTACTCAGGTACGTTCAATGAGACAGAAATAAAATGGAAAATAAATAGAAAAGAATTATGTTCATTATATAAATGTTTGTTAGCATTTGAGCCATATATTGTATATAACAAATTTATTGTACGAACAGATAATACACAGGTACGCTGGTGGTTAACAAAGAAAATACAAAATTCAGTTACAACAAAAGAGATTCGGAGACTAGTCTTGAACATATTAAATTTCACATTTATAATTGAAATAATCAGTACTAACAAAAATGTTATTGCAGATTACATATCAAGAAAAAGCTACACAGACTGAAATAATAAAAGAAGATACTCTAGAAAAAATACTCAACACCCTAACTACGCTTTCAATGAAAGTGGACAGTATGGGTAATGAGATAGAAAAGCAAAAGACTAATGAAGATAAACTGAAGTCTATAGCTACAAATCAGCTAAGGCTACAACAAACAACTACAAAATATCATAATAAAACCAATTTTAAAAGATAGATTATCTTAAAGTCTTAATTTTATATATACTTAAAGATATAGAAATTATAGATATTAAGAGAATAATATTAGAAAAAGTAATAGACTACGAAATTGAAACCATAAATTGGATAGAACAGTTATACCAGGAAATTTACCCAGAAGGATATTATTCAGATTAAGAAATGTTAGAATATATTAGAAAGACTAGAGAAAATCAAGATAACCTAAATAAAGAAATTAATTATAAAAACCGAATTAGAAAAATAATGAAAAATCTAAAAGAAAAATTAATATGGATAGAAGAAACCTTAGAAAATTTAGAAAAAAGTACATGTGATAGTTTATATAATTTAAAAAACTCACTACGAGAAGAACAACACAAAATAATAAATAACATAGAAAATCTAGAATTAGATATACATTACAGTACAGTTAGGATAAATTATTATACAGAAATTTGTAACTCTGCAATTACTACGAGATAAAATAATAAACCAAACAAATTAATGAATACATCTTACGAAAAGAATAAATCATTAAAAGATATTGAAACAAAAATTAAGAAATATCCACGCACAACGAAAAATAGATTCATTATATATATACTAAATCTATTTCATAAGATAGTTATCCGCACCCATTTTCCTTGATTATACACATCACCTTTAATTACGACATGCCTAATATTTTATGAATCTTTGAGACTAATTTATATAATTAAAGGATGTGTGACATATTTGAAGTGGTTAATTATTCATCTATGTGTATTTGAGAATACGCACAACAAAAATTTAAAATTTAAACCAAAAGTATCTAGGGGGAATAGTTTATGTATCCAAATGTTTAATTGAAACAAATTACAGTGTCTAACTGAAATTTATTGAAAAATTGTGCATAAAACTTAAACGTGAAAAGAAATTTTTAGGTATTTGGTCATAGATTTTAAATAATACTCACTTTATTTGATATTTAATAGGAAGAGTAAAATGGATATATACAGAAAAATAAATTATCTAGTAATTTTATAAAGTAAACAAGTATTATTTAACATCTATTTTTAATATAATGAACAAATAAAAATGAACGGAAGTAAAATAAACCTTAAGTGGAGTAATATTTTTTAAAAAAAATATCAAATCAACATGAACAGACTAAATGAAAGGAAGAAGTAAAAGTTGCGTGTCATTATACTTTGTTAAAAGAAGGAAACCTGACCAAACAAACCAGAAATTGTGTGTGATTATACTTTGTTAAAAGAAGGAAGAGAGCACTCAATGAAATTTATTATTAAGATAGAGATGGAGTTAAAAATCAGTTATAACAAACTCCATATTTGAATACTAATGGTCAAAAATATTAATACCGTGGGCTCTTTAATTTTTTCCACACTATTGGATTGTCCACCCTTACCCTATAAATTGGGACACCAATTCACTAGTTTTTCATTTTCTCTTCGCTTCACTTTTCTTTTCTTACAAAATTTATTTTAATTTTTTGTGATATGAAGAAGGGTAATTCTTTTATTGCAATATTTTTGGTTGGTACACTTGTCCTTTCACTTGGAGAATTATTGGTGATAGAGGCAGTGACATGCAATGCCGGGGAGCTGAGCCCATGTGGTCCGGCAATCTTTTCCGGAGAGCCACCTACTCCGCAATGTTGCGCTAAATTGAATGAGCAGAAGCCTTGTCTTTGTGGGTACATTAACAATCCCAGCTTAAGGCCTTATGTTACCTCTCCTAATGCCCAAAAAATTTCTAAAGCATGTAGAGTGCCTTTTCCCAAATGTTAAAGAAGGTGAAACTATTTCGTAGAATGGTTGAAATGTCGTCATTTAAGCCTTTATTGGTACTTTATTCCTAAATAAATTGATACATTGCTACTGCAATAACACCTCTTTTTCTTATTTTGCTGAAACTTGATCTAACGTCAGACTTGTTTGGCAATGATCTTTATATTAGTCATAATTTATCTTATGTATTTCTTTGGTTCCAAATAATTATCTAGTTTTATATAGTGAAAAGGGCCAAAAAAATCACCTTTTAACTATTTTAAGTAGGTAAGATTTGTCTCTCGTTATGTTTTTGGATTAAATATATAGGAAGAACATATTACCATTATAAGTGTTAAAGAAAAAACTAGGCATGAAAGTGAGGAAAAGAAAGAAAAGGAAAACATTTGCAGAGGAGTTAAAGAAGAAAGAATGAGAAACATGAAAAGATAGAAAAAAAGGGAGATAAGAAGTTAACAAAGAAGAATAAAAAGCAACTGGCAGAATTGACTAGAAGTGAATTGAAAGTTACAGACGAAGTCGCAAGGAAGAGAGAAAGGAATGATACTTAAATGTAAATTATTTTATTGAAGGGTTAATCCTGGCACTCAATTGGCATTATTAAATCCTTATGAAGATGAAAAGGGCCAGAACTCAATTCTATTGGGCTTAATGTTTGAAATGCTTAATGTTTTTAATAAGGGAAAATTACATAAATATACCATTTAATAATTAATATTACAAAATATACCGGTGTTATTTTTTATTTATAAAATATAGTTTTTATTTTTAAAATCTATTATTTATTATAAACTGTTTTTTATTCTAAAATTGCTTGTTTTTTTTTTTGGAATTAACGAAAAGGAAATATATTTTGAAAATTAATAATTGCTTGATTTTCCGAATATGAATAGAAAATAAGTTACATTTAATGTAGATAATGATGTTGATGAGAGAGAAGCAATGAAGTTAATGAAATCGTGGAATTGAAAATAAATTGTGAGAAATTAAAGGACCATAAGTTACCCACGTAACTCTATTTATTATGTACAAACTCTTTTTTTTAACCATATTTGATATATTTTGTTAGATCACATTTTCATAGAAAAGCCACTTAATTTGATAGACTTTTTAATATTACACACTACCACTACGAGTTATGTACCATAAATACCATAATTTTAACCATGTATATATAGCATAATTTTTCACCGAAGGAGGTTCGGATGACCCCCTCGGCAAAGGGTAGATCCGCCACTGCACATATATACCATAATCCAAAATAAAAATTGGTTTTTTAATATTACACACTACTACTATGAGCTTTGTACCATAAATACCACATATGTACCATAACCTATAGCACATGGATATCATAATTAGAGTCGTCAAAATAGGCTTGGCTCTTGAGGCCTACCCAACCCAGCCCGTTATAAGGGTTAGGTTGGGTTTTGATTTTTGAGCCCATTTAAAATTGGGGCTTATAAGCCCAGCCCAAATCAGCCCGCTGGCTCTTAAGACTTGACTGAGGTTGGGTTGGGCCGGTTCATGGGTCAAAATACTATTTAATTTAAATTAAAAATATATGAATATTGTAAAAGAAAAAGTGATAATTAAGAATAGTAGTTATTGAATAAGTTTAATATCCTACATAATATTTAACTTATTAAGTGTTAAACTTTAATCATCAAGTATTGATGTTTCATTTGTTATTGTTATTCAATTTAAACTTACAATTAAAGAAAATTGTACTAAAAAAAAATTAAAAATATAAATAGTGATTACTCAATAAATGTTACCCAGTATCTTACACAATATTTTACTCATTTAGCATTAAGTGACAAATATTAAAATTTCTAATCATAAATATAAAAATTACATCCATCATGAAACGTTCAAACACTTATTGCAGCTACTGGAAATCAATTGCACAACATTACACAAATTCAAAGCGATAATGTTTTTAAGTGAATTTTAAATATTATTAATTTTTGATATATAACTCTTTGATATTGTTCAACTTATTAAATTTGCATGTGAATTTAGATGAATGTTTATGTTAATTAAGATAATGTAATCAACGAATTCAAATATGTTGGACAATGTATTGGTGTTGAAATATTATAAATCATCGTAGAATTATGCACTTTATATAATAATATGTTAGAAGTGTGAATGAATTGTCTTATCTATTAGTTCAAATTGAAAAAGATAATCTAACAAAAAATCGATAAAAATAAAGGGCTAGCCCGCCCCAACTCACAAATCTATTAGGGCTGGGTTGGGCCATACATTCTAAGGCCCTTTAAAGTGAAGGATCGGTCCGTCCTAACCCATCAAATTCTTTGACCATAAGGCTTGTGCTGGGTGGGATTGGACCAACCTATTTTGACAACTATAAGTCCATAATGCACCCATAATCTATACATATGAAATACAATCAACAAACGAATTCATGAACTACCACATGACTACTATAATATATACCATCTTTCATATACACCAAATAACACATTCTACACTATAACTATTAACGGCAAGGTAGCATAGTCTATATCAACCGTGCACCATAATGCAACCACAAATTATATACATTAAATACAACAAACGAATAAATTCAACTATAATTTTGTATCTCAATATATACCATTATCTATACCATAATTTATACACGTTGAATACAACCAACAATTTTATGGTGTTTGAACTATATAGAGATTGATGTATCAATAAATTTATGGTGTTTGAAATAGTTAGATATTGTTGTATCAATAATTTTATGGTGTTTGGACTATATAGAAATTGGTGTATCAATAATAACAATTTTATGGTGTCTGAACTGTATAGAAATTGATGTATCAATTATTTTATAGTGTCTAAAAATATATAAAAATTGATGTATCGATAATTTTATGGTATCTGATCTTTGTAAAATTAGGTGTATCAGTAATTTTATGGTGTATAAAATTTATATGGGATGTGGTTTGAATCAATTGAAGAATTTACTATCATTAATGGTGTTTTATCCTAAAAAATATTAAAAATTAATGTCAATTCAATTAAATAAATAAAATTTAAAAATATAAAATAATATCAAATAAATGTGTTGTTTTTTAGGTTACCTTATTTAATGTTTTTAAATTTTATTGAAAATAAAATATGAGAAATTATAGGATAAAATATCAACCATTAAGTTGCCCTCTTAAATTATGCTATTTTATTTACTATCTTTGGTTTTTTTCCTTTACCTTATTTGGTAGATTTTGTTAGATTTCTATTGTTATATTTTGAAAACTAAAAACTATTGATAGTTTTTGTATTATTGATTCTTAAATTGTTTATTCAGGAAATTATGTAGGATGAACTCAATAGTGGGTGACTTTAAATTTTTGACCTCCATAAGAAATTTTTTTAAAGACTAGCCTTTCTGCTTTTTTTTATGTATAATACAAGTACATTTTTGTCCCTGTATACCTCAAATATTTTTAAACTTTTCATTCTTATTTGTCTCTCAATTTTTATTTTTATTTTTTTTACCTTAACTTTTATGATTTTTCCTGTTTTAATTAATTTGTCTCAACTTTTGTTTTTCTTTTACTTTTTTTCTCTTTTTTCTTTTTATTTTCTCAAAAATATTATTTATTTCTTCATTTCTCTTTTTTTTTTTTAATTCATTGATTCTTATTTTTTATTTTTATTTTTTTATTATTTCTCATTTTTTTTTTCATTTTTCTCAAACTTTATTTTTATTTTTTTCTTCACTTGTTTGTTTTTCTCAATCTTTATTTTTCTTTTTTTCTTTTTATTATTCATTCTTCTCTTTTTTTCTTAACCTTTATTTTTTTCTTGTCTTTTTCTTCTTCTTCTTCTTTTTCAATCTCTTTTTTTATTTCTCTATTTTGTTTGTTCTCTTTTTTTTTTCTCAACTTCTATTATATTTTGCTAATAAATAAAGAGTTGGATAATTCGAATCTTTTTTTTTTAACATCAAGGCGAATATAAGGGCATAACTTGTTGTTAGAAAGTCCTTTAGGATAAATCTTATCTTTAAGGCAAAAATTATAGAACAACTCATAAATCAAGATACAATATGGTAGCGTCAAGTCTTGCTTGTGGAGCATAACTTGTTGTTTGAAAATCCTTGAGTTAAGTCTTGCTTCTAAGGCAAGAGTTATAGAACATCTCATAAATTAAGAAACAATGTGGTGGTGTTAACACTTGTTCGTTGGGTGTAACTTGTTCCTTTGGGAGGTTCTTGGGCTAAGTCTTGTCTTAGAGGTAAGACTAATAGAGCATCACATAAATCAAGACACAATATGATAGTGTCAACTCTTGTCTATGGGACGTAACTTGTCGGCTAAGTCTTGCCTCTAAGACAAGAACTATAGAATATCTCATAAATCAAGACACGATGTGGTAGTGTCAACTCTTTCCCATGGGGCGTAACTTGCTGTTTGAAAGTCCTTGGACTAATTCATGCCTCTAAGACAAGAGTTATAGAACATCTCATAAATCAAGACATAATGTGGTAGTGTCAGCTCTTACCCATGGGGCATAATTTATTATTTGAAAGTCCTTGATTTATAAAATATCTCATAAATCAAGGCACAATGTGATAGTATCAATTTTTTTTCATGGAGCGCAACTTATTGTTTAAGAGTCTTTGGGCTAAGTCTTGCCTCTAAGGTAAGAGTTATAGAACATCCCATATAATCAAAACATAATGTGATAATCAAAACATAATGTGATAATGTCAACTCTTACCTATGGAGCATAACTTGGTGTTTGAAAATCCTTGGGTTAAGTCCCTCCTCTAAGACACGAGTTATAGAATATCTCATAAATCAAAATATAATATAATAATGTCAACTTTTGCCCATGAGGTACGACTTGTTGCTTGAAAGCCCTTGGTCTAAGTCTTGCCTCTAAGAAAAAAGTTATAAAGCATCTCATAAATCAATACACAATATGATGGTGTCAACTCTTGCTCATAGGACATAACTTGTTGTTTGATGGTCCTTGGACTGAGTCGTACCTCTAAGACAAGAGTTATAGAGAATTTCATAAGTAAAATACACAATGTTTTAGTGTTGAATCTTGCCCAATGTACATAATTTGTTTGAAAAATCTTGGGATAAGTCGTTCCTCTAAGGCAAGAGTTGTAAAACCTCTCATAAATAAAGACATAACGTGGTAGTGTCAACGCTTGTCCGTGGAACATAATTTGTTGTTTGAAAGTCCTTGAGTTAAGTCTTGCCTCTAAGGCAAAAGTTGTAGAATATCTCATAAATGAAGACATATCGTGATAGTATTAATTTATTGTTTGAAAGTTCTTGAACTTAGTCTTGCCTCTAAGGCAAGAGTTGTAGAACATCTCATAAATGAAAACATAACGTGGTAGTGTCAACTCTTGCCCGTAGGACATAATTTGTTGTTTGAAAGTCCTTGAGCTAAGTCTTACCTCTAAGGCAAGAGTTGTAGAACATCTCATAAATGAAAATATAACGTAGTAGAGCCAACTCTTGCCCATGGAGCATAATTTGTTGTTTGAAAGTTCTTGAATGCCTCTAAGGTAAGAGTTATAGAACATCTCATAAATCAAAACATAATGTAACAGTGTCAACTTTTACACATGAAACATAACGTCTTGTTTGGAAGTCAGAAGTCTTGCCTCAATAACGTCTTGTTTGTCTTCTTTTTATCATTATGAATTTGTATGGAATAGGAATGATTATTATATTTTTTTCTGAAATTAAGATATACGCTAGTTTGGTTTAGATAAGCATTTGATATATAGAAGAGGTATACAAATTGATATCGTCTAAACTGAATATTATAATTAATACAAATCACTTTATATACCTATTCATATGCTAAAACAATCAATACATATATAATTTGGTGAACACTAGTTTCCATACAATTTTAAGTCATTAATTATTATACACCTAGTTAAAACCATTGTATGAAAATTATATAGAAATTGGTGACATATATATTTTAAAAATATGGTGTGCAAAATGTATAAAAACATAGTATAAAAAGAGTATAGAAATTAGTGTTCTGAATGGTTATTTAGTTACCTTCTAGAATCATCACGTCAAAAGCTATAAAAATTGGTGTCTCGTATGGTTATTTAATTAGCACCTAGAAACATGATATAAAAAGGTATAGAAACTGGTGCCCCAAATGATTATTTGCTTACCACCTACAAATATGATATGAAAAGGATATAAAAATTGATGAGCCGAATGGTGATTTAATTACCTTCTACAAACATCGAAAAAGTATAGAAATTAGTGTCTTGTATGGTTATTTAATTATCACCTAAAAACGTGATACGAAAAGAATACACAAATTGATGTCCCAATTAGTTATTTAACTATTTTTTAGAAATATTGTATGAAAAAAACATAAAAAGTGCTGTGAAGTAATAATATTACAAAATCATAGCTTACTTAATGAAATTATCGAATTCTGAGAATGAAGCCAAAGTGTTGTTAGCCTCTCATACTTACGTTTTATTCTTTAATATGACAAACTAATAATTAGAAATTTGCAGGATATTAAAGATCTCCACTGATGGATAAAATATCAACCACAAGGCAAGGAGTATCCATCCAAATCTCTAATGATAGAAAGTATCTCGCAAGGAGTATCCATCCACAAGAATGAGGGCGCTAAACATGGAACCACATCAATCAGAAGATTTCGCTGGACAAGGAAATTGGTGATAAATGAACGACCTTCACAGCAAAACTGAAAGGAAAGAAGATCATGCCATTAACATGAACCTATCTTATATGGACATGTATGGTCGTGAAAAAGGAAGACTGCACCATGTATTGACATATCTGATATGGACATACCATAAGGTGCAAACTCTCTCAATCAGAAAATCAATTCAAATTATTGATTGGGAAGAAATCCCATGGCTTTTCTTATGAAAAAAATTAGCCAAAGCAGCTGACAAATATAAAAAAAAGGCCAAAGATCGAAGAACTTACACAACTTCAAAGGAAAATCTTATTGTGTCTCAATTTTAGTCTCACAAAGCTTTGTACTTCTTAGTATACAATAGTTACTCAATAATAAGATCGAGTCAACTTTTTAATACCAATTGAGGCTGTGTTACAAGATCTGAAAAATAAAATAAGTTTTCAGAACTTGTTTACCATCATTGTACTCGAATCTACTTTGAAAAGATCTAAGAAAACTTTAAACCCCAAGGGGACTAGAAGTATGCACCATATTGGTGTTCCAAACCAGGATAAATCTTCATGTTCTTATCTCAAATTACTTATTCACTTACGTGTTTGTTTCAATCTAATCTGCTTTGTTAAGTCTAGTGTTTTTTCGGTAAGTCGATTGTGAAGGCTCAACAGTCGACTCAAGAGAATTTTTAAATTCCCCCTCTTGAATTGCAATTGGTATTAGAGCAGGTCTCACTTATTGTGTTGCTTAACCACATGTAAGGAAAGATCAAATGACCAACTATCGAATCCCAGGAGCTCTCCTTCAAGACAGTCGCTCCTCCACAAGACCACTTTACTTCAATGGACAACACTACACCCCCGGAAGAATAGATTTAGAATCTTCGTTTTATCAAATGACTTTCAGGTATGGTTTGTCATTAAGAAAGGACCGAAGTCAATTCCAGTACTCAAAGAGAAAAAAAAAAGATAAGGACAAGGAATCAAGCAGTACAAACATAGAGGACCTTGAAAATTTTGAAGTCACAAAAGAACAACAAGAAGTAATTTAAAATAATGCATGAGCTATAAGTTTACTTCCTTATGCAGCAAGCGGAGAAGAATACAACAAGATATCAACCTGCGAAATTGCAAAAGAATTGTGAGATAAATTGGAGGTAACCTATGAAGGGACCACCAAAGTCAAAAAGTCAAAGATTACTGCCCTAGTCAATGAATATGAGCTGTACAAAATAGAATACAATGAAAATGTTGAATCAATATTTGCCAGATTCTGCAAAATTGTATGTAAGCTAAAAACATTAGGGATGATCTATCCGTATAGCCCGTAAGTCCAAAAGCTAGTTAGAAGCCTCCCTAAAATATGGAAAACCAAAGCTGCCATTCTGGAAGACGAAGACTTTCACAACATGGCATATGATAAGTTACGAGGTAATCTTATTACATATGAATGAAATTATATCAACAGGTATAACAAAAAAGAAAAGAAGAAATCAGTACCCTTCAATGTTGTACCAACTAAAGAGGAATATCTTCTGGAAGAAGCCAATAGAGAAGGAATGACTCTTATAAATTGAGGAGTAAGGTAAATTATGAAACATAGACAACAAAAATCCCAGGGAGTCAGAAACAATGATCTCACAAGAAATGATGATCACTGTTACTATTGTGGAAAGCCAAGACATATTAAATAAAATTATCCAGAATTAAGAAGAAAATTATCTAGAAAAAATAAAAACTTTAGAGCATAGAGTGATAAAGATGAAGCTGAAGAAGAAATAGAAGCAAGCAACATGTTCTTCATGGCAAAAAGTGAATCAAGCGAGGTAGGACCCTACAACTGCCATAACTGTAACATCCTTGAATCCTATATAGATATGATTACTGATGAGCTCTAAAATTTTATTGAAGAATATAATAAACTGTCTCAAGAAAAGAAAACCTGGGAAGCTCAGTTGAAATGAAAACTTAAGGAGGAACAAAGAAATTGTCAAGTTGAACTTGAAACATGTCAAATGAAAATTGACCCATTTCAAGAAGAAATTGATGATGTAAAAATACAATTAAATAGTATTAGAAGATTACCGAGTCATAGTTCCATAAGATCAAATTCTTTTAAAACAATCTCAGGTTCCTCATCAAGATAGTTTTGAATCTGCTAAAACCTTTTTGTCATTTCAAGGACCAGTCTGCTATACATATGGACAGAAATGGCACAAATCACACAGCTGTAGACAAAAGTCTAAAGGTATGTGGGTTTGGAGGCCTAAAGAAAGTACTTCTAACCCTCAAATACCCAAGACCTCTTGGGTACCTAAAAAAATTAATACTCTTATTTTGCAGGAACACATCCACAAAAACAGTAAAAAAGAGAGTGGGTCATTGACAACGAATGTCCAGACACATGACTGGAAAGAAAGAAAGGTTTTGTTCTCTATAGAAAATAGAAGGAGGATCAATCAGATTTGGTGATAACGCTAAAGATGATGTCATCAAAGTCGGCTTGGTAAAACTTAACTCCTTATGTAAACTCATTAAAATGTATGTCATAGATGGAGTCAAACACAACCTGCTTAGTATGAGTTAGCTGTGTAATGCAGGATTTGGAGTCTCTTTCAAAGCAGAAAGATGCTTCATCAAACATGATAAAAGAGATATCTCTCTTATCGGTGAACGTGTTGACAATATTTATGTTCTAAATAGTCCTGATTTTACTACTTTAACTTGTCTTACTATGCAAACCAATGATGCTGGTTATGGCACAGAAAGCTTGGGCATACTAGTATGCATATCGTTGAGAAACTATCTCGAGTTAAACTGATAAAAGGTCTGTCGAAGCTCAAGTTTGAGAAGGATCACATCTATGATTCTTGCTAATTGGGTGCACAAACTTGGACATCTTTCAAAGCCAAATGGATGTATTAGTATTGGTGGAAAAAGATATTTTTTGTTATTGTTGATGATTATTCTTATTTTACTTGGGTAATATTTCTTGCTCATAAATATGAAACTTTCACAAATTTTGAGATCTTTTGTAGAAAAGTACAGAGAGAAGCTGGATATTTCATTATCCATGTTCACAGTGATCATGGAGAAGAATTTAAAATCAAGGTTTTTGAGTAATATTGTGCTCATAACGGATACTATTAGAACTTCTCATCACCTCAATCTCCTCAACAAAATGGTATGGTTGAGCGAAATAATCGATCTCTTTAGGAAACTGCAAGAACCATGCTATTAGAACATAATCTTCTAAATCACTTTTGGGCAGAGGTAGTAAAAAGAACCTATCATATCAACTACTTTCATCCTTTTAGATGCAAGTACTTCATCCACAATAATGGTAAGAGTAACTTAGGAAATTTGATCCACGAAGTGGCGAAGGTATTTTTCTCGGCTATTCTCCCACTAGTCCTGCCTACAGAGCCTAAAATAAATGAACTTTATATGTCAGAATCTATGCATATTGTTTTTAATAAAACTATTCACCCTCCCGTGAGTTTGAGTATTGATGAAAAATAGGTAAATAATCTATAATCTGGAGCCAATGCAAACACAACTCCGGAGCTGTCAAAAGATGAGTCGACTACAACCCCTTCAGAGTCTACTCCCACAGTTGAAGTAACCAAAGCAAATGTTCCAAGAGAATAGAAACATAATTCTAGCTATACAAATATTTTATAATCGAAAATCCAAATGATAAGATGCAGACAAGAGTCTCGTTGAGAAATCAAGCATCTGTTGCTCTTGTGTCTCAAATCAAGCCCAAAAATACTGATGAAGCCCTCAAATATGAATCTTGGGTCCAGGCCATGAAAGAAACATTAGATCAATTTGAACGAAATCAAGTCTGGACTCTAGTTGAGAGACCCAAAAATTATTCAGTAATTGGGACCAGATGGGTCTATAGAAACAAACTGAATAAAGAAGGTAAAGTCATCAGAAATAAAGCCAAACTTGTAGCTCAAGGCTACTCCCAACAGGAAGGTAATGATTATGATAAAATCTTTGTTTCTGTAGCAAGGTTAGAGTCAATTCGTATTTTGTTAGCTTTTGGTGCCTTCAAATGCCTTAAACTATACCAAATGAACGTTAAAAGTTATTTTAAATGGATTTATTCATGAAGAAGTTTTTGTAAAATAACCCCCGACTTTGAAAATTTCTCTTATTCAAACCATGTTTTTAAACTATCAAAGACACTCTACGGTCTCAAACAAGCTCTAAAGTCTTGGTATGAGAGGTTGAGTACTTTCTTGTTAAATAATAATTTTCAAAGAGGCAAAATTGATACAACTCTGCTCACTCAAAAGCTTAATTCTAATTTACATATTGTGAAAAGTTATGTTGATGAGATTATTTTTGGAAGTTCTAACGCTTCCTTCAGTGAGAATTTTACAAATTTAATGAAAAGAGAATTTGAAATAAGCCTCATGGGAGAGCTCATATTTTTCTTGAGATTACAAATCAAGAAAACCCCCAAAAGTACTTTCATTAGTCAAGACAAATATATGAAGGAGCTTATCAAGAAATTTGGCATGGAAAAGGGAGAGGCTTATAAAGCTCCAATGAGTCCATCCACAAGTCTTGATTCAGATTCATCTGAAAAACGTTGATGAAAATACATATAGAGAAGTGATTGGATCAATCCTCTACTTGGCCGCCAGTTGACCATATATTATATTCAGTATGTGTAAGTGTGCAAGGTTCCAGTCGGATCCCACAGAGTCTCATCTGACTGCCATCAAGAGAATCATTCGATATCTTATTTGAATACACGATACTGGACTATGGTACCCTCATTCTTCTCATTTTGATTTAATTAGATATTTAGATGCTGACTTTGCAGGTGTTAAAAATGATAGAAAAAGAACAAGTGGAACATGCCAAATTCTTGGTGATGCCCTGATTTTATGACATAGTAAGAAGCAGACGTCAGTTGCTCTATCAAAAAATACAACTGAATACATAGCCGTTGGAAGTTGTGGTTCTCAAATTTTATGGATTATGCATTAATTACTTGATTTTAATTTATCTTTTGAATTTGTTCCTATCACGTGTAATAATACTAGTGCTATTAGTTTGTCAAAATATGTGGTCCATCATTCTATAGCTAAGCACATACACATTAAGCATCATTTTATCCGTGATCATGTCGAGAATGGTGATTTTTCTCTATAATTTGTTGACTCCAAAAATTATCTTGCAAAGATTTTTACAAAGCCTCTACTTGAGGAAAGATTTTGATATTTAAGGAAAAAATTTGGTGTAATATGCTTTACTGATCTTTGATTAATTCAAATCTTTTATTTTTGGTGTAAAATCCACTATGTATTTGGATTTTTTTTTACCGATATTTGATTATTTTAAATTTTTTATTTTTGGTGTAAAATCCATCATACATTTATTGTTATCTTTTACACCCTCTGACTCTTGTCCTTTCCTTTCAAATCCAGCCCTTATTTACACCACCTTTTTTTCTCCCTTATCATTGCCATTTCTTTGCCTTTTCACATCCTAAAACCTCCCAGCCTCTTCATCTCAAACATCACCCCAGTTCACTGCACCCCATTTATAACTCTCGTCCCTTCATTTTCCTTCATACTCCTTTTATACCCTTCTACCCCCATTCCCTTATACCATGACTAGAACTCACTCCATGGATAATCTCCCCAAAATCTCTCTAGACCAAATTTCCAACAATATCGACCCTGTCTTTCTCTATGAATTCTCTAATAAAGCCTTTTCCCATTTACTCCAATTAACTGTCTCTAAGAAGTGATATGCTTCAAGCCCTATTTCCTCAACTAAAAAACCGACGGCCCTCACCTATAGAATCTTTTCCTTCATAGGACATGAATAAGTTCTAGACCTGCACTCAAAAGGAGAAGTTCCTCACCTTCAGAAATTGCTCTATTCCACCGGGACAAATCATCAATCTCTCTAAACTAAGGGAGACCCATTGCAATGTCAGTACCCTTTTCAAAGCCCAAGATCTGTCTATGGTTTTTATCTTATGTGGTTTGGAAGTGTTTGAAGACCTCGTTCGTATATTCTATGCTAACCTTCACCTGTTCCCAAATAATGACAAATTGAAAACCCTGGTACTAGGAACTCGTATAATTCTTAATGATTTTCTATTTGAGAAAGTTTTTGACACCAAGTTTTCTGGCGTCATTATGACACCTGGCCAAAAAATTTTGAAGTCAGTTTTGAAGAAGCAAAGAAGGCCGTCTCAGACCCCGATACAAATAGTCCCTTCTTCAGTCCTCTGTTCCTCAGTTTCAAAAATAAAATTTTGGCTCACATCATCGATGGTTCCAAATAGGAAGGAGTAAAACTTTTCAACAGAATGTTCTCATAGGTTGACTCCATCAAATCCGAGACTTCCTCCTTTTCCAATGATCTCGCAATCTCCATCCAGAACTCGTACTCCAGCTTCACTAAAAGTGTTAAAAAATCTTATGACCACTTTTGTACCAATATACACAATACTTTAACTTATTTCCTGGCCAAATATTAAGCTCTTGTCTTACATTTAAAAGGGGTTTTTACCTTTCCGTGTTTTGGGTTATATGATGATATTTTATACTCTTGTGCCGAGTCTTTTCTTTTGCTACTTTTAATCTTAACTCTGCATATCTTGCATACTCTGCTTTGTGCATATATTTTGTAGTTTATGTTTGCTCTGTTTTGTTTTTGGTCTTTTTGGTTATGTTAGAAGGGGAAGAAAAATATCACATCAAATAAGTCAGTAAGATAGGGGGAGCTAGCCGACTACCATAACAGAGAAGCCAGCTGAAAAAATCACGATAGAAAGATAAGGGGAGCTAGTCGACTACTTTAACAGGGAACTCAATTGATGTTTAATGTTTGTCATTACAAAAAATGGGGAGATTGTTAGCCTCCTATACTTATGTTTTATGTTTTAATAATGACAAACTAATAATTGAAAATTTGCAGGATATTAAAGATCTCCATTGCTGGATAAAATATCAACCACAAGGCAAGGAGTATCTATCCAAATCTCTAATGATGAAAAATATCTCGCAAGGAGTATCCATCCACAAGAATGAGGGTGCTAAACATGGAATAACGTTAATCAAAAGATTTTGCTGGACAAGAAAATTGGTGATAAATTAATGACTTTCACGGCAAGATTAAAGGAAAATAAAATCACGATATTAACATGGACATATCTGATATGGATATGTATGTCCGTGAAAAAGAAAGACTGCACTATGTATGGACATATCTGATATGGACATACCATAAGGTGTAAACTCCCTTAATCAAGAAATCAATTCAAATCCTTGATTGAGAAGAAATCCCTTGGGTTTCCTTATGAAGAAAAGAAGCCAAAGCAGATGACAAGTATAAAAGAAAATGGCCAAAGATCGAAGCACTTACGCAACTTTATAGGAGAATCTTAGTGCGTCTCAATCTTAATCTCACACAGCTTTGTACTTCTTAGTTTAAATAGTTACACAAGAATACGACCGAGTCTACTTTTCATACCAAATAAGATTGTGTCATAAGATCTAAAAAACAAAATAAGTTTTCGGAACTTGTTCACAATCATTATACTCAAACTCTACTTTGAAAAAAATCTAAGAAAATGTTGAAACTCAACGGGACTGAAAGTAGGCACCACATTGGTGTTCCGAACCAGGATAAATCTTCGTGTTCTTATCTCAAATTACTTATTCACTTACCTGTTTGTTTCAATCTAATATACTTTATTAAGTATAGTGTTTTGCAGGTAAATCAACTATGAAGGTTCAACAGTCGACTCAAGAAAATTTTTCAATTCACCCCCCTCTTGAATTTCAAGTTTGCCTTGTGTTCTGATTCATATATAAAAATTGGTAAATATCAGTTATATCTCATCTTTCTTCATACATCAGAAGCAGAGAATGTAAATTAACTATCACCATCTACTTTAAACTCTAATCAAATAAAATACTTATATCAACATTTTTTTAGAAGAAGAAGAAGAAGAAAACTATGACGAATTAATTTAAGAGAAATTGCAAAGAAGAAGGAAAAAAAATTCAATATTTGATAATGAAGGTTTGAGATAAAAAATCATATGATATTTAATGAAGAAGGACAAAACTGTTTAGAGAGAAAAAATAGAAGATGATTGATATCCTAATAATAATTGTCATCTTTTTTAACAGGTATGAAATCTTTTTTTCCTTATATGTAATTTGTATTTTATTTTTTTTATTGATAGAATTAAAAAAATATAGAAATATTAGTTTTTTAGAAAAAAAATAAGCACAACCCAAAAAAGGGGAAAAAGAAGAAAACACAACTAGGAGCAAAAAAACAAAACAAAAAACTAACAGTAGAAAAACAACAAAAAACAAATTAAATAGAAGGGAAATTAAGCAAGTGATCAGCGAGTGGGTAAAACATGGAAATATCAATTCATGAGCCACTCGGTTGAGATTAATTTTCATCGAATAGCCATTTATGTCTGTTCCCCTTAAACCAACTTTTTTTTTCTTTGAACCAGATGATTAGGTTCAACGGGTTGAGTAGAGATTGAAGATATTAAATGGCTTGAATTGAATATCAGGTTGGATCATGACCCGTCCAAATTTACTTTGAGTTGAAATGAGTTGGGTCTTGACCCGCCCAATTTGATCTGCTTATTCTAAAAAATATTAACATATTAATATTTACGTCTTATAATGAAAATAAATTTGAAAAGTTGGGTGGGTGGGTAGGGAGTGGGGTTGGGGGTGGGAGGGGTTGGTTTTAGGATGAGAGTTGAGGTAAAAAATTTTTTTTAAAGAAATTTAATTTTTTAAAATAAATATTTTTTCTTAATAAAATTTGGGAGCGGGCAGGGGTGTGGGTGTGGGGGGTAGGGGTTAGGAAAAAGTTGAGAATTGAGGTAAGAGTTTTTTTTAAAAAAATTAAATTTATTTATAAAATGCTTTTTAAGAAATAAAAATAATTTATTCAAGGGAGGCGGGGTGGGGTGGGGTTAGTTGGCTTGTGGTGGGGTGAGGTTTGATTATTGGTTTTGAGAGTAAGAGGAAACATTATCACTTTCTTACCTACTTTCATTAAGAAAATAATTTTTTTATTAAACGAGTTGAAGTAGAGATTGATTGGGCTCATTTGTGTTGGGAAAAAATGGACTATTTTTTCCGCCCCTTTCGGACCTATTCACGCAGAAAATAACAGAGAAATTAAAGAGAATAACAACACAAAGTTTTGACGTGAAAAACACCCCAATTGGAGAAAAACCACAGGCCTCTCAGAAAAATATTCACTATATGAAAATTATTACACCATACAATACACAATATTTTTCTCACACACCCTCACTTCCTAAAATACTATTCTCAAAGAGATCTCTAAGAGAATTATCTCTAAACCTCTTTAATAGTAAACACGAAAAAGAATATTTTTGTGTGTGTTAAGCAATGAAGGAGGTGGAGTTTATTTATAACTCCCAACCTCCCCCGAACCAAAGTAAATTTTCGATGTGGGATTTTCTTTCTTCAAAACAAACTTCAACAAATCTCCACCTTTTGAAGAGAAGAAAATGCAATCCGTTGGCCCTTTATAGTTGTCCAGCTACACATAACAAAATCAGTTCTCCACCTGACTCTAAACTCGGGCAATCATATGTAACTGCAACTTCCACATTGTCTGCTGCTGACAATCATAATTCTAAATTCAAGAATTATCATACCCCCATCATAAAGAGTACACCCACTCAGATTGAAAAACCAATCCAAGAATTTTCACTTGAAATCACTTCCTAATTTCAAGAATTTCATTTTCGGCACATGCAAAAAAACTTGCTAATAACTTATGGTGCAACTCTTTTGTTGATTTCTTTAAGATTTCATTATCCATCGACATTCTTTCCACCACACACCTTGTATCACCTATCAACCAATGCCCATGTGCAAACTTGTGGACCAGCTATCAGTTAAACATCCTCTTCCATGGCAATTCTAAAGGTAGCATTCATTCCATGGAGACTTTCATATTTCTTACAAAGAAATATCATCCCACCGTTCTAGGGAGACAACATTGACAACATTTTCTTTGGAGCTTCCAGCCGAACTAGCCCCATTATTTGGATAATTATTTTTAACATATCCCGGCTGTTTATAATTCTAGCGGAGGACCTTCTTCTTAGAGCTTTGCTTCCATTTTCCTTTAACAACAAGAGCTGAATCTTCTGGAGATTTTTCATCTCCATTTTTCAATCTTTTTCCTCAGAAATCAATTTGCTTGTCGCTTCTGAGAAAATCATAGTTTCCTTCCCATACATTAAAATGGGTTGTATGTGCTTGTAGGAAGATGAAAGAGACCAGATGAGTCGAAGTGCCTTATCTTTATCATCAATTGTCACTCCAATAGATTCCAATTCAGAAACAATCCCATTCAAGACACTCAGATGATCAGAAATAGTTATACCTTCAGCCATTTGCAATTTATGAAATTGCTTCTTCAAATATAACCTATTTGAAATACTTTTGATTTGGTACAATTCTTCAAGTTTCTCCCACAAAACCTTTGTTGTAGACAATCCAATCACATTAGAAAGAACAGTTTTAGCTAAACACAAGCGAATTTGACTTGCCGCTTTCATGTCTAGCTCTTTCCATTCTTCATCACTAATTCTGGATTTTTCTGAGTCTTTACTGCTTTCAGATTTTTCTAAATCCTTATCACCTTTTTCGCTAGTTGGTCTCTCTTTCAATGCCTTGTGTAATCCAGATTGGATTAACACATTCTTGACTTGCACTTGCCACAAGCCAAAATTAATTCTCCCATCAAATTTCTCAATCTCAAATTTTGTCCCCATCTTGTTTATCAGTACTAATAAATGGACAATAGTAATGTAAAATACCCACTAAATTAGTTACCAGGAAAGAGAGGTGGATCACAAGGGATACACTTAAGTATCGAGTCTTTCCTTAGCCAGAACCTCTTTAGATTGTACTTATTCTCACTATTACCAAATATACAAGTACCCCAAAGTAACTCCACCAGAATAGCGAACTCCACCAGAATCAGACTCCACTTGCTATTCCACCGGGATGAAACTTCTGCTTGAGAACAATAATTTTAATTCAAAAATTTTTTCTGATGTGGAAGATCAGACAAAGATGCAACCACAGAGCATACTAAAATTTCAAAAGAATTATTCCACACCGAAGGCTCTGATACCACTTGTTGGAAAAAAATGGACTATGTTTCCCGCCCCTTCCGGGCCGCTTTCAAGCAGAAAATAACAGAGAAATTAAAGAGAATAACAACACAAAGATTTAACTTGAAAAACTCTCCAATTGGAGAAAAACCACGGGCCTCCCAGAAAAATATTCACTATATGGAAATTATTACACCATACAATACACAATACTTTTCTCACACACCCTCTAAAATACTATTCTCAAAGAGATCTCCAAAAGAATTATCTCTAAACCTCTTTAATAGTAAACAAGGAAAAGAATATTTTGTGTGTGTTAAACAATGAAAGAGGTGGAGTTTATTTATAGCTCCCAACCTCCTCCTAACCAAAGTAAATTTTCGATGTGAGATTTTCTTTCTTCGAAACAAACTTCAACAATTTGAACCCAATTTGAAAATGGGTTGAGATTTAATGGAATGAGATTTACCCAATAGCAAATTATCTTGAACCCCACCCATTAAGTTTTGGACGGATTGAACGGATCAACTCAATTTGGGTTCATTTTGACACCCCTAGGTCCAATGACAGATAAAGCGCGATTATCACACTTGATTATTTTTAACTTGTTGATTTGTTTAAAAAAGTATCAGTTAGTACAAATAGATTACACGAAATGGGATTAAATCTGTTTACCACTAGTTGGTGTAAATGGATTCAAGTTTCAAAGTTCAGTGTAAAGATTTTCACTTCAAAACTAAGCTTAATATAATGAAATTTCCAAACATGCACTTTCATTTTTGTATGCTTTTCAGTCAGGTTTTCGATTGCCTTTTTAAATGTATACCTTCATACAGAGGCGGAATCAGAATTTCAAGTAAGGAGTTCAATATTCAAAGAAAACTAAGTCGAAGGGGGTTCAATACCTATTATAACCACATAAAAATAATTTTAATCATGTATAAATAGTATATTTTTCCGTCGAAGGGAGTTTGAACGAACCCCTAAAGAGGGCTGGCTCCGCGTCTGCCTTCATATGTTTTCAAAAACAAAAACGGTTTGAGCAATTAAAAATAAACAAAAGAAGTTCCAAATAAAAATTTTGGATTTCAGAAGAAGAAGGAATTTCAAAATTTTAGGAGTATTGGAAATTCAGTATTAGAACTATTACATTCTAACGGAAATTCAGGACCTTAACATAGTGTTCCTCTTTCATTCCATTATAATGTCATTGGAAGTGTTGAACAAAGAAGAACTAAAGAAATATAAATAAATGAAAACAAAAATTTAAGAAGCTTGGATTAATTTGTATTCGAAATTCTGAAAGAACATGAGTGTTTGTAACAAATTTTAGAGTGACAGAAATAAATTGTAATCAGAAATAAAATATAAAGAAATAAATTTTTTATTGATAAATGATATGGGTACAATTCTGTTCTCCTTTTGATTCTTCTCTCTTGATTTTCACCGTAACTCGAGGGTTGTTAATAGTGTATTTCTCAAACGTAAGAAGATTTAAATTTGATATAAATTTTCTCTGTAATTCGATGGATGTTAGTGACGTATTTCTTGACCATATGAATATTTGGATGTGTTCTCCAAGGGTTTGTGGACTTTCATGATATATTTGATTAAAAAAAAAAGAGTTTTTTGATCCCTTTATAATATTTCATGAGTTTATGAATTTTTTGAGATATTTCAGATTTTTAATCTCTTTATGAATATTCCATTAATTTGTGGGATATTGGAGATGCCTTTTAAAGAAATATTTGCCTCTTTATGTAGGCGTAATTTAGAATTTAGAGTAAGGTAGCCACCAAACTAGGTTTAGGGATAATAGTCTCCAACAACTCTAAAAAAAATTGACTTCTTCTATAGAGTCCACAAAATTTCAATGTCTATAATGAGATGCGCTATTAATATGTATAACTAGAGTATATATAGATTATGAGTATATATATATATATATATATATATATATATATATATATATATCATATTTTGACCTGAAATTGACATTCTTTATCATATTCAACCAATAAAGCTATGATGTTAGCAACTATGATGTTAGCAACTAACAGCAATCGAGGAACTATAAAAATGTTAGTCCTATTAATTTAGAAGAATTAGTAATTAGTTTAACAACATGTATCTGATATGTGTGCGAATTTTTTTAATAAAGTGTAAAAAGTTCAAATTACTTCACAAAGATTCTTCACACTTTAGTTAAATAACGTAAACATAATATATATTTTACCATCAGAAGTTTTAAGTAGTTAATGGATCGTCACTTTTACGTTTGTCATCTAATACCTCTTTTCCTTGCTACTAGAGGCTAAGAGAGACACATAGATTTGAACCATATTTATAGTATGATTTTTAAAAATATTTTCTATATTTAAAATATTTTCTTGTTTTTGAAGTTAAATCTTTAAAAAAATTTTGATTACTTACAACTTACATTTTTCTTATTCTAACACTTTCATATTTATTTCTAGAAAGTTGATTTAGAATTCTTAAACTAATGAAAAGTGTATCAGTTGTCATTAGTTCTGATGACTTCTAATAATAAAAATTTTTAATATAAAATTTTAATTAATTTTCATCCCTTAAATATTAAAAAAATAGTGAAAAGTTGATTTTGTTTATAACAAAAACTTTTAATGAAGAAAAAAAAATTTGAACAATACTTTTAAGGTCCTTCACTATTATATAGTATAAATACTGCTTGACTGAAGTGAATCTATTTTTGTAGTAGAAATACGGCATAACCAATAGATGATATGGTTTATAAGAAGTATAAATAACATAAATATCAACCTTTTAAAAGTAATTACACTTTATCCTATTTTTTTTAATTACTTTACTTTTTCTCTATTAATATAAATAATATAACCGATATATACATATCATTTTGTATATATATGAGATTTTTGTAATATGTTTAGCAAGTTGAAATATTTTATAGTATTGAAAACATATATTGTGTATGTGTAATTTTTAGTTGTAAAATTGGTCAAATGACATACAGAGTGAAACTAGAGATGCCAATACGATGGGGCCAATTAAGTATTCCCCTGCTAAAATTTTGACTTGTCACGTCTCGTCCAATTTAAACGTCTATTCTGTTTAGGTAGAGCCCTGTTCTGCCCCGTTTAGTCCCTACTTACTTTCTTTAATTTTGTTATCAAAATTTAATTTATCTTTTGATTTAATCATTTTTACATCAACTTCAATTTCTTTTTAGTTTTAGTAACTTTCTTATTTATTTGTTGCTAATTCATCACGTTTTAAAAGTGGGTCATGATAACACTTATCATGGCTTGGCCTTGATAAGCAGGTCAATCACCCAAGCTGATACGTGAAAACGATATTAATAATAACATACACCCAGGCGAGACTTCTAGAATGAAGTTAATTCAATACAAAACATAGCTAAAACATAAATCTGAAAGAAATCTCATAAGTCCCATATATGCGGTGCCATAGTGTAAGAACATCTAGTACATAACTGAATCTGAAAATACATATCTGTTTTAGAGCCGAAGTAAAGACATAAAGTAGGAGAAGAGGAGGTTCAGAGTCAACTTTGAAATCACTAGAGCACTCAATACCTCGAATACCGCTCCAATATGTACGGAATCAACTACCATGCCCCATACTCGTACTCGAATCTGCACCGAAAGGGCACACTAGGGGTGAATACCATCTACTTGCACTTATTAGGCCGAGTAAGCAAAGTAAAAAATAAGATAAATAAAAGATACTACGAGCATGTCACCTGCAAGAAGAAAGGTCCCCAACGATAGTTCACACCGTCTCTACTAACAGTTCTATTATATATGCAGAAATGAAAACAACATGGATATACATGAAGGTTTTACTGAATTAGACACAAATCAATGAAACTAAAAAATTCATTAAAGATGCATATGCAGATACAATGCAATGCAATGTGAATGAGATGAATGGTGAAAGTCATTGCATCACTTTCTATATGCACCCATCGTGATCGCAACTCTCAGGTAGGACCCATGAGGGGTTCACAACCTATATACTATATCTCATATCTTAATCTCAACTCATCTTCATGACTCGTGTTTACAGAGAAGATTTTCATAAAAGTGTCTCATTTTCTTTCAAAAATAGTGCTTCTCAATGGTACTAATATCTCATGAATGTATACGTATGAAATGAGGATATAATGTTCACGATCAATTCAAAAGGATGATATCAAATCCATCCAACAGATATAAATAAGCAAGCCCAAAAATCAACTCAAATTATGCACAATTTAGGATTATCAACTCTAATTAGGAACCATCAGAATAAATATTCATGTAAGACAATATTACTATCATATACACCCCTAACTTAGGTATTTCTATCACGATAGGGCAACCAATGTTGAAATAAGACATATATTAGTAAAATAAGTCCTAGCACAGGCATTATATCAAGAATGAAGATATTTATATGCACAAATAAGGTCAATGATGTCAAATAAACCCCTACATGGGCAATACACAATATCAGATATCATAAGGTAACCACAACAACAGAATATAAAGCCCCCATATGGGCACACAACAACAATAATATTCTCGAAATATAAATTCCATAGCTATTTTCCCCAATCTATAGCATGTTTTACTTATATATTAACTACCTAGCTCAATATTAAATAACTTAAGCCATAACCTACCTAAAAAAGATGAAATCCCAACCTAAGGTGCCATAACACAAAGCCTTCCCCTTACGAACGACCTCAGAACTAACTACAACAATTAAAAATAACATCTATATATTAAAAGAAAGTTATGGATATCTATATTGCCTATATTTGGGCTGGTCTAAAATGGATTTGGAAAATAAGTTCAAAAAATAAAAAGGATAAAATCAGAATTTTGTTTTAAAAATACTCTCCCTAAGGTTATAGGAATCTATAGGTGAAAGTCCAAGCAAAAAGGGTTTAAAACGAGGTCCAAATAAAAGAAAACCCCTTTCTAAACTTTACTAGTAAGAAAATTCCAAATTTTCATCTTTGAAATCATAATTTAGAGGTGTTTTTGATGATATAATTGATAAAAAATAATAGGAATAAGGTTTTGGATCTTAACCAAGCTCAATTGGTGAAGAAATCTTCAAGAATCGCCCAAACTTGAAGCTCAATGGTCCAAAAATGAAGGAAACATGTGAAAAATTAGTTTATACTGCTTAGTGAATAGTACCTTGCGAATTCAATCAACTCTTTGTGTTCGCATAGGCCAACGTTGACTGGCCAATTATTTTGGCCTTCACATTCATAATTAGGGCTTTACATTTAAAAAAATCCATGACGCGAACCCTCGCGTTTACAACACTTGGTCACGTTCGAGAAGAAGATACTGACCCGACCCAACCATTACCCTTTGCGATCGACGACACCACCTCATGATCGCAATGAATGAGATTTTTTTCTTCGTATTTGTGGCCAGGGGCCCGTATTCACAAAGAAGGCTATACACCTGCACTAGATTTTAGCAAACCAGCTGATTTGCATGGCTTCCAAAATATCCGAACAGACCCTCGAGATTCGTTCGGAGCCCGACAAGAGTAAACCATATATGCTACTAGGCTAATTTTGATGTTTCGGATTCAATGGAGACATCAGATTTTTGAGAAAAGATTATTTTTAAAAAATTAACCCACGAGACCCCTTTTTACTATTTTCTAAATGAAGGATCAAAATGAGATATAAAAATTCCAAAATCAACTAACCCCGCTACTAACCTAATGATTCGACATTTTGAGTTTTTTGGCATAGTCAAAATTACCATCCAAAATTCAAAATAATGAATATTGACCAAAGTTAACTATATGGCTTCATAAACCTCTAAATACCAGAAACTCACATAAAATATTTCTAATCGCATTGGAAACTATGCCAACCATCTCCAAATCTCAAAATTAACATGTAGAAATGACAGAGAAAGGCAAAATGATCAAAATACAAAATATTATGAATTCATAAATTTAGGTCATTATAGTATCCACCACTAAAACTTTAGTTAGTCCTCATACTAAAAGGCAAGGAAATATCTGAATCAGTAAAAAGTTGAGGGTAACTACTACACATGTTAGACTTGACCTCCGAAGTAGCCTCCTCAATAGGATGGTGCCTCTAGTGAACCTTATCTACAGGAATATCCTTACAACGAAACCATCTAACATCTCCAGCTAACACCGACTCCTCTACAAAGGTCAACTTCCCATCTAACTGAACCAAGTCCTAACAAAGCAAGTGAGACTCATTCGAAATATAGCATCGAAGCATAGACACATAAAAAACTCAATGAACAATTGAAAAGTCTAGTGGTAAGTCCAATTCATAAGCAATCTCCCCAAAAGTTCAATGAATCTCAAATAGTCCAATGTACCTCGGGCTAAGCTTGCCCCTCTTCCCGAACCTCATCACGCCCTTCATGGGTGGTATACAAAGGAAGAATCAATCACCAATCCCAAACTTCAAGGCACGGAGTCTATGGTCTGCATAACTCTTTTACCTACTATGATCTACTGTAGCCTATCTTGAATCACCCAAACCTTATCCAAAGATTTGCAAAGCATGTCGATACCATATGATCTAACCTCTGAAGTCTCAAATAACCTAAAAGGAGATAAGTAATACCTATCATACAATGCCTCGAATGGTGCCATATCATTACTCGAATAGTAGCTATTATTATAAGTAAACTCCAATAAGGCCAATGTTGCTTCCACTGACCTCGTAAGTCCATAACACATGCATGGAGTATACCCTCCAAAACCTGAATAGTACACACCGACTGACCACTGCTCTAGGGATGGAAATTTGTGCTAACGTCAACTTGAGTACCCAACTCCTCCTAAAAAGTCTGCCAAAAGCTAAAATTAAACACTGAGCCTCTGTATGAAATAATAGATATGGATACCCTATTAAGAAAAACTATCTCATGAACAAAGACATGGGTCAACTTCTCAATATTAGATTAAATCCGAATAGGGATGAAATGGGTTAAATTGGTCAACCGATCCACGATGTTCTAAGTACTATCAGAATCGTGAGAAGTATGTGGTAGCCCACGCATGAAGTCCATAGTGATCTTCTCCTATTTCCACTTAGGAATGGGTAATCTCTAAAGCAAACCACCTCGTCTTTGATGTTTGACTTTCACATGCTAATAACAAAAGCAACAAGCTACAAAATCCACCAGATCCTTCTTCATACCACCTCACCAGTAAAACTATTTTAAATTATGATACATCTTAGTCACATCTATATGGATATAATATCTGGAAAAATATACCTCCTACAAAATCAATCTCGCCCATCCACCAACTCTCAATACACAAACTTAACCTTCAATCATCAAAACACTATCAAAATAAAGAGATACCGCCCTAGCGTCTTTACTTAACACCTTATCTCAGATCATCCTCAATCTCCTATCAAGAAACTGGTGAGGTCAAATCTACTCTATCAACCAAGAGCTAGCAATTAACCAAGGCTAAAAATATGTCTAAAAGTCAAAATATTAATTCTAACCTTCCAATTAGCTAAGAACTAAACATTTAAGGCCAAGGGCTACTCTTGGGTCAAGAGATAAGCTAAACTCCCCATACTAGTTGACCTCCAGCTTAAGGCATCTGCTACTATATTAGCCTTGCCTAGATGATATAGAATAGTGAGGTTGTAATCCTTAAAAAACTTAAGCCAATGTCGTTGAATCATATTAAGATCTCTC
Source organism: Capsicum baccatum var. pendulum (assembly GCA_030864225.1). Lineage (NCBI taxonomy): Eukaryota > Viridiplantae > Streptophyta > Magnoliopsida > Solanales > Solanaceae > Capsicum > Capsicum baccatum. The sequence continues at coordinate 205,019,056 of CM061553.1, read as the reverse complement.
TAATTAAAGGAATACTGAAGGCTATGATGATTCGAAAAAATCTCACAAGGAACTCTATACAAGTAATGATGCCATAACTTTAATACAAATACCATAGTTTCCAACTCTAAATCATAGGTAGGTAATTTATCTCACGAGGCTTCAACTGACGGTAGGCATAAACAATCACCTTACCTTTCTGTATCAATACCATACCTAAACCAACACCAGAATCATCATAAAATACAGTAAATTCATACCCTCCTTGGGCAAAGTTAAAATAAGAGTTGAACAAAACACCTCTTTGAGGTTTTGGAATCTCTTCTCACACGCCTCCGACCACTGAAATACCATATTTTTCTGAGTCAAATTTGTTAAAGGAGCCATAATAGGTGAGAAATCCTTCACAAAGTGAAAATAATAGCCTGCAAAACCAACAAAACTCTGAATCTCAGTTGGAGAAGTAAGTCTAGTCCAATCATAAATTGCCACTATATCAGCCGGAAAAACCATAATACTATTACCACATAAGAGATAGAATCCAACAAAAAATCTTACTTGAGAAACTTAGCATACGACTTTTTATTATGCAACCTCTGAAGTACAATCCTTAAATGCTTCACATGGTGGCCTCTCCCTTGGAATAAACCTAGATATCATATATAAATACAACATAAATGAATTTAAATACAGTCAAAATACCTCATTTATCAACTACATAAATGTTGTAGGGGAACTGGTCAACCCAAAAAATATGTCCAAGAACTCATAATGACTGCATCAAGTTTGAAAAGCCATCTCTAGAACATTCGAATCTCTAATTTTCCACTAGCGATACCCAGACCTCAAATCAATCTTGGAAAACACCGATGCACCCTGAAACTAGTCAAGAAGATTATCAATGTGAGGAAGAGGACACTTATTCTTGACTATTACCTTGTTCAACCACCTATAATTAATATACATACGCATAGAATCGTCCTTATTCTTCATGAACAAGAACAGAGCACCCAAAGAGACCCACTAAGTTAATAAACCACTTACTCCATAAGTTTAGCAACTACTCTTTCAACTCAGCTGGGGCCATCATATCGAGAGTAATAGAAATGGGCTTGGTGACTGAATCCACATTAATATAAAAATCAATATCACGATTTGGAGGCATACTAGGAAAATCCATAGGAAATACATTCATAAACTCATGAACAACCTGAATAGAATTCATGGGAGGTAGTGAGGCAACACTAGTATCACAAACATGGGCCAAATATAACAAATACGCCCTCTCTATCATGCAATGAACACACAGAAAAGATATAAAACCCTTTGGACTCAAATTAGGCATATTTTTCTGAGCTAACCTCGGCACACCCGGCGTAACTAAAGTTATGGTCTTGTCATAACAGTCTAAAATAACATGATAAAAAGCTAATCAATCCATATCTAATATAACATCAAAATCAACCATATCTAGGATAATCAAATCTACCCAAGTCTCATGGCTATAAAGATAACCACATAATATCAGTACACCTAACCCACCACTAAAGAATCTCTTACGAGGGTAGAAACATGAAGAGGCTCATATACAACATCAAAACCAAAATCAAAATATGTATAAACCTAGGAGAATGTAGATCCAGAGTCAAATAACATGAAAGCAGATTTATGGCAAACTTGTACGATACCTGCAATAACTATATTAGGATCCTCTGGCTCATATAGCATAAGACTAACCACGTTCACTCTAGGACTGAGAAACTCTATGACCACCTTTTTGAGTACTCTTAATTCTACCTCTAGTACCTCTAGCACCACCTCTATAATTTTGTGAACTACTTTTGACTATAGAAATTAGAGTAGGGCAAAGCTGAAGTTGAGAATCCTACGGAGTGGATCCATATGCACATCGAGGCTATCCTTGGACACAAGACCAAAATCATTATATACAAAATATGTTTTACAACTTGACTTAATTTGAGAAGGTAAGGATAAGCTAGAATGACCACCCTGGCCTAAAGAACTAACCCTGGAAGCTCCGCTCATATGACTTGATACTTGGCTACCAAAAGCCATAGAACCTGAAGGTCTACTATTTGATCCCTATAATGCAACCTGAGTCATCCTACCATGGTAACCATGATAACCTCTACTAGAGAAATCTCTACGCCAGAAGGCATGCCCACTAAACTTACTCTAATGACACACTTTCTTAGAGCCTCCCTAAGTAGCTTTGATAATAGACTTGGTTATATTAATATGCTCAGTAATAATTTCAAAAAATCCCATAAAATAACTATTTTTGCTGTATCCAATTGATAGGTAACATCTAACCACTTTATAAACTTTTGAATCTTGTCATACTTAGTAGAGATGGTAGCCGCTTAATCTCTGGATAAAGTATAAAAATGAGCCTCATACTCAATAATAGTTATAGAGCCTTGATCCAAATAATCAAACTCACAACACATATAATCTCCAAAACTATAAGGCATACATCTCTCAAAGAAGAAGGCCTAAAAATTGAGTCTAAGTCATAGAAGGTAAACCCAAAGGTCTATAATTAGCAAACGATCTCTGATAGGTACTATAAGCAACTCCACAAGGCTTAGGAATCTAGGATTATGTAACTTGTCCTAGCAATAAATCAAAAACTCATAGGCATCATCACCGATAACACTACTAAACTTAGGAGAACCCAAGAAAATAAACCTCTCAAATCTATTCTTATCATCAGAAGACATAACTACCCAAAGCAAATGGAGAAGTAGCGGATTTAGTAGGCAATGAATCCATACGTGAGGGTACAATAGATAATGGCTTAACCCTAAAAGTAGGAATACCATAAGCATATGCTAACATTGAGGGTAGAACATCACTCAAAGTTTGAGTAATACCAAATATAATTAAGGGAACACCCTCCAAACGACTCAAGAGATGGACCAAAAGACCCTAAAACACTGGGTATCAACTGAAATATGAGGAACTTCAGTTGGACCCATATCTTTTATCTGATAATCATCCCTAGAATATATAACCTAGAGCTTGAGACAGGCTTTCTTAGAACATCTTCTAGATGAGCAGCTCATCGTGCTCGTCCTCTAATTCTGGGTCGACCACAAACCGTGCCTCTCCCTTTAGTCTTGGCTCCATCCTTGGGTGCTGTCTTAGTATCCCTAACCCCTCAAGATCATGTCTTTACTATTTATGAAGGAAATCCTGGTACACAACTTAGAAGATTGGGCAAGAATAACCAGCATGACTGGGAATCAAAATAGCAAATTTTCCGTAAAGGCATCTTATATCCTCTCAAATATAGATATGGATGTCTGCGTATCAATCTGCAAGGCTCTACTAGACAGCCAACTCTTACACTATAAGATTGGAGAACTTGGCTGTTCTGATACCAATTTGTCATGACCCAAAGGTCATAATGACACTTATCATGGTTTAGCCTTGATTAGTAAGCCAATCATCCAAACTGATAAGGGAAACTAAAATCAATAATAACATGCACCCTGTTGATGATAGGCGGATTTACACGCCTATATCAATATATTTTGCCCATATTTTAGCCTAGTTTTGAGAACTAATTATCTATTTCATGCACTTTTAGTCCTTTTTCCTGTAAATGAGCTAACAAACATGATTAGGAAAGTTTCAGGTATAAATGATGCAAAATACAGCATTTTATGGCTTACTTGACGCAAAAGAAAGCTCACAAACGAAGTAGAAGAGAGCTGGACGCCTAAGGACCAAATCTGCTGCATGGAAAATCTGTCCCGGGCTAAAACAATATTTCTGAAGACTTTGGGGACTTACAGAAACAAAACTGGATTTTTACAAAGATACATTAACCTAGTACAATTAGGTTATGTATTTCACTATTCTATTTGGATTATGATATTGTAACCTTACCCTAGTACATTTGGGTCAAGGATTTCATTAGTATATTAGGATTTGGTTATTTATTTCATTAGCTTAGTAGGAGTAGGATAGGAGTATTATAAATACCCTATCATGTTAGAGATTTTGAGGCATTCTTCACTTAATTCAAAAATTAATTTTCTTCCATCCCTCTCATCTTCCACCACAAACACTTCTATTCTACACTTCTATTCTTAAATTCCACAACAAGAGAATCGTTACTTTCTAGGGAATCACCAAAACCACACGCCTATCTCCTACTTATCACGCCATCAACCATGCAAATCGTGATATCCTTCGCATTCATGGGTAACTAAACCTCTTAGTTGGGGTTATGGAAGCCGAATGAGTTACTATCTATTGCTGTGAGTTTGTGAGTTCAAGACACGTATATTGCTTATATCATTATTCTCTTCATCTTAATCTACATTCTTTGCGGTTGCAAACGCAAGAATACGCCAGTCTAACATTAACTTGTTCGCGAGAAAGGTTATTTTTCTAGAAAAGAGATAATGTCAAGGTAGTAGAACAGCCTTTCCTATTAAAAAGCTAGTGCCGTAACTGGACTAACCTCTTGGAGAATTCGTACCGTTAGCTACGCTTTAAGCTCGCGAGAGTTAAAGTGAAATAGTCCTTGTTTAGGTCGCGAGATGCTTGGATTTACCATCGACTACAATTCTCTATAAGCAATTGCATGTCGAGACTCTACACACTCATATCCAATAGAGACGTACACCTCAGAAGGTGGACATAACCCCAACGCTTCAATTCTCATTGTTTCACAACCTACGAAATACTCTCTTTTTACTTTGCCATTTTCAGCTTTTATTTCATTACGTTGGTTACTTATTACAATCCCCCCTTCTTACGAGACTTGCACCAAAAGTCTATTAATTTTGCTTACTTGTTGACCAAGCTATTCCCTGTGGGATCGACACCCAACCCAGGTTGGGTTCTATATTTGCTAACGATCGCTTTACACTCCCACGAGAGCTGTAGATTGAGCGTTATCAAAAATTGGCGCTGTTGCCGGGGAGTACGAGTGTCAATCAAGTTCGTGATAATTACTAGACCCTTTGGTCAAAGATTCTCGTACTTTTACGTTTAGTTTTGGTTCTTGTTTCTTGGAGGTTTTTACTTCAGTGCATGCCCCATACTAGAAGTTCTGGTCAACCGTTATTACCAATCAATCCGGAACCACAACGAATTAGAAGAATGGAAGCACAAGCTGAAATCGACAGGATGGCTGCTCAACACGAGCAAGCAAGATTAGCTGCTCTTGCCGCTGCCCAAGTACACCAGCAAAACATTGATAATCCTGGGCGAGCAACAAACCCTGACGATGAGGATTTAGGTGATGACGAGTTACTAAACCCTAGGCGTGATGCTGAAATTATAACACCTGCCAACAGAAGCGGTCGACAAGCTCGGTATAGGTATGACCGCCAACCTTTGCAACCAGCTTTCGACGATGATGATGATGATCTTGATGGTGCCGGAGCCACTGGAGCTATAATTCCACCACCATTAGCGCCCAGAGCCAAATTCAACATCACTAGCACCATGATTCAGTTATTGCAACTCAAGGGGTTATTTGGTGGACTAGCAGACGATGATCCGAATATGCATCTCATCAACTTTATTTCTACATGCAAGTCTTTTGACAATCCTGGTGTTGGTCAGAATGCTATTCGATTACGTCTATTTCCATTGTCTCTGTCTGGGGAGGCAACACTATGGTTGAATGGGCTGACTCCTGATTCAATTACAAATTGGAGGCAATTGAGAGACGCTTTCCTAGAAAGATTCTTTCCGCCATCCAAGAGGGCTCAATTGAGAGATGAAATCAGCAACTTTCGTCAGCTTCCCTCTGAAGCTCTTCACGAAACATGGGAGAGGTTCAAAACAAAGCTAACGAGATGCCCAAACCATCACATGACTAATGTTCACCTCATGGAGATCTTGTATAGAGCCTTGAATTCAGTAACTAAACCAGTGGTGGACAACGCAGCTGGAGGTTCTTTTATGGACCTTACCTTTGGTCAAGCAAGCAATATGCTAGATCGCATGACAAAGCAAAGTAGAGCTTGGCATACCAGGGATTCTGAGGTAGCAAGCCCCACTTTATCTATTGGCATGTCTGCAGACCAAAGAAGAAGAGAAGAAGAACGTGAGCAAGACATGGTGCACATGAAAACACAATTGGATCTTCTGACAAAGCACTTATTATCAGGGAAGACCGAAAAAGTGAAAGCTGTGGCGCCGAAAGGAAGAGACGAATCTGATTCGGAAGAGGAGACCAACTACTTGAACAATCAGGGGGGTTTCCGTGGGAATGCGCAAGGAAACCAAGGTCGGAACTATTATGATAAATCTGGAAGCAAAGACCAAGGTAGTTGGAAGAAAAATAATGAAAAGAGTGGTTTGTACGTTCCCCCTGGTAGACGTGATACCACCACATCTAATTCTATGGAAGACATGATGGCTAAGTTATTGAAAGGAGTGGAAGCAACGAGCACAGGAGTGAAGGAGGTAATTGACGATTTGGCCTCCATAAAATAATTAGTTGATTCTCATTCCACTTCTATCAAGCAAATAGAGCAGCAATTGAGCCAACTTTCAGCAGCATTCAATCAAAGAAAGGCTGGCACCTTACCGAGCGATACTGTGCAAAACCCAAGGAATGATGGGTCATGCATGGCCATCACTACCAGAAGTGGTAAGGTGCTGGAAACTTCAGCAAAAGGCAAGCAAGTGGTTGACGTAGCAGCAGACATTGACGCCACACCTAGTGACGTTACAAGAGAAGAAGCCACAACAACTACTTCAAACGTCAAGGATGCTTTACCTAGTGACGTGCTGCCTGAAAAAAATGATAAACGGAAGCAAGAGGAGAAGAAAGCCATGGAGAGAACACTTCCATACCCACCACCACCTTTTTCACAAAGATTGAAGAAGGTGGCCGATGACACTAAGTTCAGCAAATTTATGACTATGTTGAAGCAGCTGACCATTAATGTCCCATTGGTAGAGGCACTTGAATAAATGCCTGGGTATGCGAAGTTTATGAAAGATCTTTTGACTAAGAAGAGGGCAGCAAGTTATGAACTGAAAGGTGATGTGCATCATTGTAGTGCAATTGCTACCCGATCGATACTTCAGAAGAAGGCCGACCCCGGAGCTTTCACGATTCCTTGCACCGTCGGATCTTTGGACTTTTCTAAAGCATTGTGTGACTTAGGAGCCAGCATCAACTTGATGCCATTATCGATCTACAAGAAGTTGGGGTTAGGAGATCCTACACCAACTAATATGAGGCTTGTTATGGCGGATAGGTCGGTAAAACGACCGGTTGGTATTCTATGCGATGTCTTGGTGAAGGTATCTTCATTCATATTTCCAGCAGACTTTGTCATCTTGGATTGTGAAGCAGATTCAGAGGTTCCCATAATCTTGGGACGCCCTTTCCTTGCTACGGGAAGTGTGCTCATAGATTTGAGAGCTAATGAACTCTCATTCCGAATCAATGACGAAATGGTTCGTTTTGACGTTTGCAAATCAATGAAGCAACCCAAAGATCTGAGTGTATTTTCTGTGGCTGATGTTGTCGTTGATGAAAAGGAAGAACGACTTGAAGAAGAACAAATTCTTGATGATCCTTTGGAGGTTTCACTCATAAAAGAAGAGAATGAGGATGCTGAAATTTCTGAAGAAGCTATTTGTGCTCTATCGGGATTAGGAACATATCGTTATACTCCCAAGAAGCTGGATCTTGATCTCAAGAATCGACCCACACCACCAGCTAACCCATCTATTGAAGAGCCACCCACGTTAGAATTGAAGGAGCTTCCAAGTCATTTGAAGTACGCATTCTTAGGAAGCGGAAATACTTTTCCAGTCATAGTGGCAGCCGATTTGGGTGAGCAACAAGTTGCAGCTCTTATTGCAACCCTACGCAAGTATATTAGAGCCATTGGATGGACCATTGCGGATATTATTGGTATACCACCTGGGATTTGCACTCATAAAATTCAGCTTCAAGAAATGTGCATACCCACCATTGAACATCAAAGACGTCTAAACCCACCAATGCAAGAAGTGGTGAAGAAGGAGATTATCAAGTGGTTAGACGCATGAGTCGTGTATCCTATTTCGGATAGTACATGGGTAAGCCCAGTACAATGTGTTCCCAAGAAAGGAGGCATGACCGTGGTCGCGAATGCAAAGAATGAACTTATTCCACTCAGGCCCATTACTGGATGGAGAGTATGCATGGACTACCGCAAGCTGAATTCTTGGACACTCAAGGATCACTTCCCCATGCCATTTATGGACCAAATGCTAGATCGATTAGCGGGGCAAGGATGGTTTTGCTTCTTGGATGGTTATTCAGGTTATAATCAGATTTGTATTGCTCCCGAAGACCAAGAGAAGACAACGTTCACATGCCCATATGGTACGTTTGCCTTCAAACGCATGCCATTCGGATTATGTAACGCACCAACCACCTTTCAACGTTGTATGATGTCTATTTTCTCTGATATGGTAGAAGACACTTTGGAGGTATTTATGGACGACTTTTCAGTTGTTGGTGAGTCCTTTGAAGCATGTTTGGCGAACTTGAGCATGGCATTACAAAGATGTGTAGAGTTCAACCTTGTGCTGAATTGGGAGAAGTGCCACTTCATGGTAAAAGAAGGAATCGTTCTTGGGCACAAGATCTCCGAAAGAGGAATAGAGGTTGATCGCGCAAAAATAGAGGTAATCGAGAAGCTACCACCTCCAATTTTGGTGTAGGGAGTTCGTAGTTTTCTTGGCCATGCTGGATTTTATCGTAGATTCATCAAAGACTTCTCCAAAATTTCTAGTCCATTGTGCAAACTACTGGAGAAAGATGCGAAGTTTGACTTTAATGAAGATTGCTTAAAGGCATTTGAATGCCTTAATGGAAAACTCATTGAAGCCCCTATCATGGTAGCACCAGATTGGACGCTCCCGTTCGAAGTCATGTGTGATGCTAGTGGTGTAGCCGTTGGAGCTGTTCTTGGACAAAGAAAGGAGAAATTGTTTCATCCTATCTATTATGCAAGTAAGGTCCTAAATGAAGCCCAAAGGAACTACACCATTACTGAACAAGAGCTACTAGCGGTTGTGTATGCATTTGAGAAGTTTCGTGCCTATCTATTGGGTACTAAGGTGATCGTTCATACAGACCATGCAGCTCTTAGGTATCTAATGACGAAGAAGGATGCAAAACCAAGGCTGATTCGATGGGTATTGCTGCTGCAAGAGTTTGATTTCGAAGTCAAAAATAGAAGAGGTTGCGAGAACCAAGTGGCTAATCACCTATCTAGACTTGAGAGTGAGCAAGTGGCGCAACCTGAAAATCAGATTGATGATGCATTCCCTGACGAGGAGATATTAGCAACAACAATGGAGAATTTACCATGGTATGCCGACTTTGCAAATTTCGTGGTGAGTAATGTGTTACCTTCCAATTTATCTTACCACCAAAGGAGGAAGTTTATGCATGACGTTCAGCACTACTATTGGGATGAGCCTTATTTGTTTCGAAGATGCGCGGATGGTATCATTCGACGATGTATATCCCATGAAGAAGTGCCTACTATATTGGAAGCATGCCACACTTCACAAGTTGGAGGACATCATGTAGGGAATCGAACGACAAGGAAAGTCTTGCAAAGTGGTTATTATTGGCCTACAATATTCAGAGATGCACACGAATATGTGAGAAGGTGTGACCAATGCCAACGTCAAGGTGCTATTTCAAAACACCATGAAATGCCCATGTCCAAAATTCTGGAGGTAGAACTCTTTGATGTGTGGGGTATTGATTTCATGGGACCATTCGTGAATTCGTTTGGAATGAAGTACATCTTGGTTGCTGTGGATTATATGTCAAAACGGGTTGAAGCTGTAGCATTGGACGACAACGAAGGAAAGCGTGTTGTAGCGTTTTTAAAGAAGAATATCTTCTCTCGCTTTGGAGTACCTCGTACTATCATAAGTGATGGAGGATCTCACTTTTGCAACAAGCTATTCAAATCTGTATTGGCCAAGTATGAGTCAAGCAACACAAGGTAGCTACGCCTTATCATCCCCAAACCAGTGGACAAGTTGAGGTTTCCAACCGCGAGATCAAGCAAATCCTTGCCAAGACGGTTAATGCGAATAGGAAGGACTGGTCTCGAAAGCTAGATGATGCACTATGGGCGTATAGGACTGTATTCAAGACACCCATTGGCATGTCACCTTATCATCTAGTTTATGGGAAGGCTTGTCATCTACCCATCGAGCTTGAATACAAGGCATTGTGGGCATTGAAGCACTTGAATCTGAATTGGGATGATGTGAAGAACCTGAGGTTGGAGCAGCTGAACGAACTAGATGAATTTCGTCTCCATGCATATGAAAGATCAGATTTATACAAGGAGCGGATGAAGAAGTATCATGATCAGTGGATTGTTCAACGAAACTTCCAAAAAGGTGACATGGTACTACTCTTTAACTCCAGACTCAAGCTCTTCCCAGGTAAGTTAAAATCAAAGTGGTCTGGTCCATTTAAAGTCATCCAAGTCTACTCGTCTGGAGTAGTCGAATTGGAAGACAATGATGGTGTTGTCTTCAAAGTGAATGGCCAACGTGTTAAGCCATATATCGGTCCTCTTGACTCGATGAATGACATGGCCATCACTTATCTCGACGAAGTCTAAGTACTCGAGATTACTACGTCGAGCCACGACAATAAATAAGGCGCTAGATGGGAGGCAACCCATCGTTTTATTGTTTTATTGTTTTGTCGTTTTATCGTTTTATCGTTTCGTCGTTTTAGTTTTTTTTTTCTTTTTGATAAATGAAAATCCAAAAATAAGAGTCGTGCCACGACCAAAACTAAGGCGCTTGGTGGGAGGCAACCCATCGTACTAATCGTTTTCATTTTGAGTAAATATAGGTGCAAAAAGTATGCGACGAGGAGATTGATCTCAATCGACGATTTGGACGCATTGTATGGTAAAATCGGTAAGATAGGAATGGTGATGCATAAGGCTATGAATTGAGCCTTTCTCACGTCAAAATAGGCTTCGAGGAAGGCTAGGCCTTGGTAAAAATAGGCCACGAACGATGCACAAACTCTTCTATAGCCTAAGGACTCGGAATCTAGTGTGCTATACACAATGCGCCGCCTATTCCTAGGTATGCTTTTGACTATGCGCCGCCTATGCTATGGCATTTGGTCTCAGTATCTCATGTGCCATAGACTATGCGGCGCATATGTATACAAATGCCATAGACTATGCGGTGCATATGTCTCATTATGCCATAGACAATGCGCCGCATATGTCATTGATATGCCGAGTGATATGCGCCACATATGTGGTGTTTTTGTCCCCAAATCCGATTGTAAATGGGTCATAACCCGACCCATACTCTTCCTATATAAAGGGGACTTAGTTTTATAACACAACCACATTAGAAACAACCCTAAAGACGCCGCATAACCCTCCAAATCTTCTCAAACTTTTCTTCTGTTGCTCTTCCAATTCACAACAACTTCTCCACACGCTTCAAGCAAGTAAGTACTCTCTTATTCTTCATCTATTTATCATAAGTACTATGTTGCTATGATTATTATAAATTTCTAAATCATGTGAGATTGGTGGTGATGTTCATGTGTTTGGATTGTTGTTGCAAAATCATGTGAGTGAACATATACGTAGGGAATTCTTGACTTGTTTCCAATTTGAATTTTGTTTCGAAATCATTGTTATGATATTTGCTGAATATATATGGCTATGAATATTGCTTAAGAGTGTTGTTTGGATGCTTACATAATAGACTATCCCGGCCATCGGGATAAGATTATAGTGCCTATCGACTTAGGAGGTTGTGCTTGTTGTAAGAATAACGATTCCATGAGATAACCCCTATGTCGTGGTGATGCTATATCTACCATGAAAGTAGTCCAATGGCTGCAATTAAGTGATACAATGCTGATTTTCTTGTCGGAACACAATCCTAAAACGTATGTCGACAAAATCTGAGTAAATCGACTACGTTCACCTCACTGATTTGTGCAACAAAACTAAGTGTGGGGTGGTACCCCTAGTGCTTTCATATAGATTGTATCAAGTGAGATTGTGCTGCAACTAACATTATTTCTAGTCTCAGGTACAATGGCACCTAAAGCGAGGCAAGGCAAGGAGAAGGCTACCACGTCCCAAAAGGGCAAAAAGAGAAGTCGAAAAGACCAAGGAGAATCATCCTCAGCGCACCTACCACGCAGAATGTTCGGAGTAAAATGGGTCTTTGAGGAAGAAGCCAAAGAATGGTACATCAGCAACAAAGAAAGGAAATATGTGCATGTCGACTTGATCAACAAGGAGACCTTAGCAAAGAAGGAGCCGCGCATGTTGGCAAAAATAATGGCTTTGAAGCTGGATTTCATCTTCCGCGACATGGGAGAGTGCAATCTTGACTTAACAAGAGAGTTTTATGCCAACTGGTCGCCGAATACAACATGCAATGAAGTCAAAATTCGGGGCCAAGTGTTACAGCTCACCGCGGATTGGATCAACTCTTCTCTTGGCTTACCTTCGGTCGACACAACACCATTCAAAGAACTGTACAACAGGCCTCCTTATAGGGCGATACGACACACGCTTTGTGGAAGTAGATCAATGGAAAGGTGGGGCAGACATAAAGAAACAGGTCGACACAACACCTTCCCCTATGCTCCACTAAATAGGGAAGCAAGAATCTGGATGCGTATTGTCAACTCATGTCTTATCCCTGGGACTCAATACACCAAGATATCGAGAGATAGAGTGTGTTTGGTCTATGCTTTTATGACAAATGTCCCTATCAACTTTGGGGCAATCATTCGATCTACCATGAGGAAGGCCAGACTCCACAAAAGGTCCCATTTCACATTTGGCAATTTGTTGACAGCCATGTTGCGGAAGGAGGAGATCGAAGAGGAACCAGCTGACCACAAACTCCCACATAACCCAAAGAAGGTTGACCTCACCAAGGTCAAAGATGCTGAAACAAATCATGGAGTCAACCTTACTACTGCGGAGAGACATGCTCGTGACGAGAGTTTCTTCCGTCATCTCTATGGCATGACACGATTTACTATGATGAGTGGTGGACGTATTCCAACTGCTGAAGAGCTCCAACAGCTGGACCACGACTACCCAATGAACATGCATGCCCGGGAGATGTGTGGAGTGGGCGTATATTTTGAGGAACCTCTAGACGATGATGTGCCGACTGATGATGATAGACGCTTGCCTGATTCTGATGATGAGGTGAACTCTGACGATGACTCTTATGATGATTCAGACGAAGGGGGTCTGACCCCCGACATTGATGAAGGGTCCGACTAACCAGGTTCTTCGAATTTATTTTCCACTGAGGGCAGTGTCCCGTCTAAGTGTGGGGTGGCAGAATCGCATCGCATGCTATACTTCTTTGTTTGCACCTATGTTTGTATATTTGTTTGTTTACTTTGTTTTTTTGAGTCCGTTTTTTTTTGTTGTTTTTTTTCATTTGACGTTTTTTTAGTTTTTTTTTAGGAGTCAAATTTTTTAGGAGTCAAATTTTTCTAGCTTCGCATGAAATTATTTTGATAGGCAGCATGAGATTATAACAAGAGTATGTGATACAATTGTGACTATTGAGACGTTTAGGCTCTAGTTGTGACTCATTATGTGATATTGTGTGATTCAATTCCTTCAATTGTTGGGTCAAGAGTCTATATTACTTCCAATCAAGTCGACCATGTGCCTTGTGTGTGTGAGATAATAGTATATTCTATGTTTGTGGCTGATGCTAGAACTTGCCTGGTATGTATGCAAAGCGAAAATAAGGAGTGTAAGTTAGGATATGATTTAGGCATTTCTTTGGCAACCTATATTTGTTTACCTTCAGTTTTACCTACCCATGGACATCATCCTAGTTAAACCCTTTTGAGCCTTTAGCCTATTTCTTTGACAACCTTGTATGTAAGCCTAATCCATTTCTTTCAAGACCATAATTTGATCCAAAATCCTGAGTGCTTTAAAGTGAAAAGGTCATGTGACAACATAAGAGGAAATTGGGTGAGTATAATGCTATAAATTGTAATGGTGCTTGAATGTGCTATGAAAAAGAAAGTGCTATCATAAGAGGTATGTTGTGAAAAGAAAAAGGAAAAGAAAGCTGAAAAGTAAGTAGTGCTTGAAATTGAAAAACAAAATAGGAGAACAAGGGTGGTAGAATAAAAGAGTGAAGAAAGGTTGAAAGAAAAAAGTGTCATTGATACAATGTGATGTATTAAAGCGCTTAGGAACCTAGTCACTATTCTTGGCCAAAATAGTCCTACCCGTCCCTTAGCCTACATTACAACCATCAAAAGACCTACTTGATCCTAATCTTAACATTCCGACATTTAGTAGAGTACTACATTAAAGGCAAGCCTATGGTCATTAGTTGCTACATATGAATTCTTTGTGAGAGTGAGAGCAAGGACACTTTGATACCCATGTTTGAAAAATATGCTATATTTGTGCGTGATTATGGGTACTAAATGGTGAGACATACATGGTTGATAAGTTTGGATAGTTTTATATGATTCTATGCACTTGAACGTTTGCATGTGAGTTGATCACCATCACGAGTCTATGCTCGAGAGTAAATGGTTTCTATTTATAATCGGAAAGCTACTCTTGGTTGATAATCGTTGTGCTTGTCTTGATAAATGTTTTGTGTTGCTGCTGTAAAAACCTTAAGTCGATGCTTAGAAGGACATGATATGTTGTTCGAGGACGAACAAAGCTCTAAGTGTGGGGTGTTGATGATAGGCGGATTTACACGCCTATATCAATATATTTTGCCCATATTTTAGCCTAGTTTTGAGAACTAATTATCTATTTCATGCACTTTTAGTCCTTTTTCCTGTAAATGAGCTAACAAACATGATTAGGAAAGTTTCAGGTATAAATGATGCAAAATACAGCATTTTATGGCTTACTTGATGCAAAAGAAAGCTCACAAACGAAGTAGAAGGGAGCTGGACGCCTAAGGACCAAATCTGCTGCATGAAAAATCTGTCCCGGGCTAAAATAGCATTTCTGAAGACTTTGGGGACTTACAGACACAAAGCTGGATTTTTACAAAGATACATTAACCTAGTACAATTAGGTTATGTATTTCACTATTCTATTTGGATTATGATATTGTAACCTTACCCTAGTACATTTGGGTCAAGGATTTCATTAGTATATTAGGATTTGGTTATTTATTTCATTAGCTTAGTAGGAGTAGGATAGGAGTATTATAAATACCCTATCATGTTAGAGATTTTGAGGCATTCTTCACTTAATTCAAAAATTAATTTTCTTCCATCCCTCTCATCTTCCACCACACACACTTCTAATCTACACTTCTATTCTTAAATTCCACAACAAGAGAATCGTTACTTGCTAGGGAATCACTAAAACCACATGCCTATCACCTACTTCTCACGCCATCAACCATGCAAATCGTGATATCCTTCGCATTCATGGGTAACTAAACCTCTTAGTTGGGGTTATGGAAGCCGAATGAGTTACTATCTATTGCTGTGAGTTTGTGAGTTCAAGACACGTATATTGCTTATATCATTATTCTCTTCATCTTAATCTACATTCTTTGCGGTTGCAAACGCAAGAATACGCCAGTCTAACATTTAACTTGTTCGCGAGAAAGGTTATTTTTCTGGAAAAGAGATAATGTCAAGGTAGTAGGACACCCTTTCCTATTAAAAAGCTAGTGCCGTAACTGGACTAACCTCTTGGAGAATTCGTACCGTTAGCTACGCTTTAAGCTCGCGAGAGTTAAAGTGAAATAGTCCTTGTTTAGGTTGCGAGACGCTTGGATTTACCATCGACTACAATTCTCTATAAGCAATTGCATGTCGAGACTCTACACACTCATAGCCAATAGAGACGTACACCTCAGAAGGTGGACATAACCCCAACGCTTCAATTCTCATTGTTTCACAACCTACGAAATACTCTCTTTTTACTTTGCCATTTTCAGCTTTTATTTCATTACTTTGGTTACTTATTACAATCCCCCCTTCTTACGAGACTTGCACCAAAAGTCTATTAATTTTGCTTACTTGTTGACCAAGCTATTCCCTGTGGGATCGACACCCAACCCAGGTTGGGTTCTATATTTGCTAACGACCGCTTTACACTCCCACGAGAGCTGTAGATTGAGCGTTATCACCTGTCAAGATTTCTGGAATGAAGTCAAGCTAATACAAAAATAGCTAAAATAGAAGTTTGAAAGAAATCTCATAAGTCCTTATTTTCTGGTGTCATAGTGTAAGAGTATCTAGTACATAATCAAATTTGAAAATACATATCTATCTCTAAAACTAAAATAAAGATATAATGTAAGATAAGAGGAAGTCTAGAGTCACCTCTGAAATTCTTAGAGCACTCAGTACCTTAAACACCGCTTCAATACGTACAAAATTAGCAACCATCTCCCCTTCTCATACTCAAATCTACACCGACAGTGCACAGTAAGGGTGAGAACGGTCCACTTGTACTCAGTATGTATCATAGTCTAACTGAGAAAAGTAAGAAATAAAATAAGTAAAATATACTATAAGCACAAAAACTGCAAGCAGAACAATTTTAAATGGTAGATCACACTATCTCCACTAACAATTATAACATATATGAAGAATTGAAAGCAATACAAAGATACACGAAGGTAATACTGAAATGGAACACAGGTACAAGAAATTGAAAAATTTCATTAAAGATGCATATGAAAATGCAATGTAATGAAATGAGAATGGAATAAATAGTGACAGCCACCATATGAATTTCTGTATACACCCACCAAGCTCGCACCCATGGGAGGTTTGCAACCCATATATCTCTTCGACTCGTGTTTATAGAGAGGGTTTCTATAAATGTATCTTATTTTTTTTTCAAAAATAATGTTTCTCAATAGTACTAATACTCATGAATGTATATGTATGGAAGGAGGATGTAATGCTCATACTCAATTCAAAATAATGATATCCTATACACACACACACACACGCACACACACATATATATAAGTGAGCCCAAAAATCAACTCAATATCATATCTACCCCTAACTTAAGTAATTCTATCATGATAGGTAACCAATGCTCAAATAAGACCTATATTAGCAAATGGAGCCTCCACATAAGCATTATATCAAGAATGAAGGCATATAAATACACAAATAAGGCCAATGATGTGAAATAAAGTCCCCATACAGTCAAGACGCAATATCAAATTTCAAAAGTCAACCAAAAAAGAATATAAGCCCTCACATGGGCACACAATAATAATAATATTCTCAAAATCTGAAATAAGTTAAAACAAAATCTACCTCAAAATAATGAAATCACGGCCTAAGGTTCTGCAAGATGCCCAACAATCAAAATTACATCAATGCATTAAAAGAAATCTAATGATACCCATACTGCCCATATTTGGTCGGAGTTCAAAACAGGTATGAAAAATGAGTTTGAAAATGAAAGGGATGAAATTAAATTTTATTTTAGAAATACCCTCCCCAAGGTCTTAGAAATATACAGGTGAAAGCCCACATAAAAATGGTTAAAAATGAGGTCCAAATTGAAGAAAAGTCATTTTTAAACTTTACCTATAAAAATCCTAAATTTCCATTGTCATTATCATAATACAAATGTGTTTTTGATGATATAATAAGAAAAATAATAGGAATAAGATTTTGGAGTTTTTCTAAGCTCAATTGGTAAAGAAATGTTCAAGAATCGCCCAAACCCGAAACTAAGTGCAATTGGTGAATAAATCTTCAAGAATCATCCATACCCTAAGCTCAAAGGTCTAAAAATGGAGAAAAAAAATAAAAAAATAGTTTTATATTGTTTAATGAATAGTACCTCATAATGCGGTCAAACCTTCATGTTTGTGAGGGTCAATGCTGACCAACTAATTATTTTAGTCTTTATGTTTGTGGCTAGGGCTTTGCATTCGCGAAGGTCTATGACCCGAACCCTCGTGGTCGTGATAGTTCGAGCGCGTTCGTGAAAATAAATCTGACCCGGCCCAACCCAGTTACCCTTCGTGATCTCAGCTACTACCTCGTGATCGTGATAAAGGGGATTTTTATTCTCCGTATTTTGCATAGGGGCCTGCATTAAGGAAAATGTGTTTACACCTTGCACCAGATTTCAACAAACTAGATGATTTGCATGGTTTCACAAAATCTCTAAATGAACCCTTAAGTTTTATTCGGGGCCCGACAAAAGTAAACATATACGCTACTAGGCTAATTTTGATGTTTCAAACTTAATTATGATATCAGATTTTTGAGAAACGATTATTTTTAACAAATGACCCCCAAGACCTCTTTTCACTATTTTCCAAATAAACGATCAAAATGAGATATAAGGTCCCAAAAATGAACAATCCTGCTACTAATCCAAATTTAACATTTCAGTTATGTTGGCACAGTGTAAATTGCCATTCGATGCTCAGAACAATGAATGTTGACCGAAGTCAACTATATGACTTCTTAAGCCCCTAAAAATCACAAACTCGAATAAAATATTCTCGATCACATCAAAAACTGTGTCAACTATTCCCAAGCCCCAAAATCAACATGTAGCAAACACAGAGAAGAGAATAAATGATCACAACATAAAAAATAAAAATTTACAAATTCATGTCATTACATAATTATTTAGTAATGGTATTTTTATAAGAAAAAATTACATAACATAAAAACATCTAAAAATTACACAAATACACAACTTATGTTTTCAATATTACAAAAAATCCCAACTCGCTAAATATATTACAAAAATCTCAACATATACACAGAATGCTATGTATATGTTGGCTTTGTTATGTATATTAATAGGAAGAGAGAGTGAAGTAATTTAAAAAGTGAGAGAGAGTGTAATTACTTTCAAAAGGATTGATATTTATGTTATTTATACTTAAAAACATTAAGCCCTTAATTACAGCCGCACAACACAGTTAACAAAAATTACCCCACATAATAATTGTAGTAAAATTTTTGCGAGTCCCAACCATACTCATTTATACAATTAGAATAATTACATTCCCCTTTTCATGCCCATGTAACTTATCACTTTCTTCTTTAACTCTACATCTCTCTATGTTTCTTAGTTTGTGTATTCCATAAAATTAGAGGTAACTTTACAAAAATTCAATGGGAAAAATTGATAAAGCTTCTTCACTGTAACAAGCCCTATGGAATTAATAGAGAAAAAAGGCTGATAGTCTTCCATGTAAAATTTTGTTCGAATTTTCACACTACATTGAACAAATTCTAACACCTTATTCACTTAGATTTTGACGTGATCACTGAAACACATGAATTTTATATGAAGGATTTTGATATGGTCACTATAAAAAAGTTTTTTGATGCAGTTAATTCATCTTTTTCTTTTGTTTTTGTATTTCTTTATCGCTTTCTTTTCTATTTCTCGCTGCCTCCCTTTCTTTATAGATCTGGGAAACTAATTTGAGATTCATCAATGATGAAATTGGATAAATATTGACACTACAAGATGAATTTTGAAAGTAGGAAATTTGAAATTATATAGATCTAGATAAGCAATTTGAGACTCATCAATTGTGAAATTGGATAAACAAATGACCATAACATTGAATTTTGAGGGTATGAGATATAAAATGGAAAACGAACTATGGATTCTCTTTCTATTTCAATGTATAATTTTTTTTTTTGTATTTTTTGTTGCCTGCTTCATTTATATTTTTATATATGTATTTGTATTTTAAGTTGACTGCTTCATTTATATTTTTATGTATGTATTTTTGATGCCATATTTGTATATGAATTAGTAAAATCAGGTATCTTGATACCCGCATCTTTTATTTTTGTATTCTTTTGATACAATTTGTATTTGTGTTCATTGATACGAATTTCATCTATTGGTATAAATTTAACCACACAGATACAATAATAAATTTATATAAAAAATATATGTTTATACAACTCGAATCATAAAAAAATAAATGATACAAATTATATTCATTGATAAAAAATATTTTTATTTACACAACTCAAACCATATAGATACAAATGATACTTCCTTATATACAATTGTAGATGATAAATTTGACATAAAAATACAAACAATACATTTTTATCAAATGATATATTGCATATTTATATATGATAAACTCAAGAAAATATAAATAATGCATATTCTTATTTTTATATAAATACAAATGATAAATTATACATATTTACTGCAAAGCCATTTAAAATAAAACAAAATACAAGGAAAAAAAAGGAAAGAGAGAGAGAGAAAGAGTGGGAGGGGTGGGGGAGGGGGTGAGATAGAGGAAAAAGAAAGAGAGAAAATCAGGGATAGAATATAAGAGAGAAACAAGTTGTTCGGGGATGTAATTAACAAAATGTTGCTATGAAGTACTTAATTATGTACTCATGTTTGTTTTTTCTGAAGTTTCCTCTTTTTATAATGGTAGCATTGTTATTTTTTGATTAATAAAGTATGTATTCTATGAACTTCAATAATATGTTCAAACTAAAGTATGAACAACCAGGCAAAGTTCAAACTCTGTTTTCACAAACATGAACACAGTAATAAGTTCAAATACAGTTATAAACAACAAAAAATAAAGTTTAAATTAATTATAAACAACAAATGAAGTTCAAACTATTTTTTGAAAAATAACAAAACCAAACGTTTAGAAATAGATAAAGATTACAAGATTCAAGTCTATTGAATTCACAATGTGTTCTTAAGAATATTATTCCCCTCAAGTTCCTCAAATTCTACTGAACAATGAGCTCACTCAACGGTAGCAAACCACATTTGAATTTTTTAAAAAAGAGAAGTGTTTTTAACTTTAAAATTTTTGTGTCATATCTGAGGAAAAATAAGATATTTATAGTCAAAAGGTGTTGTTTCAGAAAATAATAATGGTTCATGAAGAGTTGCACTATTTTAGAGCATCGGGTCTATATACGGACACATGCACGGTAGCACATCACTTTTTACTCAAAACAAAAAGTTGACCAGCGATGTGCATTGGCATGTATACTAGCAGATGTGCCCACACATGGCCAGATGTGCTCATAATTTGTCAATTATCATTCAAATAATGAACCGAAAGATCACGTCCTTATGCATTTTGACACTGGTCTGCACAGCTCGCATACATCTGCTAATGAAGAAATATAATAGATTTGTTTTCTTAGGATTAAAAAGTCATTAGACAATCAAGTTTTCATTGAATTTTATCCAAAAATATAATCCATCGATTAATCTTTTGACAAATCTAAATCCAAATTCAAATTCGAAGCCAATGTCGAGCTGGGCGAGCATCAACGACGAGCGAGACTTGTCTTCTTCTTGCCTTACTAACAATAAGGAGGAGTGCTTATGTACTTAAGCATAAGAATTATTTTTCTTGCCTCACTAACAACATGGAGGATTACTTTTATACTTAAGCATAAAAATATTCTTTCTCCCACCAATGTGGGAGAATACTTCTTCCTTAAAGTGAAAACACCATTCACTTTTTTCTTTCATTTATTTTCTTTATTTTTCATTCACATTTCAACTAAAATCCAACAATGCCTATCACGACCCTAAGGTTGAGGTCATGATAGCACCTACCATGGCCCATCCTGAGAAGGTAAGCCAAAATCCCACTACAATGCATGCACGCCAAGCCAAGATAAAAATTTCAAAATCTTTGACTTGATTTAATTATTAGGAGGTTTGGAAGGAGTTTGGAATAGAGGATTGAAGCTGAGGAACGTTCTAAAATAGAAAAACAAGGTTCCACGTGGAAAACAACTTAAAGAAAGAAAAAGAGACTATGGATGTAAAGTGGCTATTATTTAAATGAAAGCATCTTGACTAAGAAAATACTTAATTCATTAAGATTATTTTTTCAATTAGTAGCCTAGTCTATAAATATTGAAGCATAGCTCATTTAAGAGAGATATTCTTTTTGATGAATATTAAATACTAAATACTCCTTTGTGAGTTTGAGACCTTGTTGAAGCCTTTGATTGTTTCAAGTTTAGAAAGGAGGGTTGATTGGGAATCTAATTCTCTTGAGGTCATTCTCATAAGGTTAGGTGATTATTTAGATATTTAAACGTGTTCTTTACTTTAATATAGTATGTAAAAATAACATAACTCACAACCATGAGAATTATTTACACTCTCTCCCACTTCTTTAATTACTTTACTCTCTCTTCCAATTCATATACATAACGAGACTGACATATACATAGGAACCTTTGTATATTACAAGGCTGACATATACATAACAAGGCCGATTTATATACATAAAAAGTATGACATGGCCGAAATATACATAACAAGACCGACATATACATAACAAAATCGATTCGAATACATAACAGGGCCGACATATACATAGAAAGCTATGTATATGTATTTTTAGAGAAAAATAAGATTTTTAAAATATGTTTGGAGAGATGGAATTTTTTGTAATAAGTGAAACTTAAATTGTGGGTTTGTGTAATTTTTAGATATAGTATTGGTTGCCATTGATTCTACTTTTGTTTCTACATTTCTATCTCTTTATCTATCTATTTTATCTTTGATTTTCTTTGTTTTCTTATTTTTTTAGCTTCCACGTATTTTTTTTTCTTGTATCATTTGGTATTCGAGCCTATGTTAAGGTTTATTTTCACAAGTCTTAATCTTGGGATATTGATCTATTCAAAGAATAAAAAAGTTAAAAAATCTTTCAAAAATCCATTTTTTTATTTGTTATTTTTGACACTCGATCTTGATTTTCTAGTATTTGTTTTGAGCATAGATCTCAAATTTTGTGTATTTTGGATGTGTAGAATTGAAAATACCATTGAAGGGTTTTGAGCTTTTGAAGCTTTGTCAATTTTTAAAAATAAGTTTATTTTTGACTTGATTTTAAAGGCTAAAATTTTGTGGAGTTTTTTTGTGGCATTGAAAGGAGTGTATATGTGAAAATTTTATCGAATTTGGAGTTGAAATGATGAAGTTTTGAAGATGTGAAGATTGAGGTTTTTGTTGGTGTTCTTAAGCTTCTTTATTTTGTTCTTGGAATAAGAAGATAGAAAAGTACATTTTTTTTCCAAAAATTTTGAGGTCAAAGTGTTGGTGGATCCATTTGTGGAATTTTAACAAAAAATTATTTTAAAAAATTGAAATTCCACATCTACGTGCCATATCAGCAGTTGACCAATCAATCCAACCATGCCAGCACCACATAGACACCAACTTAACAGTCAATAGCTACCATATCAACAAGAGTTTTTTAGTGATATTGGTGCCGTGGTACCCAAACCAGTAAGCTTTTAAAGCTCAGTATCCTAGGAAGGATCAGACGCTGGCTGAAGATGGCCAAACTAGTAAGCTTCCAAAAATTCTTCCAAGTGTCCTAATTCTGTGGTTCGTTTTTTACACTTTCTTCCTTCAATTTATTAAATATTTAACAAGTAATTAATATATTTAATAATTTTTATCTATTTTTAAAATATCAAATCATTTCTTTGATCCTTCAAACTAAGAAACAATAAGTAATTTCTTCTATTTTTATTACTTCATTTTTGAGTCTAATTTTTTTTGTGCTACTTTTTCTTTAGCTTTTCGTCTCTATTTTCCTTTGAAATTTCTTGGTTTCTATCCTTATCTTCTGACCTTTCATTCTTGATTTGACAAGAATTCATTCTTAACCTTAAGTAGAGATTGGACCTTTACAAATCATTGGAACTAAATGAGTTACAATCATTGGCCAAAGCAATTTATGAGGAAAATAAAAGTGCAATTTCTTGTGCAATTGTGAGCCTTTTTTTATAAACTAGCCTAACGTGTTTTCTTGATTTTCTTGAGCAACTTAAATAGGTACCAATGGTGGGTCATGAAAAGAAAAAAAAAGTTTCCATCGGAGAACCTACTTTGGGTGAATTGATAAACTTGTTCAAAACTCTCTACCCTAATGGAAGGGCAGTTATATAGATGAAGTACTCGAATAAATGAATTGCTACTTATCTTTCCACCTACATTTCCTAATCTTTATCATGGAACTTTGGATGCTCCTTCTCTTTATAAGGACTCTTGTGTAGGTACAAGCTTGGCTAATAGAGGAATACAAGGCAAAGATAATTTTTCTTATGAGCTTTAAGGTAAAATAGCTAAACCCAACACTTAAAAATTTGCCAATGAATAAAGTGTGAGTGATAGCTTGTCTTCATGAGAGTTTATTGAGTCATTGTCATATAGTGATAATGTATTTGTTGAGGGTGTTCATACACTAGTTGATCTTAATGATGACCGAATTAATTATTTTTGTAAGATCTATTTGTGTCCACCTAGTGTTAACACTTGTGATTGATAGTACATTATCATTGTGACATGTGTTGATCAACTTATTTGTAATTCTAGTTCACTAATTGTGAGATTTTGTGATTTTATTAGTGAGCCTCAAATTAATGATGCCATTATTAAAGTTGGTCATTTGAAAATGAGTTATTCTTTGAGCATATCTCTTAAAGATTCTATTTCTTGTCTTTCTCATAGAACTTATATGATTGAACTTCCTTAAAAGATGATAATTTTCATTTTGAGAATGACATTACATGCTTTAATTCTCTACCTTCCATTGATTCTTCTCTCTTTAAGCATAATTTCTTGTTTGATGATGACGAGATCACTCCTAGTTTGGTGCCTAGTGTGATAATGGTGATAGTGTAGATCTTCATGAGAGCTATATGTGTGATAACCCACCATGAGATGTTGAGAAGGAAGGCGATGTGTGTTCATCAATTTTTATTTTTTCTTGAGTGTTTTAATTCTTGATAGTATACTTGATACTCTTGAGTCTTCTAGTGATATTATATGTGAGGACACCTTAGATGAAGTTATTTTTCATGATACCTTTCTTTACTATCTATTCTCATATGATGATGGTTATTCTTGTGGATAGGATACACCGTATATTTGTACGAGTTTATTTGGGAAAAATGGCTATTTTCTTGATTAAGATGTATGGTTAATCTATCCTTTTGATCTCGGTGACACTTTGTTAGTGCATAATTCAGACATGGTGCTATATTTGTGGTGGTATAACTTGGACATAGAAGATCAAATTCGTTACATGTCTAATCAAATCAATGTGACATTGTTTGCATGCTATTTTGAAAAATTGGTTAATTTATAATATCTCTATTTCTCAATTTTGAAATTGCCAAGTATTTCATGCCACATTTTAAAGATTGTTCTTGATGAGAATAGTTGATGCTTGTTTATATAATAAGTTTGTACATCCTTGGCGTGTTGGTAGAATTATTTCACTAACACTAATCCTTAGCCATGAGATACTTGTTGTTGTTTGTTTTCCCTAAGGTTTTTCTAGGTTTGAATTCAAGGGTGAATTCTTTTCGAAAAGGGAGAATGATGAATACACGCCATGCCAAGATAAAAAGTTCAAAATATTTGAGTTGAGTCAATAATTTAGAGGCTTGTAAGGAGTTTGGAACAAAATATTGAAGCTGAACATTCGAAAATAAAAGTAAAAGGTTCCACGTGGAAGACAACTCGGAGAAAGAAAAAGAGGCTATGGATGCAAAGTGGATATTATTTAAATGCAATCCTCTTGACTACGAAAACCCTCATTAAAGGTGTTTTTTTGTTAGTAGCTTAGTCTATATATAGTGGAGCATAGCACATTTTTCAGAGATTTTTTTTTTTATGAATATTGAATACTAAATAATCTTTTGAAAGTTTAAGACCTTGTTGAAGCTTTTAATTATTTCAAGTTTAGAAAGGAGGGTGCTTGGGAATCAAATTCTCTTGAGTTTTTCCTATAGGTTTAGGTGCTTATTTTGATATTTGAAAGAGTTCTTTTCTTTAATATAGTATTAGTTGCCTTTGATTCCATTTTTGTTTACCTTTCTACCCCTTTATCTATCTATTTTATCTTTCATTTTCTTTACTTTCTTGTTTCTTTAGTTCTATAGTTTTTTCTTTCTTGTATCACACCAAAGTAAGGAAAGACAGTAAAAATGAAATAAACTCATAAGTGCAAGACTTTAAGAACGAATTCTGGACATAACATGTACTAAATGAGAATTTAAACAAGATATATATAAAATCCAAATCCCCAACATGTAAGCGCCACAATTGCAAGGAACATCTACTATAACTCAGAATAATAAGAATACATAAATCTATCTCCGAAGGTAAATAAAGACAACTAAGATAAGATGAAGTCCAGAAATCAACCTCGTAATCTGAAGCTCACTAGTACCTCAAAATATACTCAGTGATGGCATGATCTCAGCTATCGTGAATCATACTCAAACTAGGATCTATACCGAACCGGAATATTAGGGGTGAGTACGGTTCACTTGTATTCAGTAGGTATCATAAGCCGACTGAGGAAAGTAGAAAATAATACAAGTAAAATATATTATGAGCATGTTACCTACAAATAGAAAAGTTCCCAAATAGTAGCTCACACCATTTCTACTAACAATCTAAAATATAAGATCAATAAGGACAACTATACACAAAATATATATATACATATAAGGGAAATAAAGTACAAACCAATAAGTACAACAAAAGAAACACAAAGGATAAAAATGCAATGTAAAGATGTAGTATGGTGGAACTCATGTATACACATTCCAAGCCTCAGCACTTTGAACAGAACAATGGGTGTTCACAACTCATATACTTTTATAATCTCAACAAATGTTTTAGCAAATGACCCCGACCTAGGTTTTCAATATCTCACAATCCACCTTAATGGCAATGACCTCGGCGAAGGGTTTTATAAAATGAATTTTTTCTTTTCTTTCAAAAATATAGTTTATCAGTGGTATCTACTTATCATAAACATGTATAGATGATATGAAGATATAATGCTCACAACCAATAAGTGTGAAAATCAATTCAATATAGGTATAAACGAGCTCTGAATCTACTTCATATGAGAATGAATAATGATATAAGCAATAATAGGGTACCACTGGTATGAATAGTCATGTAAGACATCAAGAATATCCTTTAAAATCTCCTATTTGGGCATCAATTATGGAAAACAAACAATTAAATACAAAAATAAGGCCTATAATATCTAGTCAAGCCCCCACTCGGGTGACACAATGATATTTATGACAAATTAATGCAGAAGTAGGCTTAAATCATCAAATAAATCCCCTGCACGAGCATGACATCATTTACCACCTCTCAAGTCAACAGTAAAATGCACATAAGTCCCCATAGGGGCAATACAATAAAATATAATAATTTTAAAATTTGATCCCCAAGTCTAATTTCTTGACTCATAGCATGCTTTACAAGTTTATTAACTATCCTATCTAATTTGAAGGAAATTAATCCATAATCTATCTCAAGTGCTTAAATCCAAGCCTAGAATCTTCTAAGTGGAGCCCTATCCCTCTCAATCAATCTCATCACTAGCTGAAACTATCAAACACATCATCTACGATCTAAAAAATATTAATACACCCATAATAACTATATTTAAAAAGATTTTAAAAATGAAAAGGGGTAAAACCAAAAATTTTCTTTACATACATGCTCCCCAAGATTATAGGAGTCCACAGTTGAAAACTCACTTGAAAATGAGTTAAAAATGAGGTTCAAATCAAAGAAAAACCAACTTAAAGCTTTACTGAGAAAACCCATAAAAAATCATTTTGAAATTGAGAACTTAAGGTGTTTTCAAAGATATAATCAGTGGAGTTCAATGGAAAATAATCTTAGAACAGCTAAAATTTCTATTTCAAGGTATCCAAATAGAACCTCGAGATTCATTTGAGGCCCCAAAAAGCCAAACCATATATACTACTTATCTCATTTTGATGTTTAGACTCAATGGTAATGTCAAATTTTCAAAAAGAGGTCATTTATTGAAAATTAGCCTCAGGACCCCTAGAAGCTTAAATTTAACTAGTTCCCATACAATGGATTGAAATGTAAAATAAAAGCTCTGAGCTTGAACTACTCATGTTACAAATCCAAAGTCAACGTTCCAGATCTAGTGGAACTATTCAAATCGCCACCCAGCACCAAAAACTCAATTTTTTTTTATCAAAGTCAAATTAATGGATTTTAAAGCCTCATATGGTCCCAAACTTTTCCAAATCACTCTCGAAAGTCTAAAAAAGTATGCCAACAATCTCCATACCCCAAAATAAAAATTTAACAACTATGCGAAAGGTAGAATAGAAAAAGAAATATTTTTTCTTATATATCAGGTTGTTAAAATCTTCTACATATATGGGGAGTGACTATATGATCAAATAATATATATACAAGTGTGTGATTTACTAGAAAAAACTAATTGCATCTTGATAAGTAGGTTTTATCTTTGAAATTTTCATAGTAAACTTATATCGGATGCATTCGGTCAATTGGTAGATGAGATATCCTTGAACCATCGAACAATGGGTATACCTAAACAATACAAGTTGCACAAATAGCTTTTTACTATTTTTGGTTCTCATAGTTTTGTTTGTTTCAACCATGAACACTACCTGATTTCGTAAGTGCTTAGAGAATAGGCCTTTGCTATCATTCTCTTTGAATCAAGTTCTACTTCACACTTACATAGATGATTCTTAAACATTTAATCCTATAGATAAACTATTTTTTCATGGCTGCCAAACATAGAAACCATTAAAAATCTTAAAATATAAGACTTATTCTTATTTTCTGAAAACTGTCTTCATCATGAGAATAGGTTGAGTTGTTTGATAGTCTTGAACTGTCAGTAACAACTTTATTTGATCTCCTTGAACCTAGATCTTTGGATCTTCAGTTTTCTTGGTAGAGTTACTACCCTAATGACTTGTCCTATGCCATAAACCTATTTTTTAGATGATCTCTGAACTCCCTTTCTAATCAGACCTTTTATAACTAGATCTGACATATTATCCTTTAACTTCATATAGTTAATAAGGATAACTCAACTAGAGAGTAGTTGTCTAATAGTATTATGTCTCCGTCTTATATGATGAGATTTTTCATGATACATCATGCTCTCTGCTCTATATATTGTAGATTGATTATCACAGTATATACATACTAGTGTCAAAGGTTCGGGCCTAAAAGAAATATCTTTCAAGAAATTTTGGACCCATTTTGCTTTTTCACTAATCTTATCTAAAGCGACAAATTTAGATTCTATTATAGAGCGAGTGATACATGTCTATTTGGATAATTTCCAATAGGCCGCTCCTCCACCAAGATAAAATATATACCCACCTGTGGATTTTACTTCATTTGACTCGGTTATCCAATTTGCATCACTATATCCTTCAATTATCGTTGGATATTTGTTATAATGTAAATCATAGTTTAGCTAAGGTAATGGATTTCTCTGGTAGAAACGTCTAACATGGACTAAATATATGAACACAATTATAAACATAGTTTTCTAATAAAGTAGCGAATCCATAACACAAATACTAATCCCATGATTTGGTATATTAGTACAAGAGCATCTTCAACAATAGGAAATAGTCTTATACATTCGTCTTGAATACAAAAGACTGCATAATGATAGGAGGGAAATGGGCGACTCAAAACTCCAAGAGCTCACATTATCTCTGGAAGATCAACACTGCACGAACTTAACTCAGCTGTGACAACTAGTACTCGGGTCTGCACTAAAAAGGTACAAATGTGTATTATGAGTACCAAAACAATGGGTACTCAATAGGTATCATCGACCGACTGAGTTAAATCATGATATAAAGATGATATAAAGTAAGACAATATCTCTAAGTCAAGGTACAAAATCAAACCTGAATCAGCTTCGTCATCATTTTATATAATCAATAATCAAACTAGAACAATACTACAACATATCCACATTATGTGGCAATGCCATTATACATAAAAGTAAATGAACCAAAAAGTAAGGCGTCACTAGGTCAATCTTAATCATTAAGCATACAAACATTCCATACCACCGGAGAGTACACCCAAAAGAACATAAATTAAAAACACTTATTACGACATCCCATACCACTGTAGAGTACACTAATGAATCAAATCACCAAGTATATAATCATATAACCCACTCATGAATGTCCATGTATTACCACTTTCACAAAAAATGGTCATTGGCAAGTTTAAGATCATCATCAATTACGATAACATATATCAAGTACTCATGATCATACTCATAAAGCCATTTACATATCAAACTCATCAATATAAATATATCCTCTGGCCTTTCCAGGTATCAACATATCATCAATATATCCTTTGGCCTTTTTGGGCATCATCATAGCCTCAATACCTCTTTCAAATTTATCGGGTATCATCATAACATCAAAATATCCTCCGACCTTGCTGGGCATCATCATAACTTCAATGTCCATCATAATATAAATATGCAAATATATACATAAATATAGCCAAATCAATAAAAAATGCAAGCCTAACGAAGAATGGAGTGGAAAAATAGTAAGTGAAGTATATCATTACTCCTTTCCATTTATTATTAATGTAATATTAATAGGGGCATGAGTATGTGTATACAAATGGTAGGAACATTACACACATTTTTGGGCTTAATATGATTATTATCATAGTCAATAACAAGCCATGGTTATACTTTACAGAATCTCTTTTATTAGGCATGCTTCGCAATACTAACAAAAAGGGGTTCTTCGACACAAGTAGAAGTTTAGTCACTAGGCTTGAACACAATATGAATCATAATATAATCCAAGACTTAATAGTAAACTTAGCCAATTGATTGAGTGATAGAATAATCATGGATTCAATATACAAGACTATCCATTGCTATTTAATTGGTGACAATAAGGTCACAATCAAACATGTACATTATATCCAAAGTCAATCCTCATGAATAACCCATCTACTGGGTTTAACCATCACATTCCAAAACATATTCTAGGCGCTTAACAAATATCTAGGTCAGTAAAAATTTACATAATCTAAGCTTAATGCGGTCGCGTTCTGCTTCTAACATCCCAAAATATCCATTCAAATGACTTCTACCTGGGACTAGACTAATTCATCTACATCATGTCTTAGAGGTTTAACAATCCATACTAGTTCTATGGTATAATTATTCCTTAAGTATTACTCTTAGCTCATTCAAGGCATCTAAGGGAAATTTCACAACTAAACATATCTAAGGTCAAATTTCTCTTAGTGTTAGTGAACAATGTCACTCCCATCTAATTAAAACAACTAGAGCATTCTCATACTATTCATGAAATAACAAGTCCAACTAGCTAAGGTTCTAAGCTATAAGTCAATCACCATACTATACAAGTTTAATGGCCTAAGTAGTTCAACTAATCCCAAATATACCATTTATCATACCAATGCCTAAAACCCTTCCCAATCTCAAAATGATATCAAAATCACACTATAATAAAGCTCAATCTAACAAAAGTAAGCCTAACCAACCTTGATACAAATATAACTCATGAACCAACAATCTTCGCTTTCCCTTTTCTCGAAACTTCTCCAAGGATTCATGCATCAAAAACATACTCTATGCATTATTACAAGAATAACAACACCCATATTGCTTTATTGTGCTTTGGGTTTAAAATGTCACCAAATCCTCAAGTAGGTCCCACATACGAAAATTGAGTTTCTGAGACCAATCCAATATTCAAACACAATTAGAAAGTTAAAGCCCTCAAGAAATTTGTGTAAAACAACCATATTTGGGGCTAAAATCAAGCCTCAAGACATTTGGGGTTTTGATAAAAAATTCAATAAATTAGAGTATGAAATGGAAGAATTCTTACCTCAAATCCATTGTTAATCGCAAATATAAATGTTAAACAAGCTTCTAATTCACCCCAAGAGTCAATTTGAAGCCACCAAGTCTTTTTAGGGCTGCTAGGGTTAAAAAAAGTGAAGAATGCCTAAATTTTGACCAAAAGGGCATTTTTATACAAGCTTAAATGGCGTGCACAAGGTCAACACTAGTTTTTGGCCTCTCGAACTCATTCAGACTCTATTTTTCGAATACGAACAATGTTACCCCACTAGTTTCAATATTTTGGATGCATTAGTGAAGTCGCATTTTCCATCCGTGGTCATTTATGTCACTTGTGGGTCATATACCCATATCTTTCAATTTTTGAATTTTTGACCAATGGGTCAAAATGAGGTCGGGTGCATTGGGATCCGAACCAATTGTATACCTAGACTAAAATCAATATTACACAGTTGCTGGTGCAGTTGGAATTTGTATCTAAAATTGTTGGATTGAAGTTTTCACTCGGCGGCCACTTGGAATCAGTGAAGGCTTCTAAATGAGAAATTGGCCCCTAAAAACCAAATAAACTGATTGATAACCAAGCTATCAGTTCCAGAAAGTCATAAATGACTTGGGGCAGCTATAGAAACTTACTAACGATGTAAATCAGTGGGAATATGAAAAATATCGTAAAGGGTCATTATAACATCCACTACTAAGGAACTTTCATCCCCAAAAGTTAAAGATGAGAAAATACCTGAGGTCTCTAATAGGTGAGGATACAAGGCTCGTATCTCACTCTTGATCTCCCAAGTGGCCTTATCCACTTGGCGATGCCACTGAAACTTAACTATTGGAATCTCTCTAATACTCAACTGCCTCACATCACTAGCCAAAATAAGCACGGGCTCCTCTATAAAGGCCAACTGCTAATACAACTAGACTGAGTCCCACCTAAGCACATGAGACGGGTCAGGAATATACTTTTGCAGCATGGAAATATGGAAAACTTGATGAACAATAGAAAAATTTGGAGGTAAAGATAAATCATAGGCCATCTCACCCACTTCGCGCAGAATCTCAAAAGGGACAACATACCGAGGGCTGAGCTTACCTGATACGACATGAACCAGGATAAAAAATCAGCTCCAATACCCAACCATAACCTCCTAACACCCTATGTCGGATTAATTCCGAGCATATAACAAGATGGAACAATAAAGAATCAAAGACAATAATAAAATCCATAATCATAACCACCAAACATTCAACCAAACATCCAACCGGTGTCAGCACTAATACTAATACCTATGCCAAGGTTTACATCAATACGGACACCGCCCATGCCAATAGTAGTCACAAAAAGCCTCTAACCCAAAACAAAGAACATCTGATCGGATATGCCCCCGATTATATCCAAAACCAAAGTCCAAGAAATAAGGAAAAGTAAGAAAAAATATCTATAACATTAACTGGAGTCTTTCAAAGTATGTAAGCTCACCACTTTAGTCTGACACAAATACTATCCCCGCATCTAAGTCATTGAGCAGGAGGAGTAGTATGGTCAGTTCCTGCATCATGTAGGGATACATCGCTCGAAGATGGGTTAGCTAGTGAACGCTAGCATACACTCAGGAATAAGGACAAAGTAATGCCATTATTCAAAACAAAAGTAAATAACCATATGTAATCACATACTATACCGGGGTAGGGAACCAAATTTAGCATGTGGTTAAAACCTTTAACCTAGGTTGTGTAGCTTTACCGTCATAATCTACCCATGTGATATATGGTTCTAGTGTTACCCCTTGAACAGGCTCCAGGGCGTGTTACCATACGAACTGGAGATATCATAGGGGCCAGGGATTCCCGTGTACCCTTCTCGCTCCATGAAACATATATACAAGTATAAACCTAGTGGATTCTTATGTGCCCCACAAGTATATAGTCACCATGACCAAACCTCCTGCCGATAAATATGAGTTTCTAGTGTCCGTCCATCAGAATAACACCTTCACGATTAGCTATCACAACCTTCCGTTATTGCTCAATTAAAACCTTTAGCACATAACCGAACACTCAATTCCAGAAGTCAAGTGTCAAGGCATTATGAAGTGGTACTATCCTACCGACTATAGTTTGCAAGCAGTGTCATTAGTTAACTCTTAGGGGATTACTGTGTAGCTCACAAGTATTCTAATTAAACCAAACCATGGATATCAAGGCCTTTACAATCCATTTAAAACCATTTAAAGCAATTTAGATTTTATTACCATCTTATGCAATGCAAAGTTTTCAATAAAAGTCAAACTATGTGACAGAAACATTCTCATTGGCAATTTAGTAAACATGTTGAGGGCATATAGTTTCCAAGACCAAAATAAGGAACCAATTAGATATTCCCATGCAACCACATGTTCAAACCAAAATTGTAAAGTGAAAACCATAAATAGGACATGGGAAAACATTATCCAACCATTAGTAACCAAAACCCCGAACATTTATTTCAAAATCAAACAATCCCACAATAATACCATGAAAACCATTAAGTAAAATATGCTTTTACTTTGAACTAACAATGAGGGAGGAGTAACATGCCTTAGATACCAAAGAAGATGGATAGGTACTTCCCTTAAGACCCTTAATTAACTACCTTGAAGAAACCCTAGCCTCTTTTTGAACCAAGAGTTTTGAGAGAGATTTTAGAGTGTTTGATTTGAGAATAGTAGGTTAATGAAGTCCCAAGAGAGTTTTAAGTCATGGGGTCAAAAGGAGTTAAGGGGTTAAATTTATAGAATACCCCCAACTTAAATTGTAAAATTTTCTACAGGTGGGTATAGTTGGACCCCTCCACTTATACCCACATCACACAAGTGGTACCATCTGGTTGTACCTAGACTAGAAAGTTGGATATCCACACACTGTCCACTATACGACTCCCCTTTGCCCACTCGTACCCATAACATATGAGTAGTACCCATAACCTGTATCCAAAATAGAATTAAAGGGGTTGGACATTGAACAACGTAAGACTCCACTACACCATTCGTACCCTATCCTCATCGCTCTTAGTGAGCAACTTGTACTCAGAGCCAAGTCAAGTTGAAAAGTTTCAAATTAAGTGAACGACCAAACCAATGAACCATCACCAAACCATACGACCCGTACCCACCAAGTCATAACCACAACAGAGACCCAACCACCACACACTAGATAAATTATGAGTTGGGTTATCTAACCCATACCTACACCATATGACATGTATGGTGAGTTATATTATGATCAGAAAGTTTAAGACTCAGGAAATTTTCAAGGGCCAAAACCCAGGGTATTTTAGTTCTCTCTCACTTGGATCATTTGTCCTCGAATGATTAAACAAGGAAGTACTAGTATGATTAAACCCCTAAACACCCCTACGCTTGTCTTTAAGATAGAAAATAAAGATATTGAGGAATCAATCTTTACTTTAACAAAGCTTAAAAACGAAGACGCTATGAAGAACATATACCTTCCGCATGAATTTTTAAAGAAAAAAATAGGAAAAAATACTTGGAGTTCATGTCCTCTTCAGCTTCCGAAGTAGCCTCTTTGAACTGGTGGTTCCTTCATAGAACCTCTACCGATACTACATCCTTGGTTCGCAACCGACGAACCTAATGATCCAAGATCTAAATCGGCGTCTCCTTATAAGATAAGAAATCCAAAATACCAATATTCTTGATAGGCACAATTTGTGATGGATCACCAATATACTTTCTCAACATAGAGACATGGAATACTGTAAGACCCCATAAGATCCTATCTCCATTCATCCCACAATTGTATGTATAAAGGGGTTCAAGAGTTAGAAAATTTCACTAAGTGTTTGGACTTAATCATTTCTAAAGCCCCTTAAACATCAATGATTTTATTTTTGAACTTTTCTGCCTTAGAATGTCGATTTTAAAGTTAATTCATGATCGAGGATGTCAAAGGTACATCTCAGGTGAGTTTCAAAATTTTTGGACCAGTATAAGGGTATGTTTCGAAGTCCAAAATAACAGCCTCACCGGGATAAGCCTGTGCCGTGCCCTAAAGTGCACCGCAGTAGAGCCCACGGTGCCCGTTCTAGTTCACGCATCAGATCCCATGGCACACGCTCCATCGCCCACCCCTCAATTTTTCTAGCTTTTCTTCTCATTTATGCAAGGACACATGGGTCTTTTCCCTTCACCCAATTGGTCTATAACACAGGATTAAGGGTCCCAAAAGCATTAGTTATCATCTTATTCTCTAAATTCACTTAAAAGAAAACATTCTCTCTCAAGAACAAATCCTAACCTCTTTAAAGAAAATAAGAAATTCAAGTTTAATTTTTAAGAAAATCATCAAGAACTTTCACAAATTTATCAATTAAGGTATGCTTGATGTTCATCCATTGGTCCTTTTCCCCCATAGAGTCCAAGAATCCATTTTAAGATTTAAATTATAATTTTTATATGTTCTTATGAATTATATCCATGAAACTCCTATGAACATTGATTTTGAGTCATGTTTACTCTGTGATTCTATTGCAACTATCCCTTGACACTTTTGAAAGATGTTTATTAGCATGTTAAATCCTTAAACCATGATTTTAATATTATAATTGTGCTCTTATCGTATGTACTAACTATTCCCATGCTTTAACTCATGACCCTCATTTGTTTGATGAAATGCCTAAGAGATGAACTTCAAACAATAATCCTTATTATTATTTGTAAAGTTATATATGTCTTTTTTAACAATTTTACTCAGTGTTGGGGGTTATGAATACCCAAAACTTAGTTGTTTACTTAGTCTCAGTATCTTTCAAAATGATTTTAGATATGTATAAGCATTATTCATTTAGTCAGTTATCATAATCAGCTAGACTTAGATTAGTTCAGTGATTTGAGTCAGTTTAGTTGGGAGTAGGATTTTACATCGAGCTAACCCAGGGATGGGGGCTCACCTGCCAGTTGAGGGTGTGACTTTTAGTAATAGTCTCAATGTTCTATAACTATGTAGCTAGTGTAGGTTTGAGATGTTAACCTACCAGTTGAGGGTTGACACATATCTCACCAGAAAATCTTCCAGTAGAGGGTGACTCTTTAGTCCTTTGAGACTTCACTTCAGTGGATCCACACAACTAGTGCTAGTACCTATGGTACGATACTAATACCCTTCCAATTGGGGTTACAGGTTGGACCCTAATTAGCTTAGATTAGGGCATGTCAATTAGATGAGAGATCCCACAGTCTCAGTTTACACCTTATTTCAGAATCATATTACTTTCTTGGTCATGCATTCACAGATTTCACAGTTTCCACGTATTTATATTCAGTTCCAGTACATTCAAAGAATTGACCGCATAATGTTTTTTGCACTATGATATTTAATATCATAGGATTGAATTCTCAGGATCCTAACCGCACGTAAACAATTCAGCCTATGAGCAGCAGTAGTCATGGTGAGTCCTCACCTGTTGAGGATATGAGTTGTTTATTTCAGTTTACTTTAGTATTTTATTACTTTCTGTTTGTTTGTCAGTTGGAGTTAGTTGGGGCCTATCCTATAAACTCTTTTCAGTCAGTTTTAGAGGCTTTTAGACATTTTAGATAGTCAGTTTGTTTGTTAATCTTTTCAGTCAAATTTTAGTATGTTCATTTATATTTTTGACTTGAGAAATTCCGCTATATTAATTTCAGTACTTAAAAACTTTGGCATCATTCAACTATTTCTGCACATGTGTATTTTATTACCATATTATTCAGTGCTCATAGAATGTACCAGTTCATGGGTTAGCTTGTGGTTTTTTGGGAATGTAAGCACTGTTACTGCGACTAGGGGTAGTTTTGGGTTATGAAAAAACTTGGTATTAGACACTAAGGTTTTAAAGTATCCTAGGGAGTCTGAATGCTGCATTGATTAGATTCTTGTGCATGGGTGTGAAGTACACCACACTTATGGACAAGAGGCTATAAGATATTTTAGGAAAAGTTTCCCATTTTTAAGTATTCAAGTCGTGTGAATGGGAATGAAATTAATTTAAACTCTCTTTCTAATTCAAACTTATTTTCATTTACAGAACATGTCTCCCAGAAAGAATAACAGAAGGAGAAATGGAAATTAGCCTGCACTTCCGCCTATTCAGGAAAAGCCCCTGAATGAGCATGTCTCTTATGCCAAATTTAGAGTTGTATTTACTACTTTATATCACTCAGTAGCTGCTCAAAATAATCAGCAGTCTACTATCCCAGCTGTTCCAGTGGCTAATACTATCACAGTTAGGGTTCAAGACTTTACCCCAATGAACCCTCATTTGTTTTTAAGATCCAAGTATGATGAGGATCCACAGGAGTTTTTTGACATGGTTTTAGTAGGTGACTAATATTATTGGTGTCACATCTAGTGAGTGTGTAGATTTAGCTGCTTACTAGTTGCAGGATATTGCTCACACCTGGTGTAAGTAGTGGAAGGGGGATAAATGTGCAAATGCAGGGCCTGTAGAGTGGGAAAAGTTTGCCACAACCTTTTTAGACAGGTTTTTCCCTTTAGAGTTGAGGAAAGCTAAGGTACAGGATTTTATAAATTTAAAGCAGGGTAACATGAGTTTGAGGGAATATTCATTTAAGTTTACCTAGTTGGCCAGGTATACTCCTTTATGATGTCTGATATCCGGTCTAGGATGGTAAGTTTGTGTTTGGTGTAGATGATGGTATGGTCAAAGAGTGTAGGACTACAATGTTGATGAAAAAGATGGACTTGTCTAGGCTTATCAGCTATGCTTAGTAGATTGAGGAGGAGAAGGTTAAGAAGAAAGAAAGAGAGAATAAAAGGGCTAGGATAGGTAGCTTTAACTTTGCTCAGCCGAGTTCGGAGGGTGGAAACCGCTCTCAATTCCACTAGAAATATTCAGCCCTAGCTCTATTTTTAGCTAGTGCTCTTGTGCCAAAGTTCAAAAATGATAATTGGGATAGAGCGCCAGGATCTAAGTCCCAGAGTAGTGTTAATAACAGCCGCACTAATCTTCTTTGCCAAAAATATAATAGAAATTATTAGGGTGTGTGTAGAGCCAATAATGATATGTTCTTTGGGTGTGGCAAGCCAGGCCACAGAGCCAGGGATTGCCCAAAGGGTAGTCAGTAGGGTCAGTTCAGCCGTCCCCTAGTTCTATCTAGTTTCCTAACTCAGTAGGGTGCTACTTCTAGTGCAATTAGTGGTCAACGCTTGAACAAACTGTATGCACTCCAGTACTGACAGGATCAAGAAAGTTATCTTGATTTGTTTATGGTATGTTACAGGTCTTCTATTTATATGTTTATGCTTTTTTAGATCTTGGAGTTTCCCTTTATTTTGTAACCCCTATATAGCTATGAATTTTGGTATTAGTCTCAAGACTTTAGAAGAACCCTTCTCAGTGTTCCCTCCAGTTGGTGTCTCTATTGTAGCAAGGCAGGTATATAGGAATTGTACGATCACAATATCCCAGAAAGTCACTTTAGTTGATATTGTGGAGTTAGAGATGACTGATTTTGATGTCATTCTCGGCATGGATTGGCTCCACTCATACTATGCTTCAGTTGACTGTTGGAGTAGAGTCGTTCAATTTTAGTTTCTAGATGAACCAGTTATTGAATGGAGGGATAGTATTTCAGCACTTAGGGGTCAAATTGTGTCATATCTTAGAGCGAGAAAAATAATATTCAAGGAATATGTTTACCATTTTGTTTGAGTCAAAGACTCTGATTCTTAGATTTCTAGTCTCGAGTCCATTTCAGTAGTAAGGGAATTTCCAGATGCATTCCCTGAAGACCTTCCCAGAGTTCCTCCCAAAAGGGAAATCTACTTTGGAATTGACCTTCTTCCAGAAACCTAGCCTATATCTATTCTGCCCTACAGAATGGCTCCAACCGAGCTTAGGGAGTTGAAAGAACAGTTAAAATACCTCTTATATAAGGGATTCATCAGGCCCAAAGTTTCCCCATGGGGCGCTCCAATCCTTTTCATGCGAAAGAAAGATAGTTCTCTTAGAATGTATATTAATTACCGCCAGTTGAAAAAAGTCAAGAATAAGTATCCACTTCACAGAATTGATGACTTGTTCTACCAAATTTAGGATACCAGTTATTTCTCTAAGATAGACCTCAAATCTGGCTATCATCAGCTCAGAGTCAAAGAATATGACATTTCAAAAATAGCTTTTAGAATTTGGTATGGTTACTTCAAATTCCTAGTTATGTATTTTGGAATAATGAATGCCCCAACAACTTTCATGAACTTGATGAATAGAGTGTTCAAGCAGTACTTTGA
This sequence comes from Capsicum baccatum var. pendulum, assembly GCA_030864225.1. Lineage (NCBI taxonomy): Eukaryota > Viridiplantae > Streptophyta > Magnoliopsida > Solanales > Solanaceae > Capsicum > Capsicum baccatum. The sequence goes on along the minus strand of CM061553.1, from coordinate 204,978,976 downwards.
TATGTTTATTATAGTCTTTATTGATGATTTCTTGTCTATTCCCGTAATGAAAATAATCATACAGACTACCTCAGAATTGTATTATAGACTCTTAGAGCCCATTAGCTGTTCGCCAAATTTAGTAAGTGTGAATTTTGGCTAAGATCAGTAGCTTTCCTTGTCCATATCATTTTTGATGATGGCATTAGGGTTGACCCTTAAAAGACCAAAGTAGTGAGAAACTGGCCCAGATCTATCTCTCCATCAGACATGAAGAGTTTCTGAGATTTCGCTAGCTATTATCGATGATTTGTTGAAGGGTTTTCATCTATTGCATCCCCTATGTCCAGATTAACTCAGAAGAAAGTCAAGTTTCAGCGGTCAGATTCTTGTGAGAAGAGTTTTTAGGAGTTGAAGACTCAACTCACCTCAGCCTCAGTTTTGAACTTGCTAGATGGTTCAGATCGGTTTGTTGTTTACTTTAATGATTCCAGAGTTGGTCTTGGTTATGTTTTGATGCAGAGAGGAAAGGTCATAGCCTACGCTTCTACACAACTTAAGCCTCATGAAAAGAATTACCCTATCCATGATCTTGAGTTTGAAGCTGTCGTGTTTGCCTTAAAAATTTGGAGGCATTATTTGTATGGGGTTCGTGTTGATGTGTTCACGAATCCCAAAAGTTTGCAGTATGTGTTTTCACAAAAAATTTAAATCTACATTGGAGAAGGTGGTTAGAATTATTGAAAGATTATGGTATGAGTGTTTTGTATCTTCCGAGCAAGGCCAATGTAGTACAGATGCCCGTAGTAGATTATCTATGGGTAGTGTTGCTCACGTAGAGGGTGATAAGAAACAGTTAGTCAGGGAGGTCTATTAGCTTTTTACATTAGGTGTGCGGTTAGTAGATTCAGCTGAGGGTAGTGTGTGGGTTTAAAATAGTGAAAAATCTTCCTTGGTTGCTGAAGTGAAGGAGAAGTAGGATGGCGATTCTAATCTGGTTAAGTTGATGGAATCTGTTAGAGATCAGAAGGTAAGGTCTTTCTCCTAATGGGAAGATGGTTTGAGACTTTGAATCTATGCAGAAATGCATGGTGCGCATTATTCTATTCATCAAGAAAGCCATTAAGATGTACTGTGATCTACGATTAATCTATTGGTGGAGTGGGATGAAGAGGGATATTGCAAAGTTCGTAGCTAAGTGTTTTAATTATTAGCAGGTTAATATTGAACACCAGTGACCTAGTGGTACATTGCAGGAGTTTAGTATTCCCACTTGGAAGTGGGAAGAGGCGAACAAGGATTTTGTGATAGGGTTGCACCATTCGCGTCGTCAACATGATTTGATATGGGTTTTTATAGACGGGATAATTGATGATAGGCGAATTTACACGCCTATAGTGCTATATTTTACCCATATTTTAGCCAAGTTTTGAGGACAAAATATATAATTCATGCACTTTTAGTCCTTTTTCTTGTAAGTGAGCTAACAAACGTGATTAGCAAGTTTTCAGGTATAAATGATGCAGAATTCAGCATTTTATGGATAACTTGACGCCAAAGAAAGCCTCACAAAAGGAGGAAAGCAAAGCTTGGACGCCAAGGACCAAAAGTGGCGTATGAAAAATCTGTCCCGGGCAAAAACAACAATTCTGAAGACTTTGGGGACTAGCAGTAACTTAGTAGGATTAGGATAATGATACATTAACCTAGTAGGATTGGGTTAAGTAATGAAATAGCTTAGTAGGAATAGGATATGGGTGTTATAAATACCCTATTTTGCTAGAGATTTTAATACATTCCTCACAATTCCCCCATTCCATCAATTCCCATCCATCCACCATCCATCCATCCATCAAAACAATTCTCTTTATTAATTCATTGTTGACATTATTTTTCATCTATTCGACTTTTAATTTTACAACAAGAGAATCGCTATTTTTGCAAGGAATTCACGCCTAAAGCCATACCACACCATACTCCACGTGAGATCTTTTGTTGTGGTATAATGATAATGTCTATTATGATTTCCATTGCACTCATAAATAGCTAAACCTCTTTGTTGGGGTTATGGAAGCCTTATGAGATACTATCTAAGGCTATGAGTTTGTGAATTCGTGACACGTGTGTTGCTTATATCATTATTCTCTTCATCTTAATCTAAATTCTTTGTGGCTGCAGACGCATAGAATACGCCAGTATAGCATTAATTTGTTCGAAAGAAAAGTTATATGTCTATAAAAGAGATAATGTCAAGGTAATAGGGTCCCATCCCCTATTAAAAAGTTAGTGCCGTAACTGGATTAACCTCTTGGAGAATTTGTACTGTTAGATACGCTTTAAGCTCGAAAGAGTTAAAGTGAAATAGTCCTTGTTGAGGTCGAAAGACGCTTGGATTTACCATCGAATACAATTCTCTATAAGCACATGCATGTCTGAATTCCGCACAACTCATAGCCAGTAGAGACGTACAACTCATAAGGTGGACATAACCCCAACTTCTCAATTCTCATTGTTTTACATCTTAACTACACATTCTTTCTTTTTACTTTGCTAATTTCCATTTTTACTCTATTATTTTGTTTACATCAATTGCACGTTACAATCCCCCCTCTTTTACGATACTTGCATCAAAAGTCTAGTAATCTTTGCTTACTTGTTGACCAAGCTATTCCCTGTGGGATCGATACCCAACCCAGTTGGGTTCTATATTTGACTACGACCGCTTTACACTCTTACGAGAGCTGTAGATTGAGCATTATCAATAATCAAATCGGCCTATTTCTTACCAGTTCATACTTCCTATGCATCCAAGGACTATACCAAGATTTATATTAGAGAGTTGGTTAGATTGCATGGATTCCCATTGTCTATCATTTCAGATAGAAGTACTCAGTTTACCTCTCACTTTTGGAGAGCTTTTCAGAAGTGTCTTGGTACCAAAGTTTATCTCAGTACAAACTTTCACCCTCAATCAAATGGTTAGGCAGAGATTACCATTCAAAACCTAAAGTACATGTTGAGAGCTTGTGTTATCGACTTTAAGGGTAGTTGGGATGATCACTTACCTTTGATTGAGTTTGCCTATAATAACAGTTATCATTCTAGTATTCAGATTACTCCATTTGAAGCTCTTTATGAGAGAAGATATAGGTATCCTATTAGTTGGTTTAAGGTAGGTAAAACTGCATAGATAGGGCTAGCTTCAGTATTCGATGTGATGAAGAAGGTTTGGTTAAGTAGGGAGAGGCTTAAGACATCCCAAAGTCAACAAAAATCCTACGCAGATGTGAGAAAGAGAGATCTTGAGCTTGAGGTTGGTGACTTAGTCTAATTAAATTTTTTTCCTATGAAAGGAGTGAAGAGATTTGACACGAAGGGGAAGCTCAGTACTGTAATACCCCACAGAAATGCACTATCATTCAGCCAAATAACCAAATTCAGTAGTATTTCATCAGACAATGGAATTTAGTGAGATTAGTTTAGTTTAGTTAATCAGTACAATGAGTAATAGTTCAGTCAAGCCTAGTATGAACTAGGAAATCAGTTCAGTGTTTTTCAGTTGGGAGTAAGATTCAGCACCGAGTGAGCCTAGGGATGAGGGCTCACCCGCTAGATAGGGCTGAGATCCCTAGAAGGAATTCCTAAGTTCCAGAACTACGCAGCCAGTGTAGTCATGAGATGTCACCCATTAGATAGGACTGACATACTGGGGGATCACCCGCTAGTATAGGACTGATCTCAGTGGTCACCCGCTAGATTAGGACTGACTCCATAACAGTTGTCTTTACCCGTGGCAAGGTACTGACACCCTTCCAGCCGGGGTTATAGGTTGGACGCCACTAGTTTAAATTTGGGGCATGTCGGTTAGATGACTACCTCCTACAGTCTCAGCTTCAGAATCAGTCTCATTAAGAGAACACAGCTCAGCAGCACAGATTCAAGACTGTTAGATACAATCATTCATTAGTATTATCAATGGATTTAGAGATCAACGGCTAGATGGGACTGATCTCAGATTTAGTCAAGTAGTATCAGTATCACTACTAACAGATTCAGAGATCACCCATTAGATAGGACTGATCTCAAATGCAATTAATTAGTATCAAGTACCATTAGATTCAGAGATCACCCGCTAGATAGAACTGATCTCAAATTCAGTTAATCATCTTAATTATCAGTATATTCAAAGCTCACCCACTATATAGGACTGATCTCAACTTCAGTCAATGAGATATCAGTATCAGTAGACTTAGTTATAAAAAATCCAGTTATTAGAAATCAGTATTCAGTGTTCCTATGATTTCAGTTATAGTTTGTACATTCATACATATATCTTAATTCAGTATACTCAAATTATTTAGTCAGTATTGTGCATGCATATGAACCCCTGCATTTAGCCTTACCTCATCTAACATACCAGTATATTCCATCGTACTAACGCATACTCTCCTGCACTATGATGTCTTATACCATAGGTTCAGAATAACGAGCTCTAGGGAACCCTTAGCAGTCCAAATTCAACTAGCAGCAGTAGATAGTAGTGAGCCCTCATTATTCAGGGATGGTTCTTATTTCACTTTATTATATTAGATTCAGTATTTTCAGTAGATGGAGTTAGTTGGGGGATTATCCCATTCAATTTCTTATTCAGAAAAGTAGAGGTTTTTATACTAGAGTTTTTTAGACTACATGTTCAGACAATTGTATTAGTATTTAGTTTTCAGTTGTATTTGAGATATTTGAACCTTATGGCAAGTTTTTCATCATTTTTCTGCATTTTTACAGTGTATTATTCAGTGCTTAGTTATAGATATCAGTCAAGGGTTAGCTTGTGGTCTTTTGGGATTATGAGCACCATGTAGGGTTTGGGGTACCAGACTCGGGAAGTTACAAACTTGGTATCAGAGCCTAAGGTTACACAGTTTCCTAGGAAATCTGAAAGCCGTATCTAGTGGAGTCTTGTGCATGGGTGTATTGCATTCTATATTTATGTACAGGAGGCTATAAAATGTTCTAGGAATATTTTCCCTTCTTTCAGTATTCATGTCGTGTGAGTGAACGTGAGATCAAGTTAAGACTCTCAGTATAATCCATTCTTTCTTTCATTTCCAGAATATGCCTCCTTACAGAGATAATGTACGCAGAAATAATAACCAACAACCTCAGCCCGTAGACCTTTTGAATGAGAATGTGTCATATGTAGAGTTTCGGGCAATTTTTCAGGTGTTAGCCCAACTTTGACAACTAGTGTTCAAGGTAACCGTTAGGCTGCAGCCCAACCTCAGCACGATGGGGATTTAGCCACAGCCAGGATAAAAAATTTCATGAGAATGAGCCTGCCAAAATTCTATGGGTCAGTAGCTGGCGAGGATCCACAACTTTATCTTGAGGAGGTGAAGAAGATAACCCAAATTATGCTTATCTCTAAAGATTATAGTGTAGAATTTATATCCTATAGGCTGCAGGATATTTCTCATAATTGGGTAGTGATGTGGAAAAAGAATAGAGGGGAGGATGTAACTCCCGTGACTTGACAGATATTTCAGGATGTGTTCTTAGATAAGTTTTTCCCACTCGAGATAAGGGAAACTAAGGTAGAAGAGTTCATGAACCTAAGACAAGGATTTATGTCAGTGAAGGAGTATTGCCTCAAGTTCAATCAGTTGTCTAAGTATGTTCCCGAGCATATGGATGAACCTAGATCTAGTATGACTAAGTTTGTGACTAGTGTGTCTGGGTTGGTGGTTAAGGAGTATAGGACTACGATTTTTAATATACACATGGATCTTTCTAGATGAATGATGCACACTCAGTAGATTGAGGCAGAAAAATCTAAGGAGATAGAGATAGAGAGAGTAAGAAAGCCAGAATAAGTAGTTATAGTTTTCCTCAGCAAGGGTCGCAGGGTGGTAACCGTTCTCAGAATAGTCAGCAGTTTTTAGTCCCAGCTTTATCCTCAGCTAGTGCACCAGTACTAAAGTTCAGGGATGACAATCATGAAGGGGCGCCAGGCTCCAAAGCCCAAAGTAGTGTAAGCGGTGTTCGTGCCTACCTGCTTTATAAAGAGTTAGGTAAGAACCACCTAGGTGCATGTAGAGCAAACACTGAGGTATTTTTTAGTTGTGGTAAACCAGGCCACAGGTTGTGAGAGTGTAGAGTTTTTGTTCAGAGGGGCAAAAATTTGCATCACTAGGGAGCCACTTCCAGTACCACTAGTGGTAAGCGTCAAAATAGATTTTATGCACTCCAAACTCTCCATGATTAGGGAAGTTACCATAATATAGATTTGGGTACATTATAAGTCCTTCAGTTTTCTTGATATGCATTGTTAGATCCCTTACTCCTATTTGAGCTTAAGTTTTCAGCATGTGTTAGTTAGTAAAGGCAGAAATTGACTTTAACAGTCAGGCAATCAGATTTGTATAGTTTGCTTCCTATCTTTCCATTTAGTCATACTATTAAAAATTTCAGGAATGAAACTATTCCAAGATAGAAAGTCCCAGTAGTTGCAAGATCAACTTAATTCATGTATCATGCATTAGCTTCAGATCCTAGATGTTCAGTCATGATCCAGTTCGTAGGTGCTTTGTGCATAGCCTCAGTTTTCCCTGTATCTCAGTAAAGTAAGCATTCTTAGAGGGACATAGTGTCCCAAAGGGGAGATACTCTATAATTCCCTGATGCTTTCATGTCCTTAAGCCCATTCGGTTGCATGTTCAGATATTCCTTACAAAGTCAGTATTAGTTATCATTGCATATTCAGTCATGTATTCAAGAGTTAGCTCAGTCAGATATTCATGCATTACATATGCATGTTCAGTAGAAAAAGCTCAGCGTATCAGTAAATTCAATCATTCTTTCATGAGAATCGCTGAGTCAAGTATCTATGCATTGGATATGCATGTTCAGTACGAAATTCCAGTATATTAGTTGTTCCATCCATATAGTTATGTTTCAGATGTTCATGTCCAGTAAGTAAGTTCAGTCTATTCGTATTTTTGGTCTATTCATCCCATTCGAGGATGAATGTTCCCAAGGGGGAGATATTATAAAACCCCGCAAAATTTCAAGCCTTACTCAGTCCGTTAAATCTTAAAAAGAGGTCATAGACTTAGAAACTTCAGCTAAGTGTTTACACTTAGAATCTTTTTAGCCTTCATAAGTTGGCAATATTATTTCTCGACCTATATGACCCTTAAATATTAATCTTTAAGTTGATTCATGATCATCTATGTCAGTAGGTGTTCCTAGATAAGTTTTAGATTTTTTAGAACGTATTTAGACCACGTTTAGTGTCCCAAAATAGTGGACCAATGCGATCCAGGCACACCGCATCACCTATCGCGTAGGTTAATATTGTGCAAGATTTTCCAGTCAAAAGTACTGAGGCTTGGCGCGATCATGGTGCAACACGTCGAGTATCCAGCCTATGCTATCGACGCGCCGTATTAACAACCGCGCTGGTGCCCAGTTTTTAGCTTTTTAAAATCAGCATCTAGAGGGGTATTTGGGTCAATTTCCCACCCCTATATAACCCTATAACATGAGATTTAGTCATATTTTTTCCAAATATATACTCTCTTCTCTCAATTTCTCCCAAGAACAAGTTAGGGTTTTCCAATTGAAAATCCAAATTTAAGAGTCTCTCTGCCAATCTTCCCAAAATCAAGAACTAAGGTATGTTAGATGTTGATTCTTGGATCCCTTACACCCAAGAAGTTCAAAAACCCTTTTCAAATTGTAAACATTGAATATTTATGATTTTTTTATGATTTATGTGAGTTGAAGTTCATGTTTATGTTATTGTTGAGTTGTGATTCGTGTTCTAGATCACAAATTTCATGATTTAGTCCTAGCATGTGATGATTTGCTTAATGTTTATGGTAAACCCCTTTAAGATTGCAAGTTTATTGATGTAGCCATGTTAATTGGATGTATTGATTGTTGTATAACCAAAGCATGCTCCCCATTTATTTGATAAAATTCTTATGTGAAGGAAATAGAGTCATTATAGCATGTTAGCATGAACTCCCTAGATATGTATAAGTTAATGCATGCCAAGTGTTTGTTGGAAGACCTTAGTGAATGAGTTATTATATGTTACATACACTTCGATTTACGTGCATTTCTTAATCAATAAATTATGAGACATTGGTATGCATCCCTATATGTTTACATGTTTTAGACTTCCAAGTGCTTGAAGAGATGCTTCCTTGATTTTATTATGAATGGTAGACTATTGTTATGCTATTCAAGAATTGTCATGCATTATTTATTTATGTTATTGAGTACTGGGGTTTTTTAATACTCGACAATTTAGCTGATTGTCTAGAGCCAGTATCAATTTTCAAGATAATCTCAATCATGCCATGATCAGTAGAACTCAGTCAGTTATAGAACTTAGACCGACTCAGTATTCTCATTATCAGTCTATTCCAGTTCAGTATTTAGTTCAAAGCTCAGTAGTATTCAAGTATTCAATCCAGAAACTTAGTAGCATTCAGCCAAATAACAGAATTTAGTAGTATTCCATCAGTCAATGGAACTCAATGAGATCAGTTCAGTTTAGTTAATCTGTACGATCACTAACAGTTCAGTCAAGCCTAGTATGAACTAGGAAATCAGTTCAGTGTCTTTCAGTTAGGAGTAGGATTCAGCACCGAGCGAGCCTAGGGATGGGATCTCACGCACTAGATAGGATTGAGATCCCTAGAAGCAATTGCTAAGTTCTAGAACTCCATAGCCCTCATAGGCATGAGATGTCACCCGTTTGATAGGACTAACATATTCAGGGATTACCCACTAGTACAAGAGTGATTTCAGGGGTCACCCGCTAGATTAGGACTGACTCCATAGCAGTTGTCTTTACCCGTGGCACGGTACTGACACCCTTCCAGTGGGGGTTATAGGTTAGATCCCACTAGTTCAGATTTGGGGCATGTTGGTTAGATGACTACCTCCTACAGTCTCAGCTTCAGAATTAGTCTCAGTAAGAGAACTCAGATTAGCAGCACAAATTCTGGACTGTTAGATATAGTCACTCATTAGTATTATCAATGGATTTAGAGACCACCTACTAAATAGGGCTGATCTCAGAGTTAGACAAGTAGTATCAATATCAGTACCAATAGATTCAGATATCACCCATTAGATAGGACTGGTCTCAAATACGTCAATTAGTATTAAGTACTATTAGATTCAGAGATCACCTGCTACATAGGACTGATCTCAGATTTAGTTAATCATCTTCATTATCAGTATATTCAGAGATCACCCACTAGAGAGGACTGATCTTGACTTCAGTCAATTAGATATCAGTATCAGTAGACTCAGTTATCAAAAATCCAGTTATTAGAATTCGGTATTATTTGTTCCTACGATTTCAGTTATAGTTTGTACTTTCATGCATGTATCCACATTCAGTATACCTAGATTATTTAGTCAGTATTGTCTATGCATATGAACCCCTGCATTTAGCCTTACCTTATCTAGCATACCAGTACATTCTATCGTACTGATGCATACTTTCTTGTGCTATGGTGTCTTATACCATAGGTTCAGAAGCACGAGCTCCAGAGCACCCTTAGCAGTCCAGATTCAGCCAGCAGTAGTAGATAACAGTGAGTCCTCATCATTCGGGGATGGTTCTTATTTCACTTTATTGCATTAGATTCAGTATTTTTAGTAGATGGAGTTAGTTGGGGGATTGTCCCATTCTACTCCTTATTCAGACTGCTAGAGGTTTTTAGAGTAGAGTTTTTCAGACTAGATGTTCAGACAATTGTATTAGTATTTAGTTTTCAGTTGTATTTCAGATGTTTTAACCTTATGGCATGTTTTTCATTTGTTTTTTGCATTTTTACAATGTATTATTCAGTTCTCAGTTACAGATATTAATCAAGGGTTAGCTTGTGGTCCTTTTGGATTATGATCACCGTGTAGCATTCGGGGTACCAGACTTAGGTTATTGCAAGTACTCGATATATTGGCCCTTAAAAAATCTTGAGTCGTTATGGGAAGGTAGCTTATGAGCTTGAGTTGTCTATATATTTGGCATCAGTGCATCCAGTGTTCCATGTTTCTTTTCTAAAGAAGTGTATTGGTGGTTCAGCGGTAGTTGTTCTTTTAGAAAACACAGATGTTCAGGATAGCCTTTCTTTCAAAGAATTCCCAGTTTAAATCCTTGATCGTTAGATTCGTAGACTAAGCAACAAGGAAGTTTCCTTGGTCAAAGTTCTTTGGCAGAATAAGTCAGTTGAGGGAGCCACTTGGGAAGCAGAAGCGGACATGCGTACTAAGTACCCTCATCTTTTCTCCACAAACTCAGACTCAGTTTAAGGTAACAATTTTTCTTTGATTATCTCCTTTCAATTCTCAGTTTCAGCTATATTATCATCTTTCGTCATTACATGCATTCATGAGTCAGTTCTGTCATTCATCATGTTTCAGACTCAGTCTTGTAATCATGTTTTTAGTTATGCATATTTAGTATTTAATCTCAGTTCCTCAATATTCTCACCTTAATCAATTTCATTTGAGGATGAATATCCCCAAGGGGGAGATATTGTAAGACCCCATAAGATCCTAGCTCTATTCAGCCCACCATTATTGGTAAAAAAAGGTCCCAGAGTTAGAAAATTTCACTAAGTGTTAGGACTTAGTCATTTCCAAAGCCCTTTAAACTTTAATGATTTTATTTTTGACCTTCCCAACCTTAGAATGTGAATTTTAAAGTTGATTCATGATCGAGGATGTCAAAGGAACATCTCGGGTAAGTTTTAGATTTTTTAGATGAGCATAAGGGTATGTTTGGAAGTCCAAAACAATAGCCTCACTGGGATAAGCCCACTGCACGCCCTGTTCTGCACCAAAGTGGAGCCCGCGGTGCCCGCGGTGCCCGCTCTAGTACACCACACTAGAGGCTGCGACGCCCGCTCCATCATTCGTCCCTCAATTTTTCTAGCTTTTGTTCTCGTTTATAAAAGAACAGATGGGTCTTTTCCCTTCACCCAATTGGTCCATAACATGGGATTAAGGGTCCCGAAAGAATTAGTTGTGATCTTATTCTTTAAATTCAGTCAAAATAAAGCATTCTCTCTCAAGAATGAACCGTAGCCTCTTCAAAGGAAATAAGAGATTCAAGTTTGATTTTCAAGAAAATCATCAAAAACATTCACAAATTCATCAATTAAGGTAAGTTTGATGTTCATCCATGGTCCCTTTTCACCCATGGAGTTCAAGCATTCATTTTAAGGTTTAAATTATGGGTTTTATATGTTCTTATGAATTATATCCATGAAACTCCTATGAACTTTGATTTGGAGTCATGTTTACCTTGCGATTTTGTTGCAACTATCCCTTGACACATTTGAATGATGATTATTCACATGTTAAATCCTTAAACTATGATTTTAATACTGCAATTATGATCATATCGTATGTATTAACTATTCCTATGTTTTAACTCAGGACCCTCGTTTGTTCAATGAAATGCCTAAGAGATCAATTTTGAGCAATGATTCGTATTATCATTTATAAAATAATATATGTCCTTATTGATACTTTTATTTAGTGCTTGGGGTTATCAATACCCAAAACTTAGCTGTTGACTTAGTCTCAGTATCTTTCAGAATGGTTTCAGATATGTATAAGCATTATTAATTCAGTCAGTTATCATACTCAGTTAAACTTAGATTAGTTTAGTGATCCGAGTCAGTTCTGTTGGGAGTAGGATTTAGCACCGCGCGAACCAAGGGATGGGAGCTCATCTGCCAATAGAGGTTGCGACGCTTAGTAGCGGTCCCAACATTCTAGAACTACGTAGCCAACGTAGGTTTGAGATGTTAACTTGCTAGTTGAGGGTTGAGACATATCTCACAAGGGCACCTTCCAGTAGAGGGTGACTCTTTAGTCCTTTGGGACTTTACTTTAGTGGATCCACACAGCCAGTGTTAGTACCCGTGGCACGGTACTGGAACCCTTCCAATTGGGGTTATAGGTTGGACCCTAATTAGCTCAGATTGGGGAATGTCGGTTATATACTAGCTCCCACAGTCTTAGTTCAGGTTTTTTTAAGCATACTATATAGTATCAGTTATTTAGTTATCAGTATTTCAGTATTTCAGTTTACAACTTATTTCATAATCATATTACGTACTTGGTCATGCAAACCACAGATTAGACAGTTTCCATGCATTTATATTCAGTTACCTCATGCTATTCATTCAGTGAGTTATTATTCATGCACATGATCCCATACATATTAGCCTTACCTCATCTCTCATACCAGTACATACAAAGTACTGACCACATACTTTTTTTCTTGTGCTATGATGTTTAATATCATAGGATCGGACGCCCAAGCTCCTGACCGCACGTAGATAGTTCTGCCTATCAGTAGTAGTAGTTGTGGTGTGTCCTCATCTGTCGAGGACATGGTGGTTTATTTCAGTTTACTTCAGTATTTCAGTACTTTCTTTCAGTTTGTTAGTTGGAGTTAGTTGGGGCCTATCCCATCAACTCTTTTCAGTCAGTTTTAGAGGCTTTTAGAAATTTCAGACAGTCAGTTGGTTTGTTAATCTTTTCAGTCAAATTTCAGTATGTTCGTTTATATTTCGAACTTGAGAAATTCCATTTTATTAATTTCAGTACTTAAAACCATTGGCATCATTCATCTATTTCCTCATATATGTATTTTATTACCATATTATTCAGTGCTCACAGAAGGTACCAGTTCATGGGTTATCTTATGGTCTTTTGAGACCGTAAGCACCATTACCGTGACTATGGGGTAGCCTCGGGTCGTGATAAATACCGGGTGAATGAAGCTCAAGCTAGAAGTCAATTCAAACTCATTGGCAATATTACCAACCCTCTTCAAAATTAGATAAGGACCCATATATCAGGGACAGATCTTCCTATTCTTCCCATACCGCATCACTCTCTTCATGGCAGACACCTTTAGGAACACCCTATTTCCAACCTAAAACTCCAAGTCCTTTCGCCTCGCGTCTGTATAGGACTTTTGGTGACTTTGGGTAGCCTTAAGCCTATTTCGAATAACCTTCACCTTTTCCATAGCTTGGTGAACCAAGTCTGGACCAAACATATCCACCTCGCCAAGATCAAACCACCCAATCGAACACTTACACCTCCAACCATACAACACTTTAAATGTAGCCATCCTAATGCTAGAGTGGTAGCCATTGTTGTAAGAAAAATCAATAAGAGTCAAGTGCTCAACCCAACTACCACCATAGTCAATTACGCATGCTCGAAGCATATCCTCAAATGTCTGATTTGTTCTCTCTGCTTGCCCATCCAATTATGGGTGTAAAGCAGTACTAAGACTAGACTTAGTCCACAACTCTTTCTGAAACAGCTGCCAAAAGTAAGCTGAAAACTGCGCACCACAATCAAAGATGATAGAAATAGGTACCCCATGCAACTTCACAATCTTTTGGAGGTACAACCTTGCATAATCCTCAGCCGAGAAGTTAGTCCTTAATGGCAAAAAGTGAGCCGACTTTGTAATACTATCCATGATGACCCAAACCAAATCAAATTAATTTCGAGATCGAGAAAGGTCGGTAACAAAATCTATGCTGATTGCTTCCCACTTCCATTTAGGAAACTCAATTTCTTGATACAATCCTTCGGGCCTCATGTGCTCAACTTTCACTTGCTATCACACCATGCATTTGTCCATAAAATTAGCCAAATCCTTCTTCATATTGCTCCACTAATACATATTCTTGAGGTCATGATATATTTTTATCGAACCAGGATGACCAACATAGCATGACTTATGTGCCTCAGTAAAGATCTTCTCTCATAAACCATCTACATCAGGAACAAATAACCTACCTACATCGTCCTTGATCCTTATCAAGATAGGATCTAACATCTACTTCTCCTTGATCTTAGCTCCCAGAGACGACCACACCATTTCCTGAACAAACATGCCACCATCTTCGAAGTCCAAGAAGACAAACTCCAAGGTTAGGCAAATGGTGAATGTCCTTCACTAAATCTCACTTCCTTTTATCTGCATGAGCCAGACTTCACATAGATATCCTGCTAAGAGCATCAACAACAACATTAGCTTTACCTGGATGGCAGTGAAGACTCATATCATAATCCTTGAGAAGATCAAGCAAGATCCTTTTCCTGAGCTTATGCTCTTTTTAAGTAAACACATACTACAAACTCTTATGATCAGATTAGATATCCACATGCACCCCATATAAATAGCGATGCCATATTTTCAACGCGAATACCACAACTAGCAATTCTAAGTCATGATTCGGATAATTCCTCTCATGAATCTTCAACTGCCTAGAGGCATAAACTATCACTTTTCCATGTTGCATCAGAATGTAACTAAGTCCTACATGGGACGCATCACAGTAGACCACAAACCCATTAGTACCTTAAGGAAAAGTCAAAATCGGAGCCAAAATTAGCTTATCCTTTAGCCCTCCAACTACCCTCACAAGTATCCGACCATAAAAACTTTACCTTTTTCTGAGTTAATTTAGTCAATGGGGTATCTATAGTCAAAAAAATATCTGCAAACCTCCGGTAGTAATCAGCTAAACCCAAGAAACTCCTAATATTGGTTGGAGTTGTGGGTCTAGGAACTTATTCACCACTACAATTTTCTGCAGATCCACCATGATCCCTTCACTAGAAATGACATGACCCCAAAAGGTAACATCATTTACCTAAAACTCATATTTTAAAAATTTGGCATATAACTATTGCTCCTTCAAGGTCTGCAATACAATGTGGAGGTGATTCACATGATCCACCTTACTCTTGGAGTACACCAAAATGTCACCTATAAAAATAATGATAAATAGATCTAAAAACTTATGAAAGACCCTATTCATCAAATCCATGAATGCTGTAAGGGCATTGGTCAAGCCAAAAGACATAATCAAAAACTCAAAGTGCCCATATAGGGTACAAAAGACAGTCTTAGGGATGTCCACCTCCCTAATCTTCAACTGATGATACCTAGATTGAAGATCAATTTTGGAGAAAAACTTAGCACCTTGCAACCGATTAAGTAGATCATCTATTCTTGGAAAATAATACTTATGCTTTACCGTCACCTTATTCAACTACCGGTAATCAATACACATCCAAAGGGAACCATCCTTTTTATGCATAAATATCACCGGTTCACCCCACAAGGACACACTTAGACAAATGAAACCCTTATTTAAAAGATCCTTGAGTTGCTCCTTAAGCCCCCTCAATTCAGTTGGACCCATTCTATATGGTGGGTGGAATAGAAATTGGACGAGTGACTAGAACAAGATCAATCCTAATCTCAATCTCCCTGTCAGGAGGAACACTAGGAAGGTCATCAAGAAAGACCTCAGGATACTCATTCACCACCATGACAGAATACAAAGAAGAACCATCCGAGTTAAAGTCTTTAATCCAAACTAGATGGCAGAGACACCCCTTGGAGATTGATCTTTGAGCATTAAGATACGATATGAACTTACCCTTAGGAGATAGGGAACCATCCTCCCACTCAATAATTAGCTCATTAAGGAATTTAAAGACAACCTTACGAGTCCGAAAATCTAAAGAAACATCCCACGAGTGCAATCAATCCATTCCCAATATGACGTCAAAATTCACCATATCTAATTCAAATAGACCCACCAAAGTTTCTTTACTACCCACAGATATCACACCCCCCTATAGAATCTTCTAGCATTCACAATGTCACCTACCGGGGTAGAAATAGAAAAAGGGTCCAAAATAATCTCTAGACCAAAACCAAAATGCACAGCCACAAATAGGGTCGAATAAGAGAGAGAGAACCCAGAATTAAATAAATTATACACATATCAAGAAAAGAGTTTCAACATACTAGTCACGATATCAGGCGATGCCTTGGAATCTTATTGGATAGTGAGAGAATAAAGATGGTTTTGACCAGTGCCGGAACTAGGTAGTGCATCCTTTGGTGCTGGAGATGATGATGAGGCAACTAGAACCATGTTTGCCCTCAAAGAAACCTTACCAATAAGACAGTTTCTAAGCATATCCCCTGGATGACCATAGTTGAAGCACCTGTCCCTCCCCTCATCATAAAAATCCCGATGCAATCTTCTACAAAACCGATGGGGTTTTGATGGAGCTGACTGGACCCTACTATCCTGAGATTGGGTAGCCTGTGCCTTGAATTTGTTGCCACCAAGGAAATGCCTATCACCCAATTGCTTTGGGTAGGGAGCGGTAGTCATCAAGTAAAACCTAGAATTGCCCCACTTCTTCTTGGGCCACTTCCTATCGCCCCTGCCACTCTGCTTTTAGCTACCACCTTGCGTAGAGAACCTAAACTTCTTGCCCTGCCCTTCCCCTATCTCAGCTTGCTTCTTTTTTTCTTCTTTCTTCTATTACATGTACACAATGAACCTGGAGATATCCATGCTCTTGATCAACAAGGCAACCTTACTCTCCAATATCAAATCTCTAGACAACCCAAAAGCCAACTTCATTAATTTATCTCTCATGCTAGAAACCATCTTCGGAGCATATCTAGATAACCAGTGAAACTTCAAGCCATACTCCTTAACAGACATCTTGCCTTGCCTCTGATTAACAAGATCTTCTACCTATACTTCCCTCAACTCTTGAGGAAAGAAGTGGTGCAGGAAAGCGTTAGAGAAATACTCCTACAGAGAGGACTCAACATTGTCACCCTTTGACTGATCCCATTCCTTGTACCATTGGTATGCCACATCTTTCAACTGGTAGGTAGCAAACTCCACACCTTCCACATTCATTCAAAAGATTATTTTAATCTCAACCAAAAAACCTTAAGGATCATTCTTAACCTTAACGCCAGTAAAGGTTAGAGGGTTTTACCTTATGAACTGGCCAACCCTTGTGGCCTCAGAAGATAGTCTAACAAAAGTATCACGCTTAGCCTGAGAAGCTACCAACTGTGCCAATATATGAATAGACTAATGAAACTCTACGTTAGTCACATCATCTTAAGGTTCTCGAGGAGGACTAGAGAGAACCAGTGGAACTCCAGGAGGACAATAAGGAATTAGATCCCTAGACTTAGTATGGACTCTATAAGTGGAACAGGTCCTATCAGCATTATCCTCAGGTAGGATAGAGGAGTTTTTATGAGCTTTAGATCTTCGAGGAGGCATGATCTAAAAAGCGAACAAACATGAATTAGAGGAGAATTCAAGACCTTAGACTCTACAACTCAAAAATAGAACACAAGAAAGAGAAATAATTCTAAATTCCTCGTAGTCTCTCCCTTATGAGCTTGGCATGCTACACACCCTTAAAAGAGACTCTACTTGACACAGCCTTGTGTACTTCCAATTGACCATGAACCTAGGGCTCTAATACCATTCTAGAACAACCCAAACTAGGTCCTAGTTATGTAAGGTGCCTCAAGTCTAACTGGGACTGGAGACCACCCACAATACCTAACCATAACCGCCCAATACCCAACGTCGAATGAATTCCAAGCATATAATAAGATAGAACAATAAAGAATCCAAAACAATAATAAAATCCATAATAATAACCTCCCAAATATCCAACCAAACATACAATCGGTGTCAGCCTCAATACCAATACCAATGCCAACGCTGACACCAATACCGACACCGTCCATGCCTATAATAGTCACACAAAGCCTTTAACTGGAAAAAAAATTTGGTCGGGTCATTCCCTTGACCATAGCCAAAACCTAAACCAAAACCACAGTCTAAGAAATAAGTAAAAGTAAGAAAAGATATCCATAGCATGAATTGGAGTCTTCCGGAGTATGGAAGCTCACCACTTCAGTCTACCACAAATGCTATCCTGAATCTAAGTCACTGAGCAGGAGGAGTAGTATGGCCGGTTCCTGCATCATGTGAGGGTACGGGACCCGAAGATGGGTTAGTGGGTGAATGCTAGGATGACCTCAAGAATAAGGAAAAAGTAATGCCATTATTCAAAACCAAAGTAAATAACCATATGCAATCACATACGCACACACACACACATATATATACACACACCATGTCGGGGATGGAATCGAGTTTAGTATGCAGTTAAAACCTTTAACCTAGGCTGTGTACCTTTACCTTCATAATCCGTCTAAGGTCTATATGGGTCCAGTGTTATCCCCTGAATGGGTTCCAGGGCGTGTAGCCACACAAACCAGAGATATCATAGGGGCCAGGGATTCCAGTGTACCCTTTGTCCTTGATGATACATATACACAAGTATAAACTTAGGGGATTATCATGTACCTCACAAGTATATGGTCACTATGACCAAACCTCATGTCAGAAAACATGAGTTTGCAGTATCCATCCATCGGACCCATACCTGCATGGTTAGCTATCACAACCTACCGTTATTACCCAATTAAGAATATTAGCAAATAACCAAACCACTAATTCCAGAAGTCAAGTGTTAAGGCATTATGAAGTGGTATCATCATACCAATTAGGCAACACCTAGGGATTCCCATGTACCCCACAAATATTCCAATTAAACTAAACCATGGCTACCAAAGCCTTCTTAATCCATTTAAAACCGTTTAAACTAATTTAGATTCCATTACCATCTGATGCAATGAAAAGTTCTCAATAAAAGTCAAACTATGTGGCAAAAACATTCTTATTGGCATTTTAACAAACATGTTGAGGGCATATAGTTTCCAAAAGCAAAATAAGGAACCAATTATCCATTCCCATGTAACCACATGTTCAAACCAGCATTATAACATGAAAACCATAAATAGAACATGGGAAAACATCATCCACCCATTAGTAGCAAAAACCCTCAACATATATTTCAAAACCAACTCAAACCAACAATAATGCCATGAAAACCATTAAGTAAAATATTCTTTTACTTTGAACTTACAATGAGGGAGGAGTAACATGCCTTAGATACCAATGAATATGGAGAGATACCACCCTCGAGAGACTTAACTGACCACCTTGAAGAAATCCTAGCTTCTTTTTGAACTAAGAGTTTTGAGAGAGATTTTAGAGTGTTTTATTTGAGAATAATAGGTTAATAAAGTCCCAAGAGTGTTTTAAGTCGTGGGGTCAAAACGAGTTAAGAGGGGAAATATCTAGAATACCCTCAACTTAAACTGTAAAATTTTTTGCAGGTGGGTACGGTTGGACCCTTCCACTCGTACCCACATCATATGAGTGGTACCATCTAGTCGTACCCAGAATAGAAAGTTAGACATCCATACACTGTTCACCACATGACTCCCGTTGCCCCACATATACCCATAACATAAGAGTAGTACCCAAAGTAGTATCCAAGACAGAATCAAAGGAGTTGGACACTATACAACGTACGAATCTACTATACCACTCATAACCTATCCTCACAGCTTATAGCAAGCCACTCATACTCAGAGCTAAGTCAAGTTTCCAAGTTTTAAATTAAGTGAAGGAGCAAACCAACGAACCGTTATCAAACTATATGACTTGTACCCACCAAGTCGTAACCATAATGGAGACCCAACTACAATGCACTGGTTAACTTACGAGTTGGGTCACCTGACCTGTACCCATACCATATGACATGTATGATGAGTCGTATGCTAATCATAGGGTAGGAAATTTTCAAAGGCCAAAACCCAGGGTGTTTCATTACCCTTCCTATCAAACCTCATCATACCTCTCATAGGCAAAACACAAAGGAACACATGTTCACAAACTCTGAATCTAAAGGCATGGAGTCCACGATCGACATAGGCCTTCTGCCTACTCTGGGATGATCTCATCCTATCGTGAATAACCCTGAATCTATCTAATGAGTCTTGAAGCAAATTTATACCCTGAGGTCTCACCTCAAAAGTCTCAAACCACCCTATAGGAGAACGATATCTCTTACCATACAAGGCCTCATAAGGCGCCATCTCCATACACAAATGATAACTGTTGTTATAAGAGAACTTTGCTAATGCTAAGTGCTAATCTCACTGTCCTCCAAAATCTATAACACAGGCTCGAAGCATATCCTCGAGTACCTAAATAGTCTACTTGGGCTAACCATCTGCCTGCGGATGAAAAGCTATACTCAAATCCACTTGGGTACCCAACTCCTTCTAAAATGCCCTCCAAAATCTCAAAGTAAATACAGAACCATAGTATGATATTATAGAAATGGATACCCCATCTGATTGGTCAGCAACTTTGAATCTCAAGGCTCAGCCTTAACCTTCTGAAAGTATAGACAATGAGCCATAAAGTATGCCATATCTCTCTTTATCCCATCCCACTAGTAATGCTGCCTTAAATCTCTATACATCTTAGATGTACCAAGATGAATAAAATATCTAGAGCTATGAGACTTATGAAGAATTGATTGAATTAAATCATCAAGCCGAGGAACACGAACACGACCCTAAAACCTCAAGATACCCTCAAAATCATTGGTGTGCCTCCTAGACTTACCACTAACCACCTGGTCATGGAGAAAACATAACTTGCTATCCTTATACTAACGATCACTAGTCTACTTAAATAGGGAGGATCTCGCCTCCACACAAGCCAAAATCCTTGTAGTATCCAAAATATCAAGGCGAACCATTATGTTGGCTAAGGACTGAATGTCCCATGCCATAGGCCTCTAAGAAATTGATATACATGCCAAGCTACCCATACTCACTGCCTTGTGAGTCAAGGCATCAACAACCACATTCGCCTTACCCGGATGATATAGGATGGAAATATCATAGTCTTTTAACTACTCCATCCATCTTTGCTGCTGAGCACTAAGCTGTCCCTGGGTCATAAGATGCTGAAGGCTCGATGATCGGTAAAAATCTCAGAATGCACACCATACAAATAACGCCTCCAAATCTTGAGCCTAAAAACTACCACTGCCAACTCTAAATCATGAGTGGGCTAGTTCTCGAATACACCTTAAGATGTCTAGAAACATAAGCAATAACACAACCCTGCTACATTAAAATATAACCAAGACCAATAATAGAAGTATCACAAAACACGGTGAATCCCTCACCCTCAACAAGAAGAGGTAACAATGGCGCTGAAGTAAGACAATCCTTGATCTTTCCAAAGATTAACTTATACTCCTTGGAATATCGGAAAGGTGCTTCCTTCCGTGTAAATCTAGTCATAGGAGCTGAAATAGTCACAAAAGTCTCAACAAAACGTCTAGGATAATCGACCAACCCAATGAAACAATGAACCTTAGTCAGATATGTAGGCCTAGCCCAATCACGAATCGCCTCAATCTTAGGTGGGTCTACTATAATACCAGCCTTGGACACCATATATCCAAGAAATTCCACTAACTCAAGCCAAAACTCACACTTAGAGAACTTGGCAAAAAACATATAATCTCTCAAAGTCATGAGCACAAATCTCAAATGCTGCTTATGATCCTTACTACTCCCTGAAAAAAATAGAATGTCATCAATAGACACAATAACGAAGGGGTCTAGATAGGGTCTGAACACACAGTTCATCAAATACATGAACGTGGTTGGGGCATTAGTCAACCCAAAAGACATCACTAAAAACTCATAATGACCACAACGGGTCCTGAAAGATATCTTTGGGCTATCCTCAGCCCGAATCCTTATTAGATGGTAACCAGATCTTAAGTCAATCTTAGAAAATACTACTACTCCTGAAGCTGGTCAAACAAATCATCAATGCTAGGAATAGGATAACAGTTCTTCACCGTAACTTTATTAAGTTGCCTATAATTAATACACATACGCATCGAACAATCTATCTTCTTTATAAACAAAATAGGAGCTCCCCATAGGGACACACTTGGTCTAATGAAACCTTTACTAAGAAGATCTTAAAGCTGAGAATTCAACTCTTTAAGCTCGGTAGGAGGCATATAGTAAGGTGCCATAGAAATAAGTCGGGTGCCAGGCTCAAGGTCAATAGCAAAATCAATGTCATGGTCAGGGGGAATACTAGGAAGGTCGATAGGGAACACATCAGGAAACTCATAAATAATAGAAACAATGTCAAGCGATATACTCTCTACATGAGTATCATATATAAAAGCGAGATAAGACTCACAACCTCTCGATATAAGTCTTCTAGCATAAACATAAGAAATAATCCCCACCAGCTCGCGGCTAACTACTCCCTACCACATGAATGGAGGTGTGCTGGGCATGGCTAAGGAAATGATCTTGGCAAAACAATCCATGACTGCATGATAGTGGCATAACTGCATAGTCCATTCCCAGAATCACATCAAAATCCAAAATATCTAGAATAATAAGATCAACATATGTTTAACATCACTAACTGTCACAACACATGATCTAAATACCCAATCCACTACTAAATAATCACCCGTAGGAGTACATACGTGTAATGGTACAAATAATAAATCACCAGTCAAGACTAATCATGGTGCGTAATAAGAAAGTATATAAGAATAAGTGGATCCGGGATCAAATGAAACAAAAGCTGACTCGCGGAACACCAAAATAATGCCTATCATAATAATGTTCATAGTCTCAACCTCGAGTATAGAAGGTACTACCTATAATTGACCACGCCCGCCACCTGGATGGGCACCTAACCAACCTCCTATGCTGCCTTCCTACGTACCACCTTGAGCACTTTGATAACCACCTCTGCAACCTCGCGAAGCACCTCTACCTGAGGGATAAAATGACCTAATAAGTGTAGCACATTGCACTGAAATAACCATTGCCCCACGACTACGGTACTCTCATGAATAGTGACTAGAAGTTCTAAGTATTACAGAAATCATGAGGAGAACTAGAACCAACAGATCTGGCTGACCTAGAATAACACCACGTCTAGCATGACTCAAAAATAAACCCCTCAAGGACTAGTCACCTCTCTTACTAGGGAGACCACTAGTACTAAACTGAATTCCATCACAGTCTGAAGAGCTACCTAAACTGGTCAGCAAAGATGACTCAGAGGCTGAGAAGATAGACACGGAGGATACCCAGTATGAGAACCACCATCTTTGATGCAGGAACCACTATGAGTCTCGCCAAATCTATCTTAGAATCTAGGCCTATTACCATAACCCTCACAACTCTTCCTGTGCATCTCCTCCATCACTCTAGTATGATCAGAAACCTCAGAAAAAGTCCAACCCATAATTACAAGAATCTGAGTAGCCTTTGAATCGAGAGTCTCAACTCTCTGACAAACACAAAACTCTCTCATACTCAATGCCAAAATAAAAGTCGTATGTCTAGCCATCTCATGAAAATGGGCCTCATACTCGGCAACTGTCTTGGAACCCTGCTCCAGTATGGAGAACTAATCCCTCAGTCGATCTCTAAGACTATGCGACATATACTTCTCCAAGAATATCTCAAAGAACTGAGTCTAGGATAAAGGAGAAGATCCAACTGGTCTAGAATCTACGGAACCCCTCCATAAGTGATGAACAGACAAATCCAACTGAAATATGGTGTAATCCATACCGCAAGTCTCAACAAGGCCTAAACCATGAAGCCTATCCTTACAAGTAGTAAGAAACTCAAATGCATCCTCTCCAAGAGCACCAAAAAACCTAGGAAGAGCCAACCTAAAAAATCTACCCAATATCGTTTGCTCATCGATAGACATAGCAGGCTGGTTCAAAACTGGCGATGTGACTATAGGCTGAATGACTAGTGGTGCATACGGAATCTCAATGTCGGGAGCTATAGCTACTGGATGCACTCTTTCCCCAGTAGTCCACGTACCATTAACAATACCCAATAGCTGAACCAAGGCATGTCTAAGTAATGGAGAAGGAATAAAACCTGATGGAGCCTGAGATAGTCCGTGGACAACCTAGCTATGATGGAGAAATCTCTGGCTCAGGTGGAAGGATAGGTTTCAGGAAAGGCGGCCTATCCTGTCCCCTAGCTATGATACATTACGAGGCTGTCCTTCACCTCTAGGTCATCTATGAATATGAGTAGTATTCCTGGGCTCGATCTTGGGACCCTCATCTTGCATAGAGTTATCACATCTCTTCAACATCTGCAATAAAGTAAAGTCAAGAGAATATACTACAAACCAACTTAGACTCTTAGCATGATATGAAATAAAATATGAATAACTCTTAAAAATGTCACATAGCATCTTGAAGATAGGAAATGAACGTCAATATTTTGATCCACAAGATTCAATTCCGATGAAACCTAGGCTCTGATACTAATATATCATGACTCAATTTATGAGTCATGAGGGCACCTACTAAAACCCACTAGCAGGTAACCTGACATTGTATCCCAGAGCTAAGACAATGGATTACTCTTGTAGAAACATCCAACATGGACCAGATATACAAATATAATTATAAATACAGTGTTATAATAAAGTAGAGAATCCATAACACGAATAACAAAGTAGAGAATCCATAACAGGAATAATAATCCCATGACTTGGTAATATCATCACAAAAGCATCTAAGTTTGATAATAGAAAATGCAATGCAAATTCTAAATAGTCTTATACATTCATCTTGAATACAAAAGACTAAATAAAGATAAGAGGGAAACGGGTGACTTAAAACTCCAAGAGCTCACCCTATCTCCAAAAAATCAAAACTGAATGAACTCAACTCAGCGGCAACTTAGTAGGCATCATCAGCCGACTGAGATAATTCGTGATATAAAGATGAATAAAGTAAGACAATATCTCTAAGTCAAGGTACATAATCAAATATAAATCACCTTCATCATCACTATATATAATCAATAATCAAACTACAACAATACTACAACTTATCCATTCGTCATGTGCCAATACTATTATACATAAGATGTAAATGCGCCAAAACGTAAAGCATCACTAATACAATAATAATTACATAAAGACAAATATGATATACAAATATTCATTAAGCATAAGTAAATGAACCCACCTTAACGTCCCATAAAATCGGGGAGTACACCCAAAAGAACATAAAGTAAAGAAACTCATCATGACGTCTAATATCATTGGAGAGTACATTAGAGAATCAAATCACTAAGTATATAATCATATAACCAACTCATGAATGTCCATGGTTTACCATTTTTTCTTAAATGGTCATGGACAAATTTATGATCATCATCAATTACCACCATTGTATTAACATGTATCAAGTACTCATGATGATACTCTTAAATCCATTTAGATATCTAACTCATCAATAT
Organism: Capsicum baccatum var. pendulum; assembly: GCA_030864225.1. Classification (NCBI taxonomy): domain Eukaryota; kingdom Viridiplantae; phylum Streptophyta; class Magnoliopsida; order Solanales; family Solanaceae; genus Capsicum; species Capsicum baccatum. The sequence goes on along the minus strand of CM061553.1, from coordinate 204,953,799 downwards.
ACTATATCTACTCATTTATAATTACCCAAATACTCTTTACCAAGTTACTTATCCACTAGTCATTAGGACCTTCATTTATTAGCCTTGCCGAATTCATAGAGATTTCCCCATTCAAGAAATAACAACTAATTATCATTCACTAGGTAGCCAACATCCATATCTAGACATGATACACTACTAAACCATAGTCCATTTAACCAAAATTCATTCCTAGTTATCATAGGTGCACTAGTTACCATATAAGAAAGGGTAACATATTAACAAACACACTTATCTATCTATTATATAATCCTTCTTACTAGTTAACACCATAAATCTCTAAGTCAACAATTAAACAACCAAAAACGTTCCATATTAGGCATCAATATCACTAATCATCAACAATGCTAAGTCTATTATCTTCATTAGCCATTAAACAAATATAATTACTAGTTTTACCATATTTTAACTAAACAAAGTTCACCAACTAGTATTCTAGGCTTCTATCCATCAAATAACATAATCACCTTATATATACAACTAGTTATCACATAATCTATTTTCTAGGAGAAATTCCACAATTATTCCATTTATTCAAGACAAATATATTCACTAGGCGAATCCTTACTTCTATACATGATTACACTTACCAATTAGTCTTAACTCATTATATGGCATATTTTACTTTTATTCACTAATTAGCATTAACAAGAGCCATGTCACTTAACAAATGATTAATAGTAGAGAATTATAGACAACTTCCCAAGGAAAACATCATATCCCTAATGCACATATGGACGTAGTCATACAAGGGCATAACCACAGGTATACACACACACACATATATACATATACATACATATATATATATATATATATATATTTACATAGGCTTACCATATATAGCATCAACATAACATTAATATATCCTCCGGGTTTACCGGGAATCATCATAGCATCAATACCTCTTTCGAATTTACCGGGCATCATCATAACATCAATATATCCTCTGGCCTTGTCGGGCATCAACATATCATCAATATATCATCCACCCTTTTTGGGCATCACGATAACATCAATATTTCCTTCGACCTTTCCGGGCATTAACATATCATTAATATATTCTTTGGCCTTATCAAACATTATCATAACATCAATACCTCTTCTGGATTTATTGAGCCTTATCATAACATCAAAATATCCTCCAACCTTGCCGGGCATCATCATAGCATCAATACCCATCATAACATCAATATGCATACATATATATATAGCCAAATCAATAACAAATACAAGCCTAACAAAGAATGGAGTGGAAAAGAAGTAAGAGAAGATATATTATTTCTCCTTACCCATTATTATTAATGCAATATTAGTAGAGGCATGAGCATGTGTATAAAAATGGTGTGAACATTCCGCACATTTTTGCACATAATATGATTATTATCATAGTAAAAAATAAGTTATGGTTATACTTTCTAGAATCTCTTTTATTAGGCATGCTTCACAATACTAGCACAAAGGGGTTCTTCGGCACAAGCATAAGTTTAGTTACTAGTATTGAACATAATATGAATCATAACATAATCCAAGACTTAATAGTAAACTTATCCAATTTATTGAGTGATAGAACAATCGTGGATTCAACTTACAAGACTATCTATTGCTATTCAAGTGGTTAAAATAAGGTCACAATCAAACATGCACATTATTTCCAAAGTCAATCATAATAATAACCCATCTACTGGGTTTAACCATCACATTCCAAAAGAATATTTTAGTCACTTAACAAATATATAGGTCACTACAAATTTACATAATCCAAGCCTAATGCGATCATGTTCCGCTTCTAACATCCTAAAATATCCATTCATGTCTAACTTCTACCCGGGACTAGACTAATTCATCAACATCATATTTTAGAGGTTTAGCAATCCATACTAGTTCGATGGTATAATTCTTCCTTAAGTATTAATCTTAGCTCATTCAAGACATCTAAAGCAAATTTCACGACTAAACACATCTAAGGTCAAATTACTCTTAGTGTGAGTGAACAAGGTTAGTCTTGTCTAATTACAATAACTAGAGCATTCTCATACTATTCATGAAATAACAAGTTCAATGGCCTATGAATTTCAACTAATCCCAAATTTACCATTTATCATACCAATGCCTAAAACCCATCCCAATCTCAACAAAATATCAAAATCATACTATAATAAAGCTCAATCTAACAAAAGTAAGCCTAACTTACCTTGAATCCAAATATAGCTCACGAACCAACAATCTTCCCTTTCCCTTTCCTCATAGCTTATCCAAGGATACATGCTATCAAAAACATAATCTATGCATTATTTTGAGAATAACAACACCTATATCTAATATGCTTCAAGTCCAAAATGACACTAAAACCCCCAAGTGGGTCCCACATATGAAAATTCAGTTTTCGAGACCAAACCAAAGTTCAAATACCATTAGGAAGTTAAAGACCTCAAGAAATTTGTGCAAAACAACTATATTTGGGGCTAAAATCAAGGCTCAAGCTATTTGGGTTTTTGGGTAAAAATTCAAGAAACTAGAGTTTGAAATGAAAGGATTCTTACCTCAAATCCATTATTTATCACAAATATAAATATTAAACAAGCTTCTAATTCACCCCAAGAGTTAGTTTGAAGCTACCAAATCTTTCTAGGTCTTTTAGGGTTAGAAAAAAAGTGAAGAATACCGAAAAATTGACCAAAGGAGCCTTTTTATATGAGGTTATATGAAATCTAAGTTTTTGACCTCTCAAAATCATTGGGACTCCATTTATCACAAGAATACTAGTCAAACTGACTAATTTTGACATTTCAGATGCATTGGTGAATTTGGATTTCCTATCCAAGGTCATTTAAGACACTTATGGGTCCCACATCTATATCTTTTGATTTTTGACTTTTCGACCAATGGGTCAAAATGAGCTCGAGCACAATGGAATCCACACCAAGGATCTACCTAGACTAAAATTGATATTATAGAGCTACTGATACAGTTGGAATTTGCATTGGAAATTATTTGGCTGAAGTTTTTACTCGGTCACCATTAGGAATCGACGAAGACTTCTATATATGAAATTTGCACTAAAAACAAAATAAACTACCCGATAACCAAACTATTAGTTCCAGCAAGTCATAAATGACTTGGTACAGCTATGGAAAATCTTTAATGATGAATATAAGCAAGAGTACAAAAAATAACCTGAAGAATGATTACAAAAATCTAAATTGTTGAATTTGTCAAGTAACTTTCAAATGTAATGAGATTGTAAAGTGATAAGACTTGTGAATTTTTATGAATTCTTATCTCTAATGTCACATCAACACTTCAAGGTATTTCATATCAAATTTGCATTATAGCATTCGATTAGTAGAGATGTCTTAACTGATAATTTATATGTCATCGATATACAAACAAAATATTATTGGGTTTTTAAGAGGTGTGAATGAATAATAAATTGGTGTTTTTACCAAAAACACATCAATAGAAAGGATGCAATTTGAATTGGCACGTTTTCATCTTGGATGGTTATGACCTTTCCAAAGGGTTGTGACTTTTTTGAAGAGTTGCACATTTATGAAGGGGTGCACCTTTCTGAACCATTTCTTCTCTTCATGAATCAACACCTTGATGGATATAAATACCTGAATATATCCTAAGGTATATATATGGAAATTTTGAAGAAATTAATACTCTTCTTTCTTGAAAAAACTCTAGTGTGATTTACTCCCGTTGAATGCGTTCGTAGGTGAACAAAATTTATGGTATCGCTATTCTACCGAAGAGATTCATTTTATCCTGGGAGGATATATTCCCAAACCTCAGGTACTTGAGGGGAACAATTTCATTAAATACACACTATGAATTCGGTGAATTTGAATCTTTCTGTTTCATCTTTTTTTCTTAAACTTGGTTTTACTATTTTTTATTAGAAAATAGTTTGAACTTCATATTAGTAGTTCTACTACTGTTAGGACTTGTGTTTAAAGTTCTTGAAACTTCATTTTGATAATTCATAAGTTTGTTGAACTTGTGTTGAAGTTCCTAACATTTGATTTTGCTATTTTCTTGAAAAAGATTAAACTTCATTTTGTTGATATTCATAAGTTAGGTTGTGTAACGATCTAAAAATTTGAAGAAATATGTGTTTCTGTATAATTTAATTATTTTACCCATTCCTATAGTTGCATTTTTGTATTTCTAGGGTGTGGGGGTAATTGACAGGATTTTTAATGCACTTTGGTGCATTTTGTGCAAAATTGTGGTTTTTGGTGGCTTCGAGAGCCTTTTTATGGAACTGTGTGGTTATATTTTGATCCATGCAATGTATGCTAAACAGACTATGGCAGAAGTTTCAGAATATAAATTTTAGACAAGGTACACCTTTGGTTTACATATTGATGCACCAGAGTTCATTTTGAACTATTTGTAAAAAAGTTAAAAAATTAAATATATGAGTGTGGGACCCAAATTTGATCAAAACAACCTCAGATAGAAAATCCAACTTTGTCTACATGTCTGGAACATCAATTTCAGGGTGGTAACATATTTGGTTGGATTTTTCAGCTTTAAAATCTTATTTCGTTCCTCGGTTTGGAAAATTATAATTTTGGGTTTCGAAGATCGACTCTATTGAAACAATGTTTTTTTAAAATTATGACATTGCTGTTGAGTTCGCGCATCAAATTTAGTGTGGTTACATAGTTCGTTTACGTATATTAGACTGAATATATTTTGAGCACCTTGTCAATGTCTGTTTTGGACTTAAAAATATGGTGCACCAGGTTGCTAGTGCAACCTGGAAAATAAAGGGTAAATCCCATTTGGCAAGGGAGATTATGCCTTATCTTTCTAGCAACCTGATGCAATTAAAAAATGCCTCTTTTTTGTCATTATTTCACCATACCTCTTGAGAGTTAAACCCTAAAATTGTGTGAGAGCTGAGAAGTGAAGTTTGTATGTGTTTAGGAAGCTAGATTAATGTTTATTTCTTAATTCCTTTATGGATTTAAAGTGATATTTCATCATTTTCTTACTTTATTTCTTGATTTAATTGTTCAAAACCCCCAAAACCTTATTACTTGATTTATCTCAAATTTCACTCCTCTTTACTTGAATAATATTCCTAATCCTATAATTACTTATTTTTTCTTGATTTCATCTTCAAAACAACTTTGATTCTTGATTTTAATACGAATTCAAAGGTTTTACCAAGTAAAGCTAATAAATTGTTTTTCTTCTATTTGAACCTTATTTTTGACTCAATTTGACTTGGGTTTTCAGCTATAGATTCCTAAAATATTGTGGAACACGTTTTTGTAATAATGTCCTGATTTTTTTTTGAAAACCCATTTTGGGGTTCATTTTGACCGCAAACCAAAAGTAGGTAATATGGGTATTATTGGCTTTGTTTTGGTGTGCAGATTCTATATTTCTTTGTTTTAGTTGATTTCGAGATTGGTCATGAGAAGTAAGGGTGTAGGTTTGAGGTGTAGATGGTCGGTTCCGATATTCGAGGTAGGCTATGGATTAAATTTTCAAATTTGGCTGGGTAGCAATTTGTATACCAAAATTCATGTTAAGGGTGAGGGCCTAAATGTGATATTATTATTCAATGTAAGATATCATGTGATACGTGTGACTATGCAGGGTTTTACGTGATGATTTGATAGCCTTGAATACATAAGAATAGTTGTATTATGTTGTTAGGAATGCCTATTGTGGTTCCTTTAGCTTATTGTGATATAATCATACTTTATAAGCATGTGAATCATGTGGAAAATATATGGGTAGTGGAGATAGAGAGTGGATATTGGCTCATGTGATTGTGGAACCGTAACATTATGGTTGGTTGTGGAAATACTTCATATGGTTTTTTGTGGACATACATCATATGGATTGGTTGAGGAAATACTCATTTTAAATGGTTGTGAACCTTGCGTCATCATTCTCATCTCATTATATGCATCAGTTTGCTTGTTTTCTTTATTGTTTTATATTTACTTACTATCATTTGAGTGTACTTAATCTGTCTTATGTTTTGTATCTGATTTGAAAACACAAGAAATATTGGAATTACTGGAAATATTATAAACACTAGAAATACTAGAATTATTGGAAATATTGAAAACACTGGAAATACTAGAATTATTGGAAATATTGGATGCACTGAAAATACTAGAAATATTGAAAACACTGGTAATACTAAATATTGCTCAAGGTTGTGTGCTAACCTCAAGGTTTTGTGCCAACCTCAAGGTTGTGTGCCAAACTCAAGGCTGTGTGCCAATTTCAAGGTTGTGTGCCAACCTCAAGGCTATGTGCCAATCTCAAGGTTGTGTGCCAACTTCAAAGAGGTATGCCAATCTCGCGAATCATCATCAACATCATCAATATCATCATTAGCATTATCATCTTATACATTGCATTTGCTTTATTGTGTTGACGTTGTGATTGAATTTATGTATTGACTTATTATATTTCTACTTACTTGATACCCTGTTACTTATACTTTACCATCCTGTCTATATATGTTCTTCTCTGTTTATACTTGGATGTGATATAATGTATACTTTTGTTATACTTGTAGTATTGTTGTTGTATTTGTGATATATATTAAAGCTGTTAGTGTAAATGTTGTGGGCTACCATTGTGGGAAATTTTCTAATTACAGGTGACGTGCCCTCATTGTGTATTTTGTGTACTTTATTTTCTACTTTTCTAGATCGGCCTATGAAATATACTGAGTACTGGTGGACCATACTCACTTCTACTGTACCCTTCTGGTGCCGATCCCGGTTTGCGTGCACTACATGTTGCTTGACTTGAGTGATTATTGGAACTTTCAAGGTAGTTGATGATTTTGAGATGTTCGGATGTATTCTACTACCTTTCTCTGTAGACTATGTCTTTACTTTTATTTTAGAGGCAGAGTTTCTCGTGTATTTGGATATCTTATATATTTCTTTTGGATTTGAATTGTACTAGACACGTTCTTGTACTATTGACACCTAGTTTTGGGAGTTATGGCTGCATTGCTATGTTTCTTTTCACATTTATTATACTTGTATGGTTTGGCTTTATTATAGAAGCCTTACCTTGGGGTTATTTCTGTCTTTTTACTCACCATGTATCAGTTTATGTGATAGGTTTACTTGTCAAGATTCACCACGATAAATGTCACCATGACCTGTCATTTTTGGGTCATGACAAATTGGTCTTAGATAAACCAGGTTTCATCGGTCTCAACGGTGTAAGAACGGGATGTCTAATAGAGTCTGGCAGATTGGTATGTAGACATCTGCATCTATCTTCGAGCGGCTATAGGATGTCTTTAGGAAAACTTCTCTCATTTTATTCCTTATTTTGAGAATTTCTTATATAACTTGGGTTTTGAGTTGTGTTTCACTCTTTCTGCAAAGATGGTGTTGACTAGGTCCCGCGAGGTTAGAGGTACAGAGCCTTCTCCCAGAGGGCGAGCCTTGAGTAGTGGGTGGACTTGAGGGAGTAGATGGGCCTATGGATCATCCTCATCTAGGAGGAGTGCTAGGATACTCTCCCTATGACGATCCGAACCAAGACCTGGTCGTGATGGGTATCTCAAGTTCGCCTTGGAATAAAGACCACCCTTTTTGCCTAGCCAAACAGAACACAAATATGCTAGTAAAAGATGAATTCCAAACATATAACAAGATAGAAGATAATAAGTTCAAAGATATCTAAGAGTGTCATTATTGATCCCCAATCCACAGTAATATCTACAAAGCCGCTATACCAGAAAATAACCTATGTGAGGACAAACCTCCGACCCTGACAATGACAATGTAAATGTGAAGTCTTTAATCTAATTCAAGGAAAGAAAAAAATAATGAAATGATCAAATCTTTTGGAAAATAGAAGCTCACTACTTAACCGCAGCGATCGACTCAAAGATCACCTATTACTATGCAGGAAAAGTAAAAGTGCCTTCAGACCCTGCATTGCATGGGGATACAATGTCAGGATATGGTTAGTAGGGTGAGTACTAATATGTAACTCAAGGATAAGGGTAAAATAATGCCAAGGCAAAATCCAAATCAAAACCATGCATGCATCAATATATACATTCATAAATAGCATGTCAGGATGGGGATAGGGTTTAACATGATAGTAAAATTGTAATACCCCATATTTCCCTAGCATACATTAACTCTCAGTAAATGAGTGATCCAATATAATTTTTTTTAGATACTCAGTATTTTTTAGTTTAGAGCCTTCCATTGCATAGAAAATTGAATTAGCTTTCCAACGATATAAAATTCTCCTAAATCTGATAACTGGGTAAGAAGTTATGGCTATCATAAGTTTTAGTCGTTAAACACCGTCATTCCGTCCAGTAGCACATTGCGGAGTATGTCTAAATGGAAATTGTCATTTTCCAGTAATCCAATATGATACCACCGCATCACGCCATTAGATAATTTCCCAATTGTTACTTTTCCAGTGTTGCTCTGTGGTAATGGCGCATCACATCAAGGCCCAGTTTCCCATTCAGTGAGGTTCCACGATGGCGCAACATCGCGCTATCAGCCCAGTTCCTAGTTGTCCACTTTCCAGTGAGCCAACACGATGGTACCTCATCACATCGGGGCAAAAAATTGGGATTCCTAGCTTTCGTTATTTAATTTCAGGGGATGTTTGGTTGATTCTCAAAACCCCTAATCAACCTAAACATTGGATTTATACTCTAAATAACATAATACCTCATTATTGTCTCAGTTTTCTCAAGATTTAAAACATTCTCTCTCAAGAGGCAAAAACCCTTGCTTAAAGAATCAAGGTCAATCCTTAAGAAATCCTCTAAGAACCTTCAAAAACTCTTCTTCTCAGGTATATTAGGTGTTCATTCATGGGTTTGTTTCATCCATGAAGTCCAAGAACCCTTTTTAAACATACAAGATCTCAGATTCATGATTTCCACGTTTGAATTAGATTGAATTCATGTTCATGATATTACTTTGGTTTTAATCCTTGATTTAATTTCAAGTTTCATGAAAATTGAATAACATGTGTGATGAATATGTGATTATCTTGATAAACCATTGAATTTACAAATTGATTAATATATCAAGATGTTCATGTGTTGGCTATTATCATGTAAATAATCCATGCTCCCTAAGTGTTTGCTAAATTACCTATGTGGAGTAAATAGTGGAATCATGACATGATATTATATGGTCCCAATCATGTACAAGCATCCCTCCAAGTGTTTGATGAAATGATTATGTGAATTGACTAGTGAAAGTATGACATGTTATTATGTGATCCCATTCATGCACAAGTTCATGTATATCAAGTGCTTGACAAAATGTCTAAATGAGTGCATTGTTAGCAAGCAAGTATTGTTATGCCTTTAAGATCATGTTATGTCTTTCTTTTATGCTATTGAGTCCTGGGTGTATTTAATACCCGACAATCTAGCTGTTTACCTAGAGCCAGTGTTAGTTATAGAATAGTATTAGTCATGTCATGATCGGTAGAATTCAGTTAGATACTGAACTCAGTAGAACTCAGTTACTTACAGACCTCAGGAAAACTCAGAGAACTCTATATCAGTCCAGTCCAGTTCTATATACTTAGTTCAGTGTCTTTTAGTTGGGAGTAGGATTTATCACCGAGTGAGTATAGTGATGAAGACTTCCCCGTCAGAGAGGTAGATTTGTTAGTAGCAGTCCTTGTATTCCAAAATTGTGTAGCCAATGCAGGATGAGGAGTCACCCATCAGACAAGGCTTTCCTACCTCTTAGGAGTCACCCGTTAGATTAGGTGTAACACCTCGAGAGTACACCCTGGATGCCACACGGTGCTTACGACCCCGAAGAACCACAAGTTAACCCATGACTGATATTTGCTGTGAGCACTGAATAGTAATACTAAAATAAATGAAAAAAATAGGCTGAATTATCATAAGGTTAAAATATCTGGAATACTGCTGAAATATCAAACTGTAATAAAAATCTTTAAAACTGAATACTATTTAAAAAGCTAGTCTGAAAAGCTTCTAAACTAAACTGTCTGAATGAGGAGTTAATGGGACAATCCCCCAACTGACTCCATCTACTAAAATAATGAAAGAAAAGAATATCCTCGAATGATGAGGAGTCACTGCTAATCTAGTGTTGCTGGCTGAATCTAAATCTGTCTATGTTCAATCGGGAACCTAAGCATTCTAACCTATGATATAAGATATCATAGCACAAAGAAAGAGTATGTGTCAGTACGTGGAATGTACTGGTATGCTAGATGAGATAAGGCTGAATGCAAGGGTTTATATGGATGAACAGTAACTAACTAAATGATATAGAGTAACTGAATATAAGAGTACATGAGTAACTGATACTATTGAAATCACTAAGTATGCAATACTGTGGATATACCGAAATATATACTTTATCTAAGATTTTTTGAAGCTATGTACTGAGTTTTGATAACTGAGTTGATATCTGAAGTTACTGATAACTGATTTACCGATATTGATTCACTATATCTAACAATCCTGATTCGCTGAAACTGAATAGAATTCTAAACTGAAGATTGAAACTGTGGGAGGTAATCATCTAACTGATATGCCCCAAATAAGATAACTGAGTTGGGGCCCAACCTATGGCCCTAGTTGGAAGGGTGTCAGTACCGTGCCACAGGAAAAGATAACTACTGTGGAGTCAGTCATAACTAGTGGGTGACCCTTGAGATCAGTCCTAAACTAGCGGGTGATCCCTGAGTATGTCAGTCCTATCTAACGGATGACATCTCATAACCTACGCTAGCTACGTAGTTCTAGAACTTAGGGATTGATTCTAGGGACTCAGTCCTAACTAATGGGTGAGACCCCATCCCTAGGCTCACTCAGTACTGAATCCCACTCCCAACTGAAAGACAATGAACTGAATATACTGAACTGGACATGGACTGATACAAAGTTTATTGAGTTTTTCTGAGTTTGGTAATTGACTGAGTTCTACTGAGTTCTGTAACTGATGGAGAGTACTACTGATCATGAAATGACTGAGATTATTATGTTACTGACACTTGCTCTAGGTAAATAACTAAATTGTCGGGTATTAAATACCCCAGGACTCAATAGCATGAAAAGTAAAGCACCTCATGATCTTGCAAAGCATAACAATGTATACATGTTCATATTTTATCTATTGAGACATTTTATCAAACACTTTTAGGGCATAAGCTTGTACATATACTACCATGTCATGATTTCATCACTTTATTCACAAGGACATTCTATCAGCCACTTGGGGAGCACAACTTCATGCACATAATCATGGATAACATATAAAATGGAAACTATATTGCCCAAACTTACAATTTTATGGGTTTAGCATGCAATTCATATAATTCCCCATAAAATACTAATCTAATTTCATGAATCTTATAATAATCATGGATTATACCCAATTAACATTATAGACACATTAATCACTTTGTAAATTTAAGGGTTTATCAAGATAATCATATATTCATTAGACATGCTATTCAATTTCATGAAGGCTTGTAATTTGATCATGGACTAAGACCCCACAATAACATGAACATGAATTTAATTCAATTCAAAAATGAAAGTTCATAATCCTACAATCTTGTCCTTTGAAAATGGATTCGTGGACTCTATGGGTTAAAGGAACCCATAGATGAACACCTAACATACTTTGGAAGATTCTTTCTTGAAGGTTCTTGGAGGATTTCTTGTGGATTGACCTTGATTTCTTGAACTGGAGTTTTTTCCTCTTTGAGAGAGAATGTTTTAAATCTTGAGAAAAGTGAGTGAATAATGATATAATAGGGTATTTAGGGCATAATTTCGCGTTTAAGGCTGATCTGGGTCATGGAAAAAGACCCAATTACCCCTGGAACGTTTTTAATTTTAGTCACTGAAAACCTAATTTTTGGCCCTGGAACGACGCTATCACACCAAGCCACTGGAAAATAACAACTAGCAATGTGGCTGATGGTGCCATACAGTGGAATTGCATTTCAATACTGGATGGGACGTAGATGCTCAGCGCAACGCAGTACAATCGCATTGGCTCACTGGAAATTGACAAATATGAAAATGAGCTTTGGCGCGATGCGCTGGTATCACAGTACCTCATTGGATGCTGACAATTGCTAGTTTGTCTTACTCCACAATGCGCTACTAGCCTGAATTTTGGTGTTTAATGACTGAAACTTAAAATAGCCATAACTTCTTACCCCGTTATTAGATTTAGGTAAATTTTATATCATTGAAAAATGATTCAATTTCCTATAAAATGGCAGGCTCTAAACTGAAAAATAATAAGAATTTCAAAATTTTTATATTGGATAATACATAAACCGAGAGTTAATTTAATATAGGGAAATATGAGGTATTACATTAGGCTTGACTCCACCCAAGTGTCACCCGTTAGTTAGGCTTCACATCTTAGTTTTTTAGTATTAGTACCCATGGCACGGTATTAGCACCCTTTAACTGGGATCATAGGTTGGACCCCTATCATCTCAGATTTGGGGAATATCGGTTAGATAATTACCTTCCACTATCTCAGTTTCAGTCTCAGTTTAGAATTCAGTTAAGTTCTACAGGATCAGGACTATCAGACATAGTCAGTCAGTACTAGTAATTCAGTTATCAATAACTTCAGAAATAAGTTACTCAGTTATCTGAACTCAGTACTTAGCTTCAGAAAAGCTCAGTTATAGTATACATATATGCACAGTATTACATACTTAGTATTTACACTAGTTTCAGTTATCCATGTACTCTCATATTCAGTTACTCTATATCATTCATCCAGTTACTATTCATGCATATGAAACCTTGCATTCAGACTTACCTCATTTAGCATACTAGTACATTCCACGTACTGATGCATACTCTTTATTTGTTCTATGATGTCTCATATCATAAGTTCGGATGCTCAGGTTCAGAACCGCACTTAGGTAGATCCAGTCAGCAGTCACAGATTTAGTAGTGAGTCCTCATCTATTAAGGATGTGCTTTTATTTTAGTGTTTTAATTTATCAGTAGTTTAGTAGTTGGAGTTAGTTGGGGGCTTGTCCCATCAACTCCATATTCAGATAGTTCAGTTAGAGGCTTTCAGACTAGACCAGTTCAGATAGTATTTAGTTTTCAAATGTTTTTACCAGATGTTATAATTTATTAGTACTTAGATTTTGAACTTTATGACAATTCAACTTAATTCCCTATTTATTTTAGTATTAGTATTCAATGCTCACAGCAGATATCAATCATGGGTTAGCTTGTGGTCCTTTGGGGTTGTAAGCACAGTGTGATGCCCAGGGTGTACTTTTGGGGTGTTACAAACTTGGTATCAGAGCCTAAGGTTTAAAGTGTCCTAGGAAGTCTGAAAGCCACACCAAGTAGAGTTTTGTGCATAGGTGTGTAGCGCGCCACACTATGGACAGGAGGCTATGAGATGTTTTAGGAAAAGTTTCCCTTCTTTCAGTATTCATGTCGTGTGAGTGAGTTTGAGCTCAAGTTAAACTCTCAATTTAATCCATTTCTTCCTTATGGTTAAGAACATGCCTCCTAAAATGATTAATGGAAGAAGAACTAGAAATCAGCCAGCCCCTCCACCCGTTCAGGTAGATCCCCTGAATGAGCACCTCTCCCATGCAAAATTCAGAGCTGCATTCACCAGTTTAGCCAATTCAGTAGTTGCTCAGAACAACCTATAGGATGTTGTTCTATCTAGGCTTGGGGTTCATACTCCACAGATAAAGGGGGAGAAGCGTGAAAGAAAGATAGAAAGAATAAGACAGTCTGAACAAGGGTTTTAGGCTAAGGTTAGAGAGTTATAATCATTTCTAGTTCCATCAGAAATTCTCAGCCCCATTTTCACCTTCAGTCAGAGTGCCAGTGCCTAAGTCTAAGAGTGATAGTCTACATAGAGCACTAGGCTCTAAGTCACAATATTGTGGCAAGGGTGTTCGTACTAATCCACTTTGCAGAGAATATGGTAAGAACCATAAGAGAGTGTGTAGAGCTGGCAGTGATGTTTATTTTGGGTATGTCAAGGTAGGCCACTTCTAGTTCAATCAGGTTCACTGGGTTAGTACCACTGTCCTTCATCTTAGTTTGGTCACCCGAACCAGCAAGGTGCCACTTCCAGTTCCGCTAGTGGGAAACACCTAAACAGACTTTATTATGCACTTCAGTCCCGACAAAATTAAGAAAATTCTTCTGATGCAGTCACTGGTGCATTACAGATATTCTATTTACATATTCATGCCTTATTAGATCCAGTAGCTTCTCTGTCTTTTGTAACTCCTTGCATAACAGTCAACTTTAATTTAGACTAGAAATATTAATAGATAATCTCCTTGTGCTTACCTCAGTAAGTAAATCTATTCAGCCAGACGAGTATATAGAAATTGCTCGATTATAGTATTTTAGATAATCTCTTCAGTTAATTTCAGTAATGGAGTCATTCCATTTAAGTTTCCTGATGGACCAATCATTGAATGAAGGGGTAGTACCTCAGTTTTAGTTAATTTAAGTTTGAATTTCTAGATTGACATTATAGAAAGAGAAGTTGAGAATTCTAAGTTAGTCAGTGTTGAGGTTGCTATATGATAATTGTTGGGGCAATAGAAAGCTAATAATCATTTATCTAAAGGAAGTACTAGCAGTGGACCTTACATTATCAAGAGTAGTACTTCAAATGAGTTTAGTATTTATGAGCATTGTCATATCTCAGACTTGAGAGTAAAGTGTTCTCAGCTCGATTTATAGTTTATTAAGGGGTTCACAGACTTAGAATATTAAGCTAAGGAGGAGATAGTAGAATAAGTAACCAAGTAAGACTTTTAGATTTTAGTATTAATGTCAGTATATATGGAGAAGCAGTGGGAGAGGTTGTTGCCCAACCCATCCTTAACTTAGTGCAAAGTTTTGCACTTCAGTTATCACGATATCTACTCATGCCTTATATGTCATCTCTATGATCATAGCTCGTATTCGTGCATATTATCAAAAATCATGTATGCTTACAGTTTCTAGTATAAGGAGTTCCAGTTTCCTCAGTATTACGAATCATGTTCCATGAATACAGAAACTCCAAAGTCAGTTTATGTAGCTCATGATCATGTACTCATGCCTTACAATGTGCTCAGTTTCTAAGACTTATGCTATACTTCTAATGATCAGCTAAATTCAGATTTATGTCATGTATATCCTCAGTCACAGTCTCAGTTCAACATTCAGTTCAAAGCTTAGTTCAGTCTCAGGTTTGCTTGACCATAGCATATAGTTATTCGTTAGTCAGTTATCAGAATCATGTTATACGCTTGGTCCAGCATTCTCAGATAATATAGTTTACACATATTCTTGCTCAGTATCTCATGTTGCTTAGTCAGTCCTTACCTCATATACATAATACTCTACAGTTTCAGTACAGACTAAGTGCTACTCAATCTTACTTGTCCAGTATTCAGTTATCAGCCTTCAGTTAGCTAGACAAGTTAGTAGGTTTAAGCATTCGTGCTCAGTGCCCATGTGAATATTTTTAGTAGTCTCAGGTAAAGTGCCATACTAAGGTGGAGAGTATAGTTGAGAGAGTATTCTAGGGATATGTCTAAGCTTAAAAATTTATAGTTGCAGTGCATAAGGCTTAGTCACTCTATTTTAGATGATGTATCACAACCCTCGCCCCATGTTATTGAATTTTAGCCATGTTGAGATTTTTATTTAGATGTTTTATTTAGCCTATGCCAAGATTTTCTTGCCCCTTAAAGTCAGTAGAACTTTATAGAAAGAGTGGAAAGGAATGCTCCAGATGAGTATAATTTTTCTGTATGAGTTAGTTCGTAAAGCCAGTAATTCAGTTTAGTAGTCATGAGGACAAGTTTGTACGGTTTCACCATCTTTCTACCCAGTTGTACTATCCAAAAGTTCATGAATATTACTATTCCATGATAGAGCATACTAGTGGTTATGATTCCAGCCCAGTTCATGTATTATGTCTCAGTTTCAGGTCCCAAATATTCAATCACGATTTAGTTCGTAGGTTCCCTATGCATTATCTCATCTTTTCCTTAGTATCTCAGCCAAGTCAGCATTATTCGAGGGACATACTGTCCTAAGAGGGGGATGCACTATAACCCCTAAACTTGCATGTCTTAAACCTTCCAGTTTCTCTTCACGTAGCAAGATTCAATTTAAAGTAATGGGTACTCATAAGTTAACTCTCTCATTCAAATCTCAGCCATATGACCATTCCATAGCATGACATATATTTAAGAAATTTGTTTAGTTCATGGTATCAGTTCATGTATCATGTTTCAGACTCAGTCATGTTCACATGTTCCTGTTCATGCATGTTCAGTAAATGATCTTAGGCTCATTAGTATTCTCAGCTTAAGGTGACAATCTTTCTTAGATTTAGTCAGATTCATGATTTAATACAGTTGTAAACTTGGTATTCTTTACCGTTATATATTTAGTCAAGCATTCACAAATAAGTTCAGTCATGTACTCATGCATCAGATATGCATGTTCACTATGTAAACTCAACTTATCAGTAGCTTCATTCATGTATTCCATGCATCAGATATGCATGTTCAGTGTGTAAACTTAGTATATCAGTGTTTCTCAGCTTAATTAGTATCATTCGAGGATGAATATTCCCAAGGGGGAGATATTGTAATGCCCTATATTTCTCTAGCCTAGATTAACTGTCAGTACATAAGTGATCCAGTATAATTTTTTCCAAATACTCAGTATTTTTCAGTTTAGAGCCTTTCATTACGTAGAAAATTGAATTAGCTTTTCAACGATATAAAATTTGCCTAAAGCCAATAACCGGATAAGAAGTTATGGTTATTTTAAGTTTCAATCATTAAACACCGTCATTCAGGCCAGTAGCGCGTCGCAGAGTATCTCTAAATGACAATTGTCATTTTTTAGTGGGCCAACATGATACCACCATATCGCTCCACCAGTCAATTTCCCAATTATCACTTTTCCAGTGTTGATGTGCGATAATGGCTCGTCACGCCAAGGCACAGTTTCCCATTCAGTGAGGCATCGTGATGGCGCTGCGTCACACTATCATCCCAGTTCCTTGTTGTCCACTTTATAGTAAGCTGGCGCAATTGTACCGCATCATACCAGGGTGAAAATCGGGATTCCCAACTTAAATTATTTCATTTCAGGGGCTGTTTGGTCAATTCTTAAAACCACTAATCAGCCTAAACACGGGATTTATACCCTAAATAACCTAATACCTCATTATTCACTCACTTTTCTCACTATTTAAAACATTCTTTCTCAAGAGGCAAACATCCTAGCTTAAAGAATCAAGGTAAATCCTCAAGAAATCCTCCAAGAACCTTCAAGAACTCTTCTTCTCAGGCATTTTAGGTATTCATTCATGGGTTTCTTTCATCCATGAAGTCCAAGAACCCTTTTTAAACATACAAGATCTCAGATTCATGATTTCCATGCTTGGATTAGATTGAATTCATGTTCATGATATTACTTAGGTTTCAATACATGATTTAATTACAAGTTTCATGAAAATTAAATAGCATGTGTGATAATATAAGATTATCTTGATAAACCCTTGAATTTACAAATTGATTAATGTATCATGATGTTCATGTGTTGGCCATTATCATGTAAATAATCTATGCCCCCTAAATGTTTGCTAAATTGCCTATGTGAAGTAAATAGTAGAATCATGACATGTTATTATGTGGTCCCAATCATGTACAAGCTTATGCCCTACAAGTGTTTGATGAAATGCTTATGTGAATTGACTAGTGAAAGCATGACATGTTATTATGTGATCCCATTTATGCAGAAGTTCAAGTATATCAAGTGTTTCACAAAATATCTAAATGAGTGCATTTTTAGCAAGCAAGTATTGTTATGCCTTTATGATCATGTTATGTCTTTCTTTTATCCTATCGAGTCTTGGGGGTATTTAATACCCGACAATCTAGCTGTTTACCTAGAGCCAGTGTCAGTTATAGAATAGTATCAGTTATGTTACAATTGGTAGAATTAGTCAGCTATTGAACTCAGTAGAACTCAGTCAGTTACAGAACTCAGGAAAACTTAGTAAACTCAGTACCATTCCAGTCCAGTTCCGTATACTTAGTTCAGTGTCTTTCAATTGGGAGTAAGATTTAGCACCGAGCGAGTGGAGGGATGACGACTTTCCCATCAGAGAGGTAGAGTCGTTAATAGCAATCCTTGTACTACAGGACTGCGTAGCCAGCGTAGGATGAGGAGTCACCCATCAGAATAGGCTTGACTACCTCCCAGGGGTCACCCGTTAGATTAGGCTTGGCTTCGCCCAGGTGTCACCCATCAGTTGGGCTTGGTATCCTGGTTTTCTAATGTTAGTACCTACGGTATGGTATTAGTACCCTTCTAACCGGGGTCACAGGTTAGACCCCTATTAGCTCAAATTTAGGGCATGTCGGGTAGATGATTACCTCCTACAGTCTCAGTTTCAGTTTAGAATTTAGTTTAGTTCTACCAGATCAGGACTATCTAACACAGTCACTCAGTATTAGTAATTCAGTAATCAGTAACTTCAGATATCAGTTACTCAATTATCAAAACTCAGCACTTAGCTTTAGAAAAGCTCAATTATAGTATACATATATGCACAGTATTACATACTCAGTATTTACAGTAGTTTCAGTTATCCATGTACTCTTATTTTCAGTTACTCTATATCATTCTGCTAGTTACTGTTCATGCATATGAACCCTTGCATTCAGCCTTACCTTATCTAGCATACTAGTACATTCCATGTACTGACACATACTCTTTCTTTGTGCTATGATATCTCATATCATAGGTTCGGATGCTCAGGTTCTCGACCGCGCTTAGGCAGATCCAGTCAGCAGTCACATATTTAGTAGTGAGTCCTTATCTATTGAAGATGTGCTTTTATTTTAGTATTTTAATTTATCAGTAGTTTAGTAGTTGGAGTTAGGTGGGGTATTGTCCCATCAACTCCATATTCAGATAGTTCAGTTAGAGACTTTTAGACTAGACCAGTTTTTAGATGTTTTTACCAGATGTTATTATTTATCAGTACTTAGATTTTGAAACTTATGGTAATTTAACTTAATTCTGTATTTATTTTAGTATTAGTATTCAGTGCTCACAACAGATATCAGTTATGGGTTAGCTTGTGGTCCTTCGGGGTCGTAAGCATCGTGTGACGCCCAGGGTGTACTCTCGGGGCGTTACAAAAATATTATCATGAACTATATAGCTCAACTATCATAAATAGGCACCCATGGGAAATCTGGGTTCAACTTCTCTTGCTGAAAGGGCCCTAGTGTATGTTATCCGTATGAACCGAGGGTATCAAGGAAGACCAAAGAATTTCCCAACCCCATGTCGATCTTAGATGGAAAATATATCAATATTGTGAACCATGCACACAGTCATTAAGATCAATCCTTTTGTCGGCATACATGAGTTTCTAGTATAATTCATTCGATACCCGTACCTTCATGGCTTAGCTACATAACCCCCATTAAACCCAATTAAATCAAATTTCTCAAAACCCATTCATTAGCCAAGGAAACATACATTAAGTCACTCCACTGTATCGTCATACCATTTAGCTAGCAAGCTCATTTTTATGCCTTTAAAATTCTATCAACTTAGAGGAATGCCTCGAACCCCTTTGTTAGTTAAATCAAGTTGGAGTAATGGCTCGACCTCCTTTAATTTATCATATCAAGTTGGGGAAATGCCACAACCTCCTTTGCTCATTAAATTTAAAATAGCCAACAAGCCCTTTAATATCCATGTTCATTATTTAACCATTTATGCAATGCAATAGTATAGGTATGTAAGTCAAACTAAGAGTCAATTCCACAATTCAAATATATTTACACAAGTGGGTTGAGGGAATACAATTGTTCAAAACCAATTTCCCTGTCCAAAACATCAATTTGCGTGATTACCTCTACCCTATTCCAATTCCTACACCCATGCACCCCATTAGCTGAAAACATTCAATTCAAAAAATAAATAACTTATGAAAACCTTGGGAAAACAATTCAAGAATCGTCCATTCCAAAATCCTCAACCCATGCCAAAACAGACATTCAAATCCATACCATTAAACCATTTAAAACACATGCTTTTCACAAAATAAAATTTGGGGAAGAGTAACATGCCTGAAAGTATAACAACTATGGAGATAAATCATTCAAGAGGGACCTAATTGACCAAAGATCCCTAATTGACCAACTTGCTGTAAACCCTAAGTGTTCTTGACTTTGGGGATTTGAGAAAAGTAGAGAAGTTATTTGGATTTGTTTTAGAGAGATAATGATACCCTAAAGAGGTTTTAAGTCATAGGTCATGATTTGGGAAGAGGGGAAATATCCAAAGTAACCTTAATAAAATACTAAAAAATTATTGCCCAGTTATTATGAGTGACCTTATACTTGTAGGGCCACCTTACGACTCATGACCTCTAGTCGTAGTCTGGACAACATCTATGGGCACCCATACTGGTCTAGCAATGAGTCATACCATATGACTCATACTCAGACATTATGACTCGTTAGGAGCCAATCATAATCATAACTATAATTTGGCTTATCCATACTGGTCAGGCTATGATTATTGTGGTAAGAATCGCAATGAGTCCCTACGACTCATAAAGAGAGTCGTAGTTTGGGCATTAAGCCCACAGGTCAAGAAATTTTCAAGGGCCAAATTTTAGGGTGTTTTATTTTCTTGAGCCCTGTGTTGAATACTTCTTAGATGGTTATATTTGGAGAAACTTTTCAGAGTATTATAAATTATGCCAAGATGACAGAGGGTATTCTTTGAGTATCTCAAGGTGGGGCCTAGAAGGTGCATCATTTTAGTGAGCATAAAGGTTATTATTCTTATGGTGGAGAGTTTAGAGGTTCTCATGGTGGTCAGAATAGTCCAGTGCAGGTGGCCTTACAGAGTTCAGGTGGTGGATCTTCAGGTTCAACAGTACTAGGTGTCCGTTCGTCCTAATGGTTTCTTCTCTTGTTGAGATGAGTCATTGAACTTGTTATGTATCTCTTAAGGTTGGGAATTTACCCATGGAATACCCCAATTCTGTGATCATGGCTGCTCTTATTTTAGTAGTTAGTGGTAGGGACACTAATAGAGGTGTGAGGGGTAGAGGTAGTGGAGCTCGTGGGGTGACTCAGGTTGTTAGTAGTTGTGGGGCCACTCAGATAGTTGGTGGTTGTGGGAATTGCTATGCTATACCAACAAAACCTAAGATAGAGGCTTTTGATGTTGTGATCACAAGTATCATCCTTGTTTGTTTCAGGTCTACATCTATGTTATTTGATCCCAGATCGGCTTTCTCTTATGTGTGTGTATATTTTGCTTCATGTTTTGATCCTGTTAGTAAGAATCTTGCCATTCCTATTCTTGTATCTACCCAAGGAATTGATTTTTTATAGGTGTATCGGGTGTACCAATCTTGTGTCGTGACTTTTTGTGGACGTAAGACTTGGGTAGTTTTGCTTGTGTTAGATATGGTTGATTTTTTGATATCATTTTGGGTATGGATTTGTTGTCTCCTTATCATGTATCTTAAATCATTTTTCTAAGACTATGACTTTAGCTTCACCAGGTGTGCCATAGATAGCTTGGAAGGGTGTGCTTCATTTGGGACCTAAGAGGGTCATATCATATGCTTAGGCTTGTCGATTAATTAAGAGGAGATGTTTAGCTTATTTGGATCATATTCATGATTCTAGTATTGTTTCACCTCCTTTCTTGGATTGTGTCTGTGTTGTTTGTGAGTTTATGGATATAATTCCTATAGATTTGTCTGGTATGCCTGTAGATTGTGATACTGATATTGCTATTGATGTTGAGAAGGGAACCAAGCCCATTTCTATTCCTTCTTATAGGATAGGCCCAACCAAGTTAAAGGAATTGAAGGATTAGTTATATGAGTTGTTGGATAAGGGATTTGTCCAACCTAGTTGTCACGACCTGAAGCTACCCCTAGTTGCGACAACGGTGCTTATGGTCACAAGTGACCACAAAATAACCCATAAGTTGGTACCTGCGATGAGCACTAAGTAACTAATAATAAAGACATGTGGAAAACGACTGGCAAATGCCATAAGGTTTTAAATACTAAAAAGGTAACTAAACCTGCAATCTTGAAAACATTTGTGAAAATATTAAAATCCAACTGATAAAACTGATAAACAGACTGACTGTCTGAATGTCTAAAAAGCCTCTAACTGACTGACTGTGGAGTTGTTGGGATAAGTCCCCAACAAATTTCAACAGACAGAATAATACTGAACTAATGAATAACTAAAGTAGATCATTAAGTCCCCGAAAGATAAGGACTCACCACAACTGCTGTTGAGTCACGATGCAATGTCTAATTGCGGTTGGGGAACTGAGCATCCAAACCTATGATATAAGACATTATAGTGTGAAGAAAATATACGATCAGTACTTTGAATGTACTGGTATGTGAGATGAGGTTAGGCTGAAATGCATAGGTTCATCTGCATGAAATACCGACTGACTGAGTAGCATGAGATAATGACTAACTGAATTAACATGAGATAACTGATGCATAGTATGCGTGAAAGCTGTAAAATTAGAGAATGCATGACCAAGCATATAACATGATACTGGAATAGTATGTAAATTAAAATATTGAAATATGATAAATAAATAGTTGAGAATCTGTATGCTTTGGTCAAGAAAACCTGACGTGAAACTTTACTGAGTATTGTACTAAGACTGTGGGAGGTATAATCTAACCGACATACCCTAATCTGAGCCAATCGAGTTCCAACCTGTAAACCTAATTGGAAGGGTGTTAGTACCGTGCCATGGGTACCAACATTGGCTGTGTGGATCCACTACTCTGGTGTACTGACGGAACAGGGTGTCAAGCCTAAACTAACACGTGATCCCAGGGAAGAAGTCAAGCCTAAACTGACGGGTGACTCCTCAGAAGAAGTCAAGAATATACTGATGGGTGACTCCTCATATCCTATGCTAGCTACGTACTTCTAGAATATAGGGACTGCTATTAACGACTCTGCCTAACTAATGGGGAAGCCGATGTACTGCAACTGCTCGGGGCTAAATTCTACTCCCAACTGAACTTGACATTGATTACTGAACTAAACTAAGTTTAACTGAACAAATAACTGATCTTAATAACTGACTGAATAATAATGCTCATGGTTTATCTAAAGCCATTCTGTAAATACTGAAACTATGTAAACAGCTAAGTTTTGGGTATTCGTAACTCCCAACACTAAATGGAATTATCAATAGGGATGTATGAAGCTTTAAAACCATATTAAAGGACCATTGTTCAAAATCCAAGTCATTTACACATTTCATCAAACACATGTGGGGTCATGATCTTAAACATGGGAAAGGGGTAAAGCATGTTAAAATACCATAGTTACAACACAAAACCATGAATTATGAATTTAACATGGAAACTTCATGCATCAAACGTCTAAGGGCTACTTTCAACAAACAACACTTGTAGACATCATGTATAATCAAAACTCATAAAATTTTCAAGAAGATAACCCATTGTAAACATGTAAATTCATGATTTAAAACATCAAAATAGAGTTTTCGAATCTATTGGTGAAAAGGGACCATGGATGAACATCAAACATACCTCACTTTATGATTTCATGAAGAGTCTTGAGGATTTTCTTAAGGCTTAATCTTGAATCCTTGATTTCTATTGAAGGGGTTAGGGTTTGTTCTTGAGATAGAAATGACTTTCTTTGAGAGGATTTCTGAATAAAGAGGCAAATAATGCTCCTAAGGACCCTAAATTTTGTGTTATGGATGATTTTGGGTGAGTGAAATTGACCTAAATGCCATTAATGATATGGGTTTAAAAAGATGAAGGAGACCACCCAACCACAGTGTGATCCCTAGCTAGGCCAAGCAGCCAATGCATCGCGGCCCCTGGCTGGGTCAAGCAGCCAACGCAGCGTGACCCCAAGCCTGGGTCAACTACCTATTGCGGTGCAAATCTATTATGATTATTTACAATTTTGGATATCCAAACCTCGTCTAAAAGCTCCCAAACTTCCCCTAGACATACCTTTGGCCTCCCTAAACATGAAACAACTTAGAAATCAATATTTCGGGAGTGAGAGGGCCAAACTAAAAATCCTCAAAGATTTATGGTCTTGAAATGGCTAAGTCTTTAACACTTAGTGAAATTTGCAGGCTTTAAACCTCTTATACATGCAACTAGGAGCTGAACCATGCTAAGAAAAGTACGGGTTATTGCAATATCTCCCCCTTGGGAACATTCGCCCTCGAATGAGATGGATTAAGCTGAGAGTACTGTATTAAGGTAACTAAGACCATATACTTAACATGCATGACTTTGAACATGATTGCATAACTGATCCTGAAACATGATACATAAACTGAATATCATGAAATGAACTGATTTCCTTGAACACATACAATGATATGATAATGGTTATAAGGGTGAAATAGAAACGAGAGAGTCAACTTATGAGTAACCATTAATTTAGGCTGGATCTGATTTTGTGATGAAATTTAAGAGGTTTAAGTCATGAAAACTCGAGGTATTACAATATCTCTCCCTTAGAATCATACGTCCCCCAAATGATACTTGTCTAAAATACAAAGGGAAGATTGAGATACTTTATGAGGCACTTATGAACTAAATCATGACTGAATACCTAATTCTGAATCATAATGCATGAACTAAACTGAATTCACAATTTTCATAGATGCGAACAAACAATCTGTTGGAATGGCAATATTCATGCAACTTCCAATAGTAAGACTAGATCAAAATCTGGAAAAACCAAGGAACTGGTTGTTTGGCTGCTAATTTGAATTACTAGCTATATGGACTGAATTATACTAAAATCTTATACTAAATCGGAGTATATCTTCAACACTTTTTCAAAGAAGTTCAAATAACAGTAGGAAGCAAATAACTTGGGCATGATCTGAATAAGATATATGAGTAAGGACTCTTAACAAGACTATAACTCTGTAACATGGAACATAGGCTTATGAAACATAAATTGAAACTACTATGCCTTAGACAATGTAACTGCTACTCTCAAGCCTAGACATACTCCTCAAATACTCCCTCAACTATACATTCCACTACAATACTGCACTTCACATAAGGCTACTAAAAACGTTCACATAGTCATTGATAACTGTATCGACTGAAGTTTGAGATGAACTGAATTCTCTCACTATGTTTAAGCCTACACAAATCTTGAAAGTGCACCCATGACACTGTAATACTAGTCGTAGTCTTGAAATCAATACACCCTGTATTTTCACATCTTCTCATCTCAAGAATAATTCTATTACCTCTTCAACAACTGCATTTAACCTCTTACTAGACATTCACTAACGCGCAATGGATTTACCCACTTACACATCAACATGACATTCAATCCTATATTATATTCATAACTATGTATGAACTTCTAGGAAAACAACCCATCAAAGCATATTTTCCGTACTCTCTAATACTTCTATCATTAACAACTCCCATGTACCATTCCTAAGAAAATCACACATAAAATTTAAACTAGCCATAACATATATAAAAAAACTTTGCTTCAATCTTACTCCACACTTATTACCTTAGATCAAACAAGCATACTATAATCTTTCCCCAAGATGAAACATTTAATCTCTTATATCTAAAAAATGTTCATGACCACTACCTTTTCATAAGGAGAGGTCATTGAAAGGTTTAGAGCATGAGGACATGAAGAATAAAAGAATACTATGTATATCCTGAATGCTCAACTGAGGCCTGAGAAATAAAGTATTGAGATTATGGATTTGTCGAAGAGATTTAAACTGTCGATATACATGACACGCTCTGAATTATGTTATTCATTCAGAGTGTAGCATGAGTACTGGAACTGAACATACTGTAAAGCATGAGTACATGAGTCATGAGCTGCATGACCTGAGTTTAGAGTTTATACATTCACGGAACATGGTTTGTACTACTGAGCATATTAGGGACTGGATGAGTACATGATTTTCTATAAAGTGCATGAACATGAACTTTGATTATAGAGTTGACATGTAAGGCATGAGTAGATATCATGATATTAAGGTACAAAATTTGCACTGAGATAAGAATGGGTCAGGCATCTTCCTCCCCTACTGATGTTCTACAACATACTAGCATTACTACTGGACTTTGAGAGCCTGACTTAGTTACTCGTTCTATCATCTCCCACTTAGCTATGAACCATCACTCTAAGTCTGCGGGACCCTTTTGATAGACTCTAGATTGAACTACAACCACTATACTCAAAAGTTCAGAATATGACAATGCTCATCAGTAACAAATTCACCTTGAAAGACTACACTTGAAAGTGTAAAACCTGCTGCTAATACTCCCTTCTGAGATACAACTCTTAACTTTCTATAGCCCCAATAGTCATCACATAATAACTTAAAAACTAGCTAACTTAGAATATTCATAAGTATCGTCAACCTTGCATTCATACTATCAAGAATTTCTACACTACTTTCCATTAGCTTAATCTTCAAAGATCCCAACTTAAATTCTAACACTTAATAAGGATTTCCCAAACCTTTAATGAACCATACTAACTTCCTTCATCGCCTACTAACATCACATCTCTAAATCACACCCATATCATCATACTTAATTTTGAATCAATAAACATAAATTCTTGCATACACTGTTCAAGCCTTCTATTTCACCTATCATACAACAAACCCCATGGATATAACAATTTACTAATTCAGATAACACTATCTCCACTTTAGTACTGCTAAAATTTTGGGTTCATGCTTTTAACTCTAGATAATATGCTATCATAGGATTCTGAGAAGGGATTTGAAAACATATCTAACTCCTCAGTACTGAGGTACTAACCCATCCATTTAATGACTGGTTCCTTTAGAAACTAAAATCGAACGACTCTATTTCTGCAGTTAATTGAAGCACAACATGAGTGGAGCCAATCTATGTCGAGATAGACATCAAAATCAGTCATTTCTACAATAACAACATACCCAGTGTATTCCCACTTAGTATGGTTTGGGGAGGGTAGAGTGTACGTAATCCATACCACTACCTCAGGTGAAGTAGAGAGGCTATTTCTGATATAATCCTAGCTTAGAATTAATAATAATATAACAAAAACAATACATAAATGCATATAAACTTGTACAGTATGCCAATTTCCTGACCATGATGGGATTGGAATGCATATAGCTTATTTTGATGCTGACCACTAGTGGCACTGGAAATAGTACCCTGCTGAGTCGAGCGACCTATTAGAACTGAAAGATGATTGGAATGACCCAGTTGACATAAATCCCTTTCCTTATGAGTAACTAATGAATACTCTTTGACCCTGTGTCCTGGATCGCTACACCTAAAACACACACCACAACCATCCCTACACATACCCTGATGATTCTTACTACATCTTCGACAAGATGGATTAGTGCAACCTCTTTTCACACCACCCTGAGACTTTGAGCCTGGTGCTTTATCCCGATTATCATCCCTGAACTTTGACACTGGCTCCCTAAATGAATAAGGAGCTGGGGCTGAGAATTTATGAAATAATTGGGAGCGGTTACCACCTTCTAATCTTGATTAAAACTACTTATTCTAGCTTTCTTATCCTCTTTCTTTATTCCTATGCTTTTTTCCCTCACTCTGCTGAGTATGAACTATAAGACTAGATAGGATAACATCCTGCAGATTATTTTGAGCAACTATGGCATAAGCTAAGGTAGTAAATCCAGCTCTGAATTTGGCATGAGAGACATACTCGTTCAGGGGGTCTTCTTGAATAGGCGGGGGTGTATGATGATTTCCATTCCTCTTTTTATTATTCCTTCTAGGAGTCATGGTCTATAATGGAATTAATGGATAGATTAGAAATAGATTTTAAATAGAGCCCATACTCATTCACACGACATGAATATTGAAAGAAGGGAAAATTTTCTGAAAATGTCATGTAGGCTCTTGTCTATAAGTGTGGTTTGCTTCACACCCATGAACAAGACTCTACTCAACGTAGGTTTTCAGAATCCTTAGGACCCCCTAAGACCTGACTCTGATACCAAGTTTTGTCAAGCCCCGAGGCTACCCCTAGTCCTAACAACGATGCTTACAGTCACAAGTGACCATAAGCTTACCCATGAGCTGGTACCTGCTATGAGCACTAAGTAACTGATAATAAAGACATATACAAAAAATGATTGATAAATTCCATAAGTTTTAAAAAACTAAAAAAGTGACAGAAATTGCAAGTCTAAAAACATCTACAAAATATTGAAATCCAAATGATAAAACTGATAAACTGATTGATTATTTGAATGTCTAAAAAGCCTTTAACTGACTGACTGTAGAATTGATGGGACCAATCCCCAACTAACTCCGACTGACTGAATGACTAAAGTAAATCATTATGTCCCCGAAAGAAGAGCACTCATCACAACTGTTGCTGAGTCATGCTGGGATATCTAACTGCAGTCGGGGAACTAAGTATTTGAACCTATGATATAAGACATCATAGAATGAAGAAAATATGCATTTAATACTTTGAATGTCCTGGTATATGAGATAAGGTTAGGATGAAATGCATAGGTTCATGGTATGAAATACTGACTGACTTAGTAGCATGAGATAATATTTAAGTAAATAACATAAGATATCTGATTCATAATATGCGTGGAAGCTATAATATCTTAGAATGCATGACCAAGCATATAACATGATGCTAAAATAGTCTGCAAACTGAAATATCAAAATCTAATAACTAAATAGCTGAAAATCTGCATGCTTTGGTTAAGAATACATAAACTAAATCTATACTGAGTACTGCACTTAGACTGTGGGAGGTATCATCTAAACAACATACCCTAATCTGAGCTAATTGGATTCCAACCTGTAACCCTACTTGGAAGGGTTTTAGTATCGTGCCACAAGTAACAACACTGGTTGTGTGGATCCACTAATCTGGTGTACTAAAGGACCAGGGTGTCAATCCTAAACTGACCGATGACCCCTGTGAGGAAGTCAAGCCTAAACTAATGGGTGACTTCTCAGAGGAAGTCAAGCCTATACTAATGGGTCACTCCTTATATCCTATGCTGGGTATGTAGTTCTAGAATAGAGGGACTTATACTAACGACTTTGCCTAACTAATCATGAAGTCGCCATCCTGCATGTGCTTGGTGCTAAATCCTACTCCCAACTTAACTGACTCTTATTACTAGACTGAACTAAGTTTAACTGAACAAACAATTGATCTTAATAACTTACTGAATAATAATGCTCATAGTTTATCTAAAGTTGCTTTGTAAATATTGAAACTACGTTGACAACTAAATTTTGGGTATTCATAACCCCTATCATTGAATGGAATTATCAATAAGGTTGTATGAATATTTAAAACCATAACAAAGGACTGTTGTTAAAAATTTAAGTCATTTAGACATTCATCAAACACATGTGGGGCCATGATCTTAAACATGGTAAAGGGGTATAGCATATAAAAATTCCATAGTTACAACACAAAGCCATGAATTAGGGATTTAACATGGAAACTTCATGCTTTAAACGTGTAAGGGATACTTTCAACGAACAACACTTGTAAACATTATGTATAATAGAAACTCCTAAAATTTTTATGAAGATAACTTATTGTAAACATGTAAATTCATGATTTAAAACATAAAAATATATTCTTGGACTCCTTGTGTGAAAAGGGACCATGGATGAGCATCATACATACCTTACTTAACGATTTCGTGAAGAGTCTTTAGGACTTTCTTAAGGCTTGATCTTGAATTCCTTGATTTTTATTGAAGGGGTTAGGGTTTGTTCTTGAGAGAGGAATGACTTTCTTTGAGAGGATTTGTGAATAAAGGGGCAAATAATGCTTCTAGTGACCCTAGATTTTTTGTTATGGATGAGTTTGGGTAAGGGAAATTGACCCTAATGCCCTTAATAATGAGTGTTTAAGAAGCTGAAGGAGACCACCCAATGTGGTGCGAC
This sequence comes from Capsicum baccatum var. pendulum, assembly GCA_030864225.1. Taxonomy (NCBI): domain Eukaryota; kingdom Viridiplantae; phylum Streptophyta; class Magnoliopsida; order Solanales; family Solanaceae; genus Capsicum; species Capsicum baccatum. The sequence continues at coordinate 204,923,653 of CM061553.1, read as the reverse complement.
CCCTGGCTGGGTTATGCAGCCAATGCGACATGACCCCTGGCTGGGTTAAGTAGCTAATATAGCGTGACCCTAAGCCTGGGTCAACTACCCATCTCGACATAACTCGATCATAATGCCTTTCTATTTTGGACATCCAAAAATGCTCCAAACCTTGTCTAAAAGCTTCAAAACTTTCTCGATACATACCTTTGACCTCCCCAAATATGAAACAACATAGAAATCAACATTCCTAGGGTGGGAAGGCCAAACTAAAAATCCTCAAAGATTAGGGTCTTGAAATGGTTAAGTCTTTAACACTTAGTGAAAATTTTTAGGATTTAAGACTCTTATACATGAAACTAGGAGCTGAACTAAGCTAAGAAAAGTATGGGGTATTACACTAGTGTATCACCTTGGGGTACGCCAGACCTATTTTTTAAGAAGAGGATGGATCTATGGATGTGTATTTATTATCGATTGTTAAACAAGGTGTTAATTAAGAATAAGTATCCTCTTTCTCACATAAATAATTTATTTGATTAGCTTCATGGTGCTGTAATATTTCAAAGATTGATTTGAGGCTCGGCTATCACCAATTGAGGATTAGGAATTTGGAAATTTCAAAGATAGTTTTTTAAACTCGATATTGTCATAATGAGTTCTTGGTTATGTCCTTTGGGTTGAGCAATGCCCCTGCCACATTCATGGAGTTGATAAACCAGGTGTTTCAATCGTATCTTAACTATTTTTTAATTGTATTTATAGATGATATCTTGATTTATCCCAAGAGTGGGCTGATAATGAGGAGCAATTGCGGATTATGCTTTAAAGATTAAAGGATGAGAAGTTATATACAAAGTTCTCTAAGTGCGAGTTTTGGTTGGATTTTTTTCTTTCTTTGGTCATGTGGTGACTAATGAAGGTATTATAGTCTATCCAGTCAAGGTTATAACGATTTATGATTGGGATAGAGCTACTTCACCCACTAATATTTGGAGTTTTTCTTAGAAGGTTATTATCAATATTTTATTAAAGGTTTCTCATCTATTGCAGTTCTATTGACCAAGTTAATTTAGTAAAAGATTTCTTTTTAGTGGTTCGATGCTTTTGAGGCAAGCTTTAAAAAGCTCAAGAATTTGTTAACTTCAGCTCCTATTTTTGCTTTGTCCAAGGCATGGGATTTATCGTGTTTTGTGATGCTTCAAGTATTAGATTGGGTGCCGTGCTGATAAAGGAGGGAAAAGTAATTATGTATGCATCTTATCATTTGAAGCCTCATGAGAGAAATTATCCTGCCTATGATTTAGTGTTGTGTGCTGTTGTGTTTTCTTTGAAATTGTGGAGGCACTGCTTGTATGGAGTCCATTGTGAGACTTTCTTAGATCATAGTAGCCTTCATTACTTCTACACCCAGTGAGATCTTAATATGAGGCAGCTCCATTAGCTTGAGTTACTTAAGGATTATGACTTGACCATTCACTATAATTTAGTTGCGGATGCCTTGAGCCAAAAGTCAACTAGCATGGGTAGCTTGGCACATCTTTTGACATAAGATAGGCCCTTGGACTTAGAGGTTCGGTCTTTTTCTAACTAGATAGCTAGGCTTGATATTTTGTTACCTGGGCATGTTTTAGAATTTGTGGAGACTATATCTTCTTTGATGGAGCCGCTTTACGCTCATTAGTTTAGTGATTTTGGATTGAGGTTGATTCAAGATAAGGTGTTAAGTGGGGAGGCTAAGAAAGCCTTACTTGATTCATATGGAGTTTTATAGATTAGAAGTTGAGTTTTTGTCTTAAGAGTGAGTGTCTGTATTAGGTTGATCTAGGAAGAGGCCTATTGTTCTAGATATTCCATCCATCTAAGTGTGACTAAGATGTATCGTGACTTGAGATAGCACTACTGGTAGGCTGGTATAAGGTGAGATATAGCAGATTTAGTAGCTCATTGCCTATGTTGTCTGCAGGTGAAGGCCGACCATATAATACCTGGTGCTTACTTCAGAGGTTACCTATTCCTGAGTGGAAGTGGGGATGGATCACTGATGATAGGCGATATTACGCGCCTATATCAATATATTTTGCCCATATTTATGCCATGTTTTGAGAACAAATTATATATTTCATGCACTTTTAGTCCTTTTTCCTATAAGTGAGCTAACGAACATGATTAACAAAGTTTCAGGTATAAATGATGCAAAATTCAGCATTTTATGGATAACTTGACGCCAAAGAAAGCTTCACGAAAGAAGGAGAGCAGCATTTGGGCGCCTATGGATTGAAAGTGATGCATGGAAAACCTGTCCCGGGAAAAAAAAACATTTTTGAAGACTTTGGGGACTTGCAGTAAATTATTTGGATTAGGATAATAATACATTAACCTAGTACAATTGGGTTAAGTATTTCATTAGTTTAGTTGGATTTGGATAATGATACATTAACCTAGTACAATTGGGTTAAGTATTTCATTTGTTTAGTAGGATTTGGTTAGATATTTCATTAGCTTAGTAGGACTAGGATGTGGGTATTATAAATACCCTATCTTGCTAGAGATTTTAATAAAAATCCTCCCTTAGTGGAGAGATACATTCTACTTCTCACTTCCGAATTCTTCCATTAATTCTATTTTTCTTCTTCTATTCATCTATTCTTAATTTCCGCAACAAGAGAATCGTTACTTTGCCTAGGAATTGACGCCTAAACGCCTACCACTTGTGCTACACGAAATTAATCAATCTTGTGGTATAACAACAATGTCAATCATGATCTCCTTCGCATTCATGGGTAACTAAACTTCTCTGTTGGGGTTATGGAAGCCTACTGAGATACTATCTATTGCTGTGAGTTTGTGAGTTCGTGACACGTATGCTGCTTATATCATTATTCTCTTCATCTTAATCTACATTCTTTGTGGTTGCAAACGCAAGAATACGCCGGTATAACATTTAACTTGTTCGAAAGAAAGGTTATTTGTCTGGAAAAGAGATAATGTCAAGGTAGTAGGGTCACATCCTAAATTCCCTATTAAATAGTTAGTGCCGTAACTGGATTAACCTCTTGGAGAATTCGTACCGTTAGACACGCTTTAAGCTCGAAATAGTTAAAGTGAAATAATCCTCGAATAGGTCGAAAGACGCCTGGATTTACCATCGAATACAATTCTCTATAAGCACATGCATGTCGGAATTCTACACACTCATAGTCAATAGAGACGTATAACTCAGGAGGTGGACATAACCCCAACGCTTCAATTCTCATTGTTTACCACTTACGTAATAATCCTTCTCTTTTTACTTTGCTATTTTCAGCTTTTACTTCATTGTTTTATTTACATTACTTGCACGACAAGACTCTCCCCTTTTTCGAGACTTGCACCAAAAGTTTAGTAATTTTGCTTACTTGTTGGCCAAGCTATTCCCTGTGGGATCGATACCCAACCCAGGTTGGGTTCTATATTTGCTAACGACCGCTTTACACTCCTACGAGAGCTGTAGATTGAGCGTTATCAAAAATTGGCGCCGTTGCTGGGGAATACAAGTGTCAATCAAGTTCGTGATAATTACTAGACCCTTTGGTCAAAGATTCTCGTACTTTTACTTTTAGTTTTTGTCTTTGTTTACTGCAGGTTTTTTTTCAGTGCATGCCCCATACTATAAGTTCTGGTCAACCGTTATTACCTATCAATCCTGAACCACAACGCATAGGAAGAATGAAAGCACAAGCAGAAATTGAAAGGATGGCTGCTCAACAGGAACAAGCAAGACTAGCTGCCCTTGCCGCATCCCAGGTTCAACAGCAGAACATTGATAACCCTACACGAGCAACAAATCCCGACGATGAGGATTTAGGTGATGACGAGTTACTAAACCCTAGGCGTGATGCTGAAATTATAACACCTATCAACAGAAGAGGTCGACAAGCACGGTTTAGGTATGATCGCCAACCTATGCAGCAAGCTTTCGACGATGATGATGATGATCTTGATGGTGCCGGAGCCACTGAAGCCATAATTCCACCACCATTAGCGCTAGGAGCCAAGTTCAACACCACAAGCACCATGATTCAGTTATTGCAACTCAAGGGATTATTTGGTGGACTAGCAGGCAATGATCCGAATATGCATCTCATCAACTTTATTTCTACATGCAAGTCGTTTGACAATCCTGGTGTTGGTCAGAGTGCAATTTGATTACGCTTATTTCTATTGTCTCTGTTTGGGGAGGCAACACTATGGTTGAATGGGCTGACTCCTGATTCAATTACAAATTGGAGGCAATTGAGAGACGCTTTCCTAGAAAGATTCTTTCCGCCATCCAAGAGGGCACAATTGAGAGATGAAATCAGCAACTTTCGTTAGCTTCCCACTGAAGCTCTTTATGAAACATGGGAGAGGTTCAAGACAAAGCTAGCGAGATGCCCAAACCATCACATGACTAATGTCCACCTAATGGAGATCTTGTATAGAGCCTTGAATTCAATAACTAAACCAGTGGTGGATAACGCAGCTGGAGGATCTTTTATGGACCTCACCTTTGGTTAAGCAAGCAATATGCTGGATCGTATGACGAAACAAAGTAGAGCTTGGCATACCAGGGATTCTGAGGTAGCAAGACCCACTTTGTCTATTGGCATGACTGCAGACCAAAGAAGAAGAGAAGAAGAACGTGATCAGGATATGACGCACATGAAAACTCAAATGGATTTTCTTACAAAGCATCTATTATCAGGGAAGACCAAAAAAGTAAAAGTTATTGCGTCAAAAGGAAGAGACGAATCTGATTCGGAAGAGGAGGCCAACTACTTGAACAATCAGGGGGGTTTCTGCGGGAATGCCCAAGGAAACCAAGAATGAAAAGAGTGGTTTGTACGTTCCCCCTGGTAGACGTGACACCACTACATCTAATTCTGGAAGTATGGAAGACATGATGGCTAAATTATTGAAAGGAGTGGAAGCAACGAGCGCGGGAGTTACGAAGGTAATTAATGATTTGTCCTCTATGAAACAATTAGTTGATTCTCATTCCACTTCAATCAAGCAAATAGAGCAGCAATTGAGCCAACTTTCAGCAGCACTCAATCAAAGAAAGGCTGGCACCTTACCTAGCGATACTGTGCAAAACCCAAGGAATGATGGGTCATGCATGGCCATCACTACCAGATGTGGTAAGGTGCTGGAAACATCAGCAAAAGGCAAGCAAGTGGTTGACGAAGTTGCGGACATGGATGACAACGCAAAAGGAGAAGATGCCGCAGCACCTACTCCTGATGACAAGGACGTCTCACCCAGTGCTGTGCAACCTGAAAAATCTGAAAAACGAAAGCAAGAGGAGAAGAAAACCGTGGAGAGAACACTTCCATACCCACCACCACCTTTTCCCCAAAGATTGAAGAAGGTGGCGGATGACACAAAGTTCAGTAAATTCATGACTATGTTAAAGCAGCTGACCATTAATGTTCCATTGGTGGAGGCACTTGAAAAAATGCCTGGGTATGCAAAATTTATGAAGGATCTTTTGACTAAGAAATGGGCAAAAAGTTATGAGTTGAAAGAAGATGTGCATCATTGTAGTGCAATTGCTACCCGATCGATAGTTCAGAAGAAGGCCGACCTCGGAGCTTTCACTATTCCTTGCACCGTTGGATCTTTGAATTTCGCCAAAGCATTATGTGACTTAGGATCCAGCATCAATTTGATGCCATTATCGATCTACAAGAAGTTGGGGTTGGGTGATCCTACTCCAACCAATATGAGGCTCGTCATGGCGGATAGGTCAGTAAAACGACCTGTTGGTATTCTATTTGACGTATTGGTGAAGGTTTCTTCATTCATCTTTCCGGCAGACTTTGTTATTTTGGATTGTGAGGCAGAATCAGAAGTTTGCATAATCTTGGGGTGCCCTTTCCTTGCTACAGGAAGTGTGGTTATTGATTTGAGAGTTAATGAGCTTTCATTCCGAATAAATGACGAAGTGGTTCGCTTTGATGTGTGCAAATAAATGAATCAACCCAAAGATCTAAGTGTATTTTTGGTGGCTGATGTTTTCTTTGATGATGATAAAGAATTACTTGAAGAAAATCAAATCGTTGATGACCCTTTGGAGGTTGTGCTTATGAATGGAGAGAATGAGGATGCTGAAAATTGTGAAGAAGCTATTTGTGCTCTATCGGGATTAGGGATATATCGCTATGCTCCCAAGAAGCTGGACCTTGATCTCAAGAATCGACCCACACCACCAGCTAAGCCATCTATTGAAGAGCCACCCACGTTAGAATTGAAGGAGCTGCCAAGTCATTTAAAGTACGCATTCTTAGGAAGCGGAAACACACTTCCAGTTATTGTGGCAGCCGATTTGGGTGAGCAACAAGTTGCAGCTCTTATTGCTATTCTATGCAAGTATATACGAGCCATTGGATGGACCATTGCAGATATTATTGGTATTCCACCAGGGATTTGTACACATAAAATTCAGCTTCAAGAAAATTGTACACCTACCATTGAGCATCAAAGACGTCTAAACCCACCTATGCAAGAAGTTGTGAAGAAATAAATTATCAAGTGGTTAGACGCACGAGTTGTATATCCAATCTCTGATAGTACATGGGTAAGCCCGGTACAATGTGTTCCCAAGAAAAGAGGCATGGCGGTGGTTGCGAATGCTAAGAATGAGCTTATTCCACTCAGACCCGTCACTGGATGGAGAGTATGCATGGACTACCGAAAGCTGAATTCTTGGACACTCAAAGATCACTTCCCAATGCCATTCATGGACCAAATGCTAGATCGATTAGAGGGGAAAGGATGGTTTTGTTTCTTGGACGGTTATTCAGGATGCAATCAGATTTGTATTTCCCCCGAAGACCAAGAGAAGACAACGTTTACATGCCCATTTGGTACGTTTGCCTTCAAACGTATGCCATTCGGGTTATGTAACGCACCAGCCACCTTTCAACGCTGTATGATGTCTATTTTTTCTGATATGGTTGAAGACACTTTGGAGGTAATCATGGACGATTTTTCAGTTGTTGGTGAGTCTTTTGAAGCGTGCTTGGCAAACCTAAACATGGCATTGCAAAGATGTGTAAAATTCAACCTAGTGCTGAATTGGGAGAAGTGCCACTTCATGGTAAAAGAAGGTATCGTTCTTGGGCACAAGATATCCGACAGAGGGATTGAGGTTGATCGAGCAAAAATAGAGGTTATTGAGAAGCTACCGCCTCCAATTTCGGTGAAGGGAGTTCGTAGTTTTCTTGGCCATGCAGGTTTCTATCGTCGGTTCATTAAAGACTTCTCCAAAATTGCTAGTCCATTGTGCAAACTATTGGAGAAAGATGCGAAGTTTGACTTTAATGAAGATTGCTTAAAGGCATTCGAATGCCTCAAAGCAAAACTCATTGAAGCCCCTATCATGGTAGCACCAGATTGGTCTCTCCCGTTCGAAGTCATGTGTGATACTAGTGGTATAGCCGTTGGTGCTGTTCTTGGTCAGAGAAAGGAGAAATTATTTCATCCTATCTACTATGCAAGTAAGGTCCTAAATGAAGCCCAAAGGAACTACACTGTGAAAGAACAAGAGCTCCTAGCAGTTGTGTATACGTTTGAGAAGTTTCGTGCCTATCTATTAGGAACTAAGGTTATCATTCATATAGACCATGTAGCTCTTAGGTATCTAATGACAAAGAAGGATGCAAAACCAAGGTTGATTCGATGGGTATTTCTGCTATAAGAGTTTGATTTCGAAGTCAAAGATAGAAGAGGTTGCGAGAACCAAGTGGCTGATCACCTATCTAGACATTAGAATGAGCATGTGGCGCAACCTAAAATTCAGATTGATGATGCATTCCCTGACGAGGAGATATTAGCGACGACAATGGAAAAATTACCATAGTATGCCGACTTTGCAAATTTGGTGGTGAGTAATGTGATACCTGCCAATTTATCTTACCACCAAAGGAGAAAGTTTATGCATGACGTACAACACTACTATTGGGATGAGCCATATTTGTTTCGACAATGCGCGGATGGTATTATTCGATGATTTATATCCCATGTAGAGGTGCCTAATATTTCGGAAGTATGCCATACTTCCCAAGTTGGAGGACATCATGCAGGTAATCGGACAACAAAAAAGGTGTTGCAAAGTGGTTATTATTGGCCTTCGATATTTAGAGATGCCTACGACTATGTTAGAAGGTGCGACCAATGCCAGCGCCAAGGTGCTATATCGAAACACCATGAGATGCCCATGTCCAAAATTCTTGAGGTAGAACTTTTTGATGTGTGGGGTATTGATTTCATGGGTCCATTCGTGCATTCGTTTGGAATGAAGTACATCTTGGTTGCTGTAGATTATGTTTCGAAATGGGTGGAAGCTGTAGCATTGGCCGACAATGAAGGGAAGCGTGTTGTATCGTTCTTAAAGAAGAATATCTTCTCTCACTTTGGAGTACCTCGTACTATCATAAGCGATGGAGGATCTCACTTTTGCAACAAACTATTCAAATCAGTTTTGCCCAAGTATGGTGTCAAGCAACATAAGGTAGCTACGCCTTATCATCCCCAAACTAGTGGACAAGTAGAAGTTTCCAATCACGAGATCAAGCAAATCCTTGCAAAGACGGTTAATGCGAATAGGAAGGATTGGTCTAGGAATCTTGATGATGCACTATGGGCGTACAGGACTGCATTCCAAACACCCATTGGCATGTCTCCTTATCAACTAGTTTATGGGAAGGCTTGTCACTTACCCATCGAGCTCGAGCATAAGGCATTATCGGCATTGAAGCAATTGAATTTGAATTGGGATGATGTTATGAATCTGAGGTTGGAGCATCTGAACGAATTAGATGAGTGCCGTCTCCATGCATATGAAAGATCAGACCTATACAAGGAGTGGATGAAAAAGTATCATGATCAGCGGATTGTTCGACGAAACTTCCAAAGGGGTGATATGGTACTTCTCTTCAACTCCAGATTGAAGCTCTTCCCAGGTAAGTTAAAGTCTAAGTGGTCTGGTCCATACAAAGTTATCCAAGTCTACTCGTCTGGAGTAGTCGAATTGGAAGACAATAATGGTGTTGTCTTCAAAGTGAATGGCCAACGTGTTAAACCTTATATCGGTCCTCTTGACTCAATGAATTATATGGCCATCACTTACCTTGGCGAAGTCTAAGTACTCGAGGAAACTATGTTGAGCCACGACAATAAATAAGGCGCTAGATGGGAGGCAACCCATCGTTTTATTGTTTTATCGTTTTTTGTTTATCGTTTTGTCTTTCTTTTGTTCTATTACTAGTTTTGCTTTTAATAAGAGAAAATCCAAAAATAAGAGTCGTGCCACGACCAAAACTAAGGCTCTTGGTGGGAGGCAACCCATCGTACTAATCGTTTTCATTGGTTTTGAGCAAATATAGGTGCGAGAAGTATTCAACGAGGAGATTGGTTTCAAATGATGATTTGGACGTATTGTATGGTAAAGGTGGTAACTTAGGAATAAGGATGCATAAGGCTATGGATTGAGCATTGCTCATGCCAAAATAGGCATCGAGGAAGGCTAGGCCTAGGTAAAACTAGGCCACAAACAATGCAAAACCTATACTATAGCCTAGGGTGTCGGAATCTAGTGTGCAAAGACATAGGCGCCGCCCTTGCTTAAGTGTGCTATACACTATGCGCCGCCTATGATATAGCATTAGGTCTCAGTATCTCAAATGCTATACACTATGCGCCGCATATGTCCCTAAATGCACTACACTATGCGCCGCCTATACTATGATTATGCAAAGCACTATGCACCACCTAGAGGTCATTTTTGTCTCCAAAACCATTTGTAAATGGGTCAAAACCCGACCCATTCTTTTCCCATATAAAGGGGACCTAGTCTTGAAACATAACCACATTGGAAAATTGACCTAAAGGCGCCGCACATCCACCCAAATCATCTCAAAATTTTTCTTTTTTGCTCTTCTAAAGGCTTCAATCACGTAAGTACTCTTTTATTATTCATCTATTTCTCGTAAGTACTACGTTACTCTGTCTATTATGAATTGCTACATCTTGAAGGATTATTGGTGATGTTAATGTGTTTGGATTGTTGATACAAAACCATGTGAGTAAACATATACGTTAGGATAATCTTGACTTGTTTCCGACTTGAATTTTATTTTACTAGCATTGTTATACTATTTGCGGAATTTCTATGGTTATGAAAATTGCGTAAGCTTGATACTTGGATACTTACATGTTAGACTATCCCGTTCATTGGGATAAGACTTATAATTGCCTACCGACTTAGGAGGTTGTGATTGTTGAAAATAACTATACCATGATGTAACCCCTATGTAGTAGTGTTGTTATACCTAACATGAAAGTAGTGCAATGGCTGCAAGTAGTGATGCATCGCTGATTTTCTTGTCGGAATATAGTTCCTAAAACGTATGTCGACGAAGTTCAAGTAATCGACTACATTCACTTCACTGTTTTGTATTAACGAACCTAAGTGTGGGGTGGTACCCCGACGGCTTGTTTATAGATTGTTTCCTTTGAGTTGATGCTAACATGAATATTGTTTAAGTCTCAGGAACAATGGCACCTAAAGCGCGACAAGATAAGGCTACCACTTCCCAAAAAGGCAAGAATAGAGGTCGCAAGGACCAAGGAGAATCATCCTCCATGCAACTACCCCACCGAATGTTTGGAATAAAATGGGTTCTTGAGGAGGAAGCCAAAGAATGGTACAAGAACAACAAGGAAAGAAAATATGTTCACGTCGACTTGATCAATAAGGACACCCTAGCGAAGAAGGAGCCGCCTATGTTGGCGAAAATAATGGCGTTGAATCTGGATTTCATCTTTCGCGATATGGGAGAATGTAATCTCGATTTGACAAGGGAATTCTATGCCAACTGGTCGCCGAAAACCACAGGCAACGAAGTCAAGATTCGGGGCCAAGTGTTACATCTCAACGCAGATTTGATCAACTCCTTTCTTAGCTTACCTTCGGTCGACCCAGCACCATTCAAAGAGCTGTACAGTAGGCCTCCTTATAGAGCAATACGACACACACTTTGTGGAAGTAGATCCATGGCAAGGTGGGGCAGACACCGAGACACCGGACGACACAACACCTTCTCCTATGCTCCATTGAATAGGGAAGCAAGAATCTGGTTGCGTATTGTCAACTCATGCCTTATTCCTGGGACTCAATACACCAAAATATCAAGAGATAGAGTGTGTTTGGTCTATGATTTGATGACGAATGTCCGTATAAACTTTGGGGCAGTCATTCGCTCTACAATGCGGAAAGCCAGACTCCACAAAAGGTCCCACTTCACTTTTGGTAATCTGTTGACAGCAATCTTGCGGAAGGAGGATATCGAAGAGGAACCAGCTGATCACAAACTCCCACATAACCCGAAGAAGGTTGACCTCACAAAGGTCAAAGATGCTGAAACAACTCATGGTGTCAACCTTACTACTGCGGAGAGACATGCTCATGATGAGAGTTTCTTCCGTCATCTTTATGGCATGACACGATTTACTATGATGAGTGGTGGACATGTTCCAACTGCTGCAGATCTCCAACAGCTGGACCACGACTATCCAATGAACATGCATGCACGGGAGATGTGTGGAGTGGGCGTATACTTTGAGGAACCTCTAGACGATGATGTGCCGACCGATGACGATCGACGCTTGCCAGACTCCGACGAAGAGGAGAACTCTGACGACGACTCTTATGATGATTTCGACGAAGGGGGTATGACCCCCGACATTGAGGAAGCGTCCGACTGACCAGGTTCTTCGTATTTATTTTCCACTGAGGGCAGTGTCCCATTTAAGTGTGGGGTAGCGGTATCGCATGCTATAATTCTCTATCGCATCTATGTTTGTTTACTCTGTTTACTTTGTTTTATTTTTGTGTCGTTTTTTAGGAATAATTTTTTTTAGCTTCGTATGAAATAATTCCAATAGGCAACATGAGATTATAACAAGAGTATGTGCTACAATTATGACTATTGAGACATTTAGGCTCTAATTGTGACTCATTATGTGATATTGTGTGGTTTAATTCCTTCACTTGTTGGGTCAAGAGTCTATATTACTTCCAATAAAGTTGACCATGTGCCTTGTGTGTGTGAGATTAATAGTATATTCTATGTTTGTGGCTGATGCTAGAACTTGCCTGGTATGTATGCAAAGCGAAAATAGGGAGTGTAAGTTTAGGAGATGATTTAGGCATTTCTTTGGCAACCTACATATGTTTACCTTCGCTTTACCTACCCTTGGACATCATCCTAGTTAAACCCTTTTGAGCCTTTAGCCTATTTCTTTGACAACCTTGTAGGTAAGCCTAATACATTTTTTCAAGACCGTGATTTGATCCAAATTCCTAAGTGCCTTAAAGTATAAAGTCATGTGACAATATAAGAGGAAATTGGGTAAGTATGATGCTTTAAATTGTAATGGTGCTTGAATGTGTTATGAAAAAGAACGTGCTATCATAAGAGGTATGTTGCGAAAAGAAGAAGAAAAAGAAAGCTGAAAAGTGAGTTATGTTTAAAATTGAAAAGCAAAAGAGGAGAACAAGGGTGGTAGAATAAAAGAAAGAAGAAAGGATGAAAGAAAAAAGTGTCAATGATACAATGTGATGTATTAAAGTGCTTAGGAACTTAGTCACTATTTTTGGCCAAAATAGCTGATCCTACCCGTCCCTTAGCCTACATTACAACCATCAAAAGACCTGCTTGATCCTAATCTTAACATTCTGACATTTAGTGGAGTATTACACTAAGGGCAAACCTATGGTCATCAGTTGCTACATATGAATTCTTTGTGAGAGTGAGAGCAAGGATATTTTGATACCCATGTTTAAAAAATATGCTATACTTGTGAGTGATTATGGGTACTATATTGTGAGACACACATGGTTGATAAGTTTGGGTAGTTGTATATGATTCATTGTACCTTAACTTTTGCATGCGAGTTGACCACCATCACGAGTCTATGCTAGAGGCTAAACTGTTTCTACTAATAATCAGAAAGCTACTCTTTGTTAGTAATTGTTGTGCTTGTCTTGACGAATATTTTGTGTTGTTGCTGTGAAACCTAAAGTAATGTTGAGAGGGACATGATATTTTGTTCGAGGATGAACAAAGCTTCAAGTGTGGGGTGTTGATGATAGGCGATATTACGCGCCTATATCAATATATTTTGCCCATATTTATGCCATGTTTTGAGAACAAATTATATATTTCATGCACTTTTAGTCCTTTTTCCTATAAGTGAGCTAACGAACATGCTTAGCAAAGTTTCAGGTATAAATGATGTAAAATTCAGCATTTTATGGATAACTTGATGCCAAAGAAAGCTTCACGAAAGAAGGAGAGCAGTATTTGGGCGCCTATGGACTGAAAGTGATGCATGGAAAACCTGTCCCGGGCAGAAACAACATTTCTGAAGACTTTGGGAACTTGCAGTAAATTATTTGGATTAGGTTAATAATACATTAACCTAGTACAATTGGGTTAAGTATTTCATTAGTTTAGTTGGATTTGGATAATGATACATTAACCTAGTACAATTGGGTTAAGTATTTCATTTGTTTAGTAGGATTTGGTTAGATATTTCATTATCTTAGTAGAACTAGGATATGGGTATTATAAATACCCTATCTTGCTAGAGATTTTAATAAAAATCCTCCCTTAGTGGAGAGATACATTCTACTTCTCACTTCCGAATTCTTCCATTAATTCTATTTTTCTTCTTCTATTCATCTATTCTTAATTTCCGCAAGAAGAGAATCATTACTTTGCCTAGGAATTCACGCCTAAACACCTACCACTTGTGCTACACGAAATTAATCAATCTTGTGGTATAACAACAATGTCAATCGTGATCTCCTTCGCATTCATGGGTAACTAAACTTCTCTGTTGGGGTTATGGAAGCCTACTGAGATACTATCTATTGTTGTGAGTTTGTGAGTTCGTGACACGTATGCTGCTTATATCATTATTCTCTTCATCTTAATCTATATTCTTTGTGGTTGCAAACGCAAGAATACGCCAGTATAACATTTAACTTGTTCGAAAGAAAGGTTATTTGTCTGGAAAAGAGATAATGTCAAGGTAGTAGGGTCACATCCTAAATTCCCTATTAAACAGTTAGTGCCGTAACTGGATTAACCTCTTGGAGAATTCGTACCGTTAGACACGCTTTAAGCTCGAAATAGTTAAAGTGAAATAATCCTCGAATAGGTCGAAAGACGCCTGGATTTACCATCGAATACAATTCTCTATAAGCACATGCATGTCGAAATTCTACACACTCATAGTCAATAGAGACGTATAACTCAGGAGGTGGACATAACCCCAACGCTTCAATTCTCATTGTTTACAACTTACGTAACAATCCTTCTCTTTTTACTTTGCTATTTTCAGCTTTTACTTCATTGTTTTATTTACATTACTTGCATGACAAGACTCCCCCATTTTTCGAGACTTGCACCAAAAGTTTAGTAATTTTGCTTACTTGTTGGCCAAGCTATTCCCTGTGGGATCGATACCCAACCCAGGTTGGGTTCTATATTTGCTAACAACCGCTTTACACTCCTACGAGAGCTGTAGATTGAGCGTTTTCAATCACCATAGACTTTGTGATTTGTTTGCCTTATAGATATCATGGTTCTTATAATGTCTGGTTCATCATGGATTGATTGACCAAGTCAGCTTATTTTATTTTAGTTGAGGTCTCATTCAGTGCTAAGAGGTTGGTTCGTATCTATATTCATGAGATTGTGTATCTACATGGAGTATCGGTGTCCATTATTTCAGATCGAGGTTCTATGTTCACATCTCACTTTTGGGAGACTTTTCAGGATGAATTGGGTACTTGAGTTGATCTTAGCATATCATTTCACCCCAAATTGACAGTCAGTTAAATCAGACTATTCAAGTTTTAAAAGATATACTCCATACCTGTGTGATGGATTTTGGTGGCCAGTGGGAGCAGTACTTAGCTTTAGCAGAGTTTGTATATAATAATAGCTACCATTCAAGTATTAGTATGACTCCTTTTGAGGCATTGTATGGTAGGTATTTCTCTCCAGTGTGTTGGTATGATGTTTTTGAGGTTAAATATTGAGGTACATACTTGTTTTGTGAGTCTTTGGACAGAGTTTGGATCATTCAGGATAGACTTAAAGTGGCTTAGAGTAGGAAGAAGTGCTATGCAGACCGTACGATTTGTACCTTAAGATTTTCTATTGGTGATCATATTTTCCTTTGAGTTTCACCCATGAAGGGTGTGATGAGGTTCGGGAAGAGGGGCAAGCTTAACCCTAGGTGTGTTTGTTCATCTGAGATTCTTTGGACCGTTGATGATGTGGCCTATGAGTTGGCTTTGCCCCTAGATTTGGTTGTTCATCTAATTTTTTGTGTTTCTATGCTTTGATGATACATTTCTAATGAGTCTTATGTCTGGGAATCGATTAAGTGAGATGAGCGGTTGTCTTTAATTGAGGAGCCGATCTCTATTTTGGCTAGGAATATTAGATATTTGCATTTTAGAGTTATCCATGTAGTTAACGTTCAGTAGCGACATCGGCTTATAGATGAGACAATGTGGGAGTTGAGTCTGATATGCGTAGTTCTTATCCCCAGCTCTTTTTTTGATTCAGGTATTCTTTGCTTTAGTTTGAGGACGTACTAGATTTTTAGTGGTAGATGATTGACACGATTATTTGACTATTTTACCCCTCCCTATAATTGCATTATGGTATTTCTAAGGTGTGGGGGTGACTGGCACGATTCTCGATATATTTTGGTGTCTTTTGTATGAAATAATTTGTTTTGGTGGCTCTGAGAGCCTTTATTATGGACTCATGTGGTTATCTTTTGATCCGTTCGATGAACGGATGAACGAACTATGCCAACAGCTTTGGAATATCAATTTTAGGCTAGGTAGATCTTTGGTTCGGGTCCTGATGCACCCAATCTTATTTCGACCTGTTGGTCGAAAAGTTAAAAAATCAAAAATATGGGCGTGGGACACACATTTTATCAAAATGACATCGGATGGTAAATCCACTTTTCTCCAACGCATTTGGAATGCCGATTTTAGGTGGTAACTTATTTTGTTAGGGTTTACGACTTTTAAATCTGATTTTGACCCTCGCTTTAAAAAATATTGATTTTGGATTTTGAGGATCGACTTTGTGAAAACAATATTTTTTTGAAATTTTGATATCTCCATAGAGTTTGGAGCTTCAAATTTAGTGCGGTTATATAGTTTGTTTGCATATATTGGACTCCAAATAAATCTCGGGCACCACGTAAAAGTCCAATTTGGACTTAAAAATCTTGTGCACCAGGTTGCTGATGCAACCAGGCAACGAAAGGGGAAATCTCATTTGGCAGGGGTGATTTATGGATTATTTGCCTAGCAACCTGGTCCAAGTATCAAAAAAACCCCTTTTTTCCTGATTTTGCTTTTGCTTTCACCTTAATTCTTGAGAGATAAATCGTAAAATAGTGTGAGAGTTTAAAAGTGAAGCTTATGAGTGTTTTGAAAGAAAAATTAATGACTATTTCTTGATTCTTTTGAAGATTTAAGGTGAGATTTCATTTTTTTGTTACTTTACTTTAACACTTGATTTAATTGTTCATAACCACAAAACCTTATTAATTGATTTATTCCCAAATTTCACTCCTTTTCACTTGAATAATGTTTCTAATCCTGTAATACTTATTTTTGCTCAATTTCATCTTCAAAACAACTTCGATTCTTGATTTTAATACGGATTTCAAAGGTTTTACTCAATAAATCTTTAAAATGATTTTTCTTCTATGAGAACCTCGTTTTGACTCGATTTGACTTGGGTTTTCAGTTGTAGATTCCTAAAAATATGGGAAATAAGATTCTATAATAAAGTTACGATTTTGCCTTTTTTTTAAAACCTATTTCGGGGATTTGTTTTGACCCCGAACCAAAAATAGGTAATATGGGTATACCAAAATGCATTTGAAGGGTGAGAATTAATCATGAAATATAGCTATCTATATGTTGTGCCTGTGTGGGGGGCTAAATGTGATGTAATTGTTTAATTTGGGATATCATGTGATCTGTGTGACCGTGCAGGGTCTTATGAGATGATTTGATAGTCTTGAATACCTGAGAATAATTATATTGTGTTTTTAGAAATTTCTATTGAGGTGCCTTTGGCATATTGGGATATGATCATCTTTGTGGGAATGTGAATCATGTGGAAAATTTGTGGATAGTGGAAATAGTTATTGAATATTAGCTTAGTGGTTGTGGAATTATAATATTGTGGTTGGTTGAGGAAATACTTCATATGAATTACCTTTAGAAATACATCATGTGGATTGGTTGTGGAAATACTCATTTTGAATGGTTGTAAACCTTGCATCATCATTCTCATGTCATCATATGTATCATTTTACTTGTGCTTTTTATTGCTTTATATTTACTTTTTATCATGAGTGTGTACTTGATTTGTATCTTATGTTATGTATGTGATTTTGGAAATATTGGAATTTTTTGAAAAATTGGAAACACCAGAAATAGTGGAATTACTAAAAATATTGGAAACACAGGAAATATTAGAATTACTCGAAATATTGTAAACATTGGAAATGCTGAATATTGCTCAAGGCTGTGTGCCAAACTCAAGGTTGTGTGACAATCTAAAGGTTGTGTGCCAACCTTAAATTTGTTTGTTAACCATGTGTATCGTCATTATCACCATCATCATATCATCATTGTCATCAACATTATCATCTTATACATTGTATTTTCTTTGTTGTGTTGATGTTGTGATTGAATTTAAGTATTGACTTGTTATATATCTATTTTTTTTATACCCTGTTACTTATACTTGACTATTCTGTATATACACGTTCTTCTCTGTTTATACTTGCATGTGATATTATGTATACTTGTGTTATTCTTGCTTTATTATTGTTGTATTTGTGATTTATATTAGAACTGTTAGTACAAGCGGTGTCGGCTACTGTTGTGGGACATTTTCTGATTACAAGTGATGTACCCTTATTATTTATTTTGTGTACTTTATTATCTACTTTGCTCGATCGGCCTATGTTACCTACTGAGTACAAGTGGACTGTGCTCACTCTTATTGTACCCTTCTGATATAGATCCAGGTTCAGGTATGCCCCAAGTTGCTTGACTCGGGCGATTGTTGGAGTTTTCAAGGTAGTTAATGATTTTCTGGCATCTAGATTTCTTCTACTACCTTTCCCTATAGACTATGTCTTTACTTTCATTTTAGAGATAGAGTTCTCTTGTATTTGGATATCTTATGTATTTTTTTTTGGATTTGAGTTATACTGACACATTCTTATACTATTGATACTTGGTTTCGGGAGTTATAGTTGTATTACTATCTTTCTTTCTGCATTTATTATACTTGTATGGTTTGGCTTCGTTCTAGAAGCCTTACCTTGGGGTTGTTTCTATCTTTTCACCCTTCATGTATGGGTTTGTGTGATAGACTTACTTATCAAGGTTGGTCGAGACAAGTGCCATCATGACTTATTATTTTTGGATTGTGATATGTTGAATTTATTGTTAAATGTTCAAAGCTGTAAATATAGAGTTTAAACTTCATTTGATTATTTGAACATGTGTTTGAAGTTTTTGTTAAAAAATACAGAATTTACCAAACCCGATAAATACAACAATCTTAAGGAAATTATAAAAAAATATTTATTTGTTGTGCTTGTCAAGTAAATGAAAATTTTTATCACTACTTATAAATCAAGTAATTGATTAATCTGTATTGTGTCTGATTTTATGGAGACTAAAATCTTTCAATTTCTACTCCTTCGGTTTGAAGAATATAAAAACTTTACCAAAAATTCAATGTGGGAATTCAGTTTGAAGAATATAAAAACTTCACAAATTTGGTAAACACTCTGTATTGGTTTCTGAAGTTTGAAATCTATGGGTTTTCACTCTGTTTCAATTTGATTCTGATTTGAAGTCATAAAAACATCGTCTAGTTTCAAAATTCATTCGGTTGACGATTTGAAATACTAAAGTATATGTCAAAGATTGACAGAAAAATGATAAATGAAATTGAACAATAAGTTAATTCAGTTTTGAATGATGCTATCCCAATGGCAACCAATGTGGCGTCATTAAGTCATTCTGATATTGCTCTAGCAATGAAAATGATAGAGAAACTGAAAAAAATATTTTGGTGTGAACTTCACAGAATGACATCAAATGATGTTATTTTGGCTAACCAAACTTGAAATGCAAATCTTCAAAAATATAGATCCTTATATTCCTGAAAATATTATGATTTGAAAATCTATTATTTGGTTTGAAAGATCTTGTAACTCATCCCAAGATAGAAGAGGATAATGAGTTGAATAAAAAATCATAAATGATGATTGTAAATCCTGTTAATGATGATGCTCCAAATAATAAGATAATGAAGAAGTCTTCTGGACAAGAGAAAGAGCAGAACAAGAAAACATTCAAAAGAAAGTGCTATAATTGTAGCGATGTTGTCCACAAATCTCTATATAGTCATGTTTTGAATAAGAATAATAAAATAGATCAGATAAACATGTTGGAAAGAACTGCAAGATTGAAAATCTATAGCACTGAAAGCAATCTATTTGAATATCCAAAGAAGTTATCTTAATGGGAAATAATGCAACAACCAATGTTGAAGGAAGTGAGATGATATTCCTAAAAATGAATTCTGACTAGGTGTTGAATCTCAACAATGCTCTCCATGTTTCAACAATTAGAAAGAACTTAGTGTCGACAACACTTCTCATTAAAAACTGATTTAAGTGTATGTTTGTTTCGAAGAATGTTGTAACAAGCAGGAATGAAACTCATGTAGGAACGACTACCTCAATGCGGGCCTTTTCAAATTTGATGTAATGGCTATTGAAATGAAGAAAACTGAGGCTTCTTCTTACTTGCTTAAGTCAAATGATTTGTGGCATAGTTGTTTATGATATGTCAAGTAAAAATATTTGTGAAAACTTATTATTTTGGAAGTTCTTCCTACATTTGAGTACAATAAATCAAAGTGTCAAACGTGCGTGGAATCGAAGTATGAGAAACATCCATATTAGTATGTTGAAAGGAATTCCAATTTCTTAAACTTGATCCACACAAACATTTGTGATATGAAGTCCACACCATCTTGTGATTCTATTAACGATTTTAGTAAATATTGTTATGTTTATTTGCTAAATGGTAAGGATGAAGTAATAGACACATTTAGGCAATATAAAAAAGAAGTTAAAAATCAATTGGATAAAAGATCAAAACGATAAGAAGTGAAGTGGTGGAGACTATGAATCTCCTTTTGCAGAGATATGTATAGAAAATAGAATTGTCCAAAAACTAATTCCCCATATTCACCTCAATCAAATGAGATTGTGGTAAGGAAAAATCGAACATTAAAGAAAATAATGAATGTCTTATTTATAAGTTCTAATTTATTGCAAAACTTGTAGGGAAAAGCTATCCTTACAGCTAACTGAATACTCAATAGAGTGTCCCCATAGTAAGTCACATTCAATTCCACATAAAAATGGAAAGAAAGGAAACCCGACTTAAATATTTTAAAGTATGGAGATATTTAGAGAAAGTCCAAGTTCCTATGCCTAAAAGGATAAAAATAGGACCTAAGTCTATGGACTGAGTGTTCATTGGATATGATAAAAGCAGTAAAGCATGTTAATTTTTAATTCATAAATTTTAACATCTGGATATCAATGAAAATATGGTAATTGAATTAGATAATTTTGAGTTCTTTGAACACAATTATCCGCATAAAACTGGATATAGGCAGTCTAGTGGAGGATTTAAATGACCTCGAGATGAACCAAGCGAGAATGAACTTAAAGATGAGAATTGAAGGCATAGAACATGTCAAAGAACGTCAACTTTATTTGGATTAGATTTTGTGATATTTCTTCATGAAAATGAGCCTCAAATATTTATAGAAGCAATGTTATCTTCAGACACATTCTTTTGGAAAGAGGCAATCAATAGTGAGATTGATTCAATCTTTGAGCAACCACACTTGGGAGTTGGTTAATCTTCCTTCAAGAAATAAAACTTTAGGTTCTAAATTGATCTTCAAAAGGAAAATGAAAGTCGATAGTACTATTGACAAATACAAGGCAAAACTTGCAGTGAAAGTCTTTAAATAAAAATAAGGTCTTGATTATTTTGATACATACTTACCTGTAACACGGATAGCATTCATTTGGATGTTAGTTGCCATAGCGGTGGTATATGGTCTTGAAATCCATCAAATAAATGTGAAACCACATTTCTACATGGATAATTAGAGGATGAAATTTACATAGAACAACCTGAGGGTTTTGTGGTTCCTAGTAAAGAAAATAAAGTGAGCAAAGTTGTGACTAAAATAAGAATCCAAAATTGGTATGCAAAGTTTGACCAAACCATGTTGGCTGACGACATCAAGATAAATGAATTGGATAAATTTGTTTATATTAAAGACACTCCAAATCACAAGGTCATTTTTATTGGTATGTGGATGATATATTGATCATTAGTAGAGACATTTCTGACAAAAATACTATGAAATGAATGCTTAAAAGCAAGTTTGATATGAAAGACCTTGGAGTTGCGGATGTGATCTTATGGATGAGAATACATAAGACTCCACAAGGGCCAGAATTGTCACAATCTCATCATATTGAAAGGGTACTTGACAAATTCAAGTATTTGGATTTTGGTATTGCCAAGACTCCATTAGACCTGAGCTTTGCACTTCCAAAGAATGAAGATGAAAGTGACTCACAGTTGGACTACACAAGATTTTTGGGAAGTTTTATATATATCATGAATTATACGCGACTAGATATAGCATGTGCTATTTGTAAATTAAGTTGGTACACGGGTAATGAAAATCAAACTCATTGGATGTCATTGAAAAAAGTGTGGGGTATTTAAAACATACTCAAGACTATGCTTTGCATTATAATAAATATCCTGTAGCAATTGAAGGATATAGTGATTTAAATTGGATCATTGGATCAAATTAAGTAAAAATCATGAGTGGATATGTATTTACATTAGGTGGAGAAGAAGTATCTTGGAAATCATCCAAACAAATATGTATTGTCGCTCTACAATGGAATCTAAATTTATCGCATTAGATAAAACCAATGAAGAAGATGAATGACTCTGGAATTTCTCAAAAAATATTCCTTATTAGCCCAAACCTTTGGCACCAGTATGTATAAACTGTGATAGTCAAGTGGTGATAGGTAGGGCAGGGAGAATGATGTACAATGATAAATCTCATCATATAAGACAAAGATAAAATATCGTTAGAGAACTATTCTCTAGTGAATTATCACAATTGACTATGTGAAGTTAAAGAATAATGTCGGATCTACTTACAAAAGGCCTATATAGAGGGAGAGATGAGAGAACATTAAATGGAATGGATTTACGACCTAGGACAAGTCAGCATGGTGGTAACTCTACCTAGCAGACTAGAGACCCCAAGAGCTAGGTTCAAAGAGATCAAACAAAGTTGTGACTGACGGTTCAACATTGTTAATATACTCAACCCATTATCATAATGAAGACAATGTTCAAAAAACAAATATAAGTCTTATAGGTTGAAGCTTTTTAATGGTTTCTAAGTTTGGTAGGTTTGACCAAATAGATTGATCTGTAACATTAAACATTTAGGAATCACCAATGTAAGGGTGAAGTGCAAGCCGCTTCAAAGAGAATGTTAGTAAAAACCTGTTCTCTATGCTCTCATGAAACCAAGCTCTGTTCATGGCTGAAACGAACAAAATCGTGAGAACCATAAATGTTAAAATACTTGTTGTGTGACTTATGTTGTCTAGGTGTACATTAAAGTTTGACATTTCAAAGATATCAAATCTACTAATTTACCGAGTTCATCTGATGCATGTTACTATGGAAAGTTCAAAGGAAAAACCACTTATTCATAAGCAACTAGTCTTTGCTTATAAATCACACACTTGTCTATAAATTTTTTATAAAATAGTCATTCCCCATTAATGTGGGGGATTGTTGGGTTTTTAAGAGGTGTGAATAGAAAATGAATTGTTTTTCTTTTTCAAAAAGACACTAAGAGAAAGTATGTAATTTGAATTGACACCTTTTCAGATTGATTGGTTATGACTTTTCCAAAGGGTTGTAACTTTTCTGAAGAGATGCACCTTTATGAAGGGGTACTCCCTTCGGAACCATTGCTTCTCTTCCTAAAGCAACATCTTGATGGCTATAAATACCTAAATCTTTTCTCTGGTATAGACATGGAAATTTTGAATAAAAAAATACTCTTCTTTATTGAAAAACTCTAGTGTGATTTTCTTCCATTTAATACGTTCGTAGTTCGACAGAATTTGAGGTAACACTATTTTATCGAAATGATTCATTTTATCCTGGAAATATAAATTCCATAACCTTGGGTATTTAAGGGAAATAATCTCCTTAAGGACACACATGAATTTTGTGGACTTGATTCTTTCTATTTTATCTTTTTTTCTTAAAGTTGGTTTTACTATCTTCTTTAGAAAAAATTTTGAACTTCATTTAATAGTTCTACAACTGTTTGAACTTGTGTTTGAAGTTTTTGAAACTTAATTTTGATATTTTATAAGTTAGTTGAACTTATGTTGAAGTTCTTAACATTTTGTTTTATTATTTTCCAGAAAATAGTTTGAACTAAATATTATTGATGTTCATAAGTTGGGTTAATCTTATTGTTAAAAGTTTAAGGTTATAAATACAGAGTTTAAACTTTTTTTGATTGATCAGATGATTATTTGAACATGTGTTTGATGTTTTTGTTGAAAAATACAGATTTTACTAAACTCATAAAATACAACAATAATGACTTTGTGATTTGGAATTTCTTTAATGTAAACACATTTGTTACATTCATTAATCTTATATCCATTTATCAATATGGTTTGGTCAAAATTTACATGCCACTATTTGGGTGTATATTTTAGTTCATAAAGTGACTTAACAAGTTTGCACATTTTTCTTTCTTTACTAGGAACCACAAAAACCTTGAGTTATTTCATTTAAATTTCTTTCTCTAATTCTCCATTTAAGAAAACTATTTGCACATCCATTTGATAGATTTCAAGACCATATATCACCACTAGTGCAACCAATATTCATATGAATGTAAATCTTGTTACCGGTGAGTATGTGTCAAAATAATCAATTTTTTTTTGTCTAATGTCTTTAACGAATAGTCTTAACTTGTATTTTTCAACATTTCAGTAAAATCTTATTTTCCTTTTAAATACCCATTTTGAACCTAAAGGTTTATTTCCTAGAGGAAGATCAACCAACTCTCAAGTATGGTTGCTTAAGATTGAATCAGTCTCACTATTGACAGCCTTTCTCCAAACAGATGAGACCAAAGAAGACATAACTTTTTAAAATGTTTTAGTCTCATTTTAAAGAAGGAATATTACAAAATTAGATCTAAATAAAGTAGATGTATTTTTATGTTTACTATGTCTTGGATTCTCTTCACTATGTACATTCTCCATTGGTTCTTCCCGAGGTCATTTCGACCCTTTACTAGAAAACTCATGTCTAGTCTTATATGGATAGGTGTGTTCAAAGATCTTAGTGTTATCGGATTTAATTACCATATTTTCATAAATATCTAGATGTTTGCATGCGCATCACAAATCAACATGCTTTGTTGTTTGTAGCATATCTAATGAAAATATTGTCCATAATCTTTAGTCCTATTTCAATCCTTTTAGATATATGAAATTTGAGTTTGGAAAGACACCCTACACTTTGAAATATTTCAAGTTGAATTTTCTTCCTTTCCATATATCATATGGAATATATTATGTCTTTCCGCGGGGCACACTATTGAGTATTCAGTTTGTAGTAAGAATAGTTTTCCCCCACAAGTTTTGTAGTAAATTAGAACTTATAATTAATGCATTCATCATTTCCTTCAATGGTCATTTTTTTTTTCATAATCCCATTTGATAGAGGTAAGCATGAGGTAGTAGTTTAATGGACAATTTTATTTTTCAAACAAATCTCTATAAAGCTTCATACTCTCCACCACTATCACTTCTTATTATTTTTATCTTTTCATTCAACTGAACTAAAACTATACTGAATACTGTATTGAGACTGAGGGAAGTGTCATCTTACTGACATGCCACAATCTGAGCTAATCGGGGTCCCAACTATAACCCAGTTGAAAGGGTGTCAGTACCGTGCCATGGGTACTAACACTAGCTGACGATATGGATTCTGCAAGGATGATGTCGCGAGGGACGAGGGTGTCATGTCTAACTGATGGGGGACCCCTAAAAATCTACGGTTGTGTCGTAGGTCTGGAACTTGGAGATTTCTATTAGTGCCTCATGCCTAAACTGATGAGGGAACCACCATCCCAATGTTCTCTTAGTGCTAAATCCTACTCCAAACTAAACTGACACTAAAATCATGAGCTGGTGCATCCACTGAAACTGATAAGATAAGCTCAGGTCATGCTTTTTTGAAAACATCAGTGCATACAGAGTCTGAAGTAATCATATGTAGACACATAATTTTCTCCCATCAAAAAATTATTTTTATTATCTTATCCTGTTTTACCATGCATCCCAACCCGTGTGATAATTCCTCCACCAAATTACAAAAAATAACAACCCCCTAGCTAATTTTATCTTATCCTAACAACCTACCCAATAAAAATAAACCACATCACACCCTACCCTACCTTACCAACATTATACCCTACCCCTATTACCCATCCACGTGACCACCTGATATTTCTTTTTGGCAAAGAAAAAGGAGAACGGAGCGATAAAGGGCACAGGACCATCATAGATCACTCTCCATTGTTATTTCACTCTTACATATACACCACTAACAAGAATTCACAGGGGGAGGGCTTACTAAAAATAGTACCTATACAAACTTTCTCCATACTCA
Organism: Capsicum baccatum var. pendulum; assembly: GCA_030864225.1. Classification (NCBI taxonomy): domain Eukaryota; kingdom Viridiplantae; phylum Streptophyta; class Magnoliopsida; order Solanales; family Solanaceae; genus Capsicum; species Capsicum baccatum. Next base: position 204,897,651 of record CM061553.1, on the reverse strand, counting down.
CTCACACAATGGTCACATGGAAAAACACAGCAAAAAAGAGGAGAAGCATCATATCCTTTCTTCGGGCTATTTTTGAAAAGACAAGTTCTCGCCTGAAAAGATTGGTATCTGCATCATTTGTTGTTCGTCTTCACCTCTATCGAGCTCGTTGAACACAGGTGAAGCTAAATCCCAAACCTGAAATAGAACCCCTATCGAGAACCATTGTTCTATCTTTTATTTCTTGTTATCAAGTCTGTTCGGGTTAGATTTCTATACATCGAGTCGAGGGTGTTCGTGGTTGAGGTTCAAGTCGAGGTTCAGAATCTGTGAATCTCCTCCGTTTGATTGAATAAAATCGACATTAAGGTCCATTCTTCATCTCTTTCTTAATTAATTTCAAGTTTTGGATGCCTTTTGTAATGAATTCATGTTACATGAAGTTTGTTTTTGTTGATTTTGTGATGCTTGAATCATGAATGTTGGTTAATATTAGATTAGATTTTTAAAGATTCGAATGGATATGACAGATTAAGTTAATCATTGACTGAGGATAATGTTGGTTTATAGGGTTGATCTAGATAAAAAAAATGAAATGAAGTCGGTTTAATTTTTCATTGTTGATTGTTTATATTGAAATAGTCATCGATTTTGAGTAACCTTGATAGTAGCATGTGATAGGTCGTCAAACGGGTAGGCAAGCGATAGGGGTAGGAAAAATTTAAGGGCTAGTGAATGTTTGGAATGTTTTGTTGAATGACTCTATTTGTTTTCTCGCACTAAAGAAAGTGTATTCATTTAGCCGGGGAATGCCCCGAGTTCATTTGTACTTATTTATCGGAGAATACCCCGACATACCATGTATGCAAAGGCTGTTCGTGATCAAGGCCCGAGTCATTGGGTAAGGCATTGAAGAGTAGTTTAGGATTAGCTTAAAATAGAGTAGGTTTCCATTTTTTTTGCATTTTTTCATTTTGGGACTATTTAAGCGGACCGAGCACTATTTTGGATTTTTCTGGTTTGTGTTTGTTTGTTTAATTATTTGGGTGGTTTATGCACTCTAGTGTCAAATTATGCCGATACATTCAACCAAGCGACTATGGTCGAACCACGGGATCGAGGGGTTCCTAACACCTTCACCTCGGTCAACATAATTCCTTAGACGGAATCTCTGTTCGCCAACCAGTTTAAAGAGTCAAATTATTTTGAAAAGGATTTTCCAAAGGTGACTTGGCACACCAAATTATGCCAAGTGGCGACTCTGATTTTGAATAAAAAACAATCTTTCTTCGAAACAAATCATTTTCCTTTGTCACTTAATAATAAAAACCTTTGCGAACCTTAAAATAGAACCTTAAAATAGAACCTTAAAACTCTACTAGGGATGACAATTTCAGAATCCGAACTTATTTTTGGAGTCGTATCGGCTTTATTTGGCATTACAAGTGTATAAGCATTGTTTGTGATTTTTATTTGTGTTATTGTTATCGCTTTTATTTGTTTTCGTACTCTTTGTTTACAATATTTATCATATATGTTACTGCTTTTATATCTGGCATCATGTGCATAACCTGAGTCATTTTTTCTACAACAAGTCCATAGTACACGTTGTGTACATGACCTCTAGTTGAGTCACCCTTATCTTAAAGGGGGAGTCGTTGGCTGGTATGGAGTAGGTGGAAAGTAAAACAGCCACTATCCACAATACGCTCCCCCGAACAACCTTGTTAGTAATTTTCAACGTAGGTCAGCCTTTAGGTCATGCTTATGTGCATCATATTGAAGACCTAGTAGGGCCCACTTGGCCTTTTGTAGGAGACTCACCTCTAAAGCATCTCTATGTGCTAAATGTTGCATCTTTAAGGGTAACGTGGTCATTTGACAAACTAATTTGGGGAAAGCATGTGCTAGAAGTAAAGTGTGTGGCAGGAAAAAATACAAAAAAAAAGGGAAAAGGAAAAAAAAGTTTAAAAAATAGAGTTTTGTAGCTTTTAGTATTCTTTATGGCTTTTGTTTTTCACAATTCGAAAATTCAAAAAGATTACTTTATCTTCTGCACTCATTTGTTCAAAAACCAAAACATCAAAAAGATTTCTCACTGTCTCCTTTAGCATGCATTCATAATTCAAAATTTTCAAAAAAAATATTTTAGAAATTTTTATAAAAGAAAATGAAAAATGGTAAAAGTTTTGTACATTTCTTATAGTGAAAATGTCAAAAAGATTTTCCTTCATAATTGTTGGTGTCAGTTTTAGTTGAAGTGTCTAATTAAAAATCCAAAAAGATTTTATTCGTTTTTCTTTGGTTGTGTCTCTTAAGTTAGGGTCAATCTGTTAGTTAATTGTTAATTGTCCAATCGGGATGAACTACGCACCCCTGATTCTCCTCTCTCAAGAGTGAGATACGTAGGTAGTCTATTGTTGGTTTGGGGATCTTATTTGAAAAAATTCACAAAAAAAATATTTTCTTCACTCTTTATTAGAGTAGGTGTTTCATATACATCTTTTAAAAGAGAACTACAAAAAGATTTTCCTTTGGTAGTTTCAAGATTCACTTTTATATGAAATTCAAAATCAAAAATCCAAAAATATTTTTCTTTGGTAATCGTAGGTTTCATGTTGTATAGAGATGTTAAAGTTGAAAAATTCAAAAAGATTTTTGTCAATTCTTTTGACAATTTGTTATTTTCTCTTCTCAAAGTTTTAAAAAAAAAGAGTAAAAGAAGAAAAGAAAAAAGAGTTTAATTGGCCATTTTGGACAGACTTCACGAACTACGAACACCTGATTCTCTTCTCTCGGGAGTTAGATACGTAGGCGCCCGCCCTTCTTGGGTTCGATGATCTTTTCAAAAAAAAGGGAAAAAGAGGTTTTTAAAAAGTGTTGAACTCCAACATATTTGTTATTTTTTGTTGAGCCAGTTTAAGGTGGTTGGTTTGTGGCATTCTAGCTGGTCCTTCATATCACACCAAATCCAAAGGGTTAGTTGTGTCCAACCAAGATATACAGAGTAGAATCATGGATCAAATAAAGAATCAGAAAAATAAGAGTTTCAAGAAGAGATTAGGAGGCTAAGACAACAAATGACCAAAATGTATCGAGCTTGGGCTAGTGGGTTGCCTCCTCCTCCATTTCCCTTTATTGATCCTACAAATACCTTGAGTTTTCCACCAAAATCTTAAAGTTAGTTTTCTACTGTTGTTGATGCACCGCAACATGACTTATAATTCATTCCAATCGAAAAGCATCTCAATACTTCCACCACTTTTTCTCTAGCTCCTCAACATAAGCCTGCTACATTCACAACAGCACATGTCGTCTGCGATCTTGTTGTTCAATCCTCTACTGGGACTTCCTCACTGGCTTGCCCAACGATTGTGCATCTCCATACTGCTAGTGAACTTATATTCAATACTTTTGGTGATCATTGTTATACTCCTGATCCTGCTTTTAAGTTAACTGGACCCCCAAAATTTCTTCACAAGAAGTCCAGTGTGCCTGAAGAGCTGGAGAAAATGGTTAGAAAAATGAAGAGTGCAGAAAATACTATGAAAAATTCTCTAGGACTTACGGGTAAAGAAGATGTTTCATAAAAAGACTGGGGTATGCCTTCAAGTGCTAACCTTCCTCCAATATTTGAGATATCAAAATTTAAGGAGCAAGATAGACATGAGGAATCCGTGAAATATTTGAGATAATAGTGCAATCAATTAAGGGAACCTGGAGGGAAGAAGAATGAGAAAGATGACACTTCTATTGTAGTTGGAGAACAGGCACATCCAAGAAGACGACGTCGTCATTTCCGTCAGTCACAAGCCCAATTTCATACCCATGCTCTCCATAATCACTCCCAAAATCCATTATATTCTATTTTCCCACCTGCATATCAAGTATATTGCGCACAATCATATGTTCAACTCCCTGCTTACCCATAATGGCGCACACCAACTCCTTAAAGTCATTCTCCAATTCCACAAACATACCAAAGCCCTTCTAGGCTCGATGTTTGATCCAAGTTAAACAATGAAATGAGGCAGAAATTGAGGGGTGGGTTTACACCAATTGGAGAGTCGTATGCCAGTTTATTTCAGATATTGGCATAGCGAGGCATGATCACTCCTCTTCTTGGGTATACTCTTGACCCACATTCAAGAAGTTTTGATCCTAATGTACAATGTGGATATCATTCTAATGTTCAGGGTCACAGTATTGAAGATTGCCATTCTTTAAAAAGAGAAATTAAAAAGATGATTCAAGATAAATTGATTATGGTGCAGAATATGGACAGTGAGAAAAAGTTTAGTCAGTTTGATAACCAAAACAGTGGCTAAGATGTCAGGCTGCGTAATTGAGAAGTCACCCCTTTCCCTACTAGGAAGAGGTCTGGTAGTTTATTTTGTTTTATTTTCTGTTATCCAAATTATTTCAGGGTTGTAGTTTGGGATCTATCATGTTTTGTCCATTTGTCGTTATGTTCAAACCCTTCTTTCTTTTATTTTAATTAAATAAAGTGTCCTTTTTTTCTCTTTGTATTTTAAATATGAGTTGTTTGTTTTTTTTCTTTACACAATATATTTTAGGTTAATTCTAGTGCTATGACATACTAGTGGAATTTTGAGCCATATCTTAAAATTTAATTTAAGCATGAACAATGAATCAGAAGGTTAAAGTTAGAAAAAGAGAGCATCTGAGAATATAGGTAGAGTGCTGAGACATTTGGTGACAAGTTCAAGCTTTCTTTGAAAATTTAGGAAATTATTTTGAGAATCACAAGAATAACTTGGTCATCAATTGAAAAACATAGCTCAATTAGGTCAAATAGCGGATGTGTGATCTCAAGAAATAGAAAAATCAACACCACAAAAGCATGAGTCATTCAATGTGAGGGATGTATAACAAATGTAGAGTTGTATTTTGACAAGTGTAGAAGAAGAGGGGACACACATGCTCGGGGAAAGTTAGTGTTGAAAAACATGTCATAAGTGATACTGGTGATACACTTTCACATTGCATGTTATGTACTAGCATCTTTAAGGATTGATATGACGAAGGCATTTCATTCTACTATCCAAGTATTGTGTCATCCTTTGTTTACCTCATTTGAGATTTAGTTCTATTTTCTTTCATATCCCTCTTTTGGAAACAAGATGGAGTTGAATAGTTAAAAAAAAGTGTCAAGAAAAAAATAAAGTCAAAAGTCCAAAACAAAAAATGAGAAAATATGTCAAAAAAAAGAAGAGTGTCAAGAAAAATAAAGACAGAACAGTCCCAAAGAGAAAAAGAGTCAACAAAAGAGAAAAAAGAAAAAAAAGAAAGAAGAAAAGAAGAAATCAAAATCAAGCAAAAGAATAAACTGTCGAAACTACGTGCGACCTAATTCTCCTCTCTCGGGGGTGAGATACGTAGGCTGCCCTACCCGGGTCTCGGTCCAACCAAATAAATAATTTAGAGTTACCTAGTCAAAACAAACTAGGGCATGAGGTAATCCTCATTGTTTGAGTCAATTCCAAAAGTTATAAGTCCCACCCCACATCAAGTGTAGTTTGGGCCCCATGCCACCCTTTCTTTCTAACTCTATCCAAAAGCCAAGTTACAACCAAAGAAAGACCTTAAAATTAATCTTTGAAAATGTTGAGGCTAAGCATGCAATGGATGTGATGACGCATTTTGGGAATTACTTGTCCTCTTCAGCATAAGGAATTAGGAGAGAAATGAAAATGAGAGAGTCTTATCGGTGAAAACCCTCACAGGCATCGTAAGATGATGGTAAGCTAAGAGAGGTAACAATGAGAGAGTCTTATTAGTGAAAACCCTCATGGGCACTGTAAGACGATGGTGAGTTAAAACAAACAAAAATAAGAGTCTCATTGGTGAAAAACCCTCACGGATACCAAAAGGCAATGGTGAGCTAGAAAAAAATGAGAGAGGCTTGTTGGAAAAAAACCCTCCAAGGCGCCACTAGCTGAACGAGGTCTTAAATATAATTTCCCTAAGGAAGCAACTCAATTTTGAGGTCATTAACTCAGCAACAACTGGTAGAAGTTATGGATGGAAAGATCAGATAGATTAATCCAAAATGCATGTCATAATCATTAGAGTTGACTGATATTTTTAAATAAGTTTTCTTTTCTCCTTTTTCAAATGGGGACATTCATTTTCTTTATTTTATTTTTTCATGAGTCAGTTATCCAAATATTGCAAAAATATTTGTTATTTTTCTCTTGTCTTTGACTCAAGTCCATGTCAAAACACGTGAGAAAAGATTTCAAAACTGGCTACCAACTTTTTAAATTACACAAAGCAAGACAAAAGGGCCAACACATGCAAAATACATGATTGTGAGCCGAAAGAATGCATATAAAATTTTATCAATAGATAAGTCTGAGAACTCATGGAAATAATAAGGTTTAAAGGGTTTATCTGAGAAGCATGTCAAAGCAGTGATACTGTGTTGATTTCAGAGTCACTCTTAATAATCTGAGTTTGGGTCAATGACACGTTAAAGCAGGGGCAAGTGCCAGCAATCTGAAATAAAATGAAGGGAATGAACACTATAGCAGATGTCAGGAAAGCCAAGTGCTGCAAACCACCACTAAGTTTTTAACTGACAAACTTTCTTTGTTGAAACAGGGGTAAAATTTGGGTTACTTAATTCAGAGACCATTGGAAAAGAACTACCGTGGGACTTTACTTTATGTTCAGGACCCTCTTGAAAAATGAGATTATACTTACTGTTCAGTACCCTTCTAAGAAATGGGATTTCACTTTATATTCAGGACCCTCCTGAGAAATGGGATTTTACTTTATGTTCAGGACCCTCTTGAAAAATGGGATTTTACTTTATATTTAGGACCCTCTTAAATGGGATTTTACTTTTTGTTCAGGACCCTCCTGAAAAATGTGATTTCAGTTTATGTTCAGGACCCTCCTGAAAAATAAGGTTTCACTTTATGTTCAGGACTCACCAAAAAAATAGGATTTCACTTTATGTTCAGGACCCTCCTGAAAAATAGGATTTTACTTTCAGTTTAGGACCCTTCAGAAAAATGAGCTTTTACTTTCTGTTTAGGACCCTCTAGAAAAATGGGACTTTACTTTATGTTCAGAACCCTCCTGAAAAATGGGATTTTACTTTATGTTCAGGACCCTCCAGAAAAAAAAGAGATTTTACTTTATGTTCAGGACCCTTCTGAAAAAACAGGATTTTACTTTCTGTTCCGGACCCTCCTAAAAAATGAGATTTCACTTTATGTTCAGGACCCTCCTGAAAAATAAGATTTTACTTTCTATTCAGGAGCCTCCTAAAAAATAGGATTTTACTTAATGTACGGGACCCTCCTGAAAAATGGGATTTTACTTTCTGTTCAGGACCCTACTGAAAAATGGAATTTCACTTTATGCTCAGGACCGTCCTAAAAAAAGGTATTTTTACTTTATATTCAGGACCCTCCTAAAAAATGGGATTTTACATTATGTCTAGGACCCTCCTGAAAATGAGATTTTACTTTCTGTTTAGGACCCACCTTAAAAATGGAATTTCACTTTATGCTCAGGACCCTCCCAAAAAATGGGATCTCACTTTATGTTCAGGACACTCCTGAAAAATGAGATTTCACTATATGCTCACGACCTTTCTAAAAATAGAATTTCACCTTATGTTCAGGACCCTCCTGAAAAATGGGATTTTACCTTATATTCTGGACCCTTCTGAGAAATGGGATTTTACTTTCTGTTCAGGACCCTCCTGAAAAATTAAATTTCACTTTACGCTCAAGACTCTCTTGAAAAATGGGATTTTACTTTCTATTCCGGACCCTCCTGAAAAATGGGACTTTACTTTATTTCAGGACCCTCGTGAAAAATGGAACTTTAGTTTATGTGAAGGATCCTCCGAAAAATTGGGATTTTACTTTATGCATAGGACCCTCCTAAATAATAGGACTTTACTTTATGTTCAGGACCCTCCTGAAAAATAGAATTATACTTTCTGTGCAGGACCCTCCTTAAAAAATAGGATTTTACATTCTGTTCAGGACCGTCCTACAAAATTAGATTTCACTTTATGTTCAGGACCATCCTGTAAAATGGGATTTCACTTTATGTTTAGGACACTCTTGAAAATTGGGATTTCACGTAATGTTTACGACTCTACTGAAAAATGATATTTTACTTTGTGTTCAGTACCCTCCTAAAAATGATATTTTACTTTATGTTCAGGATCCTCCTGAAAAATGGGATTTACTTTATGTTGAGGACCCTCCTGAAAAATGAGATTTTACTTTTTGCTCAGTACCCTCCTGAAAAATGGGATTTTACTTTCTGTTCAGGACACTCCTGAAAAAATGGAATTTTACTTTATGTTCAGGACCTCCCTGAAAAATAGGATTTCTCTTTATGTGCAGGACCCTCCTAAAAAATAGAATTTTACTTTCTATTCACGACTCTCCTTAAAAATGAGATTTTACTTTAAGCTCAAGACCCTCCTGAAAAAAGGGATTTTACTTTCTGTTCAGGACACTCCTGAAAAAATAGAATTTTACTTTATGTTCAGGACCTCCCTGAAAAATAGGATTTCTCTTTATGTGCAGGACCCTCCTAAAAAATGGAATTTTACTTTCTATTCAGGACTCTCCTGAAAAATGAGATTTTACTTTAAGCTCAAGACCCTCCTGAAAAAAGGGATTTTACTTTTTGTTCAGGACTCTCCTGAAAATTAGGATTTAACTTTATGTTCAGGACCCTCCTGAAAAATAGGATTTCACTTTATGTCCAGGACCCTTCTGAAAAATGGAATTTTACTTTCTGTTCAGGACCCTCCTGAAAAATGGGATCTCACTTTATGTTCCGCACCCTTTTGAAAAAAAATGTGATTTCACTTTATATTCAGGACCCTCCTGAAATATGGGTTTTCACTTTATGCTCAGGACCCTCCCGAAAATGAGATTTCACCTTATGTTTAGGACCCTCCTGAAAAATGGGATTTCACCTTATGTTCAGGACCCACCTGAAAAATGACATTTTGCTTTTTGTTTAGGACCCTCCTGAAAAATGGGACTTTACTTTATATTTAGGACCCTCCTGAAAAATGGTACTCTACTTTATGTTCAGGACCCTCCTAGAAAATGGGATTCTAGCTTCTATTTCGGACCCTCTTGGAAAATGGGTTTTTACTTTCTGTTCAGGACCCTTCTGAAAAATGGGATTTTACTTTCTTTTCAGAACCCTCTTGAAAAATGGGATTTTACTTTCTGTTCAGGTCCCTGTTGAAAAACGGGACTTTACATTATGTTCCTGACCCTCCTGAAAAATAGGACTTTACTTTATTTCAGGACCCTTCTGAAAATATGGGATTTTATTTTATGTTCAGGACCCTCTAGAAAAATGGGACTTTACTTGATATTCAGGACCCTCTTGAAGAATAAGATTTTACTTTCTTTTCAGGACCCTCCTAAAAAATAGGATTTTACTTTATGTTCAGGACCCTCCTGAAAAATTGGATTTTACTTTATGTTTAGGACCCTCTTCAAAAAATGGGATTTTACTTTCTGTTCAGGACCCTCCTGAAAAATGGGATTTTAGTTTATGTTTAGGACACTCCTGAAAAATGGGATTTCACTTAATGTTCAGGGCCCTCCTGAAAAATAGAATTTTACTTTCAGTTCAACACTCTCCTGAAAAATGGAATCTTACCTTCTTTTTAGGACCTTTCCTAAAAAATGGAATTTCACTTTATGTTCATGACCCTCCTGAAAAATAGGATTTCTCTTTATGTTCAGGACTCTCTTGAAAAATGGAATTTTACTTTCTATTCAGGTCTCTCCTGAAAAATGGGATTTCATTTTATGTTTTGGACTCTCTATAAAAATGGGATTTTACATTCTGTTCAGGACCCTCCTGAAAAATGGGATTTCACTTTATGTTCAGCACACCCTAAAAAAAGAGATTTTACTTTTTGTTTAGGACCCTCCTGCAAAATGGGATTTTACTATATATGTACAGGACCCACCTAAAAAATGAGATTTTACTTTCTATTCAGCACCCTCCTGAAAAATGGAATTTTACTTTATGATCAGAATTGTCCTAAAAAGGGTATTTTTAGTTTATATTCAGGACCCTTCTAAAAAATGGCATTTTACTTTATATCTAGGACCCTCCTGAAAAATGAGATTTTACTTTCTGATAAGGACCCTCCTAAAAAATGGAGTTTCACATTATGTTCAGGACCCTCCTAAAAAATGGGATCTCACTTTATGTTTTGGATCCTCCAAAAAAATGAGATTTCACTTTCTGCTCAACACCCTCCTGAAAAATATAATTTCACCTTATGTTCAGGACCCTCCTGAAAAATGAGATTTTACCTTATGTTCAGGACCCTTCTGAGAAATAGGATTTTACTTTCTGTTCAGGACTCTCTTGAAAAATGAGATTTCACTTTATGTTCAGGACCCTCCTGGAAAATGAGGTTTTACTTTCTGTTCAGGACCCTCCTAGAAAATGGTATTCTACTTTCAGTTTAGGACTCTCCTAGAAAATGGAATTTTACTTTCTGTTCAGAACCCTCCTAAAAAATGGGAATATATTTTATGTTTAGGACCCTCCTGAAAAATAGAACTTTACTTTATGTTCAGGACCCTCCTGAAAATTTGAATTTTACTTTATGCTCAGGACCCTCCTGAACAATAGGATTGTACTTTATTTTCAGGACTCTCCTGAAAAATGGAATTATACTTTCTGTTCAATACCCTCCTGAAAAAATAGGATTTTACATTCTGCTCAGAACCCTCCTGAAAAATGGGATTTCACTTTATGTTAAGGACCCTCCTGAAAGATGGGACTTTACTTTATGTTCAGGACCCTCCTAAAAAATAAGATTTTACTTTATGCTTACTACCCTCCTGAAAAATGGGATTTTACTTTCTGTTTGGGAACTTCCAAAAAAATGGAATTCTGCTTTATGTTCAGGACCCTGCTAAAACATAGGATTTCTCTTTATGTTCAGGACCCTCAAGAAAAATGAGATTTTACTTTCTGTTCCGAACCCTCCTGAAAAATGGGATTTCACATTATGTTTAGGATCTTCCTAGAAAATGGGATTTCACATTATGTTTAGGATCTTCCTAGAAAAAGGGATTCTACTTTCTGTTCAGCACCCTCCTGGAAATTGGGATTTCACCTTATGTTTAGGACCCTCTTGAAAAATGAGATTTTAAATTTTGCTCAGGACCCTCCTAGAAAATGGAATTTGACTTTCTGTTCACGACCCTTCTGAAAATATGGGATTTTATTTTATGTTCAAGACCCTCCTGAAAAATGGGACTTTACTTTATATTTAGGACCCTCCTGAAAAATAGAAGTTTACTTTATGTTCAGGACCCTTCTGAAAATATGGGATTTTACTTTATGTTTAGGACCCCCCTGAAAAATGGGACTTTACTTTATATTCAGGACCCTCCTGAAAAATGGTACTCTACTTTATGTTCAGGACCCTCCTAGAAAATGGGATTCTAGTTTCTGTTTCGGACCCTCTTGGAAAATGGGTTTTTACTTTATGTTCAGGACCCTTCTGAAAAATGGGATTTTACTTACTTTTCAGAACCCTCTTGAAAAACGGGATTTTACTTTCTGTTCGGGTCCCTGTTGAAAAACGGGACTTTACATTATGTTCCTGACCCTCCTGAAAAATAGGACTTTACTTTATTTCAGGACCCTTCTAAAAATATGGGATTTCATTTTATGTTCAGGACCCTCCAGAAAAATAGGACTTTACTTGATATTCAGGACCCTCTTGAAGAATAAGATTTTACTTTCTTTTCAGGACCCTCCTAAAAAATAGGATTTTACTTTATGTTCAGGACCCTCCCGAAAAATTGGATTTTACTTTATGTTTAGGACCCTCTTGAAAAAATAGGATTTTACTTTCTGTTCAGGACCCTCCTGAAAAATGGGATTTTAGTTTATGTTTAGGACACTCCTGAAAAATGGGATTTCACTTAATGTTCAGGGCCCTCCTGAAAAATAGAATTTTACTTTCTGTTCAACACTCTCCTGAAAAATGGAATCTTACCTTCTGTTTAGGACCTTTCCTGAAAAATAGAATTTCACTTTATGTTCATGACCCTCCTGAAAAATAGGATTTCTCTTTATGTTCAGGACTCTCTTGAAAAATGGAATTTTACTTTCTATTCAGGTCTCTCCTGAAAAATGGGATTTCATTTTATGTTTTGGACTCTCCATAAAAATGGGATTTTACTTTCTGTTCAGGACCCTCCTGAAAAATGGGATTTCACTTTATGTTCAGCACACCCTAAAAAAAGAGATTTTACTTTTTGTTTAGGACCCTCCTGCAAAATGGGATTTTACTATATGTACAGGACCCTCCTAAAAAATGAGATTTTACTTTCTATTCAGCACCCTCCTGAAAAATGGAATTTTACTTTATGATCAGAATTGTCCTAAAAAGGGTATTTTTAGTTTATATTCAGGACCCTTCTAAAAAATAGGATTTTACTTTATATCTAGGACCCTCCTGGAAAATGAGATTTTACTTTCTGATAAGGACCCTCCTAAAAAATGGAGTTTCACATTATGTTCAGGACCCTCCTAAAAAATGGGATCTCACTTTATGTTCTGGACCCTCCAAAAAAATGAGATTTCACTTTATGCTCAACACCCTCCTGAAAAATATAATTTCACCTTATGTTCAGGACCCTCCTGAAAAATGAGATTTTACCTTATGTTCAGGACCCTTCTGAGAAATAAGATTTTACTTTCTGTTCAGGACTCTCTTGAAAAATGAGATTTCACTTTATGTTCAGGACCCTCCTGGAAAATGAGGTTTTACTTTCTGTTCAGGACCCTCCTAGAAAATGGTATTCTACTTTCAGTTTAGGACTCTCCTAGAAAATGGGATTTTACTTTCTGTTCAGAACCCTCCTAAAAAATGGGAATATATTTTATATTTAGGACCCTCCTGAAAAATAGAACTTTACTTTATGTTCAGGACCCTCCTGAAAATTTAAATTTTACTTTATGCTCAGGACCCTCCTGAACAATAGGATTGTACTTTATTTTCAGGACTCTCCTAAAAAATGGAATTATACTTTCTGTTCAATACCCTCCTGAAAAAATAGGATTTTACATTCTGCTCAGGACCCTCCTGAAAAATGAGATTTCACTTTATGTTAAGGACCCTCCTGAAAGATGGGACTTTACTTTATGTTCAGGACCCTCCTAAAAAATAAGATTTTACTTTATGCTCACTACCCTCCTGAAAAATGGGATTTTACTTTCTGTTTGGGAACTTCCAAAAAAATGGAATTCCGCTTTATGTTCAGGACCCTGCTAAAACATAGGATTTCTCTTTATGTTCAGGACCCTACAGAAAAATGAGATTTTACTTTCTGTTCCGAACCCTCCTGAAAAATGGGATTTCACATTATGTTTAGGATCTTCCTAGAAAATGGGATTTCACATTATGTTTAGGATCTTTCTAGAAAATGGCATTCTACTTTCTGTTCAGGACCCTCCTGGAAATTGGGATTTCACCTTATGTTCAGGACCCTCTTGAAAAATGAGATTTTACATTTTGCTCAGGACCCTCCTAGAAAATGGAATTTGACTTTCTGTTCACGACCCATGGGATTTTATTGTATGTTCAAGACCCTCCTGAAAAATGGGACTTTACTTTATATTTAGGACCCTCCTGAAAAATAGAAGTTTACTTTATGTTCAGGACCCTTCTGAAAATATGGGATTTTACTTTATGTTTAGGACCCTCCTGAAAAATGTGACTTTACTTTATATTCAGGACCCTCCTGAAAAATGGTACTCTACTTTATGTTCAGGACCCTCCTAGAAAATGGGATTCTAGTTTCTGTTTCGGACCCTCTTGGAAAATGGGTTTTTACTTTCTGTTTAGGACCCTTCTGAAAATTAAGATTTTACTTTCTTTTCAGAACCCTCTTGAAAAATGGGATTTTACTTTCTGTTCAGGTCCCTGTTGAAAAACGGGACTTTACATTATGTTCCTGACCTTCCTGAAAAATAGGACTTTACTTTATTTCAGGACCCTTCTAAAAATATGGGATTTCATTTTATGTTCAGGACCCTCCAGAAAAATAGGACTTTACTTGATATTCAGGACCCTCTTGAAGAATAAGATTTTACTTTCTTTTCAGGACCCTCCTAAAAAATAGGATTTTACTTTATGTTCAGGACCCTCCTGAAAAATTGGATTTTACTTTATGTTTAGGACCCTCTTGAAAAAATGGGATTTTACTTTCTGTTCAGGACCCTCCTGAAAAATGGGATTTTAGTTTATGTTTAGGACACTCCTGAAAAATGGGATTTCACTTAATGTTCAGGGCCCTCCTGAAAAATAGAATTTTACTTTCTGTGCAACACTCTCCTGAAAAATGGAATCTTACCTTCTGTTTAGGACCTTTCCTAAAAAATGGAATTTCACTTTATGTTCATGACCCTCCTGAAAAATAGGATTTCTCTTTATGTTCAGGACTCTCTTGAAAAATGGAATTTTACTTTCTATTCAGGTCTCTCCTGAAAAATGGGATTTCATTTTATGTTTTGGACTCTCCATAAAAATGGGATTTTACTTTCTGTTCAGGACCCTCCTGAAAAATGGGATTTCACTTTATGTTCAGCACACCCTAAAAAAAGAGATTTTACTTTTTGTTTAGGACCCTCCTGCAAAATGGGATTTTACTATATGTACAGGACCCTCCTAAAAAATGAGATTTTACTTTCTATTCAGCACCCTCCTGAAAAATGGAATTTTACTTTATGATCAGAATTGTCATAAAAAAGGTATTTTTAGTTTATATTCAGGACCCTTCTAAAAAATGGGATTTTACTTTATATCTAGGACCCTCCTGAAAAATGAGATTTTACTTTCTGTTAAGGACCCTCCTAAAAAATGGAGTTTCACATTATGTTCAGGACCCTCCTAAAAAATGGGATCTCACTTTATGTTCTGGACCCTCCAAAAAAATGAGATTTCACTTTATGCTCAACACCCTCCTGAAAAATATAATTTCACCTTATGTTCAGGACCCTCCTGAAAAATGAGATTTTACCTTATGTTCAGGACCCTTCTGAGAAATAGGATTTTACTTTCTGTTCAAGACTCTCTTGAAAAATGAGATTTCACTTTATGTTCAGGACCCTCCTGGAAAATGAGGTTTTACTTTCATTTCAGGACCCTCCTAGAAAATGGTATTCTACTTTCAGTTTAGGACTCTCCTAGAAAATGAGATTTTACTTTCTGTTCATAACCCTCCTAAAAAACAGAATTTTACTTTATGTTCAGGAACCTCCTGAAAAATTGGATTTTACTTTATGTTTAGGACCCTCTTGAAAAAATGGGATTTTACTTTCTGTTCAGGACCATTCTTGAAAAATGGGATTTCACTTTATGTTTAGAACTCTCCTGAAAAATAGGATTTCATTTAATGTTCAGGGCCCTCCTAAAAAATAGGATTTTACTTTCTATTCAGCACTCTCCTAAAAATGGAATTTTACTTTCTGTTTAGGACCTTTCCTGAAAAATGGAATTTCACTTTACGTTCAAGACTCTCCTGAAAAATAGGATTTCTCTTTATTTTTAGGACCCTCTTGAAAAATGGAATTTTACATTCTATTCAGGACTCTCCTGAAAAATGGAATTTCATTTTATGTTTAAGACTCTCCTGAAAATAGGATTTTACTTTCTGTTCAGGACCCTCCTGAAAATGGAATTTCACTTTATGCTCAGGATTGTCCTAAAAAAGGTATTTTTACTTTATATTCAGGACCTTCCTAAAAATGGGATTTCACTTTATATCTAGGACCCTCCTGAAAAAAGAGATTTTACTTTCTGTTAAGGACCCTCCTGAAAAATGGAGTTTCACTTTATGTTCAGGACCCTCCTAAAAAATGGGATATCACCTTATGTTCAGGACCCTCCTGAAAAATGAGATTTTACCTTATGTTCAGGACCCTTCTGAGAAATGGGATTTTACTTTCTGTTCAGGACCCTCTTGAAAAATGAGATTTCACTTTATGTTCAGGACCCTCCTGGAAAATGAGGTTTTACTTTCTGTTCAGGACCCTCCTGAAAAATGGGATTTAACTTTATGTTCAGATCCCTCCTGAAAAATGGGATTTTTCTTTAAGTCCAGGACCCTCCTAAAAAAATGGAATATTAATTTCTATTCAGGACTCTCCTGAAAAATAGGATTTAACTTTATGCTTAAGAACCTCCCGAAAAATGGGATTTAAGTTTATGTTTAGGACCCTCTTGAAAAATGGGATTTAAGTTTATGTCCATGACCCTCTTGAAAAATGGAATTTTACTTTTTGTTCAGGACTCTTCTGAAAAATGAGATCTTACTTTATGTTTAGCTCCCTTCTGAAAATATGAGATCACTTTATGTTCAGGACCCTCCAAAAAAATGGGATTTCACATTATTCTCAGGAACCTTCAAACAATGGGATTTCGCATTACGTTTAGGGCCCTCCTGAAAAATGAGATTTCACATTATGTTCAGGACTCTTCTAAAAAATGAGATTTTACATTCTGTTTAGAACCCTCCTAAAAAAATGGGATTACACATTATGTTTAGGACCTTCCTACTAAATAGGATTTAACTTTTTGTTCAGGATCCTCCTTGAAAATTGGATTCTACTTTCTGTTCAGGACCCTCCTAAAAAATGGGATTTTTCTTTCTGTTCAGGACCCTGTTGAAAAATGGGACTTTACTTTATGTTCAGGACCTCCTGAAAAATAGGACTTTACTTTATTTCAGGACCCTTCTAAAAATATGGGATTTCATTCTATATTCAGGACCCTCCAGAAAAATGGGACTTTACTTTATATTCAGGACCCTCTTAAAGAAAAAGATTTTACTTTCTTTTTAGGACCCTCCTAAAAAATAGAGTTTTATTTTATGTTCAGGAATCTCCTGAAAAATTGGATTTTACTTTATGTTTAGGACCCTCTTGAAAAAATGGGATTTTACATTCTGTTCAGGACCCTCTTGAAAAATGGGATTTCAGTTTATGTTTAGGACTCTCTTGAAAAATATGATTTTACTTAATCTTCAGGGCCCTCCTGAAAAAAAGGATTTTACTTTCTGTTCAGCACTCTCCTGAAAAATAGAATTTTACTTTCTGTTTAGGAGCTTTCCTGAAAATGGAATTTTAATTTATGTTCAGGACCCTGCTAAAATATAGGATTTCTATTTATTTTCAAGACCCTCTTGAAAAATTGAATTTTACTTTTTATTCAGGACTCTCTGGAAAAATGGGATTTTACTTTTTATTCAGGACCCTCCTGAAAAATGGGATTTCACTTTATGTTCAAGACACCCTAAAAAAAGAGATTTTACTTTCTGTTTAGGACACTCCTACGAAATGGGATTTTACTTTATGTACAGGACCCTCCTGAAAAATGAGATTTTACTATCTGCTCAGCACCCTCCTGAAAAATGGAATATCACTTTATGCTCCGGATTGTCCTAAAAAAGGTATTTTTACTTTATATTTAGGACCCTCCTAAAAAATGGTATTTTACTTTATATCTGGGATCTCCTGAAAAATTAGATTTTACTTTCTGTTGAGGACCCTCCTGAAAAATGGAGTTTCACTTTATGTTCAGGACCCTCCTAGAAAATGGGATCTCACTTTATGTTCATGACCCTCCAAAAAAAAAGATTTCACTTTATGCTCAAGACCCTCCTTTAAAATATAATTTCACCTTATGCTCCAGACCCTCCTGAAAAATAAGATTTTACCTTATGTTCAGGACCCTTCTGAGAAATGGGATTTTACTTTCTGTTCAGGACCCTCTTGAAAAATGAGATTTCACTTTATGTTCAGGATCCTCCTGGAAAATAAGGCTTACTTTCTGTTCAGGACCCTCCTGAAAAATGGGATTTAACTTTATGTTCAGGTCCCTCCTGAAAAATTGGATTTTAATTTAAGTCCAGGACCCTCCTAAAAAAATGGAATATTACTTTCTATTCAGGACTCTCCTGAATAATGGGATTTCACTTTATGCTCAAGAACCCCCTGAAAAATGGGATTTTACTTTCTGTTCAGGACTCTCCTGAAATATGGAATTTAAGTTTATGTTCAGGACCCTCTTAAAAAATGGGATTTAAGTTTATGTCCATGAACCTCCTGAAAAATGGAATTTTACTTTTTGTTCAGAACTCTTCTGAAAATGGGATCTCACTTTTTGTTTAGCTCCCTTCTGAAAATATGAGATTTCACTTTATGTTAACGAACCCCCAAAAAATGGGCTTTCACATTATGCTTAGGACCCTCCCAAAAATGGGATTTCACCTTCTGTTTAGGACCCTCCTGAAAAATGGGATTTCACCTTATATTCAGGACCCTCCAGAAAAATGATATTTTACTTTCTGTTCAAGACCCTCCTGAAAAATAAGATTTTACATTCTGTTTAGGACCCTCCTAAAAAAATGGGATTACACATTATGTTTAGGACCTTCCTAGTAAATAGGATTTTACTTTCTGTTCAGGACCCTCCTTGAAAATTGGATTTTACATTCTGTTTAGGACCATCCAGGAAAATAGCATTTTACCTTCTGTTCAGGACCCTTCCAAAAAATGGGATTTTACTTTCATTTCAGGACCCTCCTAAAAAATGGGATTTTTCTTTTTGTTCAGGACCCTGTTGAAAAATGCGACTTTACACTATGTTCAGGACCCTCCTGAAAAATAGGACTTTAGTTTATTTCAGGACCCTTCTAAAAATATGGGATTTCATTCTATACTCAGGACCCTCCAGAAAAATGGGACTTTACTTTATATTCAGGACCCTCTTGAAGAATAAGATTTTACTTTCTTTATAGGACCCTCCTAAAAAATAGAGTTTTACTTTATGTTCAGGAATCTCCTGAAAAATTGGATTTTACTTTATGTTTAGGACCCTCTTGAAAAAATGGGATTTTACTTTCTGTTCAGGACCCTCTTGAAAAATGGGATTTCAGTTTATGTTTAGGAATCTCCTGAAAAATGTGATTTTACTTAATGTTCAGGGCCCTCCTGAAAAATAGGACTTTACTTTCTGTTCAGCACTCTCCTGAAAAATGGAATTTTACTTTCTGTTTAGGAGCTTTCCTGAAAATGGAATTTTAATTTATGTTCAGGACCCTCCTAAAACATAGGATTTCTATTTATTTTCAAGACCCTCTTGAAAAATTGAATTTTACTTTTTATTCAGGACTCTCCTGAAAAATAGGATTTTACTTTTTATTCAGGACCCTCCTGAAAAATGAGATTTCACTTTATGTTCAACACACCCTAAAAAAAGAGATTTTACTTTCTGTTTAGGACACTCCTGCGAAATGGGATTTTACTTTATGTACAGGACCCTCCTGAAAAATGAGATTTTACTATCTGTTCAGCACCCTCCTGAAAAATGGAATATCACTTTATGCTCAGGATTGTCCTAAAAAAGGTATTTTTACTCTATATTTTGGACCCTCCTAAAAAATGGTATTTTACTTTATATCTGGGATCTCCTGAAAAATTAGATTTTACTTTCTGTTGAGGACCCTCCTGAAAAATGGAGTTTCACTTTATGTTCAGGACCCTCCTAGAAAATGGGATCTCACTTTATGTTCAAGACCCTCCAAAAAAAAAAGATTTCACTTTATGCTCAAGACCCTCCTTTAAAATATAATTTCACCTTATGTTCCAAACCCTCCTGAAAAATAAGATTTTACCTTATGTTCAGGACCCTTCTGAGAAATGTGATTTTACTTTCTGTTCAGGACCCTCTTGAAAAATGAGATTTCACTTTATGTTCAGGACCCTCCTGGAAAATAAGGCTTTACTTTCTGTTCAGGACACTCCTGAAAAATGGGATTTAACTTTATGTTCAGGTCCCTCCTGAAAAATTGGATTTTACTTTAAGTCCAGGACCCTCCTGAAAAAATGAAATATTACTTTCTATTCAGGACTCTCCTGAAAAATGGGATTTAACTTTATGCTCAACAACCCCCTGAAAAATGGGATTTTACATTCTGTTCAGGACTCTCCTGAAATATGGAATTTAAGTTTATGTTCAGGACCCTCTTGAAAAATGGGATTTAAGTTTATGTCCATGACCCTCCTGAAAAATGGAATTTTACTTTTTGTTCAGGACTCTTCTGAAAATGGGATCTCACTTTATGTTTAGCTCCCTTCTAAAAATATGAGATTTCACTTTATGTTCAGGACCCTCCAAAAAATGGGATTTCATATTATGCTCAGGACCCTCCCAAAAATGGGATTTCACCTTCTGTTTAGGACCCTCCTGAAAAATGAGATTTCACCTTATATTCAGGACCCTCCAGAAAAATGATATTTTACTTTCTGTTCAAGACCCTCCTGAAAAATGAGATTTTACATTCTGTTTAGGACCCTCCTAAAAAAATGGGATTACACATTATGTTTAGGACCTTCCTAATAAATAGGATTTTACTTTCTGTTCAGGACCCTCCTTGAAAATTGGATTCTACTTTCTGTTTAGGACCCTCCTGAAAAATGGGATTTTACTTTCTGTTCAGGACCCTCTTGAAAAATGGGACTTTACTTTATCTTTAGGACCCTCCTTAAAAATGGGATTTCACCTTTTGTTCAGAACCCTCCTGAAAAATGAGATTTTACTTTCTGTTAAGGACCCTCCTGAAAAATGGGATTTCATATTATGTTTAGGACCTTCCTAGAAAATGGGATTTTACTTTCTGTTCAGGACCATCCTTGAAAATGGGATTCTACTTTCTGTTCAGGACCATCTTGGAAAACAGGATTTTACTTTCTGTTCAGGACACTTCCGAAAAATGGGATTTTACTTTCATTTCAGGACCCTCCTGAAAATGGGATTTAACTTTTTGTTTAGTACCCTCCTAAAAAATGAGATTTTACTTTATGTTCAGGACACTCGTGACAAATGGGATTTCTCATTATGTTTAGGACCCTCCTAAAAAATGGGATTTCACCTTATGTTCAGGGCCCTCCAGAAAAATGAGATTTTACTTTCTGTTTCGGACCATCCTGAAAAATGGGATTTCACATTATGTTTAGGACCTTCCTAGAAAATGGGATTTTACATTCTGTTCAGGATCCTCTTAGAAAATGGGATTCTACTTTCTGTTCAGGACCTTCCTGGAAAATGGGATTTCACCTTATGTTAAGGACCCTCTTGAAAAATGAGATTTTACATTTTGTTCCAGACCTCCTAGAAAATGGAATTTGACTTTCTGTTCAGGACCCTTCTGAAAATATGGGATTTTATTTTATGTTCAGGATCCTCCTGAAAAATGGACTTTACTTTATATTTAGGACCCTCCTGAAAAATAGAACTTTACTTTACGTTCAGGACCCTTCTGAAAATATGGGATTTTACTTTATCTTCAGGACCCTCCTGAAAAATGGGACTTTACTTTATATTCAGGACCCTCCTGAAAAATGGGACTTTACTTTCTGATCAGGACCCTCCTAGAAAATGGGATGTAGTTTCTGTTTTGGACCCTCTTGGAAAACAGCATTTTACTTTCTGTTCCGGACCCTTCTGAAAAATGGGAGTTTACTTTCTTTTCAAAACCCTCTTGAAAAATGGGATTTTACTTTCTGTTCAGGACCCTATTGAAAAATGGGACTTTACTTTTTGTTCAGGACCCTCCTGAAAAATAGGACTTTACTTTATTTAAGGACCGTTCTAAAAATATGGGATTTCATTCTATGTTCAGGACACTCCAGAAAAATGGGACTTTATTTTATATTCAGGACCCTTTCGAAGAATAATATTTTACTTTCTGTTCAGAACCCTCCTAAAAAGAGGATTTTACTTTATGTTCAGGACCCTCCTGAAAAATTAGATTTTACTTTATGTTTAGGACCCTCTTGAAAAAATGGTATTTTACTTTCTGTTTAGGACCATCTTGAAAAATGGGATTTCAGTTTAACACTCCTGAAAAATGTGATTTCACTTAATGTTCAGGGCCCTCCTGAAAAATAGGATTTTACTTACTGTTCAGCACACTCTAGAAAAATGGAATTTTACTTTTTGTTTAGGACCTTTCCTGAAAAATGGAATTTTAATTTATGTTCTGGACCCTCCTGAAAAATAGGATTTCTCTTTATTTTTAGGACCCTCTTGTAAAAATGAATTTTACTTTCTATTCAGGACACTCCTGGAAAATGGGCTTTCATTTTATCTTTAGGACTCTCCTGAAAAATGAGATTTTACTTTTTGTTCAGGACCCTCCTGAAAAATGGAATTTCACTTTATGTTTAGGACACCCTAAAAAAAGAGATTTTACTTTCTGTTTATGACCCTCCTGCAAAATGGGATTTTACTTTATGTACAGGACCCTCCTAAATAATGAGATTTTACTATCTGTTCAGCACCCTCCTGAAAAATGGAATTTCACTTTATGCTCAGGATTGTCCTAAAAAAGGTATTTTTACTTTATATTAAGGACCCTCCTAAAAAATGGTATTTTACTTTATATCTAGGACCCTCCTGAAAAATAAAATTTTACTTTCTATTAAGGACCCTCCTGAAAAATGGAGTTTCGCTTTATGTTCAGGACCCTCCTAAAAATGGGATCTCACTTTATGTTCAGGACCCTTCAAAAAAATGCGATTTCACTTTATGCTCAAGACCCTCCTTTAAAATATAATTTCACCTTATGTTCAGGACCCTCCTGAAAAATGAGATTTTACTTTATGTTCAGGACCCTTCTGAGAAATGGCATTTTACTTTCTGTTCAGGACCCTCTTGAAATATGATATTTCACTTTATGTTCAAAACCCTCCTGGAAAATAAGGTTTTACTTTCTGTTCAGGACCCTCCTGAAAAATAGGATTTAACTTTCTGTTCAGGTCCCTCCTGAAAAATTGGATTTTACTTTAAGTCCAGGACCCTCCTGAAAAAATGGAATATTACTTTCTATTCAGGACTCTCCGGAAAAATGAGATTTTACTTTATGCTCAAGAACATCCTGAAAAATGGGATTTTATTTTCTGTTCAGAACCCTCCTGAAAAATGGGATTTAAGTTTATGTTCAGGACCCTCCTGAAAAATGGAATTTAAGTTTATGTCCAGGACCCTCGTGAAAAATGGAATTTTACTTTCTGTTTAAGACTATTCTGAAAAATGGGATCTCACTTTATGTTAATCTCCCTTCTGAAAAAATATGAGATTTCACTTTATGTTCAAGACCCTCCAAAAAAATGGTATTTCACATTATGCTCAGGACCCTCCCTAAAATGGGATTTCGCATTACGTTTAGGGCCCTCCTAAAAAAAGAGATTTCACATTATGTTCAGGACCATCCTGAAAAATAAGATTTTACATTGTGTTCTGGACCCTCCTAAAAAATGGGATTACACATTATGTTTAGGACCTTCCTAGAAAATAGGATTCTACTTTCTGTTCAGGACCCTCCTAGAAAATTGGATTCTTCTTTCTATTCATGCCTCTCCTGGAAAATGGGATTTCATTTTATGTTCAGGACCCTCCAAAAAATAGAATTTTACTTTCATTTCAGGACACTCCTGAAAAATGGGATTTTACTTTCTATTCAGGACCCTCTTGAAAAATGGGACTTTAATTTATATTTAGGACCCTCCTTAAAAATGAGATTTCACCTTATGTTCAGAACCCTCCTGAAAAATGAGATTTTACTTTCTGTTACGGACCCTCCAGAAAAATGGGGTTTCATATTATGTTTAGGACCTTCCTAGAAAATGGGATTTTACTTTCTGTTCAGGACCCTCCTAGAAAATGGGACGCTAGTTTCTGTTCAGCACCATCTTGGAAAATAGGATTTTACTTTCTGTTCAGGACCCTTCCAAAAAATGGGATTTTACTTTCATTTCAGGACCCTTGCTGAAAAATGGAATTTAACTTTCTGTTCAGGACCCACCTAAAAAATGAGACTTTACTTTATGTTCAGGACACTCGTGACAAATGGGATTTCACATTATGTTTAGGACCCTCCTAAAAAATGGGATTTTACCTTATGTTCAGGACCCTCTATAAAAATGAGATTTTACTTTCTATTCCGGACCCTCCTGAAAAATGGGATTTCACATTATGTTTAGGACCTTCCTAGAAAATGGGATTTTACATTCTGTTCAGGACCCTCCTAGAAAATGGGATTCTACTTTCTGTTCAGGACCCTCCTGGAAAATGGGATTTCACCTTATGTTCAGGACCCTCTTGAGAAATGAGATTTTACATTTTGTTCAGGATCCTCCTAGAAAATGGAATTTGACTTTCAGTTCAGGATCCTTCTGAAAATATGGGATTTTATTTTATGTTTAGGACCCACCTGAAAAATGGGACTTTACTTTATATTTAGGACCCTCCTAAAAAATAGAACTTTACTTTATGTTCAGGACCCTTCTAAAAATATGGGATTTTACTTTATGTTCAGGACCCTCCTGGAAAATGGGACTTTACTTTATATTCAGGACCCTCCTGAAAAATGGGACTTTACTTTCTGTTTAGGACCCTCCTAGAAAATGGGTTTCTAGTTTCTGTTTTGGACCCTCTTGGAAAATGGGATTTTACGTTCTGTTCAGGAACCTTCTGAAAAATGGGATTTTACTTTCTTTTCAGAACCCTCTTAAAAAATGGGATTTTACTTTCTGTTAAGGACCCTGTTGAAAAATGGGACTTTACTTTATGTTCAGGACCCTCCTAAAAAATAGGACTTTACTTTATTTCAGGACCCTTCTAAAAATATGGGATTTCATTTTATGTTCAGGACCCTCCTGACAAATGGGATTTTACTTTCTGTTCAGGACATTGTTAAAAAATGGGATTTCACTTTATGATCAGGACTCTCTTGAAAAATAAGATTTTACTTCCTGTTCAGGACCCTCCTGAAAAATGGGATTTTACTTTATGTACAGGACTCTCCTGAAAAATGAGATTTTACTTTCTGTTCAGGACTTTACTTTATATTCAGGACCCTCTTGAAGAATAAGATTTTACTTTCTGTTCGGGACCATCCTGAAAAATAGGATTTTAGTTTATGTTCAGGACCCTTCTGAAAATATGGGATTTTATTTTATGTTTAGGACCCACCTAAAAAATGGGACTTTACTTTATATTTAGGACCCTCCTAAAAAATAGAACTTTACTTTATGTTCAGGACCCTTCTGAAAATATGGGATTTTACTTTATGTTCAGGACCCTCCTGAAAAATAGGACTTTACTTTATATTCAGGACCCTCCTGAAAAATGGGACTTTACTTTCTTTTCAGGACTCTCCTAGAAAATGGGTTTCTAGTTTCTGTTTTGGACCTTCTTGGAAAATGGGATTTTACTTTCTGTTCAGGAACCTTCTCAAAAATGGGATTTTACTTTCTTTTCAGAACCCTCTTGAAAAATGGGATTTTACTCTCTGTTAAGGACCCTGTTGAAAAATGGGACTTTACTTTATGTTCAGGACCCTCCTACAAAATAGGACTTTACTTTATTTCAGGACCCTTCTAAAAATATGGGATTTCATTTTATGTTCAGGACTCTCCTAACAAATGGGATTTTACTTTCTGTTCAGGACATTGTTAAAAAATGGGATTTCACTTTATGATCAGGACTCTCTTGAAAAATGAGATTTTACTTCCTGTTCAGGACCCTCCTGTAAAATGGGATTTTACTTTATGTACAGGACTCTCCTGAAAAATGAGATTTTACTTTCTGTTTAGGACTTTACTTTATATTCAGGACCCTCTTGAAGAATAAGATTTTACTTTCTGTTCAGGACCATCCTTAAAAATAGGATTTTAGTTTATGTTTAGGACATTCCTAAAAAATGAGATTTTACTTTATGTTTAGGACACTCATGAAAAAATGAGATTTTACTTTCTGTTCAGGACCCTCCTGAAAAACAGGATTTCAGTTTATGTTCAGGACTCTCCTAAAAAATGGGATTTCACTTTATGTTCAGGACCTTCCTGAAAAAAGGATTTTACTTTTTGTTCAAGTCCCTCCTGAAAAATGGCATTTTACTTTCTGTTTAGGACCCTTCCTGAAAAATAGAATATCAGTATATGTTCAGGACCCTCCTGAAAAATAGGATTTTTCTTTCTTTTCAGAATCCTCTTGAATAATGGGATTGTACTTTTTGTTCAGGACCCTCTTGAAATATGGGACTTTACTTTATGTTCAGGACCCTCCTGAAAAATAGAACTTTACTTTATTTCAGGACCCTTCTAAAAATATGGGATTTTATTTTATGTTCAGTACACTCCTAAAAAAATGGGAATATACTTTATATTCAGGACCCTCTTGAAGAATAAGATTTTACTTTCTGTTCAGAACCCTCCTAAAAAATAGAATTTTACTTTATGTTCAGGACCCTCCTGAAAAATTGGATTTTACTTTATGTTTAGGACCCTCATGAAAAAATTGGATTTTACTTTCTGTTTAGGACTCTCCTGACAATTGGGATTTTAGTTTATGTTCAAAACTCTCCTGAAAAATCGGATTTCACTTTATGTTCAGGACCTTCCTGAAAAATAGGAGTTTACTTTCTGTCTAGGACCCTCCTGAAAAATGGGATTTTACTTTCTGTTTTGGACCCTTCCTGAAAAATAGAATTTCACTTTATGTTCAGGACCCTCCTGAAAAATAAGATTTCTCTTTATGTTCAGGACCCTCCTGAAAATGGAATTTTACTTTCTATTCAGGACTCTATTGAAAAATAGGATTTTACTTTATGCTTAAGACCCTCCTGAAAAATGGGATTTTACTTTCGGTTCAGGACCCTCCTGAAAAATGGGATTTCACTTTATGTTTAGGACCCTCCTGAAAAATGAGATTTTACTTTCTGTTCAGGACCCTTCTGATAAATGGATTTTACTTTATGTACAGGACCATCCTGAAAAAATGAGATTTTACTTTCTACGTAGGACCCTCCTGAAAAATGGAATTTCACTATATGCTCAGGACTGTCCTGAAAAAAGGTATTTATACTTTATGTTGAAGACCGTCCTGAAAAAATGGGACTTTACTTTATAATCAAGAAGCTTTTGCAGAATAAGATTTTACTTTCTGTTCAGAACCCTCCTAATAAATAGGATTTTACTATATGTTCAGGACCCTTCTGAAAAATGGGATTTTACTTTTTGTTCAGCACACTCAAGAAAAATGGAATTTTACTTTCTGTTTAGGACCTTTCCTGAAAAATGCAATTTTAATTTATGTTCTGGACCCTCCTGAAAAATAGGATTTCCCTTTATTTTTAGGACCCTTTTGTAAAATTGAATTTTACTTTCTATTCAGGACTCTCTTGGAAAATGGGATTTCATTTTATGTTTAGGACTCTCCTGAAAAATGGGATTTTACTTTTTGTTCATGACCCTCCTGAAAAATGGGATTTCACTTTATGTTTAGGACACCCTAAAAAAAGAGATTTTACTTTCTGTTTAGGACCCTCTTGCAAAATGGGATTTTACTTTCTGTACAGGACCCTCCTAAAAAATGATATTTTACTATCTGTTCAGCACCCTCCTGAAAAATGGAATTTCACTTTATGCTCAGGATTGTCCTCAAAAAGGTATTTTTACTTTATATTCAGGACCCTCCTAAAAAATGGTATTTTACTTTATATCTAGGACCCTCCTGAAAAATAAATATTTACTTTCTGTTAAGGACCCTCCTGAAAAATGGACTTTCGCTTTATGTTCAGGACCCTCCTAAAAAATGGGATCTCACTTTATGTTCAGGACCATTCAAAAAAATGAGATTTCACTTTATGCTCAAGACCCTCCTTTAAAATATAATTTCACCTTATGTTCAGGACCCTCCTAAAAAATAAGATTTTACTTTATGTTCAGGACCCTTCTGAGAAATGGGATTTTACATTCTGTTCAGGACCCTCTTGAAATATGATATTTCACTTTATGTTCAAGACCCTCCTGGAAAATAAGGTTTTACTTTCTGCTCAGAACCCTCCTGAAAAATAGGATTTAACTTTATGTTCAGGTCCCTCGTGAAAAATTGGATTTTACTTTAAGTCCAGGACCCTCCTGAAAAATGGAATATTACTTTCTATTCAGGACTCTCCTGAAAAATGGGATTTTACTTTATGCTCAAGAACATCCTGAAAAATGGGATTTTATTTTCTGTTCAGGACCCTCCTGAAAAATGGGATTTAAGTTTATGTCCAGGACCCTCGTGAAAAATAGAATTTTACTTTCTGTTTAAGACTATTCTGAAAAATGGGATCTCACTTTATGTTAATCTCCCTTCTGAAAAAATATGAGATTTCACTTTATGTTCAGGACCCTCCAAAAAAATGGTATTTCACATTATGCTCAGGACCCTCCCAAAAATGGGATTTCGCATTACGTTTAGGGTCCTCCTGAAAAATGAGATTTCACATTATGTTCAGGACCCTCCTGAAAAATATGATTTTACATTCTTTTCAGGTCCCTCCTAAAAAATGGGATTTCACATTATGTTTAGGACCTTCCTAGAAAATAGGATTCTACTTTCTGTTCAGGACCCTCCTAGAAAATTGGATTCTACTTTCTATTCAGGACCCTCCTGGAAAATGGGATTTCATTTTATGTTCAGGACCCGTCCAAAAAATGGAATTTTACTTTCATTTCAGGACCCTCCTGAAAAATGGGATTTTACTTTCTGTGCAGGACCCTCTTGAAAAATGGGACTTTACTTTATATTTAGGACCTCCTTAAAAATGAGATTTCACCTTATGTTCAGAACCCTCCAGAAAAATGAGTGTTTACTTTCTGTTATGGACCCTCCTGAAAAATGGGATTTTATATTATGTTTAGGACCTTCCTAGAAAATTGGATTTTACTTTCTGTTCAGTACCCTCATTGAAAATGGGATGCTACTTTCTGTTCAGCACCGAAAAATGGGATTTTACTTTCATTTCAGGACCCTTCTGAAAAATGGAATTTAACTTTCTGTTACGGTCCCTCCTTAAAAATGAGACTTTACTTTATGTTCAGGGCACTCGTGACAAATGGGATTTCACATTTTGTGTAGGACCCTCCTAAAAAATGGGATTTTAGCATATGTTCAGGACCCTCTATAAAAATGAGATTTTACTTTCTGTTCCGGACCCTCCTGAAAAATGAGATTTCATATTATGTTTAGGACCTTTGTAGAAAATGGGATTTTACATTCTGTTCAGGACCCTCCTTGAAAATTGGATTCTACTTTCTGTTCAGGACCCTCCTGGAAAATGGGATTTCACCTTATGTTCAGGACCCTCTTGAGAAATAAGATTTTACATTTTGTTCAAGATCCTCCTAGAAAATGGAATTTGACTTTCTGTTCAGGACCCTTCTGAAAATATGGGATTTTATTTTATGTTTAGGACCCACCTAAAAAATGGGACTTTACTTTATATTTAGGACACTCCTAAAAAATAGAACTTTACTTTATGTTCAGGACCCTTCTGAAAATTTGGGATTTTACTTTATGTTCAGGACCCTCCTGAAAAATGGGACTTTACTTTATATTCAGGACCCTCCTGAAAAATGGGACTTTACTTTATATTTAGGACCCTCCTAAAAAATAGAACTTTACTTTATGTTCAGGACCCTTCTGAAAATTTGGGATTTTACTTTATGTTCAGGACCCTCATGAAAAATAGGACTTTACTTTATATTCAGGACCCTCCTGAAAAATGGGACTTTACTTTTTGTTCAGGACCCTCCTAGAAAATGGGATTCTAGTTTCTGTTTTGGACCCTCGTGGAAAATGGGATTTTACTTTCTGTTCAGGACCCTTCTGAGAAAAATGGGATTTTACTTTCTTTTCAGAACCCTCTTGAAAAATGGGATTTTACTTTATGTTCAGGACCCTGTTGAAAAATGGGACTTTACTTTATGTTCAGGACCCTCCTAAAAAATAGGATTTCACTTTATTTCAGGACCCTTCTAAAAATATGGGATTTCATTTTATGTTCAGGACCCTCCTGACAAATGGTATTTTACTTTCTGTTCAGGACCTTCTTAAAAAATGGTATTTCACTTTATGATCAGGACCCTCATGAAAAATGAGATTTTACTTCCTGTTCAGGACCCTCCTGAAAAATGAGATTTTACTTTATGTACAGGACTCTCCTGAAAAATGAGTTTTATTTTCTGTTCAGGACCCTCATGAAAATTGGAATTTCACTATATTCTCGGGACTGTCCTGAAAAAAGGTATTTATACTTTATATTCAGGACCCTCCTAAAAATTGGGAGTTTACTTTATATTCAGGACCCTCTTGAAGAATAAGATTTTACTTTCTGTTCAGGACCATCCTAAAAAATAGGATTTTATTTTATGTTCAGGACATTCCTAAAAAATGGACTTTACTTTATATTTAGGACCCTCCTGAAAAATAGAACTTTACTTTAAGTTCAGGACCCTTCTGAAAATATGGAATTTTAATTTATGTTCAGGACCCTCCTGAAAAATGGGACTTTACTTTATATTCAGGACCCTCCTGAAAAATGGGACTTTACTTTCTGATCCGGACCCTCCTAGAAAATGGGATTTAGTTTCTGTTTTGGACCCTCCTGGAAAATAGCATTTTACTTTCTGTTCAGGACCCTCCAGAAAAATGGGACTTTACTTTATATTCAGGACCCTCTTGAAAAATGGGATTTTACTTTCTGTTCAGGACCTTGTTGAAAAATGGGACTTTACTTTTTGTTCAGGACCCTCCTGAAAAATAGGACTTTACTTTATTTCATGACCCTTTTAAAAATGTGGGGTTTCATTCTATGTTCAGGACCCTCCAGAAAAATGGGACTTTACTTTATATTCAGGTCCCTCTTGAAGAATAAGATTTTACTTTCTTATCATGACCCTCCTAAAAAATAGTCTTTTACTTTATGTTCAGGAACCTCCTTAAAAATTGGATTTTACTTTATGTTTAGGACCCTCTTGAAAAAAATGGTATTTTACTTTCTGTTCAGGACCCTCTTGAAAAATGGGATTTCAGTTTATGTTTAGGACTCTCCTGAAAAATGTGATTTCACTTAATGTTCAGGGCCCTCCTGAAAAATAGGATTTTACTTTCTGTTCAGCACACTCCAGAAAAATGGAATTTAACTTTCTGTTTAGGACCTTTCCTGAAAAATGGAATTTCAATTTATGTTCAGGACCCTCCTGAAAAATAGGATTTCTCTTTATTTTTAGGACCCTCTTGAAAAATGGAATTTTACTTTCTATTCAGGACTCTCCTGAAAAATGGGATTTCATTTTATGTATAGGACTCTCCTGAAAAATGGGATTTTACTTTTTGTTCATGACCCTCCTGAAAAATGGGATTTCACTTTATGTTTAGGACACCCTAAAAAAAGAGATTTTACTTTCTGTTTAGGACCCTCTTGCAAAATGAGATTTTACTTTATGTACAGGACCCTCCTAAAAAATGAGATTTTACTATCTGTTCAGCACCCTCCTGAAAAATGGAATTTCACTTTATGCTCAGGATTGTCCTAAAAAAGGTATTTTTACTTTATATTGAGGACCCTCCTAAAAAATGGTATTTTACTTTATATCTAGGACCCTTCTGAAAAATAAATATTTACTTTCTGTTAAGGACCCTCCTGAAAAATGGAGTTTCACTTTATGTTCAGGACCCTCCTAAAAAATGGGATCTCACTTTATGTTCAGGACCCTTCAAAAAAATGAGATTTCACTTTATGCTCAAGACCCTCCTTTAAAATATAATTTCACCTTATGTTCAGGACCCTCCTGAAAAATGAGATTTTACTTTATGTTCAGGACCCTTCTGAGAAATGGGATTTTACATTCTGTTCAGGACCCTCTTGAAATATGAGATTTTACTTTATGTTCATGACCCTCCTGGAAAATATGGTTTTACTTTCTGTTCAGGACCCTCCTGAAAAATAGGATTTAACTTTCTGTTCAGGTCCCTCCTGAAAAATTGGATTTTACTTTAAGTCCAGGACCCTCCTGAAAAAATGGAATATTACTTTCTATTCAGGACTCTCCTGAAAAATGAGATTTTACTTTATGCTCAAGAACCTCCTGAAAAATGGGATTTTATTTTCTGTTCTGGACCCTCCTGAAAAATTGGATTTAAATTTATGTTTAGGACCCTCCTGAAAAATGGAATTTAAGGTTATGTCCAGGACCCTCGTGAAAAATGGAATTTTACTTTCTGTTTAAGACTATTCTGAAAAATGGGATCTCACTTTATGTTAATCTCCCTTCTGAAAAAATATGAGATTTCACTTTATGTTCAGGACCCTCCAGAAAAATGGGATTTCAATTTATGTTCAGAACTCTCCTAAAAAATGGGATTTCACTTTATGTTCAGGACCCTCCTGAAAAAATGATTTTTCTTTCTGTTCAGGAACCTCCTGAAAAATGGGATTTTACTTTCTGTTTAGGACCCTTCCTGAAAAATAGAAGTTCACTTTATGTTCAGGACCATCCTGAGGTATAGGATTTCTCTTTATGTTCAGGACCCTCCTGAAAATGGAATTTTACTTTCTATTCAGGAACCCTCCTGAAAAATAGGATTTTACTTTATGCTCAAGACCCTCCTGAAAAATGGGATTTTACTTTTGGTTCAGGACCCTCCTGAAAAATGGGATTTCACATTATGTTCAAGACCCTGCTGAAAAATGAGATGTTACTTTTTGTTCAGGACCCTCCTGAAAAATGGATTTTACTTTACGTACAGGACCCTCCAGAAAAATGAGATTTTACCTTCTGTGTAGGACCCTCCTGAAAAATGGAATTTCAGTATATGCTCGGGACTGTCCTGAAAAAAGGTATTTATACTTTATATTTAATTGGAACATGGTTTAAGTGGTCACCGCAATGCGATGAAGAGTCTATCACTATAAGCATTGCGACCCGATGCTATCGCGGTGAGGTGCTAGAATCAAAATCCAAACAAGACCCAATCCTCGTCTGAAAAATCTGAAACTTCCTCGAGGCATGCCCCTTACACCCCTAAATATGAATTAACTGAAAAAAACCTCTCAGGGTTGAGGGAACCAATTTAAATATTCTCGAAGTTAAGAGTCCAAAAATAAGACTAATTCCCCAACACTTAGTGCAATTTTCAAGCATTAAGCCTCTTATGCATGAAACTAGGAGCTGAACTATGCTAATTATAATACAGGGTATTACATCAGTAAAGATGGAGTGAGTCATTACATTAAATATCAGGACCCTCCTAAAAAATGGGACTTTACTTCACATCCAGGACCCTCTTGAAGAATAAAATTTTACTTTCTGTTCAGGACCATCCTAAAAAATAGGATTTTACTTTATGTTCAGGACTCTCCTAAAAAATGGGATTTTACTTTATGTTTAGGACCCTCATGAAAAAATGGGATTTTACTTTTTGCTCAGGACCCTCCAGAGAAATGGGATTTCAATTTATGTTCAGAACTCTCCGGAAAAATGGGATTTCACTTTATGTTCAGTACCCTCCTGAAAAAATGATTTTACTTTCTGTTCAGGAACCTCCTGAAAAATGGGATTTTACTTTCTGTTTAGGACCCTTCCTGAAAAATGGAATTTCACTTTATGTTCAGGACCCTCCTGAGGTATAGGATTTCTCTTTATGTTCAGGACCCTCCTGAAAATGAAATTTTACTTTCTATTCAGGACTCCCCTGAAAAATAGGATTTTACTTTATGCTCAAGACCCTCCTGAAAAATGGGATTTTACTTTTGGTTCAGGACCCTCCTGAAAAATGGGATATCACATTATGTTCAAGACCCTCCTGAAAAATGAGATGTTACTTTTTGTTCAGGACCCTCCTGAAAAATGGATTTTACTTTACTTACAGGATCCTCTAGAAAAATGAGAATTTACCTTCTGTGTAGGACCCTCCTGAAAAATGGAATTTCACTATATGCTCGGGACTGTCCTGAAAAAATGTATTTATACTTTATATTCAGTACCCCTTCTAAAAAATGGGACTTTACTTCATATCCAGGACCCTCTTGAAGAATAAAATTTTTCTTTCTGTTCAGGACCATCCAAAAAAATAGGATTTTACTTTATGTTCAGGACTCTCCTAAAAAATGGGATTTTACTTTATGTTTAGGACCCTCATGAAAAAATGGGTTTTTAATTTTTGTTCAGGACCCTCCAGAAAAATGGGATTTCAATTTATGTTCAGAACTCTCCTGAAAAATGGGATTTCACTTTATGTTCAGGACCCTCCTGAAAAAATAATTTTACTTTCTGTTCAGGACCCTCCTGAAAAATGGGATTTTACTTTCTGTTTATGACCCTTCCTGAATAATGGAATTTCACTTTATGTTTAGGACCCTCCTGAAAAATAGGATTTCTCTTTATGTTCAGGACCTTCCTAAAAAATGGAATTTAACTTTCTATTCAGGACTTTCTTGAAAAATAGGATTTTACTTCATGTTCAAGACCCTCATGAAAAATGGGATTTTACTTTCTGTTCAGGACACTCCTGAAAAATAGGATTTCATATTTTGTTCAGGACCCTCCTGAAAAATGAGATTTTACTTTCAGTTCAGGGCCCTCCTGAAAAATGGGATTTTACTTTATGTACAGGACCCTCCTGAAAAATGAGATTTTACTTTCTGTTCAGGACCCTCCTGAAAAAAAGAATTTCACTTTATGCTCATGAACCTCCTGAAAAATGGGATTTCACTTTATGTTCAGGACACTTCTAAAAAATTTAGATTTCACTTTATGCTTAGGACCCTCCTGAAAAATAGAATTTCAACTCATGTTTAGGACTCTCTTGAAAAATGGGATTTTACCTTATGTTCAGGAACCTCCTAAAAAATAGGATTTTTCTTATGTTCAAGACCCTTCTGAGAAATAGGATTTCACTTTATGTTCAGGACCCTCCTGAAAAATAGGATTGCTCTTTATGTTCAGGACCCTCCTAAGAAATGGAATTTTACTTTCTATTCAGGACTCTCCTGAAAAATAGAATTTTACTTTACGCTTAAGACCCATATGATAAATGGGATTTTACTTTCTGTTCAGGACACTTCTGAAAAATGGTACACATTATGTTCAGGACCCTCCTGAAAAATAAGATTTTACTTTCTTTTCAGGACCCTCTTGAAAAATAGGATTTTACATTATGATCAGGAACCTCCTGAAAAATGGGATCTCACTTTATGTTCAGGAACCTCCTAAAAAATGAGATCTCACTTTATGCTCAGGACCCTCCTGAAAAATAGAATTTTAACTTATGTTCAGTACCCTACTGAAAAATGAGATTTTACCCTATGTTCAGGACCCTCCTAAAAAATGGGATTTTTTCTTATGTTCAGGACCTTTCTGAGAAATAGGATTTTACTTTCTGTTCAGGACCCTCTTGAAAAATGAGATTTCACTTTATGTTCAGGACCCTCTTGGAAAATGGTGTTTTACTTTCAGTTCAAGACCCTCCTAGAAAATAGGATTCTACTTTAGGTTCAGGACCCTCCTTAGAAATTGAATTTTACTTTCTGTTCAAGACCCTCTTGAAAAATGTGATTTTACTTTATGTTTAGGACCCTCATAAAAAAATGGGATTTTACTTTCTGTTCAGGACCCTCTTGAAAAATGGGATTTCAATTTATGTTCAGAACTCTCCTGAAAAATGGGATTTCACTTTATGTTCAGGACCCTTCTGAAAAAATAATTTTACTTTCGGTTCAGGACCATCCTGAAAAATGGGATTTTACTTTCTGTTTCGGACGCTTCCTGAAAAATGGTATTTCACATTATGTTTAGGACCCTCCTAAAAAATAGGATTTCTCTTTATCTTCAGGACCATCCTAAAAAATGAAATTTTACTTTCTATTCAGGATTCTCCTGAAAAATAGGATTCTACTTTATGATCAAGACCCTCATGAGAAAAGGGATTTTACTTTCTGTTCAGGACCCTCTTGAAAAATGGGATTTCTCTTTATGTTCAGGACCCTCCTAAAAAATAGAATTTTACTTTCTATTCAGGACACCCCTGAAAAATAGAATTTTACTTTATGCTCAAGACCCTCATGAAAAATAGGACTTTAATTTCTATTCAGGACCCTCCTGAAAAAAGAAATTTCTATTTATGTTCAGGACCCTCCTGAAAAATTAGATTTCACTCTATGTTCAGGACTCTCCTGAAAAATAGGATTTTACTTTATGTTCACGAACCTCCTGAAAAATGGAATTTTACTTTATCTACAGGACCCTCCTACAAATGGAATTTCACTTTATGCTCAGGACTGTCCTAAAAAATGTATTTTTACTTTATATTCAAGACCCTCCTTAAAAATGAGATTTTACTTTATAAATAGGACCCTCCTGAAAAATGAGGTTTTACTTTATGTTCAGAACCCTGCTGACAAATAGAATTTCACTTTATGTTCAGGACCCTCCTGAAAAATGGGATCTCACTTTATGTTCAGGACCCTCCTAAAAAATGAGATTTCACTTTATGCTCAGGACCCTCCTGAAAAATAAAATTTCACCTTTTGTTTAGAACCCTCCTGAAAAATGGAATTTTACCTTATGTTCAGGACCCTCCTAAAAAATGGGATATTTTCTTATGTTCAGGACCCTTCTGAGAAATAGGATTTTACTTTCTGTTCAGGACTCTCCTAAAAAATGAGATTTCACTTTATGTTCAGGACCCTCCTGGAAAATGGGATTTTACTTTCTGTTCAGGACTCTCCTAGAAAATGAGATTCTACTTTCAGTTCAGGACCCGCCTTGGTAATGGAATTTTACTTTCTGTTCAGGACCCTGTTGAAAAATGAGATTTTACTTACTCTTCAGGGCCCCCCTGAAAAATGGGACTTTACTTTATGTTCTGGACCCTCCTGAAAAATGGAACTTTATGTTCAGGACCCTCTTGAAAATTGGGGGTTTAATTTATGCTGAGGAACCTCCTGAAAAATTAGATTTTACTTTATGTTCAGGACCCTCCTAAAAAATGGAATTGTGCTTTTTGTTCAAGACCCTCCTAAAAAAATAGGATTTTATATTTTGCTCCGGACCCTCCTGAAAAATGGGATTTCACTTTATGTTCAGGACCCTCCTGAAAAATGGGATTTCACGTTATGTTCAGGACACTCTTGAAAAATGGGATTTCACTTTTTGTTTAGGACACTCCTTAAAAATAGAATTTTACCTTTTGTTCAGAACCCTCCTGAAAAATAGGATTTTTCATTATGCTCAAGACCCTCTTGAAAAATGTGATTTTATTTTCTGTTTAGGACCCTCCTGAAAAATTGGATTTAATTTTAACTTCAGGACCCTCCTGAAAAATAGGATTTTACTTTAAGTCTAGGACCCCCCTAAAAAATGGAACTTTACTTTCTATTCAGGACTCTCCTGAAAAATGGGATTCTACTTTATGCTAAAGACCCTCCGGAAAAATGGGATTTTACTTTCTGTTCAGGACCCTCCTTAAAAATGGGATTTAACTTTATGTTCAGGACCCTCCTGAAAATTGGGCTTTCACATTATGTCCAGGACCCTCCTAAAAAATGGAATTTTACTTTCTATTCAGGACCCTTCTGAAAAATAGGATCTCACATTATGCTCATGACCCTCCCAAAAATGGGATTTCACCTTATGTTTAGGACCCTCCTGGAAAATGAGGTTTCACCTTGTGTTCAGGACCCTCCTGAAAAATGAGATTTTACATTCTGTTCATGACCCTCCGTAAAAATAGGATTTCACATTATGTTTAGGACCTTCCTAGAAAATGGGATTTTATTTTCTGTTCAGGACCCTCCTAGAAAATTGGATTCGTCATTCTGTTTTGGACCCTCCTGGAAAATAGGATTTTACTTTCTGTTCAGGACCCTCTTGAAAAATGGGACTTTACTTTATGTTCAGGACCCTCCTGAAAAATAGGACTTTACTTTATGTTCAGGAACCTTCTGAAAATATGGGTTTCATTTTATGTTCAGGACCCTCCTGAAAAATGGGACTTTACTTTATATTCAGTACTCTCTTGAAAAATGAGATTTTTGTTTCTGTTCAGGACCCTCCTGAAAAATAGGATTTCAGTTTATGTTCAAGACACTCCTAAAAAATGGTATTTTACTTTATGCTCAAGACCCTCCTAAAAATAGGAATTTTACTTTCTGTTCAGGACCCTCTTGAAAATTCTGATTTAACTCTATGTTCAGGACCCTCCTGAAAAATAAGACTTTACATTATGTTCAGGACTCTACTGAAAATATGGGATTTCATTTTCTGTTCAGGACTCTCTTGAAAAATGGACTTTACTTTATGTTCAGGACCCTCCTGAAAAATAGGACTTTACTTTATGTTCAGGACCCTTCTGAAAATATGGGATTTTATTTTATGTTCAGGACCCTTCTGAAAAATAGAACTTCACTTTTTATTCAGGACCCTCTTGAAAAAAGGACATTTCACTTTATGTTCACGTCCCTCCTGAAAAATGGAATTTTACTTTATGCTCAAGACGCTTCTAAAAAAAGAGATTTTACTTTCTGTTCAGGACCCTCCCTAAAATGGAATTTTACTTTCTATTCAGTACTCTCCTGAAAAAGAGGATTTTACTTTATGCTCAAGACCCTCCTGAAAAATAGGATTTTACTTTATGTTTAGGACCTTCTTGAAAAATGGGATTTCACTTTATGTTCAGGACCCTCCTAAAAAATGAGATTTTACTTTCTGTTTAGGACACTCTTGAAAAATGGGATTTTTCCTTATGTACAGGACCCTCCTAAAAAATGAGATTTTACTTTCTGTTCAGGACCCTCCTGAAAAATAGAATTTCACTATATACTCGGGTCTGTCCTGAAAAAAGGTATTTATACTTTATATTCAGAACCCTCCTAAAAAATAAGACTTTACTTTATATTCAAGACCCTTTTGAAGAATAAGATTTTACTTTCATTTCAAGACCATACTAAAAAATAGGATTTTACTTTATGTTTAGGACCCTCATGAAAAAATAAGATTTTACTTTCTGTTCAGGACCCTCCTGAAAACGGGATTTCAGTTTATGTTCAGGACTCTCCTGAAAAATGGGATTTCACTTTATGTTCAGGAACTTCCTGAAAAAAGGATTTTACTTTCTTTTCAGGACCCTCCTGAAAATGTGATTTTGCTTTCTGTTTAGGATCCTTCCTGAAAAACGGATTTCACTATATGTCCAAGACCCTCCTGAAAAATAGGATTTCTCTTTATGTTCAGGACCCTCCTGAAAAATGGAATTTTACTTTCTATTTAGGAGACTCCTGAAAAATAGGATTTTACTTTATGCTCAAGACTCTCATGAAAAATGGGATTTAACTTTTTGTTCAGGACCCTCCTAAAAAATGTGATTTCACTTTATGTACAGGACCCAGCATAAAAATTAGATTTTACTTTCTGTTCAGGACCCTCCTGAAAAATGGGATTTTACTTTATGTACAGGAACCTCTTGAAAAATGAGATTTTACTTTCTGTTCAGGACCCTCCTAAAAAATAGAATTTTACTTTATGTTTAGTACCCTCCTAAAAATGGCATATCACTTTATGTTCAGGACTCTCTTAATAAATGAGAATTCACTTTATGCTCAGGATCCTCCTGAAAAATAGAATTTCACCTTATGTTCAGGACCCTCTTAAAAAATGGAATTTTACCTTATGTTCAGGACCCTTCTAAAAAATAGGATTTTACTTTCTGTTCAAGACTCTCCTAAAAATTGAGATTTCATTTTATGTTCAGGACCCTCCTGGAAAATGGGATTTTACTTTCTGTTCAGGACTCTCCTAGAAAATGAGATTCTACTTTCAGTTCAAGACCCTCCTTGGTAATGGAATTTTACTTTCTGTTTAGGACCCTCCTGAAAAATGATATTTTACTTACTGTTCAGGGCCCCCTGAAAAATGGGACTTTTCTTTATGTTCAGGACCCTCCTGAAAAATGGAACTTTATGTTCAGGACCCTCCTAAAAATTGGTCGTTTAATTTATGCTGAGGAACCTCCTGAAAAATTATATTTTACATTATGTTCAGGACCCTCCTGAAAAATGGAATTATGCTTTCTGTTCAAGACCCTCCTGAAAAAATAGGATTTTACATTTTGCTTCGGACCCTCCTGAAAAATGGGATTTCACTTTATGTTCAGGACCCTCCTGAAAAATGGGGTTTCACTTTATGTTTAGGACTCTCCTGAAAAATAGGATTTTACTTTTTTTCAGGACCCTCCTGAAAAGTAGGACTTTACTTTATGTTTAGGACCCTTCTGAAAATATGGGATTTTATTTTATGTTCAGGACCCTTCTGAAAAATAGAACTTCACTTTTTATTCAGGACCCTCTTGAAAAAAGGAGATTTCACTTTATGTTCACATCCCTCCTGAAAAATGGAATTTTACTTTTTGCTCAAGACGCTTCTAAAAAAAGAGATTTTACTTTCTGTTCAGGACCCTCCCTAAAATGGAATTTTACTTTCTATTCAGTACTCTCCTGAAAAAGAGGATTTTACTTTATGCTCAAGACCCTCCTGAAAAATAGGATTTTACTTTCTGTTTAGGACCTTCTTGAAAAATGGGATTTCACTTTATGTTCAGGACCCTCCTAAAAAATGAGATTTTACTTTCTGTTCAGGACACTCTTGAAAAATGGGATTTTTCCTTATGTACAGGACCCTCCTGAAAAATGAGATTTTACTTTCTGTTCAGTACCCTCCTGAAAAATAGAATTTCACTATATACTCGGGTCTGTCCTGAAAAAAGGTATTTATACTTTATATTCAGAACCCTCCTAAAAAATAAGACTTTACTTTATATTCAAGACCCTTTTGAAGAATAAGATTTTACTTTCATTTCAAGACCATCCTAAAAAATAGGATTTTACTTTATGTTTAGGACCCTCATGAAAAAATAAGATTTTACTTTCTGTTCAGGACCCTCCTGAAAACGGGATTTCAGTTTATGTTCAGGACTCTCCTGAAAAATGGGATTTCACTTTATGTTCGGGAACTTCCTGAAAAAAGGATTTTACTTTCTTTTCAGGACCCTCCTGAAAAATGTGATTTTGCTTTCTGTTTAGGATCCTTCCTGAAAAATGGATTTCACTATATGTCCAAGACCCTCCTGAAAAATAGGATTTCTCTTTATGTTCAGGACCCTCCTGAAAAATGGAATTTTACTTTCTATTTAGGAGACTCCTGAAAAATAGGATTTTACTTTATGCTCAAGACTCTCATGAAAAATGGGATTTAACTTTTTGTTCAGGACCCTCCTAAAAAATGTGAATTCACTTTATGTACAGGACCCACCTGAAAAATTAGATTTTACTTTCTATTCAGGACCCTCCTGAAAAATGGGATTTTACTTTATGTACAGGAACCTCTTGAAAAAAGAGATTTTACTTTCTGTTCAGGACCCTCCTGAAAAATAGAATTTCACTTTATGTTTAGTACCCTCCTAAAAATGGGATATCACTTTATGTTCAGGACTCTCTTAAGAAATGAGAATTCACTTTATGCTCAGGATCCTCCTGAAAAATAGAATTTCACCTTATGTTCAGGACCCTCCTAAAAAATGGAATTTTACCTTATGTTCAGGACCCTTCTAAAAAATAGGATTTTACTTTCTGTTCATGACTCTCCTAAAAATTGAGATTTCATTTTATGTTCAGGACCCTCCTGAAAAATGGGATTTCACTTTATGTTCAGGACCCTCCTGAAAATTGGGTTTCACTTTATGTTTAGGACTCTCCTGAAAAATAGGATTTTACTTTTTTTCAGGACCCTCCTGAAAAGTAGGACTTTACTTTATGTTTAGGACCCTTCTGAAAATATGGGATTTTATTTTATGTTCAGGACCCTTCTGAAAAATAGAACTTCACTTTTTATTCAGGACCCTCTTGAAAAAAGGAGATTTCACTTTATGTTCACGTCCCTCCTGAAAAATGGAATTTTACTTTATGCTCAAGACGCTTCTAAAAAAAGAGATTTTACTTTTTGTTTAGGACCCTCCCTAAAATGGAATTTTACTTTCTATTCAGTACTCTCCTGAAAAAGAGGATTTTACTTTATGCTCAAGACCCTCCTGAAAAATAGGATTTTACTTTCTGTTTAGGACCTTCTTGAAAAATGGGATTTCACTTTATGTTCAGGACCCTCCTAAAAAATGAGATTTTACTTTCTGTTCAGGACACTCTTGAAAAATGGGATTTTTCCTTATGTACAGGACCCTCCTGAAAAATGAGATTTTACATTCTGTTCAGGACCCTCCTGAAAAATAGAATTTCACTATATACTCGGGTCTGTCCTGAAAAAAGGTATTTATACTTTATATTCAGAACCCTCCTAAAAAATAAGACTTTACTTTATATTCAAGACCCTTTTGAAGAATAAGATTTTACTTTCATTTCAAGACCATCCTAAAAAATAGGATTTTACTTTATGTTTAGGACCCTCATGAAAAAAATAAGATTTTACTTTCTGTTCAGGACCCTCCTGAAAACGGGATTTCAGTTTATGTTCAGGACTCTCCTGAAAAATGGGATTTCACTTTATGTTCAGGAACTTCCTGAAAAAAGGATTTTACTTTCTTTTCAGGACCCTCCTGAAAAATGTGATTTTGCTTTCTGTTTAGGATCCTTCCTGAAAAATGGATTTCACTATATGTCCAAGACCCTCCTGAAAAATAGGATTTCTCTTTATGTTCAGGACCCTCCTGAAAAATGGAATTTTACTTTCTATTTAGGAGACTCCTGAAAAATAGGATTTTACTTTATGCTCAAGACTCTCATGAAAAATGGGATTTAACTTTTTGTTCAGGACCCTCCTAAAAAATGTGATTTCACTTTATGTACAGGACCCACCTGAAAAATTAGATTTTACATTCTGTTCAGGACCCTCCTGAAAAATGGGATTTTACTTTATCTACAGGAACCTCTTGAAAAATGAGATTTTACTTTCTGTTCAGGACCCTCCAGAAAAATAGAATTTCACTTTATGTTTAGTACCCTCCTAAAAATGGGATATCACTTTATGTTCAGGACTCTCTTAAGAAATGAGAATTCACTTTATGCTCAGGATCCTCCTGAAAAATAGAATTTCACCTTATGTTCAGGACCCTCCTAAAAAATGGAATTTTACCTTATGTTCAGGACCCTTCTAAAAAATAGGATTTTACTTTCTGTTCATGACTCTCCTAAAAATTGAGATTTCATTTTATGTTCAGGACCCTCCTGGAAAATGGGATTTTACTTTCTGTTCAGGACTCTCCTAGAAAATGAGATTCTACTTTCAGTTCAAGACCCTCCTTGGTAATGGAATTTTACTTTCTGTTTAGGACCCTCCTGAAAAATGATATTTTACTTACTGTTCAGGGCCCCCTGAAAAATGGGACTTTTCTTTATGTTCAGGACCCTCCTGAAAAATGGAACTTTATGTTCTGGACCCTCCTAAAAATTGGGAGTTTAATTTATGCTGAGGAACCTCCTGAAAAATTAGATTTTACATTATGTTCAGGACCCTCCTGAAAAATGGAATTATGCTTTCTGTTCAAGACCCTCCTAAAAAAATAGGATTTTACATTTTGCTTCGGACCCTCCTGAAAAATGGGATTTCACTTTATGTTCAGGAGCCTCCTGAAAAATGGGGTTTCACTTTATGTTTAGGACTCTCCTGAAAAATAGGATTTTACTTTTTTTTAGGACCCTCCTGAAAAGTAGGACTTTACTTTATGTTCAGGACCCTTCTGAAAATATGGGATTTTATTTTATGTTCAGGACCCTTCTGAAAAATAGAACTTCACTTTTTATTCAGGACCCTCTTGAAAAAAGGAGATTTCACT
This sequence comes from Capsicum baccatum var. pendulum, assembly GCA_030864225.1. Classification (NCBI taxonomy): domain Eukaryota; kingdom Viridiplantae; phylum Streptophyta; class Magnoliopsida; order Solanales; family Solanaceae; genus Capsicum; species Capsicum baccatum. Next base: position 204,853,874 of record CM061553.1, on the reverse strand, counting down.
TTATGTTCACGTCCCTCCTGAAAAATGGAATTTTACTTTATGCTCAAGACGCTTCTAAAAAAAGAGATTTTACTTTCTGTTTAGGACCCTCCCTAAAATGGAATTTTACTTTCTATTCAGTACTCTCCTGAAAAAGAGGATTTTACTTTATGCTCAAGACCCTCCTGAAAAATAGGATTTTACTTTCTGTTTAGGACCTTCTTGAAAAATGGGATTTCACTTTATGTTCAGGACCCTCCTAAAAAATGAGATTTTACTTTCTGTTCAGGACAGTCTTGAAAAATGGGATTTTTCCTTATGTACAGGACCCTCCTGAAAAATGAGATTTTACTTTCTGTTCAGGACCCTCCTGAAAAATAGAATTTCACTCTATACTCGGGTCTGTCCTGAAAAAAGGTATTTATACTTTATATTCAGAACCCTCCTAAAAAATAAGACTTTACTTTATATTCAAGACCCTTTTGAAGAATAAGATTTTGCTTTCATTTCAAGACCATCCTAAAAAATAGGATTTTACTTTATGTTTAGGACCCTCATGAAAAAATAATATTTTACTTTCTGTTCAGGACCCTCCTGAAAACGAGATTTCAGTTTATGTTCAGGACTCTCCTGAAAAATGGGATTTCACTTTATGTTCAGGAACTTCCTGAAAAAAGGATTTTACTTTCTTTTCAGGACCTTCCTGAAAAATGTGATTTTGCTTTCTGTTTAGGATCCTTCCTGAAAAATGGATTTCACTATATGTCCAAGACCCTCCTGAAAAATAGGATTTCTCTTTATGTTCAGGACCCTCCTGAAAAATGGAATTTTACTTTCTATTTAGGAGACTCCTGAAAAATAGGATTTTACTTTATGCTCAAGACTCTCATGAAAAATGGGATTTAACTTTTTGTTCAGGACCCTCCTAAAAAATGTGAATTCACTTTATGTACATGACCCACCTGAAAAATTAGATTTTACTTTCTATTCAGGACCCTCCTGAAAAATGGGATTTTACTTTATGTACAGGAACCTCTTGAAAAAAGAGATTTTACTTTCTGTTCAGGACACTCCTGAAAAATAGAATTTCACTTTATGTTTAGTACCCTCCTAAAAATGGGATATCACTTTATGTTCAGGACTCTCTTAAGAAATGAGAATTCACTTTATGCTCAGGATCCTCCTGAAAAATAAAATTTCACCTTATGTTCAGGACCCTCCTAAAAAATGGAATTTTACCTTATGTTCAGGACCCTTCTAAAAAATAGGATTTTACTTTCTGTTCATGACTCTCCTAAAAATTGAGATTTCATTTTATGTTCAGGACCCTCCTGGAAAATGGGATTTTACTTTCTGTTCAGGACTCTCCTAGAAAATGAGATTCTACTTTCAGTTCAAGACCCTCCTTGGTAATGGAATTTTACTTTCTGTTTAGGACCCTCCTGAAAAATGATATTTTACTTACTGTTCAGGGCCCCCTGAAAAATGGGACTTTTCTTTATGTTCAGGACCCTCCTGAAAAATGGAACTTTATGTTCAGGACCCTCCTAAAAATTGGGAGTTTAATTTATGCTGAGGAACCTCCTGAAAAATTATATTTTACATTATGTTCAGGACCCTCCTGAAAAATGGAATTATGCTTTCTGTTCAAGACTCTCCTGAAAAAATAGGATTTTACATTTTGCTTCGGACCCTCCTGAAAAATGGGATTTCACTTTATGTTCAGGACCCTCCTGAAAAATGGGGTTTCACTTTATGTTCAGGAAACTCTTGAAAAATGGGATTTCACATTATGTTTAGGACTCTCTTGAAAAAGAAAATTTTACTTTTTGTTCAGGATCCTCCTGAAAAATAGGATTTTTCTTTATGCTCAAGACCCTCTTGAAAAATGGGATTTTACTTTCTGTTCAGGACCCTCCTGAAAAATATGATTTCACTTTATGTTCAGGACCCTCCTGAAAAATAAGATTTTACTTTCTGTTCAGGACCCTTCTGAAAAATGGGATTTTACTTTATGTACAGGACAATCTTGAAAAATGAGATTTTACTTTCTGTTCAGGACCCTCCTAAAAAATAGAATTTTACTTTATGTTCAGTACCCTCCTAAATATGGGATATCACTGTATGTTCAGGACCCTCTTAAAAAATGAGAATCCACTTTATACACAGGACCCTCCTGAAAAATAGAATTTTACCTTATGTTCAGGACCCTCCTAAAAAATGGGATTTTTCCTTATGTTCAGGACCCTTCTGAGAAATAGGATTTTACTTTCTGTTCAGGACCCTCCTGAAAAATGGGATTTCACTTTATATTCAGGACACTCTTGAAAAATTGGATTTCACTTTATGTTTAGGACTCTCCTGAAAAATAGGATTTTACTTTTTTTCAGGACCCTCCTGAAAAGTAGGATTTTTCTTTATGCTCAAGGCTCTCTTGAAAAATGGGATTTTATTTTCTGTTTAGGACCCTCCTGAAAAATGTTATTTAACTTTATCTTCAGGACCCTCCCGAAAAATAGTATTTTACTTTTAAGTCTAGGACCCCCCTGAAAAATGGAACTTTACTTTCTATTCAGGACCCTTCTGAAAAATGGGACTTTACTTTATGATCAGGACCCTCCTGAAAAATAGAACTTTATGTTCAGGACCCTCCTGAAAATTGGGATTTTACTTTGTGATGAGGACCCTTCTGAAAAATTAGATTTTACTTTATGTTCAGGACCCTTCTAAAAAATGAAATTATACATTCTGTTCAAGACCCTTCTAAAAAAATAGGATTTTACATTTTGCTCCGGACCCTCCTGAAAAATGGGATTTCACTTTATGTTCAGGACACTCCTGAAAAATGGGATTTCACTTTATGTTTAGGACACTCTTGAAAAATGGGATTTCACTTTATGTTTAGGACTCTACTGAAAAATGGGATTTTACTTTCTTCAGGACCCTCCTGAAAAATGGGATTTATCTTTATGTTCAGGACCCTCCTGAAAAATAGGATTTTACTTTTAAGTCTAGGACCCTCCTGAAAAATGGAATTTTACTTTCTATTCCGGACTCTCCTGAAAAATGGTATTCTACTTTATGCTCAAGTCTCTCCTGAAAAATGGGATTTTACTTTCTATTTAAGACCATCCTAAAAAACGGGATTTAATTTAATGTTCAGGACCCTCCTGAAAACTGGGCTTTCACATTAAGTCCAGGACCCTCCTAAAAAATAGAATTTTACTTTCTGTTCAGGACCCTTCTGAAAAATGGGATCTCACTTTATGTTCAGCACCCTTCTGAAAAAATGAGATTTCACTTTATGTTCAGGACCCTCTTGAAAAATGGAATTTTACTTTCTGTTTAGGACCCTTCCTGAAAAATGGAATTTCACTTTATGTTCAGGACACTCCTGAAAAATAGGATTTCTCTTTATGTTCAGGACCCTCCTGAAAATGGAATTTTACTTTCTATTCAGGACTCTCCTGAAAAATAGGATTTTACTTTATGCTCAAGACCCTCCTGAAAAATGGGATTTTATTTTTGGTTCAGGACCCTCCTGAAAAATGGGATTTCACATTATGTTCAGGACCCTCCTGAAAAATGAGATTTTACTTTCTGTTCAGGACCCTCCTTAAAAATGGATATTACTTTTTGTACAGGACCCTCCTGAAAAATGAGATTTTACTTTCTGTATAGGACCCTCCTGAAAAAATGAAATTTCACTATATGCTCGGGACTATCCTGAAAAAAGGTATTTATACTTTATATTCAGGACCCTCCTAAAAAATGGGACTTTACATCATATTTAGGACTCTCTTGAAGAATAAGATTTTATTTTCTGTTTAGAACCATCCTAAAAAATAGGATTTTACTTTATGTTAAGGACCCTCCTAAAAAATGGGATTTTACTTTATGGTTAGGACCCTCATATAAAAATGGGATTTTAATTTCTGTTCAGGACCCTCCTGAAAAATGGGATTTCAGTTTATGTTCAGAACTCTCCTGAAAAATGGGATTTCACTTTATATTCAAGACCCTCCTGAAAAATGATTTTACTTTCTGTTCAGGACACTCCTGAAAATGGGATTTTACTTTCTGTTTAGGACCCTTCCTGAAAAATGAAATTTTACTTTATGTTTAGGACCATCCTGAAAAATAGGATTTCTCTTCATGTTCAGGACCGTCCTAAAAAATGAAATTTTACTTTCTATTCAGGACACTTCCTGAAAAATAGGATTTTACTTTATGCTCAAGACCCTCATGAAAAATAGGATTTTACTTTCTGTTCAAGACCCTCCTGAAAAATGGGATTTCTCTTTATTTTAAGGACCCTCCTAAAAAATGAGATTTTAATTTCTATTCAGGACCCTCCTGAAAAATGAGATTTTACTTTATGTACAAGACCCTCCTGAAAAATGGCATTTTACCTTATGTTCAGGACCCTCCTAAAAAATGGGATTTTTCTTATGTTCAGGACCCTTCTGAGAAATAGGATTTCACTTTATCTTCAGGACCCTCCTGAAAAATAGGATTTCTCTTTATGTTCTGGGCCCTCCTAAAAAATGGAATTTTACTTTCTATTCAGGATTCTCCTAAAAAATAGGATTTTACTTTATGCTCAAGACCCTCATGAAAAATGGGATTTTACTTTCTGTTCAGGACCCTCCTGAAAAATGGTATTTCACTTTATGTTCAGGACCCTCCTGAAAAATAAGATTTTACTTTCTGTTCAGGACCCTCCTGACAAATGGGATTTTACTTTTTGAACAGGACCCTCCTGAAAAATGAGATTTTACTTTCTGTTCAGGTTCCTCCTGAAAAATAGAATTCCACTTTATGTTCAGGAACCTCCTGAAAAATGGGATCTCACTTTATGTTCAGGACCCTCATAAAAAATGAGATTTCACTTAATGCTCAAGACTATCCTGAAAAATAGAATTTCAACTTAAGTTCAGGACCCTCGTGAAAAATGAGATTTTACCTTATGTTTAGGACCCTCCTAAAAAATGGGATTTTTTCGTATGTTCAGGACCCTTCTGAGAAATAGGATTTAACTTTCTGTTCAGGACCCTCCTGAAAAATGAGATTTTAGTTTATGTTCAGGACCCACCTGAGAAATAGGGTTTTACTTTTTGTTCTGGACCCTCCTAGAAATTGGGATTCTACTTTCAGTTCAGGACCCTCCTTGGAAATTGAATTTTACTTTCTATTTAGGACCTTCTGAAAAATAGGATTTTACTTTCTGTTTAAGACCTTTCTGAAAAAAGGGACTTTACTATATGTTCAGGACCCTCCTGAAAAATAGAACATTATGTTCAGGACCCTCCTGAAAATTGGGATTTTACTTTATGATGAGGACCCTCCTAAAAAATTAGATTTTACTTTATGTTCAGGACCATTCTGAAAAATGAAATTATACATTCTGTTCAACACCCTTCTGAAAAAATAGGATTTTACATTTTGCTCCGGACCCTCCTGAAAAATTGCATTTCACTTTATGTTTAGGACCCACTTGAAAAATGGGATTTCACTTTATGTTTAGGACACTCTTGAAAAATGGGATTTCACTTTATGTTTAGGATTCTCCTGAAAAATGAGATTTTATTCTCTGTTCAGGACCCTCCTGAAAAATGGGATTTATCTTTATGTTCAGGACCCTCCTAAAAAATAGGATTTTACTTTAAGTCTAGGACCCTCTAGAAAAATGGAATTTTACTTTCTATTCCGGACTCTCCTGAAAAATGGGATTCTACTTTATGCTCAAGTCCCTCCTGATAAATGGGATTTTACTTTCTGTGTAGGACCCTCCTGAAAAATGGGATTTAATTTTATGTTCAGGACCCTCTTTAAAACTGGGCTTTCACATTAAGTCTTGGACCCTCCTGAAAAATGGGATTTCACTTTACGTTCAAGACCCTCCTGAAAAATGAGATTTTACTTTATGTTCAGGACACTCTTGAAAAATGGGATTTCACTTTTTGTTTAGGACACTCCTGAAAAATAGGATTTTACCTTTTGTTTAGAACCCTTCTGAAAAATAGGATTTTTCTTTATGCTCAAGACCCTCTTGAAAAATGTGATTTTATTTTCTGTTTAGGACCCTCCTGAAAAATTGGATTTAATTTTATCTTCAGGACCCTCCTGAAAAATAGGATTTTACTTTAAGTCTAGGACCTCCCTGAAAAATGGAACTTTACTTTCTATTCAGGACTCTCCTGAAAAATGGGATTCTACTTTATGCTAAAGACCCTCCGGAAAAATGGGATTTTACATTCTGTTCAGGACCCTCCTTAAAAATGGGATTTAACTTTATGTTCAGGACCCTCCTGAAAATTGGGCTTTCACATTATGTCCAGGACCCTCCTAAAAAATGGAATTTTACTTTCTATTGAGGACCCTTCTGAAAAATAGGATCTCACATTATACTCATGACCCTCCCAAAAATGGGATTTCACCTTATGTTTAGAACCCTCCTGGAAAATGAGGTTTCACCTTGTGTTCAGGACCCTCCTGAAAAATAAGATTTTACATTCTGTTCATGACCCTCCGGAAAAATGGGATTTCACATATGTTTAGGACCTTCCAAGAAAATGGGATTTTACTTTCTGTTCAGGACCCTCCTAGAAAATTGGATTCTTCATTCTGTTTCGGACCCTCCTGGAAAATAGGATTTTACTTTCTGTTCAGGACCCTCTTGAAAAATGGGACTTTACTTTATGTTCAGGACCCTCCTGAAAAATAGGACTTTACTTTATGTTCAGGAACCTTCTAAAAATATGGGTTTCATTTTATGTTCAGGACCCTCCTGAAAAATGGGACTTCACTTTATATTCAGTACTCTCTTGAAAAATGAGATTTTAGTTTCTGTTCAGGACCCTCCTGAAAAATAGGATTTCAGTTTATGTTCAAGACACTCCTAAAAAATGGTATTTTACTTTATGCTCAACACCCTCCTAAAAATAGGGATTTTACTTTCTGTTCAGGACCCTCTTGAAAATTCTGATTTAACTCTATGTTCAGGACCCTCCTGAAAAATAAGACTTTACTTTATGTTCAGGACTCTACTGAAAATATGG